>JAAONU010000005.1:39212674-40519850 GCA_012932295.1 Cyclina sinensis
TTGGCCCTAAATTCGTCATCATTTACACTAAGTGCTATAGTTACCTGCGATGTTGGTTTCGACGCTAATCAAAATTCAATATCGTGTCAAGAGTCAGGAAACTGGGAGGAACCTATTTGTATAATAAGAGGTACAATATTTATCAATACAACATGTAGTTTTCTTCCTTCAAGGCTAAAGAAAGCATTTGAATATTCCTAAGGTGGTTTTAGAAATCGAGGAAAAGAAAATGTACTGTTATTTGCAATATTTAGATAATTACATTAACCGTTCTGGCCCTTTAAAAATTAGAGATATTGCTTTCTTCTTTTAAATATAATAAAACAACAAGATATCATTAGCTACCTGCTTTCATTCTACACATAAGTTGACTATGATTTATGCCTTTACTCTTTCTTCACTGAATAATATTTAATTTTGCATTTTTTTTCTTTATCAATTCCAGATTGCGGTTCTCTACCATGGTTCAGCAATGGGTTTGCAAGCCTAGTTACAGCATCTACGTATGGTTCCTCTGCTACTGTGACCTGTTACGAAGGATATGACTCTTCTTCGTCGTTTATACTTTGCCAGGAATCGGGTGAATGGGAGGAACCAACATGTACAATAAGGGGTAATAAACAGTAAATTTTGGAAATGTTTTAACATGTTCAACTCTTACTTTTGTTAAATACAGTATTTAGTAAAAGGTAAAGGTAAAAAAGTTGAAAAAAAGTTGAAAGGAACATCAACATTTTTAATGTCCAAACTTTACCTTAATGCTACAGATTTTATAAAATTTGTTTTGTAACTTATTTATTCCTAAGACGAATATTTCAGATTGTGGCCCTCTGCCGTCGTTGAGTAACGGTTCGCTGTCCCTCGATTCAGCGACAACGACGTTCGGATCAAACGCTACAGTGTCATGTGACAATGGATTTGATGCTGAGCAATATGTAATTTCATGTCAAGCTTCAGGATTCTGGGAAGTACCGTCATGCGGGCTTAAAGGTGAATCATCTCTTTTCAATAGAACTGTTATGAAGATAAAATTTAAATATAATAAAGGGATAAAAACGCAGGGTAAACTTTGAAGATGATTATAGGTAAGACGTCGAGTATAATGTTCAATACTTTAAAGTAAAAATGAAGATGAATCCATGATTTGTATCTGGTGAGTGATTAAGGAGTAATTGAAAAGAATTGAAAGAGGCCTCTGTAAAATGAAATTGAAATTGGCTAGTCAATACCGGGTTTGTCCCCAATTTGCTCTCTCTACAGCCCTGATTCTCCGAGGCATGGAGTTCATGAGTGTGTTTTCCCTCCTCATTGGAATGTTGGCCTACTCTTCCAAGAAGGCTGCTCTCAGTTGGGCCAGAGTAACAGGGGAGGCTGGCGTCGTCGAACCTGTCTATCCAGTTAGTCCCACAAATGTTCATTAGGGGATAGGTCTGGTCTGCATTGCGGCCACTCCAGTGGGTAGATATAGTTGTTAGTGAGAAAGTCGCGACAGATCCAAGGGGCCAAGCGTTTTGTTGCAATAATTGGACAACATGGGATTCCTTCACACACCATAATGATACACCACAAACTATCCCTCTCTGCAACGCAGCAGTCGGCAAAACGTTCTCCACGACGTTGGTATACACGTCGTCGAGCATTTGCTCGAATCAGGGTAAACCGGGTCTCTTCAATAAACAAGACCCGCCTCCACTGCCTCAGTGGGAATATTCTGGGGGCATGTGCCGCCACCCAAGCCATACGTCGTTGACGACGAGCAGCGGTAAGGGGCAGACCTAAGTACGGGTGACGTGCCCGCAGACCAACTTCTAACAAGACGTTCTATAGCGCAAACATGGACACCGAAATGTATGGCAACCTGTATTTGCCTTTGACCTTGGATAATCATCGCAACGACTTTACCCCTCTGAACTTCCGGGCCGTGCCATTGTTTAATGCTATCAAAAATAATCAAAATATCTGAAAATTATGTGTCTCTATGACGCTACTTGACGAGCTGTGTAACCCAATGTCACAATACTGCTGTGCGTGAGTTTTTCCCGTTCGGTGCCTTCCCCGGGAGACATCGTTACGCAATTCCGTTATGCGACATGCGAAACAAGAACACGTGCACTGTAACCTAGAGAAATGCTTGACTGATTTGCATTGTTTTTGAAAAACTCGTTGGCATGATATTGCAAATAATTTCACCCTGCGTTTCTTTATCACTTGTTTCTTTTTGTATTACAGACGTTGTGTGTCACATTTGGCTTTCAATTTTATTGAGTGTCATTTTAAATAATAACTAGCTTCTCCGTGAAATTGTTGACTTCTTTCAAATGAATGAGGAGGAACATCTTTACAAATACAGTTATTTTATAAAATAGATATAAATCTAAAAATTTAACATTTGAAATCAGTTGTCGAAAACATTGTAGCCTCTTGTCAAAATGTATCACTTTCTTTAGCATTCAATAACATTTTGACATGCATGTATCATTTAAACACTGGGTATATCAATTCTTATATGATGAGAATGTTGTAGAATTCTACAGCAAAATCGTTATCAGAAAAAGAAAAAAAAACTATGCTGCTCAGAAACAAATTTTTACTTGCTTTGAAATCTTAGAACTGTTCTTTTTTAAGTTAAACTGTATATGTTACAATGTTAAATTGGTTGATAAAGTAAAAACACATAAACCTGAACTTACCAACAAATTCTGTTTTAAATGGAGGACTGAACGAGTCTTTTCAGAATATAATGTGATATAACATGCTATTTTACAAATACTGCTTGTGAGCTGCTTAATAGGCATGGATATGTGTTTTCACAGGTTTTAGTTTGAAAGTCCAGGGTGTAGTTGTTCTTTATATGATCGTGTGCTTTTGCATGCAACATTGTCGAGTTGATAGGTTGCTTGGAGTTAAGTCACCAAGACAACTTGTTCTTTTTTGTTCTTATGAAAACTTGTTTGCGTAAGTATGTGCACCATAGAACCTGGTTTAAACTCTCAGTGGCAAAAGTTTTGCCACTAACTGTTCCAAGGTGGTTACCTCTCTGGTTCTCATTTTTGTGAATTTTCGTTACTTTTTTGTGCCTCTTCTTTTTTTAACTGACCACTTAAGATATCGGTGCTCTTTGTTTCTTTATTCGTGACTTGTATGGGGAGGCTGTGTTTTCTGAATGTGTTTTTTCCTGAAATGCGTTTTTCCAACTTTTTAGTAAGATTAATCAGAGTCTTCTTCTAAGTGCAGACCTTTGCGAGCTTGACCTTTGACAAGCGTACCAAAAACAATATGCTTCATTTCCTGATCTTGCTCAATCTACCTATCAAACCTTAAGTCTATGTGCTTTATGTGTTCTCAATTTTATGATAGGAAATTATGTGTTCTATCGACCGACCGGCTTACTGAAATTAGTAAAACAATAAACCCCCTCTTCTTCGAAACAAGGCATATCTAGAAGTAATTATTTCTTTGCCAATAATTACTGAGGAACGAAAAAAATGATGATTACTTTTCAGGTGTTAATAACATGGGAAGTTTGAAGTCACTATTATGCGTTATGGGATATTTCTAAATAACTTTGTTTATAATTTTAAGTAAAAAATAAATTTATTTTTCTTAGTTTTCAATTTTTCACAAAGAACAAAGCTATTTTTAGTTTCACTATTATTCCAGATTGTGGTTCTTTACCATGGTTTAGTAATGGATTTGCAAGCCTTATAGCAGAGTCAAAATATGGTTCATCAGCAACAGTGACATGTTACGATGGATACGATGCTTCACAGGCAGTTATATTTTGCCAGGCCTCCGGACTTTGGGAGAAACCATCATGCATAATAAGAGGTAATTTAAGTTAAAGGACAAATAAGTATTTTTTTTCTTTTTATTAATTATTTTTTTTATTCGTTTTAGTCAGTTTTTGTTTTGAAAATCTTAAAAGTTCTTGTTTTATAGGTATAGAGCATAACGTCAACTGTGTTCCTTATAAAATCTTATGTTTTAGTTGAACGCAACATTACAAGCTTGAGCACAAAGATGTTAAGTTGTACACTGAATGTAGGTATGACGACTCATCAGTAACTGTAATATTTAGGCACCAATATTATTATAACAGACAATTGCTTTATTATTATTTAAAAAAGGAACGTTTTGTATCGACTTTTATTACAGATTGTGGCCCTCTTCCCTTTCTTGGAAACGGAAGTGTGACCCTAGATTCAGGAAAAACTGTGTTTAGGGCGAACGCTTCGGTAACATGCGATCTTGGTTATGAGGCTAATCAGAATGCGATTTCCTGTCAAGCCTCAGGAATTTGGGAAGTTCCAATTTGTTCGTTAAAAGGTAATATAAGAGATTTTCCATACAGTTACAAACATGCAAAGATTTTTTTATGTGTCATTGAGCATTTTACCCAACGTTTAAAAGAATTATTTCATCTTACACCTTGAAGACTTAGTGAAACACTTTTAAAGAATTAGAACGTGTTACACTTTATTTTGAAGACATCTTGAATTTTGCATTCTCAGTACTATGGTACATATTGAGAAAAAAAATCCTGTAAGAAACAGTATGTAACTTTATGATACTGCTGTCCCTAGTGTATAAAGACCCTGGGTATGTTCACGATTACTACTTTTGAATTATTGCCTTTGATTAGCACTGATTATGAAAGCAGGATAAAAACGTGTTTTTATGTTATAAGTTATGAAAAAATCTTATTAACACAAAGTGTTTTAATGAATTTTTACTTCAGTTTTTACAATATTGTTTATTGTTTTCATAAGGAAACAATCTATAAACCATAGGAAGATACGTTATTTTTCTTCAACACTAGCTCTTGTTCAATTTTCTAAAATGAATGTCAACCAGTTTTCTTATATATTCCTTGAAACAGTTATAAAATGAAAATACTCTGGTATTTTGGCAAATTTGTCTGCCATCAGTGAAATGTGCTTAGCGTTTGATTGTTTAGTTCTTTCATACAACTTTTCACGAAAGCCCTCATGACATCCGGTACATAAGGGCAATATAAATGCAGTGACAACAGACTTTCATCACATTAGAACATGACCATCCTTAAATTATGTTGTAAATTTAAGATTGTGGTTCTCTGCCATGGTTCAGCAATGGGGTTGCAAGCCTAGTTTCAACATCTACTTACGGTTCAACTGCAACGGTGACCTGTAATATAGGATATAATGTTTCTCAGTCAGTGATATCATGTCAGGGATCAGGAATGTGGGAAGAGCCATCGTGTATATTAAAGGGTAAAAATTCATTTCCGGTGCATTTGGAAAGAAAAACATTTGAAGAAATGCCTTACTTTGTTTTATCTATTTAACAGACTAAGTCATGTATTATCTTTTTCTTTTCTGTTAAGTGATCACCAGCGTATTGCCACAGGTTGTTGCATAATTGCTGATTTTTTTCTGGTATGGTTGATAACATTTTATCTACAGAATTAGTAACATAAATGAGAGTATCGTTTTGAAACAAACCAGACTCACTAAGTTATCCCTTTTTCAGATTGTGGTATTCCATCGGTCAGCGACGGAGTTATTGACTATACAACAACTACGTATGGTTCAAATGCCACGGTAAACTGTGATAGTGGTTATGATGCTAGTCAGATATCAATATCTTGCCAAGATTCAGGAAGTTGGGAGACTCCGAATTGTATAATTAAGGGTAAGATTTCTGTTGTATAACAGTTGATTAATGCTGCTGGGAGCGTTTAAAGTTGTTCGTGAAGAAACGATTTTTGTATAAACAATCATAAGTAAAAATAAATAAGATTATAGACCTTTGCTCAGGATTAAATGGTAGCATACTGTGAAATGTGGATTTGCTATACAAACAAGACGGTGAGTTACTATATATAGCTTCTAAACGTATTCCATGTGGTGTTATAATTTAAGATTGTGACACTCCATCAGTTAGCAACGGAGCCCTTACATACACGACAACGACATATCGTTCAAATGCTACAGTGAACTGTGATAGTGGCTATGATGCTAGTCCGAGGACAATTACTTGCCTAAGTTCAGGCAGTTGGGAGGTACCGTACTGTATAATAAGAGGTAAGTTATATGTATGAAACGGTTCAGAAGCATTTAGAGTCAAAGTTGCTATAATATAACTATGAACTCTTTGAGGTACATGTGTTCTCTTGTCATTGTTATTGACTTTGTTATTAACTAGATATTTATAAACAACTGTTTTATGTTCACTGGCTAAGTGGCTAAGAATAAAGTATTTTATCAAAAAACTTGTTTTGCACATACTTAGACAACAACTTAGATAAGACTTCAATTGGAAATGAAATTATATCAAATTATTTAATAAAATACTACTGTTCTATTTTACATTTCATCCGCTTCTTCAGTACCTTCTATACAGTTTCAATACGTCGAATGTAACAGATCTTATTTCCATAAGAGGAAAGCATCACGTTTTCATAATGCCCTCTTTATTGAAAATGTTCTCATCGGAAGCAATATAAACATAGATAAATACATGAAGATAAAATTGTTAGATTTTAATACCTTTCAAAGAACTCACCAAAAGATATGTCATATAACGCGAATAGCTATAAAGCACAACCATGATATATTTCACAATCTAATTCCAGACTGTGGAACTCCCACTGTCAGCAATGGTGTTCTTGACTATACAACAACAACATATGGTTCAAATGCTACATTGAACTGCAATAGTGGCTATGATGCTAGTCAGGGTATCATATCTTGCCAAGCATCAGGCAGTTGGGAGGTACCAAATTGTTTAATAAGAAGTAAGTCAGAGTTTGAAACAGATTTGAAGCATGTTTGGTAGTGTTTGCTTTCAGTTTCTTCTATTCTTATTCAGATAATCACTGATCTTGTCAATAATAGGAAGTATACAGACCAGTATTTGTTGTATACTTTCAGAACGTTTAAGATAAGTAAGAAATTATCTTTAACAGGCAAGTATAGAACTGAGATTGCAAGAAAAACTTCAGATAAATCATTTATAGAGAAAATTATTTTTAAGCTACATAAAATACTGCTAACATTTAATTTTGTTATAAAATCAGTTATGATCAGAACTTTTAAAACAGTTTTCATACGTCATATGTCTTAATGTTTTTTTTTCTTTCTTTCTTTTTTTTTCAAGGAATCAAGGAAGCAATCATTATCCTGTAACATTGTCTAGTTATTTATGTTTTTATTGATTGCAGAACAAACTTGAATTCTTAAATGTAGAAATAAGTAAACTTTAAGAGTAAAATCTAGAATGACATTTTTTTCCAAAATTAGAACCTTTAAAAAATTTACCAAGTGATATTTGGCATTTCAAAATAATAATTGTGAAAAACAACATTCTTTTATTTTTAAGATTGTGGAACTCCCACGGTCAGCAACGGAGATATTGACTATACAACAACAACATATGGTTCAAATGCCACAGTGAACTGTGATAATGGTTATGATGCTAGTCAAAATATCATAACTTGCCAAGCATCAAGCAGCTGGGAGGTACCAAACTGTATAATAAGAAGTAAGTTTAAAGATATTATACCACCCATGAACAAAAATAGAAACTTGATGCCAGTTAATGTTCACATGAATGCAAATCAAAATTGTTAGAAAGAGTACATGCTGTTTAATTTCACTTATATTATGATTAGGTTCGTTGAAGTCAACGGATATAAAAATTCAAACAATCCTTTCCTGTAACTTTGCCGCCATTGCTCGGATGCCTTCTACATTTAGTCAGAAGACGTCAGTTTGCAAAAAAAGGTTTGTAGAAAGTTGTTTCAACATCGTATTGTTATGAACATGTTTGAATTAATTTGTCTAGCATAAGCATATCCTTAATTCAATTATTATAAAAGTTTACCAAGTGATATTTGGCATTTCAAAATAATAATTGTGAAAAACAACATTCTTTAATTTTTAAGATTGTGGAATTCCCACGGTCAGCAACGGAGATATTGACTATACAACAACAACATTCGGTTCAAATGCCACAGTGAACTGTGATAATGGTTATGATGCTAGTCAAAATATCATAACTTGCCAAGCATCAAGCAGCTGGGAGGTACCAAACTGTATAATAAGGAGTAAGTTAAAGATATTATACCACCCATGAACGAAAATAGAAACTTGATGCCAGTTTATGTTCACATGAATGCAAATCAAAATTGTTAGAAAGAGTACATGCTGTTTAATTTCAGTTATATTATGATTGGGTTCGTTGAAGTCAACGGATATAAAAATTCAAACAATCCTTTCCTGTAACTTTGCCGCCATTGCTCGGATGCCTTCTACATTTAGTCAGAAGACGTCAGTTTGCAAAAAATGGTTTGTAGAAAGTTGTTTCAACATCGTATTGTTATGAACATGTTTGAATTAATTTGTCTAGCATAAGCATATCCTTAATTCAATTATTATAAAAATTTACCAAGTGATATTTGGCATTTCAAAATAATAATTGTGAAAAACAACATTCTTTAATTTTTAAGATTGTGGAACTCCCACGGTCAGCAACGGAGATATTGACTATACAACAACAACATATGGTTCAAATGCCACAGTGAACTGTGATAATGGTTATGATGCTAGTCAAAATATCATAACTTGCCAAGCATCAAGCAGCTGGGAGGTACCAAACTGTATAATAAGAAGTAAGTTTAAAGATATTATACCACCCATGAACGAAAATAGAAACTTGATGCCAGTTTATGTTCACATGAATGCAAATCAAATTTGTTAGAAAGAGTACATGCTGTTTAATTTCACTTATATTATGATTGGGTTCGTTGAAGTCAACGGATATAAAAATTCAAACAATCATTTCCTGTAACTTTGCCGCCATTGCTCGGATGCCTTCTACATTTAGTCAGAAGACGCCAGTTTGCAAAAAAAAGGTTTGTAGAAAGTTGTTTAAACAACGTATTGTTATGAACATGTTTGAATTAATTTGTCTAGCATAAGCATATCCTTAATTCAATTATTTAAAGCTCTTTTTGTCACTTGAATTCTTAAACTCTATCATATGTACATCATATGTATTTGTTGTGTAAATCTATACCTGTATATGTTGTATTCGGGCGAACACGTTTCCCAAACTGCTTTGTTTGATTATTATTCAAACCACGTATTCAAATTACAATAATTGATATTGAAAAGTCGTTAAGTGACGTTGGCGAATTTGCAACATTCCAAAAGCGAATTTAGACCTGGTATGCTGTAAGATATTATATTTTTTTTATCTTTTTGTATCTGGAGCACTTCTTGCCATCCACGAAAATAACAGTGCAGATAAGACTTTGCAAATGTTTTAAAAACATACTAGTGTTCTTATTAGGTTAAATTTTATGATATCCAGAATCATACCTTTTAAACAGTTTCAAAGCATTTAGGTGAAGTCATTGCTTATATCGTACACATGTTTTGTTCTGATGGATTTCAATGACTTTGGTATCATCTAATTCTTTATAAAACAATTGTTTATAAAACAATGTTTACTGTCTGAGAATATAAGAAATCTAAAAATTATTTCCATTATGAAAATATTGTAGTTAAAATTTAAATTCATCTGCCCTTGGAAAGACTAACGAATATTTAAAACACTATCTCAAATACCGCAAACCCATCATGTCTGCCATTTTAAGTCTTTTTATTATATGTCTCAGTTCTTCGTTTAAGAAAGCGCCTCTTATGTCTCTTTTGTTGTTAATGTTCTCATCGAAGGCAGAATATCGAAATCATACCAAAATCTTGGAAATCGATTTTCCAATAGAGGAAAGTATAAATAAATTTGTTCGATAATTACTGCTGTGATACTCCGAGTTTCATTTGATTAATGTGAAACAAAGCATCGTATTAGAATTTCTTTATTCTAGACTGTGGAACACCATTGGTCAGCAACGGGGCTCTTGACTATACAACGACGACATTTGGCTCAAATGCCACGGTTAACTGCGATAGCGGCTATGATGCAAGTCAAAGCATAATTTCTTGTCAAGCATCGGGAACTTGGGAGGTACCGAATTGTATAATTAGAAGTAAGTTTTTTTTAATAAAAGTCTCTTATTTTTAAGAATGGTTTATAGTTCCTTATATCTGTTGTTCTTAAGAAGTTAATGACTATTTTATCATTTAAAGGTGACGTAGTTAGATCAGTTTTACTATTCCGTGTTTGAAGATGTTGCAAAACTAAGTATTGTATGCAATGTGCAAATGCAAGGTACGGTAAATAAAATGTTGTCATCTGAATTTAATCAGACAATGGATAGATACAATGTCATGAAGGAATTTTAGAGAATTTTTCTTATCACTGCGAGATTCCGTTACCCTTACATATTATTATTATTTGATCTGGGGTTTTTTTCAGTACTGCCATTCTAGATAACTTCGAATACATTTTCAAATGTCAAACACCAGTTCTCTTTGGCAGAGAAGCAATCATAGAATTATTATTCTGCCCATTGTTTTGCCTGATCTCAATGTAAAGAGAAGAAACACAAAACAAATATACAGAAATCAATTCAGAAATGTATGCAAAACTTCAGATGACCGGTTACTTATAAAAAGTCCATTGCAAATTTAATGATAAAACTTTTGAAGCATAACACTCATATCCATGTGTCATAATATTTCAAGACTGTGGATCACCATCGGTCAGCAACGGAGCTCTGGACTATACAACAACAACATATGGTTCAAATGCTACAGTAAACTGCGATAACGGCTATGAAACAAGTCAGAGTTCAATATCTTGCCTAGCTGCAGGAAGTTGGGAGGTCGCAAGCTGTACAATTAAGAGTAAGTTAGGTTTTAAACCGTCTTTGAAGCATTTATGACAATTCAGTTATGAATGTCTTTTTTAACTTAAAAAAAATATTTTGATGTTCATTTATCTAAAGCTGATAATAGTTTCTGATTGGTGATGGATCTTTACATGGGATAACGGCAACATCAAGGTAGTATCAGTATGGCTTGTAAAAATGATTGATCAAGTTAATCTAAGATGAACAGCACATGATAGGTGATTGCTAGTTATATTATAACACTTAGAACTTGTTTGCATTTATCCCTTGAAATTGTTTTCTGATATATTTCAACAAAACGAAAATATATATAAACTGTTATGGAAACAGTTACTGATGTCTGATACATTGGACCTTTTTGGTCTTATACTACAGTATTTTCAATTACATTTCAACTTGTGAAACTTAAATTCCACTTACTTAAACAAACATAAGATATTTCAATTTTCTTAATTCTTTCCTAATGTGTTTTTAAACGGCAGCTTTTACTCAAAGTCAATTTATACGTCAAGTTTTTTTATATCATGCTAATGTACTCCTTCCAAGATTTCTGAAGCACTTTCGAATGTGGATGTTTATTTAAGATTGTGGAACTCCGTCTGTGAGTAACGGTGCACTGGACTATACAACGACAACATATGGCTCAAATGCTACAGTCAACTGCAATAGTGGCTATGAAACTAGTCAGAGTATAATATCATGCCAAGCTTCAGGAAGTTGGGAGGTTTCGAGCTGTACTATTAAGAGTAAGATTGCATTAAACACTGTTGGAAACATTTAATCTTAAAGGTCATGTGACACGACTATAGCAATTCTTTCCTAATGTGTTTTTAAACGGCAGCTTTTACTCAAAGTCAATTTATACGTCAAGTTTTTTTATATCATGCTAATGTACTCCTTCCAAGATTTCTGAAGCACTTTCGAATGTGGATGTTTATTTAAGGTTGTGGAACTCCGTCTGTGAGTAACGGTGCACTGGACTATACAACGACAACATATGGCTCAAATGCTACAGTCAACTGCAATAGTGGCTATGAAACTAGTCAGAGTATAATATCATGCCAAGCTTCAGGAAGTTGGGAGGTTTCGAGCTGTACTATTAAGAGTAAGATTGCATTAAACACTGTTGGAAACATTTAATCTTAAAGGTCATGTGACACGACTGTAGCAACTTTGTCTATTCAAGATAATCATAATGTACTGATTAAAATGGTTTAATAAAAAAAAATTAAAATATTGTTTTCGATAATAAAAAACGTGTTTTTGATGATCGGCTGTTTCCGTTTCGACATCGGTAGTTTCCGCCGCAATTTTTGGCTGTGACGTAGATTTATCCCTACTGTACCAGGCAGTAGTGCAGAATTACACTGCTCGTAACACATACGTTTTTAAATGAAAAAAATAACATTAAACCACAAGTGCAAGAAACACCATAAAGGCACACCTATAAAAATTGCACGCTATACATTGTAAATAAAATAAAATAATGTGGTTACCTCTCGATTTTTATAAGTAAATTAAAACTTTGTGCCGAGAGAATGGTTGTAATTTTACCTTAATATAATTAATAAATATTCCAATTTCTACCATGTTGTGGTTCTATATAAAACTATCTCCTCCACGTTTTAACATGCTGCGTAACACTTCCTCTCTTGATGTTTACGTCATAAACAAATTCTTTTTCATGTAAGGGTAGTAAAATTGAAGTGAATTTAGGTGATCTAATGTGTTAACATTTGTTTCACTGGAATGAAAATTCACACTACAGTGTGTTTTCACGTTGGGATATTGTTTGAAAAATAATAATATGGCATGTCCATCAAGTAGAAATTTGTGTCTGCATATAAATTAATATCCAATGAAATGTCAAAGATCCATAAATCACGCCTTATACTGTGGGATTTATGCAAATTACCCTGCCCAAATGGGACCCTTGTATATTCTGCATAGCTGTCAAAACAAAGCAATTAACTTTTTTATGACCCAATCAATGATAAAGTTGAGACAAAAAGCAAAATTTTATGGCAAGTGATCTTACAACTGATTGAATTAATTTTGATCAGTCACACTTGTGAAAACATTATGTAATAGCGTGTTCCAATTAACATGTCTGAATGATTTTTAGTTAAGAAGCTTCCATGCAGATACATGTTTTAATTAGATAATTAAATGTAATGGATCTATTTATGATGGAAATACGAATCATTCGGCTTCTAAATGTGTACAAATTAAAAAAAAAAACAATATTTTTGTGTTTTGTTTTTGACAAAGTTTTTAGGGCTTCTTCATATTAGTTGTTCTCTGATCATTATTTTTTGTTTTCAAAAAAATGTAGAATTAATAAGCCAAAAACAAGATATGCATTTATAATGAAAAAATCATAGATCTAGTCAAAGATTACTTGTAAGTACCTCAGGCAAAATATACCACAGACAAATAAGCAACACATCACTGTAAGGAGAATGTTTTTATGGAAAAAAATCTCTCGATTGGAGTTAGTTAATCAAGTCTTCCAAAAAACTGCATCGGATAAAAATAAGCATGTTCAAAATATTTTTGGATCAGTAAATGGAAAAATATCTCTAGATATTTTCACTGATGTATCTTTTTATTCTATAACCCTGATTTAACTAGCCTCTATATAATATTGCTCATTGGCTTCATAATTTCATCAAAATGTCAAATTATTTATTTAAAAAATCATCAGTGTATATTCATGATGTTAGCTTAACTTGTTCAATTTTGTTTTTTACTATATTCAGTCTACATTTTCACTTCCAATCATATTTTTTAAGTTTTTGTTAACAATCCAGGCAGCTGTGTCAAGTGGCAAGGGAAAAATGTGCGTCACTTCCGGTTTCGCTCGTGACAGGTGCGCGCGACCAAGTGCGTAAAATATGGATTTTAATTTGCTATAAAAACATCTTTAAGATGAAAATTACCTGCGGAATTTTGTAAAACTGTCATAGATATATATTTTTCGTTCATATGAAAATTTCGAGGTCAAGAATTTGTGTCACATAACCTTTAAGTAATTATTTAGATGATTTGCTTGGTATGTCTTTTTGGAACATATTTTAAGGCACACGTGAGATCTTACATTTCAGTTGTTGCTTATAATAAAAACGTGATAAGGTTGTAATATCGAAAATTGATGTGATCAAGTTTTGAAGATAAAAATAAAACGATTTATGATTTAAAGAAAAAAAATTATATTATTAAATGCTTAATTGACAGACTTTGTAAGAACTTGTTCGTACTAAATTTTACAAACATGATGGCCAACGGCAGGGTAGATCTAAATGTTTGCCAGTATTTTATCCTGTTTGCAGTATTAGTAGCTGTACCTGGTGAGTGAAAATATAGCTTGTGGTGCGTTTCTCTGGTTTCCATTTCATGCATAAGATTGTAACAAGTAAACAGATAAAGTATTTTAACAGTTTCACTTGGATAAATTGTCCATTGATTCATGTTTGCTCTATGCCTATATGTTAATGACATTATCATTGTGACAAAATTATTATCAAAAACATTTCAAGTTATTCATTATTCAAAGTTTTGTGTTGGCTCTGTTGGCTAAAAACTCTTTTGATGCAGTCATCGATTGGCTGAGATCGCCATTATGTGACCTAACCTACGAATTTTGCCAAGAAGTTGTTTTATTGAATTTTCTTTTAAGGTTGATTTTCATGAGCTTTTCAATTTTAAAGTCTTAGATAATTATAGGTTGTGGAATTCCATCCGTCAGCAACGGAGACGTTACTTACACAACAACAACATATGGTTCAAGTGCTTCGGTGACATGCGACAGTGGCTATGATGCTAGCACGGGTTCAATAACATGTCAAGCTTCAGGAAGTTGGCAGTCAGCTTCATGTACAATTAAGAGTAAGGTTTAAGTCTCGAACAGCCCGTTGGTATTTACTTTCAAAGAGCATTTGATTTTATGAAATCTAGCAAACAATATTTGTTTGAAATTGTTTACTTATATACAAAGTAAAAGCAGATTCCTCATGTTCGGTATCTATTAGAGAAATAAAACATGAACGTTGTTTTTTTTCTGATTTTGGAAAATGTTATTGTAAGAACTTTAAATTTATCTATCTATTTGAGCTTATTTATAGTCGGTACCTGTTGCCCATATGACCGACGTCCGCTGAAGAGATTAGTTATTTTATGTTGTGGGGGTAGTTCAAGATACAGAAAGCATCCCATTCCAGAGACACCCCTGGTTCTTTTGCATGCTCAGTGTATAGCACTGATACATGGGACTTCGGTTTAACGTCTTATCCGAAAGAAAATTAGTAATGTTAGTGGAGGAGCGTGAAATCAAACTCGGGACCCCTGGTTTACCAGTCCAGCACGTTACCACTGGACCACATCCGCTCCTTTAATTGATCTTCCAAGTACGTTTAATGTGAAATGGTTGTAGTCTTTTTTCGGCGTGGTTGTATTAAAAATGATTTTGACCTACATTTGGAACGCATGAAATTGTTAAATACAAAACTGCCAGCTGAAGAAGGAAGTTTGCTATTGGTTAAAAATACTGATATATTGAAACTTAAGGGCAGACTTGGTAATTGTTATTTTATTATCCTCTGAAAATAATGCAACAATAATAACATTGATACAGCCGTAAATTAAATATCAAAACTTTTAAACCATAAAAAAATATACTAAATTTATTAAATACATTAAAATGTGACTAAATATTTAATCTATTTTACTGAAAACAATATTGACACTTTTGGCATTAAATTCAACATTTTTGTTTACAGCCTAAACTGTTAAGGAAACAGGACACTCGATTACTAAGCGCGTTCAACTTTTGCCTATGTCCGAAAATTATACACGTTTTGGGGCATTCATTTTGAACTATATCTACGCTGCCACATGCTTCATATACATTATAAAATAAATAGATTCTTTAAATTTTCTTGTCTATACCCGAAAGTCATAGTCTTAGACGTTTTGCATTATTCATCATATACAATTCTCTGCCAAATTTGTTCAGTCAAGGCTTCCATTATCAGAAATTACCAGGCCCTAAATTGTTCAATAACAATGATATTATTGTAAAATTTCTACCCTGCACTATTTCGAGAATGTAAAAGAGGATAAATGAAAATACAATCCCCACTTACGTATTGTTTCTTAATATCACGATATAGAAACAGCTTTGATATTTCGGATGAATGTGAAAATATTGAATGTTTGTGTTTTTGAAAAAGATAAGTGTTTCTGATGATGGTTCATAAGATTGCGTTGCTGCTCGTAAACGAAAGATGTTATCTCAAATCAAAACTACAAATCAGATTACTAAAAAATTTAAAGCACCATCAAATATTACTAACACACTTTTCTACGCATTGATAAATGTTCGCTTATTCTGCTGTCATGTCATTGAAACCTCAAAGAAAACAAAGTAAACAAAATATTTAAAAAGATTTGAAATTTGGTCAATATTTGGAGGTAAAGGATTTGTCATACGTTGTGCAAGTTGTCGGCACTTCAAAACTCAATGAAGGCTACATTACGACCACTCATTATATTTCATCAAAATATTTTTTCTGAGGGGTTCAGCATATTAAAATTCACCCGCTAATGTCCTAGATATTGGCTTTCACCATTTTTATCTTAAGGTGTAATGATGCCATGCAATCAGCGTAGGGAATCTAAACCTAGTAATTCTTATTCACTTATCAATGAGAAACCGAAAATGAGGATACTTATATTGGAGAGAGCAGTAAAAAGGTAACGGCTTTAAAATAGTAAAGTGTATACAAATGTATGAATGTTTTGACTGCTCGTTCCTTGGCTCTAAAATAGACTAGCTCAAAAGAGGCGAAATAAACCTAAATAAGACTGTACTATAAGACATATATAAGAGATAAATTAAGTTTATGTATAAAATTACAACACAAAGCACTCTTTTGTAACTGTCGTATTTATTTAAGATTGTGGTACTCCATCAGTCAGCAACGGAGATGTGACTTACACAACAACAACATTTGGTTCAAGTGCTTCAGTGACTTGTGATGGTGGCTATGACGCTAGCACGGGTTCAATAACATGTCAAGCATCTGGAAGTTGGCAGTCAGCTTCATGTACAATAAAGAGTACGTTTGGTTAACAGCGATTCCATTTATAGGCACTTGAAATGTCTACATTTTATTTCGTCCTCTGCGAACGCGATGGCTTTCTATCCGGTGCATCTTAGAATACACAACCCAGAGCGGGATTCAAACTCTGATCTTAGTTCACCGAATGCCAACTCTCTAACCACTGAGCCAAAGAATCGATTTCCTGACGCAGTTGTCAGAGGTTGTATTTATACAATTATAGGAAGGTATGCACTTGACCGTAACAATGTGTATATGCGAATGAGCTTTTTCAGTGTTATTGGCCTTTTAGTTTTCGGTATATTGGATTTAAAGAAAATCTTATAATTATGTCAGTCTTTCTTTTATATTATTGAGAGTTTGCTATAAACATGCACAACATATGTATGAAGATAGCCGTAACGGAAGGATTTTTGTCTGCATATTTTTCCTGACTTATTGGCCTTTATTTTTTTTTATTTTGTGTTTAGTACAATGTGAAGAAGAAAAAACACTAAGGAACTTGTATCGTTTTAAATAAAACGAAATTTGCTTTATATTTGTAAAGTGTAAACTTTAAATATTCATTTTTTGGAGAGTTGTTTGGAGTAAACGTTTATAAAAAAATGTTCACGAAAAACGAAATGAAAATAATCCCAAAAATTATGATTGGCATTGCTGTTACCTATATGTGGTACTACACGAAAAATAGAGTTTTTTATCCGCTCATTAATAATATAAAAAACCAAATATTTGGAATTGTATTCGTATTTTCCGATTAACGAAATACCATTGGACCCGAAGCTATTATATGTGTTTAGTGAAAAGACTAATGTTTCAGAAAAAATAGAGACTAGCTGGAACGTTTACATCCTTGAAAAAGAAGAGGTGTTTGAGCGCACTAAAATGACTATCTATGCAGATTGCAGAATTCCAAAGAATTCCAAATCGAAAGAGGCGAAATAACACTATATAAGACTGTACTATAAGACATATATAAGAGATTTATTAAGTTTATGTATAAAGCTATAACACAAAGCACTCTTTTGTAACTGTCGTATTTATTTAAGATTGTGGTACTCCATCAGTCAGCAACGGAGATGTGACTTACACAACAACAACATATGGTTCAAGTGCTTCAGTGACTTGTGACAGTGGCTATGATGCTAGCACGAGTTCAATAACCTGCCAAGCTTCAGGAAGTTGGCAGTCAGCTACCTGTACAATCAAGAGTAAGTTTGTTTAACGATGATTCAAAATATAAGTACCTGAAATGTCTACATTTTATGACATCCTCACTTTGTGGACGCGATTAAGTGTAAATTCCGAAAACGTTTCTTGAACCTAAATAATGTTTAGGAGAATTTTCTTCAGACATTTACATATGGCCAACTGGATGTGTGAATAGTTGGAAAGAAAATGTATTTGTTCAGCCTATTTTTACCGGGATGATGGACCTTTAGTTTTATAAAAGCAGTGTGTAGATCATCGCAAAGGAAAGAATTTTTGTTGAGCAAAGATTTACAGGAATATTTTCTTTTCTATCTTTCAACATTTTGGAAATATAAAAGTTTTTTGAGTCGAACACCTCTGTCATATGTTGGAGGCTTTGCTTCAAACATTCGCAGATGAAAAAACTAAATGTGTATATGGTCGTAAATGAAGAAATTTCCTTTCCTTTATTTCAATATTACTGGTTTTTAAATTTTTGGTATTTGGGGTGTAAAGAAAATCTTATTTGTCAATCTTTCGTTTATCATATGGATGGTTCGCTACAATCTTTCACAAACTATGTATTTAGATAGCCGTAAAGGCAATATCTATGTGGGCTTGTTTTACCTGAATTGCGGGCCTTTTGTATGTGTTAAGTACAATACGGAGAAAAAGAACATCCTAGGAACTTGTATCATTTTAATATAATTCAAAATGTGCTTTATATGTGAAATGTTTAAACTGTGTATATTCATCTACTGGAGAATTGTTTGGATAAAATTTCTTCCAATAAGAACGCAATTGCTTTAACTGACCTACATTTGCTACTACTCGAAAAAAGATATTTTTTCCGCTCATTATTAATAAAAAACAATTTTTTAACTTTGTATCCGAATTCTCCTGTTTTCCAAATACCATTTGAATTCAAGCTATTATATCTGTTTAGAAAAAAGTCTAACATTTTGAAATAATTAGAGACCAGCTAGAAAATTTGCATCCTTTCAAAACAAGAGGTGTTTGAGTGTACTAAAACTGACTGTCCATGCAGATTGCGGAACTCCGTCGGTCAGCAATGGAGATGTTACTTACACAACAACAACATATGGCTCAAGTGCTTCAGTGACATGTGACAGTGGCTATGACGCTAGCACGGGTTCTATAACATGTCAGGCTTCGGGAAGTTGGCAGTCTGCTTCGTGTACAATTAAGAGTTAGTTCATTTAGATATTATTTCAGAAGTTAATACTTATAATAGTAAAATCCCTAATTTATTTGAACTTTCTGAACAGTAGCTTGTTTCATTTTTTTTTCAAGTATAATAAAGTTAAGAATAAATAGCCTTATTACTTTTTTCAATGTCAATGAAATGTACCAGATATCTTTTATGCCGTTGCTTTTCATATTTTACTATCCAGAACTTGTATATTGGTATTCAAGGCAACTAAAAATGACTATGGAAATTTTTGTCATTTGTCATTTGAAATTAATTAATAGTCCTTCGCAAAATGGATTTTCCTGTTAAACTGTTGCTTTTTGACAAAGAGTTAATGATAGCGAGTATGTTTTAAAGGTTGGTAAATGAACAGTTAGTCCTTTTATAAGATTTGTATAATTTTCTACAACGCAGTCGCAGTTCAGGATGACTTGTCTGCTAAAGGAAGAGTGTAGCATTTCTGAATGATGTAAGAGACAGTTAAAACGTTCTTGAGAATTGGGTAGTTTGGAACACATAGAAGGTTTGTTATTGCAGATTGCGGAACTCCATCGGTCAGCAACGGAGATATGACTTACACAACAACAACATATGGTTCAAGTGCTTCAGTGACATGTGACAGTGGCTATGATGCTAGCACGGGTTCAATAACCTGCCAAGCTTCAGGAAGTTGGCAGTCAGCTACCTGTACAATCAAGAGTAAGTTTGTTTAACGATGATTCAAAATATAAGTACCTGAAATGTCTACATTTTATGACATCCTCACTTTGTGGACGCGATTAAGTGTAAATTCCGAAAACGTTTCTTGAACCTAAATAATGTTTAGGAGAATTTTCTTCAGACATTTACATATGGCCAACTGGATGTGTGAATAGTTGGAAAGAAAATGTATTTGTTCAGCCTATTTTTACCGGGATGATGGACCTTTAGTTTTATAAAAGCAGTGTGTAGATCATCGCAAAGGAAAGAATTTTTGTTGAGCAAAGATTTACAGGAATATTTTCTTTTCTATCTTTCAACATTTTGGAAATATAAAAGTTTTTTGAGTCGAACACCTCTGTCATATGTTGGAGGATTTGCTTCAAACATTCGCAGATGAAAAAACTAAATGTGTATATGGTCGTAAATGAAGAAATTTCCTTTCCTTTATTTCAATATTACTGGTTTTTAAATTTTCGGTATTTGGGGTGTAAAGAAAATCTTATTTGTCAATCTTTCGTTTATCATATGGATGGTTCGCTACAATCTTTCACAAACTATGTATTTAGATAGCCGTAAAGGCAATATCTATGTGGGCTTGTTTTACCTGAATTGCGGGCCTTTTGTATGTGTTAATTACAATACGGAGAAAAAGAACATCCTAGGAACTTGTATCATTTCAATATAATTCAAAATGTGCTTTATATGTGAAATGTTTAAACTGTGTATATTCATCTACTGGAGAATTGTTTGGATAAAATTTCTTCCAATAAGAACGCAATTGCTTTAACTGACCTACATTTGCTACTACTCGAAAAAAGATATTTTTTCCGCTCATTATTAATATAAAACAATTTTTTGGCTTTGTATCCGAATTCTCCTGTTTTCCAAATACCATATGAATTCAAGCTATTATATCTGTTTAGAAAAAAGTCTAACATTTTGAAATAATTAGAGACCAGCTAGAAAGTTTGCATCCTTTCAAAACAAGAGGTGTTTGAGTGTACTAAAACTGACTGTCCATGCAGATTGCGGAACTCCGTCGGTCAGCAATGGAGATGTTACTTACACAACAACAACATATGGCTCAAGTGCTTCAGTGACATGTGACAGTGGCTATGACGCTAGCACGGGTTCTATAACATGTCAGGCTTCGGGAAGTTGGCAGTCTGCTTCGTGTACAATTAAGAGTTAGTTCATTTAGATATTATTTCAGAAGTTAATACCTATAATAGTAAAATACCTAATTTATTTGAACTTTCTGAACATTAGCTTGTTTCATTTTTTTTTCAAGTATAATAAAGTTAAGAATAAATAGCCTTATTACTTTTTTCAATGTCAATGAAATGTACCAGATATCTTTTATGCCGTTGCTTTTCATATTTTTGTCCAGTGTTGATACTATCCAGAACTTGTATATTGGTATTCAAGGCAACTAAAAATGACTATGGAAATTTTTGTCATTTGTCATTTGAAATTAATTAATAGTCCTTCGCAAAATGGATTTTCCTGTTAAACTGTTGCTTTTTGACAAAGAGTTAATGATAGCGAGTATGTTTTAAAGGTTGGTAAATGAACAGTTAGTCCTTTTATAAGATTTGTATAATTTTCTACAACGCAGTCGCAGTTCAGGATGACTTGTCTGCTAAAGGAAGTGTGTAGCATTTCTGAATGATGTAAGAGACAGTTAAAACGTTCTTGAGAATTGGGTAGTTTGGAACACATAGAAGGTTTGTTATTGCAGATTGCGGAACACCATCGGTCAGCAACGGAGATATGACTTACACAACAACAACATATGGTTCAAGTGCTTCAGTGACATGTGACAGTGGCTATGACGCTAGCACAAGTTCAATAACATGTCAGGCTTCGGGAAGTTGGCAGTCAGCTACGTGTACAATCAAAGGTAAGTATTTTATGTCGATTTTACTTGTTAGTTCATGTTATAATTAATATTTGATTTACAGAAAATGCACAAACACAATCATGTTTTCATTTTCATTGATCATCTTTACTGGTGTCTTTTCTTTATTTTCTTCTCAAGAAAAAATGCTATTAAGCAACAAAGACTGGGTGACTTTTGTCACCCACTACTTTAATTTTACGATGTGCTCATTGAGTACAGAATGATTAAATGACAAATAATGTTTTACTTAATTCGCTAGCTCTCTGTAACTTGAATATTCATTAGAATGTTTTAAGGTAAACGTTATCTGACAGTCAACATAACTATAATCCTAAAATGTTATATTCTTTGCTTAACATAACGGTTTTCCAATTACTACTATAATATGATTTAAAAACTTTGATCAAAAAGTCATAAACTTGAGCGATTGATTTTTTGTGTGACAGTAACGTGAATTTGTCTTTTAATTTACATTCACCTAGTGTTGTAGGTGGAACGTAATTTTCTTCATGTGCGTATCACGTGTTTCTTGTACAAGAGAACAACAAGAATGAAATAACAAAATGATTTTATAAACCTTAAAAAGTACAAAGTTAAAAAAAATTCCTGACTCTACATCTAGATTAGCAATCGCTGCTTTAACTATATCATGCAAATACGTCGAAGTGTTTAAAATTAATCTTTAATAAATTAATCACTATTAAAATTAACTAGACTTTAAATACTCATCTTTGGTTTGCGGTACCAAAAAGATACCGCTCATACGCAAAAGTTTAAATATTGCGACTTCTTAATATAGATTATAGAAAAAAATGAAATAAAAAAGAGCGTAAGCAAAGGCTTTTATAGGTCTCAGTATTGACCTATTAATTTAAACCTAACCGAATAAAGAAGTTTATTTCAGCTATTGCTGCTTTAGCCTAGGGTAATGATAACTAACACGTAATAACTAACACGTGAAAATAACCTGTGGAATGTATGAATGCTATACAGACACTGAAACTTCAAAAACTCTTGAAGATCAAGATTTTGAATATTTAAAGCATATTTGTTATTGTCTTAGATTGCGGAACTCCTTCAGTAAGCAATGGAGATGTGACATACACAACAACAACATATGGTTCAAGTGCTTCAGTGACATGCGACACTGGCTATGAAGCTAGCACGGGTTCAATAACCTGTCAAGCTTCAGGAAGTTGGCAGTCAGCCACGTGTACAATCAAAGGTAAGTTTGTTTAAGAATGCTTAGCGTACATGTGGTGTTAAAGGCTATATTTCAATTGATTATATAGACCATTCCAGACCATGCCATCTAACACCGTCATTCATTAAGGGACTGAAATAGTGTTTTACTGCAGAGCAAAGAAAAGGTCCCATTTTAGTTCCGTTAAGTATCCAGACAAAGGCCCCTTGTAAAACAGTTCCTTAGTCTAAAATTTCACATGTGGACAGAGGGTCAGCTTTAACAAGGAGATAAGAAAGTGAAAAATGTAAGCCCCTCCATTAATTTTAAAAGGCGGACACAAACTCCTAAGTTGATTTTTAAAACAAAATCAGGAAGTAGATCCCTTGTTTAATTAAAAATAGAGGACCGAACAACATGTATAATTTTTCAAACAAAAAAGAATTTGTATTGATTTGAGGTAACATTATTAAGTGCAGTCAGAGTGTTATTAATTTCTTATTTATCAACCAAACAGAATGTTAGTTTGCAGTTCAAATATATCGGTTTTTTAAAAAAAACAATTGCCATTTATATAATTGCTAATATATTCTAATTTATATAAGTTACTTATTGAAAATAATTGTGACATTACCGGTGTCACATTTGAAATTGTTAGTTTAAGTTAACAATAAATTACATAATCATCAAATGGCTTCTGTCTAACTTTTTCAATCTGGCAAGGTGCTTCAGTAAACCTTCTGAAAACTTTTTCAATCTGGCAAGGTGCTTCAGTTAACCTTCTGAAATTTAAGACAAAGGGGCTTTTTTCAAAGTACAAACAATATTAATGACAACAAAAATGCTGATAATAAGAAGAGAAAAAACAAATGTATTATTCTGAGATCATTATCTTAAAAATGTATGCCTTGCATCTACATTTTTTTCCAAAAGTTAATAATTATGCTTTTATTACAAAAATGATTTCGAATCTTTCAAAGTTACCATATACATAAAACTTGCATGTTGTACATATAAAATGCTGTTGATCGATTATTTGTAAAAGATTTTTTTTTCAAAATGCAAGAAATGGTATCAAAAACAAAAATGATCCTTATGACAATACTTAAATACTAAATTTCATAAGTTCTCTGATGTTCTGCATGTAAGAGAAAATCCTATCGATGTTCTTTAATTTTATGTAACAATCAAAGACACGTTTTATAGCCTTTTTCTAGAGCAAATTTCGTTATTAAAGTGTTTTGCTGTGAGTGAGCTAGCAAGACCGACAATGGCAATTCACGGAGACAAATCAAAACAAGGAAAATATGCCACCCTTATACTATGTAAGGATATTCCTGCTAGCACTTGGCAGCGCGAGCAACCTTCAAATATTCAAATATATATATTATCGACGACTAAAACTGGTAGCTTTTGTTAAAACAGAATTATCACGGTATTATAATAAATTTGTATGAAAAGGAATAATAATAAAGCAATGGGATTCTTATTTCTTGATTTAGATTAAAAGAATGATGAATTACTGCGTTCATTTTAGCATTCGAATGTTTGGATCAGTCTGCATTGTTCGAGAAACTCATACTCTAAAATAACACAAAACATACTTTTACACTGAACTTCTCGACATAGTATACCACGATAAGATCCGTTTTTTTCCGATTCACGTGACTATGTCTATTTCTCGGTATCCGGTATCAGTATCGTATAATTCCCGTTTCGATTTAAATTGGTACTTAGAATTTCAAAAAGAAATAAAACCCAGCTTGGAATATTGCTAATTTTATTTATTTGTTGGATTATATTGCATTATTTACGCATGGAATGACGTCTATCAAGGTGATCGCGTAAGTTACCAATTGTTCCAGAGTACGACAACGTAACGTTGCATAGATTTCTTGTGGCGCTCTTTCGGACAAGTGAACGTCGTAAATACGTCAAAACGTTTAAAGAAACTGAAGCTGACACGATTTCTTGCGATATAGATGTGAATTGTTAGAGAATTCTGCGAAAGAATAATGCAAACCAAAAAAAGGCCAATAAAAGAAAAGTCGGGGTTATTGCCAATAATTCACTAACGCTTTCGTGTGTAAATTATTTTATTTCCAAATTTGACCCCTAACTGGACCTTCTCTTTGACATGGACATACCAGTATCCGAAGTCCTACCCATTGTAGGAGACATCAACATTGAACAACGCATGTTTACGGTTATGGAAATAATAGTTAAAGCAATAATAGTTGTGAATTCACCCGCTTACTTCTTCTATCTTACTGTTCTCACTTCTTCAACACTTTATGATTTCATTTTTATGAAAACAAAATGGATAAAAAAATTCGAGCATCAAAGAGAGCTTTTGCAGACCTTGATAATGGCGGCGGCAAATCATCTAAAATGGAACAGGAACACTTTTTGGTTGTTTTTGTTTTTGTTTTTTTTTGGTTTGTTTTTTTGTTTTTTGTTTTAAGATTAATAAACCTGTGTTGTTTTCTACTATAATGAAATATGCTGCATAAGTTATTCATTCAGTGACTTATATTATGCAATATTACAGAAAATAAAAATGATTTGAATCTCGTTAAGGCTTTAAACAAAGTTTATGACCTATTTTATTTTTCTCATGCGAAGATATAACGCTCTAACTTGCAATCATGGGCAGTTTCTTGGAAAGTTTAAGTCTATAATGTTAATACAATCCCATAACGATGCATTCGTTTCCCAGACGAGTAGTTTTGTGACAGTGACACAGTAAACAGTGTTCATTTAGTATTAATTTTGATGTTTAGAAAAAAATTATCTTTTTAGAGCAATGTTTGATCATTCCCGTTAGTGATTCGTTGACAGACTATAAACATTAACTGCAATATAATGTTCTAGAACCTGTTGACCTATTTACCGCGAGATTAGTGATATGACGTAATTCAACAATATGGCTGCCCACTGAAATAAATTTTCCACATGATTGATTTTCTTGACATATTTAAATGGCATTTTTACATATTATGCGATGAAAAAAGAATGAAATATTGTGATGATTACCAAAATTACTGATGTTTATTGTTTGTTTTTTTTAATTATAGTTAGCCAAACGGTAAGTAACGCGAGATTACAGATGAGCGGTATAAATAGCAAAAGGTGATTCTTTACGAGATCTTGAGATTTTTTCAACTGCTGTTCTTCTTTAAGCCTAAGTTTATGATGAAGTTTGTGTTTGAAAGCCTTCTAGCGTAATGGTTGATCTAAACAATTAAACAGTTTATTGTTATTATATAACTTGTCACAACACCATTACATTTAAGCTGTAATGTCTGTATAATAAAAAAGTGAGACATTCATCGATCCAGAGAGCGACATCTTAATGTCTCTTGAAATTCAGGACGTTTCAGAATATTTATTGAAGTTTTGTTGTCATGTTAGATTGTGGAACTCCATCGGTCAGCAACGGAGATGTTACTTACACAACAACAACATATGGTTCACGTGCTTCAGTTACATGTGACACTGGTTATGATGCTAGCAGAAGTTTAATAAAATGTCGAGATATAGGGAAGTGGCAGCCAGTTTCGTGTACAATCAAGAGTAAGTTTACCTAAGGTTCATTTAGAAGCATCGTTTTATTTGCACTGTTTAATTTACCACAAGGGCTATTGAAATTTAAACTTTAATGTCTCTTTAAAGAAAATGGTGAAATGTGTGAATACTGGGAGGGACAGCTAAGCTTAACTTTCTTTAATCTCTGAACCATTTGTTTTAACAAAAGTGTTTTTGTATAATTACAGATTGTGGTACTCCATCAGTCAGCAACGGAGATGTCACTTACACAACAACAACATATGGTTCAAGTGCTTCAGTGACATGCGACACTGGTTATGATGCCAGCACAAGTTCAATAACATGTCAGTCTTCAGGAAGTTGGCAGTCAGTTTCGTGTACAATCAAGAGTAAGTTTGTTTCAGTTTGGTTCCAGTCGTTAGAACATGTTATGTTTAGAATTGTATTTAATTACATTCTTTGATAAAACTTAACATGAAGTGATGCAAGTGTTTGTTGAATTACTAACCTTTTTGAGCTTTAATGGTTTATATGTGTTTGAAAGCCAGTTAGTTATGTTTTGAAGAAGATATTAGTTTTCAATTTGATAGTTCTATTCACCACAATACCATCAATTGTAGCTGTTATTTTTTATACAAATTGCAGAATATTGGAAGAGACATATGACATTATCTTTGAAATCAGGACTTATTTGAAATAAAATTTAGGTCTAAGTTTTGTTCTCGTTGCAGATTGTGGAACTCCATCGGTCAGCAATGGAGATGTGACATACACAGCAACAACATATGGTTCAAGTGCTTCAGTGACATGCGACACTGGTTATGATGCCAGCACAAGTTCAATAACATGTCAATCTTCAGGCAGTTGGCAGTCAGTTTCGTGTACAATCAAGAGTAAGTTTGTTTCAGTTTGGTTCAAGTCGTTAGAACATGTTATGTTTAGAATTGTATTTAATTACATTCTTTGATTAAACTTAACATGAAGTGATGCAAGTGTTTGTTGAATTACTAACCTTTTTGAGCTTTAATGGTTTATATGTGTTTGAAAGCCAGTTAGTTATGTTTTGAAGAAGATATTAGTTTTCAATTTGATAGTTCTATTCACCACAATACCATCAATTGTAGCTGTTATTTTTTATACAAATTGCAGAATATTGGAAGAGACATATGACATTATCTTGGAAATCAGGATTTATTTGCAATAAATTTTAGGTCTAAGTTTTGTTATCGTTGCAGATTGTGGAACTCCATCTGTCAGCAATGGAGATGTGACATACACAACAACAACATATGGTTCAAGTGCTTCAGTGACATGTGACGATGGTTATGACGCTAGCACGAGTTCAATAACATGTCAATCTTCAGGAAGTTGGCAGTCAGCTTCGTGTATTATCAGAAGTAGGTAGTAGTGGAAGTTATGCTTAAGCATAGGGGCCTACCATGTGATTCTTGATAACTTAGAAAATTTGTCGTAATATTTATTTCAAATTATATAATGTTGACATCAGTACTACCGTTTACGCATTAGACGAAATCTGAGAATACCTGTACAGTATAACTGTCCGGCTCTTTTGATTTGATTCACTCTTTCCTTTTTATAAAATGCATATTCATTCTGATATTCATACTGAATGTTTGTGTGACTTTATTCTGGTGTTCAAAAACGCAAGGAAACTCTTATTATTGTTAGTCCTCACTTGTTCTGTCACAGCTATTTTTTATAACTGCTTCAAACTTAAAAAGTTCTGTCTCTATATTTGGACATTTTTTGAAATGTACTTAAATATCCATGCTATGTCACTCGGTTTTATTTTTATGATTCTTGTTCAATATGTCTGTTTGAATAAAAGTATTTGGTGAAAGGGAATATAAAGGAAAATTGAACCTTCATATTGATAATGTTTAATGCAAACGATATTTCTTATATTCATTGTAAAAGCATGAAATAAATACAAAAAAAACTGATTCTTTCATTAAAGCAAATGACCAGTAAATTAGATCTTATTTGCCTGTGTTTGTTACGTTTATACAGAAGAAATAAGATTTATTTTAACTTTCGCCATTACATATTAAATATGCTGTATTTGAAATCTATTTCTCTTAGAAAAAAATGATACAGCATTTTATCACCAGTATAAATATCTAAAAATGATACAGCATTTTATCACCAGTATAAATATCTAAAAATGATACAGTATTTTATCACCAGTATAAATATCTAAAAATGATACAGCATTTTATCACCAGTATAAATATCTATTCATTCTAGACTGTGGAGATCCATCAACCAGCAATGGTGATTTTTCTTATTCATCGACTACCTACGGTTCTAGTGCTACATTAACTTGTGAAACTGGTTATGAAACGAGTAAAGATACAATAACTTGTAAGGCTGATGGAAGTTGGGGCTCGACATCATGTACAATTATAGGTAGGCTTTTGGCATGTATTTAATTTCTGCAGCTTTTAAATACGCGTATGTGTCTTTTTCAACATTCTTCAGAATTTCATTTTATTCAATAGTCACCCACTATAACTGATTGGGAGTTTTCTTGTGGATGTCATGTTAAAGTTGTTTTTTCATACATTTTGTCGAATTCAGATTGTGGAGATCCATCAACCAGCAATGGAGATTTTACATATTCTGCAACTACCTACGGTTCTAGTGCTACATTAAGTTGTAATGCTGGTTATGAAACGAGTAAAAGTTCAGTAACTTGTAAAGCTACGGGAAATTGGGCGGTGACGTCATGTACATTAGTTGGTAAGTTTTCTGTGGTAATTTGATATCTTATGTATTTAGCTTAAATCACTTCTGGTTATAACAATTCAAGATCAAGTTTTTTGATACCAAAATTGAAACATATTCAATAGTCGGTGTTTGTTAGTCTTTGATGAATCTGTCTGATAGTCAAGATTAGAATCTTTAAGTATTTAAAGGAGAAAGGGCATGTTCAATTTCAGATTGTGGAGAACCAACAATCAGCAATGGTGCATACACTTATACATCAACCACGTATGGTTCAACTGCTACATTGACCTGTGACGTTGGATATGAGTCAAGTAAATCATCAATAGCTTGTAAGTCTTCGGGAAGCTGGGGCACCGCAACATGTGATATAGTCGGTAAGTGTGAGCATTAACTTGTTTTCATAAGTTAAGGTTAGTTCTTGGTCTAGTACAGCTAAGACATGTTGAGCGGTGATAGAAAGGCAACATAACTCCGACACTGTGTCTCTTTTTTTTCTGTTACGAAAAAGGTATTTTCTCTTTTGCGTGTCAGTTTCTTCATATTTCAAATTCAATTTTTTTTGCCTTCGTACACTGACAGACATTTCCGACGTTTGCGTCGTCGTTGGTCAGCTGCAATTTTGAATAAAGTCGGAAAAATATTAAACAGTGTCTGACACATGTGAAGAACAAGGTCAAGCGTGCGCATGTTTGCTTAAGCATGTTATTTAGTTATCTTGAGGGAAACCATTAAAACGTCTTTAGTTTTAAGAGTCGCACGGTATTAACCTCATAAAATATGTATGTAGCTGTTTTAGAAAGAGTGTGACTAAATTTTTTTACAAGAATGCTCAAAGTGTTTCTGCTAGCCCTGCCTCTGGTTCACCTGCTTTTCAGAGAAATCTAGATTACAATATGAGAGAAACTTAATGTTAAAATTAAATTACATAGGTTTTTTTTCCAAATTGTCTGACAGTCCTTGATCAAGCTCTCCTTTATTTATACCCCCGCCAAAGGCGAAGGGGATATTAGAAATGATCTCCGTCCGTGCGTCCGTCCAAATTTTGTCCGGATTATAACTCCAAAAGAACTTGAGCAATTTTCTCCAAACTTCATATACTGACAGAGCACATTAGGAAAATATGCACTGTTTAAGATTTATAACTCTATCTTGCCTACATTTAGAGTTATTCCCCATTATCAGATTTACTTTAAAAGTTTTGTCCAGAGCATAACACCAAAACTACTTGAGGGATTTTCTTCAAACAGAATTCACTGACATAGCACATTGTTGGGAAGTGCAACATATAAGAACGATAAATCTACCTTGCCTACTTTTGAGTTATTCCCCTTCATTAGATTTACTTGAAAAAAGTATAATTCCAAAAGCCTTATTCTCTTTCCACTTACTTGAGAACTGTACTCAGCATGACGATAACTATACAGCTTTATAAGGATTTCCCCTCACCAAGTAAAATGTACGAAAGTTCAAACTTCAGGGAACTTCTTCCCGGCGGGGGGATTAACCTTCTGTAACATGGCTCTTGTTCTCTTGTTTAGACTGTGGATCTACTCTACCTGCTATTTCGAATGGACAAGCAACATTGGTTGATCCTTCAGTAACAACTTACGGCGCAAAGGCAACAGTAACTTGCAACAGCGGTTTCAGTTCAACCAAAACTAAACTAACGTGCAAAGCAACAGGGACATGGAGTAAAACATCCTGCACATAGGTACCTACTTTTTTGCTATTTTGTTCAAACAAATAAAACACTAAGCATTGGTCAACTTCGTGATGCATATAATTATTTAATGATGGGCAAAGAGCTCGTAGTGAATTTGGTAAAACGTACATTCAGAACAAAATACAAAAATCTTCAACTTAAATACTCGTAGAAATATAAAAACATATGTATGCTTTTTATTTGTTAAACTTTAAGTTAACAGCTCCGCTTGGTATCTTCTATGAACGAGACAATGTTATGTTTGCACTGATGTATTCTGACCTGCAAGTGAGGATGCACCTGAGGATGAACTTGCATATGTCTCAGGCTTTAACAATAGCAAATCTTGCACAACATTGATGTCTGTCAGCATTCATTAGTAACTCAAACACGTTATTGTTTTATCATGAACTACAAAGTCTTACAGTCGTTCAAACATAACACCTGAACTATATTGTCTAACCACTGTTCAACGTAACACCTGTATTACATTCTCTTAACATTGTTCAGACGTAACTCCTACACTAAATTGTCTTATTATTTATCAGACGTAACACCTGCAATACATTGTCTTATTTTTTATGAGACGTTACACCTCCACTACACTGTCTTAAAATAATTCAGACGTAACTCCTGCACTACATTGTCTTAAATTGTTCAGACGTAACTCCTGCACTACATTCTCTTATTATTTATCCGACGCAATTCCTGCACTACATTGTCTTATTATTTTTTATGAGACGTTACACCTGCACTACACTGTCTTAACATTTTTCAGACGTAACTCCTCCACTACACTGTCTTAACATTGTTAAGACGTAATTCCTGCACTACACTGTCTTATCATTTATCAGACGTAACTCCTGCACTACACTGTCTTATCTTTTATCAGACGTAACTCCTGCACTACACTGTCTTATTATTTATCAGACGTAAATCCGGAACTAAATTGTCTTATTATTTATCAGACGTAACTCCTGCCCGACATTGTCTTATTATTTATCAAACGTAATTTCTACACTACATTGTCTTATTATTTATCAGAGGTAACTCCTACACTACATTGCTTAATTATTTATCAAACCTCACTCCTACACTACATTGTCTTATTATTTATCAGACGTAACTCCTACACTACATTGTCTCATTATTTATCAGACGTAACTCCTACACTACATTGTCTTCACATTGTTCAGACGTAACTCCTACACTACATTGTGTTATTATTTATCAGACGAACTCCTACACTGCATTGTCTTATTATTTATCAGACGAACTCCTACACTGCATTGTCTTATTATTTATCAGACGTCACTCCTACACTACATTGTCTTATTATTTATCAAACGTCACTCCTACACTACATTGTCTTATTATTTATCAGACGTAACTCCTACACTACATTGTCTTATTATTTATCAGACGTAAATACTGTACTCAATTGTCTCATTATTTATCAGACGTAACTCCTACACTACATTGTCTTATAATTTATCAGACGTCACTCCTACACTACATTGTCTTATTATTTATCAGACGTAACGCCTACACTACATTGTCTTATTATTTATCAAACGTTACTCCTATTCTTCATTGTCTTATTATTAATCAGACGTAACTCCTACACTACATTGTCTAATTATTTATCAGACGTAAATCCTGCACTACATTGTCTTATTATTTATCAGACGAAATCCTACACTACATTGTCTTATGATTTATCAGACGAAACTCCTGCACTACATTGTCCTATTATTTATCAGACGAAACTCGTCACTACATTGTCTTATTATTTATCAGACGTCACTCCTACACTACATTGTTTTATTATTTGTCAGAGGTACATCCTGCATAACATTGTCTTATTATTTATCAGACGAAACTCCTACATTACATTGTCTTTTTATTTATCAGACGTAACTCCTACACTACATTGTTTTATTATTTTTCAGACGTAACACCTACATTACATTGTCTTATTATTTATCAGACGTAAATACTGCACTCAATTGTCTCATCATTTATCAGACGTAACTCCTACACTACATTGTCTTATTATTTATCAGACGTAACTCCTACACTACATTGTCTTATTATTTATCAGACGTCACTCCTACACTACATTGTCTTATTATTTATCAGACGTAACTCCTACACTACATTGTCTTATTATTTATCAGACGTAACTCCTACACTACATTGTCTTATTATTTATCAGACGTAACTCCTACACTACATTGTCTTATTATTTATCAGACATGACTCCTACACTACATTGTCTTATTATTTATCAGACGTAACTCCTACACTACATTGTCTTATTATTTATCAAACGTAACTCCTATACTTCATTGTCTTATTATTAATCAGACGTAACTCCTACACTACATTGTCTTATTATTTATCAGACGTGACTCCTACACTACATTGTCTTATTATTTATCAGACGTAACGCCTACACTACATTGTCTTATTATTTGTCAGACGTAACTCCTACACTACATTGTCTTATTATTTATCAGACGTAACTCCTACACTACATTGTCTTATTATTTATCAGACGTAACTCCTACACTACATTGTCTTATTATTTATCAAACGTAACTCCTATACTTCATTGTCTTATTATTAATCAGACGTAACTCCTACACTACATTGTCTTATTATTTATCAGACGTAAATCCTACACTACATTGTCTTATTATTTGTCAGACGATACTCCTGCACTAAATTGTCTTCTTATTTATCAGACGTAACTCCTACACTACATTGTCTTATTATTTATCAGACGTGACTCCTACACTACATTGTCTTATTATTTATCAGACGACACACCTCCACTACATTGTCTTATTATTTATCAGACGTAAGACCTCCACTACATTGTCTTATTATTTATCAGACGTAACACCTCCACTACACTGTCTTATTATTTATCAGACGTAACGCCTACACTACATTGTCTTATTATTTATCAGACGTAACACCTCCACTACATTGTCTTATTATTTATCAGACGTAACACCTCCACTACACTGTCTTATTATTTATCAGACGTAACACCTACACTACACTGTCTTATTATTTATCAGACGTAACACCTCCACTACATTGTCTTATTATTTATCAGACGTAACACCTCCACTACACTGTCTTATTATTTATCAGACGTAACGCCTACACTACACTGTCTTATTATTTATCAGACGTAACGCCTACACTACACTGTCTTATTATTTATCAGACGTAACACCTCCACTACACTGTCTTATTATTTATCAGACGTAACACCTCCACTACACTGTCTTATTATTTATCAGACGTAACACCTCCACTACACTGTCTAATTATTTATCAGACGTAACTCCTGCATTACATTGTTTTATTATTAATCAGACGTATCTCCTGTACTACATTTTCTAATTTTTTATCAGACATAAGTCCTGCACTACACTGTCTTATTATTTATCAGACGTAACACCTGCACAACATTGTCTTATTATTTATCAGACATAAGTCCTGCACTACATTGTCATATTATTTATCAGACATATGTCCTGCACTACACTGTCTTATTATTTATCAGACATAAGTCCTGCACTACACTGTCTTATTATTTATGAGACGTAACTCCTGCATTACATTGTTTTATTATTAATCAGACGTAACTCCTGCACTACATTGTCTTATTATTTATCAGACGTAACTCCTGTACTACACTGTCTTATTATTTATTAGACGTAACTCCTGCACTACACTGTCTTATTATTTATCAGACGTAACTTCAGTACTACATTGTCTTATTATTTATTAGACGTAACTCCTGCACTACATTGTCTTATTATTTATCAGACGTAACTCCTGTACTACACTGTCTTATTATTTATTAGACGTAACTCCTGCACTACACTGTCTTATTATTTATCAGACGTAACTCCTGTACTTCATTGTCTAATTATTTATCAGACGTAACTCCTGCATTACATTGTTTTATTATTAATCAGACGTATCTCCTGTACTACATTTTCTAATTTTTTATCAGACATAAGTCCTGCACTACACTGTCTTATTATTTATCAGACGTAACACCTGCACAACATTGTCTTATTATTTATCAGACATAAGTCCTGCAGTACATTGTCATATTATTTATCAGACATATGTCCTGCACTACACTGTCTTATTATTTATCAGACATAAGTCCTCCACTACTTTGTCTTATTATTTATCAGACGTAAGTCCTGCCTTACACTGTATTTTTATTTATCAGCCGTAAAACCTGCACTACACTCTCTTTTTATTTATAAGACGTAAGTCATGCACTACACTCTCTTATTATTTATCAGCCGTAACTCCTGCACTACATTGTCTTGTTATTAATTTGACGTAACACCTGCACTACATTGTCTTGTTACTTATCAGACGAAAAACCTGCACTACACTATTTAAATTTGTTCAGACTTAACTCCTGCAATACATTGTCTTATTATTTATCTGACGTAATTCCTGCACTACATTGTCTTAATATTTTTTCAGACGTAACTCCTGCAATACACTGTCTTAACAATGTTCAGACGTAACTCCTGCACTACATCGTGTTATTATTTATCAGACGAACTCCTACACTACATTGTCTTATTATTTATCAGACGTAACTCCTACACTACATTGTCTAATTATTTATCAGACGTAACTCCTGCACTACATTGTCTTATTATTTATCAGACGTAACTCCTACACTACATTGTCTAATTATTTATCAGACGTAACTCCTGTACTACATTGTCTTATTATTTATCAGACGTAACTTCTGTACTACATTGTCTTATTATTTATTAGACGTAACTCCTGTACTACATTGTCTTATTATTTATCAGACGTAACTTCTGTACTACATTGTCTTATTATTTATTAGACGTAACTCCTGCACTACATTGTCTTATTATTAATCAGACGTAACTCCTGTACTACATTGTCTAATTATTTATCAGACATAAGTCCTGCACTACACTGTCTTATTATTTATCAGACGTACCACCTGCACAACATTGTCTTATTATTTATCAGACATAAGTCCTGCACTACATTGTCATATTATTTATCAGACATAAGTCCTGCACTACACTGTCTGATTATTTATCAGACATAAGTCCTGCACTACTTTGTCTTATTATTTATCAGACGTCACTCCAGTACTACACTGTCTGATTATTTATCAGACGTAACTCCTGTACTATATTGTCTTATTATTTATCAGACGTAACTCCTGCACTACACTGTCTTATTATTTATCAGACGTAAGTCCTGCATTACACTGTCTTTTTATTTATCAGCCGTAAAACCTGCACTACACTCTCTTATTATTTATAAGACGTAAGTCCTGCACTACACTCTCTTATTATTGATCAGCCGTAACTCCTGCACTACATTGTCTTGTTATTAATTTGACGTAACTCCTGCACTACATTGTCTTATTATTTATCTGACGTAACTCCTGCACTACATTGTCTTAATATTTTTTCAGACGTAACTCCTGCACTACACTGTCTTAACACTGTTCAGACGTAACTCCTGCACTACATTGTCTTATTATTTATCGGACGTAACTCCGGCACTATACTGTCTTTGTTTTAAATTACCTCTGATAAATAATTAAACAATATAGTGCATGAGTTACATCTGAACAATGGTGTAGATAGTGTAGTGCAGGAGTTACGTCCCCTCCATTACCTTGTTTTATTATTGTTCAGAAATGGCTCCTGCATTACGTTGTTTTATCAGTGTTCAGACATAGGTCCTGCATTATCTTGTTTATCCCTGTTCAGACATAGTTCCAGCATTACCTTGTTTATCACTGTTCAGACATTGATCCATCATTACCTTGTTTATCACTGTTTAAACATTGCTCCAGCATTACCTTGTTTATCCCTGTTCAGACATTGATCCTGCATTACCTTGTTTATCACTGTTCAGACATAGTTCCAGCATTACATTTTTTATCACTGTTTAGACATTGCTCCTGCATTACCTTGTTTATCGCTGTTCAGACATTGATCCTGCATTACCTTGTTTATCCCTGTTAAGACTTTGATCCTGCATTACCTTGTTTATCCCTGTTCAGACATTGCTCCTGCATTTCCTTGTTTATCACTGTTCAGACTTTGATCCTGCATTACCTTGTTTATCCCTGTTCAGACATTGCTCCTGCATTTCCTTGTTTATCACTGTTCAGACTTTGATCCTGCATTACCTTGTTTATCACTGTTCAGACTTTGATCCTGCATTACCTTGTTTATCACTGTTCAGACTTTGATCCTGCATTACCTTGTTTATCCCTGTTCAGACTTTGATCCTGCATTACCTTGTTTATCACTGTTCAGACATAGTTCTAGCATTACCTTGTTGATCACTGTTCAGACATTTTTTATCACTGTTCAGACATAGTTCCAGCATTACCTTGTTTATCCCTGTTCAGACATTGCTCCTGCATTTCCTTGTTTATCACTGTTCAGACATTGCTCCAGCATTACCTTGTTTATCCCTGTTCAGACATTTCTCCTGCATTGCCTTGTTTATCCCTGTTCAGACATTGCTCCAGCTTTACCTTGTTTATCCCTGTTCAGACATTGATCCTGTATTATCTTGTTTATCACTGTTCAGACATAATTCCAGCATTACCTTGTTTATCACTGTTAAGACATTGATCCTGCATTACCTTGTTTTTCCCTGTTCAGACATTGCTCCTGCAAAACGTTGTTTTATCACTGTTCAGACATAGTTCCAGCATTACCTTGTTTATCACTGTTCAGACATTGCTCCAACATTACCTTGTTTATCCCTGTTCAGACATTGATCCTGCATTACTTTGTTTATCACTGTTCAGACATAGTTCCAGCATTACATTGTTTATCATTGTTTAGACATTGCTCCTGCATTACCTTGTTTATCCCTGTTCAGACATTGCTCCAGCATTACCTTGTTTATCCCTGTTTAGACATTGCTCCTGCATTACCTTGTTTATCGCTGTTCAGACATTGCTCCTGCATTACCTTGTTTATCCCTGTACAGACTTTGATCCTGCATTACCTTGTTTATCCCTGTTCAGACATTGCTCCTACATTACCTTGTTTATCACTGTTCAGACATAGTTCTAGGATTACCTTGTTGATCACTGTTCAGACATTGCTCCTGCATTACCATGTTTATCACTGTTCAGAAATTGATCCTGCATTACCTTGTTTATCTCTTTTCAGACATTGCTCCAGCATTACCTTGTTTATCACTGTTCAGACATAGTTTCAGCATTACCTTGTTTATCCCTGTTCAGACATTGCTCCTGCATTTCCTTGTTTATCACTGTTCAGACATTGCTCCTGCATTTCCTTGTTTATCACTGTTCAGACATTGATCCTGCATTACCTTGTTTATCACTGTTCAGACATTTCTCCTGCATTGCCTTGTTTATCACTGTTCAGACATTGATCCTGCATTACCTTGTTTATCCCTGTTCAGACATTGCTCCTGCATTTCCTTGTTTATCACTGTTCAGACATTGATCCTGCATTACCTTGTTTATCACTGTTCAGACATTGCTCCTGCATTACCTTGTTTATCACTGTTAAGACATTGCTCCTGCATTACCTTGTATTATTTTCGTTCAGAAGTTACACATGCCCTGAAATGTTATCTATTATCAAACAGAAATAACTCATACACTTAATGTTACTCTGTTTTCTTCGAAAATAATAATATCTGCATAGATGCTTAATTCTTAACAGTCAAAGAGAACTTTACATTATCACAAGAGAAGCATGTTTTTCGACCCTCTTTCTTCGTCTGTTAATCAAATGTGTACTTTTTTCAGGTGTTGTCTGTGTTTTGGAAGATGGAACTGTTGAAGTGACTCTTTTCAATTGTCAAGAACATTATAGATATGAAAAGCTTTAAAAGTTATTATGAAAATGTACAATATCCTCTGGATTAACAGGCATTTTAGATAAATTCAATTACTATATAGAAATGAGCTGAAAACAAGAATCAAACTTTAAATAACAATCTGTCACTCATGTGATTACATTTGGTAGCTAATATATTAAGTTTCGCTATTATCTAAAATGAAATGAAACAGTCATTAAAAGATATATACACAACTAGAATTGGTGTAATTAATAAAATACGAAGGTATCCATTTTAACAGGTAAAAGAATGAGCAGAAATAGTAATTCTGTATCACTTTCATAGAAATGCTACTTAGCTGTATCTATGGCTCTGAAAGTGTTATATAAAATCAAATAATACACCCCTAATTTTCCGTTTTCATGAATCTCTGTTGAATAAAGCTTAGATTGTTTTCCTCATATTTTTTTACAAGCTTGAGTAAACGCATTACTAAAAAAGGGACATGAATCATAAACGAGTATCCGAAAGTTTGTATCCGATATCCGAATACAACAGGGTTAACTGATTAAGTCAGAAAAATGGTTCTGTTTAGCACGGATTTGCATTATTCGTAAATTTTATACCCTTTTATCTTCTGTGCACTTTGTGAGATCATCTCAACATCCCTGTTTTCTCAATGTATGATTATTGTCAGTGAAGTACTTAATGGTTTCTTGATCCATTAATACCTAATGAATTATGCCATCCTAATTAGTTGGACGAGTCCATTTTCAATTAAAATGGTTTCTGGAAAGAATTTTCAATTTCCTTCTGTTTAGGAGAGAAAGTCTTGCATGCAAATTGTGGCGTCTGATCTGGGTCTGCAGTGTTTGCTTATGTCTTGTTCTGTGGATGCTAGGTATTAATGGGTTAACATAAAAACACTACTGTCGATGTAATAATATAAGTGGTTCTAACGTTTCACTCATTAAGTCTTAGAGCTCCTCCTGTCTACTGAAAGTACTTATAACAGATATCATAGCTTTTTGCAAATAGAAAATTTAATGTTTCTTTTTTACAAATGTCTGATTCTGCCAAATATGATAAATCTCACTTAAAGACAGAGTTTAGGTTTAATGTACATGGCTTGTCGGAGAAAGTCGCGAACATTTTAACTTGCTTAAGCAAAGATCTAAAATACCATTATGTAAATTTTAGTCTTTGGCTTTAAGGACATGAATGATTTAACACCTTTATTTAACGTTCAGTTATAACATTCAGAAATTGAACAAGTTTATAGGCTGTTTTGTTTAACCGTTCAAATATTTGTTTTTAAAAAGTACTGACTTGTTAAGATTTCAAGTACCACTCATCTGCTATACTTAAGAATAATCATATTTTCAATATTAAATAATGTGTTTAACATTATAATATAAAGTTTTAATTCGTTTGTTTTTGTTTTGTTTGAAATCACTTTGTAAGCTTGAGAAATTAAAAGACTGTCACCTCGTGAATGTGGGGATTATTCTTGTCATTTGTGTTTTAACAAATGAAGAGTTCAGATTAAAGGAATGAACTTTTCTAATTGTTTAATGGCTCTTTACTTTTACAAACCATCCAAATTGATAGTGACACAACCATTGACTTATGTAAAAAAAGAAGTGTTGTTACAGTACTACTTTCATAAATTGTTTACGTTACGGTATATCAAAAGCCTGTTTTCTAATGTTCATAGATACAAATTATTTCGATGTCTTCTGGTCCATTTTTCCAAATTTGATACAGACGACGACTGACTGGAATCTCATAATGCCCACTCTTCGAAATGTCAAAAGGCCTATAGAAATGCTCGAAATGTCAAGTGGTTTTTTTTTCCTGCAAAAGAATGTCTTCGAAGTGGCTTGAATTTCTGCATGAATTCCGCAGAATATGTTAGGAATGGAAAATGCTGGAATGTCGTCAGGATCACTATGTAAAATGTGACAGAATTAGAAATTGCTGGATTTTCGATTTGGCCATTCTGTAGAAATGTCTAAATGTCGACATTGCTCGTTCTTTAAATTGTGACAGAAATGAAACTGACTGAAAGATGTTTTGCTGAATGCGCAAAATGTGACAAAATGAGACCTTATGAAAAACACTCAGTTTATCTAGTCTATAAATTGAATAAGGAATTGACTGAATAAGGAATTGATTGAATTAGGAATTGACTGAATAAGGAATTGATTGAATAAGAAATTGATTGAATAAGGAATGGACTGAGAAAGGAATGGACTGAATAAGGAATTGATTGAATAAGGAATTGACTGAATAAGGAATTGATTGAATAAGGAATTGACTGAATAAGGAATTGACTGAATAAGGAATTGATTGAATAAGGAATTGACTGAATAAGGAATTGATTGAATAAGGAATTGACTGAATAAGGAATTGATTGAATAAGGAATTGACTGAATAAGGAATTGATTGAATAAGGAATTGACTGAATAAGGAACATGAAATAATGTCATTTGTATGGTTGCGTACTAAAATTCCGCAAATTCAGATTCTGTATCAAAATATTTAAAAACTTGACCGCTACGAAGGAAAACAAAAACACTTTTAAGAAAACAAACATATGAAGTGTTTTTTTTTTTTTTAAGTATTTACCACACAGTAAAACAAAAGAATTGAAAAAGAGAAACATAGCTGCTAGGTTGTTGTCGTACTGCTTGAAGCGATACTTAAATACTTAGCATTTGGTATGATTAAAGTCATTGAAGGACGAGAAAAAATCTCAAAGCTTATTTTGAAACCCTCTTATTTGAAAAATAAAAACAAACAAACAAACAAAACGTAGTAGGTATCTTTCTCAGACAATACTCTCTGATTCCTTTCGCTGACGTTGGCCACATAATATTATTAGCAGTTCACGTGCAGTATCGTTTTTATCTTCCTTTTATTTACTTTCACCCTTCCCGCAGTAACATTAGGAAGTTTTCTGTCATGTTTTAGTTATTTACGAAATTACAATAATGTTTACGAATGTGCGACGGACAGACCGGCGACTGCATACAACATTGACCCCGTCCGCCTTTTGAATGCATGATAATGAATCAGTACTTTTATACGCAAGAACCGACCTCGCTGCTGGCACAGACGTGTATTAAATATTAATAGTTGACGTCTCTTCTGTCGACATACGAGTGTATAGCCAAGAGTTCGTGGACAAATGCTATAACTTTTTTATTCTTAAACCAAACGACTTGACATCTTGACATCTTGTAGAAAAAATAATTCCAGCAATATGTTTAAATAATTATATTGTGAACTAAATATTATATTATTGACGGTCGCTATGGTAACCCGTTTTTGACGTTACCGGCACCGATCATCAAAATCGTTTGCATTTGTATAATTATTTATCCTGTCACTAATAACACTTTCGAACTAATAACAAGGTGCCGGATATTTTTCTTTATCTACGGCAGTTGGTCACGTGACGCTGATATACGGCACATGATATGTCATGGACTACTTTAATAAGAAGGAAGTGATAAAATTGATGTTATTACGAACAGAGACTACTTGAATAAAAAATTAAATATTTCAATTTGTAAATCTTGCAAAATAGTGATCATTTAAGGAAATAAAGTTACTGGAACTTTGGAACTATTTTTTGTGTGCAAATGTACCACTGCCGGATAACCTTGACATTAACCTAAATTGAAACACATAAAAGATAGATTTTCATCATCTTAAGTAAATTCAATATCTTAAGTTAATTATTTCCAAATGCCAGATGTGACAGGATAAATAGAATAATAGGTTAGTGTCTAAATTGAGAAAGTTTATCCGGCTCGGCTGCGGAATTTATCCGGTTCGCCTGCGGCTCACCTGATAAATTCCTATGCCTTGCCGGATAAACTTTCTCATATTAAGACACTAACCTATTATTCTCTATATTCCGCCGATATATCAACCCCAGACGTCAAGAATTGGCGGGAAACGTCATGATAATGAAGTTACGTCATTTTTCCAAAATGATGTCAAATTCTGATGAAAACTGCTTCTGGAAAGTCTACAGTTGCAAGATCGCTCGTATACACTTGGCACAAAAAGGTATAGAGTGGGAAGAGAAACCGTTTGTGACGACAAAGGAGCGGCCGTCCGTTCTCGCGTCGCAGGGAAAGTGACGTTGAACTGCGATTTAATAAATACAAATACATGACATTTATATAGCGCAAACATTAAAATATTCTATTGCGCTTTACAAACACATTTAGCAAATACAGATATTAAACAAATACATCCAATAAATTAACTGTATTATTCAGGACAGCGTTGTCCCGACCATGGAACATAAACTTAGACACAGTCTGAAATTGTAGATGATTCCAAAATTGAAATCCCATGAAACTGTTTAAAAAGATGTGATTTCGCACTGTTTCCTGATCTCAAGAAACAGTTGAAGTGCAAGCGCTTCAATGACTTTGATGAACTGCGGACAGCAGCTCAGGCTTTGATGTAGAGCTATAGTTCAGACTGGTTTCGCAATGCTTTCCAGGCATGGGTTGAGCGGCATCGCCGTTGTGTATAAGTCGACGGTGAATATTTTGAGAAAGAATGACTTTGACGTCGTTATTCATAATGTGAGCTACGCCCGTTCGCGTACTGTTATGTTTATGTATGTTATTTATTTTCTGTTGATTGTATCACCCTGCAATTTGCTGTGAATATCAGATAATGACTTCGTTTACGGATGTAAAAATATATGTATCAGTGAAGCTCAAACGGTGTCGTTTTAACGGTTTTTGTACACGAACTTTTGGCTATACCCTCGTACAGATGTTAGATTGGAAACAGAAAATACCCAGAAATATTGAGATATTGATACAAAATGTATTAAATTAAATATACTTCAAATAACTGTGACATAAAATTCGGTTACACCATTACAAATTGCTTGCGGCTTTTTATGTACGTGGTCTTTTTATATTCGATTGACTTAACATGCAGGTATATTTTCATAATATTTTTATTCACGATATTAAAATGTTTCCCAGTTAATTTACGTTAAAAATATATTTTTAAAACTTTTTTGGGCTATAGCTTTTAGTGAAGTTTGAAAAGAAACAGCACACAACTTGAACCTGTCGGGGTCAAATCAACTCATAGTGTTGGCACTTACCAAGTCATGTATCATTGGATTTGTAATACATTAGATTCAGGGATTTTGGTCCTTTATGTTGTGGTGTGATTGAAAAAAATATATCTAGAAAAAAAACGGTTGCCATATTTGATTTTTTTTTTTTGGGGGGGGGGGGGGGAATCAGCATGATTTCGGCATTGTGTTGATTTTTTAATTATCTATATCCGCTTCATTTAGCATTATATTCACAGGACTCGATACCGTTAAAACGAAAAGTACATAGAGGATATTTGTTTGTTTTGAGTAGATATGGAATATATCTTATCGTGAAGTGCTACAATTAAATATTTTCACGAGCGCGTAGCGCGAGTGAAAATATAAAAATTGTATCACTTTGAGATGAGATATATTCCATATCTACGAAAAACACACAAATTTTCTATTTATTTTATGCTAATACCAATAAACTTTTAGAACTGTTTCTTTGCTTACACGCGTATGAATACATGATCGTGAAACTCAAATTCAATACACAGTCCGCCATCTTGAATTATACAGGACACAAAGAAACATGTTGCATTCTAACCATTTATTTAGTCTACACCTAATCACCAAACATAGAAATAAACAAAGATCTACCTGCATATTCTTCTTCATTTTCCTTCTTTTACTATTCACATTTTGCTGCTTACAGGGCATTCATATAAAATATGCCCTGTGCAATGACGAATCAAAATTCAGCGCCAATGCAGAGGTTCATCATAAATAAATGCCCTTACAAGATCTAGATTCTTCCATAGGTTGATCAAGAAGCAATACACGTCATCACATTTTCAAATAGCATAAATCCAGAGTATTCGATTTAAGATTTCACGTAAAATGCCATCCTGTGTTTATGTCTTGGGGAATAAATTGTTCGCCTACGTCAGTGTTCTGAAGTTTGTGACGTATAATTAACGGAATGGCATAGGATTCTCGAAATGGATAGATCTGTTGTATACATTCAATGACTCTTTAAAAGTCGGACTCTGGATTTTATGTTAGAATTTATTTTTATATATTTTATACCCGGGTATTACTTGTAAAATTTCAAATTTTGGTTACTGAAAAGTAGTTCGGCACAGTGACTGATATAGAATCTATATCAGTCACACTGTGACTGATATGGAATATATTTCACTGATAGAACTCAGTATTTCATTGGTTGGCATAAAATAAGGCATAATATTATATCACATTAAGCTGTTTCATCCATTCGTGAAATTAATTGATTTCAGCAATATTTCCTTTATTTATTTCGCCGTCATGACGAACACCACAGCCCTAAGGCAACAGGGTATATAAAAAAATATATTAAGTTCTGCATTTACGGAGATGCTTTCAAATTTACGAGAGATGGATTCAGTTTTACTAGAGATGGATTCAATTTTACTAGAGATGGATTCAAATTACCTGAGATGGATTCAAATCAAAAGAATAGAAATTAAACTTTTGTCGACTTTAAGTGATTTCATTCATTCATTCATTCATTCATTCATTCATTTATGTTTTAATGGGTTTTAGCATGAACGTTGCACTGACGCAAAAATTAAACTTTCAGATCAATAATTGTACAAATATGATAATAATATCATTATAACATATCGTAATAAGAAATGATTAAGGTTTATTTATTATCTTAAATATTTTTTATAAATAAATTTTTAAAAAGTGCAATTTATTGTTAAATATGTTTGCATTTCATTTCATTTCTTGCAAAATTCTCCAGTTCGTTATTCATAACCATATCGCGACATGAATGACAGTCAATGACAACAACAACTACCCTTTCACAAAATCTGAACTCATGCCATAAAGGGCGTCGCGCTTCGGCGCGGACGACAAATATATAAGGATGACACTTTGGACCCTTTATTCCGTAACTGGATTGTTTATTGAAGCTGAAAACAGAGGAAACAACAGTCAAATTACTTTTGTAATTTAAAACCATTATAAATTTGAAACTATCATTGACAAGTATCAAATTGGTACCAAAACTGTTATTCCCCAAGATCACATAAATGAAACAAAGCATAGATTGCTTTCGAAATAAGACTATCCCAGGAGAGTGTAAATTTGGAACATTTCTAAGGCCAAGTTTCACTTACAAAAATAATGTTTACCATTTAAAACATTCAGGATTAATATATCGGCCTCCGTGATTAAATTACTACGCATCTGAACTCGACACTGTGCTTTATTTGACGATATATCACTCAAACTCAAAATCTATTTCCTAAGTTTATACTAATTGATTTGATGTAGGCCTTGTTATTTGTTCGAGGGCCAAGATGAAGGCCAATGCGACTGTCCCAAATACAAATAACACGGGGTATATCAATTCAATTATTTCAAATGACAATTTTTATAACAATTTTCGAATTTGCTCACCCTCCAACTACTGTCGTCTGCTTGTTACAAGTTGTGAAAAAAAGCAAAATGGCTATTTACACGAATACCGTACTAAGGCCGTAAACAACATTTTTGACTAGTCACTTTGTATTGCTAAACAGGATAAAAGTCGATAGAACAATTTCAAATATTCCTAAAACTCGTTCTTTCAATAGGAAAAGAAAATGGCTGCTGTTTAAAATTGAATTCTATATCATTTTTGTTTCGACCCTGATCTAAAAGCCAAACAAAGTGAGCTACAAGACAATCAATATTAATATCTCTTTTCCGGCCCGGGACCGATCAGTATTATCGATATTGGCCCTGATATTCAGAAAGTCCACGTTTTATTAAGACAGGTGTCTGGTATGTTATTGGGCGGATAACTAATGGTTATGAAATAATTATTTTTACATGTACGTAATCCAGATATCTCGATTTTGCTTTCTCGATACAAATGTGAGCTGGTAGAACAACCAACAGACATCTTGAGTGAAACTGAAACAAGAGGTGCACCAGGACTGAAGATATTTGCATTCTCTTTTGTTATTTATATACATTGTATCATAAATTATTTCATTATCATTTAAACGCTGATAAATACAGTTATCAATGTGTATTTTTAGACGTTCTGAAAAGAAACTTATTAACATTTTCATCCTGTTTCGATGGGGTAAGTTAGTTTAACCAACAACTATGTATAAAAATGTCTGTGCGCAGATATCATTAACCACGATCATCCCGCAAAAAAAGCTCTAAGTTAAACATATATTTAGGTAATAGCCATCGGCATAAATGTACATCGTGAAACTTCGTATGTTTTCGTGAGTTGTTTTCGGTTAGAAGCAGAATGAAAACTTTCAAATATAAATGTTCATATGAATGTTTAGGAAAAATAAATAAATAAATAAATAAATAAATAAATAAATAATGTTTCTTTAGATACATGTTGGTAGAATAGTCGAATAGGCTAAAATAATATTCTGGCCAGGAATGGAAAAAACTGTAAATAGGAAGCCCTTCTTGAATTTTTTCACCAGTTTTCCTAGGAAAGTACATGAAAACAAACTAAAATTATTTTTTTTAATATCATTCTCAAACAGAATTTATCAGCTTCTTACTTTGAATAATGATAGGCCTATATGTGTCCCTTGCATTTAATAAAATATCATACTAGTTATTACTTTCCATTGGAAAATTTTTTTTTAATGAATACGACGACAACACTTACGATTTATGAAAGAAAACCAACATATCTTATAATTGTTAACAGACTTTACCAGTAGTTTGCTGAGAACGATTTGAAATTGTGGTGTTTTTTTCACACATGGTATTATTTTGTTTGCTATCAAATTCTTCTTGAAAAACCAACGGTGAATAAGAGGGCGGGGAAAGAGCTCTGATACCTAGTCGCTAATATCCGCTCCGGCTGGCATTGGGCCCTAAAATGATCCCTGAAACACAGACTGAAACACAACAAATTAAAACTGCTCCCGCTAGTTAGAATTGGAGAAAAAACAACAACAAATCCGATGAATAACTTCAGACAAGTGCCCTTAACATAACCACAAATAGCCAATAATATGTCAATATGGCACTTAAATGTGACCGCAACAGTGAATACAAGATTTTTACAGTGGTCATAGTAATCGAATCATTCATATCTTGATGACTGTAGCGACTTTGAAATTCAAGTGTTCTGAAATTACAAGTGCCCCCTTCTTTTTATGTTGAACCTTTTATCAGTTACATATTCTTGATTGATAACTTTTATTTTCCCTTTTCCTCGAAGACATGACATGGATGGTGAGTATATATTTAAAGTTTTATGAGTGTTTGAAATGAATGACACTGAATTTGAGAACACAGTGAATGCCCAGAAAGCAGTAGAACTGGAACTAACAGAGACAGTCACATATATCAATAAATATATACCTTTTATTCAGTTTAAATTCAATTTTTTTCTGCGCCAGTCATATAAAGATTTTTGAGGGCATTATTCAACTACACTGCATGGGAAAAAAACAGTTTTTGTCTCGATGAAAGTATTAAGAATTTAAAATCGGGCCTTTTCATACATTATTGTCCGCGCAAATTATTCCCTTTTGAATATTAAGTCCTGATATAAGTTTAAACACAAGAAAAAACTGTGAAACAACATTCAGGTATATTTGTACTATAAAACCATTGTCAAAATATGATAAAAGCTGATAAAAGCTATTTTAAGACAGACTTTTTTGTTGACTATTAAAAGCAATATGAGTCACAATGCGATATATATGGGCTCTTCAGAATTGTATGTATTTCAATAATTTTTAATTATATGTATACATTTCTTCTCAATTAATAAATAAGGAAATTATAACTTGTGGTTATGACTAAACCGTTAAAGTAATTCGGCTATCCCTTTTTTTTCACCCTCGGGGTATTTCGAATACACATTTCGGTGACGGGGATCTCACGGTCGAACCGGAAGCAACACTGACAATTTGAACAGTTAATTTAGTTAAATTTAATGATTATAACATCTATTAGATAACTGTATGAGTTCAGTCTAACACTGATATAATATAGGACACCGCGAAATTTTGTATTGCAAAATCATGGGTACATTCTTTAGTTTCTCCACGCCGCAGGCATTTGGAAATTTAGTGGACATTTCTCAAAGTGATTTTTAAATATGTTTTTCGGGTAGGCGAATTTGTAAATATTGAACTGTGTTTACGCACTTATTTCGAAAAACTGTTGAAGAAAATTATAGTTGTTAATCATTTCACTTGGGATTTAAACAATTCAGTGGTTAGTTATCAGTAAGAGATGTTTACATGATTAGATAGCATAAGAACGGTTATCAAAAAGATCCAAGTGAACTGAACACTGCATACTTTATCTTAATATATACATACAGTGCAGAAGTGCAGCTTCCATTGCAAATTTGAAAATAAGCAATAGTGAAAAAAGGTTTAAACAATGTAACAGCATTTTCACTAGGAGGAATAACAGTGCAAAGAAAAAATTACTGTTCAAGAGTGATCTAAAAATGTAAGCAAATCGTTAGATAAACGTATTTCAGCTGACATTGCCTTAAAGATTTCGCAAGGCAACGAGACATAGATCTTCCGACCGCGGTGTTTATTTTGCAGAGACGTTTTAAGAGCAGTTGAGCTTTTTCGGACCACAAAACTGTTACAGGAATTTTTGTCAAAAGCATAAACAGGGACACATTTGCGTGACAACCATGCTATTTCGATTACTGGCGTTCCAGATTGTATTACTAGGATTAATATCTCTAGCAGGTAAATCCAGTTTATCATTGATTCGTTCTTATTAATGTAATAACCCAGTTGTCAAACAAACGAGTCCTATATCTTATATTAACGTATATCTCATTTTTCTTTATTTTGGCCACATGCATTCTGTAATACTCCAAAGAACTGAGTATTTTGCTACTCCTTTTAAGAGATAACTTATTTTAATAATACCAACTTCATACGTAATGGAAAAAAATATTGCGAGGTAATTCTGTATTCTGTAACACTGTAGAATGATGAAACTTAAATGAAGTGGATTGGAATCAAAACTTGAATACTAAAACAAAACTTAGTTTTATGTCAGTGAGGTTTTAACTGCGACATCCTCAGCAAAGCAACACTGGATAAATACCACATGTATTGTTTGTTATCTTTTCTAAAAACAAACATTCCAATTTTAGACAGATTAAACTTGAATTGTAACAAACATACTTATTAATTTGATAATGTCTCCGGAGTGGAGTGGGGAACAATTTGGTGATGGTGGTGGTGGTTGTGGTTGTTGTTGTTGTTAACGATTATCTCCATATTCTCTGTACTTTAAGATATAACATAGTAAATGTTTCTGTCTTCAAGAGAATAAATACACGCTGTCTTATTTGTAAAATTTAGACCAAAATGCATTTGCTATCCCTGTTATATTAAACATTTTGATTTACATGTTTAGCAATTTAAGTATTTTACACTTTTTCAATCACCTTGGTGACGATACAGGTAATAATTGTCAAAAATATGGTGTGCGTCGGCCGGGAATCGAACCCGGATCGACTGCTTGGAAGGCAACCATGCTAACCTTTACACCACCGACGCTACCGATGAGAAAAATTTATGAATTTATTTCGTCATTTTAACTTGAAATTCGTGAACAGTACTAACGAGTTTTAACTTTTACCAAACGATACAAAGTCTTTTTCGATGCAAAACTATCCTAGCTGTTATAAGATGTTCTGTCAAATAACAACAAAAAATTCGTGGACTATTAAAAAAGAATTCAGACTTCAGAAACGTTTGACATAGATATTAGACGTCGTCCTGACCTTAGTCAAAGGGAACTGAAAATGACATTAACCGGAAATGTTTAGGAACTGTTCCACTGCCACCATGATTTCATTTTTCTAACACTTCAAACATAGCGAAAAAAAAACTTAATAGTTAATTAAGAAAAAAATTGTTTTTTTTAAGTCCATAACATAAATCAACTGTAGTTAATATTTTATCACACAGATCTACAATGTAAATATAACATAGAGTCAATATGCTGAAATTTAACTACATTTACATATTCGAAAAGAAATATGTGTACCAATCGGGTCGCATACATGAAAAAAGTCGTGTAATTGTAACAATAAACCTGTTACCTTACTGGAAATTAGAGAAAACGTGAAAAGGTGTAAAAAGTTCGTGTTATACATGAGGACATTCCAAGGGGGTTTCAAAATCGCTTTGTAAAACTATTGTCCTCAACTTTATTTTGGGTTACGTCCACGTATGACAGAACCCAGAGTTAAATCAGGACATAACTGCATATTTTTTTCCAAACCGAGAGTAAAATAATAACCTCCAGTTAACTATACTTCTGATCGGTGAATAAAATTGTCACAGTAAAGATATTGCTTGAAATGACATTGCTTGAAATATAATTTGATACTTAGATTTAAAATAGACCTAGTCTTACAAAAATACACTTTCAGAATGTAGAAGCAAATTGGATCCATATGATTTCCACCTGGAAGCCGAGCACGAGTCTCTGACCGGACACATCAGTTATGATGCAGAAAAAGGATCTAAGGTGAAGGCCGAGGTTGAAGAGCCCGTGGGTCACGCCGAGGGAGAGGATTCTAAGGGGGATGTTTATTTGAAAGTTCATATCAAACAAGTTGAAAAAACACTGCCACCAGGAAGGGTTTGTATATATATTAATATATTATTTCATTTGCTTTTGTTTCTGTTTTTGTTGTGTACAGGTGAAAAGTGGCAATTTTTTCTCCAATAACAGTAGATGTGTGTAAAGAAGTACAAAAATACCAAAATTATAAACAGCACAAAAAATCCGATGATCTAAATAAAATTCGATAATATTTTTTCATAGATCCGACTTTCATCAGACTGACTATATGATTCTAAGGATCCATTTTTAACCTTTTCTTTGTTCCTCTTTCAGCGAACATCAACGAAAACTTCAGACATCACGATGGTGACACCGTCTCAAACTATTGGGCAGGAAACTCATGGTGAGTATAAATTTTGTTTGCCATAGGTAATCTCCCCTTATCCCCTTATCAGATTTCTACGTCAAACAAGCAAAAAGGTGAGGATTGTTAACTGAGGCTAATTTTACAAGACGTCTGAGAATATCAATCTTGAACAGAAAATAAGGGGCGGATCTGAAAATAATGATTGTTTTCCAGTGAAATTTGATATTTGAAAATGAGATAATTGGTCTCGTAATTTCACATAAGAACTTTGAAATGGTAGATGGTGAAGGACATTCCTTAGATCAAAGACCTAAAATTCATTTATCCGAATTTTTAATTGAACATGAACAGTTATTCAACAATCAAAATATACGCTATCAATCATCAAAAAACGGCTGGTAAGAAACAAACAAATAATCATGCACCTTTTTTTTCAAAGAAAAATAATCCATATCATTAACGCGGCCTCGATTTGATTTATATTTCATAAAACTTTGATAGATGAGTTGATTTCAAACTTTAGCAACTTGACCACTAGGAGTTCAGTGGAGAAACACCAGATTACGTGCAAATGCAAACCATTGCCTCCCGAAAGATACTGCCAATCAATATGGTGATAAAATGTTATCAAAAACTCTTTAAAAAATAAAAAATAAAAATCATTACTGCGTTATAATTTTAACACTTACATAAACTAAATTGTTGAATGTATTAAAAAAACGTAAATGATTTAAACAAAACGATATGTTATTAATTGCGAAGTCATGACATGTCGCATGTATCAAAAAGAAAAGGCCTAAGGCAGTACATTACATTTCACTCGGTGTTACATCAACAAACAACCAATCTTCTGGTTTATTTCGGGTCAATTTCGATTTTTATTGCCCATCTTAGAACGTTTTCACTGAATGACATGCTCATACATCTAGTTGATCGAAAACTGTCGCAGGAAATACATTTTTAATTGTATGAGAGGTGGTTTGCAAATGACCGCACCGTCCCGAACGTTATGCAATAACTGCTCAGTTTTATTTATTTACCTGTTTCACCCTTTCTAATTATGTGCTTAATGTAACCCGTTTATGCCGTGAATCTGTATCATCAAAGAAGTGGTCAGTACTCACAGAAGTACAGCCCTATGTATTTAGTTTCATTTTCATAGTATACATATATTGTATACATGTATTGTTCACAATTTATATATATGTACAATTATTCTAAGGTGACTTATAGGTCTAATGGGCCGGGTGTTTTTGTATGTATTTTTAATATGTATTTGTATTTGATATGTACACAATGTCACTATAATATACAACCTTACTTTTTACTTACTTACTTAATTTTCATATAATTATCAGATAGGTTAAACTTCGTTTCCAGTGAAGTTCAAACTGTAATCAAAACATTCAGAAGTAAATTATTTCTTAGTTATCAATTAAAAACATATTTTCAGATAATCTAAACACAGCATCTAGCACATTTAATCACATGCCGACACATACTTCACATCTGACCGGAAGTAAAGTGACAACTAACCATATTACCGGAAGAAGAACCTCACCGATAGCACAGAAGTTCACTAGTAATACAAGGGATGTAACTGATGCTTCACATCCAAAAATAACCGATGACGAAGTTACTGTGGTAACAAAACCGCACACTGGCATTCACAACGTGCACATTACGACCGGAAGTACCGGTCCTAGTGACAGAATGGAAAAACGATTCAGAAATGTCATTCCACATGGGCATAATATTCACATTACACATTTATTACACGATCCTGTTCACCCAGCTGTTAACAAGAGAAGCATTAAAGAACACAGTGACATAAATAATTCACAACGAAAACGGAAAGTGCTTCATCGACAGAGACGCAATTTTGCCGTTCCACCGAAAGATTTTCAGCCACAACATTTACAAACAACAACGGCAAAACCGCCTCAATTGGTCGTCAAAGGAACCAACGCCTTCCTCGTTGACCCAGTCGATAACTATATTCGAGTCAACGACACTTCATCAATTGGGGATCATACTTTCATACAATTTTACGTAAGTTATAGTTCAGCTTTTACTTACAGTGATGAAGGAACACATCGTCAGTTGCCCACGGTTCAAATTCCATACATATTTAGTTCATACAGTATTAATAAGCGAAGGGAATGAACTCTTAGTCCAATGATATCCCGCATAAGTAAGTACTCAATTTAGAGAGTATCTAGGCATACTAACGCCACACAAGGGGTCTTGTTACTTAACCATTCATGCCTAACGTCTTTAAAATAGACTTAGCAAACACTGCAGACCCAGATCAGACGTCACATATTGCGGCGTCTGATCAGGGCCTACATTGTTGCAGAAAGGACTTTCTACCCTAAATTGAATAATACTGAAAAATTATACCAAAAACCATTGAAAAAAAATGAAAATGGACTCGTCCAACTGATAAGGATTGCATAATCCATTAGGCATAAATGGGTAAGTAGATAATTGTCTGAGTACGAATGTTTGCAACCAATACTCCCACGGTATATAAATAGAATGAAACGGAATGGATCGAACGTGGGTTTCTGACGATGGAAGGAACGAGGTAGATGGACTAATGGTGATTTGGTCATTTACCTGTTTGTTACGTTTAAGAAGACTACGAAGGTCTTTATAACCGAAATACATTGAAATCGACGTTCATGTATAGCAATCGACCACGTAATTTTAGTCACTTTTGTTTCAAAAGTAGATTTTTATACAATATGTCTGTATGAATTGTTGTATTCGTTTTGAAACAAACCTCGAGCTAAATGTTGATAGCTAATCTCAGATCTTGGCTCGGCTATCTTGTATGTTGTGTTGTTTCAAGGTTATGAAAACATATTGTATAATTATCCTGGGAAAAATATATATTAATTTTGTTTCTTAACATCGCATACAATCCAGGTCGTTCTTGAAGATGACGAGGGGGTTGTCCTGTCAAACCCACTTCCTTTTATTGTACATATTGACCAACCCTCAGAGTCGGACTCGTACCCTGTTGTGCCAGCCGTGTTTGCTGGCGTGCTTGTACTCTGTGTGATCTTTCTAGCAGTTTTCATTCCTCTCGTCACCCGAGCAAAGAGACGCTATAAGGAGGGAAAACCGATGTTTAAGGTAAATATAACACAATGGATTGGTCGGTTAGACACATTTTAGGAGTTTAGATAGGAATCTGAGTTTGCAGTAAATAATTCGAAGCCGGGAGATGAATTAACATACGTTTCTCTGGAAACTTGTTTTCTGATCCCATACTGATTGTGAACTTTATTCCGTTTATGTGTATACGTATGTTTGTAATACCATCTTTCAATATGTGCAACATAATAATTCCAATGTACGAATAAATACCGTTTAAACTAATTCGAAACCGTTTCTATGTATCTGTGCAGTGCGACAGAAATGAATTGAAATTCAAAAAAGTGTGTTCCTATTACTTTTGCACAACAAAGTGGATGCAATATCTTTATTTAAACTTCTGCGCTCGTCTTGATTTTGGATATTTTTTCCATTAAAACTAACTCACGTAAAGTATGTGTCCATTAAAATAAACGTTACGAATTAGTCCTTGACATTACGTTATATTTTAGTTTTTGTATATTCTTTTACACAGATACACTCTATTCTAAAGCTTCTTTTTCGATTTACAAGATTATGACGAAGAGGTTATTAGAAGTTGTTTTATTGTAAAGAATACGTAGGTGTACATATACATGTATTTCTTCAAACGTTTAAATCAGAACACAGATACAATTTCTCTACGGTTATAACGATAAAAATCCTTTATGTATCAATGCATTCAAGCCATTAAACATTTTATGTGTGAACTACCTATTTCATTTTTAGAACCACTAAAATCATTGTTGTCTGGGGTGTTTTACAGTAACTATTTGTTAAACTGTTAACGCCTCACCATTTCAGCTTGGTTCCCACCCGTCCAGAGCTGACTTGGAAAAAGCTGCGATTGGAAGCCAAGCAAACCTAGGAAATCTGGCTCGAAACCCATCAGAGCCAAACTGGTACGGAAATAATATATATTATAATTACGAGGATGAGGTGGCTAAAGAACGCTTGGAGTTTACAAGAGGTTTACGGCAATATTCGACCAAGTCCGAACCCCCAACCCTGCAGCTGAGCAAGAAGAAGAAGGAACCAATGAGCGGCAGCTCCAGTAGCTCTGGGATAGATTCGGCGAGTCAAGGGGCCAATGGGTATGACGGTGAAGATGGAATCAGCCAAAGACTTTAAGGTGCTATACTCTACAACTTCAAGAGACTTTGCTCTTTTAACGACGTGAGAAAGTGGACTGCATGTTTAGTAGCCTGTCATTTTTGTAGAGTAGGAAGTTTTAGATTCCCAATCCCAGACGGAACGTTTTATACCAATATCTAATACAGTAGTGTTTTTTAATACTTTATAAGATAGTACGATTTTAATATTCTCAGAATTATTGTCAAAAGTCAGGTATCTTCGGAGTTACCTATCTTTACACTGTTAGGGTATGTACAGTTAGAAATATGCTATGCATATTGATTTAGTTTTACTGTTCTGTTGGATATATAAACCTATATGTAAATTTGGGAGTTTTTAAATGTAAAGAAAACCACAAAAACCTCAAGGAAATAACAGCAAGGCATTTTTCTATGTAAACATTACTTTATAGTAAATATAAATATCGGAATTATATCAACATGAAACAGAAAACCTTCAAAATTTTAAAACAACATTTATTTCAAAATCAATGCAAGGAAATCTACAATGTAAAATTGTTGAGGTTTATATTTTTGTCTTTCATACCGTCGATTATGATAGATAAAATACTAGGAACATGTGTGGTTGAATATGCTAACAAATCGTTGTTCACAAGATAGTCAGATTTAATTTTCCCAATAAGGTAACGCCAACATTCCTATAATGAACCAGTCATGATTTGCCATTGTTCGAACCTATTACTAAAGGCATTAGCGTTATATAATACTCGTTAAATCATGGGGCGAATTTTTGTGTCGGGTTCTTCTGTGTCAAACGTTCCTTGTTATGCCGAACATTTCACATCAAGACTTTGTTGGATAGGAAGTGGCATTGAGAGCTCTGAAAATCATCGTCGGTTACCTCCGGTACATATTCCGCACAACTACATCATAGTGAAACGGAATGGATCGAACGTGGGTATCCGACGATGTCTGAAAATAGACTGCGACTCTTCGTATATTTCAACTAAAATATTGATAATGTATGCGGCTAGAAAGTTTGATACACGTAAGCGCTAAAAATGTAAAATCTCTTCTATATTTCTACAATTATTCTTTAAAAAAATCTACAATCAACATATGCCTTTTTGCTTTTAAAGTATTTTTACTTAAATCTTTTTGCTCATTTGATAATAAGCTGTCAGTTTCTTTAAGACAGATAAGCAATTTTTGGTATATAAAAAGCATTTAATTACCTCTTTTAAACTTACATCACATGACGGATGACAAACAAAAACTGTAGTTAATCATTATGAAAATGTATTGCGTGTGATTAGAATAACAATGGCTATGTAAATAGACAAATAATTTATGAGTATTTATGCATCTGATCTAGAAATCCTTTAATTAAAGAAGAAACATATATGCTGTGATTGTTTTGTTGTTTATTAACAAACAGTATGTTACTTTATAATTTAAAGCAAATCTCGATTTGCAGATCATGAGAATAAATACTGTTTGTTAGAAACTGAACCCGTATTGTATGTAGCAAAAAGATGCAAGAGCTGACACCGGTCCTGTAGGGATTCGAACTCTTGTCTTCTCTTCTGACTTGCTTAATAAACAACACTCTATACCACTGAACAACAAAATCGATTCTTTAAGGAACATGTCAAGAGGTTGGTTTTGTACAAATTTAGACAGTTGAGCACTTGACTATACCACTATATTAAATGGTTTATGCGAACCAATGGAAAAGTTAAAGACACAAATCACAAACAAAAACAATCAAAACAATGCAGGACTAACATTTCGTTGACCATTATCAGTTATGATCAGAATTGACTTTCATTTTTCACGTCTTTAAAAGATTTACTTTAATCGATAGATTAAGATTCGAAAACGGAGAACCTAACCTGACTGAATGACTACTGTTTCATAAACAAGTGATAATGTATCAAATCGATTTCCCTTGAACAGAAATTTCGTTTCGTTGACCTGAGGACAACTGAATTGGCTTTGATTTGGACCCAGTGTGCTTGGATAAAGAATCACATATCTTCTGTAAAGAAAAAAAAGACGAAATTGTAAATTTAGCATCTTTCTACCTTGACTACTGCCGTAATAAAGAGGTGCCTGATTGCTGATATTGTGACAGTGCGTCACGTTAGCTTCATTCAGGCAGTAAGTAATGACGTTATGACGTTTACCTTTAAAATAGACGGGGCTTTTTGTATCATTTGAACACGGCTTTGTCTTTTCAGACGGTGCAAAATTGCTAATATAATCATATTGTTAAAGACATGATTCTATGCACTTAACGGTTGCATTTACCATCTATAACTACAGAATTTCAATGTGATTACACCTCATGTTTACATCTTTGACATACTGATATACCGGTTAAAGTACTGGATACTCCAAAGTTAATTTCTGTTAATGATTGCCTGGGATCTCGTCACAATGACAAAATAGGTTCACTGCATTTGTTTGTTTGCTTTTTTTTGTTTGTTTTGTTGTTGTTGTTGTTTTTGTTGTTGTTTTTTTCATCTTCAAAACTACTATTCCAGAGCTTATTGTTTGACAATTACGCTTGAAAGCCTCTCAGATGATTTTAATCCCTTGATCACTCATTCTCTATAGCCAAAAAGGGTTTTAAGCACAGTAGCACAGTATGTTTCTAGTCAGGTGGTGTAGACACCATGCAGGCAGTCAACGCCATTACGTGATAAGACGTCACCTGTACCATTTAATATAACCATGATATCGATCATTTAACCATGTGGTAAACCAGGCGTCCCGAGTTCGATCCCCGCTCCTCCACTAGCATTACTAATAGTCCTTCGGATGAGACGTTAAAACCGAGGTCCCATATATCAGTGCTTTACATTGAGCATGCAAAAAAAACATGGGTGTCTCTGGAATTGGATGCTTTCTGTATCTTGCACTACCCCCACAACATACAATAACTAATCTCTTCAGGGGGCGTTGGACATATGGGCAACCGGTACCGACGATAAATAAGCTCAAATAGATAGATAACCATGTGTGAACGTAGTGATAAAGCACGATAGAGTCCTGACCTGACCCTGACATATAAATTGCCCAGTCTGTAAATAAATTTATCTCGACAAAAAAAATCATCCAACCTGGTTTTCTAATAACCAGTAAATCATTTAATTGTTAGCACTCCTTACCAGGAATAGAAAATTATCGTTTCAGTGTTAAAATAAGTTAGTGTCTTAAGCGCAAAACGATCATTTTAATTTAGAAAAAACAGGCAATTTATTTTTGTTCCTCAGTAACGAGGCGATGAAGATGAAGTGACGGAACAAACTTCACAAAACTGATTCAAAGAAGACGGATTGCTTTACTACTTCGCTAGTTTTTAAAAAAATCACAGTTACTGCAACACAATAAGATAAAGTATTAGTTTTAAAAAAAGGTTTCCCTATTTATAACCTCAAACATAAATCGTTTACGGTGTTGTTTTCAAGGAAATAAAGAGACAGCATATACCATATGGCGATTATAATGAGTTTGTAATGTCTTCGCCTTTATTTAGTAAAACTCGATCAATTTCACAAATATCATCAACACTTTTAAAGTAAAATAAAAAGTATACCATAGCTAGTTATGACAATTTTCAAACAAAGTTCGCTATTTACGAGATCTATGGACAAACCAGACTTCTCAATGCACTCTACAATTTAAGAAGGAGTTGTTTTTTTCTGTTCCAAGTCATCCAGGTATAAGCTAAAACTAATTATTTGAGGAGTGACGGCGTTACCTCGCGTTAAAGCATTAACTTATTTTAGAATATTAGTAACCTTCGCATTTATTCTATTTCACAATTAGATTAGTCGTCCACAAATGAGATTTGTGCTGCGCATGCGCAGTCAATGACGGATTTATTTCACCGTATTTATCAGCTTCACTTCGTTCATTGCATTCATTCTATAATAGTCTACGTATCTCTGTTGCCTGGTGAGGCCGATGCTTTGTCTTACAATTTACCCATTTCTAAGTCACACTTCAATACAAGGCTGTTGTCTCAGTGTTTGCAATTTGACCCACAAAACATTTTCCTGCAAGGGCAAGAGCTCTAGAAATAAAGGGAGGTAATTCATTTTTATTTAAACACGAAAAGTGAATGTATGTATGAATTAGTCTATGCCATTCAATAATGCGATGAACATCGCTACGTCACAAACGTAAATGAAATGTAAATGTATGCATGAAATAAAACACAATGATTAAGAGAAAAATAAGGATTTATTGTGACACGTTCTTTATAAATACACTTACACGTAATAACAAGGTCGTATACAGTAAATAGAAATGGAAAAAAAATAGACTGTGAACCGGCCGCAGTTGTTGAAAAAAGTCTTTTGATGGTCAATAGTAGCCACGTGACTGCCCTCCACCTCAGGTACGTTCCTCTGAAGATATGTAAACACAATTTTTATCAAATGATAGTAGTTGTCTATCAAAGTCGAAAAACTAGAGGTTTTTTATTAAGAGTGAGCAAAAGTTGAAATATATTAAATCAATAGTAATCCAAGAAAACTAAAGATTTTTATCTCAGAGATTTTACTTCGGCCTTACTCTGGCTTATACAGAGATAAAACATTTTTTGGTTTTGTTTTACAAGTAGATAGACTTAAACGTGTATTTGTACATACACCAGATTTGCTTAAATGTACTTTAATCTCGTGTATAGACGGGACCAAGGCAACTAAATAAAAGAAATTGTCGATATTCTTGAAAGTACAAAAATATATATTTCTTGGATTTGTCACAGACTCCCTAGAAATAACAAGACGTATTCTACAAAGTTCAAGCAGTTGCACTGAAATTTAGAAGTGTTTGTGTGTAAATTTACCTCGTCAACAGTTGTACATATACTAGTCCTTCAGTGCGTACATTCGTTGCACACGTATAAATATTTGTAAAACACACTTTTTACCTCACTCACCTTATAAATCACACAGTAATTAGTATCTGCCCCAGGTTCACTCACCTTATAAATCACATAGTGACTAGGTTCACTCACCTTATAAATCACATAATGACTAGGTTCACTCACCTTATAAATCACATAGTGACCAGGTTCACTCACCTTATAAATCTCAAAGTGACCATGTTCACTTCACCTTATAAATCACATAGTGACCAGGGTCACTAACCTTATAAATCACATAGTGACCAGGTTCATTAACCTTATAAATCACATAGTGACCAGGGTCACTAACCTTATAAATCAAATAGTGACCAGCTTCATTCATCTTATAAATCACATAGTGATTAGTATCTACCCCATGTTCATTCACCTTATAAATCAAATAGTGATTAGTATCTACCCTATGTTCACTCACTTTATAAGTCACACAGTGATTAACTAGTATCTGCACCAGGTTCACTCACCTTATAAATCACATAGTGACCAGGTTCACTCACCTCATAAATCACATAGTGATTAGTATCTACCCCAGGTTCACGCACCTTATAAATCACATACTGACCAGGTTCACTCACCTCATAAATCACATAGTGATTAGTATCTACCCCAAGTTCACGCACCTTATAAATCAAATAATGACCAGGTTCACTCAACTCATAAATCACATAGTGATTAGTATATATCCCAGGTTCATGCACCTTATATATCACATAGTGACCAGGTTCACTCCCCTCATAAATCACATAGTGATTAGTATCTACCCCAGGTTCACGCACCTTATAAATCACATAGTGATTAGTATTAACCCCATGTTCACTCACCTTATAAATCACATAGTGATTAGTATCTACCCCATGTTCTACAACAGGCTTTGATTCCCCATCTGTAGACGGCCTCGTTACCACAAGCCCGGGGCCACAGATATCTGAAGGCATACTCTTCATAGTGGGGGGCCGTGTAGACGCATCTTCTTCTACATACATAACTGTAGCAGATACCTGGGAATACAAAGAATTTCTGACGCCTTATAATCAGGAACAAAAAATGTGTTTGACTCCGAGTTAAGCTGAATTTCATAAAATATGAAAATCAGTTGAACTCGTCCCTGTATGCTTAATTCCGTCTCAGTTTAATATACGGAGAACTTTTTTTATCAAAATTAGCGAGGTTAAAAGTACTTCTTTTAATTCTAAAACGTTAATTTTTCTATTTTATTTCTCTTTTCTTTTAAATTACGTCGTAGCGTGCTTTATAAATGTATACCATGAAATGAAGTACAGATGCAAAGTAATTTAAGCATGAGGACTTCAGCCCGAGTGGTTCAATTGCAAGCATACGTACGCGTTACCGTGGTATATTCGCCAATAGAGCACGATATTAGTTTGTTTATTTTAACTTTTTAGCATCAAAATCTTGGTTTGTATTTTGGTGCATCGACAAAAAGATAATGTGAATATTACGTTGCGTTGTGCGGTAGTATACTGTATAAAATATTTTGGTTGACGTTTATCATAATGACGTCGCAAAATATTATGGTAGAATAATTCCTTTTTGTGTGTTTTTTTTTTCTGCCAATGTTTTATTCGTTCTCAGTGCATGGCTACATAGATTTATTTCATGCTTTCCAGTGTTTTATTGTAAAATATCAGATGATTATATTCTGATAAACCACTAGTGAAATTTACAAAATATAATTTTCACTGTGCCGGACTACTTTTTCCCCCAATTACAAAGAAACACAGTACGACCGGCATATAAACGTATCCGCATGATAGAATCAGATGACAGTGATTGAATTTTTATTCTAACACTATCTGCAATTCGCCGACAATAAGCAAAGAAGGAATTGAGCGTGATATATCATAGGCAGTATAGCACGCTGAACACAAGCGCGCGTCCGCTGACGTCAATGCGAACGTTACTGTTAAATAGTGCACATACTTGCGCCCCTTATAAATATACCTACGTGTTAGAATGGAAATAGATTTTAACATTTTCGTGATCTACCGTCGTATATATCACGGTTTCTCGTTTAGATTCGTAGTAATTTAATCACGAAGGCCGTAGGCGTAGTGTGAACTCGACACCGTGATATATCAGACGGTATATCACTCAAACTTAAAATCTATTTCCTAAATAAAACACTTCATTAAATCCAGATGAATATGAAAACACTTTTTATTTTGTTCAGTTATCGTTTAAAGAGCTTAGTGGACCATAACGCGATTTTACTGTTAAAGAAACTGTAAAAAATATGGCGAACGTTTCAATTTTGCGTCATGTCCTGACGCGGAGGAATATATTTTATTGATGTATTTGCAGTTTCTGTAATATTTCGTTAGATTCAATAAATATTAAAAATGTTATGTTAAAATGTTATTTTTTATGCTTATGAGTAAAGAAATAAACACTGAAAGCCCAGATTTTCATTATTTTTTATCGAATTTCTTCGAACTACTTTGAATAGCGTCTCGCACGTGCAGACATAGTAAATATTGTGGTGCACTACGGGTGGATAAGATGTTCATGTTATCACTATTTTACCTTTTTTTCCCGAAATAACACTGAAAAGCATGAAATAAATAGAATATTTGATTTTTTTTCAGTGTGTGATCGAACATATATTTCACGAGTGACCATCAGATTTTTATATTTCACGAGTCAAATATCCTCTATATAATGATACCGACGTGGTATTGTGTACCGAAGCTTATCGATTTTTTTTTAATTTGCCAGCTCCGTGGCTTACCGGGTTTTCATTTCTCAAGTGTCTCGTTTTACTGTATTGACAGTCGACACTAAAAATGTTCCATTAGTTTGAAAATAATCAAGAACTAAAAAAAATTCTGCTTTTTTCTAATTTTGTAGTATAAGACAAAATATCCATGCAGTTTAGGCTTACAGCTGTAGTTGTCAAACTCAACAATACTCCAAACTTTATAGCAAACTCCTTATCCTATAAAAAATCATGCTGTTTTCAGACAGGTTTGTTGCACGAGAATAGTAGAATCAAAATTCAACTGTATATATAATTTTTTTTCGTTGACACTATGATGAGAGAATGCTGAATGCTTAGAGAAAAAGAAACTGTCCCTTTGTTCGAAACTGCATGTCGGCGTCAAAATATTTAAATGTAATTTGGTTACAAACGTATCGTATAACTAGCAATAGTATTTTTCTCGCAAGTTTCAGTCGCGAATGGTGCATTAAAAATGTCATCTTAAACACATTCAGAAAGTCATGTTTTGAAACCAAGTATATTGTAAGAAATTACACCATTCTGGCTGTGTGTTTGTTATTTGTTATGTAACTACAATTTACTTTGAAAAAAAAATATTTTTTGAAAATGTTCAGACACTGACTAACATTAACATATATCATCTACCACAATGCATCGTGCTTCACACATTAAGAATTGACATCAAATAACATTTGGTTTACCTTCGACGGTCGACATTTGCAAAGCCATGAGGCTGCACAACACAAGAGCAATCACAATTTTAGAATTCATCCTGATTTTAACACTGTCTTATCACCTTGTCTAGGTACACTCCGATGTTTTCGCTGCCTCGTTTGTTACTGCTCTAATCTGTTAAATAGACCCTCATTTCGTCATTCATTTTTCGTGCCTCATTGCGTTGATCGATGGTTGCAAATACACGTAAGTAATGTCTTTTGTGTTTTTTCCTTGACGTTATGTGTTTAGACGTATCGGAGAGAGGTTCAACAAACGTGGTAAAAAAATAGTATCATTCCGTGATAAAAACGTCAGTTGTTAGGATATAAAACCACTTACTTCTTTTCAAACGTTCTTCTATATAATGTTACAGGAAGTAAATGCATGCTACGTAATTATTGCCCGCAAATAAGTTTGTCTACAAAACGAACTCGTTTTAGCTGGTTGTTTGGAAAAAAACGTCACTAACAAGGGTTACATAAGACCAGAATGTGGTTGCATGTGACAGTAAACAAAAAAATGATTCAATCTTGCTTTGTCATCTTCCACTGATTTAGGCTTAATAGTTTTAGTTTTGCTATATTTATTAGAACTTATTTTGAGATAAGGAAATTGTTTTAGTCAATAACTCTAAGGCAATGTATGGTAAGAGTTAGATCCCGTTTTCTAACACACTATTATACAAGTAAGTGTTCAAATATCAACGTGTGTTTTTTCATCATTAATTAATCATCAATCTTTTATACACTTCTGCAATATTTTAGTGACTGCTATTAATTACGTTGGTTTTATAAAATATTTCAGTTGTGTAACATTTATAGTTTTGTTACATAAACTGAGGGGGAAATCTGTCATGTTGATAAACTAGGGTTTAATTTGAAACAGATTTTTTTCTCTATCTGTTTGGTTTTGTTTTGCAGTTTTCCAAATACCTGGCAAGTTTAGTTATTTGATGTTGTAGGGGTAGTGCAAGATACAGAAAGCATCCAGAGTCACTCCAGTTTTCCTTTATGTCAATAAGTATACATGTCGCTAGTAGACGAGCGCAGGCGGATGGGTAGGTGGGGGTGGAGGGGTCGAACTGGCGATTCTTTATTTTCAAATCGTGTGTATAACCACTGGACTATTTATCCGCCCATTAGATCGTCTTTTTTCCCTAACACTGATTATATTTGGTGATTATTTTGTATTGTTTTACAAGTATTTTTGTATTGTATGAGTCAACACCTTACAAGATAATTGATTTATTTGTGACGTAAGATTTTCAAGTGATTTTGTAACTTTTCTGTCGTCGAATAGACAAAACAGTCTCTAAGGGTGTGTCACATATAATTTTCTCGCACGCATTTACCTTTTAAGAATTTCTGTACAATAGGGGGTTCAAGTTAACATTATTCAAAATTTACCTTTCAGATGGTCTTGTTAAGTTATAATTTATATATAAACAAAAGATATCGAAAATTACCCTTGCCCCAAGAGATCTGCGTTACACATTGGTATCTGACTAGCAGAAAACTGTTGCTAACTTTCTTATAACTTTATCACGTACTGAGAGATATCTATAAGTACTTTAACAAACTTAGCTAGTGTACTTCATATATATTATCTGAAAGCATGTTTTTATTGCAAAATATGAATAGGTAGGACAAAAAAAATCCGCTTGCGGGCAATCAAAGATATTAAAAGTATTTCACCAGCCCTAACGTGAATGACAAGCAGTCAGTCGTGTTAAATATTCGTCCACAGTATCACTTTCAGTTGTACATATATATATTTAAGCACAAAAAAACAACCGTTTAACGCATAGACTAGCTGAACCGCAGATTTGTATTTCTAGGTATTAAAATACTAAAACAAATGTACATAAATGAGACATTACTTTCATCACTTTATTAAGGAAAGTGTTACATTTTAATAAATAAGGAATAGACATTTTGCACACAGATAAACTCAACAAATAAAAAGAAACGTTACACATGAAATCGACGTTACGTAAATAAAACATTTATGACATCAGCAATTTGAAGCAATTTGGCAACTCTTGTCCAAACACCAGTTCCGTCAGCTAACCTGAAATAAGAAACATATAGATACGTCTTAACTATATTTTTTTTAATAATTGATACAGGTAAGTATATACATGCTCATCATATTCAAGATTCATTCATTTTCAGTGACATCTCTATCAAACCAAAGTGGTTTGATTGTTGCAATGTAGTGTGTTTCAGAAATTAAAAATCCTCCACTTACAGACAGTAGGACTCACCAGCTAATAGAGAAAATAAATAGGCTGTGTGACAGTGTATCTGCCAGATTGTATTAAAACATTACAATATATTACAATATAGATTCATACCATTTTTCCATTGCTAATGCAAATACAGTAACATACGGGCATTCGTGTTTAAGAGTGTAAATGTTTCAATCAACTTTATTACTTAGATCATATCTAACCTTCATTATTCGAGGGGTGAATGCGGAAAAAATTGCTATCTATTTCTTTATTTCATAACACTTTTCGCAATGACCCCTAGTATCATTTTTTTTCTTTGACTAACACCTTACTTGTTCGGCGGGTTAAAACGTGCAAGGAAAGACGTAAAATTTGTGAGATTTATCAAAACACCCCTATCGATATCTCGCCTATTCATTTTAACATTAAAAATGTGTCGCGTCTCCAAAAATGAATTTAAAATATCTTCTTGCATGTTTACTGAACTGACTGCATCTCATTTTATGTTGAGCTGTAAGGCTATGATACACTTCCAAATTCACTGTGTGTAACTAAGATTAATCTTATTTAAGATGAAAAAGGCAAAAGCTTAAGTTAACTGATTACAGATTCTGCCTTGTAAGCGTTTAACAATTGCTAAAGTAAAGAAAAACGGTAAATTCGGAGGATAATACATTCCAACTTTAACTTTCTTTGTTGTTGTTGTTTTTGTTGTTGTTGTTTTAGATGACCTAACGTGTATTCCCTCTATATGCAACTTTGCATGGAGAAGGATCAACCATTATTGACACGTGATCCGTCATTTAGCGAGACATTTAATGCAAATCTAAGGGTCAGTGCAAAATAACTGTAACTACAAAATAAAGTAAGAATGTGATACAATAGTTGTGTACTGACCCATCAAAATGACTTGAAAGAATAGCTCTTACATGTTACACTCGACAGGCAGAGTGCAATGGCCAGACTTGTGGTGAGGTGTCGCATTTATATAATGTGAGCCTTGTCTTCTCATGGACAGTGTATTCACTAAATTACCTCACCCAACAGTGATGTATAACTGCCTTACTTTGACAATCACCTACCATCGTTCAAGCTAGCCATTCCCGATATTTTTAGGGAATATATGAAAGATAAGCCCCATTAATATGATTATTCTGAGAAACGATTTTGTTAGTTTGATAAATAAGTAAACTTCAGACAACTACAATCTCAGGACTTAATTTAAGCTTGTGACCTGTCCTGAGAGACTGGAGAGTGGAACTGATAGGATAAGTGGTGTACATAAAATCCAAAATGGAGGAAGGGGAGGGGTTGGGGTAGGTGATAAGCGAATAAGTTCTAAGCGCTATAGACTTAAGAAGCAGATAGCATTTTTTCGCATACACCCATCGAAGTGTAATTAATAGCCTTATCAGGCGTCTGTTTCTGCATATGACCTGTTTATGTAAATTCAATATAAAATATTTGAAAAAAGCTTTGAAGACCAAAGAACGTTTTGGATATTTAATTTCATGTTTTGTTGTGTCGCTATTTTATTCTGATGAGAAAGTTGTTTAGAATTCGCGATAATAACAGTTATCTTGTCTGTAGCACCGCCTGAAATACGTCACTAGAAGCTAACAATCTTCTCTCTAACCGTACGTATATTCTCTATACACAAGTTTGTCATTAAGGAAGTTGTTTTCGACAAATTATGTATCTGTTTAACATCAGAACGCTTGTTATGATGTGAAAGAATAATAATATATTAATATTGTTACAAGACAAACATTAGTTTCTACAAATTCTTCAAATGTTCAAAACCATTTCCTGTTTCTAATTGCTTTTGTTCTTGTTCCGGCATTTTATTACTGTTTCACCCAAGTTCAAATTACACAGCGTGCAGATGTTACAGAGACAAAACACTAAAATCTGCACTTGTCAAATGTATAATCATTAAACTTTTTTTTCTCTCCATTTTATTGTATTATGAAGATGCTTTCAAATATATATCTCTTTTTTCTTAGTTACACTGTTACATAAAATACACATTATTTGTTCTATCCATTTATAAAGAAACCAAACACGTTCGCCACATATCAAAGCAAACCAACGGAGATAGGTTTTATCGTGTTTTACCAAAGAACCCAGTTAAAACATGATGTTATTCATTTGTTCATTTAAATTCGTTGTTATTTAACGCTAAATCGTCATCATCCTCGTCGTCGTCATCATCATCATCATCATCAACAACAACATTATCATCACAGAGCTTGCATTAATTGTCTTTATCGATCACATTATTAGTGTGAACACCGTATTATAGTAAATGTTGATAATAATAATAGTTTAATCGTGGTCTGCAAGTTCAAGGTGAAAGGGCTGTGCAATTTAGTGTAAGGAACAACATCTGTGCTAGTACAGGAACCACAATAGAAGAGATTATTACAGGTTGTTAGATACTGTTACAGTGACAAGGCTGTTAATATCACATCGGCGACAGAATGTGTTGCTGCATTGCAATTATGAGAACTTTTTTTTAAGTAAAAAGAAAACAGTTATTTACACCGTTAGATTGTGTAGTTCTCTGCAGGTATTACATTAACACGGCATGACTTGAAATATTTACATTCGTCAGTTAATAAACTTTTTACATTTTACAATTTTTAATATGTATATTCTGGTAACAAGTCTGTGACATCTTAAAAACATTTGTTTGAGCTTGTAATCAGTTTGTCTTGCATAATGTTTCTACGAATTCCAGCAGTTTATTTTTAACGTTTTAATTTTACAATGCGGTTTAAAGCATCAACATGATTTTACGTTGAACTAATAGGCGAATATGCTTTAAGACACATATTTTTTTAACTTACCGGAATAAACAAATGTCTGACCACAAGGAGACACTAGCGCCCGTCTAGTACCGTCCGTAGGTTACACAGCACGCCTTTATACCATATCTCTGTACGGCCGTCTGGCCGCAAGCACGTGGCCACAGGTAGCGGAAGGCGTACTCTTCATACCTGGGAGGTGAATATACACACCTTCTGCGGCATACATATGTGTAACAAATGCCTGGAAACAGATATTAAAAATTGCAAATATTACGAAAACTTATTTAATGATTTCTTGGTATAATATTGTTCACACTACAAGCAGATTTGTTCCATGTTTCAAATGATGGAATCAGGCAGCTCAACTGGTTCGACGTTACATGCACCTACCTAAAGTGATTAAGATTCGTACAGTTAGTTGTTCAATCCAGGATTTTTCCCCCAAATAAGATAAGTTTGTTCTATATAAAATGTAGCTGTTTTATTTGCAATGTAATAAAACGTGATGCATTGAGGCACAACATAATCCACAGCACAATTAAAATATTTCTCTACATAATGTTGTGGGGTTAAAATAAATATTTGAGAAAGAGAAACAAATCATTTTTTTACTTTAATTACATGCTCATTCTCGTATTCTACAGCATTTTTGTCGAGATATCCTGCATGCATTATACAAATGATAATGTACCTTTTTATCACTCTAAAGAAAAATATAAATTATCTCAGGACCACAGACGCATAAATCAACTTTTAATAAAAACTTCAACAATACGTAGACGACATGCATACAAAGAATCACAAACGTGCTTACATATGTTTACAACGGTTAAAAAAAAGGACAGAGTCCCTCAAAGTATTAATTGTGTTTATGCATTTAAAAACTTTAAGGGACATTACCTAACATTTACTGGTAATATACTGATCATATATATTTTATTAATTCATTATCTATGAAATGACAAATAATCGGAAAGTCAAAAGCAAACAAGAGTTTAAAGAAATAAGTTCTACAGGCATATAAGTGTGCATTTGTAATCCAAAGATGGTTTTACAACTCCCTATATAAAGATTCATGTATTGTCCTTAGGATTTTTAACTGATGCCATGACATGGAGTAAAAACTCGTTTAATAACATTCACACATACATCATTTTGTGGAAAATGGAATACTCAAACTTTAAGAGTATGTCTCCTTCGATTATACTATACTATTAATATTTTGAGGTCAGTTTACGTCAAAATGATATTGAAACGTTTGTTGTTTCTTTTGTTTCATAAGCAGTTACGACCTTCACCTTCAGATATTCTCTAAAGGAAAGGAATATTTTGTTCGCATATGTTGAATTCTTTTCAAGAAAACTAAGCTATCCGCAAGTTGGAGAGAAAATTGTATAATCAGCAATTATCAGCCGCACCTTTTTTACTTGTTCACTTATACAACAGAAACGTTCATGATTAATGATGAACATATGATGTTTGTTTGTATTGCCTGTTTCATGTCTGCAAAAAAAAACCCAAACAACATTGGCCAAACGACAAAAAGGCAACTTCGTCTAGTCTGCGTTCTAAATATAGTACGTTTGACGAAAAAATGTGAGCAGTGTTATTGTCACGGTGACATTGTGTAATGTAACCAGACGAAGATGTCGTCTGCAAAATAATTACTCTTATTAACTGAAATTGTTTTGAATTGATGTGCTGTCTTGCTTTTTGAACTCAATATATGTAAATATCGCAAGATATTTTCTTAGCAATTGTTGCTGTGCCACATGGTCAAGTTAAAATGTACTTTGAAAAAAGGGGCAACCAAAAGCCTTGACTATAACATTTATCTATAACAGTTATAGACACTGACAGCAGCAAAAGATAAAAAGCAGAGATACAATTCCTTGATTGACGTGTGTTCACGATAACCATGTTTTATTTTATGCCTACCAATGAAATATAGGGAAATATCAGTGAGATAAAAGTGATAATACACTGTTTTGTATCAGTTAATTACCATTTTGATAATACACTGTTTGTGCCGGAACTACTGCTTGATGAAACTTCAGGAATTTCCCCACCACAAGAGAATCCGCTGTATTTCAGACTGTGACAGCGAGTGAAATTTATTTACCTTGTTAAATCCAATTATAATATTGAATTCCTGAGCCTAACTAGTTGTGAACAATGATGAAATTCGCCATAAATTATTTAAAATGTCTGATTTATTTACATAACTCACATGGACAATATCCAATATGGCCGACTTTCAATTCAATTGACTGAATATTACTCGGTATTAATCCGCTTTTATAATTAAAGTATGTATGGCAAAAATTCAATAAATATTGATAAACCGTGTAGACAAAAATAAATGTTATTTGATGAAAGTGTATTCAGTTTATTTCAGCAGAAGTAAAGTTATCATATGTATTGGAGATTGTCTGCACTTTTTTTGTGTGCGGAGTAACCAAAGTACGCATTAACTGATTTGGGGCTATCCATGGGGAATTTATTGAAGGCCCTGACTAAAAATATCATAAAAAACCCCATTTTTGACGTGTTGGCATAAAATAAAAAGAAAATTTGTTTGTTTTTTAGTGGAAGATGGGAATTTATTTCATCTCGTGAACACCATATGTTGATATTTTCACTCGTGGCTGCGCCACTCGTGAAAATATCACATATGGTGTTCACTCGATGAAATAAATTCCCATCTTCAACAAAAACAAACAAATATCCTCTATTTATTTAATATTTTTATATATTATATAGCAATTGTGCGATTTAGAATGAAACGCGAGATTCAGATTGTTAACCGAACATTTAAATGCACTATTAACCAAGATTTCTTTATGTTGCTTTGCTAGAGACAAAATTGAGCATTTATATAAACAAGACAAAAGACCAAAAGGTTTCGTTGTGCATTACGGTCAGCATTTTATATTTTGGCGGTTGAAATTCGACAATTTTTTTATTACAAAATTAGAGTATTCTATTCTCAAAAATATCTAAATTACGACACACTTAAAGTGCTTTCGTTAAAAAAAGTCGCCATAGTGTATGCTGTGAATGCGGAAAGCGAAAATTGCTGCGTGACCTGCTAAAACAACGTGTCGGTTGATGACTATATATACGTAACAAGTGTTAGCATTTCCAAAAATGCTTGAAATCGCCGTTCAGCCACGTATGACGTCTTATCCATAGATGCATAAATTTCATGCTCGTCATTCATTAATTTGATAATTTTATAACATGCTTTGCAGTGAAAAGAATATAAGAATATTACATGTGCAATTTAAACAGAATAAATTTAAGGTAAACAATACGATATTGCCCTGACTCTTATCAAGCATATCTAAAACTAGGATATATCCTGATCAAATCTTCGCACTGGTTTCGTCACGCTTTGATACTGCTTCTGTACTGATCAGTACAGAAGTAACCGCTGCGTGGAGTTTGTATCCTGATTAGAATCGTCCGGCAAGCATTTATTTTTTTCTAGAAGTGCAAGTTTTGGCAAAACAAACAAAACATACTCTTATTTAGACTACATTCTCTATTTAGAAATGACATGTAGCCAAAAATATTGCGATTATCCTGTGTTTATCTTGCAAGAGCCTGAAGACTGGTACTGAGTTCGTAAATTGATCATGGTATTTTTCAGTTGTAGGAATAAGTAACCCGACAAACATGGCGGTTGGGCGAGTCCATTTACGCATCCCTTGCTGAAGTTTTTTGACGTCCATTTTGTTATCATGTGATATGTATAATTCGCTTTGATTGGCTAAAGGCAGACGGTGTACAGGCAAAACTGTTCAAATCTTGTTAATTGTATATATCGCCGTCCAGGAACGGCGATAATGAAAGTCATAACTGTTCTCATATGATCTACAGTTTAACGCCGATTTCAACATATAGGTTATATCTCGGCGGTCAGTCCACCTAACCGGTTTTCCTGGATAACTATCCAGTAATTGCCAATTTCTCCGCAAGCGACTGACTACTGTTCCCACTCTGAATCAGCAGTGAGAGACAAATGAACTGAGATCAATTGTCACGGAGAAATTTTACCCTGCCCAGGGATCGAACCAACGACCGATGGATTACTAATCCAGTGCTCTACCTATTGAGCTAAGCGGGCGGGCAATTTTCATACTTTGTCGTGACCAGAAGTCAGTTTTTATGGGCATAGTTTTAGTTTAGTCATAGAAAGTCAGACCTTGGGGCTAAAATAGGCAAATACATGCAAAGACTTAGATTTGAAGTTCTGACCGGTAATTGTAACTGTACATATAACAAGATATTCGAAATCTTGATTGAATGATTGATTTTCGACGCTTTGAGCTAGAAACACAATTTAAATACTCGTTTATATCCTAGAACAAACGTAAATTGAAATATATATTCGTTTAAAATTGACGTTTATGTTTACAGTTTATGCCGCTACATAAATTCTTCTAAAATTATAAATATTTCTTTCAAGTTACAACATAACGTTATATTAGCAATAGCTAATTATTGTAGGCAGTAATACATACATATAAGGGCGTACGTATGCTCTTACGGTTGACACACAAGCAATAAATGAAAAAAAAGAAAACACATAAATAAACAAAAACCATCCAGGTTACAGTTAATTTAATTATTGATTTTATCAGTCACGTTCCAAATGTGTAAAGAAAGAATTAGTGATATGATAAACAGAGGGTTCGGATCTACTTTGTCGCATCCTACATATATTTTACAAAATTTTAGACCGATCAAACCTCAAAGAGGGACGAATTCCACTGTAACAACTAACACATTGCTAAAACTTAATAGTAAGATCTTTCTTTTTCCTCTTTGTTTGTTTGTTTGTTTTTTCATTGTTTTAGCTAGCTTTTCTGTCACTAAATGTAAAACGTTAGAGCCTTGCAAATCTTCAAATAAAATTCTACACATTTTGAATACAAAAACTAAGAAATACAGTACTAGTATACAATACTGAGAAAAAACATGAAAATGTAAATAAAATATCACAAAATTATTGAAATGGTATTTTGAATACTACCTTCAACTTGTGTCATCTGCAATGCCAGGAAGCCACATAGCACTAGGATTATCAGAGACTTTGAGTTCATCTTGTAGTGTGTATAATCCTTGGTGTACACTTTGTTCTTACTGCTTACCTAACGAAACTGGACTTCTGTCTTATAGTATCTATTCTTATGTGACTACCTTTACGCGTTGACGTCAAAGAGTCCTAAGTGAAAACGTCGTTGTAACGGATGTGCGTTATTGCTGCGCTTGTTTGCGGCGAGGATAAAACCTGTCAGTCACGTTCCGCCTGAACGGAGCTGTCAATCAGTGAATCATGGTAAAGATGGTTTCTAGACAGAAAACTCAAAATAAATTAGCAATAACATACTGGACAAAACGTGCAAGTCAACTGCTTACGTCACGCACCTGTACAGGGGTCGGCCAACAATTTTATTACATAGGACTTTAAACCTTTGTTCTATAAATATGCGACGTATAACTTTTTTGAGCAAATCGCATGGTATTGTAAAACATTTATGAGACCAGTTCGGCCATTCCGAAATCAATACCGTAAATCATGCAGGGCAAAAGTTGTAATCACTGACATTACAAACAATGATAGACAGACATACATTAAAATGTCGTCATTCATGCATCATCTTGTATGTTAGCAATATTTCGTTTTAATTGGAAAATAAATTATACTTTTCTTGTGTGTATGTTGATAACATAAAGGAGGATATTTACAAAACTAAGAAGTAAAAGTAAATCATATCTGACACGGCGCAATTAGAAAAAAAAACACTTTTGCTTCAGAAATGTCATATTTCACTGATGGAAAAAACCATTTAGAGATTTCGGAACAGTTCTTATATTTTACTCTTTTTTTTGACATTAAACAGTTGAATTTTCTCTGTTTGTTTGCTTTAACTAAACACCCCTAAAAAGACGGACGGCTTCCTCTAAGAAATACTCTCTGAGATTTTTATACCATAAGACTTTCAGGTCTGTTATCTTAAGATTATATGCAATTTACCGTTGAAATACTTGCTGTGTAGAACGTTTATAAATACAAAAGAAAAGACATTTCTCCGTATTTTGACCCACTATAGTCCCCTTAACTTCATCTTATATAAAATTAACAGAACGCACATTAAAGACATTGACATCTGTCTTTGTATATGTAAGTGTCTTACGTTAACACATATAAACAGGAAACTTACATATACGCCGTATTTGTACATTTTAATGACCATCGGGGTATTCTTGTCTTTCTTTGTAAATTGTGAGATCAAAATAAAACTGTCTTTTATGACAGAATGACAACAAAAATGACAATATGAAAACATCAGTCATCAACCTTTCATAAGTACTAGTTTAGTATACATTAGTTACTCTTAGGTACGTAAGTCAAACATAACGCACATTACAACGCGTGGATTACTAATTATAAGATCCTTTGATTGTACCGAAATCTTAGAACTAGAAATGTTCAGTATAATGTATAATTGATATTTTCCATTAAGAGGTATAATTGAATGCTGTTCCTTTTGTCAAATAATACATGTGTAATGTAATGAGACGAAGTCTGTAATATATAAAAGAATAACCAAGATGTCTATACTGATGCTATGGTAGCTATATTATTATCTTATTTACCGGTTTTTTTTTCTGCACAATACATAGATGCATTTGAACGAGTTTCTAGTTGGATATAATATATTGAACGAGTCCTCAATGGAGTCTGTGAGTTCCAGCAGTACACCAGTCAAGATGTATCCCATATTGTACAGAACACTGTTAAATTATCTTTTATCTGTTAACAAACACATTTACATTTGCGTTGAAAATCTTGTCGAACAATAGGCAAACAATACTCGGATCGTGTTTAGAGTATGTGTTATTTCCTTCGGTTGGTATCACGTTTTAAAGGTCGATAAATCTTCATAACAACCTCACTAAAATGCAACACATAAATTATAGTAAAACCGACCACAAGTGATTTCAATAAGCATGTATCTGCTGACTTTATTTTCTGAAGGCGTATATTGTCGTTCAACGGCGGGAATTTTTTGTCGTACTGACGTCCATCCAACGTCAATCGACACGTAAACTGGTAATTTGAATTTCTCATCTGTTAATACACCTTTTTTTGGCCCTGACTCAGGACCATCTTTTATTACAATTTAAAGAAAATTTAAGTACTCTGATTGGTCAACAGTTTAACTTAACTTGGTATCATACGTGCTAGACAGGAAAAAAAACTTCACTAACATTACTTATAGTCTTTCGGATGAGACGTTAAACCGAGGTCCCATGTATCAGTGCTACACACTGAGCATGTAAAAGAACCAGAGGTGTCTCTGGAATGGGATGCTTTCTGTATCTTGCACTACCCCATAACATAAAATAACTAATCTCTTCAGGGGGCGTCGGTCATATGGGCAACCGGTACCGACGGTAAATAAGCTCAAATAGAAAGATAGACAGGAAATATGCCTATATGCTCGTCTCGGATTTTCCCCTCGCCCGTAATATGGCATGTGAAAAGCCTCGTCGATGCGAAAAGCTATCTCAGCTTCGTATATTAAATCGCTTATTGCTACCCAGCAAACATACCCATATCGGACCGATATCGGGTAAATGATGGAATACCGGCACCGCTTTTTGATATCGTACCGACATCGACCCGATATTGACTTTATTCAGGGTCTTTCAAATTTCTATGTGAAAGACCCTGCTTTATTCTTTAAAACTTGATTTTTTGTCATGTAGACTTTAATGAAAAAAACGCCGCATAAAATGCCAAATTTTGAGGACTACGGCCTGTTTCTGACTTGCAGAAATACTACTAGAATCATTTTACGTGTCTTAACATGTACACCGGCTACATCCGGAGACTTGAAATTGGAAATTTTCGCGGCTAATAAGCCAAACAAGTAAGCAAGTTATAAAAACAGCGATTTGTGTAATTAATTTGTTTCGTAATAGATGCATGTCAATGTCTTTTTTATTTTGTATTAGTATTGACATTTTTGTATTTTACTGGCGAGGGGAAAAGAAAAGTACGAACTATTGTTAAAGTAATGTAATTTCGCAACAGTTTTGGTTTTGTCAGTTTTAGATGGGTTACATAAAATTATTTTTTAAATACTGCTCTAGTCTGGAAGAGATTGTGCCAGATTTAATGATTTTTTTATAAATTGGTTAATATTGAATCATTACAACTACATTTCTTTATACCCTAATAAGATGTTGTATATATGTCTTTTTCAGATGCTTAAATGCTCAGTTTCGGATGTACAGTTTCAGCGCTTGGAGTGGTTTCGTCTTGCCAGCGACCGAGATGGTGGCTGAAAGACACGTCAAAAGGTTTCTCCATTAGAAACCAGTGGGAATGACGTGTCTTAACATTCAGTCGGATTTGTTCTGTTGGACAATCAATTTAGAATGTGTTAGAAACTTGATAAATTCTTGCCAGTTTGTTGAAACAACTCATTTCTTGCAACTTGCTACTAATTCAATTACTCAATTTACTTTTGTTACACTGATCGATATTTTGAAGTTTGCAAAAATACACATTTTTTGACATTTTCATTTGTATATATACATGTATTTATCTTTTGCTTATTACTGAATCTTTTAAAATAGTAAGAATTTATTCATTTCAAGGTTTTCTTAATTTTCTGTTTCACTGTTTTTTAAAAACCAGTGTTATATAGAGATTTGTATTGCACTTTATGGTAAAAGTTTGAGAAATCTAAACATTCTCTTTTGTATTTTTATTGCAATTGTTTTCTTCATTTTTACATAATGATATGAATGTGTGTGTTTATTAAACTTATATAGCATCTAGTCACAAGAAGTTATCTCTCTCTGTACTCAGACTGAATTTAATCACGATGAATCTTGAGAATTAAAGAAACAATTATCAATTTGAAATAGTTTTGTTGTTATTATGTTTAAAGATTAAACATCTCTAATTAAATACTGTATAAAAGCAATGTAGGCATTGCATCGGCTCATGATCTGTTGCCAGATATACAGCCCATATCGGACCGATATCGAGCCGAGTTTCACTACCGATATCGGGCCGATGTACATGCCGACATCGGACCGACATTGCTAAATATATCGGGCCGATGTCGGAACGATATGTTATGTTTGCTGGGTAACAACAAAAAAGTAAACAATCCCAATAATACACATATATTCCGAATCTTCATAAAATAAACTTATAATGAAAAGAGTAGCATTATTATTTAACATAATTCTTTTCTTATTTTGACGTTTCACAGAGCTCACTTCCTGTGACGTCGTTTGTAAGGCCATGAAACGTATTAGGAGGAATTTTAACCTGCTGTCACAGTCGGCCGGATGGTTAACTGAAAATGAACGGAAATCCTGGTATAGGATAGATGCTATGAAGTGCAATCTTAAACATTAAAAACCAGTTTGTCCCTCCCATGTTGATCTATACATTTTTCGTTGGCTTCCTTATTTGGAACATACCTACCCCGTAAGGGAACCACTCCCACTTGTGCGCCGACACAGTTGCGCATACAATGTGTTTTGGTAGGTAGGAAATAGAACAGCCTTCTCAATGACTAAGTGGAGAAACAGCAATTTTTAGAGGATAAATCTATTAGAAATTTAAATATATTTGCTTTCTGATTGGCTAGAGAACTAGGACAAACATTTTTTATGCCTATAAGGAAATTCAACACGGTAAGATCATATGAGATATAATGATATGTACATGCAGATCCTCATACAGTTACTGCCTTTTATTTAATTGAATCTGATGTGATATTCACCGTATGAACGTAATATTGACCGAGGTGATAGCTAATGTCAATATTATTTCCAGGTGGTAAATATCACATCATATTCAATGAAATAAAAGTCTATAAGTGTTTACATGCATATGTTTATTTGTATTCAAGACCAAAGCACTTCAAGAACCGCCCAGTTGCTTCATTTTCTCTTGATTTTTATCGTCTCCACTAGTATCAAGTTCTGTTTTTATTAATGGTAGGCTGCAAATCTGTTTTACTATTTTGTAAGTATCTGCCCCTATTTGTTATTGTTATGGCATGAAGAACCAAATAAATTCTTGTCCACAAAATGGTGAGACAATATTACAAAAAAAGCCGAGGAACAAACAGCATAAATTAACATGACACTGTGTCTAAATTTAGAGGACAACAAACATTTCCTGTGGAGAAAAAATAAATATCACGATTTGTTTTGGAATGACGGACTCTGTAGACCAATGAAAGTACATTAATAGTATCTTTACATTAAGTGATAATCAACTTTGGAATATACTAATATTATTTGAACCTGATATATTTTCGTACATACTGATATATTTCATTTCATAACTGATACATGTTTGGACTTCCAAAGTTGAAAATAGTTTTGCTATCACTGTTTGTGATACAATTAGGGATGGACCCCCCACCCTCATCTGAACCTATGACGGGGAGAATAAATGGGGTTACCTCATTAGAGGGCCTGAAAAAAAAGTAAAATGGCTGCAGTTTTACTGAAATGATTTATGAATAGATAAATTACAAGACGGATTCAAAGAAAGCTTCACATTATAGTTCATCATGAAACACTATGTCATCATTGCAGTTTGGCTGAAATAAGCAAACAAAATACATTACTGGTGAAGATTTATGTTTGCCATGTGACAAATGATTCATCAGTTTTCTTTGCACACGGTGTTCCAAAACATCTTAACGAATTTGTTTTTTTTTTTACTTCTTCGAAATATGGTCGGTATTGTGAAAGCCGTTACATGAAATTTGATATGTAATGAAGGCGTATAGATCTACGACATCCGATGACGTCTTCGCGAAACAATTTGCAGTTAAAGTTTTTAATAAGTAAACTTTTTCTTACAAATTTTCTCTAATCCCGTAAAAGACAAACGTGAATACAACTGCACCATATTTCTTGTATATATAAGACTGAATGAGTACACATGTCAAACAATCGACTGCTTGCTGGTATAATGTCAGTACAAACGACTAACTGGCCTACCAATCAAACGACCGACCTGCTTACCAATAGACCGACTAACCTACCAACCGACTGACGGATTAATATGTGATCAAACGGAGGGTTGTCCACGTAATAAGTTGCTAATTAGAAATATATCAAGAATTAGATAACGATTTATTCCACTTTTATGTTTATAAGTACACGGTGTGGAAGAAAACTCCCCGAATAACACTTATTTTAAATTAATGTCTTGCTCTGGTTCTTTTTACACGGAAGATCCACCGCATAGTTTCACGCCCGCCATTTCCGTTGCGCGTGCAGCTTTATTTTCTCTGTCCTTTGAAGTTTTCCAAGATCACTAATTAAGGTAATTAAAATGCAATGAAGCAAACTGCTAAATTTTTCAAAGAGGCAAAAAAGTAAGAAAACATCGTTTCGCGTGTTTATCATTGTATATTTATATCACGTACACGGTGCCAAGGTCATTTGAGGAATAAATAAGAAGGCCCAGTCACTTTTAAGATAATCTCTGAGAGGTGTTAAACAAAAAAGTGGCGTACTGCTAAAAAGAAAGATATGCCTCCGATACGTTGGCTTGGTTGTGGGCATGGCATTTTACGTCACACGATTAAAAATGCTGACTCACGTTTTCCCCGATTGGTTGTCACGAGCAATTTCTATAGGTTAAGAACAGTTAAGTTAATTCAGTTGTGTAAGTAATATAACTTTGTGAAAACAAATGTTTTCTTTATACTTATTTACGCCCTTCAACGTTCTGTTTTACTTATTTGGAAAGGAGTTTTAAGTCTTTCCTTGTATATACATGTAACCTATACATGTTCTACCTAGCAGTCTCGCATATTGAGGTAGATGAACTATACAGCCAGTAACAGATTTATTTAGGAAAGAGATAATTCTTTATGGCAATGACCTTGACCCCTGGACCTCTGAGTCCAACATAAGACTTGAACAAGTCCGACATGTTCTGACATACTTAATGTACCTCAATGACACAATGACGTTGTTATCAAGTGCAGATTTTATCTTCTAGTACATCAAAGTACACACGAAATAACAAGAAGTCCGAATGTATGCAAATGGGGCAAAACTCAAACTCAAATTACATGGCTTTACATGAACATACAGAAATGTCGACCGGAAATCAGTGGTTTGATCTGGCTCAGACTGGTAATGAAATCGTAAAAAAATACTTACAGCCGAAAACGAATGCTACGTGTGGACAAACTGTTGATATTTAATTAGTGAGGGGTCACAGGTTTACAAGTAGGTTTAAAAGATAGTACAATTAGCCTAGGCTTAGCAATGTAAAATCCATTTTATTAGAGCAAACAGGTGACAGTATAATGGTGCAATGTGTCCCCAATCGCGACTGTGACTTTCCCCATTCCACACTTATGGGTGCCTATTTTAATATAGAAAGACAGTAACTGAGTGGAATAAAAAGGAGTTGCATGAAGATGTTATATATAATTTTATAGGTGTTCTATTACAACTACAAGACATGCACTCTACAAAGTATTTTGTAAAAGTATTTTTCTTTCACTGAGGTTCGCATCTTAGCAGTCAGTCCATCTAACAAGTATTCCTGGGTATCCAAACATTGTACATGTACTGACCAATCTCTCCGCAAGCGACTGAATGTCGACTTGAATAACAGGTGAGGGACAAATGACTTTTAGACGCATTGTCTAAAAGAGGTAGTCAGTAAGCTCACGGTCCGTGGGTAATTGTGACATTTTACTATCAACAGGCCAATTTCACATGTCGACAGTGAAGACGAGGGAATACTCTTGTTGCGTGAGATATCGAACTTGCAGAGACACAAACTAACAAAAAAAACAACGTTTGCTAAGCTTTATTCCTAGTAATGGCATCTGTTTATAGAATTTATAACTCTAAACACATAATTCTTTTTCCTAACTAACCTTCCTTCAGAAGTGTGAACTTAGCCAAATTTCAGATGTTTATTTAGAGGTTATTCAGATATTTAGTCTAGTCAGTTAGAATTTTAGGGTCTATCGGTAGAGTACAGCAGTGTCATTGTATTCATGTAATGTTGTATACACTACGAGTCATGCATTGAGCAAATCAGTGTTCAGCTTCAGTTTTGAGGGAGGCCAATGTATGGGGACTGCTGACTCACTATTTGAATAACCTGTAGACAAGCATCTGTGACATCCATGAGTAAAAAAAACAGCAGAACCTCAATGAGTGTTTAACAATTATGTAACAGTAAACTTTCAAAACCAAAACTTTCAGTTTTAAATATGTATACCGCAGTTAGACAAATACCCCTCTTTAAGAAATACTATCTATTGAAACAATTCTATAAAGAAAAAAAAGTAAGCAAAATTAGACTATATGTATCAACATAGAAGATAATGTCTCATCTTTTGACACAAAGTATTCTCATAATCAAATATAGCACCTTGACATACTCATCTTTAATCTGGTCAAATATTAACATCTGCAACTAGACAAAGACATCTTCAATAGCTGTCACCTAATTTGTAGGTCATAATTCCTGTTTTTTTATTTGTATCTTCACATGTAAATTAACAGAATATTACCATAAAGAATGCTTTTTGCAATGTTCACCAACATATATTGGTGCACAGGTTGAGAGATCAAATGATTTCACAGTATTACATCAACATAATGTAACACTTTCAGCAAGTAGATACATTATATTGACAAACTGCAATGTATATACAACTTGTAAATTGAGACAAGATACTCAAATACTTTTACAGCATGTTGTGTATATAAAAATAATTATAATAATAAACATATACCATGAAAATTAAGGTGAATTTCAATGTAGCAGATTTATCACAAACGTATGTAAGAAATATACAAAAAAATATCTGATCAACATGGAAAAAAGGGATACTTTAAATTCTTCAACAAATAAATATTAAACTTTGTTTGTTTAAACAACTAATAAATTTACTGATTTTACATTTAAATAAAATAAAAACTACAACTGTTAACAGTACGAGTTCTGTAAACTAAAACAAGTAAATATATAACAAATATTCACTGCAATGAAAGTATGATAGCATAACTGGATTTGCTATTCAAAGATTTGCTATGCTTCCTGGATCGATCCTGCTTCTTGGATCAAATGGCTTCGTGGATTTACCATGCTTCCTGGATTTGTTGTGTTTTAACTGAACTTTCAGGATATGCTAGCTAATCTGCACTTCCTTAATTTGCTAATTTCCTAGATTTGCTGCAGCTTTCATTGGTGATATTCTATAAGACTCGTACGAGCTAGTTAAGACACCTTAGTCAGTGGAACTCCCACTTGATAACATTTGACATACCGTATATCAAAAGACTTCAAACACATTAAAAACATCTTCATCCCAGGATAAAGCCAAAAATAACCAATGAGCCAAAGTCTACTGGCAATGCTTCAGGCCAAATTTGGCCGTGAGGTATTACATGATAATATGTTTCAAGATTTTCCTATATACTTCTATGTAAAACATGTGACCTGTAGCACTGTACCAATAATGAACCACGGCAGGTAATTTGACAAAAACTTGAGGTCCACTAAGCAATCCTACACACCAAATAATAGAGCTCTTGGCAAAGTGATTTAAAAAAAATAAGAATTTTTAAGTTTTTCATTCTTGTTCCCACAGCAATCAAAGTGGAGTGGACTGCATGGAATGGAATTCTTTGAAAAACTTTATTAAGAGTTTTATGCAACGAACATCCCTGCCAAGTTGTATCACTTTGACCTAATGATTTGGGAGAAGATGTTGCTTAAAGTTGAAGCACAATGCATGACTGACACAGGCCAATCACAAAAGCTGACTATGAGAGCAATGTGAAATTGAACAAATTTTTACCCAATGTCAATGTTTCAGTGAAAAAATCTAAATAAATGTGAATGGTAAGTAAACTCAATGCATGGAATAAGACATTATATATAGACAGAGTTGATGCAAGACAATTCTTAAGTGAATAGCAATTTATTACATAGGACCACAGTTTAAGTGAACATATGCCCTAAGGGAAACTTTTACACATATATATATTTTCAGCCCTTCTTCACGTTATCAATCATCTTTCATTTTACAGACAATAAGCCAATTAAATACGTAAGCAGTATATTTTAATTTATTGATTAATTTCATGGTATGCCCCTCTTAACAATTACTGGTGTTAACCCCTATCTCAGAAAAACACCTAAAAAGTACCTTTCAACATGAACAAACATGATATGCATAGATAATGTTTTTAGATGATTGATCACTATCTGTAAATCTCATTAAAATCAAGAAAATAATTTATCACTGCTGTTTTTGGTTAAACAAAACATGCAGATGAATTTTATCACTGTCAACTTTAACTTTCCTTTTGCATTATGTTTTCAAATTACTACATGATTTGAGGCATGTTTTCAAATTTTCCACAGTAAAAAAATAAAAAATGTTCTTAGAGACAAGTTTATTTTGCCAGTGATTTCTCTTTAAATTTTTAATAAAAAAATCCAAAACAACATGATGACAAGAACACCATTTTGCTTTGACATTCTATATCTTTCTATATGTTATTTTTTACCATTATGATTTTAACATCACATGCCAGTACCACGCCAAACTGAAATTTTTGTAAATTTGGAAAAAAGTGTTGTTTCGTCTGGTAAACAGTAACTTTCTAAAATATTCATATCAATTTTATTGTCTTTTCATTGAAGTGGAGGTCAAATTTAAGGCTATTAACATTCAAAGAATAAAATGCATATTAATATAAGTAGTTTAAAGATATGAAGAAATAGTGGATAAAACAGACAAATCAGAATTCAGACCTAAATAAAGTTTATTGTTGTCAATACACCAAACAACCTTACTGCAGAACGGACCAATTAATTATCCATCGGTCATGTTCATTTATCAAGTTTTTCTGGTCTAGTTCAAAAAGGATATGCTTCTATAAGCAGAATTCAAATTAATCTTGATTTGTTATAAGTATACTAAACAAGAACAAAATGAGACAGCTTTATTAGATAAAATTATGAAAACTGGAACACCTGTTATTTATCCAGGTGAAAATCGAACTGTATTTCATTTGTATATAAATTGTTTCAAACAGACAATGAAAAACAATGACAACAAATAAAACTTTTGAAAGTTAAAGTGCAGAAACATTTTTTTTCCACTAAGGTGCCAAAAGATGGGAGAATATAACTACAGGATCATGTTTATATACCATGCATGCAATTGTATTAGTAGAACTACCTTTAAGCATCAAGCATGCCACACCCATTGGCCACTGCTATGCATGTATAAAAGACTTTACTCACAGAAATAAAACTGATACAGTCAGCATCGCCTGTCTCTTATATTCTACACACAAAGCATGGTGTTATAAGTAAAAAAATTAATTGATGATTTTCATAAGTTTTCTTTAAAAGCATATGTGACATTCTCTGGAAGTTGTTAAAAAAATACATTGTAAAAAGATGGATACCCAAGCAAATGGATTGGGAAGCCAGAGACTAGCCCAATGCGATCAAAAATATTAAAGAACATTGCATTTATGTTTGGAGGACCACTGGAGAAAAAATCGGAGGAGGTTAAAAGTTACCATATGGTCTTAAAAATGCAAATGACTTATTTTGTACAAAAATCGACCAACATCTGAAGGATTTCCCTTGTGTTAGGACATTTGTTGATGACCTAGTGGTATTTGGCAAGGACCAAGCTGAGCATAATAAACATTTCAAAAACCTCATAAGAAGTTGTTGAGAAATGGGTATAAAACTCAAACCTGACAAAACCGAGATAGGCAAAGGTGAGTTACCATTCACTGGTCAGTTAGTAACAAGCCAAAGTCAAGGCAATACAAGAAATGCCAACTCCAACATCAAAGTCAGAGTTACAAACTATTCTAGTACTGGTTACATATCTACAGAGGTTTGCACCAAAACTTTTCAAGCCAAGATTTCTGCTCTCTTAAGACATCTTTTGTGTAAGAATGTTGAATTTAGTTAAGATACACCCCAGGAAGAAGCCCCTCAAATGGTTAAAAGTATAACACAGAGTCCTCTTGTACTGTAACTGCCTACTTTGACCCAAATAAGGAAATCATACTTCAAATATCCAAATTGGGCTTAGGTGCTGACCAGTCTGCTATGCATATATTAAAGAGTTTACATACAGAAATAAAATGGATAAAGTCAGCATTGACCCTCTCTTAACTTCTACTCACAAAACAAACAGCAACTTTTCATCATCCCTTCCATTATAGCATAAATAAGCAGCTCATATTAAAAAAAACAAGAACTGTCACTGTAAGATGACAATGCCCCCGAACGTGGTGCTTTGACTTTTGAGCTGAGAACCAGTCATTCAGGGGTCAAGGTCAAATAAATATAGGTCAGTGGGAAGGTCTTATCCAAAAGGGGTTGTGTCCAAGTATGAAGTAATTCCATTTACTTATAAAGAAGTTATGGGCAATGTTAAAGTTTTTGGACAATTGGATCTTCAAGGTGAAGGTCACTCAGAGGTCAAGGTCAAACAAATATAGGTCAGTGGGAAGGCCTTGTCAAAAGGGGTATTGTTTTTAAGTATGAAGTGTATCCACTTAATAATATGGAAGTTATGGCCAAATATTAGTTTTTGGACAATCAGATATTCAGGGGTTAAGGTCAAATAATTAAAGGTCAGTGGGAAGGTCTTGTCCAAAGGGGTGTTGTGTCCAAGTATGAAGTAAATCCACTTACTAATAAGGAAGTTATGGGCAATGTTGAAGTTTTTGGACAATTTGATCTTCAAGGTAAAGGTCATTCGGGGGTCAAGGTCAAATAAATATAAGTCAGTGGGAAGGTCTTATCCAAAGGGTGTTGTGTCCCATTATGAAGAAAATCCACTTACTTATAAGGAAGTTATGGGCAATGTTAACATTTTTGGACAACTAGATCTTCAAGGTGAAGGTCATTCAGGGGTCAAGGTCAAACAAGTATAGGTCAGTCAGAAGGTCTTCTCCAAAGGGGTGTTGTGTTTAAGTATGAAGTATATCCACTTACTAATTTGGAAGTTATGGTCAAATAATAGTTTTTGGACAATTAGATATTCAGGGGTCAAGGTCAAATAATTAAAGGTCAGTGGGAAGGTGTTGTCCAAAGGGGTGTCGTGTCTAAGTATGAAGTAAATCCACTCACTAATAAGGAAGTTATGGGCAATGTGACTTCCATTCTTGATGGCTTATCAACTAGGCATCACTACACATTATCTGCAATGTTTTTCATACAAAACCTATGAACAGACTATAAAACAAGGCAACACAACACATAATCAGCAAGGTGACATGTGAAGAAAGACAGAAAAAACAAGCGGGCAATGATGTTCCCAAAGCACTCACACAAAAAGGACCTGTAAATCTGCAAAGCTTAAATCTTTGAAATATGGAAGGTATCTTGGGAATGTTGTTAAGAAACATAGCTGTAAGCGGCACGGAAGTCATTCTTTTTAAATATATTTTATACTTGAAAGTAAAAAAGGATCTTTAAGCTCTTTATAGACAAAAGTATCATACAGAGTGTTTTCCTGACAATATTTTGAAGATATGTTCATGCAGTTATGACAAAGTAAGTCATGAGCTATTCAGACTGAAATGACCAGATTATATAATTCTGTAAAGGTAAAACAGATAAAATTTCCACTGACTTGAGCAAAAATATTGTATATGTATAACCACAGAATAAATGACTTGTTACTAGGGTTTGGCACAATTATCATCAGTTTTCCTCTTCCTAGATAGCACATACTCATACACGATAAAACATTTCAGCGCTTTAAAAAAAAACTACACCTTTTTTTTTCATCATTTCATCCTGTTGTATCTGAACCAGTCTATATTAAAAAGCTATCTATATAGTATCTAAGCAAATCTACTCTAAAAATCTATCTGTAATACTGCAGCAAATGTCCTCATATATGTTCTGCCTGTCAGCTCTGTCCGCATATATCAGTAGATGTGCAGTAGTCGGGTTCTTTGTTCTGCCAATCAAACTGGTCCATGACCTTGTCAAGTCCAAGAAATCGTTGAACAGGCACCATACAGGAGACAGGAAGTATGCTAAAGAAACAACACTGTTCTATAGAAAAACAACACTATTCTATGTAAAACAACACCATTTCATAGAAAACAACACTATTTCATAGAAACCAATTCTATTTTATACAGTTTCTGATTGCAGAAATATAGAATTAGCCTAGCCATTAACCAACCCTTCAGAAATTCATTATGTTTGATGTAAATAAAGATTTACTAATGACCTTGTGTCTACCAACCTGATCATAGTAATTTGCATATGACCGACGTCACGGGAAAAAGGGCACTCGGGCATTTGGTAAACTATTGAAATAAACTGAATTGAAAATCAGCAAAAATGGAAAAATTTGTGTACTCTTCCAATCTAAAATTAAAGTGAAATATTGATAGCCTGAATATTGTCCTTCACAAAAATGACTATTTTGTATCAAATTTCTTGATTACCATTACCATGGCAACAGTTTTTTGGGGACAGTTCTTCCTTGTATAAAATGATATCAACTGAACAAAACACAGTTTTGAATGATAACAATAATATTTTTGTAAAAATATTGGTTATACAGTAAAGGGTATAGAATTTTATAACTGAATAGGTAAAATTTAAGTGTCTGAAATCTGCCACGTTAATCTAATTCCAACGGGAATGTACATAGAATCTGACGTCAAATTAAGGTATGTGACGTCATTTTAAAGAATATCAAATTTGCCCATCATGCTCCTCTTAAACATGAAAGTACGTCGTATTTGCACTATGCAGGAAGCTGAAATTTTCAGATATTAATTCTGGGATATCATTTGTTCAAAAAAAGGAAAAAGGTCAGTTTCCAAAAGTTATGTCAGAGTGCCCTTTTTCCTGTGTCTTTGGTCATATAGTAGATGTAATATCCTGCTTGTGAAACTGTTTGTGTTTTCTGAAGATCTGTAAACATAGTCACAAAAGCTATAGCACTACAATTACTTGCTTTCTGCTTTCTAGTGTTGAAATATACTCATTATAATTAACCTACCTTCTGAAGAAAAGTACAAAATAGAAATACACAGGCAACGTAATTTGTTTTCTGTTGTTGAGAACGGCCTTCACTGTGGCCTGTGTGACATATTTCTCCTTCAGAGCTGGGAATAATTGTGGGAACCTGAAATACAGATCTCATGTAAAGAAAAGAACCAATGTTAACTGTGTATGAAGCAGATATACATGTAACTACTAGATGTATTGATATATTATTTAGGATGTAACAATCAGGTATGTCAATGAGACACTGAACCCATCTTACATCTGGATAATGTACAAAAAAAATTATATTGTTAACTGAGTCATAGCAATTCTTCTGTATCAGCCTTGTCCCTCTATATTGTCCCCAGCAATTTTGCCTATGTTACCAGTATTATGCCATACTGATGGCGCAACAACATAATGAAAGCAATTGCACACAATTAATAAAACAAGAATACCATGATGGCCCTAAATCGCTCACCTGAATCCCATAGCTCTGGGGTCAAAACTCTTGAACCCATGATGAGATCAGGTTCGTTCAGGAAAAGAAAGGAGATCTATTTTTTATTAAAGTTTAGTGAAAGTTTTGCTGAAACTGAATCAAATGCAAGCATAACACTATGACATAAAGTAGAATAATCTTATTTTTTCCTCTGTGACCTCAAACTCCCAGTGGTAGAGGTCCATGCAATTTACCTACATACCAAATATCAAAATGTCAATCAATAAATTCTCTTTTCAGCCTTGGTGACCTTGACCTCAGTGAATGGTAGAGGTTCATGGAGGGTTTAAACCATCTATCATAAATATTGGTCAATTGATAAAGACTAAATGACAGAAAGTAGAAAAAAACATTTTTTAGCCTAGGTGACCTTGATCTTGACCAGGTGACCTCAAACCCAAACATTTATCCAAGGAACCTACATTCCAACTATTTAACATATTGGTCATTAAATGAAGCCTCTATAAGGTAAAGTAGAAATCTATTTTTAGCCTAGGTGACCTTTGAACCTAGATAATGGTAGAGGTTCATGCAAGGTGTCTTCATACCAAAAGTCTAAAATATCAGTCAATAAATGATGGCTCTATGAAGAAAAGTAGAAAAATCTATTTCAAGCCTTGCCCCAGTGACCTCAAATACCTTCAATACACTCAATCACAAAATTACGATACAAAAAGAAAAGTGTTGAAAAACAAGATACTGAGGGGACATGAAACTAAAGGCTCAAATAAATTACCTTCAATTGTGACCATGACCTTGAACTGACAAGGCTTGGCCATGCCTTCTGCACACTGTCTCAATGAGTTAAAAATTTGACCAAAGTTTCAAGAAAATCAGTCCAAGGGTAAAGGAGATATGGAGCAGAAACAAAACTGAAGGATGAAACAAATGACCTTCAAGTGTGGCATTGATCTTGAACTGACATGGCTGGACTATGCATTCTGCACATCATCTCAATAAGTGAAACCTTTGACCCAAGTTTCGAGAAAATCAGTTCAAGGGAAACAAAATTGAAGGTTGAAACAAATGATCTTCAGGTGTGACCCAGACCTGAACAGTCATGGCTGAACAATTTCCACTGCAAATTGTCTCAATGAGTTAACCATTTGACCAAAATTCAAGAAAATCAGTCTAAGGGCATGGGAGGTAAGGAGTGGAAAAAAACTTGTTACAGATGGACAGAAAGATGGACAGACAGACGGGTGGCCATGTCTTCTGCACATCCTCTCAATAATGTATACATTTGATCAAAGTTTCAAGAAAATTAGTTCAAAGGTATAGGAAATATAAAGCAGAAACAAAATTGAAGGCTGAAAAAAAACGACCTTCAAGTGTGACCTTGACCCTGAACTGACATGTCTGAACTATGCATTCTGTACATCCTCTCAATGAGTTTAACATTTAACCTAAGTTTCAAGAAAATCAGTTCAACAGTTTAGGATATATGGAGTGGAAACGAAAATGTTACCAACAGACAGAGGGATGGACAGACAGAGAGACGAAGGTAATTCAGAACCCTCCTCCCAATTCAAGGCAGGGGTTTGTAAAAGTGAAACTTCTATAGTTCAGACAAGAAATTGTTGACACAGAGACATAACACACACACACACATACACGCAGGCACACACACACACACACACACACACACAAGAATGACAGACTTCAAAATACACTACAATAAACAACAAACACTCAAACATTGAATTTTCATATCATCCCATGTATCATCTGCATGACCTATATCATCCCATGTATCATCTGCATGACCTATATCATCCCATGTATCATCTGCATGACCTATATCATCCCATGTATCATCTGCATGACCTATATCATCCCATGTATCATCTGCATGACCTATATCATCCCATGTATCATCTGCATGACCTATATCATCCCATGTATCATCTGCATGACCTATATCATCCCATGTATCATCTGCATGACCTATATCATCCCATGTATCATCTTCATGACCTATATCATCCCATGTATCATCTGCATGACCTATATCATCCCATGTATCATCTGCATGACCTATATCATCCCTCATGCTATGCTGTCTGGCTGATATGATTTAAGTTTCAGGATAATACAGGATTATACTGTTGTGAAAATTGCCATACAATAATCTATATTATATCTATTGCAGTGGAAAGGAAATATGTTCCTACAACGAAACAGCAGATGAAATGAAGGTACATGTATATCCATAAAGAGACTGACATGTATTAATAATTAGGTTATTGCTTTTTGAAAAGTCAGATGAAAGGAAGCAATAAAGTAATCATTATCCAGGCCGGTCTTTGACAATTGCTCTGATAACATCAGGGTTTTTCAAACAAGAGGGCCATGATGGCCCTGAATCGCTCACCTGAGTACTTTGGCTGTAGGTTTGCTGTTAAGCAGTATTTCATTTTTTAATTGGAAATATGTAAGTGCCTACAAACCAAATATGTAAAATATCAGTCAATAAATAAAGGCTCTATGACAGAAAGTAGAAATATCTATTATAAGTTATGGTGACCTTGACCTAGACCCAGTGACCTCAAACCCTACGTATGGGTAGAGGTCCATGCAAGGAACCTCTATACTGAATATCAAAGATATTGGTCTATAAATGAAGGCTCTATGAGGTACAGTAGATAAATCTACTTTTAGCCTCAGTGACCTTTAACCTGATCTAATAATTTGAAAAAGCTTGGTAAAGCTTGCTTCGTGCAAAATTTTAAAATTCTAGGCTTTGTGGTTTCAGACAAGAAGATTTTTAAAGATTTTCTTCTATATTGTTATTTAAAACTTGTGACCCCTCGGGCGGGGCCAATAGTAACCCCAGGGACATTTTTCTAACAAACTTGGTAGAGGTCCACTAGACAATGCTGCATACCAAATATCTTAACTCTAGGACTTGTGGTTTCTGACAAGAAGATTTTTCAAGTTTTTCCTATATAATTCTATGTAAAACATGTGACCCCTAGGGCAGGGCCTATTTTGACCAAGGGGCCATGATTTGAACAAACTTGAGAGAGGTCCATTAGATAATGCTGCACACCAAATATCTTAACTCTGGGCGTTGTTGTTTATGACAAAAAGATTTTTAAAGCTTTTCCTATATAACTCTATGTAAAACATGTGACCCCTGGGGCGGGGCCATTTTTGACCAAGGGGCCATGACTTGAACAAACTTGATAGAGGTCCTCTAGACAATGCTTCATACAAAATATCTTAACTCTAAGCCTTATGGTTTATTCTGTGAAGAATTTTAAAACCTTTTCCTATATAACTCTATGTAAACAAGTGACGCCTAGGGCTGGGCCTATTTTGACCCAGTGGCTATGATTTGAACAAACTTATTAGAGGTCCACTAGACAATGCTACACACAAAATATCTAAGCTCTATGCCTTACAGTTTCTGACAAGAAGACTTTTAAAGTTTTTCCTATATAACTCTATGTAAAACAAGTGACCCCTGGGGCGGGGCCATTTTTGACCCAGAGACCATGATTTGAACAAACTTGGTAGAGGTCCATTAGACAATGCTACACACAAAATATCTAAGCTCTATGCCTTACAGTTTCTGACAAGAAGATTTTTTAAGATTTTCCTATATAACTCTATGTAAAACAAGTGACCCCTGGGGCAGGGCTTTTTTTGACCCAGAGGCCATGATTTGAACAAACTTGGTAGAGGTCCATTAGACAATGCTACACACAAAATATCTAAGCTCTATGCCTTACGGTTTCTGATAAGAAGATTTTTAAAGTTTTTCCTATATAACTCTATGTAAAACAAGTGACCCCTGGGGCGGGGCCATTTTTGACCCAGAGGCCATGATTTGAACAAACTTGGTAGAGGTCCACTAGACAATGCTACACACCAAATATCTAAGCCCTATGCCTTACAGTTTCTGACAAGAAGATTTTTTAAGATTTTCATATATAACTTTATGTAAAACAAGTTACCCCTGGGGCGGGGCCATTTTTGACCCAGAAGCTTTGATTTGAACAAACTTGGTAGAGGACCACTAGACAATGCTACACACCAAATATCTAAGCTCTATGTCTTACGTTTTCTGACAAGAAGATTTTTTAAGATTTTCCTATATAACTCTATGTAAAACAAGTGACCCCCGGGGCGGGGCCATTTTTGACCCAGAGGCCATGATTTGAACAAACTTGGTAGAGGTTCACTAGACAATGCTACATACCAAATATCTTAACTCTAGGCCTTCTTGTTTCTGACAAGAAGATTTTCAAGTTTTCCCTATATAACTCTTTGTAAAATCAACTGACCCCTGGGGTGGGGTCAGTTTTGCCCCCAGGGACATAATTTGAACAAACTTGGTAGAGGTCCACTAGATGATGCTTCATACCAAATATCAAAGCTCCAGGCCTTGTGGTTTCGGAGAAGAAGATTTTTAAAGATCCAACTTATAAAATCTATTTTTAGCTCCAGTGAACCAGAAATGCAATGGACCAGAACCATTTGAACAATCTTGGTAGAGCTTCATGCAAGGAACATCCCAGGCAAGTTTCACTAAATTTGCCCCATTGGTTTCAGAGGAGATGTCGTTTGAATGAAAAGTTGACGACGGACGGACAGACGGACGACGGACAAAGACCGATCAGAAAAGCTCACTCTGAGCACTTTGTGCTCAGGTGAGCTAAAAACTGATCCTCAAACTATCGCCATTTTCAAGCTAAAAGTTCCGACCAGAAGTACAAGCAACAGTTGAGATATCTTGGTTCCACTCCATACACGGGAAGATAATTCTTTAAAGATGACATTTTTACTTCAAAAAAAGGTAAATACTGTAATATGAATAAAGAAATTTTATTTAATTCTGTTACCTCACTTTCATACCCGCAAACATGTCATTGTCTACTTGGTAGGGATGAATCATTGTTGTATATATGCCCTGATAGTCTTCTAACTCAAGCATTAAACACTCCATCATTCCTGAAGAAAATGTAAATATCTTTATAATGTAAAACCCTTTTCATGCAAACAGTCATATGCATGACATTTCTCCAGGAAATAATAAAAAAAAAAGGAGGCAAAATGTAACTTGTTCACAAAAAGAAACACACTGCTACATTTCAAAGATTAATATATCATTTTATAGCATTGCACCATGAAGCAATATGAATTACATGAAAAAAAAACTGTTTTCTTCAATTATAATCAACTGAAACTGGGTTTATCTTAAGAAAATACAAGAGAGCCATGATGGCCCTATTTCACCCACCTGCATACTAAATATTGCAAAGATGATGGTGGAATATAATCTGTCATGGTGATAACCTAAAAACTAAAATATATTCTGACCAAATCAAGTGAAACTTTGACCTCTAAAATTTCTCACCCTGATTAGGTCAAACATCATCTGATCCAAGCTACTGACCCAGATTTTGACATCAAATGACAATGCTTAACACTCATCCAGGATATCATCAAAAGATCTGTTCTTTCCAAATATCACCAAGTCTGGACCAAAAAAGTGACTTCACAAGATTTTCTCATGATCTGAGCTCTGATCTGGTGACCTACTAATTGACTAAATATAACCAAGGTTCAATATCTTCCTAGACATAAGCAAAACAAACAATTTGACTCAGGGTCAGAAAAGATTATCCAAAAAAAAAAATGCGGCATCTAGGGAGTTCACAAGGTTTTCCTATGCTCTGGGCTTTTGACCAAGTTTGACCCAATGTGACCCAGTTTCAAAAACTGTCCGATAGAGTACCAAAGCATACACTATGAAGAAGTTTTATGAAGATTAGATAAAAAGATGTGACCTTCAGAAGGTTAACCACTGATCCATCTGGTGACCTAGTTTACAAGGTTTTCCGTTTGATTTGAGCTGGTGAGTGGTGTTTGAATCCACAGTACCCTGTTTGAACTTGCCTGAGAAAGGGTCTATCATACATAGCAAGGAAGGCTGGATTAATGTGGCCTTGAGTATTCACAAGCTAAAATGTTGATATACAAAGGACAAAGGCCAATCACAAAAGCTCTACCAGGGCATCCTGTGCTCCAGCGAGGTAATAAAACAAAAACAAAAAACTTTAAAACAAAAGGTTACTTAATATGTGAATTCTATGTAAGTTTATATTAGATATAAGGTTACTAGATAAATAAACTAAATAATAAATAACACCTTATACCAGTAGTTGCAAACTTTGAGGTAGAATAATCACAGACGCCCTTCAATCCCAGCAGGCCAAGCAGTGAACTCATGCAAACTATGTGACCTTGACCTTTCTCTATCATGGCAGGTAAAAATGCTTTTATTGTCTGACAAAAAATAATGAGCAATGAAGTTACATCAGCAGTTTAATATTGTTATCTTAAACATAATTAACAGAAAATTACCTCAGATGATAACTACATGTACACAAAGAAAATGTAAAATCTTGAAGTACAGAGAACCATCTACATGTACAAGAGTAAAAAGGTAAAATTCATTAAATAAAAATAAACATTTTCAGCTGCAAAATTTACCAATTCATAGGTATCTGTTGTAAGTTAATGTCTAAATTTTGCCAGCAATGTTTGGCCTTGCATGTTTACTCACAAAAGTAACTAAATGTTGCAAGTTTTTTTCTTAAACATACCCATATTTGAGCAAGAGTATTCACTTTCAGAGTATATTTCATCTCATCTGGCTGTAAATACTGCACTGGTTTTCCACACAAAATTCCTGCATTATTCACAAGTATTGTTACATCACCCACTGATTCCTGAACTTCTTTAGCCTATATAAAATGTATGAAATGCACAAGATCATTAAGTAAAATTTAGTCATGGGCAACCTTTGCTTTATTTCGTCAAACACATTTCAAATGTACCTACAAGGAGTGTTCAAATATGAATGCATCTAGAAAGTTATATTGTTCAATATTGCGAAGAACATGAGGAAATGAAAGTTATCGGATATATATATATACATGTTAGCTTTACATTAATACCACATTCATGAAAATCTGTTCACTTTAGCTGTGTTTATAACTCACTTTACATTGTCTACACGTATACTCTAATACAAGAACGGTTGGTAGATGATAGTCTGCCAATGAAATAGGGTCTTGTATTGAGAATCGTTGTCACCTTGGCATAGGGTGTAAAGACATTTTTGATGAAATCTGTTCTGTATATGGACAAAATGAAATGTCTTTTTTATCAGTTATTCGTTGGTTTAATAAATTCAAATGTGCGTTAATTTCGACTGAAGAGTCAGCCTAAAACAGCAACGTCTGTCAAGATGGTTTCTAAAGTGGAAGAAATAGTAAATACCAATGCAAGATACACCACTAGGTAAATAGCTAGTATCGTTGGCATCTCATTAGGAGCAGCTCATACCATTCTCAAACTTGATTTGAAAATGAGAAAGATCTGGGCTAGATGGATTTCCCATTTGCTGACAGATGAGCAGAAAATGGCATGCGTCCAATGCGCTAAGTTGTCGCTTAAACAGTATACAAATTACAATGGTCTTTTGCAAATGTCCTCACTGGTGATGAAACATGGGTTCATTTTTATGAGCCAAAACAAAAACACCAAAACAAGATTTGAGCTACAAAGTCTGGCAAAAGACCATGCATTGCAAAAAGGACCATCAGTATAAAGAAGGTAATGTATGCCATTTTCTTTACAACTCATGGTTGCCATTCAGGTTGCTGTTCCTAAAGGCAAATCTGTTAATGCGAAATTTTATGAGACAAAATTTCTTCGAAAACTAAACAGATACTTTTGAAAACGAAGACCCGCAACAGGTTTGGCCAATATCAGATTGCTGCATGACAACGCGTCATCGCACAAGGCATCTACAGTGCAAGACTTTCTGAAGCAGAAAAATGTCGTTGTGCTCCCCCATCCTCTGTATTCACTTGACCTTGCCCCTTGTGACTTCTTTTGTTTCCAAAATACCTTTCAGTTCAAAAATTTGTTCAGCGCAAACACCTCGGTTCTGCAATATTCCACTGTCTTCATAGTATACCTAAAAAAGACTATGAAAATGCCTTCAAAGATTGGATATGGAGACTGAACCTTTGTATATCTGTTGGAGGTGAATTCTTTGAGGGAACAAAATAAAAAAAATCAGAGAAACCTATGAAGAATCAAATTTTACATTCTTAGATGCATTTATATTTGAACACTCCTCGTATTTGTAATATACAAAGTTCAGGTCAATGGCCTGGCAACAGATACACAAACAAGCAGTGGACTAACCTAATCGTTTGGAATGATACCTTCACAAGATGAATCTACATGTATTTCTCAAAAAAAAAAAAGGTTCATTTCAAAGATACGCTGATCTTTTTCTCTAAATTTTCTGTTCTGTTTAACCATCAAACATACATGTATAATTATCATAAGTATTGTTTTACACTGATGAAATAAATAAACATTTTTCTTCATCTACTAAATAAAGTTGTTGAGTAAAAAAAATAGTTAATAAGAGGGCCATGATTGCCCTTTTATCGCTCACCCAAGTACTATTGCAACTACTTTCATTGACACACCAAATACCTAAACCCCAGGCCTTGTGGTTTCTGAAAAGAAGACTTTTAAAGTTTTAACCTATGTCAGTCTATATATAAAAGAACAAAACCCCTGAGTTAGGGCCAGTTTAGATTTTTAGCCTCGCTGATCAAAGTGACCTAAAATCCAACCCAAGGTCAATAAACAAGGCATGACCCCATGACTTTGTTTTTTATCCAAATGACCTATAACTGAACTTGACCTGAATTCTGTCAAGACAAACATTCTGACAAATTTTCATGGCATTTGAACAAAAAAATGTTGCCTCTAGAGTGTTCAAATGACATCTGGACAAAAAAAAAATTGTGGCATATAGTGTTCATGAGGTAAATCTATATTTTGACCCTGTGACCTAGTTTTTAATTTAAGATGACCCATATTCAAATTTGACCTAGATATCATGAAGACACATTCTGACAAGTTTTCATTTCATTTGAACAAAGAAGTGTGGCCTCTGGAGTGTTAAAAAGGTTTTCCTTTTATTTGGCCTTGTGACCTACTTTTTAGTCCCATCCGACCTATATTCAAACCTGACCAAGATCTTATTGAGACCATCATTCTGATCAAGTTGCATGATAATTAGGTCAAATATGACATTTAGTGTTAACCAACCAATTGTGGACAAATGATGATGGACACCAGACATTCAATGATTCTAAAAAGCTCACCCTGAGCTGTGCTCAGATGAGGTAAGGGTGTAATTAACAGATAAAAAAGAAGCTTATACCTTCTTGTAAATAAGTTCCCTGTTGCTAACATCACAGACATGGTAGGTGGACTTTACACCTAGATTTTGGATGTCTTCAGCAGTTTTTTTCAGCCAGAGTTCCTTTCTACCCCAGATAACAATCTTAAAATAGAAGTAGTGTGATTTCTATAGTTACACAGAAGAAATGTACAAATAGTACATGCTGTATCTAGAGATGAACTAAATGTAATGTGTAAAAACCGAAGATTTGTCGGATTTCTGTAAGCCTGTCAATGGGGGACATCAGTGGATTATCTACCCTGAATACTCTCTAATATTAACTTGGTCCTTCCATTTGGATTCCTCTGCTTTCATCGCTGTTTTCCTTTATGGTATGGTGATAATTACACCTTATTATTTGCAACTATAGTAGTCAGATTAAACATTTAGTTTAAAAAAATGTTTTGTTAGCACATAAAGTTTTTTTTTTTTATATTCCTAACTTTTTATTTAATATGTAAGTGACAATTTTCACAACTGAAAGTCAAGACTATCACAAAGAGAAACAAGGATAAAGTCAGAGGATTCCAACTGAAAGGACCAAAGTGCAATTTGGATTACCTCTGATGTTATCTGAGTAAGGGAGATAATTTGTTATCAGCAATGTCTCTCATTACGTCAATCAGGTGCTAAGTATTACCCCGGGCAATGATCAGATGTTACTGACAATTAACACTAACGCGCGTAAGAAAGAGCTGACATTCGTCACATAACCAACCAATTATCAATCTTGCGTGTCAAGGTTTCGACTTGGTATATTCAAACTTGGACTTAAGTGTGTATTCAACGAACTTTATGTATTTCTTTATGAAGACAAAATGTTGATTTATTGGGAGATTTGGGTGCTTCGCCAGGGCGCTGGGGTAAGGGTCTAAATATCGGGAGAACGGCATGTATGGACGTCATTTATATAGGTGTTGATTAGGTATTGTTTATTAAATGTGTCATGAAACAGTACCAGCGCCTGCAAGGTGATTTAATCCACGACATAAGATCAAAGTGATTATTATATATAATTGATCATCGTCTTGATAATGAAACAAATTAGCAAATATCCTGTGATATGGCAAAGATTAATTTAGGGTTCGCCGCAGGCTGAGACTTGCGAAATTTTGTTTAACGCATTATCTAGTGGACCTCTACCAATATTGTCCAAATTATGCTCCTTGTTTAGTTCTTTCTCTGGGGTATTGATGTTTGCATACAAAATTATACAATTAAAATAGCTGTTTGATTAATAAAATGATAGCTCTATATCAATAAATGTAAATATCCTTCTGTTTCTATCGAATGCTTTGTTATTCCCTGTACATGTCCCCATAACTATGCTGGTCTTATATACTATATAATGGCAAACTAAGCGCAATCTTTGAGAGACAGTTTTAGGTAGAGTGAATTCACTGAAAAAATCTTACACTAAAACACACAACTTTTTACATAAAAAAAGTGAGGCCGATTTGACTTGAGGCCAATTGGACCTTTTTGTGGCCAATTTGACTTGGGGCTGATTTGACTGTAATTCCTGCAACCATATAACCTATGATAAATGCTGTTTCCTTAAAAATAAACAACCCTTTTAGTTTTAATGGTGTACGTGCATTGGTCAAAGATATTACTTGATTTAAAATGTTTATGTTTTAACCCATCTGATATGTTCTATTTGGCTGTCAGTAAATTATATCATAACAGCGTCGAAATTGGTCACCCCAGGGCCTTAATTGAGAGGGAATGGACACTCCTTATCCAGGGTGTTCGTTTGACCCGAGGTCTCGGGTCTTGACCCGCGAAAATTCTCAGATACACTCATTTGACCCGTCATAAAATCAGCCCGCGAGTCATATTTGACTCGTGAGAAATATCCACGGCTGCATGAACACTTGCTTGTTGTCAATCAATGTCAATAAATGTTGTTGCTAGAGAGACTTGAAAAGGATTTTTCCGCATACAGGTAAAGTAGGCGGGGTGAATTTTCCACAATGAAGTGGTTTCAGCCAATCAGCGTTCGACATGCACGTGGTCATAATCTGAGAGCGAGAGATTACACAAAAAAATCGATACCAAAGTCAGACATGTAAAACAATTAAAAGTGTTACTTTTTGCCAAAATATGTGGCGATATTTGACCCCTTTCCCCACCTGTCGGAGTGTATATTTTTCCCCAAGAAATGGCAAAATATCCTCATCAAGAGAAAAAAAAATATGCGAAAATTTGATGGTTGATAGCATTTCTTTTGACTGCCTATGCACTCAGTTATGCTTCACGATATTTACTTTACATTTTATGTGAATTACAGCAAATACTAAGTTCATAAAACATGAAGCAGCGAGTGAAAATCTCGGAAAAATTCCGTTTGTCATATATTTCCGCGACATCGTCGTATTTCAGTCTGTATAGAAAACAGAGTCTTTGAGACTCTTTCCAAGGCACATTTACAACATACTGTTAATCTATTAAGATCAGTGGTCATAATTTGATTATAAGTACCAGTCTGGATCTAAGTAAATATAAACATACAAAGTCTTAACTCTCCATAATTTCTAACCTGCCTAAAATATCAGTATTGACTTTGGCCAGTAATAAGTTGAAACCTAAATCAGGGGAAAAAAGAGACTAGGGCCTTGTTCACATGCAATTACAAGTTTTTTTTGTTTTGTTTTGTTGTTGGTTTTTTTTTTTTGGTGAGGAATACGAGTGACAGTCATAATGATAAGTTCCAATTGGTCCACCAATGGGCACTGACCCACTTCCCCAAAAAACTGTAAAAAAAAACAAACAAAAAAAAACCCAGATTAATTAGGGTGTTATTAACATTGTTTTAACCTGAATCAAAAGAGGTTTGTAAATATTGCTTTGACCCTTGAAAAATTTCAGTTTGACCCTTGAGAATCTCAGTTTGACCCTTGAAAGTTTTATCTGATGGGTCATTGACCCTTGAGTTTCTGAGTCTACCGAACACCCTGTTATCTATCGAAAGAATAACCAAATTATGCTGTCGGGAGTTCACCTGTTTATCTCATAACGGAAAATCGATAATTGATTACCGATCGTGGTTAGCGGAATGCAATGCTCGCACCTACTTTACAAAAACATCAGTCTTTTTGTCCATAATGGGCTGATGTTCAAAATTTAAAATTTGCAAAAAAGAAGAAACATTAACCTTTTATATCTATTTATTTTACTTCAACAACGGAAGTTTTTCTTGCAAGCCGACGAGTAAAAGACGACAACTCAATCCGCTTTTCTCTTTTTTTGTAATTATCTACCATTGGTTAGCGGAAAGTTGGCATGCAATGCTCGCACCTAGTTTACAAAAACATCAGTCTTTTTGTCAGTTATGCGCCGATTTTCAAAAATTAAAATTTTTAAGAAAGAAGAAACATTCACCTTTTAAAATATTTATTTTTTACTTCAACAACAGACGTTTCATTTGCAAGCGGACGAGTAAAACACAACAACTCGTTATGCTTTTCTCTCTTGGAAGCTTGGAAGCTTGGAAACCTTATATTCAAATCCCAATATCGTCCAGTACAGTGCGATGCAATTCATGTTTAGTGTTTTTATAAAGTTTGTTTGCACTGATACCACCCCAAATTCGGTACTTTGATGATCACTGAATGACTGTATTTTTGACAAAACTGCTATATGTTTACGGTGCTTTATTTCATAAACAAACACAGGTATAGCAATAAAATATATTGTAAAGCTCAGTTCTATGTCCTTTTATCAACTTCCATCTAATGCCAACTCATTTCGTAACTCCATTTTCGTCTGATACCCCCCGAAAGTTGACCAGAAAACAAGAATTTGTACATACTTTCCGCCATTTTGGAAAACAGCGATTCCATTATAGTATCGATTTTCATTGTTTTGAAACAAAAGTTGCATTGAAAAATAACAAACTAGATAATCAAAACAATATGGGAAATATTTATTTTTACTAATTTGGCTAGAATTCGTACTGTAAGTTCTCACTGTAAGTTGTTTTTTAAGTATTTGATTATACTATCAAGAACATATACCATCCGCCATTAAGGTATTTATAAAGAACCGACTGCACATGAGGGGGACACCATATTTTTGCAATTTTCGAGTGTCCATTCCCTCTCAATTAAGGCCCTGGTCACTCGAGGATACCATACCTCTAGACACTTCCATACCTTAACTGTAGCCTAATTAATTAAGCTTAAAGTGTTGAACCCATTTTATAATTCTGATATTTTTTAGTTGTTCAACCTTTAAGCCTAATTTTAAACTGCATATAACTGAGCGGATATTGTTCGGCAGATTCTTTACCATACCCTAGTTATCTTGTTACCTAGAACACCGAGTATTCCGATTGGTGGAATAATCATGTACGAAATAAGTGTTTCAGTTCTATACTTATGTATTTGTGTGTTTTCTTGGATTACAGGATCAGGTATGAATTTAGTGATCATATTTTATCATATTTTTATCATTTTTGCCTTAAACTCTGTGAACTGCTGGACAAACGAGCCATAAAAAGTGCCCAATCGCCTACGATTGAGCGAGTCCGCTTAGCCAGATGCAGATCAAAGTGAGACGTAGAAGGTGAACAACATTAAAATATCAGATTGTAAAATGGGTTCACCTTCGGAGGCGAAATAGTCAACTTCAACTTCAACTTAATACTGCCAAAAGTCAATACTGACTATACTAGGCAGGCGCATGTCAGGAACATTTAAAATTATAAAAGTTAATAACAAAGAAAACAAGATTTAACTGAAGATCTTACTTAAACATTTATTTTTAGTACTTTAAAATCTATAAAACTTGTTTAGTCCATTGATAAAAGCTGGCACAGTTGGGGTAGCCTTAATCTCGGTCGGTAATTCGTTCCAGAGTCGTATAGTCCTTGGGAAGAATGAGTTCATGTGATGTTGTGTTTTTGATTGTGGAATGAGGAATTTGCTGTTTCTTGTGTATGTAAGGTGATTGTGATCAACATTGACCTGATTGTTTTTTATTTTGTGTAGCATGACCAGGCTGGCATGGTTTCGCCTTTGTTCTAAAGTTGACCATTTTAGTTCTTTGATCATGTTTGTTACACTGCTTGTATAGTGGTAATCATTATGAACGTACCTTGCAGCTGACCTCTGGACCATTTCTATTCTGTGTGTGAGACTACCTTAACTGGTATTCAGAAACGGAATCGCAAAAACTTTTACAAGAATAAAAAGCAGTAATTCCTGTCTAAGTTCTTGACATTATTTACCAAAAAAGACCATTAATTGCATGGAATACCTACGTGCTCAGGACGGAACTTAGCAAATTCAAGAGCTAGCAACCTGCCGATGCCGCGACCCCCACCAGTGATCAGCACGATGTCATTCGAAATGTCTTTTGGTTTGGAAACTGCTATATTAAATATTCCACGTACGCTCTCTGTGAAAATAAGCCATGTTGCCTTTACAACTAACATTAAAAAATTAAATAACTTGTTCATGTTTACATTTTGAAGCGTCGCTTATGTGTTTAACTATACAAAATATTGAGAAAAAGAAAAGAAAGAAACAAAAACTACAAGTTTTTGCATTTGGTACATGTGAGATTTCAACACTTTAAATTTGTTTCAAATTTTGTTGAGTACTGAACAATATCATTTTATTTTGTCATTTTTTTTTTAATGTTGTAGGTGGTGATTTATCATCGAACCCAACGAATTTTAATCAATATTTTCATTGATCAATCCAAACTCCCCGCAGCGGTTACTTCCCCTGAGCAGTAAAGAAACCACTGCCACCACAAGTAAATTCGTTACAGAGCCGAGTATATTTTTTCACTTTAATTTTAAATGTTCATACTTTCTATCACCTTAGTTTTCTTTCATTAAATTGTTGTTTGATTTGATCTATTTTGTTGTTCCAGTAACATTGTCTAGATGCTTGAATTTAGCCCCTGAGTCATTATTAGCCAATGGTCGCACTCTTAACGAAACATAGAAATATATTTCAAAGTCTTTTATCTGAAATCGCTAGATACAAAGCCTTAATATTTGACATGCCAGTTTGTCTAGAAAAACTATACATAATGGAACCTGAATCTGATTTAACCCTTTTGTCCATGTTGGTCAAGCCCGAAAGATTGGGATTTATAGGAAATAAATACAAGAACACTCGAAAATATAGGACTTAGATTTTTTCGCATTTTTATGTAGCATCATCGCATTAAACCATACAGTTCCGTAGCGCACCTCATCGCACCGCACCGCACCGCACCACACAACACAACACAACACTACCTACACTGCACTACAATGGAGCTTTCTGAGCCGATTTAGTTGATTATTAGCCCTCCCCAAGAGTTAGTTTTTTTATTTGAGACATAAGAAAAATCTTGTGCGTATATTTTCTGTTAACGGAACCGGATATGAAAAACTAAACTTTTTTGTTTACTTGCATTATGTTTTTGAAGATAAAAATCCTCTATCGCTGCACTGATGATCTTAAATGTATTATAAGTTTTTAGGAACTCAAAACTCCTTTCTAATAGCAAAGTTATGTGTAAAACGTGGGTCTGGTTAAAACGCAGACGATATAGATATAGAGTAGTGCAGACCACATAGGTAAAGAAGGCTTCACACCTTTGCAGACCATATAGATAAAGAGTAGTATTGGAAAACGCAGACAATATAGAATGTGTTAAGGTGTGAACTACTAATATTGCTGTTTTTATAAAGTCAAATACTTATGTTTTATGATAATCTGAAATAAAATTATTTATTTCAAATCAATTTAAAAACAAAAGAAACACAAAATTAAATATAAAATATTTTTTAATATAGTTAAAAAATCAACCAATGATATACATTTCATAACAATTTTCATCTATATATAAATTTCATAAAATAACATTAAAGTGGCACTGTAAAGTTTATGTCAATAAAAATTTCTGTCTGTCCTTATAATCTTTATAATAATAGTTAAAAAAAAAAATAAAAAAATTCTGAACATTTCATTTTCAAGTTTATCTAAGAAAAGTTTCACCACATACAAAAATTTAATTTTAAAAAAATGTAATAATTGATTTGACATTTCAGCCTTACCAAGTTTAAATTAAGATATAATTATCTTTTTTCCACTACTTACGTCAAAGTTATATTATATGGCTCCTGAAATAGATAAAAATTAACCCAAAAATATAGTATTATGCCATCATACACAGTCACCAGGAAAGTAGATTAGCTTACTAACACCTACCCCATAGTGTTTTTATAACTTAATTGACAGGGATCTGTTAATTGTACAACCCCATAAATGACCCAATCAACACTTTCCTCAAAACAGTAGCTTTAACAATTAAAGGCTAAGTTTAAATGAAATACAGGAAGTTCCGTAATCCTAGACAAACCCACTGGAAAAGGCTACGATTACGGAAGTTTTTGTAATGATTCAACAGTTAAATATCAAATAGCAAGCCAAATTTAATTTTTATTCATTAAACAAACCAATTTTACCAAATTTGCGTTATCAAACTGTTTACAAGTACGCCATTTTGATTGTTGTTTCAGCAACGAACTAACGTTAAATATCGTTGTTATCTTTACGCTGTCACTTGAGCGCTCATTTGTAGTTGGACAAGTAATACAATTCTTTTTTGAAAATAAAATGTTGTAATGTAAAATCGTGTAAATCACTTTTACTTGTCCATCTACATTCAGGCCACATCACAAGGAGGCGCTCAAACTATGGCCTGCCAAAATTTGTATTTTTACAAGTTTTTTCCAGCAGACATGTCACAGATATGTTATTTCATTTTGTTTACTTTGTTCCTTTCCTTTCTTTTTGTCATTGTTTTGTGAATTTAATATTGATTTTGAATAAACATTTTTAAGAATGGAATTGTTGTTGATAAAAGACTATTGCATTATAATTTGCACATAGCAATATGTGTTCGTTCTTCATGAAATGTGTTACGTTTTGTTTTCTGCCATCCATTTTCATTTGGATCATTCTCTATCCCCCCCACCTTTTTTTAAAAAAATCTGACTACATGTTGTAAACAGTCTTTGTCATTACAAAATCACAAAATTACTAGCGTTACATGATAAATTATTTCATTAATTGCTTTCTTTTATTAAAGGAATCTGATACAAAAATAAATAACCTGTGGTCAAATTTATTGCTGCACAAAATGAACGAGTACTTATTTCCAGGAAACCATTGTTTTTCCCCAACCTTCCCCAAACAATTAAAAATTGACAAGATCGACCTGCAGTATTTGCTTCCTTACTTTATAATTCAATGAAAACTTGGAATTTAATAGACAGTCGTTCATTTTTTTCCGTCATAATAATGCGAACAAGATAACACTTAAGACAATACACATTACAGGGCAATTATTCACATAGTCTTTGAAGTGTCTGTAGAATACGACAATGACATTTAACGTTTGTCAATACAACAACTAAGATGGCGTATCATAACATTAGTGTTGACTCATCTTGGAGAAAATGTAATATTTGAGACAATTAACGGTTTATCACTCGATTTTGGGTATGTAACCCTTCTTTAAATATACTTCCGTAACCGTAGCCTTTTTCAGTGGGTTTGTCTAGGATTACGGAACTTCCATAATCCTAGAATCGGAGGCTAGGATTACGGTTCTGTAACCGTAGCCACTGCCATTCTGTTATCTTTCTGTCTGGCTTTTGATGTTATTTTTTTTTCTATCCCATTTTGTTAGTAGGTGCATCATACCATAGTGTCATATTAAACCTGCCTCAGATATGGTTACTCCTCCTACTTTGTAAAGTGTTGTATACAGCTTTAAATTTCATTTATCTTTAACGAAGTATTGCATTTTAAAACATCAAGTATTATGATTTTTTATCCTGTTATTATGAAATGTATCAATAATTATATGGATTTCTTTTGTTGTATGTTGACTACTAACTGTGATATGTGATAATATTGCATTGAGTTGTATTGCTTGCTGCTTTCTTTATGTTAAGTCGGTGTTAAAAGCTCTTAAGAGCTTATGTTAATCTGTTAAACTGTCTGACTTTGTAAACTTGACTTGACTTGATGTATCTCTTTTGCCGTGCCATCTCCTTGCCATATTTTGCAGCAATTTTTATACCTGTCAGCAGAGACTTAGATATATACGTCTCTGCTGTCTGCTAAATTGTGAAGCCTTAAGAATATCTGTCAAAGACACATTTGTCCTTGTGTTGTTATAACTTACTTTGGGTTGCACATTGTTCAATAATTTAAATCTTCAATTGGAGATAATTCGGGAAACGAATCATTTTCTACTTGACGGAAAAATATGGAAAGGTAATGAGCTTAAAAGGGTAAATAAAGGTGGTTGACACGGTGCTAGTGTTGAAATTTGATCAACTATTATTTTATCAAGACCTGTCGAAAAGCACGAAGTCACTGATGCCATGTGATAATAATAGCAGTTTAGTCCTCGAAGCCGAAGGTGAACTGATTTTATAGGTTGGCATTTTATAGTCGTTCCCCTTGTACTAGGCACAGGCACTAGACACAATCAATCATTTACCTATATGGCAATGTATACTACATATAAAGAATCTAGACACAATCAATCATTTACCTATATGGCAATGTATACTACATATAAAGAATATTCTTTATATGTAGTATACATTGCCATATAGGTAAATGATTGATTGTGTCTAGTGCCTGTGGTGCTAGGTTGAACAACTTAATATCAGATCTATAAAATCGGTTCAACACTTTCATAATAAATTAGGCTTATCGCAATGATGCAGTGTTTGCGACTTCAGAATCCACGACCATCTTGCACAGGCATACCCGTTATTAAAACTTGAGCTCTGCAAAAAAGAAAATGGTTAATTTGTAATAAACTAACTAAACGTAGAAGTAATGTCTTGCAAGTTTACTTTGGCATTGATGTTTTGAAAACCAAGGGAGAAATGTGTTCAAGTTCAAATTATTACTGCCAACAGTCAATACTGACTTCCTGGGTTCATACCAGTACTTTAGCCAAAACTGAGGACTGTGGAATGTCACTGGAGACTCTCACCTCTGGTAGGATTCGAACCAGCAACCTCCAAATCGGGAGTGCAGTGCTCTTATCCCTCGACCACTGCTCCTCCTTGTCAACTGCACCTGACATGGTTCTCAAACCCAATTTCAGGGAAAGTAGTACATTGCTTTACCAACTGAGCTTTCCAAGAGTTCTACCCAACGTCACCATAATGCATTACATTGCTAAAACTAAGATAAAACTAGTAGAACGTGTTAGGAAAGCTGTTTTTGCCTTTAAAAATGGCTAGAAAAAATTTACTCAGCTGATTTGCAAAATTTTCCATTTACAATATGATGGCCCTATTTTCTGCTATGGTTTAGGAGCCTGGGGTTTTCAGAATTTACATGTAGATATTTTTTATTAGTTTCAGGTGAAATTTGGTAAAAGTCTTCTCAGGGGTTTCATTAAGACCCGGAGGCCAGGTAAATTACCCGGCTATTTTTTATTTTTTTCCCGGCTACTTTTCTTAAAATCAGGCTTATTTTATAACAAACTGGCAGCAAATCACCTGCCTACTTTACATGTACTCCCTTCAGCTAAAAAACTTAATGAGACCCCTGATTCTCAGCCTTATAGTCTTAGAGACTAACTGTTTTCTTTAGAATTCAAGAGAACTTAATATACTATGAAAAAGCCTAATTTTATACTTCTGTATATTATGAAAACTGAAGAAAAAGAGTAAGATTTTGATAGGATTTGAACCCATGCCCTTCAGGTCAGTAAAAGTAGGAGCAACGACCTGTACCACTGAGCCACTGTGGAATGTTCTTTACAAATGTTAAAATTAACAGTATAAATAAAATACCTACCCCATGACTAATGGGGTAAATTTTTTACCAGTAAAAGTGTGAAAAACTTTATATAATGAAGTGTTTCTGTAACAAAAAACCTGAGACAGTAACTTAGTTTAGATATGTTCTTCACAATAACAACTACAATTCTTATATAATTATATAAACATTTTCATTTTTATGCATCATAGACCCATCTGTGAGTCAGTTGCTTTAAGGGAAGTTGCAGAAATTGTATGTTATAATGTGAGTTTAATAATTCACCTATTTTGTTGCATATCTACTGTTGAAGGTTCAGTAACTGGGATGAGTTACTGAAAACTAGGGACATAATTTGTACTGTTTTATATAGAACACTATTTATTATTGGAAAGAAATTATTTCAGTTTTCATTGGCTATCTTGGGTAGGTCAGTCTGCAGCATATCCACTAAGAATTAAAGATTGAACAAATTCAGGATCATGGGGGACCACTTTTTCATCAATGGAATAATGATATTAAGTTGATCGGTAAATGTTTAGTCAGCATCATTAAGACAGAATTTGATACTGAGCAGTATTTGGTTGTGAATACTGTGTGATAAAAGCCAGTTCAGTGAAGGAATTTCAGATTGAGATTTTGCTAACATTTTCTGCTTAGCACTGTGGCAAAAATACACAAACTCTTACTAATATACCGGTAGTATTATAGGTATCTTAATTCTCTTAAAGTTTGCACAGCATATAAAGTCTAAAAACAAACCATTAAAGCTTTCCAGACTACTTTGACAAGGAAATGTTTACTTTGTAGACTTTCTGAAGGTGAATATTGTCATTAGATTTACAGTTATGTATTGTCACTCATTCCCCATTTGTGAGACAAAAAGTTTTTTTTTTCCTTATTTAAATTTATTTTTCCAGTCAACTGAATATTTTGTAATTCTTTGTATTTTGATGTCACATGCTCTACAAGAGCCATGCCAATTGATAAAATCTTGAAAGTCAAGGCTTTTCACAGCTAAGGCAGAGCTCTTGGAATTGCTTAACCCTTTAAACCTGCTGGAACCGAAAGTGGTTAGCTTTTGCCACCAGTATAGAGCCAGGCCAGCCTGCACATCCGTGCAGTCTGACCAGGCTTTATACTATTTGTAGCTCCATTTTATTATTTTGATATTGAAATCCCTTAAACTTTGAATGGACTGTTCCAAATTCAAAGCTGGGCAAATCCATTACAAAATTTCAGCGTGTTCAGGGTTAAATGCATGTATATAGATGCATACTTATTGCAAAAGGACACAAAAAAATTCAGATCTTTATTCGTTAGTACACATAAAAATTGCAGATACACGTGCCAGTGCGCACTCCCAATACACAGTCAGCCGCTGCTAGTATGTCTACTTGTAAACTACCCTAAGCCTTCTCAACTGCGATGCTTCTTGAACCAATCTGGATGCAAGTTTTTCAGATAAGCATTTCTTATTTTAACAAACTGGTGAAGTATCTCATTGTCCTTCTTACAGTTAAAAAATACTGCAAGTCAGTCATGCATCACTACAGCACACCTTTGAATGTTATCCCAACATTATTTTTACCTCTATTTTTGTTTTATAATGTTTAAAGATATTGTTCAGCTTATGTCTTTGTTTCAAATATAATAATTGTTAATGATTTTTATGTATATATCAATGCTAGGTGCTCTGTTTTGACAATCTGATAAATATCATATCCTAAAAATTGCTATGCTTTGAGGATCTGAAGACCACCAATAGAAGGACACCTTCTCATGACCTATCCATCAGCCAATCAGAGCAACTCTACCATCCTTCTGGAAATCAAGATAGTGTAATACAGCTTGTGGAAATCTATGTATTACTAGGATCCCAAGTAATAGTCCTCGCGTGTTGGAGTTTATCTACCAAAAATATACTGTTACTGAACTCGGAGTTGAAAATCCTGTAAAATAATGAGATTAATGTATGTGTGGAAAATTATTTTTCGAAATATCTAAGCATAATCTGTCACTGATGATAAACATTGTTATGCTAGAGAAGCTTACACACTGTATCATCATGCCGTGTGTTCAGGTAAACTATTGAGACTGTGCATCTTAAGCTAGGATATAAATAGCATTATTATAAAACATAGATTTTCAGAAAATTAGGGCCGATATCAATAACATTGATTGATCCCGGGCAGGAAAAATGATATACTGATATTGGCCTTCTTGTAGCTAATTTTGATTGGCATAGAGATCAGATCTAAAAAACAGATATAGAATTCAATTTTATACGGCAGCCATTTTCTTTTCCAAGTTTATGAATGTTTGAAATTGTTCTATCAACCTTTATCCTGTTAAGCAATACAAAGTGACTACCCAAAAAGGTTTACATCGCCTTTGTACAGTATTTGTGTGAACAGACTATTTGCTTTTTTTCACATAAACACAAGCAGACGATGGAAGATGAGCAAATTCTGGAATTGTTATGAAATAAAATTGTCATTAAATATTTGAACTGATACTGACCCTAAGACCCTGTTATTTGTCCATGGGACAGTTGTATTGGACCCGAGGCTGAATGAATAGGTTGTTTGCAGATCAAACTGAATGGAGATCATCACCGTCAGTCAAATTGACTGTTTTAAGCTGCTTTGTTTATAAAACTAAGGTTGCTAGGGAGTTGCCAAGGTGCAGTTTAGAAATACTTGGATGTTGCAATATCAAAAATAGGTAATGAAAGAAATAATTATGCAATAATTCACTGTCTGATTGTTACAATTCATGATAAATGATGATAGATGTAGTTTGTTTAAATCGGTGCCATTAAGCATAATTTTTAAAAGCCCTGTATTGCAGTTGAGCTAAAGAAAAGTTAATACAGTTATCAAGGAGTATCAATTAATTTTACTTAAATGATAATTATTCATGAGCTTTGAAAATATTGATGGCCAGATTAAGAGAACATTGTTTTGTCTTTTGTTTTTAGTGTGATCTATTTGGATTACAATGCTACAACACCACTGGAACCAGAGGTGATTGAAAGTATTCAAGAAGCATTGACACATGCTTGGGGGAACCCTAGCAGCTCACATGATGCAGGTAACAAAGAGGCTTTATTTGTTTTGGAGTTTATTTCAATGAAATATCAATCATTATTCAATATTAAAGATACCACATTGTTTGCAAATGCATTAAAAAAAATGTTTATACAGAAATAAACATTCTGGTTGTATTTGTGAAGAATTAATACATCAAGACTAAGTTACTTTCATATTTTTGTCATAGAAAGACATCAGAATTAATAGCTTCTATATTTTTATCAGTAGAACTTTTGAGAAGATTTTTATTTTAAACTTTTAGCAGGTTAGTGGGTTCTAATCTTTCTTGATACTTTAGCTGTCTTTTGAAGATGGTCAACTTAAGTTTAGGACAGTGTTTTGGCCAAATTATAATAACAGTTTGTCAGTTTTATTTAGGCTATAGATAACAACTGGATGTAAGAGTGAGGTGATGTATCTTTGCAGGAAAAAGAGCTAAAGAAATCATTGACAGAGCTAGAGACAGCGTTGCAAAAATGCTTGGAGCCAAGGCATCAGGTATTTACATTATTTCACATAGTATTTTGAAAAAAATGTTCTGTTTTATGTTGAAAATGGGTTTACTGAAACATCAGCCTGGTATATTTTAATAATTTTTATAAGTTAATCAATTTTAAATTCTAAATTGAGCCATGTACATGTAACAAACAAATTTAGGAAATCTTAAAGTGACTGATGCACAGATTGGTCAACAATGCATAAAAAAGAAAATGTTTATACATATTGAAATCCAAGTTGTAATTGTGAAGAATGTACTTTAACTAAGTTACTATCTCATTTTAATTTACAAAAGCATGTGCGTTGTAATATGAAGTTTTACAGACTTATATCAGTAAAATATTTACCAGGGGTTCATTTTGTTGATTTTGACCCTTCATAGCAACAATTCGCTGTGGTTCAGTGGTACAGTTTGTTGCCAGAAGGGCATAGTTTGGATTCTGTTGAAATCAAACTTTTTTTCTTCAGGTTTTGTGGTGTATAGATGCATAAAATTATGTTTTTTTTCCATAGTTTATTAACTCTTTAATTTAAAAGAACAAACATTTTAAGCTAAATTCTGTGAGTCAGTCACTTTAAATGGCTTGACTGTTAATAGGTCTTTTCTTTGGGTTTTTGGATTATGTCACAAAATTCATGTAAAAAAGCCAAAAAGTGGTTTATGTGAATGAAGTTAACTAAGTAATAATAACTAAAACCCTTCGCTAAACACCATGTATTTTAAGGCAGTGGAGTTCCATTTGCTAGACCTATTTAAAGAGTTTCAATTTCCTTGAAATAATGTAAATAATGTACTTTAAATTATCAATATCTTTACATATTATACTGAATGAACCAATTATATAGCAACCATCTGTTTGTAATAGGGTCTGTTCTTATAAAAGTGAAAATGCAGTAAGCCGTATAGTTGTTGCCTGAAAAGTAATCTTTCTGTAGAAGAACTGGTAATTATTATATAGAATGACATTCGACCATCAGAATACTTAACTTGACATTAAATTGTATGTTTGATTGCCTTTCTTTTTATGCTATAAATTTGATTTTAAATGTTATTATTATTTCAGATATAATCTTTACATCCGGAGGAACAGAGGTACCGTGTATGATTTTCTGCTGACAAGGACAATTGTGATTGCATAGCAGTCATTTTTTGATGTGTTCAGTACAGTTTTTAACCAGGTTTTCAACGAAAACCTTGTTATTTTGTAATGTTAAGATAAGCTGATAGTTTTTTTATAGAGAATAAAGATTAAACACCGGGGTAACAGTATAAAAGGGACAAAGAGTGAGAAAATGTCTACTTTTCACTTACACACAGGCCAGTTTAGAGCTCAGAATTTGAAATAAAATCTGGATTTTCTCTAGTTTTATTGAATCATTTTCTTTGAAATTTAGCATATAGATTCTTTATAACACTTTAAATATAACCCTTAAAAATGTCAGTTGTTTGTTGTATATAAATCATGTTTTTCAAAAAAAAAAATTGTTGTCTGCTAGAAAATTCAAATTTCCCTGTAACTGATAAACCAAGCCCACTTTGAGGTCATGAACTTCCAACATCCAATAAAATACTACTGACTCACTGAGTGTTTGTTTACATTCTATCACTGACAGATGGCGGGAGAAGTAAAGTGTTTTCACACAATATTTTAAAGTTTATTTGGGTCAAAGATGCACTATTATTACTTACATATTCTTTCAGATAAAGATATTTAGTATTAAGTTTTTTTCAAATAATGGCCCATACATGGGATATTAGCTGGATTTGAAAGCCATTGTCTAACTAACAATTACACACACTTTGTACAATCTCATGCCTGTGCCATTCAAACTTTTTACATCTTGGATCCCACTTCAAAGAATCCTTCTTTTTTGCTATATAATGTTTATCAGTCCATATTTTTCTGTGGTGCATCAATGTCCAAAATCTCTTATACTTTTCCTTTCACAAAACAAAGATTTTATCAATAAGTGCCATAGTTTCATCTTCCAGCCAATGCTGTATTTTTCTTTCATCATTATTCATGGTTTGCAAAAACAGAAGACCCTTTCTCACTTGTGTTACCTTCTTCAATTCTATAATCAGAATAATCCTGCTCATTTTATTTTTGGTTGTTGTTGTTTTTGTTGTTCTAAAGGCCCAGTATTTAAATTTAACTTTGATTTTGAACTATACTCCATTATAACATTTTCTATTTTCCCATTCCCATCAAAGTGATGAAATAATTGTGTTACTGAATTCAACTGTAAGTATGACACATACAGTGATGTTCCAAAAAGTATATTTATCATCAGAGATTAAAATAGTAAATGATCAGTTCACTATGTTAATAATTCCATATAACTTTTACTGCTCTCTGTTGAAGTGTAATAAATGAAATCAATGCAAATGACTAAATTCCAGATTATCAGTGTAAGTGAAAGTCTTGACTGCATCTCTGTAGTTCACACTTTACAGTTAATTAGTGAAAACTAACAGACCAGCCACTTGAAAGCTGAAGATAAAAGTGATTTATATCTTGTCCTGTTGTGAGCTGACCCATTTGAACAAAAATGTTAGGTTACATTATTCGCCCAGATTCCATAATATTATAAAACATATTACAGAGATAAAAAGATAAATGGACTTCGCAAACTGAAATAACATGGAAAACATAGATTTATATATATCATGATATAATGAGTCAATAAATTTAGCAAATTAAACTATTACTTCAAAAATATAGTTAATTGGCCACACTGATGTACGGTACCTATTAATGGAATGAGCACATCTTTGCTAAAAAAAGAGCTATGATAAACCTACTACGAATCTTCAAAAGAATAATTAGTGGTTATATGATTTTCAGTGTAACTAAGTATAATTTTTAAAAAAATGGATAGCAGAGCAAATAATTTCAGAATTCAGCTTCCTGGAGATGTAAAGGAAAATCAAAATATTCAAACTAAAAGGGCATTTGTAAGTTTATTCATTCATTTTATATAGCAGTTATTTCTTGTGCAAAAGGTAAAAGATTAAATCAGCTCTTTGAAATAATGATTATAAAATAATCAATTTTTCAGTAATTAAGAATGGGTAAATAAATTACTCAAGTTTAACTAAGAGCTGAAAATTATTTCTTGGTGTAAACTGTTGTATCTGAAGCTACACGTGGTTTTGTTTACAAGAGATAAGGGTTCAGTGTTACCATTCATCATGTGTCAGATAAGCCCAGCCTACTCTCCTTTTATGCTTAATGGCTTTACTACCGCTGTATCAGCCAGGTAGGACCCGGCGTTTAAGTCTAAGTCCTGGAATTGATTATTAGGTAAACTGCTATCCTGGTATGAAGCTGACTATCGAAAGGGGGTTTTACCAAACCAAATATGTATCTACATAAGACTTAAGATTTACTGAACACTCAGTCTTTCTAAGCTTCTGAACTGGTAATGAGAGATATTATTTGTTTACAGACAGGTTCTTTCATTCCAGGCTAACAACATGATTCTTCAAACTTCTGTTGAATACTTTCACAAGTTTTGTTTAGCTGAAAAACCGATGAACACTTCTGATGGTACAGACAGAGTTTTACCACACATTATATCATCTCATATGGAGCATCCTGCAGTAAATGTTATGTTGCAGCATCTTGAAGAAAATGGACAAGCAGGTAGTTACTGTCATCTGGAAATTGATTTACCTGTATGCGAGAAAATCTAAAATGATGTACCGGTAATTGAATTATGATAAAGGTGAAAAAACACATTGCTGCAGTCCAAATTTTTTTATAGGGAAAGTGTCATACAATATCAATTTCAAAAAATAAACCTGAAAATAAATATATAAATGAAATAATTCTTTCAGAAATCACCTATGTGCCACTGTCAAGGGTAACAGGAAGGCTGGAGGTGAAGGATGTTCTAGAGGCTATCAAGTCGAATACAGTCATGGTCACTGTAATGCTTGCAAATAATGAGACGGGTATAATCCAGGTAATGTAAATGCTTTGTTAAATTTCTCAAAAGATTGATCAGTTCAGTGTAAGAAAGGGAGACAATAACTTTCAGCTATAATTTTGTGAAGCCAGGTACTCGCGGGTTTTCTAAGCGTCTGACAGTTGCAAGAAGTACTCAGATACATTAATTCTGGCTTTATAATTATACAGTGCTTTTTTAATGAATGATGCAAACAAAATTTACTTTACATATACATATGGCATTTTCTTTTTCTTTTGCATTGTTTACATTAATATAGCTCACCTGAGCACAAGGTGCTCAGGATGACCTTTTGTGATTGTCCTTAGTCTGTTGTCAATATATATCCTGGTGAATACTCCAAAGGTCACACTTTTGATCTAGCTTTCAACCTTCATAGAACTTGCTCAGAATATTTGCCTCATTAATCTCTCATATGAGTTCATTAAGTCATCAGAAGCTTGTGCACACACTTCAGACCATATGTTTGACACAGTCTTGATAACATAATGTCAGATTGTTTGTTTTGATGATATCTAGGATGAATTTTAAAGTGGATTATGTGAAATGAAATAAGAAGTTGATAAACACAGATCTGTGTAAATGTTATATGAACACTTGAAAGGTCACATATTTATCCAATCTTTATGAAACTAAGTCAGATTGTTTGTTCTGGTGATCCCTAAGAAGAATTCTTTACTGGGTTATGTTTGGTAAAAAAAACAAAAAACAACATGGTTAGCAGCTTAGATTATTTGAAAACCTTTAAAACTTTGAGGTCCCTTTTTCAGCCCCGTCTTGATGAGATCTGCTGAGATTGCTTGTTCTGATGGTCTCAAGGACGAGACTTTAGCAGGATCATGTAGGTTCAGAATCTAGGTTACAAGCTCAGGTCAGTGTTAAATAAGATCACTCTAAAGGTCACATTTTTGATCCTGTTATATTTATGTTTCCCCATAGACATACTGTTTTTGCCCTGTCTTCTGTCTTTCTGTCTGTCTGTCACTGTTGGTTTCCACTCAGTAAATGGAGTACTGTTTGACCCACAACCAGAAGCAGATCAGTGGTCCAGTGGTAACATGCTGGACTGGTAACATTTGTGTCCTGAGCTGTTGTTTTACCAATTGTCTTTTGGATGAGACATTAAACTGAGGTCCCATGTATCAGTGCTGTACACTGAGCATGCAAAAGAACCAGGGATGTTTCTGGAATGGGATGCTTTCTGTATTTTGTACAATCCCCTTCAACATAAAATGACTAATCTCAGCAAGGGTCGTCAGTCATATGGGTAACCAGTACCAACAAAAATAAGCTTTAGTAGATAGATAGACCAAAACCTTCAAACAACATAGGATGATTGCCCATATAGAGTAGAAGAAAGTTGTCGTTTTTGGGGTAAGTAGGTCAAAGGTCAAGGTAACATTGACATGTGATATGAAAACAGTTTCTGCTCAATAGCTGGAGTACCATTTGAGCCTTCAAACTTTATAGGAGGGTTGCCCTTGCTTAGTAGAAGAACCCTGTTTGTCTGGTGGGTTAGACAGAGGTCAAGGCCACTGTGATCTTGAAATTGAAACCTGTTTCCACTCAGTAACATTAGTTTCATATGACCTGCATCCTTCAAACTTCATAGGGGGTTTGCCCTTATTGTGTACAAGACTCCTATTGTTAATGGGGGGGGGGGTCAGTATTCCTAAGGTCCAGGTTATATTGCCCTATAATGCAAAATCTACTTCCGATCAATATCTGGAGTCTCATTTGACCAAGAGCCATCAAACTGCCATTATTCAGTAGAAAACCCCTTTCTCTTTGGGGTAAGTAGATCAAAGTTCAAAATCACTGTGACTTTTAATGTGAAACTGTTAACATGCAATTACTTGAGATCCATTAGACCCAAAAACTTCAAGTTTCAGGAGTTGGTTGACAGTATTGATGAGATGACCCCTTTTATTGTTTTTTTTTTTGGTCAGGAAGTCAAAGGTCAAGGTCACAGTGACCTTGAATTTGAAATCTGTTTCAGTTCAATTTCTTGAGTGTCATACGACCCACATTCTTCAAACTACATGGACGATTGCCCTTATTGAGCCAAGAGTTATGAACTATGTCAACCATTTCTGGTAAGCTGTGAAACCCTCTGCCATGTTTACATATTATACATGATGTCTACATGTATGTAAGATGAAATCGAAACAGGGTAATGTGGGTTCAAAATTGAAATTAATTTACATTGAAAATGTAGGTAGTATCTTTGAACAGTTACGTTGTTTGATAATATTGTGTAATTTGTCATGCTTATTTCAGCCTGTGAAAGAAATCACAGAGGCTGTTAAATCACTGACAAGAGGGAAAGGAGAGACAGAGAGGATTCTAGTACATACTGATGCGGCACAGGCCATCGGTAAGATTCCAGTCAATGTGTGTGACTTGGGAGTTGACTATCTTACAGTCGTAGGTCATAAGGTACAGACCAACACTCTTAGTTTTCATCAGAAAGAACTGACTATAAAATGACTTATTCATTTTGTATAGAACAAAAAGATACTAAATGTGTTTGATAAAGTTTTTGAGATTTTATCATTTGTGATATAGTAATGAGACCTGTGAAAAAGTGGTCTTAGTAACAGATCTGATTATAGGCGAAGTTCTAATGTTAATATTGTCCGTTAATAAACCTAAAACAGTTTTTCACATTCAGCAAATATCTTATTTGTATCTAAAGTGACTGAACTCCTGATTGTTAGCCAATGCATAAAAAAATGTTTTATTTATAGAAATTTTAATTTCATTTGAGTTAAACACATCACAACTCAATTTTTTTTTCTATGAAATATGTAGTTTTTTCAAAATTTTCTTGACATAGGGTCAAGGATTTGATAGTGATGTAACAATAATTGAGTTAAATCGTATTGTCAGTGGTGGTGTTATGTTGGCAACAATCAGTTTTAATTTCCAACAAAGGATGTCACCAGGTGGCAAGCAGAAGTCTGTTTAACAGAAATACATTTAACATAAATGCATTAAATAAATGGATAATCAAGTGATTCAGTACTATTTTATTTGTTTATCATGCTTCCAATCAGTATTTGTCGTGATAATACTGACCATGTGTACAAAACTTATAAAAGTGTTTCAAGTTTCTCTATGTATATAACATTTCAGTTATTTACTGATAGTGAATCAAAATGCTCTCTCCAGTTTGACGGATTATCATTTCTGTCTGATTTTACAGCACTAAAGTTTGAATCCCACTGCTAATGTGATCCCTTTTTCTTCCATTTTAAAGCCATATAGAAGTATAAGATAATATTTTTGAAATGGTATTTTGACATGTCTTAAATTTTGAGGAAAAGCATTTTTAAGCTGAATTCTGGAGGTCATTACAGTGTAATAAATGTAATATTGTACTAATATTGATAACATTGTATCTATATTCCTGACATTCAGAAGCAAAGACTGTGTTCATAACACACTGTTATATTTTTTTTGTAGTTCTATGGACCAAGAATTGGTGCTGTATATGCCAGAGACCTGGATAAACAAGGGGTGCCCCTGTATCCTATGTTGTTTGGTGGTGGTCAGGAGAGAAATTTCAGACCAGGGTAATCATTTTGTTGCATACTTAGTCGGCAGTTATTATGTAGATATTTTGAGATAATATGTCTTTTTTGGTGTCAGTTGTTTTAACATGTGTAAACATAATTGATAACAATTGTTCTGAAGACAGTTTGATCTGTGCCAAGTTTAACAGTTATAACTTTAGAAGGATATTGACATTAGAGTATTACTATCGTGTGAAATTGCTTCATTTTCTTTAGACTGCTGACTTACAAGTGCAACCTCTAGATGAAATTTATGAATCTCAATTGGTCCGACATTCCACCCTCAAGGAAATGAAAATAAATCGGCCAAAAACAATCATAAATATTTAATGTTAGTATGCCTTATATATGCTTTCAACTTTCAAGGCTTTTCTCTTACTGAATAATACGATTTATACAATATATCAACTAATATTGAATTATAATGCTTATGTTGATTGGTTTGTTGACAGTAGTGCAAATTTCATGAGGTTATAATTTTTCAACAAAGGTTAACATAATAGATTGACTAACTGACAGTTATGCACACTTATTGATGAGTTTATCAGTTAATTGGAATAACTGCCTCAATACACTGATCACAGTGGTAATTTTATGGGTTTATGATAGGTGTGAAGGACCGCGTTAGGGACCTATATAGATTTAGGTATGAAATTTTGGCATTTAAATATAAGTTATACTTAAATTTGATTTTCTTTGAAATAATGGGCCGATTCTTTAGGGAGTTTTGGACATAAAAATTTGTGCAGGAAGCTGATATTCGGTAAAAACCAACAAATGTTGTTATTTTTTCATGCTCGGAAGCAGTTTTTTTGTTGTTTTCTTTAGGAAAGTGGTCAGTCAATGTAAAATCAGTATAGTTGTCAATATATCTGTCTTCATATAACAATAATTTGGCTTAACAGAAGAAAAAAATGCAAATGTGTCATTTCTTTTCCAGAACTGAAAATACTGGCATGATTGCAGGCTTGGGAGAGGTAGGTTGAACTGATCAAGACTCCTATTTTTAATCTTAATTTCTTAAGTGTCTGTTGATGTTACATTTCATTTTAGGTGTATAGTCCCATTGGAAAAAGTCATAGTCAGCAAGTAATAACACAAAGGTACTTTCCCAGCAAAGTTGTTGATACATAATATTCATAGGTTGCAAGTTATTCCATATCTGGTTTAATTGGTTCAGCTAAGGTTTTTGTCCTCTTACAGTCAAGTCATAATTATTAGGTGTGCTGTTTAACTAACCATCATTCCTGGGAAAAACCAGTACAAGACTCCTCCTGTTCTTCATAATAAGAGCTGCCAACTACTCATATAAATGGTAGTGGTCAAGAGTCAGACTCAAACGCATGACCATCTGAAGTGAGGGGTTAAGTGAGGGACTTTAACCACTCGACCACAGAGACTGTAAGTCTACATCTGGTTGTAATGAGATTATAGGGCACTATTGTTCGAGCATGTTCTCATTCATTGAAATCATTGCTTGATTGCTATGATGTTACTAGTATGCGTACATTATATGCTAGCTTTCCTGCATGGGATACATTACCAGTTTGAAGGTTTAGTTAACCTATAGCCAAACATACTAGGTGTTGAAGATACTTGTGATTCATCTGTTATGCTAAAAATATTACAAATGTCGAACATAACAAGTCTTGGAATAAGTGATCAAAGCATTTGGAGGCTTTGCCATTTACTAAAATGCAAGCAAAGTTTGTCCTATCAGATTTGTCTGTTGGTAACATCAGAGTGATACCTTATATTGGAGTGGGCTAAATTTGATGTAATACCTCTCTCTGGAGCTCATAATTCAGTTGTCATAACATAAATAAAAAAATACATGTTAGTATTGTTTTATAGGCATGTGAACTGGTCTGTTCCAACTTGGAAAAATATCGGCAAAATATGGAAAACTGCAGAGATTATCTGGAAACAAGGCTACAGGTAAACATTGGTTGTAAATTGTATTAGGTTTAATTATGCCCTTCTTCGAAAAAGTCGGGTTATGTCGCTTTGCACATGTTGGTCAGTCCTGCCAGCCATCCGTTTGTAGACAAGACCTTGTCCCATCAATAAATAGAAATTGCTTTACAGTCCTCACATTTGATGGAGATGTTGGCCATGACCTGTAGATGATACTTTTTGATATGGGGGTTTGTAGGTTAAAGGGCAAGGACACTGTCACCTTTAATTTAAAAATTGTTTCAGCTCAGTAAAAATTGACATACAGCCTGCAAACTTCAAACTATTAGGTGGGCTATATGTCCTTCGGACATCTCTTCTTATATTAGCATTAGAAGTAACTGTCATGTAACTTATGGAGAAGCTGAAATATAACAAGTATTTCCAAAGCAAAACTGCATATCATTTTAGAAGTATGGCTTTTGTAGAAAGTGTTCAGTTTTTTTTAACAGATAGATTTGCTGTGTTACTTTGTATATAAATGCTTTACTGATACTTTTCTACATTTCAGGTAACTTTTCCAGGCAGAATCCACTTTAACGGAAAATTGCCAGGAAATTCTAGGCTACCAAACACATGTAATGTGTCTATTCTTGGTAATAAATTGACAGGTAATATAGCTGAGAGTCAAACAATTTCAGCTTCATCTTCATAAAGCATGACTTGTTTATAATTAAATATGATTTTGTAAAATTAAGAATTTTTAGATATTGTTACTAGACTTTATCCATGTTCCATTCATTCAATTGTTCATCATCAACTTTTTAGTTAAATAACATCTCCTTAATTTCTAGATCTAATTTAATGAAACTTTGTATAGATGTTCCTGCAAAGGTGTTCTACCAAAGTTGTTCTTAGAATTTAATTCCATACAGTTCTCTGGTTGCTATGGCAACAAAAGTGAATGTCCAGGGCTGCAAATCACAGACCTTAGATATTTAATATGTAGCATTGTCTGGTAAACGTGTACCTAAGTTGTTCAAGTTATGCCCTCTTGGTCAAAATTGGCCCTGTCCTAAGGACCACATGTTTTACATAGACTTAAATATGAAAAACAACTTTGAAAATTGTCTTGTCAAGAACAACAAGTCATAGAACTAAGGTATTTGGAATGCAGCATTGTATTGTACAGTAGACCTCTGCAAAAGTTTTTTAGATACTGTAAACCAAGAAACTTGCACTGATACAATATTTTGCATTTTTCATACTGTTGACAATTTATTGCCAACATACTTTCGCATAAACAAACTATCATGAGGTATAATGTTTGCTAAATTATTACAAACATTTCACACTTAAATACACTTAAAATGCAAAAAGCACATTAATGCTACATCTAAACTTACAGTCAAGTGCAGCTGCTGGTTGACAGTTGTATAACATTGCCTTGCCCAGTTTTTAAACACCTTTCTTTGTTATCTTAATAATCTCTATTCCGAGAATTACTCAAGGACTGTTCAACATACACGTTTGATATTCAAAACAATCGACAGGTGAAGAGAAAGAAAGTGCAGTGTTTAAGAATCACAGTACTACCTGGCCATGTTTATCAAATATCTCCCTTTATTATACCCCTACAAATGAAGTTCGGTTGGGTATACAAGAATCACTATGTCAGTTGGTCATTTGCTTGTTTCGGCTGTAACTTTGTTATGCATAGTGGGATTTTGAAATAAGTTGGCACAAATGTAAAACACATTGAGGCCATGTTTCGCATACATTCCCAGCTGTGTACCTCAGAGGTCGTGGTCACTTTAAGAGGTTGTCCATATGTCATGTTTGCTGTGTAACTTTAGCCGCAATCAAGTAAATTTTGAAATAATTCTGCTCAAACGATGCCTACATGATAACTACATGAAGTGTGGTATACAAGACCTATGACTCTACCTTGCTCATTTATTTCTTAATTGATATTTTCCCCTTTTGCCTCTGACAAGGTGGTATTACAGGATAATTAATCACAGTCATTGAGAGCTCTAGTTATACTTTAAAGCAGTATTTTTAAAAAATACACCCATTTTCAAATAGTGCTACTATGGAGAGCATCTATCGGTTCTACCAAATTTCTTGTTGAATTAGTACAAATTTACAATGTTTAAATCAATACAAATAAGTAGTTAATGCAAATTGATATTTTAGAATAAATAGTTCTAATGAATCATATGCATGTACAATACAGTAAGCAACTTTATGTAATGGAATAGGAGACACATTTTAGAAAATCATTTTCTAATAATTAAGAATTTATATCCATATAATTATTATACTAAGCTTTCAAACAAATCAGCTTCAAATTCTAGAACACTGGAGATAGCAGCTTTTAGTTATGTTTTTAACTTCATTTTAATGCCACCATGGCCTTTATTGTACTAAACTATGTATTTTATAATAGTATGTTATATTCTTTCATCATGTCCCAGACAAGTGTTAGTCGGAACTGTTGATCCTTCACTATACTTTTTAAACCTGTAAATTGTTAAACATAAAAATAATAAAATCATATAATTTTTAAGTATATTTTCTTGTGATTAAAAAAACCTAACCCATTTAAGATGGGTATTTTATTCTTAAGTTTAATGTGCCATAAACCACAGAGCTAATCTGCTGAGTGGCGAATAGACCAGCTGTGCAAATATATTTATACAGATAGCAAACTGACAAGTAGTGAAACATCCAGTATTCTATTTATACTAACACAAGTGTGTACTAAATTGTTTTACAGTGTCACATGCACTTTTTGTCATTTTTCAATAAGTAACTTCAAAAGAAACTGGAAAAAGCAGCTGGAATAATATATGCCCATAATTACTGAGTCCTAGTTTGTCATAGTGCCACAACACCCAGCAGTTACTTCACTGAATGAAGGGGAGATTACTGAGAAGGGCTCTCTTGCTATTTGAGTTTATTTTTCACTGGTACCAGTTGACCATATGACCATCCCCTGCCTAGATAAGATATTTTATGATGTGGGGGATAGTGCAAGAGTAACAGAAAGCATTCCATTCCAGAGACACCCCTGGTTCTTTTGCATGCTCAGTGTATAGCACTGATACATGGGACCTTGGTTTAATGTCTCATCCAAAAGACTATTAATAATATAAGTGGAGGAGCGGGTGATCAGTCTCGCAACACCTGGGATACCAGTCCATCACATTACCACTGGACCACTGATTCATTCCCCTGAGTAGGACAAGGTCAAACTTTATATTTATAGTTATTTATATTAAAGGACCAAATGTTAAAGAAATGTTGTAACTATCAAACATGATAATTTCATACCAATGAAATATTTCACCATTGTTTCAGATTAATACCTTGATTAAATTTCAATTTTTACTCACTGAAATGACATAATTATAACAATCGTCAATAACAATAGTCCACAACTTCGGTTGTAACTTTGACATTATCAGATGTAGTTGGCCTTGACTAATAAATCTACCTAGCAAAAAAACAGGAACTTGTGTAGCTACTACACAAAGCATTGGCCAGTATTTTTTAAACATCAGCATGCCAGTAAATCTGTGACATGATTATTTTAAGTCAGTATCATGTGAAAGAGAATCCTACATGTGAGGTTTATCAGTTTCTGTGTCACAAGACGAAGCTGTAAGAACTTCTACCTCTTGTTGATATTTAAAAACACTGGTCAGTAATTAATGAAGCCTCTGTATCTGTAGTATTTTGACTAGCCCAACAAATTGTGCGCCAGGGCTCTTTATTATGTGGACGATGGTCGCCCTTCGCAGACATCTAGTATGTAATATCAGTTTGTAAATCGGTCGGTCTTGCAGTCGAAATATTGAGACTAGTATTTTGACATGATGGTGAAAATTGGTAGTCATGTCAACATAAGCCTACTTTTCATATTTCTGAATTTCACGACACAGAGCAATGAGAATTTAGGTAGCTTCTAAGCCATTCACCAAATGATGCTTGGTCATGTATTCCACAGAGTGTAATCTGTGAGCTGTTTGTAGCTAATACAGTTGAAGTGACAAAGCACCATGTGGAGAAGGGGGTTTATTTATCAGTTTTACTGATGGCTCTAGTTTATGACAGCTTTATTAGTTTCAGTTTTTATTGAATGATTTGAGTATTACTTAAAACAATCACTCTGTCTGAGTGTTATTTCAAACAACCAGGCATGTACTCTCAAACATATTTGAGAAAGAAATACTTAAAGACATCTGTTTATAACAGACAATCAATGTTTAAATTTTGTGAACTTAAAGAGTCAACAGCTAAAAAAGAATTATGTTGTCTAGCTGCTTTCATAGGAGAAGCATTAAGTATCAGACATCTGAAAACTGTTTTTCAGTTATAATCCTGGTTGAAACTATTACAATAAGTCTGTATATTGTATATTTATCAAATGACTGATATTTCATTATATTACATTTGTTTTCATTATGTACTCTGAACAAGTCTGACATAAATTCTGTTCTGTTCTCAAAGTGAAGTTTATATGTACCATCAGGTTCCGAGACATTGGTTACTTGAAAATAATGACCAGGTTACCAGGGTAAAGGCATGGAAGTGTGCTCTGTGCAATGACTAATGAATCCTGCAGTTGCAACATAGCTTGATATGCCTGCATGATATATGTGATGTATTTAAGAAAAACAAAATAAAAACCTGTTACAATGATATATGGTGTTTACAATGGTACAAAATATGCCTTGATTATAAGAAAGTAGATGATTAATTAATCACTTTGACAGAGTGTTGTAAAACTCTCATGCAAGATGAAGTAGGCATGTATTGTTTTGACCAAACCCAAGGCTGGATAAAAGCCTTAAGTTTTGTTCAAAATTCAGAATGAATAATAGGTCTATTAATTGATTTTAGTTATGTGACAGGCATATGCACAATATTTCTATACACAAAAATTAATTATGTTGACAGCTTGTAGCAAACATGACCTAGCTTGCTGGAGGAAATATCTTCTCGGACTCATAACTTCTTAAATCTCACCATCTCTATTTAGTGAAGGTCTTAATACATCTAAATAATAATTTAATTTTTTCAACAAACTTTAGTGATTGTGACAGCGATAGTGTTCCAATGTTGCAAGAAATGTACGAAAGTATTTTCTGTATGCTGAAAGCTCTATTCTGTAGGTTTATAATGGTTTATAATTATATTCTGTAAACATACTGAGTTGTTTTATTTTATTTCAGGACACAGTGTATTGTCTGCCTGTAAACGCCTACAGGCAAGTGTAGGAGCAGCTTGTCATGCTCAAAACAGGTAAAACCTGTAGATGTTTGTTAAAACTTACCAGATTCACTAAACAACATTCTCCCCTTTCATACAGTAATGTAAAAACATGATATTAAGAAAAAGTTATACCTACCGGGTACATTGATTTGTCAAAATTCATAATTTAAAGTACCCGTAAGCAACTGAAATGCGTAAGCAAGAGGACCATGATGGTCTTGAGTCACACACCTTAGAGTACTTTTCATAAGAAGATTTATTAAGATTTTACTGTATGTCTACATAAAGTACAGTTTTGTTTTGAGGCCAGTAATGACCCATAGTGTGCAATTTAGGCAAACCTTTTAAAGGTCAATTTAGCAATGCAGCACGCAAAATATAATATTTTTAGGGCTTTCTCTGTCAGTAAGAAGACCTGTTAGTATTAAATATGCCCTATAGTTTTGTATCTGAGGTACATTGTCATCATTTTCCTTTAAATTATTTCTCCTCTTAAAATCATAAAATGATAAGAGTCGCAGAAAAAAGGCACTTGGACAGGCTGTTTTACATATTTTGTACAAATCATGTCTCAGGGTTAATATTTAAAAATTTCAGTTCCAAACATAAAGCAAGTACATGATAACAGTGCATTGAAGAGAAACATGATGCTTAAAATTAACATTTATTAAACGGGTCATACACCATAATTTGATGCCAGCCTTTATTGAAGTTCCATTTGGCAATAGGATTTCGTATCTTCTTTTTTAATTCTATACCTTTCCAATAAATTTCTGTCTTAATGATAAAATGATTTAAAATATAATCCAAAAAATATGTCTGTTATCATTCAGAGATGGCATTTATTTGAACTAACACATTCATGAAATTTCAAATAATTGTCTTGAAAAACAGTTGCCATTATAACAGTCTGACAGCAAGAATTTTTTTTATATGAAACAGCATTTTTCTATTAAGTACAATATTTAAGCTTTCAAAATTTTGCTTCTGCTTTGTATTTAAGAAGGTTTAAAATATGCCATTTTTGCCAATTTTCAGATCGCTTTATTTCAATATGATGAATGATGCCCAAGTGTCTTTTTGCACATGGCATCAGTCAAATCAGAATTGTCAGAAATTTACAAGAACAATCTTAGGTGACCCTCTTTCAAAATTTTTCAGGTCCAGTAAACTAGTGGGTCAGTAAAGTTGAAGAAAAGTTTAAAGAAAATGAAATTTTAAAAATCTTGTCTAAGCTTATGAGACCCAGAGCACTAGACTTTGGTATGTACCTTTGTCTGGTGGACCTCTATAAAGATAGTTCAAATTTGCCCTGAGGTCGTTACTGGATCCAACCTAATGGTCACGTTTTAAATAAACTGATAAAGCGAACTCGTGAAATATCTTCTTGGTAAGAAACATTAATACTTCTGAAATAAGGTATGAAGTGTTACCTGAACACGAAGGTCATATGCGTAAAATCAAAATATACAGGAAAATATTTAAAATTATATGTAGTTAATCTTTACAAAGATTGTTCACTTTTTGCCACTGGGGTCATTTTTGGCTCCACCCTGGAGAAGTGATTTTTTATGCTCCCCGAAGGGCGAGCATATAGTTGCCGCTTTGTCCGTCCGTCCGTCCATCTGTTCGCCCGTCCGTCATAATTTTGTCCGGAGCAAAACACAAAAACTATGAGAGATATCAAGACCAAACTTCAAAACTTCATAGGTAGTTAGATCTCATTAAGGAGCAGTGCAGTGCACAAGAACCATAACTCTTGCTTTATTAATTTTTGAGTTATTGCCCTTTGAAATTTCTCATACAGTGGAACTTCCGAAAACCGAATACCCATGAGACCGGCCAAAAAGTTCAGATTTTATAAGTTTCCGGAATTCAGAAGTACGAATGATCTGGACAAGTACAGGTGCCAGACACCAGTAGTTCTTTATGATAGTGAATGCAGTCAGTATTGTTTTACTGTAACAGCGTTAACATATTGCAAAATTAAAATTAATGAAAACATTCTACACATGTATATTTTATTAGGAAAAAATGTCATATATTTTCAAATACATATACTTGTATACTATATTATGTGCAAACACGTATTTATATGTCCATTTTGCATACCTTTAAAACAGTTTGAAAAAAATTGCCAATTAGAATAACCAACACATTGGCCGATGTTGGCTAACTAATTACGCTTTTTAAGACACCCTAGTTACAATTTAATTCTGAAAGTTGCTTGTAGCAAACACCTGTTATTAATCCACTAATCATCGCTTTGATTATTTACCGCTATCTAATTATCGATATATTCGGCTGCATGTCAATTTCAAATTGACAACTTGTTATTCTTACGCATGTCAAAATAAACGATCGTCGTTAATTGGTAAACAATAGATAGAGACGTGAAATTTTTGCCGCAGGGTTTGAGATCTTAGGTCTCTCTTTTGCACTTTTTTTATTTTCCGGTATTTGGAAGTAAAATTGCATTGATTTAAACTAAATTTTACGGAAAAATCGTCCGGAATTCAGAATTCGGAAGTTCCGGAATTCAGAAGTATGATTTACATAGAAAGCAGAAGGAGAAATTTCGGGACGGAGAAAATCGTTCAGTTTTCAGAAGTTTCCGGTTTTTAGAAGGTCCGGTTTTCGGAAGTTCCACTGTACTTATTTTTTGTCCGGACATATCTCACAAAGTATAAGAGTTATCAACTTGAAACTTTATAAGTAGATAGATCTCATTGATGAGCAGTGCAGTGCATGAGAACCATAACTCTTGCTTTATTAATTTTTGAGTTATTGCCTTTTGAAATTTCTCATACTTATTTTTTGTCCGGGGCATATCTCACAAATTATAAGAGATATTAACATTAAACTTTATTGGTAGATAGATCTCTATGAGGAGAAGTTCAGCGTGCAAGAACCGTAACTATATTTTGCATAATTTAGGAGTTATTGCCCTTTGTTATTTTTCACACTCTAAAAAAAATACATAATAAACAATAGCCCTTTTGGAATTGGCATTTATTCGGGGAGCATCCATCGGTTCTACCGATTTCTTGTTTTTAAATATTGTTATTTGTCCTCAGAACATCATACCAGTTACTGTGTTTTTTATATTATTATTCCAGACCGTCTGCTATATTGTTAGCCTCAGGTGTGCCAGAAGATATAGCGAGAAATGCTTTGAGACTGTCTCTTGGTAGAAATACATCAACTGAAGATATAGATATTGTGATTGAAGATTTAAAACAAGCTGTGTTATTTTTAGAAAGTAAGGACTGAGGTGATAAGCAGTGGATTTAAAGAATTACACTTCATCTGACATCTATAACTTCAGTCGTTAAAAATGAGACAAATTGAGCCATGCATGTGCCATTCGGTGTGCTAAGTACCTCCAGCAGCTCAGTTTTCTTCAGAAAATAATACAAATTTTACATATATATCTGTGGCGTTGTTGACACAGTTTGCTACTTGTGGTTGGCAGTTACTCTGGTGAAAATGAAAGAAATCAGCAATGTTAAGGCTTCTGAGGCCATATCAGATTCTAAAGGAAAAGGCACAAAAGGGAAAAAAGTAATTCTATGGAAAATGACTCCAAAGGGTCTAACACAGCTCTAGGTGATGGAATTTGCAAAGCTTTTTAAAACTGTGTCAGGCTGCTTTTAATAGATGCAGTCAAACTGCCTGATAAAGCAAATGGAAGATATGGAAAGAACATGAACTGGGAGTTGCAATTATGAGTGTGATGATAACTTCTAATAAAGATTGTAAATACTTAGATAGAGAAGTTCCAGATAACAATTCTGTAAAACGTTTGTTGATTCTGACTCATTCAGAAATTTGTTAGAACAGCCTAGGCTATATAACAGAGTATCCAAAGAGGTTTGAAACAGTAAAAACTACTTGTGCTGACACAGATGAAAGCTTTGCAGGAGATGTGAATATGGATGTGAATCAGTTTGAGCACTTGACAATAGACAAAGGGAAATGTTGGTTTTGCTGACCAGGTTTATTTTGCCTACTGAAAATTACTGACCTAGTTTATGTCGTTTGTGTATTAACTGAGCCTAGTGATTGATTTTTATTTTGTAATTAAAGGACGCCAATACATATTTACAAAATGAGTCTCTTAAACTGGTATTTTAATTAGCTGACTCGCCTTAGCAAAAAAGTATATATTATATTAATACCATGTAAGTGCATGACCTGGTATCAACAGTGTGTAAAGATTTTGAAATTTATTTAAAAGAATGTTATTTGTACTTTGCAATATTTCTTACGTTTTTTATTTTTTTCAACCCTGATAACATTTTTAAAATACTAAATTTGATTAACTTTAAATAAAGACGAGTTAGAAAAGTGTTATTTCATGTTTAGAATCCTTTTCCTGTACATACTTTTATATTTTTAAGATTCTGATCCTCTGTAAAAACAAGAGCCACTGCAAGCGGGGGCCACACATCAAAGGAAGCACATTGTGGTGAAGGGATTTCAAATGAAACATCATTTTGAAATATAATTATCAAATTCATCCATATATAACAAATGGCCAATTTTATCAACATTCAGAAATTTGACCTTAAAGATCAAGGTCAAGTTCAGTTTAATGTTATTTGGAGGTATTGTCTAAAAGGTAGATATGTCCAATCATTAAGACACTACTAAAATTAATAACAAGATATAGCAAAGTTAAGCAATGTCAAGGTCTTTTAAAGGTTAAAGTAATACTTGTATTGTTCAGCACATTTGTTTTGTCCCAGTATAGATCAAATATGCCTGTAAATAACACAAATTTGTCTATTTTAGCAAAATTCAATAATTTGACACTGGCAGTCAAGGTCGTTTTAAGTTCAAGGTCATACCTGAATAATTTAACATGTAGGTTTTGTCATAAGTGTTTAGTCCATGTATGAATCAAATCCAAAAAAAATAACTTGACCTTGAAAGTCCATGTCATTTTAAGGTCAAGGTCATACTTGTACTATTCAACCTGTCAGTTTTGTCATAAGTGTTGTTTTGTCAACGTATGAATCAAATCTGTAAATTGATAGAGTTATTACAATATAAGCAAAATTCAATAATTTGACCTTGATTGTCAAGGTCATTTTAAAGTTAAGGTCATACTTGGATAATTTAACATGTAGGTTTTGTTATGTGTGTTGTTTTTTCCAAGTATTATTTAAAAAGAACTAAAAATGACATTATGGCCAGTTTTAGCAAAATCAATAATTTTACCTTGACGGTCATGGACATTTAAAGGTCTACGTAACACTTGAATGATTCAATGTGTCAGTTTTGTTATAAGTGTTGTTTTGTCCCAGTATGAACTAAATCAAATCATAAATATTGAAGTCATAGCCAATTTAAACAAAATACAATAACGACATTAAATGTCAAGGTCATTTAAAGGTAAAGGTCATACTTTAATAATTTAAAATGTTGGTTTTGTTGTTTTATCAAAGAATGAATCAAATCTGTAAATAAACTACAGTTATGACAATTAAGCCAAAAACAATCATTTGACCTTGACTGTCAAGGTCATTTAAGGGTCAAAGTCGTACCTGAATTATTTACCATGTCAGTTTCTTCAAAAGTGTTATTTTATCTAAGTACAAATCAAATCCAACCATAAATAAAGTTATGACTAATCTAAGCAAAATTCAATAATTTGTTCTTGCCTGTCAAGGTCATTTAAAGGTCAAGGTCATACTTGAAAAAATTAAAATGTCGGATTTGTCATAAGTATTGTTTTGTCCAAGTATGAATCAAATCCATAAATAAATGACAAAGTTATGACAATTTAAGCAAAATTCAATAATTTGACCTTGACTGTCATGGTCATTTTAAGGCTAAGGTCAAACTTGTATCGTTTAACTTGTCAGCTTTGTCATAAGTGTCGTTTTGTCCAAGTTTGATTCAAACACAACCATAAATAACAAAAGTTTTAGCAAAATTCAATAATTTGACATTGACTGTCAAGGTCATTTAAAGGTCAAGGTCAAACTTGAAATTATTATAATGTCGGATTTGTCATATGTGATGTTTTATCCAAATATGAATCAAATCCATAAATAAATGAGAAAGTTATGACAATTTAAGCAAAATTCAATCATCTGACCTTGAGGGTCAAGGTCATTTTTAGATCATGGTCATATCTGAGTTATTCAACATGTAGATTCTGTCATTAGTGTTGTTTGTCCAAAGTTAAATCAAATCCAACCATGAACAACGAAGTTAATTCAGTTCAGTTTAAGCAAAATTCCAAAATTTGACCTTGACCGTGTAGGTCATTTTAAGGTCAAGGTCATACCTGAAAGAAGCGTAATGTCGGATTTGTCATAAGTGTTGTTTTGTCCAAGTATGAATCAAATCCACAACAGATGACGAAGTAATGGCCAATTTTAGCAAAATTCAATAATTTGACCTTGAAGGTGAAGGTCATTTAAGAGCCAAGGTCAAGTTCAGTCTGGTCTACTTGAAGATCTGGTCGAAAGGGTTGTTGTATCCAAGTATGAAGACAGTCCACCTAATAATAATAAAGTTATGGCCAATTTTAGCAAAATTCAATAATTTTATTTGAAGGTGAAGGTCATTTATGAGTCAAGGTCAAGTTTAGTCCGGTCTACTTGAAGGTCTTGTCCAAATGGTTGCTGTGTTTAAGCATGAAGACAATCCATGTATTAAGGTCATGGTCAAATTTAGCAAAATTCAATATTTTGACCTTGAAGGTGAAGGTCATTTATGAGTCAAGGTTAAGTTTAGTCTGGTGTACTTGAAAGTCTTGTTGTTGTGTCCAAGAATGAAGACAATCCATTAAGGAATAAAAAAAAATATGATCAATGTTAATGTTTTCACGCGTTTCAGATGGAGTTCGCATGCCATTTTATTGTCATATGTATTCCTTTGAAATGTATCGTCTGCGTGATTAATGCTCTGTCAAATATCTTTTAAAGTTTTAGAAACAGTTTCTAGCTTTGGAACGGTTATGTTGAGGTGTTCACTTTATTAACTTTTATGTTTAAAGTTGTAAAGAAGTTGTAATATTGGTATAAAGTCCAAATTTATTATTTATTCATTTTTTTTTACATTAACTACTTTTAAATTAAAACTCAAAAAATCAAAATATAAACAACATAAGAAACGTTTATAATAAACTTTTCAAAATAAATCACTCGTCAACATCAAAGCATCATAAGATTAAATTGGCCTACAAAGTTAAGAGGAACACATTATTTTGCCTTTATCTGGCCATTAGAACAACAGCAATGTCATTTACAGAATGACTGCAAACAAACAAACAAAACACAAAGAGAACAAAGCCATTAGTGAGAACTTAGGACATGTTATTACAAACATGGTATTTATAAATTCTACAATCTTCACGATAAGAGAGTTAATAAGAGCCAATTAAACTATCCGCAACAGTGTACAGAAATATGCTAAACTTAGCAAAAACATATGATGACCTATCAATGAAATCAAAATACCCCTGGATTCACAACATTAAATAGATCTTTATTAAATGTGGAATGATTAATATATGGTCAGAACACCAATTCCCCAATAGACAATGGTTAAAACTCTCAATACGGCATAAATTAAAAGACCTTTTCCTCACTGAATGGTATTCCTCCTTAGAAAATTCGAGTAAAGCAAGCTTTTATAAACTTTTTAAATGCAAATTTGAACAAGAATCATTTTTATCTTTACCAGTGACATCATTGCAATATTCACTGATTAAATTTCGAACTCGTAACCATCGACTCCCAATAGAAACTGGAAATTGGGCAAGAATTCCAGTAAACGAAAGAGTTTGTATTACATGCAATAAACTAGGAGATGAATTTCATTTTTTATTTGAATGCATATTATTCACAGATGAACGAAGACGATTTTTGAAACCATATTATTATAATAGACCCAATGTTATTAAAACACACGAACTGATGAATAACAAAAATAAACAAGAGGGCCATGATGGCCCTGGATCGCTCACCTGAGTACTTTGGCTGTAGGTTTGCTGCTAAGCAGTATTTCATTTTTTAATTGAAAATATGTAAGTGCCTACAAACCAAATATGTAAAATATCAGTCAATAAATAAAGGCTCTATGACAGAAAGTAGAAATATCTATTATAAGCTATGGTGACCTTGACCCAGTGACCTCAAACCCTACCCATGGGTAGATGTCCATGCAAGGAACCTCTATACTGAATATCAAAGATATTGGTCTATAAATGAAGGCTCTATGAGGTACAGTAGATAAATCTATTTTTAGCCTCCATGACCTTTAACCTAATATTTTGAAAAAGCTTGATAAAGCTTGCTTCATGCCAAATTTTAAAATTCTAGGCCTTGTGGTTTCAAGCAAGAAGATTTTTAAAGATTTTCTTCTATACTGCTATTTAAAACTTATGACCCCTCGGGAGGGGCCAATAGTGACCCCAGTGACATTTTTCAAACAAACTAGGTAGAGGTCCGCTAGACAATGCTGCATACCAAATATCTAAGCTGTAGGCATTGAGGTTTCCAGTAAGAAGATTTTTAAAGATTGCCTTTTTTACATATTGAAGGCCCCCGGGGTGGGGCCATTTTTGATCCTGGGGCCAACATATTAAGAATACTGGTAAAGGTTCACAACACAATACTCCACACCAAATATGTAAGGTCTAGTCCTATTAGTTTCGGAGAAAAATGATTTTTCATGTTTTTCCTATATAACTATGTAAATCAATAGAACCCTAGGGCGTGGCCAATTTTGACCCAGGGGACATCATTTGAACAAACTTGATAGAGGTCCACTAGACAATGCTGCACACCAAATATCTAAACTCTACGCCTTGCGGTTTCTGACAAGAAGATTTTTTTAAAGTTTTTCCTATATAACTCTATATAAAACATTTGACCCCTGGGGGGGGGGCCTTTTTGACCCAGGAGCCATGATTTGAACAAACTTGGTAGAGGTCCACTGGACAATGCTGCACACCAAATATCTAAACTCTAGGCCTTGCAGTTTCTGAAATGAAGATATTTTAAAGTTTTTCCTATATAACTCTATGTAAAACATGTGACCCCCGGGGCTGGGCCATTTTTGACCTAGGAGCCATGATTTGAACAAACCTGGTAGAGGTCCACTGGACAATGCTGCACACCAAATATCTAAACTCTAGGCCTTGTGGTTTCAGACAAGAAGATTTTTAAAGTTTTTCCTATATAATTCTATGTACAACTAGTGACCCCTGGGGCAAGGCCATTTTTGACCTAGGGGTCATGATTTTAACAAACTTGGTAAAGGTCCACCTGATGATGCTTCATACCAAATATCTAAGCTCCAGGCCTTGTAGTTCTGGAGAAGAAGATTTTTAAAGTTCCAACTTCGAAAATCTAATTTTAGCTCCTGTGGCCTAGAAATGCAATGGACCTGAACCATTTGAACAATTTTGGTAAAGCTTCATGCAAGTAACATTCCTGCCAAGTTTCAGCAAGATTGACCCAGCAGTTCAGGAGAAGAAGTTGTTTGAAGAAAAAGTTGACGACGCACGCACGGACGGACGACGGACGCCGGACATCTTGTGCTCAGGTGAGCTAACAAGAATCTTTAAAATTGTGTAAATTTATCAAATGTATTCAAAATAGAGGTTAACTTCCTCATGGTATTGTTAGTAATCAATCTTCTATTGCAGAATTCTTAATGTTTTTACATAATTCTTCAGTGTTCTATGCTCACCTTTCGTTTCTAGTGAGCAGGACACTTAGTTATAGCATTTTCAATAACTTGACCTGAACTTCTGATCTTTAACCAGTAAAGGTCAGAATGCACTGGTTAAGACTTAGAAGTTTTTTTGTTCTTCCTCTTTTGTTTTGTTTAATCAAACCTCTTAGATTTAAAAGAGTAACAGAACGTACAGTTGATCTGTGTATATTGTGCATTGTATACATTACTACAGACATTACTTCTGTACCAATTTTTACTTTAGCTTTAAAAGGCATATTAAATGTTAAATGCTATTCCTACAATATATGTGTGTGTGTGTGTGTGTGTGTGTGTGTGTGTGCGTGTGTGTGTATGTGTATATGTATATATATGTATATGTATGTATGTGTGTGTGTATGTATGTATGTATGTATGTATGTATGTATGTATGTGTGTGTGTGTGTGTGTGTGTGTGTGTGTGTGTGTATGTATAAAATAATGAAAATATAAGATGCAGCTTTGTTTATAAGCTGGACTCTCCACATATTCTAAGGATCTCTTTTTTTTAAATTTCACTGCCTTTTTACATTGAGAAGAGTATTTGTATACGTTTGTTAAGGGCCTCATAATTATAGATTATATTCATATTTGTTACCTCATTATGTCATGTTTAAACATGAAATGAGAGAAATAAACGTTTTTTGACTTGACTTGACTTGAGTTAAATCAAATTAAAATTCACGATTTATCTTAGAGGTTTTGAATTAGCTTTTACATATTTTAATCATACATTATTCTGAACAATCTGACAACATATGAAAGGGCTTGACCAAAACCGAATAAAACACTTTTTTCAGGTGCAGTTTGAACAAATGTCATTCAGCGAAATTGTCTAAGTTCTACACAATGTAATGTGATTGAGTACTCTTCAGTGTGGAGGTACAGCATAATGAACCGTAAAGCTTAAGCTATTTCCTATGTGAAAGACGTTATTTGTAAAGTTAATTAGTACATGCAACTATGAAGTTTGTTTAAAAGGACTTTTTGGAGGGGTTGGTGATTCCGCCAGATCATTTATAAAAAAATGGTTTTACTTGTCATAGCAATGTCAGTTTTCAAGAATATTTGAACTAATTATGGACAGATTCACTGTGGTGAACATTGACCTGTCCATAACTTATTTGTCGTACGGGATACGACCATTTAAACGGAAGTACAAAATACTGAAGACGAAGTCTGGAAAGCAAGGTCTCAGCATTTAAGGAAACTCTGAGAATTGCTAAGTTTCCTGCACTTACAATGTTTCCAGGGTCGTTTGCCTTAAAGTAAGGATGGCGGCGTGGCCGAGTGGCGGCGTGGCCGAGTGTTAACGCGTTTGACTAGTAGTCAAAGGATTTCTAGCCGCATGGGTTCAAACCCAGTCCGGGGCAAGCCGTTGTTTCCTTGAGCAAGAAATTTTACACTCATTGCTTAGTACTGGTTAGTTCCAGAAACGGATTCGAGAGTGCGTCTATAAGCTAAAAGCTTCCTACACAATCGAACTAAAATAAATTTGGTATAAACTATGAACTAAGGGTTATTTTCATGAAAATGCAAATTTTGCTATCGACATATAGCAAAAAAAAGGAATAATGATGAACACTTTAAAACCTTGTGTAAGAAAAGGTTTGTTTACAAGAATTACCAATTTGTTATTCATTATAACGGTTTATGAAATTATTATTATATGTTATTTATTATCATATTATTATTACATGTTATTTATTATTACGGTTTATATATCATCTATGTAAAACTGGTCCAAATGGAAATTTCATAATGTGACGAATTACTGAATTATAGACAGACTTCTTTCAAATAAAAAAGTATACAAATTCAAGACTTGTTCATTGGCCACCCACATTTGACTTATGGCAATGCTTATTTCAGAAATTGTTACTGATTTCTAGGAAAATACATTCTACCTTAGCATCAAATAAATGTTTATTTTTAATTGCTTAGTTAAAGATACTAATCGGTTGCTTTGACAACAAAATTATAAATTCAGATTAGTTCTAGTGTTAAAAAATAAGAACCACCTGGAGTTAAGTATTTCTAAAGATTTTATTTTAGAGCTTCCACAACATTCTTTCACTTGAGCTTAGTGCCTGTGACTTTGATTGTGACATAATTTGACACTTACTTCGAAGATTTAGGTTTAGAGGTTATAATGTATCAAGATGCTATATATGCACAGTAAAGTGTTATGTGTAAGTGTGATACTAACATATTTACAGTTCTTTTTTGTTGGAACTGATCAGTGGCCTAGCTTTTGGATACTTCTGGAATTTTCTATAAATGTGTTATTGTGCCTATATTTAGAAGATTGGAGATTTGTTTTGCTTTTTCATAAATAATCTAGATTATGTTGCTTCTGGCATATTTTGTCTATATAAAAGTCAGAGAATTTCTTGAAGCTGGGTCTTTCAGGAGTCAATACTTTTTATGCCACAATTCACTCATTCAAACTTCTGAAAACTGACCATGGGAATATACATTTTTTGTTACAATTTATTTTTACGTCACCCATCTTCTATCCGTTTTTAAATATGGTTAAGCTTAATGCGTCTTTGTTTATCGGAAACAAAGTTTGAAGTCAAACAGGTAGCACAATATGTCCCTACTGTAACAGTTGCTTAGAAAAGAAATAAAATGTTTGTAGTAGTATGCAGAAAGTTAATATTTGTCGTACATACAGCCTAGATAAAATTTTCATCAGCTAATAACAGCAAAAAAAGTAAAACATGCAATCAGTCTAATTTCTTAAGGTCTACGTTCTTCAAATTAAAACTCACAATTATTGAAAGTTAATTATTCATTCCTTGCTCGTGAACATTATTCACTTAAAATAATTTCAAGCCCTGAACAACATTTTAATATATACATTCTGCTTAAACGAAAAGATCGATAGACATTGTAAACGGATTAAAGAAATAAATATGATAACCTATATTTATATGACCATAAACTTAACAATACATGTTCGCAAGGAATGTTCAGTATTATGTATGTCAGAAGTCAGTCCAACGCCTGAAACTCCAAAATCTGTAAAGATGTACTGTAAGACACATTATGTTTAGTTTAAAATTTCTTCTTGTTCACAGGAGGGGGTGTACACTTACTATGCATAGTAATTTAGCTATGTAGTTTTATTATACAAAATAATTTTAAAGTACAATATACTCATCTATCCAACTTAAATTTGAGATTCCATAACATTTATAGACTTTATAAAAGACATCCAGGTATGGTGGCACAGTAGATTTTCTTCTAAAGTTTTTGGCCTAGACAGGTAGTTGGGATATTTGAATACCGCTTCTCGTAGTGTGGTTGTCATCCGTCCCATATAGTATTATTTGATGTCACATATGACATGGAATACATTGGCATAATAGAGCTTTTTAAGCACTACCAGACACTCGTGCAAAATTGCACTGATTAGAACATAAAACTTCCAGTCATGAGCAACCTCACGAATATGAAATATCAACTAATTGATCAATAGTTGTCTAAAAACCTTCTTTATCCGTGGTATTATAATACGTTTATATTTATCAATGATGGTTGTATCGTTATATGTTTCCATCACTTGCCGTACACGACTCCGGTAGTGATGCACTATGGCAAGCTGAATAGAAACTGTAACGTTGTTGTCACATGGTACTTTGTGAACCTGCACCCAGTCAACATTGGCAGTCCGCGTTATATGTTTTGAAACTAAGTAAACCGGAAAGATGTCCGTGTTACGTACAGTTCGTTTAAATGTTATGAGGCTGTCAGGTCCGGTGTAAATATCTGGGGCCGCAGTCTGATTTTGGTTGATGAAAAATACACTCCTAAACACGTACACGTCTGCAGAGCTTGAAACTTCCGCTATCACTTGTGACCAGGTCGTCATATTGCGCGCGTGCGGTATTATTAACTCATCCATGTCAGTATTAACAGTAAAAGCAGACACACTCTTACTTCGAAACAGACAATCGTTCAAGGCAGCTATTTGTCCATGCGTGTAGATCTCTGTTGCTGGAAAGGGAAACTGCCACTGAACAATTTCCATCAAATTAAGCTTTACATAGTAGTTAAGAACTCGGTCCACACTGCTAGTAGCCGAATGGTTATAAACTAAAAACTTCTCAGCTCCTAGTATCCTGTTTATTTCTACCCATTCCACTAACGCCAACGGATTAACATTATTATAGAGCGGTGATAAACATACAGTAAATAATCGCTGATAGGTCGTTGGTTCGGAAGCGTTGTTAACGCAGAGAATAGGCTTAGCTGATGGCTTAGTAGATCTAACAGACACAAGGGATACGTAGAATGGCATATCTGTTGATTTCAACGGACATACAAATATCGTTGGCACATATCTGAAATATAAAACTGTTGGAAGGAGAAAAGAAATTTTAGTAAAGTGGTTTCTTAAGCCTCACTTCCGCATTGTATTATGACGTCAGTTTAAACTTCGGGTACGTCATCAAAATTTGTACAATGAAAGAAGAACTTTTTCGAAAGCTCAGTTCTGATGGTTAAAAAATATCGCCTTGAATGTATGTTTTTTGTTTTAATTTGAGGAGTATTAAGGAAGAAAAAAGTTTTGAATCCATTTAAGGCAAAAAGCATGGTTAAGCCTTAAAAGTCTAGGTAAAAGTCACTGTAACATGTTAAAAGCGGCTGTATATAGGCACCTGTGTCAGTCAAACTGGCAACAGCAGAGTAAAGATAACGGCGGTAACTGCGTATTTCGAATTTTGAACACAAGAACATATCGAACATGTCAAGTAGATTTGAAGGTAGCATAACACGGTCTACATGGATTTGTATTTTTCTATGATCTTTATCTTTGACTCTTAGAAGCATCCTTTTCAGTATAAACTGTTCATGTCTTTTGCTTGGTTTGTACATGTATATTTTTTACCTGAACTTACCATCTGAAATGTTTGAAATTTATTTGGAAAACAATACATCTTTCAAACATCACCTTGCGACACTGTAAACCACATTTTATACTTTGAGAGAAACTTCCTGCTTACCTGTGTCTTTTCTTCTGAAGGATGTCTGGCAACCGAACTCTTGCTTGCGATGTCTGTAATATGACATCTCTGTGCCTAAACCATAACTGACAAATCATGTTTATCGTTCCATATGGTTTTACTCCAATGACATAAACTGATTGCCGTTTTCTTATATAATATGCAGAATAAACATAAACTGACTTGTCATTACTAACGTCGAGCCACTGACCTCTCTCTGTACAGCCTTTCGGAAAAGAAAGAAAGAAAGAATTTTCACCGCCAAATATTCTACCAGAAATATTTTGAGCAAAATGAAACTTGCTCTTGCCGGACAGAAGAAACATCCATATAATATCCAGGGCTAAACAAGTTAGGCTTACAACCGAAGTGGCTATAAATAAAAGTTTTCTTTTCCGCATATTCACCTTTTAAAAATACTAATATATTACAGAGTTTTATTAAACAAAATAATAATTTAATAACAGTGTTATTTTATGTATTATTATTGCTTCTGTTCAATCTGACTGAAGTTCACGATCTCCCTACGGTTAGATCTGAAGACGATTCATTTATTTCTGTCTTCTCGGTAACCTGGAATTTCCACTATTGTTATTTATATCCCATCCAATGACACTGCAGCTTATGACGCGTCTCGGTAGCTTACATGTACACACGACGTGTTCAGACAGCGTGTTAACTTATCTAGCATAACAATGTTTGTGATCGGAAACGGAAAATGCTTCGATATTTTGAAAAAATAATATCCTGCACAAACATTAATTTCATTATTTTGGAAGATCTTGACAAATAAATTTACCTGAGTTCAGTGACAATTTATACATGGCAGACAATTGTTTGGGATAAGATTTTCACAAGTTGAACATTTACTTCCATGAGGGTGGAAGCGTTGCTCTGATTGGCTGATGGATAGGTCACGAGAAGGTTACCTTCTATTGGTGACGTTCAGATCCTAATAGCATAGCGATGTTTAGGATATGATTTTAATCAGATTGGGGGTTTCAGCATAGATACACATTGACAATGGCTGTTTATGAAGATTTTAGCGGGATTATCGAGGAATCCGTGCTTTTCGAAGTAAGCAGTTTTGGTACGCGACATAATAGGGTGTTTATAAGCCACATTTTGCATACGCCGACATTACAAACAGTAGATACTGTTAATAGAAGACTATCGAAACATTCGAAACGAAAAAATGGTTCGAAGAAGACTATCGGAAGGGGAACGATGGCAAATCATTGGCATGCATTCGACAGGGATGTCCTACAAGATAATAGGGCGTCAAACCGGCCGCCATTACACCGTGGTCAGCAGGCTGGTGAGAAAGTATCGTATGACCAATGTTATCAAAGACCTACCAAGGTCAGGAAGACCTACAGTAACCACGCAACGGGAGGATCGAGCCCTGGTGCGATTAGTAAGGCGGCAACCCTTTGCTACGAGTACACATCTCAAGCCCCTTTGGCTACCACATCAACGACTGTCTCTAAAGACCCTGCGAAATCGCTTAAGGGCAGCTTGGTTAGCTTCGAGAAGAGTAATTAAGCGCCCTCTGTTGACGGCCCAGCATCAAAGAACCCATTTGCAATGGTGTTTGGCGAGAAGAGGTTGGAATTTGAGGTCATGACATCGAATACATTGGTCGGATGAAAGCAGGTTTTTGTCGTGCCTCATTTCGATAACCACCCACTTGCCTCTAGACCTGTATTCATGGCCGACAACGCTAGACCCCACCGTTCTAGATCAGTGACGGCATTCATCCAACGTAACGCTATGGAGACATTGCCTTGGCCGGCCAGAAGTCCCGATTTGAACCCATGGAGGGATGAGACGTAGGGTTGAAGCAGTCATCCGTGTACACGGAGGGTATACACGGTATTGACCAGCTATGGCACTGCTTTGATTTAGACACTCGGACAGACAGTTTTACCAAGAAACGACATCACAAAACATTGCAATGAAATCTGCAGCTCCATACTTAATCCAACGTTTATATGACGTTAAAATTAGGGCCGGGAATTATATTCGAATATTCGAATATTCGATCTACTACCGAATATTCGAACATTGAAAAACGAATACGAATATTCGAAAAAAAGAAATGTTTTGATTTTTTTTTCATTTTTTTTACTTTCAAATTTCAAAGATCGTAAATTAAACACTTGACCTTCACTTGACCAGGTGTTCATATGTTTGTATAACGCGTGTCAACGATTATCGCCAATTAACTGTGAAAAGTTTGGGGTATAGTTGATCAAAAGGGCACCCCGTTTCACAGTTTGTAATTTACCTGTTTAACAGTTTATAATGTAATTTTTTCCGACTTTAATTATCTTACTTTATTGTTTTCTGTGCTTTAATCTTTCTGATCAATCGATGATTGCCTTAATTTTTGTGAAGAAGAATAAATCGGCACGTATTAATCATGCTAGAACAATCGACCAATCGATATTCATCACTCTAAAATTAACTCTATTTCACCCGGCAAAAAATCTGCAAACAATGTTTGCAAAAAGTTATTGGTTCCGAGTAGAGCCAATAACTTTTTGCAAACATTGTTTTCAGATTTTTTTTTAAAGGGATGATTTTGGACGTATCTTTCTCACTCTGTTAAAAAAATCAAAAGTCAATATATCACAATGCCGTCCCGTGTTTGGAATTACTTTTCACGTTCTATTGGATAGTTTTGTGCAACAATGCATGTTAATGATTACTGTAATCAAGTACTGGTGTGACCCAGGAACAAATGATAAAAGCTGAAAGAATGCAAAAGGAGGGGAACATAAACAAAAGTTCAGCTTGTTCGTAAGAGCCTACGATGACGTGAGTTACCTCCTGTTAATAAGACTAATGATCAGCAGCCGGATAAACTGACAATCAAATTATAAATTTATTGCAAAAGTAAGAATATAAACATATATATATATATCGATTTACAATCAATAAAACAAAACTCTTTGACATAGTAATAAAGGTCTTCTTGATCGTCGATTATTCCAAGCATATTGAAGTAGTATAATATTCGACCTAATCAATTTCGGATACTACGTAAAAAAAGATATTGGAACAAATTTTGTAAAAACGAATATTCGAATATATTCGAACATGGAAAACGAATATTCGAACATCAAATTCCTTATTCGTTCCCGGCCCTAGTTAAAATACACATCTTTTATAAGAGGCCTTTTCCACAGTAGATATTGGGAATTCTACCAAATTCCTGCATTGTATGTTAGACACAATATTGAAATTAAAAAGAAAATACCGTTGTATTGGTTATTTTCAAATAAGTTCGCACGTGCTGAAACAATTGTAAAAAAAAACGGGGGGTGCTTAACTTTTTTTCCAGGTGTATATATGCATGTCAAATGTCCTTTCAATTAAAATGTCGAAAGTCTTATTATTTTGTTCTAATAAAATGTGAACAGTTGTTATGGTAATTTTGACACCTAGAAAGAGATTGTTATGAACAGTATACAGAAAGTGATGCTTCAAAGTGTAACAGATAAAGAAAATAACAAACAAATCTATGTAGACGTTATTACGCTCCGTTCGAAACAACTTGTTTGATATGTTGCTGTCTCCAAAATTCGAAATACCGCCGTTATCTTTACTCTGCTGTCGCCAATTTGCCTGACACAGTTGCATATAAAATTAATTTAAAATTAATTCAAATTATAAGTACCAAGCCACATTTTTTTTACTTTGAATGTATGCTTGCATTATACTAGGTTTTCTAAACTTGGTCGAGTTTTATGAGTTACATTATAACTTTGAATGTATGCTTGCATTATACTAGAATTTCTAAACTTGGTTGAGTTTTATGAGTTACATTATTACTTTGAAAGTATGCTTGCATTATACTAGGTTTTCTAAACCTAGTTGAGTTTTATGAGTTACATTATTACTTTGAAAGTATGCTTGCATTATACTAGGTTTTCTAAACTTGGTCGAGTTTTATGAGTTACATTATTACTTTGAAAGTATGCTTGCATTATACTAGGTTTTCTAAACCTAGTTGAGTTTTATGAGTTACATTTTTACTTTGAAAGTATGCTTGCATTAAACTAGGTTTTCTAAATCTAGTTGAGTTTTATGAGTTACATTATTACTTTGAAAGTATGCTTGCATTATACTAGGTTTTCTAAACCTAGTTGAGTTTTATGAGTTACATTATTACTTTGAAAGTATGCTTGCATTATACTAGGTTTTCTAAACTTGGTCGAGTTTTATGAGTTACATTATTACTTTGAATGTATGCTTGCATTATACTAGGTTTTCTAAACCTAGTGGAGTTTTATGAGTTACATTATTACTTTGAATGTATGCTTGCATTATACTAGGTTTTCTAAACTTGGTCGAGTTTTATGAGTTACATTATTACTTTGAATGTATGCTTGCATTATACTAGGTTTTCTAAACCTGGTCGAGTTTTATGAGTTACATTATTACTTTGAAAGTATGCTTGCATTATACTAGGTTTTCTAAACCTAGTTGAGTTTTATGAGTTACATTATTACTTTGAAAGTATGCTTGCATTATACTAGGTTTTCTAAACCTGGTTGAGTTTTATGAGTTACATTATTACTTTGAAAGTATGCTTGCATTATACTAGGTTTTCTAAACCTGGTTGAGTTTTATGAGTTACATTATTACTTTGAAAGTATGCTTGCATTATACTAGGTTTTCTAAACCTGGTTGAGTTTTATGAGTTACATTATTACTTTGAAAGTATGCTTGCATTATACTAGGTTTTCTAAACCTAGTTGAGTTTTATGAGTTACATTATTACTTTGAAAGTATGCTTGCATTATACTAGGTTTTCTAAACCTAGTTGAGTTTTATGAGTTACATTATTACTTTGAAAGTATGCTTGCATTATACTAGGTTTTCTAAACCTGGTTGAGTTTTATGAGTTACATTATTACTTTGAAAGTATGCTTGCATTATACTAGGTTTTCTAAACCTGGTTGAGTTTTATGAGTTACATTATTACTTTGAAAGTATGCTTGCATTATACTAGGTTTTCTAAACCTGGTTGAGTTTTATGAGTTACATTATTACTTTGATAGTATGCTTGCATTATACTAGGTTTTCTAAACCTAGTTGAGTTTTATGAGTTACATTATTACTTTGAAAGTATGCTTGCATTATACTAGGTTTTCTAAACCTGGTTGAGTTTTATGAGTTACATTATTACTTTGAAAGTATGCTTGCATTATACTAGGTTTTCTAAACCTGGTTGAGTTTTATGAGTTACATTATTACTTTGAAAGTATGCTTGCATTATACTAGGTTTTCTAAACCTGGTTGAGTTTTATGAGTTACATTATTACTTTGAAAGTATGCTTGCATTATACTAGGTTTTCTAAACCTGGTTTAGTTTTATGAGTTACATTATTACTTTGAAAGTATGCTTGCATTATACTAGGTTTTCTAAACCTGGTTGAGTTTTATGAGTTACATTATTACTTTGAAAGTATGCTTGCATTATACTAGGTTTTCTAAACCTAGTTGAGTTTTATGAGTTACATTATTACTTTGAAAGTATGCTTGCATTATACTAGGTTTTCTAAACCTGGTTGAGTTTTATGAGTTACATGATTACTTTGAAAGTATGCTTGCATTATACTAGGTTTTCTAAACTTGGTCGAGTTTTATGAGTTACATTATTACTTTGAAAGTATGCTTGCATTATACTAGGTTTTCTAAACCTGGTTGAGTTTTATGAGTTACATGATTACTTTGAAAGTATGCTTGCATTATACTACGCATCTGAAGTCACACAGTCATGTTTGAAATAGCTGACAAACTATTGAAGGTTTGTTTATCTTTTGTTCTAAATTTTTTAATTTCGGATGAAATGCAAAAAAGGTAACGGCAGATTTTGTTACCCCACCTGATGTGAACTAGCGCAGATAGTAAAAGTTTAGAAATAGTTTAACAAAATAATTATCTGAGTTATGTCCAGCTATCTTCCTAGGACAAAAAGTAAATGATCAAATAACAATGGCAATACTCAGTCAGTCTGTCATTATCTTTTAAGTGTAATATTGGTTAAGTTGACTCTGATTTTGCCCTTGAAAACTTCTGAAATGATTCTGAAACAATGAACAAATCTTGACTATAATTTCTGGTTTAGCTTAAGCTTATAAAGTTAATTAAGGTATTACATATCTAATCTAAGATTCACACCACCATAAGATTACGTCACTACTCACTAGGATTCACGCTACCGTTAGATAACGTCACTACTTTCTAGGATTAACGCCACCTTTATATAACGTCACTACTCACGAGGATTAACGCAACCGTTAGATAACGTCTCTACTTTCTAGGATTAACGACATCTTTATATAAAGTCACTTTTCATTAGGATTAACGCCACCTTTAGATAACGTCACTACTCACAAGGATTAACGCGACCTTGAGATAACGTCACTACTTACTAGGATTAACGCCACCTTCAGATAACGTCACTACTCACTAGGATAAACGCCACCTTTAGATAATGTCACTACTTTCTAGGATTGATGCTACCATTGAAAGATGTCACTACTATCTAGGATTAACGCCACCTGAATATAACGTCATTACTCACTAGGATTAAAGCCACCATTAGATAACGTCACTACTTTCTATGATTTACACCACCTTCAGATCACGTCACTTCTCACAAGGATTAACGCCACCTTTAGATAGCGTCACTACTTACTAGGATTAACGCCACCTTTAGATCACGTCACTACTCACTAAGATAAACGCCACCTTAAGATAATGTCACTACTTTTTAGGATTGATGCTACCATTGAATAACGTCACTTCTATCTAGGATTAACGCCACCTGAATATAACGTCATTACTTACTATGATTAACGCCACCATTAGATAACGTCACTACTTTCTAGGATTAACACCACCTTTAGATATCGTCATTACTCACAAGGATTATCGCCACCTTTAGATTACGTCACTACTCACTAGGATTAACGCCACCTTAAGATAACGTCACTACTCACTTGGATAAACGCCACCTTTAGATAACGTCACTACTTTCTAGGATTGAAATTACCATTGAATAATGTCAGTCTATCAAGGATTAACGCCACCCTTAGATAACGTCACTTCTTACTAGGATTAACGCCACCATTAGATAACGTCATTTCTTTCTAGGATTGATGCTACCATTGAATAACGTGACTACTATCTCGGATTAACGCCACCTTAAGATAACGTCACTTCTCATTAGGATTAACGCAACCTTGAGATAACGTCACAACTCACTAGGATTAATGCCACCTTTAGATAACGTCACTAGCCACTAGGATTAACGCCACCTTTAGGTTACGTCACTTCTATCTAGGATTAACGCCACCATTAAATAACGTCACTACTCACTAGGATTAACGTCACCACTCACAAGGATTAACGCCGTCCTAAGATAATGACACTGCTCACAAGGCTTAAGGACACCATTAGATAATGTAACTACTCACTAGGTTCGACGCTACAATAAAAATAATACTCACTAGCTTTGAGGCCAACAATAGATAATACCACTTCTCTTTAGGATTGACGCCATCATAAGATAACGTCGTCATTCGCTAGGATTAAAGCCATCCTAAGATAATGACACTGCTCACAAGGCATAACGACACCATTAGATAACATCCCTAGGTTTGACGCCACAATTAAAAAAAAACAATACTCACCAGCTTTGAGGCCACCGATAGATGATGTCACTACTCACTAGTATTGACGCCACCATTAGATAACGTCACCTTTCACAAGGATTAACGCCGTCTAAATGTAATGACACTGCTCATAGGGCTTAACGTCACCATTAGATAACGTTACTACTCACTAGGTTTGAAGCCACAATTAACTAACGACACTACTCAATAGCACTGAGGCCACCGATAGATAATGTCACTAGGATTGACGCCACCATTAGATAACGTCACCTAGGAATGATGCTATCTTTAGATAACGTCACCACTTAGTAAGACTGACGCCAACTTTTTTTCGAGCAAATATTTTACGAAGAATAGTATCTCTGAATTCTACTCACTGGCACCTGATCGACTACTGCTTGAAATTTAGTGGTCGTACACGTTTGAACTCTGTAGCCCATGATACATAATAGGCATAACACTAGAGTTATTTAGGGTGAGGGTGTAACACCACGAAATTCATATCGCTAATAGTTTATCAGATAACAGTGGTTTGACTGACCAGTCATTTCCAGGGGTAAAGCGCAATGTAAATTACACATAGAGTAAAATACTAGGGGAAAAAGACAGAAACTATTATACTTAAAATTGTTTATTAGTTTATTCTTTAACATATAACTTTATTTACTCCCTCCAGGTATTGCTATCATCCCTGAAATATACAAATAACGTATTATTCGGTAATGAAAAATGTTGTAAGTTTTGCCTTTACATTTTCAACTCAACTTTCTTAAATATCAATCATCTGTAAAATGTTGATAATTGCGATGATGACTAAATTTTATGACTAAACAATTAGTGCATGACTGTCATTCAAGAAACCATTCTACAGTATTATCTAATTAAGTGTTTCTGGTTTGTCTTTGTGGGTCTGTATTGATACACAGACTTTATGTTCAATACAACTTTGTAGTTATATGTTTTCGTTCTTTTTCAACTTCACGTGCACATAAATCTGTTCAGTTTACTCTGGTATATCAAAACATTTTTCTCCACTCAATTTAAGTGACTTTTCTTGTAAAATTGCCTATACTGAATTCTAAAAAAGCAAAGAAAGAATTACCGGCAATGGCGGACTGAAACCCTGCGTTATAATCACAGGCAACTTCGCTCTGCCCTATGTTCTGGCGACTGTTTTGGAAGTTATCTTGACTGTCAGGTCCGCCTACTAGAGCGCCATACACAATGAAATAGTTGTCTGTGTTAGCGTTATATTCATTCCAACCACAAGAGGCGGGTTTCGGTGCACAGGTACTAAAACAAAAGGTTGAATAAAATTCACAATTTAAGCCGTTTATTACAGGGGATATACTGTACTTGAATATCACTCGAAATCAAAAATGTTTGTTCAAGGGGCACATTATTTAACATGTTACACATTTGCATACAGTTTTCATACCGTGCTGATTTCATTTTCATTCTTTTCTCTTAAATAAATATAACTGTTATTCTTTTGCACTAAAATAAGGTCAAAAAATTAATGCATTGAACAATTTTGGACATAATATGAACAGGCAAAAAAAAAAGCAAAAAAAAAAGTAAATAACCAAAAACATTCCAGTATTGACATTATTTCAGGGTCATTTATGTAAGCAGTATGTTTTCATGTTTATACTTTTTATACTTATCACGATTTAATTATTTGCTGTTACCTGAAAAAAGACAATCAAAATATCATAAATGTTGTTTATGTGAAGTACCACTATTATACAAGTTTTGCAAAACTATTCAAATTGTGACACAGTTGTTTCCTGTATTCATGCATGTTTGTATGTTCAAACATATGACTATTTTATTTTTTATTGATACCTGAAAAAAAATAAATATAATACAAACCAGTAAATATCATAAATGTTGTTCTTGTGACGTAGAAGTCCTTTCTGAAATATTCCTGTGATCCATGGATCCACAGTATGACTCTAAATCTTATAACAATAAGTTTCACCCACACACATTACCACGTGCTCTTTTGTTATATACGTGTTTGTTGTGAAGATATAACCGCACTTCTTTGTTAATTCGTGCAAATGTCAAAGGTCAGGGATCCATCACTAGGGAAATACCAACGAAATTACCAGAAAGGAAAACAAATACAAGGTGCAAAATGGAGCAGTGACATACATACATGTCTGAATCTGAAAAGGGGGCAGTGGGATTAACTTTAAAACAAAATTATTTGTCAGAAAATGCAGTAGATGGCTTCTCCAGAATCTATTTTGTTGTTTCTTTTTTTTTCTTGGGAGAAACCCCGACCCCCACCCCCGCACACCAAGCGTCTGGGGGCTACTACACTGTCTCACCCCTCCCATTTCGCGCCTCAAATTGCCCTTTGGGGCAGTCTAATCTGGTCTTTTTTCTCATCCTAGCTGGAGCACTGCATGTTGCATGTTTTTGATAATGAGTTGTTATTTTCTATGGTATTCTTATGTGTTTCTTTTCTGAAAATTACCAATTAGGTTAGAAATATGACTGTGTAATTTTATGAAATAATTCACGAAATAATTGTTGCGCGTTACCAAGGAAAAAAACAATTCTTACCTCGATTTATGGTGTGGTCTCGTCGGGGGATTGTTGCCGAAACCGACGACAAAACTACGCCCCGAATCTCCCAAGATATAGTTGATTTGCTGGTAGGGGTCAAGGACGTTACTGCCTGATATGTCACTGTTTGTGATAACTCCTCTGTCCAGTGCAAGAAGAGACATAAATGCAACATTTGCTGAAAACGAAATATTAATCAAAACTAAGCCATGCATACATGTTGCAAGAGGCCTAGATTTAGGCATGTCTACATTTGATTGAAATATTGGCAATGAATAAAAAGGAAATATTACGTGCCATAATTTTAAGCAAATTTTAAGGTCAAAATCTGCCTATAACAGTATCCAAACTGTATCTGAATTGTTTCAGACATAAGTAAATATTCCACTTATGGAAAACCTTCATGTTTCTTTAAGGCATTTGCTAAAACATGCTATAACAACATTTCTTCATATGGCGTGTAATTAAGGTTGAAAAAATATGAATGAAACTCTTTAAATAAATCTGGGACCAGTTAACACATTTTGAAAAGAAATATAAACTAAATCGCATATTACTCAAGACTGTTATGAGTTACCTCTTTTATCAATCGTCATATTTTTAAACTAAATTATAACAGCGTTTGATTTTATACTTACAGACGTATCGGAGGGGTGCCCATTCCAGACGCCATGTCAAACCGCTGGGTGTATACGTGATCTGTCCTCTGGGACCCCAGGACTCTAGGAAAGTTCTCACCCTGTTACCATACGCAGAATCCCCAGTTTCTTCAAACATCAACATCTGGAACAAATGACGCAATGGTTTCTAATGCTTTTCTAACAACCAAGTTAAGCAAAGGGAACGGATAAAACGGATAATGTTTCAGAGATTACTTGAAAACGCATGCAGGTTCTTACAAACAAGTCTGTAACAGAAAGATGCAATGCATCTTAGAATACACAACCCAAAACGGGATTCGAACTCCGATCTTAAAGCATCGAAAAACCAACACTCTAACCACTGAGCCAAAGAATCGATTATCTGACGCAGTTGTTAGAGGTTGTATTTACTACACCGTAACTAGGTAATGTTAAAACATTTCACACACAATGTATTCATTGTGATAAACTGGTGAATACCGAGGTTCGGTTTGTATTTATGAGATTATGTGTCGTTACATTGAGATTTTTATTTTTTATTTTGAGAAAACGATCTCGTTATTACGGTCATCGTCGGTTACCCCCGGTACATATTCCGCACAACTACATTATGTACCGTGGGATAATTGACTGAAGATTATTCGTTTTCATGAATATTAATTAGCAAAGGGAAGTAACTCTTCGTCAAATGAGATAGATACCCTTTAATGTGGAGCCCTGAGTTGGCATAACGACATGTTACTTAAAATACATGTATTTCCCAGGATTTAAACATACCCGCGAAAGACAATTTTTAACGAGTAATTTCATTTGATCAGATTGGCAATCATTCGGAAACCAATGAAAGTAGGTAATGAATTATTCAGGAGTACGAACTTTTACCACCAATTGTCCCACGGTAGATGAATAGAGTGAAACGTGGGTTTCCGACGATGTATTACGGTAAAAAAAATTGTTCGTTATGTTCCTTTCATGTGATATATTCGGCTGTATCACGCCCTGTATAAAGTCTTTAGAATTTACTTAGATAAGCAGTCGTACATTAAAGCCCAGATAAAGACAAAGCCACCGATAGTTTTAGGAGTGGATCAGGCGTCTAGTGGTAACACGCTAGACTTGTAATTCAAGGGTCGCGAGATCGATCCACCGCTCCTCCTCTTACTTTTTTATTGTCTTTCGGATGAAACGTTAAACCGAGGTCCCATGTATCAGTGGTGTACACTGAACATGTTAAAGAACCAGGGGTGTCTTTGACATGAAATGCTTTCTGTGTATTCTGCACTATACCTACATCATAAAATAGCTTATCACTGCAGAGGTGTCGGTCATATGGCTAACCGGTACCGACGATAAATAAACTCAAGAAGAGAGAAAGCAACGATAATAAAATAATTACATTAACAGCCACACGCTTATCTGACCAATCATATGCCCACGGTGTTCCTCTCAAATAGCTGTTGAATTCTGCGTATAGATCGCCCGCTATTGAAAAATAATTCTGATCTCCTGTTGCCTTGTACAGCCACAGGGCCGCCTGGGTCAATTCATCTCCGTATGAAACACTTGGCGATGTTCCACAACAGTATGACCTTCAAATTTAAAGCCATAAATATGTATACAATAGTTGTATATTTATTTTCACTTGGACAGATTTAACGCAGTTTCATTGTATAAGTAAAGTGTCTTTCTAATAAAAAGGATGAAAACACAGAACTTAAGAAAATATACGACGAAAATAGTAAAAGCATAAAATATACATGTACAAAACATTGTTGCTAGTATCGACTGTATTTTCGATTTTTCATTTTCAATTAAAGGCCTGATTTTTTGTACGATATGTAAATGTATTACAGTGGCAAACGACAACAGTTTATATTTAGGAAATAGATTTTAAGTTTGAGTGATATACCGTCTGATATATCACGGTGTCGAGTTCAGATGCGTAGTAATTTAATCACGAAGGCCGTAGGCCTGAGTGATTAAATAATTACGCATATGAACGAGAAACCGTGATATATACGACGGTAGATCACGAAAATGTTAAAATCTATTTCCATTCTAACACGTACGTATATTCATAAGGGACGTAAGTATGTGCACTATTTAACAGTGGCGTTATCAGTGACGTCAGCGGGCGCACGCGAGTTCTATACTGCCTGATATATCACGCTCAATTCCTTCTTTGTTTATTGTCGGCAAATTGCAGATAGTGTTAGAATTATAAATTTATACGTAAACGGTTATAAAAATGCATGAAACGCACGCATAAAACTGTCTCGCGTCCTCAACTGTATCACTGTAAGGTTTCCTGTATGTATTGGCGAATACAAACAAAGACTCTGCCGCCGCAAGGAGCTCGTTCGCATAACCAGGGTCTACAAAAAAAAATCGTCATGAGATAAAACTAATGTGATCCATTCGTTTATATGTTTGTAACAGTGACAAAAAATGAAATGTCCTGTTTTGATATCTGCGACTCAATTTATATTATTACTGCTAGGTCGTTGAAAGTCAAACACGTTTAAACAAAATAAGAACTCTGCCAAATTATTTTTGATTGATGTTTGCACTTTTACCTAATTATTTACTGTCAAATGATTTACCTTTTTGTTTGAAAACCAGGTATCCTAGTGCAAGAGCAGACACGGTGTCCGCCGTGACGTCACTTCCGCCACTATTTGTATCAACATAGTAAGATGGACGCGAGGATGCTAATGTATCTAGTTCTTCCGGTCTCAAGAACTGGCTATGGTCGATATCCCCGTCACCTACCTAGAACACATGATACAAAATAAACAATAAGAAACAATATGTTATGGTGGAATTTTGAACTGCCTTTCTTATAAGTCTACTACCTCTGCAAATGATAGATGCAAATCGAAACAGCTTAGCTCACTGAGGTATAAATTGGAATAAAAATCATGAAAGTAAGTATTTCGGGTACGCAAGATAGGGAATAGGTTTCAGTTTCGAAGTAATGGGAATTTCAACCGTCTTAACCGTCTACCCGTTATAAAGTTAGAATCACAACACCTCTGTTTCCATATGCTGATTTTCCATCAAGGACAATGGTAATATTATCTTGGTTTGTTCAGAGCCAAAAAAACGCCTAGGCTTTGTCCTCGGAGATTTTAAGAAATAATAACTGAATGATGTAGAAACAAAGATTATTTTCTCTTTATTTAGAAATATATGTATGTCATTCAGTTTGAAACACTCTTCAGAACAAAAAGAACAAGAAAAACATCAAATTCACTTTTCATAGCTTAAGTCATTGACTGAGACCTCAGTTGTATTACTAAATGACGTAATAAGTTGACTAATCATGCGATGTCCGTTTATCCGATATAAAAAGCATTCGAAAATGAGACTTAAATACTATTTAGTTTAGTTTATCAAAATAACTTAAAATAAGATACCTGGGCGTAAAATCTGTTTTGATCTGGTTTCCAACATTTCAGGAAGTAATCCAGAGGCCATCTAACACTGTCGTACATATAGGACAGCTGTCCTGCCGCCTCGTACGAATTAGGCCACTGCAACAAGCCCCACAGGAGAATGGTGGTCGAAGAAGCCATAGGATAACCAAACTTAACCATATCTCCCGCTGAAAAGAATAAACAGCGTCAAAATTAATTGTGAAGATTTTAATATCTGTAACATGTCTTTAAAATTCTTTGAGGTCTTTAAAGTCTAATTAGTTCCGTTAATATGAAAATTGTATATGGATAATTGACAAAATGGCATCAGTTTTTTACTGACAACGTTACGCTCAATTTACGTCAATCACTTGTGGAGAAGTGACAATTGCACTACAAAATGTAACAACCTATAAATTAGTGTCGTCCTAGTCCCTGTACGCGTTCGTAGAGAATGTTAGCAAAATATTAAAATTCTTACCATCAAACCATCCACCAGTCAGGTCCACGTTGTTGTCTAGTCCATCGTTGAGTGTAGAATCGAACCGCCAACCGACCCTGTTGTTAGCTGGAAGGTCCCCGGAACGTTGCGCCTCATAAAAGAGTATTGACTTGCAGATAACTTCATATAAATTGTAACCATTGCCTGGAAAATATTGTTATTGAAATACTTATAATTAACAATTACAAAATAACTCAAGACTTCGGAGGATGTTGTAGATTGAAACACGAATCATCAAACATCTTAGCTACTAAAAGCGAAGAACATGAAAAAGCAGGTTTTAGTTTAAAGACTGCAAAACAAGTCTGGAACTAGAGTGATCGAAATAGCATAAATACGTTCGAATCATTCAAAATTTCGTCTTTTTTCAAATTTATTTTAAAGGTTCCAAACAAGAAAAAAAAGTAAGCAATCTGATTTTAAAAAGGCTATACTCTTAAAATTACCTTAAGGTAGATCATGTACTTGAGTCAGACTGGTTGGTTAACTTGATAACATGGCAACATACAATCAATTAATGAATTATTAATGAAGCTATTTTTTTTAAATCCTTATTAAGAGTATTTAAAACTCATCTGCTTTTTGTGACCGCTGATTGTATGTTGTTTGTAACAAGCAACGAAATACCCCACCCTATACCTACAACATGTACTCTGGATTCGTAACAACTGGTATTCGGTAGAAAAAACTTTCATACCTGAATAAGCCTGAACGGATGGATAGTTTGAACAAATATCATAATTTTCAGGTAGAGGCTGACTTCTTGTGGTTGTAGTCGAAGGATCTTGTGTTGATGATGACAATGATGACGATGATGGAGTTTGTGTAGAAGTTGTAGGTGATACTGTTGATGTAATTACGGTTGTAGAAGAAACCTCCGTCTCGCAGTTATGTGTTGTTGTTGAAGACAGACGTTTAGTTGTTGTTGTTGTTGTCCGTTGATTACCTATTAAAAGTTCCGTAAGATTAAGAGTATAGGGAAAAAGACTTCAAATTTACTGGAATCACGGTATACAAACATGAAGAGGAAAACAGGCATAAGCCTGTGTCGGATGGTAAAATTAACGCAAATACACATCCTTACACTGAACAACATTAATAGCAATGTCTACATATAGATATATGCAAAGTTAGAGGATTCCAGCTGAAAGGACCAATGTGCAATTTGGTCAACCTTTGTCGTCATCTGAGTAAGGGAGATAATTTGCTTCATTTACAAGTATCAAGCCGTCAACCAGAAAGCTGTACTAAAACTGTCAGAGTATTAAGACAGTATGAAAAACATACACGTATAATTAAAGATTACAAGTCAAAAAGCTTCCATTTAAACCAGTAAGGGTTGCTACTAACTGGATAATAAGGTATGTAGACACGCCAGCTTCTGTGCAGCTATTCCGAGCATTTTATCCATTTAGTCACGTGATTTTTTTCATCTTAGTTAAAAAGACACTCTTAATAAAGGCAGATACTTACCGGATGTAGGGAAGTGACACTGTCCAGTGGGTTTTGGGCTCTCCATGGGGTATGACATTTGGAAGTCCATCTTGAACGGAAGTTGATTCATGTTTATGTGGTAAATGTTTTCCATGAAAATTGAGGCAGACGGTAGGGAAGTGTTGGTCAATGCAAAAGTCCATTGCTTTCAAAATTAAAAAGAAATGTACATAAACTGTGGTAAAGTTACTCCAAAAACAAAATAAAAGTAACAAATGCACTAAATGTAGATTAAAGAAAAGAAGCTAGCACGTTTAGTAACATTGGCAAAGGAAGTTTATACATGGTCTGTAGATATTGTGTTCAGTTGTTATAATTTTCACAAATCAGAGCAAAATCTGATGTATATGAGTAAATGTTTTTTGAACTGTTTTCCTTAAGTGAAGTGTTCTCTAATGAATAGGTCTTGAATTTAAATTTGTCATATATTCACGTTTTCCGTCCCCTCCCCCACCCCCACCCACCCACTAAAAAAATCATTCTGACCTGATGATTCATATCTTTGTCAATAATTTATACAGTGAAAGATTCCTAGTTGCCATCATCCATGTGTAAAAAGAAGAGATTCGTGTGACCTTAACAGTTAAAAATTGTTTATAGAAAATAGATGTGGAAAGCATATATATTTTTGATAAAATAAAACGGGACTTATTGTATCATCACATCTGATATCCTACCGTTATATCGGATATATCAATGTCAAGGTCAAGCCGAATATCCACGGTACGTGGGAAATACGGCTGACCGTCTGCTGTTGTGTCCAGGTCTAGGATACAAGACGCTTGGACCACAGACAATCCGTTACCCCCGTTCCAGGGACTCCCAGGTGCATTAATAGGTGAGCATCCAGTGCCACACCCTGAAAAAAAAAACAAAAGGAATGAAGTTAATGGAGTCCATAATTTTACATTTTCGGCAATTGTTCGTGGTGAGCAGACGCTTGCTAAAGCAAGGAATATATAAAAGACCGTCACCACAAAAATATTAATCTTTGAGCTCCTATAAATATTTCGTAATGCTGAGCATCATTAACAATACAAATGCTTTCGCTTCCAAAGGATTTGTATAACGCAAATGTTAGTAACTAATTTTTATGCCTCCGGAGGGAGGGGCATTTTTGGTCTGTCTGTTTGTGTGTTTGCTTGTTTGTTTGTTTTTTCGTTTGTTTTCACAAAACTTTAACCTTGACCATAACATGGAAGTCTTTCCACCTACAGCCTCCACAGGTGCATGCACCTTGATGAGCTCTACCCGTCAGACCCACTTAGAGGTATACAGTATTTTTCGCCTCTTCATGGTGAATTCTTTCATACATTGTCTTTTTGTCAGATGAACTCTTCAAATGTGGAAAGATACGTTTAATTTCTGAGATACCGAGTTCTGTTTTAAGAAAATAAAATATGCGCACCTCCTTTTTATACGCCACTTAATATTGTGCGGAAAAAGTAGTGCAGTCTAATCAGGACATTACTGAGTGAAAAAAAGAAAAACTGATTACTGATTTAAAAAGGAAAAAAGAAAAAAAAGGTAGATATTTATGTCGTGGAGTTTTACATTTCATGAAAACATAGTCATTTTGATGTTTTATTGTTTTCTTTGATCGGAAACACGCATTATGTGCAATATCAAAGTAACACACCGGCTGTCATTCTCAGCACGAGTTTCCTGTGTGTAAACAGACTGGACTGGTCTGTGATAATGTAAAAGTTCACGTTTTGATGGTGACAGAGTCAAAAGGTAATGCGGATTATGCCAACGGTGCAACATTTTAGACTAGGAATATTTGTGCCTCCTATACACTCTTCCCGCACTTCAGATGTTTTGGTTTACACTATAACACTAAAGTGAGCGTTATAAAAAAAAATACAAGGGTATACACCTACCTGTTGCCTGCACTGCCCTCAGAGGTATCACCGCTGATACCGCTATAAGCGTTAAAACTTTTTCTGCAAATAAAATTTCGTTTGTAATAATTGATTTTCTATTATGTTTAATAAGCATTTTATTTAATAAAGATGTGTTGCGTATGTCGGATGACTTAAGGCCTTTTAACTCTAAAACTGATCAGAATTGCAAATACATGTACTTATTAGTTTGTGTTTTCAGCTTTGTTCTACAGCTCTACAAACTGAAATTCGCAAAAAAGAAAGAACGATTTCCTCATCTAATACGGACTTACCCATTGTAATATTTTCCATACATTCGTTGTTCTCAAAAATTAGAGTATGCCTTAATAAGTCAACTCGACTTCTTTTATACAGGAACTTGCCAGATTGGACAGCTATCTCGGACAGCGATCTATATCCGCATTCAAAATACCAAACTATGAAATGAAATAGAAGATTATATCATAGATAAAACGTTAATAAACAACCGTTAATCACGCCCGTTTCCTAAGGCTGACTCGTCATTTGACTTCGTGCATAAGCACCTGTCATAAAAGTACAATTCAATTGTTGACTGTTTGCATTAATCATAGTATAGAAATAACTATCGTCATGAACAGACGTGTGTAAAGTTGATTTTGTTTACCGTTGATACCGGACTCGCATGCTGCGAACGCCCCCACACCGCCGAAAATAAAGTTACTAGAGCCACACGTATAAAGAACAAAACTTGGACTCTTATAATCATTTAAAACTTACCTAATTGCAGTTCATAATTTTTCTTCAATCCATGAAAATCTGGAGGTTCCTGTTTTATCTCGGCAATATGTTTGTATATTTCAGGGAGAGTGAGTCTATACTCATTCAAAAAAAGTATTGATTCTGTTAACATTCATTTTACGTAGTAATATCCAGTACCTCTTTCAATTTCATATTTCCTTAAGCGTGTTAAATTAACGCCTTTGCTAGAGAAAAACTCTGAAGACTTAGAAAAAAAGATTTAAACAATTAATATACTTTCTTTCTCCTGTAAAAATACTTTTACCTAGAGTATAGAAATTATATTTTTCAATATTTTCGTTCTTACTTAAATACTATGAAAACATTTCTCTAAAATGCCAGCAGGAGAAGTATATGTCAACTTTTCGTGTACGATATGTTTTTGTGGTACTGATTTTAAGTTGTGTCGTAAGTTTTGGTGTATCTAATATATAATGCAGAAAAGGCAACTGCAATTAATTAGTTACTCACTAATGCCATCTTTAACCTACTATATTTTCTTTTCAAGTATTAGGACGCTTTCTGGCTAGTTTTGTCCAGGGGGATTAACCAAGATGGTAATTTGGGGAGTCTGACTTGGACGCTGAAACTTAAACAGACAGAATCTCCTAATCTCCGCTTTACGGAATCTATTAACATCAGAAATTCTACCATAAATATATGAATTTTATAAGATCATGTAAACCACATCACACCATGACTGTTGCATTAAAGATATCAGACATTACCACAGATATTATTTTCTGAAGTGTTGCAAGAGTTTAACATATAGAGGATATTTGTTTGTTTTTGTGGAAGATGAGAATTTATTTCATCATTTATTATTAATGTCTGCGCCACTCGAGAAAATATCACATATGGTGTTCACGAGATGAAATAAATTCCCACCTTCCACTAAAAAACAAACAAATTTTCTTTTTATTTTATGCCAACACGTCAAAAATGGGTATTTTATGACATTTTTACTCAGGGCCTTCAATAAATTCCCCATGGTGAGCCCCAAATCAGTTAATGCGTACTTTGGTCAAACCGTTACAAAAAAAGTGCAGACAATCTCCAATACATATGATAACTTTACTTCTGCTGAAATAAACTGAATACACTTTCATCAAATAACATTTATTTTTCTCTACACAGTTTATCAATATTTATTGAATTTTAGCCATACATACTTTAATACCGAGTAATATTCAGTCAATTGAATTGAAAGTCGGCCATATTGGATATTGTCCATGTGAGTTATGTAAACAAATCAGACATTTTAAATAATTTATAGCGAATTTCATCATTGTTTACAACTAGTTAGGCTCAGGAATTCAATATTATAACTGGATTAAACAAGGTAAATAAATTTCACTCGCTGTCACTGTCTGAAATACAGCGGATTCTCTTGTATTTACGTGGTGAAAAAGTAGTTCCGGCACAAACAGTGGATTATCAAAATGGTAATTTCACTGATTCAAAACAGTGGATTATCACTTTTATCTCACTGATATTTCCCTATATTTCATTGGTAGGCATAAAATAAAAACTATTTTCTAACTTGTCGAAAAAGCGTTTTACATAAACTTTCCTAATTTCACGGCATATATGTGAATCAGGACCTCTGATTTAATCAATTTTGGCAGAAGTCAGCACAAGATTTTATACTGAGCAAACATGTAGATGTCAACACACATATTATGCAAGATTTAGGTTAATTATTCGTTTTTGACAGTGTCATTTTCGATTGTACACAGGATCAAACTATCACTTGGTATAGATGTACATACCATTGAGTTAAGCATATAGTGTAATTCATGAAGTGTTGTTTTTACAAAATGTACTCCAACTTTATCAGGCGTTTCTAAAAGTGTAAACCTTTGAAATGTGTTAAAAAATGATTAAGTATGTTTAAGTCACAGCAAATGTTAAAATTATTGCTAAGGGTGCAATTTCTTACAACTTATATTAATCCCTCTCTGTGGCTGTTTCCAGTTCAAAACCAGCACTCGCGCCGGAAGTGAGGTGCGGTAAGTCACTGAAGACTCTCACCATTGGTGGGATTCAAACCAACCGGATCGGGAGTCCGGCGCTCTGAGCCCTCGTCCACTGCCCCTCCTAGCTATAAATGAGTGCATATGCCCCACAGCGTTGACATGGGGTGGATCTGCGGTCCAGTGGTAACGCGCTGGACTGGTACCCCGGGATCCGTAGATCATTCCCCCGCTCCTCCACTAACATCACTAATTGTCTTTCGGATGAGACGTTAAACCGAGGTCCCGTGTATTAGTGATGTACACTGAGCATGCAAAGGAACCAAGAGTGTCTTTGGAACGGGATGCTTTCTGTATCTTGCACTATCCCCCACAAAATAACTAATCTCTGCAGGTGGCGTCGGTCATGTGGGCAACCGGTACCGACGATAAATAAACTCAAATAGATATACATCGTTGACCGCAACAAGTCATTTACATTATACGATAAGATTCAGTGTTGCAGTATGCATTCTGTGACTTTTTTTTTAGCTGAAAGATTACAGAAAAATTTCATGTTTTTCAGTGATTTTTGTTTGTTTGTTTTCTTTGTTGTTGCTTTTTGTTGTTGTTTTTATGATGATGATAACATGTTGCGCCCACATTAATCTAGGTACATTGTACTTAACAATGTAAGAGTGGGCAATAAACAAAAAGAGGCTTTTTATTTGTAAGTATAAATAATATTAGCAGTTCATGCAGAGTAATTGGAAAAGTAGGGGAAAATACTACAGGATGAAGTTTTCAGAAATGCCGAAAGAGTTATCTCTCTTCGAACACTATGCCTTTCTAATATGTGGACTTACCACTAAAGGCAGCGCCGAAGTTAACTTAAGATTACAGAATAAATATCCAGGACTCCAGAAAGACTGTGCGTGCGTGCGTGTCCTGAAATAAAACCGCTTATGTCACAAGCGCCTGTTTTTCATATTCATTACAATCGACATCATTTGCACTGTACAAGAAATTAGAAAGTCGAAATAACAATAGCCAGATGGACATGATCTTTGCTGGAATTAAATTGCAAATATTTCTTTAAAAGCACAATTTTGTCTAATAGTGCAGTTGGTTTTATTTTTTTTTATTTTTTGCGCAAAAAATTCAGGCGTAGCTATGTTGGCTAAGTTGTTCATAATTTAAGTAACACTGTCAATTTTGTTTTCTGGCCGAACCTGCTGTTCATACAAGCTGCGGATAAAACATACAGTGTACTTGTATATATATATTCCTAGTCTTACAATCTAGTTTTTTTTATTACATTATCTGTTTGCAATTATGAAAATTTTTAGTACCTAAATGTCTATTATAAATCTGTTAAGATTGACCATTGTATGTATTCTGATTATTTTAGATGCTATGTAACTATATTGTATGTATGCATGTGATGGATTAGACAATAAGCAACAATAAATCAATTTTTTTACAGTTTTCAGAGGTATTTGTGAAATTATTCACACATAATTTCATTAACAGACATTAATTTCTCTAGTTTGTTCATACCCTGTTCGATTCTTTTCCATCGCTATTCTCTCATATAATCTATCTATCTATTTAAGCTTATTTAACGTCGGTACCGGTAGCCCATATGACCGACGCCCCCTGAAGAGGTTAGTTATTTTATGTTGTGGGGGTAGTGCAAGATACAGAAAGCATCCCATTCCAGAGACACCCCTGGTTCTTTTTCATGCTCAGTGTATAGCACTGATACATGGGACCTCGGTTTAAAGTCTCATCCGAAAGACTATTAGTAATGTTAGTGGAGGAGCGGGGGATCGAACTCGGGACCCCTGCTTTACCAGTCGAGCGCGTTACCACTGGACCACATCCGCTCCTATTCTCTCATATAAACCATACCAAGTTTCTTATATGTGTTTCCTGTCCTTTAATACTGGCTTCTGTTTGTATTTCACTTCAACTTCAACTTCAACTTATTACTGCCAAAAGTCAATAGTGAATACTGACTATACTAGGCAGGCGCGTGTCAGGAACATTAAAATTGTAGAAGATAATAACAAAGAAAACAAGATTTAACTGAAGATATTACTTAAACATTTATTTTGAATACTTAAAACCGATAAAACTTTTCTAGTCCACTGATAAAAGCTGGCACAGTTGGGGTAGCCTTAATCTCGGTTGGTAATTCGTATTACTACATTAAATAACGCCACTGTTCACTATGATTGACGCAATCTTCGCTTTTATTTCATTATGAAGGATTGCATCAATGGCACTTGATAGACCATTGGTTGAAATTTAGTGATCTTACACCTATGAATTCCATAGATAATAATAAACATAATACGCAATAGATAGATAGATAGTTTATTTGAACAATATAATTATTTACATCCATGAGTTCATACAGATACAAGTAACATCCATGTAATAGTAATTGACAATAATCATTTATCAAAAAGAATTCACGGTAATACATAAAGGGGGTAAGGTAATGGCAGTACATATGAGAAATATTAAGGTGTTATAATGTAATTAAACATATCTTAGCAAATAGATAGAAGTACTATATAACTCATTACATATTTCTGTTTTATAAACTTGCTGTATTATAAATAATTTTAAGAAAGTTCACCTTTTTTATTATTTTTTTGCGGAGAAAGTGTTGATTAATTATATAAAAGCTCATCTCGCAATTTAAAGCCTTTGTAAAAAAATATTGACAGGTTCCTGACTGTTGTTTTGTTTTCACTTGTGAACAATTCGATAAATTTTGGGACATTAGGTCTTGTCCAATAATATTTACGGATATATGTTTCCTTAAATTTTGATACAGCGGACATTCTAAAACAAAGTGAAATTCATCTTCTAATAACTGATAAAACTTGCATTTCCTATCATTTCTGGGTATCTTATTAGGTCTATGCCATCTTCCACTTTCGATTTCTAACCTATGACTTGAGACTCTAAGTTTTGTAAAAGCAATTCTATATTTTTTAATATGAATATTATCTAGATAACTTTTAATTCCAAAAGAAGAAAAAATTCTGTAAGTACTAGCTCTTGATGAATTGTTTAAATCCAATGTCCAGTTCTGTAGAAAAATATCAGTAACACGTTGCTTAAAAAGTGTCAAAAATAGATTTACATTACCTACACTCTGAAAAAACCAAACATCATTAAATCCTGTAGTTTCTAGTAATTGTTTTACACAAGAAGCCCAATTTTTATTATTTGGACTTAATTCTATATCATTTAACACAACATTGTATATTATCTTAATATACTTATGATTTTGTGATCTAATGATCTTTATCCAATATCTAATAATATGTATTAATCTAAGAACTCGGAGTGGGTATCTACCTAGTTCCCCGTAAACGAAATTATTTTGTGTTTGGGTTTTCACTCCTAATAACTGTTTATAAAATTTCAATTGTACCTTTTCTAAAATCTCAGCGTTTGAAAAACCAAATACTTCAGATCCATAGTTTAAAATCGGTAAGATTAGTTTATCAAAAATATCTAGTGTATGACTTACTGATATGATAGGGAAATTTCTTAGATAGGATTTCATTTTAAAAAGAGCTTTCATAGCCTGTCCACCTAGGCTCTTAAAAGTTTCATTAAATGAACCACCAGTTGTGAATACAATTCCTAGATAAGTAAACTTTGTTACAATTTCTATGACTTCATTATTATATCTAAAAACCATATTTCGTCTTAGGTTTCCTCCTTTTCTAAAGATCATAATCTTAGTTTTATTTACATTAAGTACTAATTTCCATTTACTACAATAACTGTACAATATATCTAAACCTTCCTGTAAACCTTGTTCAGAGTCTGAAAACAGTACAATATCGTCTGCATATAATAACAGTAAAAGTTTAAGCATCCCAATTTCAACTCCAGCAAAACCATTCAATGACAAATATACTTGTAAGTCATTTACGTAAATAGAAAATACAAAAGGGGACAAACAATCCCCTTGACGAACGCCAATAAAGCAACTGAAACTATATGTAACATCACTATATAGTTATTCGTTTAAATAACAGTGGTTTTACTGACCGTTCCTTTCGAGGGGTTTGACGCATTACTAACTTCATAAAAATACTAGGAAAAAAGATAGAAACTATGATATTTTAAATAGTTAATTAGTTTGTTCTTTAACATAGAACATACTTATTTACTCCCTCCAGGCATTGCTATCATCCCTGAAATATACAAACAAAACAATATGTTATTAAATATGGAGAAATAATGTTAAGTTTTGCTTTTACAGATTACATTAATCAACTGTAAAATGTTAAATTTCACGTTTTAATAATTACAACTCAAGAAGTCGTTTTACAGTAAAACCTAATAAAGTGTTTCTAATTTATATTGGTGATTCTAAATTTAGATATAAACTTTTAAGTAGTCGTAACATGTTTTCAGCTCTCCACGTAGACACTTTAACCTGTTCTGTTTTCACGAGTATATGAATAGTCTATTATCTATTCCATAACATTTACATTTACAATACAAAATTGAATCCTTAAAACCAAAGCATTACCAGCAATGGCGGACTGAAACCCTGCGTTATAATCACACGTGATTTCGCTCTGTTCTATGTTCAGGCGACTGTTTTGGAAGTTATCCAGACTGTCAGGTCCGCCTACTACAGCGCCATACACAATGAAATAGTTGTCTGTGTTAGCTTCGAATTCAGTCCAACCACAAGTGGCGGGTTTCGGTGCGCAAGTACTAAAATAAAAGGTTATATAAGATAATTGTTACACAAATACAGTTGAAACTGTTTATTACAGGACATATACTTTAATTGAATATTGGACGAACTGAAAAATGTTTTTTTGCAGGGTTACAAGACCCTTCTTATACTGGAAATAATGCACACATTTCACATGTACTTTGTTTGTGAAAATGTGTTTATATTTTATATATTTATCTTTGCGTGTGTTTCTTTTTCTGAAACTTACTAACAACGTTAGAATTACAAATATTTATGTTTAATTTTATGACGATTAGGAAATGATTGTCGCGGGTTAACAAGGGATGAAGAATTGTTACCTTGATTTATGGTGAGGTCTTGTCGGAGGATTGTTGCCGAAACCGACGACAAAACTACGCCCTGAATCTCCCAAAATATAGTTGATTTGCTGGTAGGGGTCAAGGACGTTACTGCTTGATATGTCACTGTTTGTGATAACTCCTCTGTCCAGTGCAAGAAGTGACATAAATGCGACATTCGCTGAAAACGAAAAATTAATCAAACACAGATTTAGGCATGTCTAGATATGATTGAAAAACTCACGATTGAGTAGAAAGGAAATGTCACGTTTCTAAATTTTAAACAACTCTAACTCCGAAATCTGCTATTAAAGTTTTGGCCCAATTCAAGCTGAACAGCTTTAGATATAAGCAAATATTGCGCTTATGGAAACATTCCTGTTGCTTTAAGGCAGTTGCTTATACTAGCTACAATAACATTTCTTCATAATTATGATGTGTAATTAAAGTTGGAAAAATATAATGAAATTCTTATTCAATTAGTCAATTCCAAGTTTAGTCAACAAAATAATAATATTCTACACTATATAACGAATTATATTCTACATTTTATAACGAACTATATTCTACATTATATAACGAATTATTCAAACGTGTAGTGAGTTACTTTTTCATCAATATTGATATCTTTTTTAATCAAACTTTACCAGCGTCTTTTTACTTACAGACGTATCTGAGGGGTGCCCATTCCAGACGCCATGCCAGACCGCTGGGTGTATACGTGATTGATCCACTGGGACCCCAGGACTCTAGGAACGTTCTCACCCTGTTACTATATGCAGAATTTCCAGTTTCTTCAAACATCAACATCTATAACAAATACCAAAACGGTCTTTGATGATTTTACTCTTAACCAAGTGAGCTTTTGCCATAAGCAAAGATTTCTTGACAGCATATTTTAGTAACGTTAAAACGCACAGAGTCATTTTCATTACCTTTACCTGCCTAACATGCACAAAACCTTACCCTCGAATCTAACAGAATTTGCAAAATCCACATAGGTTAAAAGTTCATTCTTAATCAAGGCATGTACAGCCTAAAATTCACAAATAAAACATAAAAAATGTACCGGCCACTCTATAAAAGATTTATATGAGTTTGAAACCATTAGCTACGGAATCACGTTAGTGCCATTTTAAATGTCATATGTCGCTCTTGGAGGTCGACACGTGACATTTGAGGCGACACACGATACGACATATGACAATAAGCCGCGACGCTTGAGATTTCTGTATAGAAATTACATCATTTTTTATAAACGGAAGGATGCCGACATAGAAACATATTCAACTGAGTCCTTATAAAAAGAAAAAAGAAAACCTTGAAAAATTACCTGCTCCTTGAATCTTGCTATAAAAAAATATCTGAAAACTTGTTCAGAAAACAAGACCATAATTCTTTTTGCTCGATTGCACAATTCTTTTCATACATCGCGATTTCCGGCTAGAGGTCTGAATCCTGGTCAAGACAACTTTTCTCAGTGATTTTTAAATTATTTATTTATTTATTTCATTTTTTTATATCGAGAACAATACATTTATAAAGTCATTCGCCCCTCACTGACTACTCAGCATGTAAAGAGTTGAAAACAATGTGAAGTTAAACTGAAAGCTGCTTTGTAAATTACAAAGTCGTGAAAAGCGACGTTGAACCCATATCAATCAATCAATCAATCAATCAATCAATCAATCAGTTTTAAAAAATCGTTACGCGAGTCAAATATAAATAACATCTTGGTGCTTGACACTCCGAGTTAGTCCTAGAGACGGTATCATAAAGACTGAAAATAGTACTGTACTAAATAAATATGTCAAAAATATTTTTCTAAAAGGCAAAATCCTTAATCCCCTTATTTAGAACCTCCTTTCAGGCTACACACAACTAAATCAATTCCTACAGTATTTCAATGTGACATCAAGTCCCAATCTCACTTTACTAGCTTCTGAAGATGCTACCTATGCCAATTTCTGGGAAGAATCAATCATGAGAAACAATTTCATTCAGATTTTTTCATAGCACGACTAGTCAACTTTTCCGGTACATCGTCTCGAAGGAGATCACCCCAGTCATTTCGGTATTTTATTACAATCTGTCGAAATTTCCTGTTTATTTCAAAACGACAAAAAATAGCCAAGAATTGTCCGTCACACTTATGCCTAATCTCAATTTGTTCTTCAGTATATGTGTTGTTTTCAAATAAAACTATTTTCAAAACAACCTTTCCATGTTTGACCAATCAGGCAGCTTTGTCATCTTATAGCTCCGCACAGACCCGGCACAAAATTGACTGGTTCTCGACAACACTGATTTGGATGTGTATAACCTACATAGTTTCAAGGTCACGAAAAACAAAAGTACGTTCGTAATATATGTCTCGTTGTATCTTTATATATAATTGTTGGTTTTATATGACCCCCCCCCCCTCACTATTGTATTTGTTATTAAGGGGTATTTTCGTTCTTTCGAGACAGTTCAGTTTAAATGTTCTTTGATCTGACACTATTCGGCTGTGTCACACCCTGTATAAAGTCTTTAGAATTTGATTATCGTACTCGTATATAAAAGCAGAGATAGATAAAAAAACATGCAAAAAACAAACAAACAGCGATAATAAAATAATTACATTAACAGCCACACGCTTATCTGACCAATCATACGCCCACGGTGTTCCTATCAAATAGCTGTTGAATTCTGCGTACAGATCGGCTGCTGTTGAGAAATAAGTCTGGTCTCCTGTTGCCTTGTACAGCCATAGGGCCGCCTGCGTCAATTCGTCCCCGTTGGAAACACTGGGTGATGTTCCACAACAGTATGACCTTCAATATTAATACATGAAAGTAAAGTGAAGTCCTTTTTTATTATAGTGTCACCCTTACTGAAAGGGCCAGCCTCCCGGGCTTATGAGACACCTCTATAAGAGTACAAATTTACACCCCCCCTCATTCCTTATCCTTTGTGCCAGGCGAAATCTGGCGGCTCAACAACCGGCCAGTTCAGAACAAGACCCTGACAGTACTCGAACATTCGGCCTCCCGCACCGTAGGCGGACGCCTTAACCGGAGACGGCTCATATCTAATATATTTATAATTGTTGCGTATTCTTTTTCTTTCACTTAAAGATATTTGACGCTGTTTTGTATATAAGTCAAAGAGCAAAACGTAGAATTTATATTGAAATATATTTAGAAAACAATTTCATTTATATAAAGTTTACTTTCGATTAATTTCTCCAATTAAGGGCCTGTTTCCAATTTTTTTTAGTAATTTATAAAATTATTATAAATGACACTCAATTCATAACACAGCAAGAAACATACGGATAAAATACACGCGCGTCCTCAACTGTATCACTGTAAGGTTTTCTGTATGTATTTGCGAATACAAACAAAGACTCCGCTGCCGTAAGGAGCTCGTTCGCATAACCAGGGTCTGCAAAATTATAAGCATGTAAGTTTAGACAACAAAATGCGTCATTAGATAAAACTAATATGATAAAGTCGTTACTATGTTCATAACAGTGGCGACCTAAGTCCGAACAAATAATCAAATATTCTGTTTTCATACCTGCGACTCAATTTAAATTACTTCATTACTAAATCGTTGAAAGGCGAACACGTTTAAACAAAGTTAGAACTCTACTATATTATCTTTGATTTATATTTGAACTTCTATCTTTTTAATTTCTGTCAAAAGTTTCACCTGTTTGTTTGAAAACCAGGTATCCTAGTGCAAGAGCAGACACAGTATCTGCCGTGACGTCACTTCCGCCACTATTTGCATCAACATAGTAAGATGGGCGCGACAATGCTAATGTATCTAGTTCTTCCGGTCTCAAGAACTGGCTATGGTCGATATCGCCGTCACCTACCTAGAACACATAATATAGAATAAACAATAAGAAATATTATGCAAATTATGGAATTTAGAACTGTGCTTTCCACAGAATACTGCCTCTACAAATAAAAGAAAAAATTCAAAACAGCTGAGCTACTTAGCACTAAAATAAGCATTAAACAAGAAAAACAGTGATACAAAAGTATCACAGCGGACCGACGAACAGAGCTGCATGCAAATATTTCGAATTAGCTGTTTTGACTTGAGGCAGGTATATCAGTAGTTTGTTAACTTAATTTGTACTTTGTGTACATACTTCTAGAAGTTAATGGACTTCTTAACGTGGTCAGGCAGAAGTAAAGCAATACTAAGAACGACAGAGTGAAAGTCATTATAGACGAACATAAACATGTTAGGTACACTTTGATTGGGAATTCACTAAAAAAACAGAGTCTATATTGGGCAGTGAATATGAGCACAGCACCAAGTGGGAGCGGATGTGGTCCAGTGGTAACGCCCTGGACTGGTAAAGCAGGGGTCGAGTTCGATCCCTCGCTCCTCCACTAACATTACTTATAGTCTTTCGGATGAGACTTTAAACCGAGGTCTCATGTGTCAGTGCTACACACTGAGCAAGAAAAATTAAATTACTATTTGATTATGTTTATCACAATAACTTTAATATGATACCTGAGCGTAAAATCTGTTTTGATCTGGATTCCAGCATTTCAGGAAGTAATCTAGAGGCCACCTAACACTGTCGTACATATAGGACAGCTGTCCTGCTGCCTCATACGAGCTAGGCCACTTCCATAAGCCCCATAGAAGAATGGTGGTCGAAGACGCCATAGGATAGCCAAACTTTACCATATCTGCCGCTGAAGTGTGAACGGTCTTAATAATTGCAACATGTCGCTTATTCGATTTCAGTGGCCAAAGGTCTTGCTATTTTTGTTTTCATCGTAAATTTGAAATTTACATATGGATTATGGACAAAGTAGCATCAGAGTTTTACTAACTACGTTACGCTTAATTTCCATCAACCTTTGTGGAAAAGTGACAATCGCACTAAGAATCGTAGCAACAATAGATTTTAAATTAGCGTGGGCATAGTCTCTGTACGCATGCGTAGAGAATGTTAGAATTCTTACCGTCGAACCATCCACCAGTAAGGTCCTCGTTGTTGTCTTTTCCATCGTTAAATGTAGAATCGAACCGCCAACCGACCCTGTTGTTAGCTGGCAGGTCGCCTGCACGTTGCGCCTCGTAAAAGAGTATTGACTTGCAAAGAACTTCATACAAATTGTAGCCATTGCCTGCAAAATAATGTCGTTGAAATACTACGAATGTACAATTACAATATAACTCAATACTTCGAAAGATCCTGCAGTTATAGAAACGAGAAAAAGTCAACCGTCTAGCTACAAAAGGCGACAACAAACATAGCTCGTTCTTAGCTTAAAGACTGCAATACAAGCCTCGTTCTGGGCTGATCGAAACAGCATATATGAATTTTTCGGGACATGATAAAGAAATGACACCGAGAAAATGTACCTGAATAAGCCTGAACGGAAGGGTAGTTGGAACAAATATCATAATTTTCAGGTAGAGGCGGACTGGTGGTGGTTGTAGTTAAAGGCGGACTTTGTGTTGTTGTTGTAGTTGTTGCTGTTGTTGTTGTCGTCTGTTGGTTACCTTTAAATAGTTTCGAATAATTAAGGTCATACAGAAACTCTATTCAAATTAACATGAATCACGGTATAAAAACATGAAGAGGAATGCATGTACCTATGTCACATAACAAAATTAACGGATCTACACATCCTTACCTGCATTAAATGACAGTATAACAGCAATGTCAATACATACTACAGACTCCCGCCATACTTTACATTGTGCAGAGATATAACTAACCCCACAGCATAAAATATCTTATCTCTACTGGGGGCGTCGGTCATATCAGCAAACGTTACCGACGATAAAATAAAACTCAATTAGATAGAGGCAGAAGTTCATTTGTTATACGTACCGGATGTAGGGAAGTGGCACTGTCCAGTGGGTTTGGGGCTCCCGATGGGGTATGACATATGGAACGTCATTGTGAGCGGAAGCTCATACATGTTAATGTAGTAAATGTTTTCCATGAAAATTGTGGCAGACGGTAAGGAAGTGTTGGTCACTGCAAATGTCCATTCCTTTCAAAAATACAAAATTGTACTTGAATTGTAAACTGTGATAAAGTTGTAACATTTCAGTAAATCCAAATAAAAATGAAAGTAACTATTGACATATTAAATGTTGATAAAATAACATGAACGGTAGGTAACCACTGACAAAACAAAGTTAATACATTTGTATGCATGTAGATATTGTTATATGTTTTTTTTTTGTAACTCTAATCTTCAAAAAATCAAAACAAAATAAAACGTATGAGTAACTATTTTCTAAATGTTTTCCACTAGTGAGGTGTTCTCTAACGGAATGGTCTAATTTAATTTGTCGTATTTTCACGTTTTCCCCAAAACACATCGTGACCTGATGCCATACACTGTAATTCTATATGCTTGTCAAATTATGCTATGAAAGATTCGCAGTTGCCATTATCTATGTGTGAAAAGATGAAGTACGTAAGAGATTAACAACAACTCAATTGTTAATAGAAAAAAAATGTGAAAGCCATATATTTTCGATAAAATAAAGCGAAAGTTGACTAATTATCTCATCTAATATCCTACCGTAATAACGTATATATCAGTGTCAAAATCAAGCCGGATGTCCACGGTACGTGGGAAATACGGCTGGCCGTCTGCTGTTGTGTCCAGGTCTAGGATACAAGACGCTGGGACCACAGACAATCCGTTACCCCCATTCCAAGGACTCCCAGGTGCATTAATAGGTGAGCATCCAGTGCCACATCCTGGAAAAAACGCAATAGGAATGAAGTCAATGAAGTCCATGATTCTTTCAGCAATAGTTCTTGGTGATCAGACGCTTGCTAACGCAAAGACTATACATCAGACCGTCTTCACAATCATATTAAATAGAAACGAAGGTCAACAATTCCAAGACACCATAATAAAGTTTGTGCATTTATTGTTAAGTTTTGAAAATTTTACGAATATTGAGAGTATATTTACTTAGAAACGCTTATTTATCGTAATAGAAGTGTTAGTAAACTGCGGTCAGATTGCTCTTGTACTTTTTATGTAAACTCTCTCCAAAGAGGCGTGTAGCGCATGAACTAAGGTTTATCATTTTTACTTTTCGAGTAAACGAAATTATGTGTACTAATGTAATCAATTTCAAGTACAAATACTTAAGCATCATTAACAATGCAATTGATTTTGCTTCCGCCCAAAGATTTTAATTAAGCAAATGTTAAGATCTAATTTTTGCAATCAGAACTGATATTTTCTCACACAAGTTTGAAATTGCTTTGTCCAACAATTGTCATTTTTGTAACTTTTTGTAGAGGGTTGAGTTTTTGTTTTGGCACTATTAACAAAAGTTGAGGTGTAAAAACATTCTTAAAACGATATACACTTACCTGTTGCCTGCATTGACCTCAGAATAATCAGTGCTGATACCGCAATTAGTGCAAACACTTGTTCTACAAATAAAATTCTTTGTTTTAATTTTTCAAAAACATGATTTTTTATAGTTAATAAACATTTAATTCAGTAAATTTGCAAAACATGTAGCTGTTAGCATTTTTTTTTTGTTCTATCAACTGAAATTCGTTAAAAATATCCGCTCTTGTTACACACTTACCCATTTTAATATTTTCTCAAATTGTAGAGTATGGCTTAGTAACTGAATTCGGCTTCTTTTATACAGAAACTCGCCAGATAGGTCAGCTATATCGAACATCGACCTACAAGGGGTGTTCGGAAAGTTTGGAGACAGCCTTTATAAATAGAGTCTAAATGGTAATTCTGTAAAAAAAATAATAATACTTACTTGTGGTAATCTATTTTCTACACCTGTGCCAAAGTTTAAACAAATAACAAACCATTTTCACAGCGAAAATAGTATGCCAACAGTACACAAGTTTTCTGACCTGACATTCTTTCCATTCTTTGCATTTTCCAAAAGTTCCTTTATTTGCATAGGCGATTTTCCTGCCTGAACGCACAACTTGATGAAAAATGCTGTTCCGCCTTTGACGGCGTCTCCATTGAGTGCATATATACTCCATCGCACAAAACAAAACTTTGCCTTAATGGAAAAAGTCTCAAAACAAAGGGAATATGACGTCACAAATTCAAAATGACGTAACGATAAAGAAGGTTTTTTCAACACACCATGTGAAAACAGAATATGAAAAGGCAATATATTGTTTAAATGGTATGATGTGCCTTACGATAGCTATGTTGCTATGGATACTGCAGAACATGATGTAATGTTACAAAAGCATCAAAACTAGTGTTTTAGTACTGATTATATTTCAAACTGTTTATGGACACAAAATCAAATAAAATAAATAATTTTCATGTGTCTCAAAACTTTCCGAACACCCCTTGTGTATCAGCAATCGAAACTAAAGGACCAAAATATCCAAAATATATATATTTTTTTTTTTTTTTTTTTTTTTACAGATAAACAACTGTTAATCGCGTCTGTTTCCTAGGGCTAACAAAAACTCGACATTTCACATTATTCGTAAACAACAGTCAAAAAAAGTAGTTCAATATACATGTTATGCTAGAGCTTGCATTAATTATGTTAAGCTAAAAACTACCGACATGAAACAGCCACGTGTTGATACCGGATTCCCATAATTCAAACGCCCTTAAACCGCCTTCCCTTTTCGAGAAATATAGTTACTAGAACCAAAGTTATCAAGGACAAAACTTGGACCCTAATGTGTGAATGAATTACTTCATTTGAACTTGTGTTTGATTTCCACAGATATCACTTGTTCTCTGCAAGCTCAAGTGAACAGAACAGAACAGAACAGAAGTGTATAGCTGAAATGAATAGTTAGATAGTCAGACCCTTTGAAGGGTAAGTGGTCGAGCAGGCGAACAAACCTTTGTTACCACGATGCCGTGGACTGGTTCCTCACTATTTTATAATAACGCATGAAATCATCACGAATATCAGGGGGAAAGCAGACACACATGTTGCCATTATGAGACATGTTCATATGTTCATAAGATGACAAAACAAAATGAAAAGAGTTAGAATTAGGTTGATATGATTCTTTTACTAATGACTAATGACTAATAACAACCTGAATTTTCAAACAGATGGAGCCTTTATAAATCTGTACATAAATAAATGCATGTACTGTATTCTTTGGAAAAAAATACATTTCTGAATTCTGTTTGACCCCATACATAAAACATATATTTAAGAAGTTTATTTAGAATCAAAAAGTTAGCACTATGACATTTCCACATCGTTTTATTGTTCATTAATTGTTCAATGAAAACCAAAGTAACAACAAGAGAGCAAGGCATTTGTATGACACGTTTATATCAAGTTGGAGCCAACATTGTATGGCCATCTTTTACCCACATATATGTTTGAGGCAACTGACTTTGCCTTCACTTCCGTGCAGTCTGATCATGGTCTGCACTATTCGCCATTCAGTCGGTAAAATTTCAATAGGTACCCCCATACAGAATTAATAGATCTGTCCAAAATGACAGATAAACAAGTTCATTTCAGATATTTAGGATGGTAAGTTTTAAAGGTGCCGCATATCTAAAAAATGAACGAAAACCGTAGTCCGAAAGATGTTTTTCAATCATATTTAAAAAAAGAAAACGCTGCAGTACTTGAAAACAGATGGTTCTTAAACCACTAAAAGCCTTTTCAAGATTTTTCAATGATCTTTATATGCCAAATTCTGATCGATCGGAAACTTTCCGGTTTTTACCAATATTTTGTCATCTCAGGAGATGTCGTGAAAACTGTTCGACAAGTTAAAGAATATGATTAGCGACCACACCTTGGACGTTTCGCGGCGAGTTCTGTTTGTCTCCAGATGTCTTCGTTGTCATAGTAACAATTAGCACTGACAACTTCTGCTAAGTAGTTTGTCGATTATTTTGGCCTGTTGCTATGTAAGGTCGGTTTGTTATTTTACTTCTAAAACCAAAGCCGAAAGGAAAGGGTAAAAAGATGAAAATTTATCTGGAAGGAAACTTTTTGCAGGCGGGTGAGTTTTATCAGTATAATATTTTTGTCTGTACATAAGTGTGAAATGAATTTAAAACATATTTCTTAAGTTCATTTTAAGTCGATAATAAAAGTTAATTGGATTTTCTGTTACAATGATATTTTTGTGGACATTTTTTTTAATTTTCTATTTTGTGCTAGTTGTACCCTGACATTTAGTATCGATAACTGAAAAGAAACGCTGTTTTTTAGTTTAGCTTAAAAGGAATCACTTCAACATTGGAGTGCAAGGAAATGGCGCCTTGAAAAATACTTATTAAATCAATTCGATATCATGTCTTGAAAATAACAAATCAGGTTCGTGATTCCAATGAAAGTGGAAATTTAAGTATCAGAATTTTTTTCGCCTCAAAAGAATTCGTAAACAAATTTGTCTAAAATTACTTATTACTGATTTATGAGCGTTTAATTCGGATTCTTTTAATTTTCAGCCATTTTGCTTGTATTTCTCATTGGTCACGTGACCGGAAGATGTAGTACGGAGGAAATTCACGAGGCCACGAGCATGTGCCTCAAAGACAGCTTGGTTCCACACAGTACAGATCCATTAGTTCCGGTTTTTAATGATTCTGCATCAGTTATTAACTTCTGCGTGTAAGTATTGCATTATTTCTCCCCCATTTTGAAAGTTCATTTTCTATAAAGTATCAGGAAAAACGGAAGAATAAGATATCATGGATGCGATACCGAACAAAATAATGCTATAAGAATAATATATGTGTATTTGTTTGTTTTTATCATATTGTTTTAATCTATGAAAAAATTAAGTAAATTTGAGCAGACGGAAATTATTCCACGTGAAGCGAGGTAAATAAATGATTCAACAAAAGTTATGCTTATCACAGCCAATCTTATTTGAGTTTATACTTCTGTATTGAGCCAATGTTCTCCAAAAATGTCTCTTGTTATTTCTAATGGTTAAATATATTTTAAAATATTGCTACAAAAACAGATCATTGACATTATATTAAAGTACATACCTCGTTGCTGAAATCAGTACGTCAAAATCTGTATGTAGATTTAAATTAGGACCTGCGGTGTTATAGCTGACATGGGGACATTTCGTTAAATGTATTAAATGGAAAAAAAAACTTGCATAGCAAAATAGTAAAAAACATCAAAAACATCTGTATTTACTTTATCTTTCCACATGATGCTACTGATAATTAAGTAAGACCGAGGAACGTCTGCCTCTATACATTAAACTTGATTATTACTATTTCTCTCCGATATATGTATATTGTGATCAGATAACGTAATTCCCACGATGACTTAAATAGGTTCAAAAGTTCAAAAATACAATCCTATGTGTGTAACTGTGGTGTTTAACCTTTTTAAAATATGGGTAAGAAAAACTTGTAAACAGTTTGTTTTTCTTCCACGGTTAATGGATTGTTGAACCTGCAGATTTACAGTTAATTTATTAGATGACAGCGAGAGCGTTTTATCAGCTTCTTGTTTTCAGTGTTTGATAAAACTTTTTCGCTTTCACACTTGATTTCCCCATCGATTTAAATATTGACATTGACGTTTTTTGTGTTTTTTGTTTCGCAGACGACATATTTCTGATATAAAAAATTGTATCACCAACGTGATATCGCCATGTACGTCCGACAAACGAGTGAAGGTTATATTTGGAGCAACTGGCGCCGCCCTGCTTGCAGCATATGATGGTTTGTGTCATGAACCTAATAAAAGTACGTATATCTTTCTCAACTTTTATCCTCCCGCAACTTACTTATTTATTTTGTTTGAGGAGGGGGTTCGATATAGATTTGCCTTTGCCCGTCCGTCCGATGTCCCGCTGTCACTCTGTCTGTATGTAGACTAGTTTGTGTCGCAAGTAACTCAAAACGAATAAATGCTAGAGCCATGAAACTTTCTAAGAATAGTTGTCAGCATTTGAACCTATGCACCAGTGTCATTGATGCACTTTATTGTACATCTGCAGACTGATGCCCCCTGAATAAGCAAAAAATAGCAATTTTAGAATTGTGTCGCGTGTAACTTCAGACGTACATAACTACTAGAGCCATGAGACTTTCTTCAAATAGTTGTCACGTGTGAGCTTATGCACCTGGATATTTTTACGCAAATTTATTGGAAATCGGCCGACTTATGTCCCCTGACTAAGCCAAAAGTAGCATTTTACACTTGTGCTGCATGTAACTCCAAAACCTGTAAACCTACACTACTTGGTATTTCGAAGTCAATTTATTGGAGATGCCGCCTGGATTAAGCAAAAATAGCATTTTTAGACTACTTATGTTAAGGACAATGTTTATACGCACCTGTTATTGTACAGGATTTTTTTGTGACAGCGGACTTGTGGGCATCCGTGTTTTATGGGCACATCACTAGTTTCTTCTTCATTGATTCTCTGGAACAATTTTGCTTCTTTAACTTGAAAGGGGTGATGTGATTGCAATTATAATTGCAGTTTTCTTTATCCTTAACTGATTAATTACTTATAACAAAAAATAAGTGTGAATTAAGCTCAACATTAGATAAGGGACATAGACCAAAATTTGAAATTTGGATGTTGTACCAGAACGACATTCGACAAAGCAAATGATTCAAAATTCGAGTGTCGAATATCGGGCTTCCACAATATTAAAAAATCAAGTGTTTGAAAATTTAAATGTCGTATGTCGTGCTCGCGCAACATTTCAAATTCAGAATGTCGTGCAAGCACACCATTCAAAGCAAATATCGTACTGTCACAAGACTCAGATTTCAAGTGTTTGAAAATCTTAATGTCAAATGTAGTGTTAGCACAACATTCAAATTTAAATTTTCAAAATTCAAATATCGAAATTCGTGCTAGCACAATGTGCGTTTCGCTATTTCAGGTTCTAGGATATTTCTCTTGAAGACATCTACGTCAAAAGCGTTTCGCTTGAAGACATCTACGTCACAGGCGTTTCGCTTGTAGACATCTACGTCACAGGCGTTTCGCTTGTAGACATCTACGTCACAGGCGTTTCGCTTGTAGACATGTACGTCACAGGCGTTTCGCTTGAAGACATATACGTCACATGCGTTTGGCTTGTAGACATTTACGTCACAAGTGTTTTACATGTAGACATCGACGTCACAGGTGTTCCACATTTAGACATCGACGTCGTAGGTGTTTTGCTTGTAGACATCGACGTCACAGGTGTTCCACATGTAGAAATCGAGGTCATAGGAGTTTTGCGTGTAGACATCGACGTCACAGGTCTTTTACATGTAGACATCGACGTCACAAGTGTTTTACATTTAGAAATCGACGTCACAGGTGTTTGACATGTAGACATCGACGTCACAGGTATTTCGCTTGTAGACATCGACGTCACAGGTGTTCGACATGTAGACATCGACGTCACAGGTGTACCACATGTAGACATCGACGTCACAGGTATTCCACATGTAGACATCGACGACACTGGTGTTTCGCTTGTAGGCATTTACGTCACAGGTGTTTCACATGTAGACATCAACGTCACAGATTTTTTGCTTGTAGCCATTCAATGTGCTGTGAAATGTAGTTTACGTCAGATTATTGTCTTTTCAGATATTGACATGACATGTGCCTGGGATCACGCAGAGAACATTTCTATGGCTGTGTATGAACTCATTCATTCTGTAGACACCATGGTCCAACATACAGCCTCTTTCTCGGATCTTTGCGAGTGAGAGTACTTTTATTTATTTCTTTTTTTTCTTTTCTTTTTCTTTGTAAATTGACAATGGTATGACTATGTTGATTTGATTTTAACGCCCTCTAAGATTTACAGTCATTTCGGGTAGGCAGTTTACCTTACCATTGCTTCCGGGAAGCACCATTTCAAGATTCCTATTCTCCGACATTGCTGAAAATCTCTAAACAAATATGAAAAAGTTTGACCGGTAAATTTAATTGAAAGTCATAATTCTTTTTTAAAGAAGTTTTTTTTTTAATGATTTACAAAATAAAGAATGAAAATCAATTAAAACTCTAGATATTGATAGTTTTTGATATGTTTAGTTATCTATGTGCATTTTCAGATGACACAGATAATTGCTTTGTTTTGTTTCAGACCTGTTCATGCTCTGATGCACAGTATCATGGCGATATATGAAGCAGCAGTGAAGCATGGCCATTGTTCGGAGGCGAGTAAGGAAGTCATGCATCAATATCTGGCCACCATAGTTTTCCCGTGCACTGATGTAGCAACCACGTACTACCCGTGCACACTGGCCCAGATCAACGTGGCAGCTATAGAATGTTTCGCCAAGAATGGCGTGATTGTCAGTAACGCTTTGGTCCCAACACCCGGCTCTCTGTCGAATGCGGACGAAATGTGCGGGTACGTATGATTGGTGCTATCATAAAAAATAATGCCAATATTGCTTCAATCCATGATATTAAAACGCTGTCGCCCTTCTTTAAATTATAAACAATACTAAAACTATATTAAAAAAGAGTTGTAAGAAGGTATCACATAGGAATGTGCCTAACTCAGTCGCTCATGGGCAAGTGCCTTTAGTTCGACAGTACATTACATCAGAACCACTAAGGCACACACAGACATGACAAGTAAGTAGTTTGCACATCCTAAATGTGGCGATTTAATTGGTGAAGTTCTGATAGCCAAGGATTTCTAAACGGTTTTCACTGCTTGAAATGTCACTTTAATATCAAGACGTTTTTAAAGATCGTATGTTATTTTGGTAATTACTTTTAGGTCCAAGAGCACAATACAGTCATGTATAAAGAGCCACATCACAAGATGTTTGTACGAGCCACAGGTGACCACACTGTACGGGTCGGCTGTGGAAGGGTACGAGGCTGCCTTCAACTGCATGTGTTTGCCAGACAACTTCGGTAAACTTAAATAACACATACATCATTTCAAACAATTTGTGAGCCATCAGAGATGACGATTAACATTTTTTTCAGAGAAGCATAAGTTTTTATTGAATGAAATCGGATCCTAGTATATCTATGTAATATTTACAGAGGCTTTCATGTTAACCTCAGGTTAACCTTGTACAACCACTAAGACATGATCTTCATAAAATTCGAAACAGCATAACTTGACTGATGGCATTTATTTTTTCAAATTTACTCTAAAAATATACCCTCAATGGTCTTCATTCCAGATATGATTCTGAGTTGCGCCGCAACGGCGGATGTGACGTCAGCCATGAGTAAATTCACAACCAGTGTACATAATCACAGCATTGCTGGAACACTAGACAAGCAAACACAGTGCGCGTAAGTTTCGGTGTTCATTTTAATCTTCTGTCAAGGGAAGTAACTTCTATCTTCATTGGAAAGTTATTTATGTAAAAATTACACAATGCCTACTTACTGTTAGAATTTATTCACTGACACTGCTACAGCGCTTACGGGTACTGTCATTATGCATGCTGGCACTTTCATCACGCTTGTTGGCAATGATACATGCTTGCTGGAAGTTACAACTTGTTTATTGTTTAGGCCATTATGACTATATCATATTTTCATTTGACTGTTCAAAGTAGCGTAGTGGTATATTCCATCATGTCGTGGCTATCTTAGTTTATTTGTAATGCATCCAAGAACAAATACACGACGTGATCAACCAGTATAGAAAATGTCATCAGACACTAGCCGAAATACAAGTAAGCATAATGTCAATTCAAAATTGTAAGTCACATTTTGACAACAGGGGGCGATATGTTCAAGTACTAGTTTTTGTGTTTTTCCGTAATTTGAAGGAAAGATATCGAGAATATCCGAATATGGATATAGATCTAACAGTAGTCAAAGGCCGGTGATTTCCGTTATCTTTCGTGAAAACTACAAAAGTGCGCCCCCTGGTATCAAAATGTGACTTGCAATATTGCAGTTCACATTATGCTTACTTTCAACTTGCTTAGTGGCTGATTACATCTTTCATATTGTTTGGTAACATCGTGTACTTTGTTCTGAGAGCATTGTAACAGAGCAATGTTGCAATATAAGTGCTGATATACAGTCCCGGCATGATGAAATATACCATGACGGTACATTGAACTGTCATTCAGTCAAATGAAATAATGATATAGACATCAAGGTCTGAACAGCATACAAGTTGTAACTTCCAGCAAGCAAAGTATCATTGTCAACAAGCGTGGTGAAGGTGCCAGCATGCACAATTACTATACCAGTAAGCACAACAGTAGTGTCAGTGACCAAATTGTAACAGTAAGCAGGCATTGTGTAATTTTTACCTAAATAACATTCCACAATCTTCTGTCGGTTTTAATGCAAGACCAAGACCATATGATAATAAGAACTATAATGTAAGCTTTCGAATACATTTGTTATCAAGCAACTCGTATCGTATCAAATGCAATGTATTGTTCCTTCTTATGCAACTATTTCATGGGGGAAATATGGAAGACTATTTCAAGTCTTATTATATTTTATTAATTGATTTTGTTTTCTGTTTTGGCCAGGCTTGAGAGCACTATGTCAGCGGAGATAGGAGCAGCTCTTGAGATGAGTTGTGCGGCCCCCGACATGGTGGGACACTGGAGAACATTCATGTCCACCGTGATTTACCCGTGCACCGAGACAGCCACTGCCTGCTACCCGAAGAAAATGTTTAACGGTAGTGAGACCCTGCAGTCGATGAGAGCCCTCCTTATAAGCCTTGTTGGCTTTGTAGTCAGCTTATGCGTTCTCTGATTTTGAACCCGTAGGTTTTGTAACGATATTTTGATATTCTTGAAAGCTGCAAAGCCTAGTTTAAGATACAATTCTTGTCCTGTAGTAGTTACTAAAACAAATGTTTCTTCACTGAATCCCGACATTAAGAAACGTGATGTTACTGTAAGTAGTAAAGATCAAACCCTCTTCTCTCTCTCTCTGCTTTTCATAGAGGTAAATTCTTTTGGAATTTTTTGGCAGATTTTTCTTGTATCTCATTATAGGCTTATTACATTAGACTAAAAATAGAAAAATAATGGATATCGATGTGAATTTTTGACTTAGTGTAGAGACATAGACTATATTTCCAATATCTCATTTCTAGTCATTTTTGCAGGTAAATGCAGAAAATCAAGTCTTTTTGGGTCAACTACAATATTTTCATATACACTGTTATCCCTATGTTGTTTATACGTGAGTTAATGTTACATAACTAGAAGATATTGTAAACTGTATGTACATTGTATGAACTATAAGGTTGCATATTAGATTTGTTTTACTTAAATACATGTTAAATGCGTGAATATGTCAATCTTGTGAAAGCTGATAGTGTGCTGTTCAAATGACCTTGTCGTATAAATATCATAGTACAAAGAAGTTTAAAAGTGTTAATGCCAAAGTGTGTCTGTGTATACCTGTATTTTAGGCTTTTTTTATTGTCTCAGATACTTTTAAGAAGCGGATGTACTCCACGCAAGCTTTGGCATCACTTCATTTTTGTAAAAAAACATTGTGATCATTATGAACGTACATAATTATTTTAGATTGTTTTTTTCTATATCTGTATAAATTGATATTAGCACCAGTTTAATTGCCCATGCAATCATGGAACCTCAATTCATTTCAAACGACTATACTTAAGTTTTGCTAATAACACCAGTAAAGGAAAGTGGACTTAAGAAAGAGTCGGTCTTAACCCATTTATGCCCAATGGATTATTCCATCCTTGTTAGTTGGACGAGTCCATTTTCAATTAAAACGGTTTCTATTCTATTTTCAGTTTCATTATATTTAGGAAAGAAAGTCTTTTTTTCAAGGAGTAGCGCCAAATTCTCAATTTCATACCTTGGCTCTTTAAGGGTGTTGATTTTCGCGTGAGTTTTGAAATAAATTGCGGAACGATACTGTATTATGAAAACTTGGACATGCCGTTATTATGTCGTTAGCGAAATAAGAACGTCTCTTTTTATTGCTGTCAGAAAAAAAACTGTTCGTTTTCAATACATTAATAAAAAGTGATGTAATTGATGACTGTTCGCAGACAGACTGTTTTTAAATTTCGTTGAATTTGTCATGAACACTTAAAAAATCCCAAAATCCCAATGTCTTTACAATTATTGTTTCTTTCTGTATGACATGCTGTATATCTGTATTTACAAATAAAAGTGCACTTTCTGTATATGTTTATTGTCTTTGTGTAACTCAACAGCACTTGGCCAAACTCCTTTACATGAATCTTTAAGGTCATTCTCCTGTTTACTGCTCGATTATTTGAGCTGGAAATTGTTCAAAATTTCAGTTATGTCAACGAAAGACTAATTGAAATATTCAAGATACATAATCAGGATTGATTGAAAAGTTGGCCGTTTAGGCTGAGACAATATGTTTTAACCCTTAGCGTTCAAGGTATATTCATGTGCATTTCTCTAATTATCTGGATTATGATACATAAATGATAATGAAATCATGATGATGGTATATAAATGCTTATCCATTATCTGGTTTAACGAAAATTTAAAAGCTGGTATTTCCGATTATTATTCATGGGGTTTATTTGGAACTTTAACAGAATCATAAACTGTGACATGCTATCAATGCAGACAACTATGAATCTGATATAAACTATGCTGTATTTAATTAGCTTCTTGGACTGGCTCAATCTCTACATGTTTAATGTAAGCTTCAAAAGAGTTCGTTGGCTTCAGATTACGATATGTGTTTACCATTTGCGCCAGATACTTTCATGTTTTAAACGTTTACAACTAGTAGGACGGACTAGAAAGAAGTTGTCAAGGTTCACACATTCAATGTGTGTTTTTTTCACTTCTAACAAGAGCCACGTCAGGTTAGTTAAGTTACCTTCTATCTGTTTCGAACTTACAGAAATAAGCTCAAACTTTTAATAATAAAAAAATCCCTGTCTCTCGTTACTGCTCGCTTTCTTAGGATTTCTTGATCGCTGTGATTTTATTTAATAAACACTAACTAACATTTTGAAAAGGTTTATATTCTTTATTCCATGGCAATAATTATACTAAAATAAAAGATATGTTATATATGTATTGATAACAGAGTATATTTAGTACAAACGTTTAAAACTTATTCAGTCATAAGCCATTTATCCACTTATTAAACTTACTTATTAGCAATTTAATCCAAGAGTTTGTAAGATTTGCTAGTTCATTTATTACAAACAATGTAAACAATTAGGACTTACAAATGGTTACTCTGATTAAAGTATATTGTACCTGGAACTTTTAATGATGCATTTCAAAGACTACTGCATTCTATAACGGTGCAAACACGGTGTGTAGCACTGCTCAAAGTCTGCATGCATATTGTATGTACATTACTTGGAATAAAACATATACTTAAATAACATACATTTTTATGTAAATGGATATAACCATTTAGGTAAACCTAACTTCATGCGTGATATTTATAACATCTCAAATACACCTTCAGGAAACGATACTCGCTTAGTCCACATCAAAGTAGTCTTCTCGTTGGCTGGGACGTGTCTTGTGCGTTTGAATGTGTATACTACAATGTTCATTGCTGGTAAAATGACTTTGCAGGCAGCGTGCGGCGTCTATGTTACTCTCATAGAAGTCAACAACACCAACAATTTCAAGAAGTTCTATCGTTCTTTTCTCCAGAAAGCTGATCACGTGATTCAAATGTATTAATCGGCTGATTTGTTGCGCATTCACCGGAAGAAATAGTAGAACTAAATGTGTTTCCCAGCTGGCCTTTCCTGTCAATGGAGAATGACAGCTGACGTGACGATGAGCTTCTGACACCAACAGTGTCCTTACACAGATCAGGAGAAGTGGGTGGGGTAAGACTATAGAAGTCACCACGGATATATGTCGGTAAAGACGAATATCCAGAGCTACCATAAAGTGACACATATTTCGGATAATGTTTATCTGGAGATGAGTAACCGTCGAAGGTATCATAATCATCATTCTCATCTGCAACAATGGAACTATCAGACGATTCATACTCGTCAACTGATGGAGAGTTTTCACATCGCACAGGTTCGTCGAAGATCAGACTGCTTATATAGTCTCTTGTTTCCGGGAATATAGAGTCATCAATAGATTTCCCAGCTGCCCTTGCAAGAAGACCTGACATCAATTCTTCCATTTTTTCTGAAAAAAAAAGAAAAATATTGTTAAGTAAAGTAATTTTGAATAAAACAAATGCAAAAAAAAATCTTTAAAAAAACTATTTGTTGTTGTTTTGTCTGTAATTAAATGAGGTATGTGATCATCATCTTCATCGTCATTTGCTTTTACGACCCTTACAAAGCGTACAACTTTATTTTATGCTTTTATATTTTATGATTTTATACTTTTGACCTTAAGGGTAGTGGCACTGTTGCTTGATCAACGACAGACGTCATGGATTTACTAAACGTTCAAAATATTTTTAGTCTGCCAAATTTGATAATTTCAAATAATCCTTTTGTCTGTTTAACAAATAGCATTGTTATTTTGATTATATAATAAGTACAAAAAAGTTTCTCGTAAAGGGTTAAGAATAAAATATTGTCAGCGTTAATTAATTTGGGCTATTCTACAGAAAGGAAAGTGACACATTTCACAGACTACAACATATTTTGAGCATAATATCCTTTTAGGATTTTGTCTTTTGTTTCTATAGTATCTAGCAAATTCAGCGTTGAAGATTCATGGTGATTCTTGACAAAAGGATCAGAATATATTGACGAAATCTTGATGTGTTTCTGTTATTTTGGGTGCCTTTAATTTCGGTAAATTATACCTTTTGTAAATCTTATATAGCAAATGGCTTGGAGCATGGTATTTAGGTCTTTGTTTGGATGTTTTGATAAAAAAATAAAGAGAAAAGTGATAATACAGTGATTGTTGCGATTAACTATGTAATTTTAGACGACTGTTGCCTTATTAACTTATCAGATATAATTGATGTTATATTGGCCTTTATTTGCTTTATTACGAGTCCATGCATTATAGGATTGAATTCTGCTTGTCACTAGATCTATAATTAAAATAAAAGAATAATAAAATTGGTTATTTAAGAAACAACCTTCTTGAAATTTGTATACTTGTCCCCTGTAATGTGTTAAACGCACACCTTATGTCTTGTTTACTGAAACCTCTAAGGAATTAGATGTATAAAATAAATTTACCTAACGTGTCGTTTACCGAAACCTCCGGTAACCGTCATTCTATGAAAGAAGAAATAATAATTTATTGACTCAAACTTTACAAAGTTTCTCGTCATATAAAGTATTCATAATATACATGGACTAAAGATACATGAAAGATCAAAGGATTACATGTAAATATACACAAACTCCTCAACAATGAGAGTTGTTTTGAACCATAGAATTTTTCAAGTGTTTATCCCTTTTATCTCATAACATTAACCTCACGTCTTTATGTAAACTTAGAAAGGAAACTGGAGGTTATATCCCATGGAGTTTACAATTGTTGGAGGTTACGTACCATTTACATAAAAATGAGGTTAGGTACAATAGAGGTTCGGTGTTGCCATTAAAGTATGAAAAATATAAGGTAGAGATGTTTGTTGCACAGTTATATTATTGTTAAATCGAATTAACAAATTAGATTATAATGATTTTGAGTAACAACAGATCACAATTATTTAACGACAATATTTTTATTTACACGCACAAAATCAAATTTGACAACTCATTGTGGAATTCATATGTGACAAACATACTTCAATAAAGATTAACTATACGTAGACAAAGGCAAAACTTTGCCATTTGTATGGGAATAGAATGAAAATTTATAATGATTAGATACTGGATAAAAGTTCTTAATCTAAATAATGACTGTTTGGTAAAACTTATGTATAACGATTTAAAACATGATGCAGAAAATGGACTTTCTTTTGCAGGAAATAATTGGGCATTTCCAATTAAACACATTTTAAATGAAATTAGAATGTCAAATTTATGGATTAATCAAGAACATACAACCGTAAATTTCCAACAAATAAAAAAACAGAATCCTCGACATTAATAAACAAGAGTGGTAAAGCAACATTAATAACTCTAGCAGACTGCCGTCCTATAGTATTTATAAACATTCCTTTGAAACTGAAGAATATTTAAAATAGGTTAGCATTAAGAAATTTCGAATCTCACATACAAAATTTAGATAGCCATCGCATAATTTAGCAATAGAAACCGGACGATTTGAGAATGTAACAAGAGAAAACAGACTTTGTAGAAACTGCAAATTAAACGTGGTAGAAAACGAATTTCACCTTTTATAGTTTGTCCGAAATTTTATACTTTACGTCGAAAATATCTGAAACCATATTAATGCCGTTGGCCAACAGTTTATAAATATGAAAATTTAATGTCGACAACAAATATACAGATGTTGAATAACTTGTCTAAATTTTTTTATTTTGCATTTAAAGAACGAATTAACAATGGTAAATAGAATCATATTATCAGTGAAAACTTTCTCTGCAAAACATTTGCACTTTGTAAGCTGTATGTCAAATGTTCTTCTACATGATGATTGTTTGTTGTATTGGCTATAAATGTGTATTGTCATTTTATGCCAAATAAAGTATATGTTATGTTATGTATAAATACATCAGCGGTACATAGTCTAAAAATATATATGTCGTATGTAACCACCAAAAATGGTACGTAACCTCCATAAATCGTTAGAAGTCTTGTCTTTTAGAAGAGTTTCAGATTTCTCATTATTAATTTGTGTTATCAAAGTAAACAGATAAATTTGTTTTTCGTAATATAGTACCAGTTTAAAAAAAGAAAAAAAAGGAATTTATCTTGTGAAATAGGTCTATTCAGGTCCCAAAGGAAAAAAACAAACAAACTCGCAATGTGTAAACGAATAAGTATAGATGTTGTCGTAGTGATTAAGTGGTCTAACACATACACAAAAATTGTGTCGTGTAAAAATTATATCATTCTGTGGAATGAATGACTTTGTCCCAAAATGTATGTGAAAATATTAAATAGTTTAAATTCAGTTTTTTATTCATGCGAAGAAACTGATTTTAATATTTCGCTTAATCAGTAAGAACGTTATTTCGAAACTTTTATTTCTAAATTCATTCAACTAGCTTACTAGCTTATGTTGAATTAATGTTGGAACAGAAATAGGAAAAATATTTTTCACATTTTTCTCATTTTCATTTTTAACTTCAAAACGATTTTATTTCACAATAAATAGATATTTTTATGGCAAGAACTTAAGAACTAATAAATTTCCTTTTTTGGACTTTGGACAGAACAAAACTAAACAAAAAACAAAAAAAAACTTCTTACTTCTGACTCCGGGTTTCTATTCCAAAATAATTTTACTGTTTTATCACAAGAACTAATGATAATACATGTACACTATTATTTATCTGGTACAGGAATGATATGGAAATTTTAGAATCACGATTTTTATCGCTCTGGGTTGAATGTTCAAACTTTAGCGAGTTACAAAAATTATCGTCAAGTTTACATAAATTACCGCATTTACTTTATATATCATTAATACCAAATAAATTAATTGCCTGTTTTTCATTAATCACAGGGCCGTACGTAAAGAGGTGATAATTCGCCGCCTTTAATATGTTTCCTTAAAAGAAGACCTGAATAAATTAATTTTCTTTGATGTTTCACCGAAATTACAGAGCAGAAGAGAACAGAACAGAACAGAGCAGACCACAACACAAATAGCAGACGAGAATAAAACTCACCCACTTCATACATCATGATCTATGAAAGTTCTTCTCCTGTACTCTAGAGGTCGCGGGTTTGATTCCCCGCTCCACTGAAATAAGTTACTGTCAGAATTTGGGGTTGTTTACCCTCGGCACCGGCCTAAGCCATATGGCCGAGCACGACGTAAAATAGTTATAACTCATTTTAAAAATACTTATAATAATTATTGTCGTGTGTAGATTATCATCATATGATCAAATGGAGGTGGTCAACAAAGTTGATCCAACCTCATAAGATCTTAAAAGAGAGCATTTAATGTTCTCTTATATTCTAACTTTTTTAGTAAAGTGGCATAAAAAATTAAATAAATTCTATGTTCTGAATTTTCATAAATTATCGTTAAGAAACATAGGTCTTAATATGTATGCATATTTAAGATATTAATATTCAAAATTTCTCTTTTTTTTTAATGACCTATATTTGTAACAAGAAGCAAGACTTACTTAGTGTAATATAGTGTCTTAATATTATGTTGTTATTAACGTAACTTAAATTATAGTTCCAGAGAGTTGTTTAAAAAAGTCTTTATACTTTAGTAAAAGAAATTTTGTCTTAAAAATGAAAGAATTTCGAGCAAATTACCGTATAATACAAAATTTTCCTTATATAAAAATTAATCCGAGAACTATAAGTTGTAAAGAAAACCAGGAGAATTTTCTTTAGAACTAAAACTCCGTTTTCACAGAGTTTTTATGATTTTGGCCCTGTCAGCTAGATATCAATTGTTAATGTACCTACTATATGTTGAGAAATACTTTTGTTAATTTATATAAGTAAATCTCAACAAGTGTAGACCCGAGGTAACTTATACTCCACGGGATACGGGGATCTGCACTGAGCAGCCAGCTGCTTAATGGGGGCTATTTTTACATTGTGTGGAGATTTGTTATAGTAGGTACTAAAAGCTTCCCCCCCACTAGAAGTCCATTGAAACGTTCTCGGGTTGTGGTCAAATAAGTAAAAAATATCTTATAATATATAATATTAATCATACCCACATAAAAATTCAACGAAGGACATCTTGTCAAAGTTAGAGAAAGTTGTTCTTTTCACCCTGGATCATAGCAGATAAACCGGTACATGTATTTTTTTGGCAAGCCACTGCGACTGTATGGCTGGCGTCGGAGAAACATGCACCCAGGTAGCAGCACTCTTTTTTACATTGATACAGCTGAGAGACTGAGAAACGCTCGCACAGTTACCCAAGAGAAAGCATACTGACTTCTCTCTAGTGCAGTGAAAGGTGCATCATATAATGAAACTGGTGAGATTGACTTTTAGTAGCGCAAACAATTTAGAAAGGAAATTGGATGCAGTATTGAAAACTCAAATTCACATCAAAAACCAAAAAACAGAGGAAGTGTATTCCAGAACCAACTGAACAAGAAAAGACAGACTTCTTTAGAGCACAGAGTGAAATAGGAAGAAAACCTGCTATTTTGACTGTAATGAAAGACAAGTGCAGGACGCATAACAGCCTCAAACATGAAAGGCGTTTGTTGCACTGATCTAGCAAAACCCTCACAGTCTCTGATCAAGAAGATATGTTATCCATCTAATGTATTTCAGAATGAATCAACAAGGTGGGGTCATCAAAATGAAACGCAAGCCAAAAAAAAAACTTTTGCTTTAATACCATCAAAAGCATGAAAATGCTAAACTAACAGAGAATGGACTATTCATTTCAACCAAAAAAAACTTTCATAGCTGCTTCACCAGATGGTATTTTATCATGTGATTGCTGTCCTTAAAGTTGTGTGGAAGTGAAATGCTCTATCTCAAAGAAAGATCAAGTAGTTAGTGAAGAACTACCGTATTTGAAAAGATGCGATGATGGTCAACTTCGTTTGGACACATCTTACATGAAACAGAATGTCTGATATTTGTCTGAATTAAGCTAAATTGTTTGCTGAATGAATGCTGAATATAGTCTTACAGCAAAACTGATGACTGAATCATTGCTGAACAACCAAATCAACCATCTGTCTGAATAAAAGCAGAAAAGTGCCTATAAGGTTTAGAAATGTTTCAAGTTGTAGAATATGTCTGAAAATATTCTGAAAAATGTCTTACATGTTCAGACCAAAAAAGTTCAGTCTTGTTTCAGTTTCAGCAAATGTCTGAAGAAATACTGAAAGAAGGCTGACATGTTCAGACACAATTTTCAGTTTGGATTCAGCTTCAGTTTATGTCTGAAAAAAAACTGAAAGAAGGCTGACTTGTTCAGACCAAGAGTTCAATTTTGGTTCAACTTCAGCAAATATCTGAAGAAATACTGAAAGAAGGCTAACATGTTCAGAGCCAAAGATGTAACCAGCTTCAGACTGCATATTGCTATAACTGCAAATTTTAAGAGCTGGTTCAGATTGTTTCAGACATTTTTTTAAAACCACTGTAACTGAAAATTGTCAGGGTTGTTGGTGACATTCAAGACTTATTTTCTAAATGTTCTTAAAGTGATTATACTAAAATATTTAGTAAGCAAAACATGCAAAATCTTACTTAGAAGTCTAGAAAATTTAGAATTTTTAAAAATATCATCCTGAACAATTCAGACCTTTAAAACAAGAAGTATTTCAAAAGTACGTACACAATTTTAGATGTATTGTATAAGTGGGTGTATAATGTATTAATGTTTTTTGTTTTTTTTGCAAATGGTTTAAAAGTTAACTTTATTTCATTTAGTAATGCTTATCATAATGCTGCTTTTCAGTAACTTACTGGACCTGCAAACCAGACATTTTGGTTTGATTCCCGGCTGCACCAACCAATTTTTGTGCTCAATTTTTTCCAATTTATTTTATACTAAAATTCAACTACGGGATTATTAAGGAGGTGACATTACAAACACCAATAATAAGATTTGATTTCTTACAGAATTGATACTTAAAAGTTCAAGTGATAATAAAGGTTCGATGAAAAAAAAAACCCTTACAAAAATCAGTTTCTGAAAACACAATTGCACTTGACTTGTAACAAGCTAATACTACAGTGATGGATATCTAACTGACTCCAAAAAGTGCTCTCTGACAATGCACTGAGATCAATGGTGTTTCACACTTGTATGGGAAGAAAAACAGACAATTTCAGTGTGTTGCCAGTTTCAGACATCAGGCTGTTGGTACAACTGGTTATAGACAGAAAAGAATCTGCTCCAAAAGGAGGCACGTTATGATGAATACGCACTGACAATAGCCTCACATTAATCTGTGAAGAAAAGCTAGACTCCACATTAGACTTACAATAATAAACTTTAAATCTAAAATGACTGTAAGTATCTGAACTTTAACTGAGAAAGAATCACATTAAACTGCTTATAAATAACACGTAAATTTCTTCTTGGTTGTGGTCTGACAATAGACAAACAATAATTCTCTTTGTAATTTTTTCAACAAACTTGTACACTGACAATGCACTGGCAAGAAAAAAACTTTTTTATACAGTTATTCAAAGAACCTGACAGAAAACTGACTTAAAAACAAGAGGACCACGATTGCCCTATTATCACTTATTATGTTTGATTTGCCATATCTAAAATAAATAGCAATGAAATGTTTTTCTTTAAGGAGAATTATTTGTAAAATCAAAAAATCGCTATCTAGAGTTAAAAAGATTCAATATGTATAGGAAAGTCTATCTGGATATTTTTTATAAAAACTAGTTTGAATAATGTTTATCAACAAATGTAATTATGAATAAGTGGATGGGTAAAATGAAATTGATAATATCAAAACCTGGACATAAGTGGCTGGACATAAGTATAGGATCTTCAGTCTGTCTTCTTCATCTTTGGAAGAGACTCATTCTCTGGCACAAGTTCAGCCACCTTACAAAGAGGAGAGGATCATAGTTAAAATGTGTATTAGAATTAAAGATTAAAGCTGTCAGAATACTACGGTTTGTACCAATATCAGTAAGAAGTTATGGTTGTCGCACTCATTTCATATAAAACAGGTGTGAAAACTCAAGCGAAAAAGTTAAACTTACCTTTATATAGTTATAGAATTCTACTGAATATATGAACAGAACTAAAACTGAGGAAACATGGTTTCATGACATAGAAAAAATCTGTCTCGAAAAAACATCAAAACATTTGACTACTATTAGTGTTACCCGTAAATCCAATTTAATTACTGAATAACTTAAATTGCTTTATCACTGTTTAAGATTATTTATTACAATGAAAACAGTATCTGCAAATAACTATACTGTGTAATATTTTAATAATAATGATAAATTTATAATTCTTGCTTATAACATAAGCATCATGTAATCATTCATTTTTTATATTCAATGTAGTAAATAAACTTATGGTCTTAAATTTTAGGTTGTTAAAGGTCCCTTTGGTCTATGGTCTGGCTTTGTTTGTTGAATGAACCAGAGTTTTACTGACCTTGGGTCGCCGTTTTTTTTTTGCTGACTGATTTATTGTTGAACTGAAAGTTTAATTTTATACTGAACAGTATGAAAGGATGATTGCTGATCATAAAAAAATTGTCATATAATTATAAGAGTACTACTATGCTATCTTAATAACAACATAAACATAATCCTGTCTCTTAAATGCATGCTCAATATATCTTATTCTAAAGAACATTTTATAAGCAGATACTTTCTTGCTTATCAATTCATTTTGGCATTATGTTATTAACCATTATTTCACATCTTCAATCAGCTTCAGTACGAATATAATTGTTATAAAAAATTGGGTCGAGATATTTTGGGAACATACCGAAGTGTAGTGAATGGTTGTATTTCTTTAGAAATAATCAACGACAAATGAGTTTACTTGTTGTTATCAAAACACAAGCCTATGAAGAATGTTTTTACTGAATATCTCTTACGAAGTTAGAGTTAAACATGATATTTTTACAATAATTCTTTGTTCGTCTCGACATGTTTTCAATGTTTACGTTTGACCGGAAGTTGGTGCACTGCGGAATCAGGGCCTTAATTTACTGTCCTTGGGTGGTGACCATAGTTTGTTTCCTGCCGACCGTCCAACTAGTTGTTTCCACAGCTCACGACCCTGAAGATTTTTCGTGGGAAAGGTGAATAGTCTGAAAATAAATTTGTGTAAAAATAATTTACGGTGGCAGTACGTTGCCATAACTGCTTTATTGTTTGTGTGTGTTTTTTCTCTCAGCTCTTATCAAAATATTACCGACTTCTATTATACTACAACCAAAATAAACTCAGATGTTTAAAACCCAGTACTTATGCTGTGAGGTATAATTGTTAGATAAAGCATATTAGCAGTCCTTAAAAACAAGATGTGTGAAAATAAAAACGTCTTTGAGTTTGACATATATTTCAACTTTCAGTTTGTTTCGCTTCCAATAAAATATTCGTATTACATTATTACCTGAAAGGAGGATCACATCTGCATAGCTTATATTTGTGCAGACAACCACAAACAGCGCATAACTGCTTCTTCCATTTATTTAGCCAGTATGAACCATTTGAACAGCTCTCCTCGCAACAAGTTAACGCAATTTTTACTCGCAATTCAGGAAGAGTAACTCTTGTTGTACTATTGATAAAGCGCATGCACAGTTTGAGACTGTATTCCGCCAGGGCCTTAATTGAGAAAGATTCCGAAAGCTGCACTCAATAATAGACTGCACAGAACTTTTCATAGAAACACCTGTAAGAGATAAATACATGTATAATGAATAAATTAAATTATACTATTACTTCCAGACTTAGAAAATAAAAATTAAAATCACAAAAGTGTTTTCTTCTAAACAAAAAATTGTTCATACTGAAAAATATGGAATTTTGCTTCCTTTTATTCCGCATAAATGAGAGATCTTTTCCATTTTCAAACACAATGTTTATTCCAGTTCATTGAAAAGTACATTTTACAATTTGCAATTATCACAAAACCATTTGTCAACATCTATCAAAGCATTGTCAGTTACATTTGCACAAATGTTCTGTACCCACACACCACAAGCATCACAGTTTACAGACTGATCAGCCTCACTTTTAGGATCATCTACACAGTCACTACCACATGTTCCACACAGGTAAACTGGAACCCTCTTTATTCCTTTTTTGTATTTCTAGCAGAGTAATTCTCCTTCTCTGTTACTTTCAACATTTCTGGTAACACAGATGATAACCAAAACCATGTCAGTTTTTTCTCAGTTATTTTCCAGAATTGCTTGTCAAAGGTCACTCGGGTTATTATGCTTCCATGAAATAAGAATACAAATAAATCACACTAGGTTCGATCAAGAATCCTCATTTGACCAGGTATCTGATAGTAGTAGGGATGACACTTGTCTAAAGTCAGAGCTCCATTTTCAGATATTATATAGCTAACGTTGTCTAAAGAACGCCTTTTATCTGTAATGCTTTCAGGACATTTTATTTTAGACAATCCTTTTCCACAGCATTCACACTCCACTTCAAGGTCTGCACTTGCTGCAAGAAATGGACTTTCAATAAGCACAGATAATCCAGAATTAGAAGTCCGTAACATTTTATGTTTTTTTTTCATGAGTTATGTGTATTCTTGCTTTGCTTTGCTAAAGGTTCTAAAGATGCACCATGCTTCATGGCCAATGTTGGCCTCACTTCCTTCTGTAACAGAACTGTCTGCACAAGAGCAGAGGGGTCTGCAGATCTGTCTTTCCTAAGGGGCACAACAGGACTGACAACTCGGTGAAAAACACTTGCAGTTATCCTTCCCTTTCTCTGGGAGTGCCATATTTCTGAAGATGCTAGCTCTTGTGTAACGGCTTTTAAATCGTCACGTTGTTTTTCATTTATTCTTATTCCTTCCATAACCTTCTCTACAGAGATGTCTTTTTTGGCTTTTAAGTCCTCCACTACTTCGATGACAGACAGGGAAACAGACACTTTCTACACTTTTATCCTTCTATTTTCCTGCAGTAGAGTAAAACATAAATTATAAGGTCACCTTTTAGTAAGTCATAAAAGTCCTGTCTCACTTTCTCTTGATCTTTCACTTGTTCTGTCTGAATTTTAGTTAAAGGGTGAAATTTAATTTCAGGTATTTTTTCAGCACTTCTTTCTCTTTGTTTAAAGTCTTTCCATATCGACTCTTGGTCCATTTTACACTCCCTGCTTCAAGAGGCTTCATAATGGGCTTGCCTTTAGGTACATTCCATGTTGACAATTTACATGTTTTTGATATCTCCAGTCTTGGCTGTATGTTCTACTTTGAACAACAGTCATACAACATGGTTGCAAGCACCTAGCATGCCCGCAGTGCAACTGCAGTACTCAGACAAGATTTTGACACCAAGACTATTTGGCAAGTCCCTCTCAATCAAAATCCATACATCATAACATTTATTGTTTATAGCTTGTGAAGGGGTCACCTTTGCCTTAAGCAGACACTTATCACTCTGATCCCTTATGTTATGAACAAACACCTCCTTCGCCCATCCACCATCGAAGTACCTATATGCCTTCCCTTCCTTATATTCATTAATCAGTCGGTTCATGATGTCCCCTGTTGTCAACCTGTTCAGGTGAGCAGAAATGTCAGTTATGTACACTGATGTCCAGAACACTTTACCAGATTTCTCTCCTTTCCATCCAGATGTTAATGAGAAAGGGTCTGGGATGACATCGCCATTGATAATAAGTTTATCTCTGTACTCCTTCAAAAGTCTTTGTTCTGCTTGCTCAGCCTTTTCGGCTACCGGCAGGATTTCTTCCAAAACACAAAAGGCCCTGAGAATAAAAAGATTAACTTTTTATTTATTAAAACCAAGTTTAAAACAAGGGAAATACAGATAAGGAATAAGAAAAAAAGCCTTTGACAGATGAATCGATCATGAACTGAACCAATGATAGATGCTTCATATAATAAATAAATGTGACAAGTTCTGTACAGAAAGTCTATAGTATGTCTGACATATATATTTAATGCGAAATTAAACGCTTATATCAGCCACATTCAACAATCCTAAATATTGAGTTTTGAAAAAAAACACTATTGTATTACCTTTTCTTCATTAATTAACAAAAGATCAACCTGTCATCACGAACATGTTGGCATTTTTATAAGGCATCATTCATATACATGTGTAAGCATGTACATGGGGCTTATAGAACCCGAGGTAGTGTAGCGACAACAACTGTAAGTCAACACACAAATGCAGTAAACAATCACGTTATTTATATATATACTGTTTCGTATAAAATAACAATTTTGCAATGTGCACGGAGTAAATATAAACAAACAAAATGGTTTCTACTGTACCTTGCAGCCACATCAAAATCTCCATTTACCGATCGATTCCGGTGTAACATTAAATTTTGACCCCGTTGAAAATTGAGCCCATGGGTCATTTTTCAACGTTGAGAACTGACCCTAGGTCATTTTTCAACGTTAAGAACTGACACTGCCAACATTTCAACATTAAATTTTGATCAAAAAGTCGTTGAGACCTGATCAGTCGTTAGATTTTGATCAACAATGGGGTCATTTTTTAACGGTTAGTTAAATTGAAGTAAAACTTTGGAGATCGTCTGTTTGTGGTAGAGAAACACTTGGAAGGCTTCTTTAAAATGAATTCACAAGGCCGATACCTGGTTCAAACTGACAACTTCGCTGAGGTAGGCAAGATCGTCTATATGTTGGACAGGGAACTGTTAACGAAAGTTTAACACAATTATTTCCGATGGATGGGTGTGTGTGGTCGGAGTTCGACATGCACATCGAGACTCCCACACAGGAAGCATCTTTTCCGACCATAACTCATAATTATGGCCATTTTACGAACTTGTATGTAGTATATGTATATGCGTACCATGTCCCTGTGATAAGTAACATGCATGCTATCAGGTGTTATCAGTGTTACAAAGCAAAGGAGATAAATGCCAGTTTTATAAGTAAGTAATTAATTTATAGTGATTTAATAACATATTAAATACACCCGGCCCAATGGGCCTGTACGTCAACTTAAATAAACATAAAATATTTACATAAAGTCGCAAGTTATTATATTTACAGGCTCAATTGCCAAACTCGCAGGCAAAATGTGATAGAAATATGAAGAGAATCTATCATAATTGCATTTAACATGGATCATCATTCGGTTATAAAATGTATATAATCTTCGCTCAGTTTACAGTTCATGTGATTGTGATATATCTAATAAAGTTATCTGTAAATGCTTTAGTATGCTTTGACAATGTATTTGGCTAGCGTTCAAGATTTGCTATTTATCAAATATACTAATTTTTCTGAATCAGTCTATAAAATGAGTACTTTGTTACAAAATTGTACAAAAATAAATACACTTTTAATGCAGGAATACCACAGTTTAAATTTAGATAGAGTAATGTGATTTAAATCATACATAACTGTCAAGTTAATGCACTGAAACGCACAACAATTGAAATGTTTCACGGTCTATTTACTCGTAAGTGGGTAAAAATGACAGACAGGTAAAATTTTACTCGCACGTCCGGGTACTGGCATGTTTCCGGCAGGTGCGCGCTGGAACTGTTTAACTGTGTATTGTCGTGTGTATACAAATTCTATTACTTAAATTCATTGAATAAATATTAAACACTCTTTGTTTAAAATCTTTGTAGTTTTTATCCAGTTTATGAAATGACCGCTGCATCGATCACCTGTTTTGTGCAAGAATCGACTGCCAAAAAAGGCGCCATAAAAGTGAATATTTAAAAAAAAACAAAATCTGTAAACATCCTACAATATTGTCATCAATCTGAACTTTTACCACGGTAAAGTGTCGTTGCTTCATTTCGTTTTACTACTTAAGGATCATTTTAGTAATTATGATCCTGCCCTAAATGTTTTGTTTAAAAAGAAGGGAGTGACCCTGTGTTGACAAACGACTACAAATCTGGGTCGTCAGATGTGATTTTCCGTATGCAGTTGACATTTAAATTCATTTTGAGTAGAAAATATTACATATATAGTTTTCCTAATCAATAATTTAATTGTTTTGAAAGAATTGGTTTAAGACCCTAAATTCGGACTACCAAAATTCGGATGTACTCTGCTCAAAACATGGAATTATACTTTATATATGTATACTTCCGTGTTCAAAAGTACTTTTTTTCCAAAGAATAAATCCATGTTTTGTGAAATAGAACCTTTGACAAGATATAAGATTTTTCAGCGATTTGTTAAAAATATGTCAACCTCAGAATCAAGTGAGGAAGCAGTCAGTCGCTTTTAGAGGGATTGGTTTGTAATCTGGTTGGATATCCAGGAACTTTAGTACGGAAGACTGAACGCTGGTATTATATATGAGCATAACTGTTAAACTGGTCTGAAACAGTCAAATGTGTCACTAGATATCGAACATTTTAAAAAGTGTTTTATTTTTTATATATTTCTAATACAGTCGAAAGAAAATTTCTCCTAATCTTCCATCAAAACATCATTTTGAAGTAGTAAGTAACAGGTATAATGCTTTAGAAAGACAAAAAGAAAATGCATATAGATTTACATACCGTTTTTAGAAATGTTCAGCATCTGTTGGATCTTCTTGCAAATTTGGCATGAGGGAAACAATACCAACATGAATAGGTGCTGAGGTTGCAGGTTCAGTACTCCACCAAGTTCAAAAATAAATAGAGCAGCAATATGTTTTTGTAAATTATCTGGAGGCGCCATGGCAACAAATATACCTCTGGCAAATTGGGCCACAACTGTCTAATCGACAGCTTGTAAAAATCTTGTCACTGACTGTCTAGGTTGGCACTAATTTATCACATGTACCATTTCGGCGAATTAAAGGTATGTAGGAAGTGCACAGTGTTGGTATTAATGATGGCAGTAGAAAAAAATTATTTACTTCAGGACAATCAAATCCTATTTGGAACCACATGACCCATGGAGCAGGGCTAATTTTGACCCATGATTTGTACAGACTTGATAGAGGTGCACTAGCAAATGCTCCTCAGTTAATATCTAAGCTCTAGTCCTTTTTGTTTCTTACAAGATTTTTAAAGTTTTTCTTTTACAAGCCTATGTGAAATGAAGTGACCCCTGAAGTGGGGCCAATTCATAATATTTTGTTTGGAAAAGCTGAAATCAAAACCAGTCACTATTGGCACTGTACAAACTGTACTGACTGTATATATATTATATATTGCTATAGTACAGTTCATTGAATAAACATATAGTCTGACTAGTTCATTTCATAAAGCTTGATGCTTTTATCCTTGAGGTTGTGTGTTGGAGTGGTCATTTGATGTAATAAGTTATGGTAATAGTCTTTGTTTTAAGAACAGTTACTATCTTAAAGTACTAATTTGAACTGTACAGACATACATTTATTCATATCAGTATCTGTTTTCACCACATAGATCACGAGATGCTTCAGGATTAAATTTATTATCACAGTTGATGAATATCATGCAATATGAACATTGTATAAATATTTTTGTTAGTATGTCTTATTTCTGTTTTGCAGAACATGTTTTTCCTGCCTAGACTTCTCATCTGATGTAAACTACAAAACATTAAATATAAACTGTAATGAACACTTTAGACTTGAAAGAAAGAGTCGAAAAGATGAAAAAGGTAATGTCTTGGAGGTATACAGGGAAAAGCAGCAGCAGAGAATATATTCAGACTAGTGGATCATCAGAAGATGGGCAGAAAGTACTTACTAAGTATATAGATGGGATTTTTTTCAAGGAGAAAGGACTAAATACCTGGTTGATTAAGACATAGACAAATGTGCCAAACTCAAAAGCCATAACATAAAAAAAGGAAGACATTTGTATTAGAAACAAAAAATAAAGACTAGAAAGAACTCTTTTTAGAACATTCAAAAGACTTAAGGCCAAAGAAAAAGTGATACATACTGTTACAACTGTGTTATTAAATCTCTAGAATTTAGTTTTGGTGTTAGAAGTTCATTATCTTTAGTGCACAACTTACTACAAAAAATACCGTGTTATGCACTTAAATAAAACTATTCATAGAGTAGTTAGAAATACTGTGGTCATGTTTTTGTCTGTGTAGCTTCTGTGTTTGCATTCACAGTTTGTGAAGACTAACATTTGATCTGGAATCAATTGGTGTATCAGTGATTTCCACTTGAATTAACGTATAGCATTTTATGGAATCAGTTAGAATTTACTTTGTTAATCTAAACGTATTTTTTCTTTATTTATTCTGAAGTTCATCAAAATTATTAAGGTTATTTTCTTTACAAGAGTATATTCACAGACTTACTGTTCAAGATGCAAAAGCAAATGTCAGCAACAGATTTGTCATGTATTATCCAATTATTAATGCGCAGCTTACAGCTAAGATGGTATTTTAAATACTCTATAAAACCAAACCTTTGTCACCTTATTGTCATTGCAATACTTGAAGCTTTCCCACAATCCGATATGCCACTATAAATGCAATTTCATGTTTCCCAGACATCTTAACACTTCACTAACTGCTGTTTGTGGGGACTTGGACCGCCTTGTTTTTGTAATTATATAACTAAGCAAAATCGATCATGTACAAACTTAACATATATAATTTGTCACTATTTTCCTCCTCTCTGTCTTTCTCAATGAAGTTTATGAATTTGCCTGTCACATAGATATCTAGTTATTTACTTTTAAAATCATTAATTTTTCCGCTGAAACAAGAACAGGATTCACTCTTCCTGTTGTCAACTACTACAATATGCTGGCCATGAGTGACAGTATTGTCATCTGTCCTTAGTTTTATATACTTTTCATCATATAATGTGATTAAACTGCTAATGTTGTTTTCCAAGTGTAATGAACAAAATTTTCAGACAGTCTGGCACGACTACAAATGAATAGTTGTTTAGTGAAAAATCTGAAATATAACTGAATATTGTCGGACAATACTATACACAATGGCCTGAATATAGTCTTAATTTCTTCCCCGAGCAGTGTCTGATTACTTTCTTAATACTGCCAGACATGATTTAGAAATACATAGAACTTGTCTGAAAATGTCTGAATATTTCTCTAAATATATTGTCTGAGTGATCTGTCTGAAAAATATCTGAGTAATTCTTTATGAATAGTGTCTGAAAAAATTGTCTGAATGACCCTATGAATAAAGTCTGAACTGTCTGAATCATGCCTGGATTGTTCCAATTTCAGGCAGTTTTCAGCATCTCAGCCATTATTCAGAAAAAAAGTCTGAAGCCAAATTTAACTGAACCATGTTGTTATACATGATTTAGAAATACAATACAATGCTGATTTTTTCCTGAAATTGGTTAACAGACAAAATTCAGCTTTTGCAGTTTCAGGATAACAGCACTTACTTAGCAACAATTCAGACTGTATTTAGAAAAATTTTCAGCTAAATTCAGCTTCATTCAGATCAAATTCAGGCCATAATTTCCATGAGATTAAATTTATATATTATATTACTATCAAATCCAAACTCAGATGGACTGTACTGACTGTGAAACTTGTTATTTTGTTGTTTGGACAGCTGTAGATTGTCATCTGAAACAGATCTTCTTTAATGAGGGCTTATGGAAAAGTATGTGTGCGAGTGGACTTACAAACCGTGGCCAGGTTTGCAAAACAAGGTTGCACAGTATGAAAATCGTGTCCGGTTCGTGACCAGCTACTAAGAAACTTTAATATGGATTCAGAGACAATCAATCCATCGGTTCTTTGTTAACTTTGATAGAGATATGATTCTTATCAGATTGTAATATAAGCTTAACTCATTAAGAAAATAATAAACATCATAATTCATAAAAGGTCGCCTTTTAACGTAAGACAGTCTAGGCGTTCCATAATCATTGCCGTTCACAAAGAATGTATCGAGAGTATCCATTTCATTTTCAATGTGCAATATGATACGATAACACTGTTAGCAATGTTAGAATATTTGTAAGTTACTTTAAATCCGTTTTACTACAATAATTTGTACTTCCTGTACATTTATGACGGATAAGCTTCATATAAATTTAAACCTTGTGATTTTGATGTAAATTAAGAAATTTTCAATGCTTATAACTTTATTCCTCTTTAGAAACTGTATGTCACAATGGTTCAGATAAGTATATATTTCAGTGCAAATATATTGTAAGTGACTGTCTACATACTAAGAATACTTTTTCATTTGTTACCGTCTGATGCAATCCGCTTTGTATTATTCTTGATAATTCCCGACGTGCGAAAGTTCCTTAAAGTCAGAATATCCAGCGTGAGGTTTGATAAAGTCCGAATATCCGGATCGCACCCGATTATACGGCATGTGATTATTTTTAATTATTGCAATTAATGACTGTTCGGCGGGAGATGATAAATTTACATGAAAAATATCATGGTCTTAAATAGTTCTGCTCGTTTGTTGTGCCATAACAAACATTTTACCTAAGATAAATAAAAACAATATTTATTATTTCCTTAATCTTTGATATACTTATTAAGGTTTCAACGGTCAACATATATGCTGTTACCACTTTTACATGATGTATACAATTCAAATCACAAGTCGAGCAAATGTTCTGCATTAGGCAAGCAATAATCTTCCTCCCTGAAACTGAACGCTTAAATGCTCGTTTCTTAAATACATGGTTATACTGAAACTTTCAAAGGCATTTGAGACGGAAAAGTAACTATTTTTCAGTTGACAAACCACTAACGAACAAGCAACAGAAGCACTCAGTAATGATGCAAATCTCACACACCACATGTCTCTATTTGAATGTATACGCATAGATCATCACAAGTGAAAAAAAACAGCTGCGAATCCCGATGGGATTTCACTAGGATCCCACCGGGATATTGCGGAATAAAAGTTCACGATTCCTAGACAATGGCATAAAAAAGAATGACCAGACGGCACAATATTGCTGTCTACTCTAATAATATTTTATTCAACTGCATAACACAATATTTGTTAAGTATTAAGTTGTGCACTAAAGACAATGAACTTCTAACACTAAACTTAATTCTGCAGATTCAGTAACACAGTTGTTACATAATGTATCACTTTTTCATTTGCCACAAGTCTTTTTAAAGTTCTAAAGTTATTTCTAGCCTTTATTTTTTGTTTCCAATGAAAATGACAAGCCTTTTTTATTTTGTGGCTTTTTAATTTTGGCACATTTTTTCTATGTCTTAATCAAGAAGGTATTTAGTCCTTTCTACATGATCTCATCTAGATACTCAATAATTTCAGTCCATCTTCTGATGATCCACTATTTGAATGTATTCTCAGCAGTCTGCTTTGCCTTTTATACGTCCATGACATTAACGTTTTCTTCAAGTTTAAACTTTCATCTCTTTCCACTTTTTCTTTGCAGTCCTCAGTCTTTATCATAGTCTATATTAAAAGTTTTGTAGTTTACATCAGGTGAGAAGTCTACACTGCTGAATCAGGCAGGAAAAACATATGACCTGCAAAACAGAAATAAGACATACAATCAAAATTATTTATACAATGTTCCTGTTGCATGATGTTCAATAACTATGATAATGATTTAATTCCGAAGCATCTATTGATAACATAATATGGTAAACACAGCTACTGATATGAACAAATGTTTGTATCTACAGTTCAAATTAGTGCTTTAAAGTAATAACTGTTCTTTTGCAAAGGTTTATAAAACAAAGACTATTTCTTTATAACATCAAATGGCCACTCTAACACACAACTTTAAGGGTTATGTCTGACTTTATGTTCATTTAATGAACTGTTTGTACAGTGCCCGGAGTCACTTCATTTAACAAAAAAAACTTTAAAAAATCTTCTTGTCAGAAACCACAAGGTCTAAAGCTTTAAATATTTGTTTTGTTTCATTAATTTGGCCAGTGGACCTCTACAAAGTCTGTACAAATCCTGGTTCAAGATTTCGTGCCAGATTTGCAAGACCAAACAGATGCTAAACATTTCTAAACAAGGTATGTAAATGTTTTTTATTATTATTTTTGTCTTTAGCATTCTACATGTTACTTACTTCTTGTTTTCTGTGTCCTAGTTACATCAAAATGATGTTTTGATGGAAGTTAAGTAGGAACTTTCTTTTGACTGTAATAGAAATGTATCAAAAATAAAATACTTTTTAAAATGATCTATATCTGACAAGGGCACATATGTTTTACACCAGTTTCAATAGCTGTGTAATATTAGTGGACAGCCCACCTAACAAATGTTCCTGGGTATCCAACCAGATTATGAACCAGTTTTACTGCAAGCGACTGACTGCTTATTTGCTCGATTCAGAGATTGTGACTTTTTTCAAATTGCTATAAACTCTAATATCTTTTTAAAAGCTATATTTTTTAAAACATGATATTATTCTGTGAAAAAAAATCTTTAATAAAAAAGTATAAATGTAATTCATAATTCCATATTTTGAATACAAAATGGTAGATCTATCCGAACTTTGTTCATCCGATTTTAGAGTCTTAAACCAATTATTTAAAAAATAATTAAATTGATGATAAGCAAAAAAAAAATATATGTAACACTTTGTACTTAAGATGAGTTTTAATGTGAACTGGTTGCGAAAATCACATCAGGCGACCCAGACTCGTAGCCGGTTGTCAACACTGCCTTCTTCACCAGGGCCTCAAGGCCCTGGTTTCACGAAGGGCTGGATCACACCAACAAAGATGAACCTTAAAATTAAAAAGAAATGAAGCATCGACACTTAACCATGATTACTGTTCAGATTGATGACAATAATGTAGGATGTTTTCAGATTTCTTTTACACTTCTCGAAATTCACGTTGATGGCGCCTTTTTTGCAGAACAGTAGTCTCTATCATCCAGACGTTTGTGTTTTACCTCTGTCATCGATTTTTTCTAAAGAAATTAATTCAACCTTTTACTACAATTTGGTTTGTCTCCAAAATTCCTCGACCCAAATGTAAATACCAATTATATTCACACTAAAAAAGTCATTCAACGTGTATAATGTAAAACAAATGCATTGATAAGCAAGAAAGTATTTCCTTATAAACTATTCTTAAAGAATAATCTGTTTAACATGCATTTAAGAGATAGGAACCGGATGTGTTTATGATCAAGTGACTTTGTTAGGATTTATTATTGTCATTTGTATTGATGTCAGCTGAATAAAGTACTTATTCTAGTTTCTTGATATTTTGTAGCTACTTCTAAGGGAGACAAGAAGCTAGTGATAAGATGTATATGTTACATTTCCAACAGAATATTTACAGATGGATGCTTTCATTGATTTTCAAAGATAAGGTAGGCATAATTAAGATTTGAACCAAGTTAATAGAACTGACAGTTGGCAAACAACCTTAATTATAATACCAAGTTAACTTTGGCAACATTTTTAAACATCAGATTATAAAAGCTATGCACTTCAAGGCATGCATAGTGGAGATATTCCTTTTCTCGACATACCATACATGTATGTACTAACATAAATGTATTCAACTGGCGTTTTCTCTATATCTTTTAGATAACCTGAGCATATGCATTTCCATCTTCTGAAGTTCGAAACTTAGCCATGTTGAATTATAACTTTTTTATCATGTCAGATCAAAAGAAAACCTTGTTAACGCTCAACTGGCTACATTTTCTACCCAGTCATCCTAAAAAAATCACCAGGGGTCAAAAACTAGTCTGACCTGTGGTCACTGTAAGATACAACATTTTGTGAACTTTATTTTATTCCTTCTTTAACTTTAAATGGATGAGTAATAAAAGATCAGCATGGCTTTATTTTTTTATCTTCCTATCTATATAAAAGTGTGAAGATAGAGCCTATATTTTTGCCCTTTTTTCCAATATATGTGGAATAATATGTTAATGGTACAAACCGTAGTATACTCAACTTTAATCTTTACTGTACTGATAATTAGGATTACTATTTCTTATCAGTAAAGGATTTAAAAAAAATCTATGGTGTAATAAGGATGCAGATAAAAAGCATGTCAGGACTGTGACATCTGAAGTGAAGTGAAAGTGAAGTGAAATATTTCAAACCAGTGTTGATACAAGTAAACAGTTGCGGAGTTCAATGATCGTCTTTGATATAGAGGAAAAAATAGAAGCATCAATTACATCAACATCACATAAAACACAAGGACTTATTTTAAAATGACTCTTTGTAGAATTTTAGACAGGTTCCAATTAGAAGTGAACGGAAGTTAAAGGTTGTTAACCTGTCAGTGGCACTTAGGTCATTTGGATGTACAACAATAGTGATGATGTATTTATATTATCCGTTTCATTTTACCCATCTACTTATTCATAACAACATAATTTACATTTGCTGATAAACATTATTCAAACTAGTTTTTATAAAAATATCCAGATATATATCATACACAAACTGATGATAAAGCTTGCACCTTCAGGAAGTTTTTTTCTAAATCTAGCAGATTCTTGATTTTACAAATAATTATACTTGAAGTAAAAGATTTCATTCCTTTCTATTTTAGGTATGGCATATCAAACATAAATCTTAAGTATACATGATGATAGAGCCAATCATCTTTTTAAAGATGATTCTTGTTTCAGTTAATGACATATTTACTTTTAAGGAGCTATGGCTATGTACTATGTGAATAACATGTATAATATAATTTGTCAATAGTCTGACTTATTCAGACAGAATTATGTCAAAAGTTTTAAGTTGGAAATTCATACTTTGAAATTTAAGACACAAGTGTCTGAATAATTCAGATTAATGTATCAATTAATTGTAAAGTGTAGTAAGAAAGTGTGTAACATACATTTAGCATGTTGTTTGTTAAGATGTTATTGCTTTCAAATATTTATTCATGCAAAAACATAAACATGAAATTCAACCTTTACATTTCAATTCCTGATTTGTATGTAAGAATTATTATGACTTACATCAATTTATCTGAATATTCAGACAAAATTTAAGTCTTCACAGTTTAAGATCACTCCATTGACACATGTCTGAATTATTCTTACAATTAAGAACTAGCCATGAACCATTTAAGACTTCATAAAATGGCCATGATTTTTTCTTGATATGTGTTCAAAGCCAATCCAAGAACTATGATAATTCTTCAACAGTTCAAGGACTGTTTATGAACATTATTCAAGGACTGTTCATGTCCAAAAGTTCATGAATAGTAGTCAAGAACTGATGCAGATCTATTAATGAAATCTTGAAAAGTTCTTGATTTCATGAACTGAATTTCACAGTGGGAATTAGGTAGAAGAAAGGTTTATTTATCGGTGTTCTGTACAATACAAGATATATCTGGATTTAAACCCAACTGAAAAAAAAACAACATTATTGGACCTGCGTAGTATAATTTGTCCAGCTGAGTATTCACCCAAATATTTTTCTGTATATATACACTTTTAAATGACCTATAAAAATAAATACATGTGCAGTCACCTGTACAATATTGCTAAATACCAATGTAAGAGATAAAGTTTGGTAAAATGAAAGTACATATTTTTTTCTTATCAGGGACTTTGTGTTAATTACAACGAAGTAGTTTGATCCCGGTTTACAAATTGGGACCCCGTTCTATAATAATCGCGGTCAAGATCTGGGATCCCGGTTTCAGATAGTTTGGGATCCCAGTGGTCTACTAATGCAATTTGAATGAAATGTTACAGGATTGATCAGTATCTGAAATACTTGCGCATATCTAACGGGTTTTTTGGTTGAATGATTTTTGGCTAAGTCATGGCCCTTGAATAAAAAAGGCGTTTTGGCCTATTAATGATTTTTGTGTTGCAGGCTTCACAGTAGCTGCAACATGCTACAAAGTAGCCGTGACATATAGAGATCACTTCTCCATCGTCTGTCTGTTTGTCTATCTGTCCGTCCGTCCGTTGGTCTGTCCATCCATCGCAAAACTTGTCCGGACTACTCCTCTGAAACCACTGATGCAATTTCATCCAAGAATGATCAGTACCAAGTCTAGTTATGCATGTTGTCGGCATTTTCCAGTTCAGTGATTTTTTTGTCAGAGTTATGGCCCTTTAATGATTTTTATTTTTAAAGTTTGTCCGGACTACTCCTCTTATACTACTAAAGCAATTTAAATGAAATGTTACAGGATTGATCGGTACCTCAAGTACGGGCGCATATCTAACAGGTTTTTTGGTTGAATGATTTTTATAAAAATAAGTATAGAATTTCGTACCTGATTAATCCACCATTTTATTCAAAATTTAGCAATCGGAATACTTGGTGTTCTAGGTTAATAGATTAGTTTAGACTCATTTATTTTACATCGATTTCAATAAAAGTTCTTACAACTTAGATTCATCACACTCGATGACTGCTTCCTGTGTTCCATACCAGTATTCGCGCAGCGTGGAGGAATGTGAAGATCGTGAAAGAATCTCGTCTCTGCCGGGATTCGAACCCGCGACCTTTGGTTCCGGAGCCCTGCGCAAATACTGGTATGCATCCTCCTCTGGTGAACAGATAACCAGGACAAGGTAAAAACCGTGCCGAACGATACCCGCTTGGTTATATGCAGTTTAAAATTAGGCTTAAAGGTTGAAAAACTGAAAATATCACTTTAAGCCTTATAAATTAGTCTAGGTTTCCACTAAATGATAAATACAGTAACATGTGTGTTTTTCCAATGCTTTATTTAGCTCTTATAAACGTAAGACGTAGTTGCATATTTCATGTATTAGTTATAGAATATCATAGAGGACTTTACCGGCTGGTATCAGCGAATGGGGCGACAACAAGGGTCAATTATGGGAAATCAAACGAGACGGAACGTCGAGATTTATTTCCCATGATTGATCCGCTGATACCAGCCGGTAAAGTCCTCGATAATATTCTATAACTGATTTATCGCATGACCATCACAGCTTTTCTTTAAGATGGACGCTGTCTCGTGATTTTTCCACTACGTTTTTTGTTAACATTTAAGGTCTATACCCCCTTTAGGTACCTCTGCTGTTTTCAAGCCCAAGTAACTATGAACTCCTGGGAAAATGAACCAATCACGTTCATGATAAAATGCTAAACTGGGCATGCGAGAAAGAGTACCGATACCTAGCACATCAAAGTGTTATTTTACCTGAATTTAGAGAACGCATATTTTCAAACTAAAACTGTTGCGGTCATGCGATAACTCCAGTTTAGACGAGAAAGGTGAGAAAATTTGAAAGGTAAGAAGTTTATTTTATTTCTATAGTTTTTTTTTTTTATTTATCTTTTGATATATTACCTGTTGTTGTATTATTCAAGATACTTCCAATGACTCTCTTAGAGGCACTTGTAATACATCATCATTATTATTATCATTGTGAGATTTCATCAACTACAAAGTACAATTTGGCTGTGGTGTGTCAAACTGGCACCTTGGATTTGCTCAAGCCCAAAACAAGATCATTTGAGATTTCATGCAGTTGTAGAAAAGTTGTATTTATCAAATAAATAGCATTGCGACACAAGAACACGGTCATTATTGTTAATTTTGATCAACTTTCGAAATCTAAACAAGTTAAGGCACCACTGTTTCATGCACTACGCAGATCTATAACGATATTTTAAATTGCAGTCATAAGTGCATTTCCATTACACATGACATCAGACATCTATATACTTGCTTAATTTTGTATGTACATTTCCAAATTTTCTATTTTACATACTTTATAATGTATTTTGAAAATAAATTCTGTATTAATTGATGAACGAGTAGTATAAAACTGGGGGGGGGGGGCAATCTTCCCCTAGGGGAAGATTTGCCCTTTGGGGAAGATATGCCCTTTGGGTTACTGTGCATGTTTGAAAGGGGAAATAAACGTGGCATGAAGTCTATCATGAAGGTGGGGAGTTATCTGAACTTAGTTACCACCAGACTTCCTGGAAGTCTGCTGGACTATCTGAAAGTGTCGTGGTTTTTTCGCCCTTTTCGGTTATATTATTGTTTTGCTAAGTAAGGGAAGAAACTGTTATAGAAACTTCGTTTTTATCGTCGCTAGAGTTACATATCTTAATTAAGAGTGTATTAAAAATGTATAGGTAGTTTTTTTGCCCTTTCCGGTTATATTATTGTTTTGCGAAGTAAGGGAAGTAACTTTTATAGAAACTTGGTTTTTATCGTCGCTAGAGTTACATATCTTAATTAAGAGTGTATTAAAAATGTATGCTTTGCTTTTAACTTATATTATTTTTTGCTAGGTAAGGTAAATAACTGTTATATAAATTTGGTTTTTATCGTCTACTATGCGAATAAAAGAATGTTTCATCTGTTGATAGTGCTTCAATTAAGACAAAAACAAATAAAAAAAATTGTAATGTGGTTCATTATAACAAATCTAATTTTTCAAGGTGAGCTTTTTAATGCAAATTCAATTACTTAATTATCGCCGTTCCTGGACGGCGATATATACAATTAACAAGATTTGAACAGTTTTGCCTGTGCACCGCCTGCCTTTAGCCAATCAAAGCAAAGCATTTCATATCACATGATAACAAAATGGACGTCAAAATTCTTCTGCAAGGGATGCGTAAATGGACTTGCCCAACCGCCATGTTTGTCGGGTTACTTATTCTTACACCTGAAAAATACCATCATGAATGTACGATCTCAGTACCAGCCATCAGGCTCGTGTAGGATAAACACAGGATAATCGCAATATTTTTTGCTACATGTCATTTTTAACTAGAGAATGTAGTCTAAATAAGAGTATGGTTTGTTTGTTTTTTCCAAAACTTGCACTTAAAGAAAAAAATAAATGCTTGCTTCTGGGCGGTTCTAATCAGGATACAAACTCCCCGCAGGGGTTACTTCCCCTGATTAGTACAGTAAAAGTAGCAAAGCGTGACTTAACCGGTGCGAGGAGTTTGATCAGGATTTTTTCCGTGTTTTATATATGCTTCATTAGGGTTAGGGCGATATCGTATTTTTTATTTAAAATTTATTCTGTTTAAATTGTACACATAATATTCTTATGGTATTGAAGAACTGTATCTAGCTTTTGTTAAGTATACATTTTTTAGTAATAAATAAAGTTAAAAAACTACGCAAATAGTCAATTAATTATGCGTAGACTGGTTTTACAACAAAGCAATATTTACAAGGTTTTAATGCTGCAAATTTTTACATGATGTATAAAGATATTGGGATGTTTTTCATTAAGAAGCCAAATCGTCCGCTTTCAAAAATAGTCCAGCTACAATAAAAACTACAATGTATATTTAATCTACTTTATAATTTCTGTGTGAAAAATATCAAATATAACTTCGATTTTCAGTGCAAAGCATGTTGTAAGATTATCAAATTAATGAATGAATAATATGAAATACATTCATCTATGGATAAGACGAAATGCATGGTTGAACGGCGATTTCAAGCATTTTTGGAAATGCTAATACTTGTATATAGAGAATAATAGGTTAGTGTCTTAATATGAGAAAGTTTATCTGGCAAAGCGTAGGAATTTATCGGGTGAGCCGAAGGCGAACCCGATAAATTCCGCAGCCGAGCCGGATAAACTTTCTCATTTAAGACACTAACCTATTATTCTATTTATCCTGTCACATCTGGCATTTGTCAATAAATTACTATGATATTGAAAACCTATCTTTAAAGTGTTTCAAATGTCAAGGTTATCCGCCAGGTGAACATATACACAAAAAATAGTTCCAAAATTTCGATATATTTTTCCTTAAATGATCATGCTATATTATAAGATCTAGATACTGAAATATTTATTTTTATTCAAGTAGTCTCTGTTTGTAATAACAACCATTTAATAACTTTTTCTGATTATAAACACAAAAGTTGTCCATGACGTCACCGGTGATGACGTAGCATGTGCCGTATAAAGCAAAATTTATACGACCCCCCTTTATCGGGTCGGATATGAAATTATTGACAGGATAAAAAAATGTATTTGAGAAAATCCTTTGGAGGATAACGAGGTGTTTTGGTCATGTTTGTCAGTAGGATTTGAAAATTGTATTATTCACTGTTACATGTTAGTGGGGTACATTTAAATGAATTTAATTCTATATCTTAGTGATACAACCTTTCAAAGGAATAGTAACGTCGGTATTTTTTTAATTTATCCCGTTTTGGTTTAAATTTTCTATCTCAATTAAAATGGCGGAGGTCTGTTTGTTTACATCGGATAAAAAACGAAATGGTCGTTATTTTACCGAAATGGACTTTTTAAGGAGACTTTGTTATTCTAAGCGGAATTATTGCAAGTATAACATCGCTATGGATAATAAAGAAAAGGAGAATATTTTAGAGCAATATTGTTTTAATGAGAAAAATCCCGCTGCGTATGCCTGTAACAAGAAACTGTTTGAGGTTCTGGCTTAAAAGTATCCCGGATTATTTACGATTACTGGCATAAAACAATGGCTTAATAATCAAGACGCTTACTCGCTTCAAAACCCGAGAAGATATAGATTTAAGATGGCGAATGTAAGGGTGATGGCTATCGGTGAGCAGCAGGACATAGATCTTTTGTCGGGGACCAATCTTGCTGAGGAGAATGGCGGTGTACGATTGCTGCTTTGTGCTATACATATTTTATTGAGGAAGCTTTGGTTGAGACCACTGAAAAACAAAACGGCAAAGGAAGTTTTGAGTGCTACGAAAGACATTCTCGCAAACATTTCTCCGACTAAAATACAGAGAGTTCGGGGAGTAGTAGTGAATTTAAAGGTTACCAAACCGTTGTTACGTTTTATATTGCCACATCCAGCCAATCCTTTCCTTTTAAAAAGGAATTAAAAGGAATTCTGCCGGTAGAACCATTCTAATATAAACTTCAGGCTGAGATCTCTGACCTCTATGAGACCTGTTCCTCTTCATCTTCCTTATACTTATCCTCGTAATGTCTTTATCAAATAAGTCCATGTTTCTTAATCACGTCTTGACTCTTCAACGTCCAAGCAGTCACTGACTGTCCTGCAGATATATTTTGAAACATAACTTTCAGCTCAAGATATTTTGTTTAACATCCTCAAAAATGTCGCGAAGTCGTTCCCAGTTTATGTTCGATATGATCTAGAAATATTCTTTGATTTTTAAACTGTTCTTTGCAACATACACAATGCGTATTATTCTCAAAAATGTGTATGTTGCGAAGAACAACATTATCGCAACACTTTTATATTAGAATGGTTCTACCGGCCGAGCAGACAATCACTATAGCTAAATGTTTGCTTGAACGTCAAGCTTAACCTAACGATGTATCAATTATTGGCCAGAAAGAAATACAACCCACCGATGCAACACGCAAACGTCAGAATTCAAAAGTAGGCGATAAAACCAAGAAGAGTAAGAAACCTAGACAGGGTCCGATATCTACTGGAAGAAAACCGAAACATAACACCGGTGAATTTGACAACAATGCAATTACTGGACAAGTATTAAGTTGAATGCTTCCCTCACTCCTCCTCATTTTTGTTTAAAACGTCGAAGACGATGTTTCAGTGCGACATTTGTTTAAAGACTTTTGGGAGAAAGGATAATATGTTACGACATAAAAAAATGGCACATTCAGATACAGACTCAGATGAAGACGCAATGTCAGACGTATCAGTGAAAGAGGATATTTTTGGGCCCATAGAGGACAATGAGTCTAGCCACAGTGACGACAGTGACGATATATCTGTCACTTCAGAGGAATCTAGGGAGATCGATCCTTGGAGCTACATTGTAGATGATTCGTTTCAAAAGTTTCAGTCGCAGTATGACTCCAAGGTAAATGAGCTTATGGAAGAAGATACTGACATTAGTGAACTTGAAGCCAAAGAAAAAGTTTTCAGGAATATGAAAAGCACCTACAGGAAAGCAATGATGAACACTTTCGGCAGTAAATTGGTGTGGTTTGATGCAATGAAAAAAGATCCTATCTATAAAGAAGACAGTCAGTCAACTGATCGATACGGATGAGTATGACAAGGACGAAGCTTTGAAATACGGCATACTCAAGCGGAAGTTTCTCTTTGACAAGGTCCTAGACACTTACCAAATTCCAGAGCTGGAAAGAGAGAATAACATAGAACAAGAAGAAGGCTCGGATTGATAGTGTAAAACCCGAAATATATAGTTACGGCTGCTGTAGGACGACTGCGAGTATTTCGGGAAATAAGCTTTTAAAGGCAATAAGAAAAACAATTGCAATGCTTCACCATCCGTTTTTATAAACATTATTTCGACACAGATGGACACCATCAGTGAACACTGTTGATATGAACGATCTTAAGTTATATACACGTATACAAATAAGAAATCACGGATTGTTACAAAAGAAGCGTTGGAGGAGTTTTATGTAGCAATTATGACAATTCATCTTACTTAAGTAGCTTTTATGCTTAGCCATTAAAATGTGAAAAATAGAGAAACACTATCAGCATTGGATGTTAATGGCAAACGTGTGATATCAATAAAACAATAAAACTGTTTTTCTTTGTTGATTCTATTCTATATCCCTAGTTTATCACTTTGTTTTGTTCATGCATGACGTAAACTATTCACCTACAAAACTTTCATTATGTTAATGCTCATCTCTCTCTCTCTCTCTCTCTCTCTCTCTCTCTCCTCTTGTCTCCTCTTTCACTCTTCTTTCACTCCTCATGCCTACTCTTTCACTCCTTTTCACTCACTGATAATAACGTTTCCTTTTTAAAAGGAAAGGATTGGCTGGATGTGGCAATATAAAACGTAACAACGGTTTGGTAACCTTAAAATACACTACTTCTCCCCGAACTTTCTGTATTTTAGTCGGAGAAATGTTTGCGAGAATGTCTTTCATAGCACTAGAATAGCAAAGTTCCGTTTAAAAGTCCATTTCGGTAAAATAGCGACTATCTCGTTTTTTATCCGATGTAGTAAACAAACACACTTCCGCCATTTTAATTGAGATAGAAAATTTAAACCAAAACGGGATAAATTAAAAAATCGACGTTACTATTCCTTTGAAAAGTTGTATCACTAAGATATAGAATTAAATTCATTAAAATGTACCCCACTAACATGTAACAGTGAATAATACAATTTTTAAATCCTACTGACAAACATGAACAAAACACCTCGTTATCCTCCGAAAGATTTTCTCAAATACATTTTTATATTAAGTAATTGAATTTGCATTAAAAAGCTCACCTTGAAACATTAGATTTGTTATAATGAACCACATTACAAACAATTTAGTTTGTTTTGTCTTAATTGAAGCACTATCAACAGATGAAACATTCTTTTATTCGCATAGTAGACGATAAAAACCAAATTTATATAACAGTTATTTTTCTTACCTAGCAAAACAATAATATAAGTTAAAAGCAAAGCATACATTTTTAATACACTCTTAATTAAGATATGTAACTCTAGCGACGATAATCAAAGCACAGAGAGTACTGTCAGAAGCAAAAGTTCAAATATGTGGAGATTGTTCTTTGTCACTGCACCCATGTGATAAGAATCGTATCATTTTCTTCAGTTGCTTTTTTAGATATGCTCTAGAAAAGCATAATTTCAACATAAAAGTAATGGAGATAATCCATACATGAGCCAAGTCTTTGTTGGGACTTCCTTGTCAAATAAGTGTGACCATTGTATCAAGTATAAACTCAATCCCTCAAGTGTTTTCTGAGTTGTGGCATACAGATGTGACGGGAGAGACTATGAGGCTCTAATAAGAGCATTGCATGCGGTGCCAACACTTGTATGTTAAGAGCAACGACTAAATAAAATTGATTTCAAGAGTGTTATGTTGCTATTCAATTATTGCTGTTACGCACTTCACTTAAGATGAATAACTTTGTATTGTAAATGTTCAAGATATTAGTATTTAAACAAAAGTTTATTTTACATGTGAAAAGGGGGCTTAACTATAGAAACACTGACAACTTAGTAATGTTCCTTGTGCCTTGTCCCCAGTAGCAAGTATGCCAATAATGAGTTATTTTTGAGAGTTTTCAAAATTTTCTATATTAGTAACGAATTTCAACAAAAATTTAAAGTTGAAATGGGGCAGAACTCTAAAAACAGCTATCAGAGTAAAGCCTTTTGTCTTACAACTGTGACCCGTCATAATAAGCAAATATTTCAAGTTTCATATTGATATCTTTGATAGATTTGAAATCATTCCACTTAATAACCAATTTTGACAAAAATTCGAAGTTAAAAAGGAGCTTAACTCCAACGATATATTTCAGAATAATGCCCATTGTCTTACAACTGCATCTTTTCATTATAAGCAAGTATTCCAAGTTTTGAGGTGATACCTTTAAGTGTTACAGTAACTGGCTACATCAAAGATCTTGCACGACGACGAAGACGACCTAGCGATAATAATAGCTCGAGGTTTTCTTCGAAACAGATGAACCAAAACTAGGGGAAATACCATGATGATCTCTATTAAACTGAAATACTTGACCATAGCTTATATCCAAGTCAAGAGAAACACAGTAAGTAAACTGTTCGTAAAAAGGTAACAAAGTCATGTGAGCAAATAATTAAGACGTGAAAACAGTAGATGAATAACCTTAAATGTACAAAAATAATACTGCAAATATATATTGCCGTCTTAAATGCAATTATACTGACAACACAGAAGTTAACAGAACCTAATTTGTTGACTCCATGACCACGTTCAAAACATTCAGTGCTGTTTTAAAAGATGTTATTTGGTAATCAATCTACTCAGATTTGTCCTTGACCCACATGATGGCTATGTAAAATAACATCCTGTGACAAGTTTATAATGTGACACATACATCCTACCTTATATGAAGTAATCTTGCATAAAGAGTCCTATTCTGTCAGATGCTTTGAAAAAATTGATAATTTCTGACTGGATCTTATCTTTTGTATAGAAAATGTGGCATGAAATTAATTTAACGCAAAACATGGTCATAATGAAACCCCAAACATTTTCATTGAAATGTTTTAATCCTTACATTTTTTTATGACCAAGATATTTGGAGATCTTTGCTTATCAATAATCAACTGAAGGTGTTTCAAGAAAAGCATTAACAAGTAACGGTTATCAAAAAGTAGGGATTGGAACGATTACTGAAATCAATATTCTAATATTTGGTTTACCATATTGGAAAAGATTCGAATTTTCGATTTTCGGACGTTCCATTAGTTATCCGACTATCGATATCCGAATATAGGAACAGTTTAAATGTTTTCGTTAGACTAACGTGTTTCGAGAAACTGTTGTGTATAATCAAGAAATGCCTTGTTTAATGTAAGCCTCAAATACTTTTTGTGATTGCCATAAACACAATATATTTCATCTTTAAAACGCGAATTATCGCCATAAATACGGACAGTTGATAATGTAGCAATTATTGTTGTTGTTTTTTTTCAGTCAAGATTTGGGAAAACTGGCAAATATGTTGATATTGATATTTTAATCACAGGGTTTCCACTTGACTCTGAAACGCAAGGATCAATGACCCTTGACCCCAAACTTTGGAGGGTCATTTCCAGAACTTCAGAGGTCAGTGCTAAAGAGTATGATGGGCGGTCCCACGTTTTACCGGAACTGACCATTACTACCGGATTCGTAGCAGAATTTATGAAAGATATATATCATCATATATCAATATATGATATAATTAGCGTATTAACAAAAGGAATTTGAAGTATCTTCTAATGGAAAGATTTTATACGAGACTGAAAATCGCTTGGTTGCGGACAATTATTGCATACGGATATACACCGGAATCGAGCTGTATTTCATAAATAACCTGATTTTAAGTAATACAAATGATATAAAGCACTAATATACATCAGAATTAATACATATACCGAAGGAATATTAAGTATCTTCGAGTGGAACGTTTTTATACGTGATTGAAAATCGGCATGTTGCGGAAAATTTTCGCAAACGGATATACACTGGAATAGAGCTGTATTTCATAAATATTTTGAATTTAAGTCATACAAAACTTATGATTCATTCCTATACATCAGAAATAATACATCAATCAAAATAATTTGAAGTTTCCAAGCGCGGTAAGTTTTTACAACGGAAAGAAAAGCGGCAATCTTCGAAAAAAAATCGCATGCTGATTGAGATACGCCGGAATCGACCTGTATTTCTTAAATAACTGAATCTAAATAATAAAAATTATATTATTTATTCATATACATCAAAAGTAATATATTTACTGAAAACATTTATAGTTTCTTCGCGTGGCAATTTTGTACAACAAAGAAAATCGGCGATTTTTGAAAAAAAATCACACACGAAGATACACCCGAATCGACCCATAATTTTATCTGTTTGATTTGGAAGTTGTTAAATGTATTGTCTACTCCCGCCGCCACGTGTGAACATTCCATTAGTGTTTACTCTAATTAGGGGATTAACTGGGACAGTAGCATACACCATGAAACAAGAGTGAAGTTGTTATTGGAAAATCACCGCCTCCGAGCGTTCCGATTGGTCCGGCAGACGTATAGGCGGGTTAACATTACTCCGAGAGTTATTGATTGACGCACTGTTGCGTATCGCTGCGTAGTAAATTTTATGAATGATTTTTTTGCGGATGAATACTAAATTACTAACCTGTATTAACCTTGATTTGCCAAAAAATTGTAATTATACTTCATGCTTTCAGAATCAACAGAGTTCTGTAATATCAAAGAACTTTTATTGAAATTGCAATGAAAACTCATACAACCTGTGGCACTTTTTTTCAACGCGAATGTATGTATAAGAGGCCTACTTGTGCACAGAGGGCAGGTTCTGTCTAAAAAAGCAGTACCATCATAACGTCACGTCTCAGACGGGAGTCTTGTATTACATGTTCTAAATTTAAATAGAGTAATATAGTCACTGCGTGGGATTAAATTAAAATACTTTTCATAAATAAATGTTGTTTCAAAAGTATTGTATACACGACCTTTATTTGATATTTGCATTTGTTCATGCCAGAATTGTTTATACTGGTCAATTAGAGTCAATTTTATACGTAATGGGGTACTCTTATTGACGATAGTGTTCTGATTAATCCACAGGTCTGTCCTACCAACAGAGTTTAGAATTTCTTTAATTTTATTTACCCATCTAAAACTTTGATTTGTATTGTTAAGCATATATTGATATAGGATATAAGAAAGTTTACTTTGTTTTCGGAGTAAAAGTCTAACCCAAAAAGATATCATCCTAGTTTTAACTGTAATTTCTACAGGATATCTGCCAAGTTCACCTAATAACATGTATTTTGGAGTACTTTTCCTAGCAGATGTTGATTTTCTTAAAAAAGTAAAATGCACTTTTTCAAGTAGCTCAAAGTTTTCAAAGCCAAAAAATTCAGAACCATAAATTTAGATAGGTAATACAGTGTGGTCAAAAAGTTTTAGTGTAAGATCAATTGGTAAATCTGCATTATTGCATCTTAAATACAGTAAATGCAGGGCCTTATTTGCTTGTTGTGTCACATGTTTCCTTGCACTTAAAAAAAATCCGTTGGTAGTAAAAGTCATTCCAAGATAATGATAACAATCTTCAATAGCTATTATCTGGTCACCTTCCTCGTTCAAACGGCCCTAGACGATATGCACGCTCAATGGGAATAGTATATTCAAACTCGAGATTATCTTTTAGAAAGTTGTGTACTCGTTCATAACAGTTCTCAGCCTTTCGTTCCGAGAATCCTTCGAATATCAGGTTACATCTTCTACTCTTAGTATCTAGCTCTAACGACTTATATTCAAGAAATTTTAGTCTTTTTTCATGCTCGGACAGTGATATTTCTGCTTTCACTACACGTGTATTGAGGTTCATGCACATATCTAACTTGGCCTGAATTTCAGACACTTTTCGTACATCAGCATACATGACGGACAGTTTATCGTCTATGCTCAGAGTATAAAATTCATCAAGAGGGACATCTGTACTTATTCTAGCCCTTTTTGAGTGTTTATTTCGTTGCAAACGCCAATGGTCATCTTGACTATCGGACAATTGAGTCCGTGGATCACGTGCAGGGTCCTCGTGGCCAAGTAAGTCATACATGTTTTGGGTCGATATTGTATATTGTGAACCATCAGCCATATTTATAAATCCTACCAGTTATCACCTTACCACTATAAAATAGTTTTAGCCTTTAAGTTTCAGCAGAATTGTCAATATAAATTTATTTATGCCCTGCAAATTTTGTGAACTACCATCTTGTTTACCACCGGAACCGGAAATGTAAAAGATGTATTTATGATGAAAATAAAAATCATTCGACTTGTTAATGTGAACAATTAAAAACAACAACAACAACATAAAGAAAAAAAACAATGTGTTTGTGTTTTGATTTGAAAGTTTTTAGGGCTTCTTCTTGCCACATTATTTGTTCTTTGATCATAATTGTTTATTTATTTTTTGTTTTTTTTTTCAAAAAAATCTAGAATGAATAAGCAAAAAAAGTATATGCATTTATAATGAAAAAAAATCATAGATCTAGTCTAAGATTTCTTACACGTACCTCAGGCAAAATATATCACAGACAAATAAGCAACACATCATTGTAAAAAGAACATTTTTATGGAAAAAAATCTCTCGATTGGAGTTAGGTAATAAAGTCTTCAGAAAAACTGCATGGGACAAACATGAGCATGTTCTTTCTGGATCACTTACTTGGAAAATATCTCTAGATATTTTCACCAATGTATCTTTTATTCTATAATCCCAACTGAACTAGCCTCTCCATATAAATTTTGTTCATTGGCTTTATAATTCCATCAAAATTTAAATTATTTATTAAAACAATCTTCAATGTATATTCATGATGTAAGCTTAACTTGTTCAATCTTGTTTTTTGACCATTATCAGTCTACATTTTCACTTTCCAGCATAATGTTTAGGTTTTTTTGTTAACAGGCCAGGTAGATTTGATAAGTGGCAAGGGATGAATGTGCGTCACTTTCACCTGTCACCCGCGACCAAGTGCGTAAAGTATGGATTTTAATTTGCTATAAAAGCATCTTTTAAGACGAAATTACCTGTAGGAGCGGATGTGGTCCAGTGGTAACGTGCTGGACTGGTAAAGCAGGGGTCCCGAGTTCGATCCCCCGCTCCTCCACTAACATTACTAATAGTCTTCCGGATGAGACTTTAAACCGAGGTCCCATGTATACACTGAGCATGAAAAAGAACCAGGGGTGTCTCTGGAATGGGATGCTTTCTGTATCTTGCACTACCCCCACAACATAAAATAACTAATCTCTTCAGGGGGCGTCGGTCATATGGGCTGCCGCTACCGACGTTAAATAAGCTTAAATAGATAGATAGAAATTACCTGTGGAATTTTGTAAAACTGTCTTAGTTAGATATATATTTTTCGCTCATATGAAAATTTCGAGGTCAAAAATTCGTATCCCATGACCTTTAATATACTCTTAATTAAGATATGTAACTCTAGCGACGATAACAGTTACTTCCCTTACATCGCAAAACAATAATATAACCGGAAAGGACAAAAAACCACCTATACATTTTTAATACACTTTTAATTAAGATATGTAACTCTAGCGACGATAAAACCAAGTTTCTATAACATTTACTTCCCTTACTTTGCAAAACAATAATATAACCGGAAAGGGCGAAAAAACCACGACACTTTCAGAGAGTCCAGCAGACTTTCAGGAATTCTGGTGGTAACTAAGTTCAGATAACTCCCCACCTTCATGATAGACGTCTTGCCACGCTTATTTCCCTTTCAAACATGCACAGTAACCCAAAGGACAAATCTTCCCCAAAGGGCAAATCTTCCCCTAGGGGAAGATCCCGCCCCCCAGTTTTATACTACTTGAACGTACTCTCACTTTGTCACAAAAAATATGTTTTTCCAGATGACGGACCGGTACTACCGCTTAATAACAATATTAATAAACGTCTGCCCTGATCCCCTGCGAGAACTGTTTCTGAAACACGCCAAAGCAGACCCAGATCAAACAACGCCTTACAAAACATTAGATGCCTACCTTACCCTCCGGAAAACAGATTTTAAAAAACTGAAGTCCAGAAAGTTATTAAGACAAGACCAGTGGAATCTCATTTTCCCCCAACAAGGGCAAGTAAATATCAACCAATGGGATATAACATTATTGTCACTCCTGTTAAAGGAACTGTTTCCAGGTCGGTTACAGCCGTCAGATAAAGCAGCCATTGATGATATAAGAGATATCAGAAACAATCTCCAGCATATTGCCGGTACAGCGCTGATAACTGACTCGGAGTTTGCTAATATATACACACGTTTGCAATCAGAAAGTATTCAAATAGCTCATAGTGCTAAAGGTAAGACATTTGCAGAAAAAATAAAGAAAGACATCGAGACTATTGCCTATAGCGTGACAGCAGATATAGGCAACGTTCAACGGGAGTGGTATACCACTATTTGTGAAGACAAGTTTCAACAATTAAAGGAACAAATTAACAACGCATCTGTTAAACGTGTACACTCTTGTGGAAAAGTCAAGAAACGGTTGGGAGGTTTGTTTTGTTTTTGAGTTCTAAAGATGACATTAGCGCCGTAAATTTAAAATATGTGATCGCTTGTTTCGTTTTTTTTATTCTTCGTGTATTCTTTCATGTTTAAGATTTATGCAGGAATGCCCATTCAAAACAATTATTTTGCTGGTTTCTACCTCACATGAAAGCTAAGTTCCGTATCCATTTACATCCAGTTTCAAACATTATTTTCTCTCCTTTTTCTTATTTACTGAAACCAAGATTTGCGCAGATATTGGTTCGTAAACTGGTTTGATACCCAGAAACACTTGTTAAGTGAACTGGTCGCCGGTATATGACCATAAAGATTTGAAATAGGTGTTTATCTCCACTAAAACAATCAAACAGAAAACTGAAACCAAGAAGGGTGTAATATATAGAGCACAAATTTAAGCTCCCGACTGAACAGATTTGATCGTAAGTTGTCTGTTTTGATTGAAGCTTAATTGATCAACTTACACTGGACATGAATGTAAATACAAATACAGTTTGAGATATATTCTAGATTCTTAATATATGTATGAAACAGTTTACAGGAGGATTTTAATACTTTATCTATGACAAGTATTTTTATCATTGTACTTTCATTGTTACATACGTAGGAAGGTAAACCAGTTTATACACAAGTTGGCTTCCTTTAAAAAGTAAGCCAAAGAGAGGTCAGCAGCTGTCGTCACTGAAAGAATGAATCTACTTGTTTCCAAGATCAATCTGAATTCTTTAAACATTCTGTGACTTCAATAATTATAAAAACTAGTAACCTAACTATTATTAATAGTTAATACCTTATTAGGCAAAATGACCGAAACTGACTATAATTTAGTTATTTCAAATGTTTTTATAGTGGCGTATCTATCATTTAAATAAATGAAACAAATTAAGATAAATTCATGTATTTCATACCTTGTAGAATCTTGATGATCTTCTTATAAGCCCCTAAGGCTTTACTCCCCCCTCTTTTACAACAATGGATGTAGTTGTTGTAGCCAGAACTCCCATGTTAAGCTGCTGCTTTTTTAGACTCATTAAGTTTTGTTTTCCCTTTCAATTTTTATTACACCTTTCTTAGTCCAAATATTTTACAAAATAATCAGCGATAGTATCTGTTAAGCTGGACTAAATATTAAAAGTGCGTAAATTTGATCTAAATCGAGGAAATGGACTTGTCAAAAAATGCTTTGAAATTCGTAAAAAATATTTACCATTTTTTCATGAACATGGCTAAATATTAATTTGTTCAACAGGCTGATGAGTTTCTCAGAAAAAAAATGCATTTTAGAATTTGTAGTTTTTAAAAAGTAGCATGCATTATAAGAAATGCATCCCTATAATTGTATTTTCAGTGTTTAGTTAAGGGAATACAAAATTATTCTGTACGTTCTGTTCATAATGGGCCGTTTTAACCATGGGCCGTTTTGACCCGAAGTTAAATTTTGATTTCGTTTAAATAAATTCGTATTTTGATTCGGAGCATGCGCATAACTATCTTTGTAGACTGGTTTTCATGATTTTAGGCTTAATATGAGATCATTAACTAAAATTTGATACGCAAAAATGGATGCCGCCAGCAATTAAAGCCAACACTGTGGAGAGGTCTGATGACCTCTCCAATTATTATTTGTGTTCTACAGAAAGCTTTAAAACACTCCTCCGAAAACACAACATGCAGGACGAACTCCCGGATATGCCCCCAGAGGCTACAAGAACTGATAACGAGTTCACAACTTTATAGCCGTGTATATTACACAATGTATCGTATATTCGGTGGCACGGATTATCCGACTGATCATGATGACTGTATAGTTTTTAAAGGGGCTGTACTCCAGATTTGATATAAAAATATGTTTTACATAAATTAAATATCTAGATGCCGTGATATTAAAACAACATGATATTTTACTTCAAAACTGATTATAAAAGTCAAAATAGAACAAAAAAATATATTCGCTTCAGCTTGATTTGAACTCTGGACCCTCATGTTAACAAAATTTTTCCAATGCTTTTAATGTCACCACTATCACTGCAACTGAAATAACAATTATTTACTTTAAAAAGTTACGGTATAGCACTACGAAAGGAAAAAAAATCAATTTATAATGTGATTATCTGACTTATTTTTTGTCAGTAAGATGGTTTTTAAGCATAAGTCATAAATATTACAAGAAATTTATAATACAAGAAAACTTTCTTTTTTTTTGTTATCTGGAGCACAGCCCCTTTAAGCGTCAAGTAACCTTGAAGTATTTGATAAAGTTGTTAAATGAGCGTCTGCTGGCCATGATCAGTTGCCTGATGATATTGTGCAAACTGCAAATGTAACAACTCGGCCTTTTCCGACAATTTCGTATATAAAGACTTATTGAAGTCGCCTGAGGTGTTCCGAATGGTGCAAACTCCACACAGCGGTTACTTCCCTTCCATACTCACTGCCGACAGTCATGTCACGTGATGATGGTCGAAAGTAAATAAACAAATTTTTAAACTTTTTTCAAGTTACATTGTTTTAAATTTCATTACACCCAGGCAGGTTTAATTGATGCAATTCCAATTGAAACTAAACTAAACGGAGAAAAATAATAAATTCTTAAAAAAGTTCATACATGTATATACAGCTGAAATCCAGCTAAGGTTAACCCGTGTCTGCAGAGATCTTTCCAAAGAATGAAGGGGAGCACCGCGAGGAGATTGGATATTGTGATGACGTTGTTAAATGTTACGCCAATTAATTTATTGATAAATTATTTGTTTCAGAGGACTTTATAAATATATAAAAAAGTAAGTTAAAACTTGACCTATGTTTTATGCTTTAGTTGAACATTTCAAAGAATACCAGTATATTTCTTTTAAATTCTCACACAAATTTCATTATATTTTGATGCCTAAAACGCACCAAAATGAGCTATTTACTCTACCTTTTCAGAAACCTTTCTTGGGGGAGAATCCCCAACCCCCCCCCCTACGGAAAAGGCTCACCCCCTCCCGTACCTTCCCCCAAGCCCCCCACCCCCAGTCAGAAATTTCTGGATCCGGCCCAGAAATGATAATGTTTCAAGTAACCTTTTTTAATTTCTTAACATCCAGACATGTTTAATCAATGCAATTCCAATTATAACTAAACAAAGTAAGAGAAAAAATAACTTCTTAAAAAGTTCAAACATGTATATATAGCTGAAATCTAGCTAAGGTTATGTGTGTAGCCGAAGAATGAAGGGGAGATTGAGTACACCGTGTCATAAACAGCTGTTCGGCGCATTGGGGAATGTGGCACTGATTTGTTTGTTGACATGTTTTAAAGGCGCAGAATATTTAAGGGAAAACCAAAATGGTAATATAACATAAGCTGAATGAACTAAAGCAATGAAAAAAATGTTTCTGATCATCGAAAATTATTTTTAATATGTAGATCTGTGGTCGCTTTATTTACTATTCTAAAACTATCTGCAATTTGCTGCTACGAACGTCACTGGTAAATAGTGCACGTACTTACGCCACTTATAAATATACGTGGGTGTGAGAAGGGAAATAGCTTTTAAAGTTTTCGTGATCTACCATCATATCTATCACTGATTCTCGTTCATATGCGTAATTATTTAATAGCTCAGGCATGTGGCCTTCGTGATTAAATTACTACGTATCTGAACTCGACACGGTAATATATTCGACGGTACATCACTTAATTTTAAAATCTATCTCCTAAGTAAAACCAAAATTACAGTGATAAGTTTCGTTTTACTTACTTTACAATTATCTATATAGTTTATTTCACTTTTATTTATAAAATGTAAGAAATATATTTATTCTAATATATTTTTTTCCTTTATTGTAAGTATAATGATATTTTAATAGAATAGCTACTATTTAAAACAAAAAGTAATGGAAACCCTATACCTACATGTCTAAAACAAGAATATTTTGCAACACATGCCTTAAGAGAATCACTCTTCTATGCCTCGCGCTGTCTTTTGTCTAAGGTATCAGGAAATAGCAACGATACATGGGACTTCGCTCTAACATGTACATATTATAAGCAGTATTCGTTGGGGAGTGGGAACTCGAAGTGCCTACCCTTGGATTATAAGTCTTCTCTGTTGCCATAAACCATGGATCTCGCAGATCTTGAATACAGCCCTCTATACTGCCGTAGGTTGGTACATCAGTACATCACTGAAGAGAAAATGTATACGTTACAGACGAATAAAACATTTACATGTCATAGATTATTTTTTTCAAATATTTAAATTACTTAATTGTTAAAAAAACAAAGAATTGCGAGATGGTAAGTATATAGAAGAAAAATAAGAAGTACATCATGTTTTCAATTATGTCAACGAAAAATGAAATTACTCAAAAATATTTTAGGTATACGAGGGGTGATCAAAAATCATGTGGACTATACCTCTAGAAATTTTATGTGCGATTTGGTTGCAATTATTCATGAAACGACTTTTAGCTATCATGAACAGATTCTCCCACACATTTCATAAACCACCACTTCATCAAACGTTATACGCATACTTGCATTCTCGAAGTCTACGCCAAATGTCAATATCATGTCTTGTATATCTGCTACTTTGTGTTACTGTTGTATGATGGATTTTAGTGATTTTCCTGTGTTGAAGAATTATAGAAGGTGTAGTAAATAAGAGGACTCTATGAACTACAAGAGATACACAAACTGTTTTATGTACTTTTGATAGTCAGCTGGACAATAGGTAGAGCGTCACAAGAAGTGTATCTGCTGTGTTGAAGATTATTTTGAAAAAAAAAGTAAGCTCTCAATAGGTACGTTTACAATGAAGTTACGTCATACGTCATTTGTGAGGTGACCAACCATCAGCAACAATAACTTCTTGCAGACGCTGTATTTGCGGTATCATGCCCCCGTCGAAGAAGAGGCGTAATGTTGTTTTGCAGATGTCGGTAGATCGGTAGATAACTGGTTTCTTGACCTCTAAGACCCTCTTTACAGAAAAGTGCAGCATTGTTGGCAATTTCATTTGAGTCTATGCTGGCATCTAATGTCAAATTCACAGGGACCTGTATTGTATAAGAGGCATTCGGTCAATTACTCGAGAAAGAGAGAATCCAGAAATTTCAATGTTTAGTATAAGGAGCAGATAACTCCAAATCGAGCTCACCTAGCAAAGTTGACCGTCCTGATTCGTCTTGGGATTTCAGTTGCGCATCATGTGGGATCATCATTGTGATTTTTTGTTTATCATCGGATCAGTATGAAGTTTAGGCTAATTATATATATTGTACTGTGTATATTTTAGTTATTTGTTGAACATACAAGTTAGATCAACAGTCCTATCATCATGTTAGATAAGAAAACATGTTGGTAGTGTTTTCCATTCCATTTCTCCTTTTTCCGTCTTGTTTTTAAAGATGATTTAATAAATAACTTTTGCATATTAATGTGATTTTACTATGACAGGGTGGAGAAATTTACGTAGCAGGCAGAAAAGTGAATGTTTTGTATTTAATGTAATTGAAGAGTTGACATTCTGAAATTCAGTAATGTACAGAAATAAGACGCCGGTGATTTTTTGTTTTTGTTTAAAGAAGTTCTCACACCAAAGTTAATCCATTTCAGGTGCATCTATCAAGACTTTTTAGCTCACCTGATCACATAGTGCTCATGAGAGCTTTTACGATCAGTGGTTGTCCGTCGTCCGTCCGTCGTCCACAATTCATTCAAACAACCTTTCCTCTGAAAGAACTGGGCCAAATTTGATGAAACTGGCCTGGGATGTTCCTGGCATAAAGCTCTACCAAGTTTGTTCAAATGGTTCCGGTCCATTGCATTTCTGGGTCACAGGAGCTAAAAACAGATTTTAAAAGTTGGATCTTTAAAAATCATCATCTCCGAAATCAGAAGGAGCTTTGATATTTGGTATGAAGCATCATCTAGTAGACCTCTACCAAGGCTATTTAAATCATGGCCTCTGGGTCAAAAATGGCCCCGCCCTAGGGGTCACTTGTTTTACATAGAGTTATATAGGAAAAACTTTAAAAATTTTCTTGTCAGAAACCGTAAGGCATAGAGCTTAAATATTTGGTGTGTAGCATTGTCTAGTAAACCTCTACTAAGTTTGTTCAAATCATAGCCACTGGGTCAAAGGCCCAGCCCTGGGGGTCACTTGTTTACATAGAGGTCTATAGGAAAAGGTTTTAAAAATCTTCACATAAGAAACCGTAAGGCTTAAAGTTAAGATATTTTGTATGTAGCATTGTCTTAAGGACCTCTACCAAGTTTGTTCAAGTCATGGACCCTAGGTCAAAAATGGCCTCGCCACAGGGGTCACATGTTTTACATAGAATTATATAGGAAAAACTTGAAAAATCTTCTTGTCAGAAACCACAAGGCCTAGAGTTAAGATATTTGGTATGCAGCATTGTCTAGTGGACCTCTACCAAGTTTGTTAGAAAAATGTCCCTTGGGTCACTATTGTCCCCGCCCGAGGGGTCACAAGTTTTAAATAACAGTATAGAAGAAAATCTTTAAAAAAAAATTATTGTCTGAAACCACAAGGCCTAGAATTTTATAATTTGGCATGAAGCAAGCTTTATCAAGCTTTTTTCAAATTATAAGATTAGGTTAAGGGTCACGCAGGTTAAAATTGATTATCTACTGTACCTCATAGAGCCTTCATTTATAGACCAATATCTTTGATATTCAGTATATAGGTTCCTTGCATGGACCTCTACCCATGGGTAGGGTTTGAGGTCACTGGGTCAAGGTCAAAGTCAATATAGCTTATAATAGATATTTCTTCTTTCTGTCATAGAGCCTTTATTTATTGACTGATATTTTACATATTTGGTTTGTAGGCACTTACATATTTTCAGTTAGAAAATGAAATACTGCTTAACAGCAAACCTACAGCCAAAGTACTTAGGTGAGCGATCAAGGGTCATCATGGCCCTCTTGTTTTATTTGCAGGCGATACTCGACACGAACTAAAAGAGACAGACCCCCACTATAAAAACTTATTAGGTAACAAACTAATTTTCTTTTTACAAATACAGAGATAAATAAATATATATATTTTGCCTTGGTTAGTAAAGATTTGATGAATCTACTGCCTACAAAAACATGCAGTTTCAATTTCACAATATTGGAATTTGACTGTTTATATTATATGTTATTTGAGTTTTTGAGTGATATATGTGGATATATTACCTGCCAAGATTTTATATCACCCGAGCCAACTTTTTAAAATTTTAAATATCTTGGTGATATTTTATCTTGGCAGGTAATATATCCACATATATCACTCATAAACCCAAATAATAATTTTATTACCCTTCCCCTGCCGAGTAAGACGATTTAAAAATAAATCACATCTGTTTCAAATAAAACGTCGAAATAACATTCCCTTTAGGGTACCTTTCACGGCAAAATGACGTCACAACATACTTTGTGCTGGCGAAAAGCTGTATTTCCCAAGAAGTTATCTGTTTGTTTGAATATTAATATATTTCTTTAATGAAAGACATAAATTTGGGTTAATATTTCGGCACATTCAGTACAGATTATTTTCTTAAACTTTTTAAAATTTTATTTCAATAGTTTGTCTGTAGATCTACAAAAAGTATTTGCTTTCGTACCTAACGAATGTAAACAAGAGAAATGGAGTAGTCTGTTGGAGACACTTTTTGTGATTAATATCAAGGTTTGGCGAGGTCATATTTGTTTCAAATACTGATTAGAATATTTATCATTACTTTATTCTCGTAAATATATTCTATTTGACAATTAAAAAGTGCTTGTATATCGGAATTTACACTTTACAACATCGAACCGTACGCGCATCGTCACAACGCATGTTGTTTACACCATGGGGTACCCAAAGGAGAAATTTGATGTGTATATTACCTGTCTGGCTCGGTAATATCAATTTCTTTCGACGGATCAATAGCTAATCAAAAAAGAGAAAAAAATCTTGAAGGCTAATAAAGATTGATATTCAGCGTCTAGTATTGTACGCAAAGATAGCACATGTAAGGTGACATTTATACAGACGTTGAAGTATATGAAGAAAGACCTTCAAGGTGATACAATTTCAGTTGAGTGAATACTGACGATGATTTCCATTTTTTGCGGCTCTCAAAATTAGCTTTCCTGTGTAAGATTCGAGATCAATTTCTATGACTTTTAACACAAAAAGTGCTGTTATTTTTTTGCTGTATTTTCCAAAGAGAATGACGTCAAAACATTAACATTTAAACAATTCGTTCTTTCGCCTATGGTCGTAAACATAATTCAAATAGAGCAAACCTTTATTTGTAGAAAAACTAAAAACATCTTTAACTTGCATAACTTTAAGTTTTATTTTAAAATGGTCTGGCATATACATTATTCTGCAGCTTTCTATGGCCCCATGAAATACTCAAACTCAATGTAGAGTTACCTTTCGTATTAGTAACCATTGTATGTTTATGATTATTTTGGCTGGAAAAGGGCCAGATTTTTTTCTTACTTTTTAAATATTTTTTTTTCTTTTTTCATTCCGAAACTGTTTGTACTTAACTATATAATATTTGTAATGTCAAATGGGAAAATATCATTTAAGACGAAAATTTGAGCCATACCCATGGTCACGTAGTTTATTCTTATAGCATTACTTAAAGCAGCGTTACTTCATTATGACTTTATGGGGGAGAAGTAATTCGCTCAGAAAGTAAACTATTGAAATACAAAGTTGTGTTCAAAGGGACAAAAATAAACATAAGGGAGGATTTATGTAAACCGTCTTTGTTTTATTTATTTCATTATTAACAGACTTATGCTAATCTACATTCCTTTTTGGCGGCTAGTTAATGACAACAATGTGTAATTAAAAAGACATTTCAGTCATTCCATCCATTTGAAAATCATAAAGTGGAATTTTTAAAGTATGCATGAAAATTGTATCTTGTTTCCTTTTACCTCAGTTCAGTCCACCGTCTACTGTAAGCATCACAGAGGGCAATTTACAGACGACAAACTGTTCCAAAAAGCTTTAGATGAATTCAGGTCAAAGAAAGTGGTCGTCATTTCCGGTCCTCGAGGTTGCGGAAAGACATCTCTTGCTCTGAAGTTGCTGTCGTCGTATCAAGGACATAACCTTATTCTGACTGAACCAGAGGATTTGGCATATATCAGGTTTGGGATGAAATGCGTCCTGCTGATTGAGGACCTTGGTGGAAAATACGAGGTAGAAAAGTCTGTCGTTCAAAAATGGTTTCAAAAGTTTGATATACTGCATGCAGCGGTCAAGGACGGCAAGTTGAACGTGATCGTCACGTGTGATTTTGACAGACTCAACTCAGCTATACCAGCCACATACAGACACCCTCTTCTAGAATCGATTTTGACGATACCAACACTTGGGGCTGTTAAAGTCAAGGTTGTACCAACCACAGGTAAACACAACAATATGCAGTCTTGACAACAGTGGTACAGTTTTAAAAAATAATGTTCTTGAAATAAAAATAAAGTTACATTTATTTAAATAAAGTATTATAATTGAACGGCAATTTCATTTGAGGTAAATGAAGCCTTCTGATCTTAATGCTTAAAGACGAGTTCATAATAGACAAGCAGAAACAAGATTTTCCACGTGGTTTATCTCGTTGAGTTGTTTAGAATCTCTCTTGTACGAAGGCTAGCTCACAAAGTTAGTAGTAATGCTGTCTGGCTAGTAAAGCTAAAGGTTTTAAATTTTGATGAGATTATTATAATACTTTAAAATGAATAAAACTGTGTTATTTATTAATATATTTATGCCATTCTCTACTCTATTTCCAGATGAACAGGCACAAAGTCAGGGGTAAGTTTGTAAACAAAATAAGATTTAAACTAAAGTGCAACACTCATGTAGGATCTGACACACTAACATTTCTTATAATCTTTGGCGAGTTCAAAACAAGTAGCAACCAAGAAAACATCAAGCAAATGTGTGTGTGTGTGTGTGTGTGTGTGTGTGTGTGTGTGTTTTGAAAAAAAGTTAGGCAATATAACGAATATCCAATTTTTTATCACATGATCAAACCAAACTGCGTTATTGACTATGTCTATTTGTATCTTAACTGTTTTGTAGAGAAGCTTAGATAAAAATATCCTAAGAAAATGGTTTCCAGGAACTGACTTAAAAGTGACATTGAACAATCTCGTTGTGTTGAACTTAGAAATACGGTAAATGCTATGTTGTGTTTGTAGTTAAATCGCACGTGTGTCATCCTAAGACAAACGACGTAATGGTAGGTGTATATAAGATAAGAAAAAAGTTTGTTATTTGACAATTAATTGTCTTTTATATACTGCAAGATAAATGCACGTATGTGTTTTAATCAAACTTAGATATTTGAAGGTGAAACGTTTTATTACTGAAAATAAAATCAGTTGTAAAAGCAGAAGGTTGCCTTTATTGTGTGGCATCGACTATGACTCACGCGATAAAATGTCCATATCAAGTAGAACATTAATATTATCATCTTAATCATGACGGTTAATAATTGAATTAATTTTGCAGTGAGATTTCAATTACTGTATCATATGCAGAGACCAAACTGAAAGAAAGTCAAAAGACAGAAAATATCTCTTGCAAAAACTGTTCCGTTCTCTTTGTAACGCGCATTGCATTCACGAGTTCGCCGGTAAAGGTTCACCTATAATAGAGCGTACATGTATATGTCTTGTACATATTAGCAATTCTTTTCCCGTGCATCGTGTTTTATTTGCGAATGCAATGTTGATAAACTAGGATTTCAAACACATACGTGCGTGCGTGCGTGTGTGTGTTTGATCTGAGTTACAAGGAAACGGGCATATCTTTGTGGAAACGCATATACAAAGTAACACATAGTTAAAGACAAAACAGAGCTTGTGAAATCTTTAGAATGACGTCACATATTTTTTGTAGGTTTTCTGTATTTAATTTTAATCTAATCCATTGTAAATTTCCTGTCGTGATGATCACTTCTTCGATGTAACCACTATATTTAGGCGACAAAGGTGTTACAGTACCTAGCATTATGAAGTTCAATATTTTTTTTTTCAGAATATACAGAAGAATATCATTCAGTAGTGCGAGGACTGATACTAAAGAATTATTAGTGCCTGGTCGGGCTGAGTGTGAATGGCTATGTACGTCTGAGTTAAGCCAGTTTAGAGATGGGTCATTTCTATTAATGAACGTGGACTTTGATATGTTTTCAAGAGAACTCTTTCACTTTAGTTCAGATTTGGAGTATATTAGCCGCTACAGATTTAATGAAAACATCGATTACGCAAGTAGCGTGTGTTGTACAGATGGCGGAGATGTGTTGATTACACAAGTCACCGAGGTAAACCTGTACAGATTATCTGATGAAAGTTGCACACTGAAACAATCAATAGATCTGCAGGAAATCATATTTTCAGTCAACAGTAACATCAACGAGATATACGTGGTTTGTGATGATAAAGTGTTGGTTTTGAACGAGAAACTAGAGAAATATAGAACAATAGAACACTTTCCATTTTACAATGAAGAAAGTCTTATGTTAAACATGGTCTTATTACGGGAAACATTATTTCATATAGATGAAAACAAAGATATTATTTCAATCGACGATACGAAGGCAAAGGAAATAATGTATTTGAGAAAAGGAGGTTTTCAACCACAGTGTTTGTGTGCTGCCAATGACAACAGCGTATTTGTGTTTGGAAGACAAGGCGACAATGACAGCAGAATCTTACAGGTGGACACGAAAATGAACGTTATATCCGACATCACAATAACCAACAAAACATACTCTCGGATAAGCAATATGATATTTGACAGAGCAAACGCTAGATTAATCAAACCTAAGGATGACATATTTGAACTAATATATCTAAAGTGACTATATTTACTATACAAGAATCAACATGTAGTGTTGCTTTTGTAAACGTTATATACTATACATGTTTAGTGACAGAATAAAGTCCAACTTGCGTGAAACTCTGTAGTGACGAGTCTAGGGAATTATAACGTCACTGACTACAATCAAAAGAACTGTAATAATATAAAACACATAGATATGTAGCTGTTGCATTGTTTCAATTCGAACATCACACATGAACTGATATGAACAGTCTCCTACCATTCTTCAAATTTTAAAATATACCATTATTTGTGTAACTTAAGTTTATTAATAATATTTCATATTTCTTTTTTGTTAAGAACCAATGTTATGGTGGTATGAAAAAGCAGTCTGGGCAATTGATACAATACAAATGCTGAAATGTTTCTGTCTATATGTTTAGAAGAAACTAATTATTTCTACATTGTATAACTTTTAATGTGAGATTGTGTATGTAGAAATTGTCATGATGAATAGACTCAAAATTCTCTGACTAGCATTATATTATATCATTAGAAAGACAGCCTTCGTTTGCAGTGTAGTTACAGTATTGTACATTTCTAGTTTTCTTTGTTCATTTAAAATGGTCACTTAAAACAAATTTGCACATACATTTTTATGGTAACTAACAGTGGATAAATGTCAAGACAACTAGGAGAGCATGCCTGTTATACAGACGTAACAGTCATAGATGATTTTAAACATTGACTTGCTCTATTCACTCTTTGTTTTTACAGTAATTATGAGGATGGATATGTATTATAAACTTATGTTTTATACTAAGGTTAATATTTAGTAGGATATTTTTCAGTAATACCCGATGGAGATTGTTAGGTTACTAAATTTAAGTCTTTCATTAAACATGGCTTTTGATTGTGCATTTGTTTCAAGAACTGTGTATATGTATATTATTATAATATGATATTGATGTATGATTATTTATGTTTTGTAATGCACTTTTGAATGTTATGTTACATTAAGTAAAAAGTGCGATATAAATGAGGTATAATAGATGAGGTGTAAATAATACAGACCGTTCAAGAAATTAGTTCTTCCCTGATTACCTCCCCTGATACAGGGAGATAAAACAGTGATAAAAATAAGAATACTTTCGTCTTATCTATTTCTGTACACATTTCATTAAAATATCATTGTGACTGTTTATGACGTGATATTTAACCATATATACTTCAAAAACAATCAGTCTAATTCAGTAAAAATGTTGTAAGGGACAACACTAGTAAAATAAAAGATAATTTATTTGATACCTTGTTTTCTTCTTTTATGGTATGAACAACTGCCTTTTACCCCTTTTTGCGACGACCGAAATATACAAGCATCTGTATAATTTTAAATCTATCAAATTGCTATGTAACAGAGGTAACATTTAAAATAATTGATAAATAAGTAAGTCATACCAGGTTTTAACTGCTTAAATGTATTGGAAGCTAATCTTGCTAGACTGAACTACGCAGAGATTTAGTCAGGAAGTATATATTAAGGTCTTTGTATCAACATTTTTATACAGTCTGGTAAAAAGTGGTCAGTCAGTTGCAACAGGCTGACTAAAATATCAGAGTTGTAACTGCGTTGCAGGCTAAAATAGTACTTTACAGGTGTAAGTGCAGAGTGTCTGGGAATAACTTTTGATCAATACAACGTCTGATAGTTCAGAGATCCTAAGATAACCTAATTTGCCATTTCCAACCTTTAACATGCCAAATAACTAAAATGGTCTTGTCCATCTTTCAATTTGAACAGAAGCAGCTTGGTAAGGGATAAACATTCTGGTGTATTATCATGAAAAACATCTCAAATTTGATAAGACATTTCTACCTGAAAATTCCTAGCATAGCTAGAAATATAGAAAGAATTACATAGAAAAAACATTTTACTTTTTTCTTCTGGAATATTTCATTTCCAAACTTATTGGTGTAACATTTGTTATTTCTGACTGACACATGATGAAACAGAACAGCTAACTATCTCAGTCAGGTGCATTTTATTTATGTTTCTTTTGGATGCATTTTTAATAAAATTATAAACCAGCATAAAAGCACTGAGAAAATAAAATTAAATATTCAATATTAAAACAATATACAATAATAACGTTTTATATAATTTCAGTAAAAACACATTTCTTAAAAGATCATTACATTTCATGGTAGGCTGAATTGAATACATAAACAGACTGTGGAAGCTTTTGATACAATGGTGTTACTATGGCAACCAAAATATCCAAACCAGCATCCTATTGTTTAAGACTTCGTTGATCTGAGATCTATGTGCTAAACAAAAAAATAACTTCGTGATAAAAGAAAACTGGACAACTGCACCAAAGACAGACTCTTTTAAATAATTATTCTCCTAAAACGTCTGTTCGTCAGTTTTTCTGACAAGAGTAATTCAACCAAACAGGTATAACAACATGTTAAAGCTGTGTTAAATAAGCTGCATTATTTTCTTCCTTTTTCTACTTTTCACAAATCAATGTAAAAGGTTCATTCGTATCTTTATTTCTTTTAACCTAACACTGCAGACAAAACTATGAAGTGTTACGCATATCTGGACAGTCAGTAAAAAGCTTTCAAATGTGCTTCATGATATATTAAGGTTATCAAGTACAAATATTAATACAATATCCACATGTTTCAATAAAGTCATATTAAATTACTTGAAATTTGTATAAATGAAATACATATTTTGAACATGTCGATGCAACTAGGGCACTTTTAAAAATTTTTGTTGCAAGGAATAAAGAACGGAAGTGACAAAGAAACAATATAAGGTCAAATAAAGTAACCCTTTGTTACACAAAGGTTGTCTACTATTTGTGATTTTTAAAAAGCGCAGGATGGTGTCAATCCTCTTTTTAAGCAAGAGGGCCATGATGGCTCTTTTTACTCACCCCAGTACCATCAGATAAAACAGCAAGACCAATGATGGAATTAGTGACCCCCAGGTGGTCACCTATACAATGCTATATGCCAAACATCTAATGTCCAGAGCTTATGGTTTCTGACAGATAAAATATTTGAGGTCAACTATACAATGCTATATGCCAAATATCTATGATCTAGAGCTTATGGTTTCTGACAGATAAAATATTTGAGGTCAACTATACAATGCTAAATGCCAAACATCTAATATCCAGAGCTTACGGTTTCTGACAGATAAAATATTTTTACACAAACAGAGCTGCAGGCAAATTTTGACCTAAGGGGCATAATTCCGACACTTGGTAGAGCCAATGCAACATACCTGAGCTCTAAGGCGTACGGTTTCAGACAAGAAGATTATACAAATTTTCCTTTGATTTAAGCCAGAGACCTAGTTTTAGACCTGAGATGTCCCATTTTCAAACTTGGCACAGAATTCACCAAAAACAAACAGTTTAACAAAAATCAGGATATCTAAATTCAAGATGTGGCTTCTAGAGAGTTTACAATATTTTCTTTGATCTTAGTTATTGACTTAGTTTTTGAGATGACCCATATTCCAATTCTGACCTAGACTACATCAACACAAACCTTTTCACAAAATACATGATGACTGACTTTGAAATGTGGCCTCAAGAGTGTTCACAAGGTTTTTGATGGATTTAAGCAATTGAGCTAGTTTTTAAACTCGGGTGACTCATATTCATACAGGACCTAGGAATCATTACATGGCTGACTTCAAAATGCTGCCTCTAAAGAGTTTACAAGATATTCATTGCATGTAAGCCAGTGACCTGGTATTTGATTCCAGATGATCATATTCAAAGTCGGCCTAGAAATCAACAACAAAAACATTGTTACTTAAAATCATGATGACTGACTTTCAAATGTTAACAAGTTTTTCTTTAGATTTTAGCCACTGACTGAGCTTTTGACCACAGATTACTCATATTCTAACTCAACGTAGACATCACTCGAGTTGGACCTTCTGACAAAAAATGGTACCTGAATTCAAAATGTGTCCTGTAGAATGATGACATGGTTGTCCTTTGATTTGGCCAGGTGACCTAGTTTCTGATTCTACATGACCCACAGGTGATGTTATTTAAACAAACAACAGAGAGCCACCGTCCACAAATTCTCATACTTGAGCATTTCATGCCCAGGTAAGCTAAACATCCTGTTGGTTTAACTGTAGTGAAAATCTCTATGAAGCCCTATGCATGTACATTTACGTTCAGGATTAGAAAGAGCTTTATAATTACGTTGAAAATAACAAAGTAGATGTTCTTATTTTAAATCAAGTAATAAATTATAAATGTGATATCTAGTTCCAAACTTTATGCAGGTGCTAAAAATAATTTACCCAAGATCTGATATTTCATAAACAAAAGCTGTTTCACTAAAAACATTTCAAACCAATTCATAAAGTCATAAATCCTTATATCATTTTAGATTTATAGTCAATTTAAAGTGTAAAATTAGACATATTAAAAGTAGGCTTTGAGCTAGATTGTTATATGTATTAAAAAGATATTTCCAAGAATTACTTCCAACCTTTGTGTTTCAGTTTCTTATAAGTTTTCATCACATAAAACCGAGACCTAACATAACCATGCAATAATATATAAGCTAGCATTTTCAATTCATTTATTTTTCTTTCAAGAAGAGTTTATTTTCAAACTCTTTTGACAGTTTATCTATTACATAATCAGATGAGGTACTACCAGCCACTTGACTTTCTGATTCCTGATTATCACCTTTAGACACTGTCATTTCTGTGTTTTGACCTTGAGTATCTTCAGGTGAATTTCTAGTATTTGGCACTGTTTCAGTATCACAGACAATGTTGGATTCAGTATTGTACTGGTTATCACTGGCTGAAACACCGTCACTGGTGTACACATGAGAATTAGAGGCTGGAAGATGTGAGGTGCATTGTAAATCTTTTATTACATCTCTTCCTGTATTTGTATCATCTATTTTTGTTTTACTGTCTGCTTGTAATAACTTACTTTCAACACTGAACACTCCATTCACTTGGTCTATATTGCTTCCTTTTTCTCCTAAGTGCACCTCATTGTCATCACCACTGTCCTCTTCTTCATTACCAGCCTGTATCATTTCTTCCTGTTTTGAATACCTCGCAGTCTCCTCTTCTACTATATTACCACAGAAACAATCATTTTCTGAGTTGTTTGTATTCTGTTCATTAGACCCTTGTCTTTTGACTTCATCAACTTCTAATTGGTCTTTCGAGTCGCTGTTTTTATCAGTGTCAGCCATAACTACAGTAGAGTCTTCTATAGTTTTAATTTCATTTTCCACCTTCTTGCACTCCCTGTCTAATCTTTCATATTCAGCCTCAAGGAACTCCCTGTCTGTTTCAGAGGAGATCATTTGTTTTCTGTCTCTGATGCTGATTCTGAAATGATTGGACAAGAACAGTATGTTCATACATATAACTGTATTGTTTCAATTTTTTTCTGTACAATGAACCAATTCAACCTGAGGAAATATTACTTACAAGAAAACAGTAGCATATGAATTCAAGAACAGAAAACAATAACCAATATGATCTTCCTACATTTCATCATTTTCAAACAAATGCTGAAATTTCATTCTTCCTATTTTGCAAAGGCTTCCTAATTTAAGCTTTAGGTCACTGAATGTATATAATATATAATTTTCCATTTAAATTTGAATGTGAAAAGAGGTGAATGTGAAAAATAATTGTTTCTTTATTATAAACTGGTAGTACTAACAGCTTTTTTCACATTAAACTGGTAGTAATTACAACTTTTTCACATTAAACTGGTAGTACATAACTTTTTCACATTAGACTGGTAGTACTTACAACTTTTTCACATTAAACTGGCAGTACTTAACAACTTTTTCACATTAAACTGGTGGTACTTACAACTTTTTCATATTAAACTGGTGGTACTTACAACTTTTTAACATTAAACTGGTAGTACTTACAACTTTTTACATTAAACTGGTAGTACTTATAAGTTTTTCATATAAAACTGGTAGTACATGCAAGTTTTTCACATTAAACTGGTAGTACTTCCAAGTTTTTCATATTAAACTGGTAGCACTTACAACTTTTTCACATTAAACTGGTAGTAATTACAAGTTTTTCACACTGAACTGGTCGAACTTACAACTTTTTCACATTACACTGGTAGTACTTAACAACTTTTTCACATTAAACTGGAAGTTAATAAAACTATTTCACATAAAAACTGGTAGTACTAAACCACTTTCTCACATTAAACTGGTAGTACTTACAAATTTTTCACATAAAAGTGGTAGAACTTACAATTTTTTTCAAATTAAAATGGCTTATAACTTTTTTTACATTAAACTGGTAGTACTTACAGCATTTTAACATTCATGCCTCCAATTACCATATTTGAAGAAATATCCACAAAAGGCTGAATAACTAAGTATTGTTTTGACCAGAATGTGAACACAGTTGTGAACATTCAATGACTTTTAGCTACAAACCTGTCTTTTTTAAGTTGTACAAGTCTAGTCCTTAGCTCTGGTAATGTTTCATCTTTAACACCAGCAGTGGATGCATTAGATGGATGTCTCCTTAAAACCACGGCCTGTTTCTTCTCATTTAGTACTCCTTTTGCTTCTATTACATGTCTTCCAGTATTTGCTTTATCACCAAGACTTGAAATGCTCTTTCTGTCATGTATTTCTTTATCACAGCTATCTAGACTTGAAATCCCATTCCTGCTATGTATTTCTGCATTTTCATCAAAACTTGAGCAAAGGAAACTTTTTTCATTTTCAGTCAGTGTCACATCTGTTGATTTAATTGGACTTAATTCATTTTCTGCAGGAATAAATTCAGCTGACTTCCTTTTAGTCCTTTCATTTAGATTAGATTTTGAGTTGCCATGATCAGTTGTATTGTCCTCTGTGTCATCAGCAGTTTGGACATTGTTATTTTGCTGACTTTTTAGTTCTGACATTATTTCATCTACTAAACTACTACCCCTTTTAAAAGCTGGATTACCAAAAGAGGAAATGTCAAAATCAAAGAAGAGTTTATCATCATCATTATCACTTTTTCTAACACTTTTAACCTTGTGAATATCACATAGATTATCTACATCCATTTTATATGAACTTCTTGTGGACTGGTTTACTGTTCTTCTATTTCCTGTATCAGGTGATAAAGATGAACCACTCCCACTGGATTTTTTCACTTGTGTGTATATATCACCAGTATTACTAACACTTACTCGGGGAAGACTTGAGTCTGTAAAACAAGGATGTACTGTTGGTGTGTTCATGTTATGCTCCGTTGAGTTGAATTTATCATCAGCCGATGATAAGCCAAGTCCACTGTCACGGTTGTCACAGATACCATGCTCTGATTTTAACTCAGCAGGCTTTATCACGGATTTGCCTTTTGAAGTATCGGACAGCTGAAATTAAACTATCCTGGTAAGTAAAAATGAAAAAAGAAGGTTTTATATATAGATATTTCAAAAACAATATAAGAGACTATAAGGCTGCAGTGATAAGTTACTGAAAACTAATACAGGGGCAATATAAACTTCCATTACTACACTAAAGAAAAATTATAGTATTAGCATATTTAACTGTTGGGTTATTATGGTTGCACAATTATTATATGATAACAAAACTACAATGATACAACATTTAAATAAACATTTTTTTTTCTTTTCTCCTCTGATCAGTGTTTAGCACAAAAGATCTTACATGAATTCTTTATCTAATATACAATTTGAAATTTCAGCAGGAACTGCACATGTTCTATTTATACAATCTGTTTAATAAACTGCATGTCAGTCTGCAGATTTAACAAAACATATTTATCCTGTCAATTATTTCATATCCGACCCGATAATGGGGGGTCGTATAAATTTTGCTTTATACGGCACATGCTACGTCATCACCGGTGACGTCATGGACTAGTTTTGTGTTTATAAACAATATTATAAATAATCAGAAGGAAGTGATTAAATGGTTGTTATTACAAACAGAGACTACTTGAAGAAAAAATAAATATTTCAATATCTAGATCTTATAATATAGCACGATCATTTAAGGAAAAAATATATCGAAATTTTGGAACTATTTTTGTGTATATGTTCACCTGATGGATAACCTTGACATTTGAAACACTTTAAAGATAGGTTTTCAATATCCTAGTAATTTATTGACAAATGCCAGATGTGACAGGATAAATAGAATAATAGGTTAGTGTCTTAAATGAGAAAGTTTATCCGGCTCGGCTGCGGTATTTATCGGGTGAGCCTTCGGCTCACCCGATAAATTCCTACGCCTTGCCAGATAAACGTTCTCATATTAAGACACTTACCTATTATTCTCTATATCTACAGCACAATTTTTAAAGCACCACTGGCCTTATTATTATGATTTAACAATGTCTAATTTGCTGTTTTATATTTGCTTTCCTTCTCTGCTTAAAGAAAAGTAATATTGTTAGGAAGCATAACATATGTTACCCTGTCATGTCTCTGTGTTGCATCTGGTACCCTGGTTATCTCTACGGCCTCATGGTATGGGTTTGTGTCATCCATATAGCCCTCTAAACCTTCTGGTGTAGCTGTGGTACTGGTTTCTTGCATTAATATTCGAAGCCAAGAACCAAGCTCTGTCCAATTGATTGGCTGAAAATATTTTACAATAGAGCTAATTTTGGTACCTTTCCCTGGTGTTTAAATGCTAAACCTACGTGACCAGACAACTAATTTATAAGTTATTCCGTACTGAATGGCCCAAGCTTGGAAACCTTGAAAATAGCTATGACATTTAAAGGTAAAACAATACATTTATAACTGTTACCAGTGAGTCACTGCTCTTCAACTTCATAAACTAAAATGTATAAACATATAAAAATGGTTTCCTAAACAGAGAAACCAGTAGTTCAAACTACCAATGTTGAAGCAAATGATAAATTCCATAAAGCTAGGGCAATGTTTCTTACCCTTTTTCTAACAAATCAGTTTTTTAAACAGGGTTCTACCTTTATTCTGAGGTATAAATTACAATTTTGACACAAACTTCACTAGGACAATTATTCTGTGTCCTTTTCACTGACAGAACCACAGATATAAATGACATCCACTAAAGAAAAAGCTGAAAACCCCTACACCCCCTTGCAAAAACACCAGATCTGGATAGAACAGAGTGAATCTGCTACATTTTATAATCTTAATTGCAAGGAAAAATATGTGAAATCAGCTAAAAATCTGAAGTTTCTCATCCCTGCAGAACAGTTTGGAAGAACTACCCACCTCTATTGTAATCTTCTCCTTATTATTTTCCATCAGCATCAGACCCAATTCACTTTTAGTTTCTTCTATCGCTCTTCTCAGAATACAGTTCCTAAGGAGAAACTCTAACTCGCATACTTCACTGGTCTGTGTCCGGTAACACTCAAAGTTGTTCTCATGGACAAGGCACCAACGTTTGCCCCACTTTCTCTTGTTGAAACTACTGTAGATATCTAAGTAGCCTATGTACAGAAAGTCATGTTAGGATTATAATTTTCACACATCAAGACTCCAGAAATAATCAAGACAGTGGTTCATCTAGATGATAAAAAGAAAACTCAAGGACTTCAGAGTTGAATGGCTGAAAATATTTAGTGATAAACATCTTAAGTTGTGATTTTGCATTAGATGCACCAGTGAACAAGGATAGCAAATGGTCAAACAGATGACAAATAAAATTTCTTATTGTTTTCAAAGACCTCAAAATGACTATTGGGGTCAAATATCAAACTAGATGAGTGTTCAGTTGAACACTTGTGTCACCCTCGGATACTTTGTTAGAATAACTAAAAATTCCAAGTACAAAAAGGGGCATAACTCTGTTACAAGTGACCTTGGCCTACAGATTTTGGCATCATCACGACCCTGTTGTAGTAAGCAATATAATTTGAAAGCTTGATAAGGAAATGTTAAGAAATGGCAAAGTTATAGCCAATGTTAAGTTTTCGTGACAGATGGATGGACGGACAAAGCAATCCCTATGTATCGCCGTTTCTTCAAAAGGGCGACACAAAAAGCTGATCAAAATGTAACAGAATGCAAAATGATAGAAACTTTTTTTCTGATTACCATATTAGTAACTTTTCTGCAAAGAAGGGACAAGTACAAAATCCTTACAACATCTATTTCAACAAACTTTTGTTTACAAACAAAAATTTTCCTATTTCAAGCAGGCAACAGACCTTGATGTTTGATATGTTTCTTCATTTCCAGTGGTGACTCCAGTGGGGACTCTGCTATATTGGAGTTAGGGGTCACTGGACTTAACTTCTCACATGTTTCCCCTACAGATGATTGGGACCCTGAAGACTGCCGCACCCTCTCTACAGAGGGTGTTCTTTCAGAGCTTGTACTGGACGGCTTCTTTACTGAAGACTTTTTACTGAGAGATTCAAAGAACTGTGTAGCTTTGAAAGCAAAAGATCCCATTCTGGCAGTTTTCGTCCCTGACTGGTCTAGAAAGACAAACATCATTTTATGCTTGGTTTAAATTATTAAGTAGCTCTCCACTTCTTGAAAAGAAAGCAAACCTTTATTTTTCAAAAGAAAAGAAAGCAAAGAATACTCTAACTATCATGTTTTCACTGAACATTAAACTTTCTGCTTGAAAACAAAATCTGAAAACTAATAGAAGAATTGCACTATTACTTGCATCAAAAATAAATGCTAAAATCTATCTTAATAACGATGCAGTAGTCGTCCTTTTCATTGTGTATTTTCCATACTCATTTCATGTAATTTACTACAATAAAACTCATTCTACAGCATATGTTATAAACCTGTATTGTCACAGATACTAGACACTTTCAACAGATCAAACAGAAAAATCCATTTAAGTAATTGCCGAAATATTTTAAACATCGCCTAAATATATGTCTTTCTGTTACTCGATGTATTCTATATAAATTTACTGATTTTTAAAATAATGCAGTAATCGGCTGACTTTGATTTAACAGTCTCAGCATTTGAATGTCCTTGAACTAATATAACAAATAAATTATCAGAATCTATGTAGTACGTTACTGACTTTGTATTTAAGCACTTTCAGTATTCAAGCGGTATTAGTCTAAGTTGCAAGAACTCAATCAATGGCAGATCCCAATCCATATATAATAAACATTTCTGAAAGAAATGTAAATGTATATGGAACATTGTCTGTAATTCATACGGGTGATGAGAATAATTTGCTTTTAAAATAACAAACTCTGTTGAGAAAATACCTAACTATTTTTGTGAAACTTGAGCCACAATCAGTCTTTGTTGTATATAATAAAAAAACATTTAAACATACCTCTTTTCTTTACTTTAACAGTACCTGGTTCAGCCTCTATACCATCTGAGCTTACAAGAGAACCATTTGAACTACATAGTTGTAAATTGTTCTGAAATCATTGCAAATACTAGGTTAAAATTACAATAAAATTTACCATGCCAACCCAACTGTAGCATAATTACAATCTAAAGGCGGTAACTTCATTATTCTATAAATAAATCATGCTTTCAATATATATAATTCATTTGACAAACTTTATATATACTGTATTCATGGCTGAGACGTTAAACAGCAGTAATAAAAGTTTGAAGTTAATCAAGTCACTGTTACCAAATATTTTCATTCTATCTGTAAAATGAATTATTGATGAAAGAACATGTACAAAGATTTATGCTGTCTTGAGAGTATGCAGTTCAAAACATCTGATCAATAAAACATAAACCTACTGTCTGAGGTAAAAAGGATGAACTTCATACAAATTTCAATATATACAAATCTACATGTGCATTATTTCTTCATGAAAAACTTTATTAATCAGTGTAATAAAAACTTAAACCACGTCACATCTGATTTTAGTAAGTTGCCTCCCTTATATTGACAGTTTAATACTACATTTGCACTGACAAAATTTGGAAGCCAAAAAATTGTAATAAAATTTATTACATGTATTCTAAACATTTTCATCATTTTTCAAGCCAACTCCAAATCATCAAATTACAGAAGCACTGACAACTTATCACTAACAAAATTAATTCTTAAACAGTTCCTTATGTAAAAGCTTACATTTGCCATTTGATAAGTTCCATCTGGGTTAGCTACCATTGAACTGCGAGCTAGATGTACCACAGGTCCTGGGGCCCTCTCTCCTTTGGCAGCTGCATTAATATGCTGCAGATAAAGCAGAATGAAGTCTACAGGAAAACTTTGGCAATACTGTAACTTTGTTTTAATATTTCATCTATTTAATAACAAAACCACTTTAATTGCATGTGGTGTGTGTTATGCTTAGGAAGTTTTACATTTGATGGGAGTCAACTTCTTACTTACCCAGTTCTGTATTTGTGCTCCTCAAAGTGTCTAGGCCTTAACAAGTCTTAAGGCAATCTTGGTAAAAGACTTTAAATCCTGCCTTACCATTACACTGATGTTATTGTCAACCATTCTGCCTATGGTCAAAATGCAGAAACTTTTTAAAACTTAAAATTATATTCTCTTTATACTCACTCAGTCAAAATTTAAGTCATGAACAAAAAATAAACACTTTTAGATTACTACCTCACACCAAATTTCTGCCCATTCTTTAAAATCCACAAGAAAAATGTAAGACTCAAAATTTTCATGGTTGAGATGAATTTCAAAACTTCGTCTTCCTTCCCGTTTATGGTACGTGGCTTCATATCCAGTCAACAAAATCACAAATGCTGGTCGTGAGTCAGTCTTGTCTACCTTGTAGCACACCAGTCTGCCATTGGTCAATGCCACTATTTTCCGTGTCCATGTAAGTTTACTCTTATAATGGAGTTCACCCGACATTATTACATCCTCAAGCATGCTAAATGGTTGAGTTATCTCCCATAAAGATGACATGGATTTCCCAAGCTTCCTGTGGTGAGGTCGGTGTTTCTTCTTTACTTGTCTAGAGAGAATCAAATAAAGAAAACCTGATAGATTGCCTACCTGTAGTAAGGAAACTTTTGATATTTCTACATACTAATCTGTATTTTTCACCTTATTTATTGATACGTTTAACTGTACTCACTCCAAAATGTTAAAAGGAAATATAAAGTGCCAATTGAAGAATTTTATGCCACATGTTTATATTTGTTGAAAGGGTTATACAAAGTAAGTTACTCACAAATTATAAGTTAAGGAAACACTGAAACCTTCCTACTGAGCTGGCTAATCTGACTTTAGCCTTTTCAAAATCCTCACATACAGCAGAAGTTAATATAGGACATGTCGAATTTTACTGGAGTTCTGTAGCTTGTTCTGTTTGAAGAGAGCTAAATACTGACCTTGGCAGTTTAATACGGAGATCTGGATCTTGGTTACATGTAAGTGTACCAACTTCATCCAGTGAGTCGCAGGAAGCACCATCATACTCTTCTGAAATCAGATAGTAAAATATTATACCAAAATGTGAACTTATTCTTTGAGAAGAAAAGCCTTGTGTCAGTTGCAAGCATGTATACCTTAAAACCATACACACTGACTTCAAAATATTTACACAACCGTATGCATAGAGTACATGATAAAAGACCAGAACTTCTGATACACATGAGAACATGATAAAAGATGGGAACTTCTGATACACATCCATACATGATAAAAGACCAGAACTTCTGATACACACGAGTACATTATAAAAGATGGGAATTTCTGATACACACGAGTACATGATAAAACACCAGAACTTCTGATACACACGAGTACGTGATAAAAGACCAGAACTTCTGATACACATCCATACATGATAAAAGACCAGAACTTCTGATACACATCCATACATGATAAAAGACCAGAACTTCTGATGCACATCCATACATGATAAAAGACCAGAACTTCTGATACACATCCATACATGATAAAAGACCAGAACTTCTGATACACATCCATACATGATAAAAGACCAGAACTTCTGATACACATCCATACATGATAGAAGACCAGAACTTCTAATACACATCCATACATGATAAAAGACCAGAACTTCTGATACACACGAATACACGATAAAACACCAGAACTTCTGATACACATCCATACATGATAGAAGACTAGAACTTCTAATACACATCCATACATGATAAAAGACCAGAACTTCTGATACACACGAATACACGATAAAACACCAGAACTTCTGATACACACGAGTACATGATAAAACACCAGAACTTCTGATACACACCAGTACATGATAAAACACCAGAACTTCTGATACACACCAGTACATGATAAAACACCAGAACTTCTGATACACATCCGTACATGATAAAACACAAGAACTTCTGATACACACGAGTACATGATAAAAGACCAGAACTTCTGATACAGACGAGTACATGATAAAGATGAGAAGGCATACATGCTAAACTGACTTTTATTTTTTTTGTAAACTGAATATACAACAAACTGCTGGCACAACAAAGACATTTTTAGAGAAAAACAATCAAGTACACAGTGATATCCCACATTTGAACAATTTCCAGTGTAATTAACAGTCACAATTAATTCTTCGTAACGTGAAACAGAAATCTACCATGACTGTTGTATGTTGTATCTTGCTAAAAAAAACACTGTTTGGGAAACTGAGAGGAAATAAATGAGAATTTCAGCAACTGCTCAGGTTATGTGTGTTTTTTTTTTTTTTTTTTTTTTTTTTTTTTTTTTCATATATTAGTCTTTCACAAATTGGAAATTTACAATCTATAATTTGGACCATAAATTCAAAGGGACAGTTTACCTTACAAATATGGCCTGAAACTGTTGTTTTCTAAACTTTATATATATACATTTTCATTGTGATCTTTAATCATGACATATTTTTTACCTAGTATGATTAAAGAAACCATTAATGATTTGACATTTCATACATCAAAAATGAAAGTACTATAAAATGAACAAAGACAAAACATCTGTCTTATACATCTATCAATTCTTTTTAATGCTGTGTCACAAATATGCCAAAATTTGTCACTTTTTATCCCTTCTTTGCCATAAACAGCATGAACAAACACTTTTCATACTATATTATTGATTTTACACACCTTACATCTTGTAATAAAAACACAAGTATTGTAATGGACTACTTTAAAAATAATGTCAAATTGTGTAAACCATTTGCCACCAATGAAAGAATCAAAGTTTAGAAAAACTGGTTGACTGACTGTTCCTCATACTCTAAATCATATGATGTTTTACATCTGTTACATATCTCCCATATCAAGCCTTCTTACAGGTCTAAATGTTAGTAATATAATTGATGAAAATATCCTACATAGGCCTTTATTACCTGCAGTTTAAAGAATATAACCAAACCACAACAGTACGTAACTAGTAATGTTTTATCTACATGTACCATTCATAATATCTTAAAGAAAACTATTGGTACTTTTGTATTTTAAATGCTATGCTGTGCATTTTGGCTTAAATACTGAGCTTAAAGTGACTGACTCACAGATGGGCCGACGATGAAAAAAGAAAATGTTTATACATCTAGAAATTCCAGTTGTAATTGTGAAGAACATAACTAAAATAAGTTATTGGCTCATTTCTGTTACAGAAAAACATCACAATATCTAATTTTACACACTTTTATTGGTAAAAAATTACACCATTTGTCACGGTGTAGATATTTTAGTTATATTATTAATTTTGACGATATCTGATAACTAGTCGCCATGGCTCAGTGGGGTAGATCGTTGCTCTATATTTTACTAACTGAAATGACATGGGTTCGAATCCAGGTAAAATCAAAACTTTTTTTTTCAGTTTTCATGGTGTATAGAAGCATAATATAATGTTTTTTTCCCATACTAAGTATACTGACTTGTCTTACAGAAGATATGCTGGTATATTCAATCACTGTACAAACTGAAACTCTGAGGCAAAAGCAACTTTTGTACACATACAAGGATAATGTTAACCTTGCAAACAGATATTCCTTCGAAATCTATTTCATCATCAAAACAAACGATACCAGTGGAACACATTGCAATTCTCTACAGTAACTTCAAATTTTACTGTCAGTCTTTTGAAACACAACATTCAATCTTTCAATTCATTTCAAAAAAAGTTTACATGAAATTTGATTAGAGGAAAATAAATGCTATATAAAAGAAAAATATGCTGTCAAAAGCCTTAAATGGTAATAATATTATCCAAAATATTCATAACATAATATTATGTAACCACAAGCGATTAATGTAATTTTGAATTTTGAGGCCCACAGAAAGAATATCACGCTGTTTAATATATTAACATCTGTACTGAACAGAAAGACATTAATAGTTAATGCACAAAAATACTCGCCCCATCATAGTAAGCAAACAAAATTTCTACAATTTTGAATGGAAAGTTATAAAACATTTTGTACAAAGAGCTATTATGTTTTCTATTAAGAATATAGCATATGGCTTATAATAAATGTTTGACTGTGCATCTATAGCTACCTACCTCTCACATATTGTATCAGGTATACAAAAAAGATGTTCACAAATATCTCCCATGATGCAAAGGACAGACATTTGTATTTGCATAACCAATGTTGTGTAAAGAAAAACTGTCAGAATGATACCCCATGTTCTTAAATCAGAAACCCCCGCAATCAATAAGGAATGCTGACTCATCATTGTCAGCCATAAAACAACAGGAACCAGAGTTTTCTACTATTAAAGCTGAACTCGTTCTTGGATAGTTGATCAAAAAGAACTTAATAAATATAGTACTGAGACCCAACTGAACTCAAAATTAGATGTATTGAGCAAAACTCCATAGGCTTTATCTATAAATACCCAATACCGCAATTATCCTGTAGAGTTTGAGGAAACTAAAAAACAGCAGTTCTTCAGTTATAGATTTGAAACAATTTTTACACTCCAGGCCCTGTGAGCTTGAACTATGACCCTAAGGGCCCAAAATAATCCAAATAATCTTCTGATCAAGCCTAACCGTCCATTGGAGATTGAATGTCCTGAGAGCAGTTACTTTAGAGTTATTGACCAGAAACCATTAACAAAATACAGACCCCTGTGAGCTTGATCCATGACCCTGTGGGTTGAAAAAACATTAAGGTTCATCTGTTTAACATGACAAACCATTCAAGCAGATTTTACGGTGATTTATCAGAACTTTTCTAAGTGCTGGCCCCTGTGAGCTTGACCTTTGATCATGTGGGCCCAAAAACAAAATAGTAATCTATTGATCATGCACACCCATCCTATAATGTTTAAGGTCTTCAAAGCAGTATCAACTCTCAAGTATTAGTGCTCATGTAACTGGTTTGAAACCACACGGTCTTCCAACTACCTACAGACAGGAGTAAACCAGTATACATTCAACTTCTTGGAAGAGGAGCATAATAAAAAAAACTGTTATCAAACTGAACAAATTATTATTTACCATCCAACAGACCACCACAAGTCATCTCGCTGTGAGAGTCGGCTGTTTTCTCAAGTCGTGCCGGCACTGACGATTCTCGATTCAACTTGGACCTGTACACCAGTGTGTCTGATATTCGCTCCTCCAATATGCTCCCAACAGAACTCCTGCTAGCAGCATCTGAGGCTGTCCTCTCCCCTCTGGGTGGTAATGGAGGTGGCATCGGAATACCTGGCCAATAATGGTACGTATACATTATCATATTAATCATTTTTAACTGTATCTCATGAAAAAAGTAAAAGAGACTGCAATAACCTATATGGAAAAAATAAATGTCTGCTTTATTTCAAATAATTATGGTTCTTTTCAAATGCATAAAACAAGAAGAGACTGCAAAATCATATGTGGAAAATAAACTTCTGCTTTATCTCAAATATGGTTCTCTTCAAGTGTATTATGTTTCAGCTGAAGTAGGGGAACATCTTAAAATGTTGTTTGTTTTTTTCTTTCTTGAAATTCAAATATTTCATCACATAAATCATGAAAAGACAAATTATAAAATGTGTTTACATTTTGCCTCACTATTTGCTTGCATTTCTTTAAACATAATGTTTTCCTTTAATTATTTTTCGGGGTAATTATAGCTCACAGAGACACTATCAAATCTCAAGGTAACATCTGTAATTATTGGCAAATTAAATCCTACAACACCATGTGGTATTTTTACACCAGTAACTATGTCTGTGAATATCAATCAATGAAAAATGATATCTTCAATATTCTAGATTTTTACCTGATTGTCCTGACAATTGTTCCTCTGAGCTTGTGGATTTTGACATGGGAGATAACTCCAGTGCCTTTTCGTACCCTGAGTCACTAAGAGTTCTCTGGATTTGTGGAATCTCATACATGCTCTCCTCCTCCTCAACTTTTGTAGATTTGTCTTCACTAAGACTGTGAACATATTTAATCACAATACTGAGCAATGATACCAATATTCTGCACCACGCATACCCATGCAGGGAAAGTATATAAACTGTAAATCAGGGTATCTATAATAATTATTCCACCTCTGGAGCAAGGGGTTTTGTCTAAATCCAAGGGGGATACAGTTACCTCAGGAAATTCAAATATCCCAGAAGATATATCCAGTCAAGTCTACATCCTTTATAAGTTTATCATAAACAAAAATTCAACCTACTATGTTTTTATCAAACATATAAATACTGTGATAATTATGAGGAAATATTAATTATCAGAAAGGTGAAAGTCTTATAAATAATCAAGTTCCAAGTGGGATTCGAACCCACATTGATCAGCACCTAATGTCTAGCAATACAAAGTAAGAATGCCTTAGACCACTTGGCCATTGCAACAACCCCAAAAAAGGTTGTGCAAATAACCGGGATATAAGTGTCCACCTCACACCACAATGGTGACAGGCATTAAATATATTACAACACTGACTATACATTCAGGAAGACTTTTTTACAGCAGCCACACTGCACAAATAGCTATGTTGTGAATTATAAATAATCAAGTTCCCAGTAGGATTCGGTCCCACACCAATCTGCACCTACCACCTAGCAATGCAAAGTAAGAATGCCTTAGACCACTCGGCCATTGCAACAACCCCAGAAAAGGTTATTCTAATAACCGGGATGTGAGTGTCCACCTCACACCACACCGATGGTGCTTTAATTTATACAGAACACCCAGTGAGCCAACTAAAAGCAGCTTTGTTTAATACTGTATAACTAATGGGCCTACAACCATGTGGCACAGCAATCTCAAGTCCAATATTATATGTTATATCGGGTGACTGGGCAGTCGTTTTGCACCCGAAGTGGAAGGTTACAATTAATTAATAAGATGTAAATATAAATTCTAAACAAAATTGAAAACAAAAGCAAGACCAAATGTTAGAATAATAATTATACAAGGCCTATTTTTTCAGCTATATTCAACCTATCTAGTCATGCAAAATACTGCAGTAAATAAGCATGAAGCATGTAATATGTCATTTCTCCCTGTCTCCCGACACCAGCTCATTATCTGTGCTGTCATATACAGGGAACCTTTTAATTACTTCAAGATTGATAATGGTATCAAATTGTGTGCCACTTTGCCAACCACAAAATAACCTGTATGATTGATAATATTTTTACCCTGTACATTTTTTGCACCAGTAAGTCTAGCTACATTAAATTTTTGAAACTTTATGAACATGGAATTCAAGTGCTGGGTAAAGTTAGATCCTGTAAACTTGGAATCCATTTGAACAGCAGTGGTTTAAAGAATTTAATAGTTTTAAATGTCAGGATTTTAACAAAATCTTATTAAAAATATTTTAGCTTCTTCAATAAATTTCCCCTCTTACAATTTGTGAACACTTAATGTAACACTGACATATAAGTTGAACAGCCAAAAAACTGTACCAGAACTAAATGAATAATTCATGTGGACAATAAAAATAATATTTGTTAAAGTCATATTTACTTAGGAGTCAAACCCATGGCCATCTGGGTAGAAGCATGTCCAATTTAAATACTTAGCCCTTGCATCATAACTCATCTTTAGGGAAAATTTATAAAAACTAAAAAAATAAATGAAATATTAAAGAAGGAAGTTAAATGATACCACCTTGCACAACCATCAAAATAACAAGTTACACAGAAATTTATCTTTTCCCTGCTCCCCCCCACCCCACCCCCCACTTTCTCTCACAAAAGTGGATTACCTGCCATCGGTAGCATCAATGTCATCATATACTTTGACCTCTGTCTGAAATAGAATATTACCATGAATTAATGTTTTAAAATTTAAAACTTACACAATTCTAACAAGAGGACCCTTATTGAAAGTATAATGATCAAATATAATCTTTCGTACAGATAAAAGATTTTCCAGTCAGACAATCTAGGTTAAGCCAGCATTTGACCTAGTTTTAAGCTGTCTAACCAGATTATCTGGAAAAACTTTCTGATCAAGTCTTGTAAGAATTGATTTAAAATTTGTCCTCTAAGACTAATTTGTCCACCAAGACAAACAAACCGTCAAAGATTTTTACGAGGTTTTTCTTTGATTTGGGCTAGTAACCGCAATTTGAAGCCACATGATCCATGATCTAAATAGTCCAAGTGACCACCAGGAAAATATAACATAAAACTTCCTCTTTTCACTTTTTCATAAACAGAATGGTAATTTTTAGTTCTGGCAGCATCTAAAGCACTGTTCATGAACTGTAAAATATTTACAGCAGGTAAACCCAACATATCAAGTCACTTTTCTATTAATGAATTTCATGAGCTCTAAAACACCACTCAATATTAATGCCAATAATAACACATGGACATGGACATATATCAGTCAAAAATTAGTTTATTGCAGTTGAGCCCAAGTTTACAGCACTAACCTATCGATAGATTTAGTAGGCAAGGCAAACAGGTCAATTTACCAGAAACCTGCATCTTACCAGTAAGCAGTCACTGTCAGGAAACATATGTACTCATAGATCAAATAGCCATTTAAATAATGACACAGATGGTTACAGCAACCAGTACATGAAAAACAGTACAGTACATGTAGCATGTTCTGGCAATAAATTCATCACAAGCATGAAAGTAGATTTTAACAAGCTATTTCCCCCAGATTGTATTTTTCTGAATCTATTTTTAGTTAATTTTTGTTTTACTGGAAGAAAACAAACCAAGTGTATGCATTAATATGACTCTGGAAATTGTTTTGAAAAAAAGCAATTGATGGTGACACATTTAAAGGAGGGTTTATCAAGTAAATAAAAGCCAAAATAGTTATTAAATATATATAAAAAATACATTAAATCCTTAGTCTGAGACCTATATTGAATTGATGATGACCAAACTTAGAGATGACCCTGTACAAATGGGCACCAAATTTAGTGCTGACCATATATTTATTAAAAGTGACCAAAATCAGTGCTGACCATGCACTTATCATGACCTAAATCAGTGCAAACCATGTACAAATGGTACCCTAAATTAGTGCTGACCATGTACTATCAGTGACCTAAATCAGTGCTGACCATGTACAAATGGTAACCCAAATTAGTGCTAACCATGTACTATCAGTGACCTAAATCAGTGCTGACCATGTACAAATGGTAACCTAAATTAGTGCTGACCATGTACTTTCAGTGACCTAAATCAGTGGTGACCATGTACAAATGGTAACCCAAATTAGTGCTAACCATGTCCTATCAGTGACCTAAATCAGTGCTGACCATGTACAAATGGTAACCCAAATTAGTGCTAACCATGTACTATCAGTGACCTAAATCAGTGTTGACCATGTACTAATGGTAACCTAAATTAGTGCTGACCATGTACTATCAGTGACCTAAATCAGTGCTGACCATGTACAAATGGTAACCAACCAGTTTACTAACCAATTTCTCTGCAAGGGACTGACTTCATCCTCACTTGCTTCAGTGGTGAGGGACAAATGACATAAATAAATGCATTGTCCGAGATCAATTATCATGGAGAAATATTGCCGGCCCTGATGGGGACTGAACCAGGATAGTCAAGATTGACAATCCGATGCTCTACCGACTGAGCTAGCTAGGTCGGCACAAAAGAAACATCAATTCTATTAAAACCAAGACTGCATACTACTATTTTGCAAATCTACCTGTCAGTCAAACAAGTGAGTTACAAGAAGCTTCATTTCAAAGTGTGTGATTCCAGCCAGTAAGAGGCTGCATAAAAGATTCACAAGCATGTCATCAATGTGAAATCTATATTTCCTATGACTGTGTCATATAAGATGTGAGTACCAACTGATTTTATACCTGACTGATAGGTGATCATTGATGAATAGGTAATGGGTGGCAAAAATGTTGAGTGAAAGGTTGATATGTGAAGAGTTTATCAAGCTTGTTTTGATGCGCCTAAAAATCCACTTCAGTAGATCAAGAGGCTACACTTTAATTTAGTACGACATATTAAAAAAAAATATCATTCACATATAAATATTTATCAAGTTTAGTGACAAGGAAGTGAAACTTTAAAGCTATACTTGGCAATGCACAAACTGCTGAAAAAAAACTGCAGCAGAATCAGATAATGATTGCATGGTCCCTTACTATGCTCTCTTTGCAATGAATGGAAAAAAGGACAGAATAAAAATGTCTAGGTCCTTGGCTGGTTCAAAAAATGGTCTTTCAGCAGTATCTTTAATTGTATTTTTTAATAAAAAATCATTCTCAACTTCAGAAGGTGGTAAAATCTGGCAAGCTTAAGGGATCCAATGTTATGTGTGTAACATAAAAGTCTGCTTACAATGTTTGGTGAGGAATCACCATCACCAATCAGTGCTCTTGAGAGTTCCCGCTGATAAGCTGCAAAGTCTTCTTGTTCTAAGCTACGTATGCTCTCACGATTGGATGAAGGTGGTGTGCTGTGAACAGGATAAAGTCGCACACCCAATGCTAAAAGATTAACAAGAACATTGAAGTATAATGCTTCCAGGAAACATAACATTATAAATCTCTGAAACAGTTTGTTCATCATTCTAATCAAAATAATTAAGTGCATCTTGAGCATATTCTGAGATACTTCTGTTTTGGGTTAGAATCTCTGTAATAACATGGAGGAGGTGATTGTATTGAACCATACAAAAAGTTACACAGTATCTTGACTCGTGGACAGTTACATGAACTATATTCATGCCCAAGTTCCTACAATTTTGATAAAAAAATCACTATACTTAAACACTTTAAACATAGCTATTGATAGGATATTATTATGAAGACATCAGACTTTTTTTTCTTCTTTTCATACTAGAGCCACAGCCAGAGTGTAAACAAAATTACCCAGTTCAAATAGGTTGATGTTTCTTTTAATCAATTACTTCTGAATAGCTTTTCATTGTGAGATTAAACTGTACATGAATCGAAGATCTGTTCTATTCTTTATAAAAAGCTTGTTATATAAAAACTGAAAGAGGAATTCAAAATCAATACAGTTTTATAAAAGTATAAATGATGAAAACCGAAACTGTTCCAAATGGAACAATTATCAAATATGACTGACTTAAGGTCTTCAGTTAGAACAACTGAAAGTTATTAAATTGAAAACTGAAATATTTTCAAACCCTTTAAGATAAATGGTAAAGAAGGTTGACATAAACATGCTTACACAAAAACACTTTATCTAAATGATGATTCATTTTCTAGATGTGCAAGATTTGTTTTGTATATGTATGTATGTTTTTCCCAGCTTTGAACAATCTAAGCTTGCCAAGTTCAATATAAATGCCATACACTATTATTTTAATTTAACTTCCTTAAAAACATTTACACTGAACCATTGCTTCAGTTTACTAAATACAAGCTGGCACACATACATTTATTAGAATTCATTAGTAAAAGTCAGTTCTACAAAAAACTGGATCATTTTATCAAATTTTGTTTTCATATACTGTGTTGTATAGGATGTAAAAAAGTGCATTCTGCCGCTTTCTTACTGTAAACCACTCAAGACTTTTTCCCATTCAACTCTCGATAAATTGATACCACACCTGGAATTATACAGGAGTCACCATAAAGGGCCATTACTCAAGAACTTCAGTGGTTGAAATAATATTTTATCCAATCACATAATGTAATATTTTAATTTTCATGACACTTAATGTAATTAAATCAGTGTCATCCACTAGCTTAAAGTTTATCAATTTATTTCAGTTGTTACACAAAATATAATGTAAATCACTACGACTGTTAGATACTGTGTATTAGCATGCATTAAGAAATTTAAATTGGTCAATGGCTGCACCATGCCAGACCAGTTTAATTTAATTAAAATGTACTGATAAATACTAACCCTAAATGTAATAATGTGCCAAGGTGGCTATGTAAAAATCCCCTTACACTGCTCTTGACAACTGACACTGCCTTATTTCAACCAGTGCAGACAAAGACCAGCCTGAACATCCATGCAATCTGATCATGGTCTGCACTATTTGCCATTCAGTCAGTAAAATTTTCATTAAGCACCCCTATAAACAATTAATGGATCCATCCAAAGTGAGAGATGGACAAGTCCATTTTATTTATTTAGCATAGCAAGGGTTAAAAAAAACTATACCGGACATAATAATTCTGAACTGCCAAAAACATATGTTTCTGTCAACTACAAGCAGCTGTTGATCTTTTATATTACATAAAGCTGAGCTACAGAAATAAGCATCATGAATTGTCTCCCTTGGAAATACCGCATGCTTCCTTGGTCTGAGTATAAAATTTCTTTGAAACAGGACTAAACATAGAACACAGGTGCGTGGGTGTAAAATAAAATACCTGTGTGCCAGATGAACGTTTTTTTAGCATTTACTTTCTTTTAAAATTCAATGAAGACCATAATCCACCTTGGCATTCTTTCTTTTCATTATAAAAATATTAGCGATATTAATGTCTTGCAAATAATTACATAATCATTTAAAGAGGAAGAAAGAAGTTAAAATATACAGTATAAAAACATTATGAAATTAATGATTCACTTTGATCATTTTGCACAGGAAGTTTAGGAGGAATGCTTAGAGAGTGTGTTATAATGCTGCAGGGTAAGTTAAACTCAATCACTAAATGTCACAGGCCGCCTCTGAAAACAAACACTCTCTGTATAACAACCAGCACAGACACAGAAAAATATCCTAAGAAATCCTTGAAGATCAAAAACCAACTTCTGACTTAACTGGTGCTAGCCTTCCTAATGTCTATGGTCATTTTTGGATAGCTGACTTTGCAATATGTTAAGACCCAAAACCTTGGGCACTGTGACATTTAATTGCTATTTTAAGCTTTTTTCAACCTTCCCGTGCATAATATGAAAACTTACACTGAAATACTTACACTGTGGTCTTGGTGGAACTGATGGAGGAAGTTTGATTATGTCAAGTCTTTCTAAAAAATACTGCCGTTGTTCTTCCGCATACTCTGACAGGGATTCGTTGGCAAGAACATTGCACAAGAAGTCTTCTATTCCTGGTAACAGGTCTGTAAGAAGAAATAACAACAGAAACAGGTAGTAGCATTTCCTTGATTGGTTAAAGCTCGTACCTATGGTGCTGAAGGTCAGAGGTCCAATCCCATGGCATTCAGGTCTTGCAAGTGGATTAGCTACTCAATAAGAGACTACGATTACTGTAGTTTAATTTGGGTAGAGGTCCTTGCAAGTTACATACATGGCAAATATCTCAGATATCAATCAATAAATGAAGACTCTACAGGGAAAAGTACAAAAATTTATTTTAAGCCAAGGTGACCTTGCCCTTGACACAAGTAAATGGCAGAGATTCATTCAAGGTGCCTTATATACCAAATATCTAAGATATAAATTAAAGCCCTATGAAAATTTGAAAAGTCTATCATTAGACTTGGTGACCCACTTGGCAGGGCAATTCTGACCCTAAGGCCAAGATATGAACAAACTTGGTAGAGGTTACACAAATCAAATATCTTAACACTAGGCCTTTTGGTTACTGACAAGATTTGTTTTTTCTAAGCAAGTCTTTACAAAAATCAAGTGACTCCTGGGGTTACCAGTTTTGTCAGTTTTGACCACAAGAGCATCATTTGAACAATCTTGGTAGAGGATTTCCAGGTGATGCTCCATGCAAAATATCTAAGCACTGGTTTCTGGTTTCATAGACGAAGATTTTCAAAGTTGTCCCAATATCAGCCTTTATTAAATCAAGTGACCCCTAGGGCGGAGCCATTTATGACCCCAGGTTTGAACAACATTTGTAGAGGAGCTCTAGATATATCTGTATGCCAAATATCAAATCTCAAAGCATCATAGTTTCAGACATGAAGATTTTTTAAGTTTTCCCTATATATCCATCATTAATATAAAAAAGTGACTCCTGGTGCGGGGTCAATTTTGACCCCAGGGACATAATTTGAACAATCTTGGTAGAGGTCCACTAGAAAATACTTTGTGCAAAACTTAGAAAATTTGGGCCTTGTGGTTTCAGAGAAGATTCCTTAAGTTTTAGTTTTCCTTTGTATTTCTATATAAAATATGTGACCTCTGCATGGCCAATTTTGACCCCAGGGGCTCAATTTGAACAAATTTGGTAGAGGACCTCTAGATGATATACCATGCCTAATATCTAAGCTCTAGGTTTCAGACAAGAATTTTATTTTAAGATTTTTCTTTTGGTTGCTGTAGCAACCAGAGTTCTGCATGTAACTGATTTGTTTGAACAACTTTGGTACATGTAGAGCTTTATGCATGGAAAATCCTTGCCAAGTTTCATCAACTTTGGCCAAGTGGTTTTAGAGGAGATGTAGTTTGAATCAAACTGTTGACACATAATGCACAAGGACAGACAACAGACATGATATGATCACAATAGCCCACATGAGCACGTTGTGCTCAGGTGAGCTTATAAGAGTTTCGTAAACATGGTAGACTCTGGTCATTTTACTGTGACTATTTATATCAAGTGTATAAATTTGTTTGGTGAGCCTCAGGTATGCGATATATTACAACTAGGAAGTACATAGGTATATCATTTCTGCAATCTTATATAATTGTACAATATAGACATATCAACTTGTCAAGGTCAGTGACCTTAAATGGTCAGCTCTTCTGTCCACACAATGGAAAAAGGTCACATCACTGCATGAGACCTAAATGTTCGACAGATTGAACATTGCGTTGCTGTGATATATTAATTTGTAAATTCTGATATTTATAAAATTAAAATCTCTTTCTGTGGTGCGGCCCTCCAAAACGGTCAAGAAGAGACAAAGTCAACCAACTGGCCTCAATGGATCTTTGCATACGTAAAGGCTAGGCCATGGTGACCTCATTTCAATACAAATTAAAATCATGCATTGAAAAAAGTATTTTCTGAAAGATGATAAAAAAATAGTAAACAAAATTGTACCACCTGATGATCCAGTTTTTGTGGATTAAACTCAAACCCGTCAAGTTTCATGAAAATCTATCAAATATTACTGTGGTATACTTATACTAAAGTTACAGTTAGTAACTGCTGACCAGTGTAATTTCAGACAAACATTTCACAATGTTAAACTATACTTTTAGTGTTAAAGAACTATGTAACTGATATTTAACAGGCCAAATTTATTCAAAGTGAAGAGAAATACCAAGATTTCTTTCATGTTTTATTTCATAGCTTCATATAACTGCAGTGTAAAGATAATTTTCAGTTGAAGTTCAGATATCAAATGAGGTATTAATGTTTTCACCTGTGACACAATGAGTAATCAACTGAACATTTTGCACAAAATATATACCAACATTTATAGTAATATGAAACAATATTACCACTATAACAATGTTGATAGCCCTTTATTAGAGAAATATCGTGTCAACTTCATGCTATATATGAGTACAAATTATACTATTATATTCAAATAAATCATCTCAAATAGTATTCAGACTGCATTTTTTGACATACCTTATATTATAAGTTTCATTCAAATGTATGTGTCGAAAAGAGATATTTTTCATATAATTTCTTATGTTTTTACTATCATTTGGTATTATAATTATCATATCATAATTATAATAATCATAAACATTTAAAATGTTGCTTACACTTTCATTTTTTTATTATTGAATTTTTTTCTATTATCATAATTAAATAAAATTCATTTCGAACTTATTATTATTATCATTTTTTTTTAATTTTATCACTTTATAATAATTATTTCATTGCAAGTCTATCTGTACCTCTATGCTGCTGAGAATAATTATTTGTTTTGCAACATTATACACAAACAAGAGAGGCAATATCAGTATATGCTATCACATTTCCGTATTTCAGAACTTCATGTCAGTATTATAAATATTTTGTATTGTGTATATGAACAGATGGATGGACAGGCAGACGGACAAGCTAATTTCAGTATACTCCAACAACTCTAAGCAAAACCTTAACCAAAATGTCTAAGTTTAAAAGGGGCCATAAATTACAATAAAATCTGCCAACAGTTATCTTACTTGTGAGTTCTGATGTCCTCTAACATCTTTGTAAAGTTTCAAGCCAATCCCATTAATGATTGCTGAGAAATAAGCATGATAGTATGTTGCATGCAAAACTTCAAACAAGAAGATTTCTTAGTCAAGAAAGGGCCATTATTTGCCTTAAATTTGATCAAGAGTTACTTAACTTGTTTCTTTAATGCCCCTGAAAACATTAATGAAGTATTAAATCAATAAGCATTGCTGGTTAATAAGATATACGTATAACTTGCATGCAAAATTTTAACCAAGGTGTGACATTGCCTACACCAATGCCAACACCAGGGTTAGTAGATTACCTTGACTTACTTCATATAGTCAAGCTAAGAAATGAGCATTACCATTTGGAATGCCTGAGCCAACTGATATTCCATATTTTGTGAAGTCGAAATTCTTGGCACACTGTAGACAGCTATTATCAAAAGATTTACTCCGCTTCCTTCCATTAATTTTTTCATATTTTCTTGGTCTCTGTAACCTCTTGGTATGTTTTATTTTATGTTGCACCTGCTGATCAAATTCATCACAGGATTCCATGATGGTTTTCACTTCTTCATCCTCCAGGGAGGAGTCAGTGACAGCCATTGTAACAGTAATATCTATATCCATATCAGACAGATTTCTAGCTACAATTCTACAATCAAGACCTTCATCTGGACCACTGCTGTCCTGATCAGATTCTTCTGTTTCAACTTCACCAGTTTCAGTTTCTTTCTCAATATCTTTGGAAGTTACTGCTTCTGTTTCTAAGACTACATTACTTTCATTGGAGTTCTTAACCAGTTTGCGAGTATTGTTACACAGCTCCACAGAGTTATATGTGTCACCTTTGTCTGCATTATCTCTGTCATCTTTCTTCACATTTTCAGTGTCTTTTATCTTCCCTTTCTTGTTGAAATTTCTTCTATCTACTGTACCTGTGGTACAGCTAACTAAGGCATTATTTGACTGCTCTTCCACGTGACTGTTTGACAGGTTATGTACTTCATTCAACACAGAACTTTTCTTCATTTTTGTTCCTGCTTTGTTATCAATAGGAGTACCTCTGTCCAATGTCTGCTCTAATTCAGTATTTAATGGATTATCACATATCTCTGTTATCTGTATACTGTCGCCTTTAATTTCCCTTGAGTTTGTACTTTCTGTTAAAGAATCTTCGTCCAAATAAAAGTATGCATATACTTCTTTCTCTTTGACCTCACTGATATTTCTATTTTCTACTTTAGGCATCTTTACAAATATAGGATTTTAAAACAAAAATCACAAAACTTAATCCAAGCTTCATCTATGCAGTACTAAATCCAAGCTTAATCTTTGTGGTACTAACTCCAAGCTTACTCTTTATGGTACTCAATCCAAGCTTACTCTTTATGGTACTAAATCCAAGCTTACTCTTTATGGTACTAACTCCAAGCTTAATCTTTGTATATTAACTTCAAGCTTAAAATTTATGTTGTACTAAATACAAGCTTAATCTTAAATGTTAAAAAATTAAAAACATTTAGTCTGTAACTTCTACCATTAAGTGTACTAGAATTTCTTTCTAAATTTTAATATGTTCCCTTACCAATAAAGTCATGTAATAAAGACAGTTCGGACTGAAGATTAGTTTTAAAATTCACAGTTAAGTTAATACAAAAAAATTTCACTGAAAATAATTGTAATCAGTTTGGAAATCACTCCTTTCCCAGATATCAAAATTCATTGTTTTTTCCTTCTTTTATTTTTTTGAAAACTCGAATGAAAGTTTTAGAGTCACACATTCTGTATTTTTTTATTATTTTAAACATTAAAAGCTCATTCTTCTACACTGTGATATAATAAATTAATAAATTATGTCTCTAAAATGCCTGATGCACAAAAAAGCCAGAAATTCCTACTCCTGATCAGTTTTCACAAAAAAGATACGCTTTCTGAAAATAAATTGTTTAACACATTGAAAAAATGCAATTTAAACTGATACAGTAAGCCTCATTGCTTCCAACGTTTCTCAGGTAAACCAAGCTGCTGACAGAAATATACTGCTCATAAAAAATACTGTTACACAAATACTGCCAAGACTAAAGTGTTCACATCAGAGACTCTTAGCTCGTATGCTGTTGTGATTTCTGCATAAGTATATAAAAAGTAACCATTAAGGTGCAAATTAATGTTAAAACACTTTCCATTTTGATAAAAATGAAGCATTCTGTTAGAGAAAATACATGTGTCAGCTCACACTAAGTTTTTATGAGAAGTGTATGTTTTGGAACATCACATAAGCATAAAGGTAGCAGACGGGCCAGATGGTTTGTTTTATACTGATGTTGCATACCCAATTTCATTTTCTGGAGTTAACAATTAAATGGTGAAACTGATTGATTTATACCCATTTAGCACAACAATTATCAGATCACAATGGTTCAGTTAGAATTTTTCAATAATGTCTTTTATATTTCTATTAAGTGTTATTTTTTCCCCCGTTTTTTTTTTTTTTTTTTTTTTTTTTGTCTGTGTGTGTGTGTGTGTGTCAAACAATACTGGAATAGCTATATATCTGGTGCTGAACACATTCATACCAACTTAATAGTTTTTGAGGGTTCAGTACAAACTTACTGCATCTTCTTTCTTTATATGTTGTTACCATAGTTTGCATTAGAGCTCTCAATATGAAGAGTCTGTCCTCACAATCATGCCATGGAGCATAGATGCATTTAGTGCATGAAAATCCCTATATGAATTCTTAATAGCATGTTCATTAAAAAAAAAATACAGTATTTGTTGGAGTGTCAAAATTAATGGTGCAGTGAACAGTTAAATGTTCATCTTAAAAGTTTCTAAATGCAGGTCTTACCTGTGAATAGTTCATGAATTTCACACTGTTTAGACAGGTTTTACCCTTTAACAAATTTAACCCTTGGTTCTTGAATTTGTTTAAAAGATTGTGCTTTGATTTAACAACACAGCAGGAAATTTTAAAAGAAATCGAGTCTTTCATGTTCATAAACCGCTCTTCTGTGAGTGTGTATAAATTTTCATGATTTTAAACATGAATTCCTCAGGATTTTTCAGTGTACTTGCAAAGCCAGGCTCACCTTGTTTAAGTATCTACAGATGCTGGTATACATGTACTTAGATATGAATTTCTAATTCAAATAGCACAGAACAATTCTGAAAACTATAAAATTAAATTTGACATATTTTCAATTATTTATGCGAACTGAAGTGGGAAAGGCTGCAAATAGTTATTATTCAGATAAAAGAATTCAATGTAAATCCATAACAGCTCCTTACAAATGCCTGCTACATAATAGCACTGCACTTAACATTTGTTGGTATTTCCTGAAAATTTCAATACTTTTTATTTTCTACAGAATAGTGTGGTAAACTGACTTTCAATATAACACATTTTTAATGATTTTTTATTTTAATTTTTATAACCGCCCTAAATTATACTTACAGACATTTTTCAGAGGTCACTGAGTGTAATTTACTATCTAAATTTGTTATACATGGCATTAATTAACCCCTGTGACTGCATGTTGTTCATATTTAGGTATATGTCTATTTTGGACATCATGAATGTCTATAATACAGCGTGTATCTTGGTGCATTAATTAGAGACATTATGACTGGGTGGTTTATCTGTTTCAACAATATACCATCTAGAGATTCTCAGACATTCATATTAATTGTTTGCTTATCATATAGTTTTATACAAATGCTACAGACAATAAAATCTTCTGTCTTATTTCAGAGCAAACAGACATCCTGAGATATCTAAGAGGCAAACTTTCCCACATTGTTTTAAGATCTTAGATTCTTACCTGACAGCATTTCAACTGTAATTGTAATAACAATCATAGTTTGGTCAGTCTTAAATAGTACCGGTAGTTAAAAGCTCGATCTTATTCTAAGATTTTATTTAATTTTGATAAAATTGTTATAATTTAATGCACTTTAAATTGCAATAATATAGTAGTGATAATGAAAGCAAGCACTCATTTAGTTCTGCAATTCTTACACTAAATATTCTTTATACCCCAATGTCTTAATTCGACTGTATCTACTTCAGATATACCATGCAGATTATTATATCCTGGGAGTGTGTGGCCATTCAGTGGTAAGACATTCGACAAGTAATTCAAGGGTAATGCTATTTGGATCCACCTCTCTTCCAATAAGGTTATAATAGTATAACTGTCTTTCGGAAGAGATGTTAGCTGAGTTCCCTTGTACCGAGGGCAACTCATTGAGCACTGAGGTGTCTCTGGAATGGGATGCTTTCTGTCTAAACCCATGTCCACTGTACCAGGGCAACACAATGAGCTCCGAAAACAACCAGATTGAGGGGTCTCTGGAATGGAATGCTTTCTGGCCAAACTGAGATCCCATGTACCAGGGCAGACACATTGAGCACCGAAAAGTTCAACCACTGAAGTGTCTCTGGAATGGGATGCTTTCAGTCTTTTAATGCTTTAGACTACTCCACAACCTAAAATAACTAAACCCTGCTGGGGCCATCAGTAATACATGTATATATAGGCAATGGCAGGTTGGACAAATCCTGATGCAGAATTCATCAGTTATAGTAGCCTCCAGGTATGCACTTTTTTCACATGCATCTATTCAAAACATCTTTTTCTCTTTCTTAAATTATAAAAAGAAGAAAATTTACCAAACTTAGTAATGGTTAGTTTAATCACCAACTTAATTACCTCCAGCTTAATTTTTGACATATTTTTAGAAACAGCAGGAAATGTTAGTGATATAAATTACTTTGTGCATGGTAAATGGGAAATAAAGTGGTATCTGGTTCTTTAATTTATAGCAGCTTGAACTTTCTTGCATTCAGTTTTATCTTCTTTCAGAACAACAGTATATACTGACGAGATAAAGAAACGCCTCATCGGAAAATGGCGTTAGTTTTGTTTCTTAGTGTAAATTTACAGTTTAATGTCCAAAATGTACATGTACTATGAACGTTACATCCACCAAACAAAATCTCGTGCGGATATCGTCCACTCGTTTGCAAATTCACGTGCATGCCGATGATTTTGCTTGACCATGTCCATCTCAGAAGCTCGCGGTTTTTTTTAGTGAATTTGACACTCGTACATGTGTTGGTCGATAGACAACTACCTTATCAGAGATTTTTTAATATTACACACCGTGACAATGCCAAGGCTAAATCCAGAAGAGAGGGCTCAAGTTTTAGCAATGTTGGAATGTGGTCGAACAGAAGAACAAGTGGCTAGACATTTTAATGTCTCCCGCTCAACTAAAGTTCATCCTGTTCGACGCGTTAGAGACACGGAAGGTCTACCGACAGACCGCGTTCAGGTAGACTGCGTGTAACATCTGTATGGCAAGATAACTTCGTAACATCAATGTCACCTCCGTGATATGTTTGTAACAGCTGAAGCAACAGCGTGTGTAGTGAAAGCCAATGTTGGACGCCCTATTAGTTGATTTAAGGTTTGAAATCATAAGAGGGAACAGGGTATTTTATGCCCCAGACCCTACTGTGCTATGGTGTTGACATGGCGACATCGCTTAAACCGTCTTGTTTGGGCGCGTAACCACCATGGCCAGCGCTGGAATACCGAAGTATTCAGTGATGAATCCCGTTTCAACGTAGGGAACTCAGATGGACGCATCTGCGTGTATAGGCGATGTCATGAACGTTATGCCAACAATTGTGTTGTTGAGCACAACCGTTACGGTGGTGGTGGGGAAATTGTTTGGGCGGTCATTAACCACACGTTTAAGACTGACCTTGTTGTCTGTCAAGGTTACCATACTGTCAGGCGGTACATAGACCAGGTTTTGCCCCCCTATTGTTGCCCCTATGTTTCGGCAACGCCAACACCTGGTCTTTCACGATGACAACGCCCGCCCGAACGTTGCACGCATCACTATGGACTTTCTGCGCACAAACAACCTCAGCGTGCTGCCGTGGCCGGCATGTTCGCCGGACTACAACCCGATTGAACACACATGGGACTACTTTGGGTTGCCCTGCCGCCATCCACCACTGGCAAACATACAGCAGCTTAGGGCAGCACTGCACCAGGAGTGGGCCAGAGTCCCATGGTACCTTCTCCACAACTGGCGTGGGTCAATGAGAAGGCGCCTTCCTGTTGTAGTCACCAGCAGAGGCGGCGACACGCGGTTTTAAATATTTCCACAAAATGTTGCTGACCCCTCACTTAAAAGCATGTCTGTAAATTACAGTTAGGTTTCAAATTGAATGAAATGGATTAAAAATTGTTTCAAATGATTGTTCCTTCCAAATTAAATAGCTATTTCTTTACATTTCAATACGGTTAGCAAAATTTGGTAAATTGAAGTATTATGAGGCGTTTCTTTATCTAGTCAGTTTACATTAAAAAGTACATGATCATACTGACCAATTTTACATATTTTTAGTCATCAATTTTGTATGGACCGGAAATTACTATATCTAATCATGCAAATGTTACATTTATGACATAAAATTACAGGGCAAATGTGAAAAAGCACTACCTGCTACTTTATTTTTACCACTTAGAACTTTTTTGCAATCAGTCCTTGAAATGCAGACTTAATTTAGCTTATGTTTGATTCCAAGTTTCAACAAATTTCAAATAACATTCAATAATGCTCTGCAAAAAATCATAAGGTATGCCATAAAAACTTTTTTCAGTTCTAACTATAGAACTGTATCTTAATTTCAACAGGTTTGAGAGAAGTAATTTTCAGTTATGAAGTATTTTCTCAATATTGTTAAGTGCAGAAGAGAAACATAAGCCAAGAAACAAAGATTGAACTCTTCATCAGCACTGCTTCATGTCTCCAATCATAAACAAGAGGGTCATGATGGTCCTATATCAGTCACCTAAGTACAACTTGATTCAACAGCAAAGCCAAAAAAGGAGTCATGGTAAGTTCATCGAAAGCTGAAATTGAAACCTACATGTAAATTGTACATTTGGACATAGATAAAAAACACACTAAGTAGGTCAATGTCAATTGGTTATGGTCAAAGTTGAAATCTGCAAGACTTAGTAAAATTATAAGTATAGTTCAAATTTCAATGCTGTAGCTGCAATAAACAAGAAAGTCAGTAAGTAGGTCAAGACAAAGATCATGGTCACATAAAGGTCAAGCACAAAGTTAAATATATGGACATGAATATTCCTTCAAAGTTATTGAATTTCATAGACACAGATTCAAAAACCGTATGTAGGTCAGTAAGTCAAGGTCAGCTATGGTCAAAGTTAAAATTTTCATACAAAATCATACAATATATATAATAAGTATATGATTATAAAACAAGAAGATTGTTTAAGTCTTCCCTATATAAACTTACTTGAAATCAAATTAACCCTCAGGGCAGGGCAATCAATGACCCCAGGGGCATAATTCTAACAATCTTGGTAGAGGACCTCTACATTATGCCCTGTGGTTTCAGTCAAGAAGATTTTTGAAGTCTTCCCTATAAATGCTTATGAGAAATCAAGTGAAATAAAGAGTGGGGCCATAACTGACCCCAGAGGAATGATGTGTACAATCTTGGTAGAGGACCTCCAGTTGAACCCTATGCCTCTATTTTTAAAAACAAATGACCCAGAGTTTAAATAGTTACAACCCCAGGCATGATTTGAACATGTCATGCAATCTTCAAAGAAATTCATTAGAGGATGCTTTATACACATAAATTTTTAAGCTCTGGGCCTGGTGGTTTCAGACAAGGAGGCTTTAAAAGTTTTTCATTCTTGTTGCCACAGCAAACAGAATTCTGCATGAAATGGAATTCTGTGATTACTTTTGATAGAGCTTTTACGCAAGGAATATCTATGCAATATGTGTGATCAACTTTGACTAAGTGGTTTAGGAAGAGATGTTGTTTTAAGTAAATGTGATGATGAGGCACATATTACACCCAAAGCAGAAGAACATAATAGCTCAGGTGAGCTAAAAATTGAAAGAAGATAATGGCTTTACATGTATGGCAGCAAACTTCTGATTATGTTATAATGATTGTATTACATGTTTTTAATATATGTAACAATCACAACAATGTCTAACCATACCTCTCTTTATAATGTATGTGTACAACATAGGTTAAAACTCGCAGTCGATCATACATTGTGTAAATGTTACCCAAACTCTTGTGCACCAACTCTTGTGTAGTCTGCTTGTGTTCCCCTGGTTTTAAACCAAACACAGCTGTGCAGTCCTTTAAGTTTGTTGGCCAATATTTCCTGAATCAAGCTGGGAAAATATCACTGTAAAAACAAATCTGTCTAAGGACTGGACAACATGTGGAAACCAGTGCCCTTAGTAATATAAAAACTGCCTTTAAAACTGCATAGATGTTGATAACAATAGCAAGTTACTAGGTGCTGTCTTCATGAGACTTCCAAAGACATTTTCAGGGTAAGACAACCCATTATCCCCACAAGTATTGTCTGCCCTTTTTTGATCAATACAAATCATGATCACTCTACATACTTCTTGATTAAGATCCTGACCTGACCTGACCCACTCTAACCTGTGTGCTACTTAGCTTAAATCACCCCTCCCCCCACCCCCACTTTATAAAATTCGAATTTTAAACTAAGTCTTCAATGTGGTTTTTAAACAAAATTGTTTACCATAATTTTACTGTAATTATTTATGAGGAAAGGGCAGCCAATTGATCTACAACTAAACAAACTCAATGAATGAAGGAATGTAAATTAATTACAGAAGCACTTAACAGATGTTCAAATCATGTAAACAGAATATAAATTTCCTTTGTTACAAAGACATTATTACAATCAGGCAAAAAATGATTTAAACTGAATAATTTGAAATTTATTATACTCTTTTTTTTAAATTCATTATATTATTTTTAGCAGAATCTAAGCACCACACAAGGCAACAAAGACTTTTTTCAGTATCTGATCAGTGCACATCAGAACCTGGCAAGGTTCCATTATACTGAAATGAAATACATTTGAAGTCTGATACTTTACCATGAAAGTTATATGTTGACAATATTCTTAATCATACAGACAGACAGACAAACAGACATACCAATAATAAAGGGGTAATGTAATGCATGTGGATTGATTGATGTGTGTTCTGATTTTAAGTCTTTTACTGAGCCTTTAAAATTCTAAACCTGAACAGACAATGTATATTCTTCTCAGAACAAAGTGCATCCCCCTCAACATATCAGCCCTAGATCCACCCCTGCCAGCTTTGTAGGTCCTAAAATTTCAGCTTACATCTTTCTTTTTTACCACCTATCAGCAATGTAAATTATAATCATAACATAGCTTGCATAACAATAAAACAGAACCAAAGGTTAATTGGCAAAAAGTAAGTCCTACATTTTTAGCAAAACTTTTTTCAAGGTGCAAAAACAAGTCTGATATTTCTTTCACAATACAAGAATCATGGCCTCTATGTTCTTGTTTTGAACTGTTAATAATGGACTGAATTTATATACTAAAATTGATTGTATATCTTGATGTATAAACTGAGTCACTTATAGGTTGCATGTGTACGCCAATTTTTTACTTGATTAACAAACTTATCAAATACAATGTCATTAAGAAAAAATTTAATTCAGTAATCAGATTTGAATAATTACAGTTATTTTATTGGTTAAAAATTTTCATAATGTAAAAAAAAGGTAATGTGAAGAACCTATGTAACTGGCTCCTTCTCTGAAAAAAAATTAAAAAAATGAAATTTTCAAGAAGAACATGTGTTCAAAATTTTCTCTGTTACGCATTAAGAGTTTCTGAAAGTGTTCATTTGGAGTAAATTAACTATAATCCACCCCAAAAAGCTACAACAACAACTCTATATATAAAGACTATTATTCATACATTCAGTTGATCTGTTGCACTTAGAATGTTCTTACTGACACCTAATTGACAATGGATAATTATTCATTCAATTTCACTCACATTTACATGATTAAATCAAGTATGTGTATCTTTAAAAAAAATCTTTTATGGCACAGTTTTGCATACATTTTGTTGTGTATTTAAGTTTTAACAGATTTTAATGTACTGAAACCGGAACAATGTTTCCTTGCACAAGCAGCGCTTTAATGGATTTACTCTTTTCTGTCTGACTTTGTGCAGTCAATGTAAACAGCAGTCAATGTAAACAGAAGTCAATGTAAACAGCAGTCAATGTAAACAGCAGTCAATGTAAACAGAAGAAAACAATAAAATACAGCAATGCATTCTTGGAAATCATAATACATTCATAATGCATGTTTTTGTTATAGACATCTTTTAAAAGGGTCCTTAAAAAAGTAATAAAAGACACAAACTATGTAAAAACATGTAGAAGTAAACTGTAAAATTTTCTGTTTAATATAACCCTTACCAATTGCCAGATAACTAAAATGGACTTGTCCATGCATATTTCAATTTAAACAGTCGATCCAGTAATTGTTTTGAAAATCTGTTGACTGAATGGTAAATAGCGCAGACCATGATCAGACTGCATAGATGTGCAGGCTAATCTTCATCTTCACTGAGCAGGGTAAGGGTTAATTAGCCTTTTTGGTTAATGCAGTTTAGTCTAACCAATTTTGCGTTTGTCTTTGTTTTAACCTATTTGAGTATTTATTTTAAGACAATCCCTGATTGGTGCCACTTACTTATATAGTCTTACGCATGTTTATGGGAGCAATATATGTATGTCTTTAAGTTCTGTTCACCATGGTAACTTCCCCATGAACACAACAGACTCATGGTCTGCAAGAGCATTCGGTACATAAATGTCACAGTAACCTCAGGAAACTGCACTTCAATAGATAAAACACACATATATAGTTTTATAGCTGGTGTAAGTAAAAACTCTTAAGGATTACAGGAATACTAATGTAAAATATAACAGACAACGACAGACATGTAACTGTTTTGCTTTAAACCTTCGATCTGCGATAATAAAGATAAATCAGAAAACACTGAAAGTGTTGTGGGTGACCATGCGTGTAGCCTCTTTCTTACAAGGGAATACATTTTACCTATTAAGTGCACTGAAATTTTACCTCATCTATGCAATACCAGTAATTTCGTTATCAGGCTTTGCCAAAAGAATCAAGTCTTGTTACAATCTGACACAATCTGGCGAATATATCACTTAGTGTACTAAAACCTACTTTGGTTCATTTATTACTTAATTATCAAAATTATGTAGCAAGACTAATGATCTACAACTATTAAATAATGTCCTAATCATATTTCTGATTTCAACAGTGCTTTAATTAACATGAATATGGCCCAGTTTTATATCAAAATAATAAACTTGTCTTTCAAAAATTATTTACAATTTTAGTACCAAATATAAACATCTTGTAACTGACTGTCATTTAGTGATAATCTAAAAATGCAATAATAATATACCTACACATGTACCAGACACCTTTAATAGTACCTGGCAATGTGTACAGTATCACATATTTGCCTGGAATAGCCCTGTGTTATAAAGGAATGTAGAACAGATGTTCTCTCCATATATGCCTGGATATGCCTTGATATTTGCCTGGATATGCCTTGATATTTGCCTGGATATGACTTGCCTTATAAATAAAAAAATAAAGGTAGATCAAGTGCATTATCAGATATTTGCCTGGAATGACCTTGTGTTATAAATAAAGGTAGATCAAGTGCATTATCAGATATTTGCCTGGAATGACCTTGAATTATGAATAAAAGGCGGATCTGATGCATTATCAAATATTTGCCTGGAATTACCTTGTGTTATAAATAAAAGCAGATCAGGTGCATTATCAGATATTTGCCTCACATGACCTTGAGTTATAAATAAAGGCAGATCAAGGTAATTATCAGATATTTGCCTGGAATGACCTTTTGTTATAAATAAAGGTAGACCAGATGCATTATCAGATTTTGCCTAAAAAGACCTTATATGTTATAAGGAAAGGCAGATAATGTGAAGAACAACACATCTGCCTAGAATTACCTTGTGTTATAAATAAAGGTAGATCAGGTGCATTATCAAATATTTGCCTAGAATTGCCTTATGTTTTAAAGAAAGACAGATAAGGTGATTAACAAGACATTTGGCAGATCCGGTGATTTATCAGATATTTGCCTAGAATTGCATTGTATGATAAAGAAAAGTAGTAAAGGTAAATATATAAGAAGATATTTGCCAAGAATTGCCTTGTATTGTAAAGGAAGGCAGATCAGGTGTTATCAGATATTTGCCTGGGCTTACCTTGTGTTGTAAAGAAATGTAGATCAGATGAATAACAAGACATTTGCCTAAAGTTGCCTTCTATTATAAAAAAAAATAGATCAGGTGCATTTTCAGATATTTGCCTAGAATTGCCTTGTGTTATAAAGAAAGGTACATCAGATGCATTATCAAATATTTGCACTAAGAATTGCCTTATGTTTTAAAGAAAGACAGATAAGAAGATTAACAAGACATTTGCCCAGAATTGACTTGTATTATAAAGCAAGGTAGATCAGGTGTATTATCAGATATTTGCCTAGAATTGACTTGTATTATAAAGCAAGGTAGATCAGGTGTATTATCAGATATTTGCCTAGAATTGACTTGTATTACAAAGCAAGGTAGATCAGGTGTATTATCAGATATTTGCCTAGAATTGACTTGTATTATAAAGCAAGGCAGATCAAGTGTATTATCAGATATTTGCCTAGAATTGACTTGTATTACAAAGCAAGGTAGATCAGGTGTATTATCAGATATTTGCCTAAAATTGACTTGTATTATAAAGCTAGGCAGATCAGGTGTATTATCAGATATTTGCCTGGAATTGACTAGTATTATAAAGCAAGGTAGATCAGGTGTATTATCAAAAATTTGCCTAGAACTGCCTTGTGTTATAAAGCAAGGCAGATCAAGTGTATTATCAGATATTTGCCTATAATTGCTTTTTGTATATAAAGGTAGATCAGGTGCATTATCAGATATTTGCTTAGAATCGCCTTATGTTACAAAGAAAGATAGATTAGGTACATTAATTATCAAATATCTGCCTAGAATTGCCTTATGTTATAGACATTGATCAGATGAATAACAATTAAGACATTTCCCTAGAACTGCCTTGTGTTGTGTTATAATGTAAAGTATTTCAGTGTATGACTAAATATTTACCTAAATGCTCTCACATTTAAATAAAGAATTTTTGAAAGCAAAGTCATGGTGATGATGTGGAAGAATTTTAGTGTTACCCTTTTTCAGTTCTTTTCTGTGTGGGTTTGAAAACCAACATTTTTTTCTGTTATTTTTTTGAAAATAAAATGCTTTTCCTTCATTTTTTTATCTATCTATTCAACTGTCATGTTTTCATATTTTATCTTGCTTCTCATTCACTCCTGAAATTTGTTACATTACACATAACAAAACCCCACAAATCCCTGTTTTTGTCTTTTAATTACAAGCTTTTAATTCTTTACTTTTCAAAATAACTGCTTATGTAACTGAACAATAAAATGTGCCACAGCAATAGCTTATAATTTTCAAAATAAAAGCTATTACATCATTAGGCCGTTGAGACCTTTTATTGTCCTGGATTAAAGTCTTAACATGTTTATCAGTAACCCTTTTTATTGTTAGGGTAAAATCTAATGTTTGTAAATAAAAGCCACAAATATCCATTCTGTTAATACCACAGTTCACTTGGTATATCAATAAATGAATGTACAGTACTTATACTTTACTAAACAAAAACTTTCAATTCTGTATTTCATCTTATGAAGGTTTTTAATTGGATTTTGCAAAACAGTAAATACTGTAAAAAAAATAAATGTCTCGACAAAAACTTTCAGAGAGCTTTTTTAATTGTTCCACACCCACTTCTACGAAGTTCTAATCAGAATATTGTTTTAAAGATGTGTTAGAACTTTATTTTCAGGTTAGACATTTTCACAAAGATAATTAATTAATTATGGCACTGAACTTGAAAAAAGCAGTAATTTACCATGTGCACAATCTGACTGATTTGTCTTTTGTAAAAATGATAGTTTCTAATGATTATTAAATTATATCAGTATTTTTTGGGTATTAGAGTATGAAAAAAAATGTTTCAAATGTAGCTGTGAATCAGCACCATACTTTATAAAAAATATTAAATGAGTACATGTATTAAACAAATTTTGACAGGATGCAATAATCTTCGTCCAATATACTACAAGCTTATATTATACTTTATGTCAGAACTGGATGGTATCATGGTCAAAAGTACTATGACTATAAACTTAACGAGAACTGGATGGTATCCTGGTCAAATGAACTATGAACTATACACTTAATGAGAACTGGATGGTATCTTGGTCAAATGTACTACAGTCATTGAACTATACACTTAATGAGAACTGGATGGTAATATGGCTGAGAACTGGATGATATCATGGCCAAATGTACTACATGTATCAACTTAACACTTAATGAGAACTGGATGGTATCATGGCCAAATGTGCTTTCAACTATACACTTAATGAGAACTGGATGGTATCCTGGTCAAATGTACTATGAACTATAAACTTAATGAGAACTGGATGGTATTCTGGTGGAATGTACTATGAACTATAAACTTAATGAGAACTGGATGGTATTCTGGTCGAATGTACTATAAACTATACACTTAATGGGAACTGGATGGTATCCTGGCCAAATGTACTATGAACTATACACTTAATGAGAACTGGATGGTATCTTGGTCAAATGTACTATGAACTATACACTTAATGAGAACTGGATGGTATCTTGGTCAAATGTACTATGAACTATACACTTAATGAGATCTGGATGGTATCCTGGTCAAATGTACAATGAACTAAACACTTAATGAGAACTGGATGGTATCATGGCCAAATGTACTATGAACTAAACACTTAATGAAAACTGGATGGTATCATGGCCAAATGTGCTTTCAACTATACACTTAATGAGAACTGGATGGTATCCTGGTCAAATGTACTATGAACTATAAACTTAATGAGAACTGGATAGTATTCTGGTCGAATGTACTATGAACTATACACTTAATGAGAACTGGATGGTATAATGGCTAAGAACTGGATGGTATCATGGCCAAATGTACTATGAACTATAAACTTAATGAGAACTGGATGGTATCCTGGTCAAATCTACTATGAACTATAAACTTAATGAGAACTGGATGGTATCATGGCCAAATCTACTATGAACTATAAACTTAATGAGAACTGGATGGACTATACACTTAATGAGAACTGGATGGTATAATGGCTGAGAACTGGATGGTATCATGGCCAAATGTACTATGAACTATAAACTTAATGAGAACTGGATGGTATCCTGGTCAAATCTACTATGAACTATAAACTTAATGAGAACTGGATGGTATCATGGCCAAATCTACTATGAACTATAAACCTAATGAGAACTGGATGGTATCATGGCCAAATCTACTATGAACTATAAACTTAATGAGAACTGGATGGTATCCTGGTCAAATGTACTATGAACTATAAACTTAATGAGATCTGGATGGTATCCTGGTCAAATGTAATATGAACTATAAACTTAATGAGAACTGGATGGTATTCTGGTCAAATGTACTATGAACTATACACTTAATGAGAACTGGATGGTATTCTGGTGGAATGTACTATGAACTATACACTTAATGAGAACTGGATGGTATCATGGTCAAATGTACTATGAACTATACACTTAATGAGAACTGGATGGTATCTTGGTCAAACGTACTATAAAATATTTATACTTCAAACTAGAACTGTAAGAACTTTCATAATTATGGGAACATATTTTAGTTAAGTATATACATTTTTTAAAATAATTTTGAAGAAAAGCTAAATAAGCCATAGTAACACATATCTTTACATAAACTCTCTGCACATATGACTGACTCCTCATTCATCATTTCAGAGACCCCAGGAAAATATCGGAACACGGGATAGTCAGAATTATTCACTTACTAGAGCTCCAAATTCAGCTGAGAATGAAGTATGTCATTTCCTTGATGATAAATATAAGGCACATATGACAAATCTGTATTAATCTAAAACATCTCGCATTACAGGATCCATGTACTCAATCAAAATGAACACAATTAATATACCAGTAGTGTATATAATTGGACATACATAACATTAATAACACTATGTCTCCAAGTCTCCAACTATGCCTTGAAAAGGTAATTAAAATCAATTAAACCCACATTTTTCACAAATTTGGAAATGTAAATTCATCTTATGCCATACTGGCCGATACTTAGCAGCAAGTATATGAATTAAATAAATCAAGCAGTTTATGGTTAAAGTTTATGAAATTAGAAACTAATTTTCTTATCAAAGAACTAACTTTAAATACCATTACTATCTGTCTCTTGACAAATACAAAACTTTGAAAATGTTTGAATATTCTCAAAAATATTTTCATTGCATTCTGTTGGTGAGTCCATTACATTTTCTTCCATTTCTCATTCTGTTCTCAGAAAAAAAACATGTTCTCATTATAAGATAATATCTTAACAGAGTCACAAGATTCCTTTCTCCTAAAACACATTGGCCACAGTGCCATTCCTGGATAGTGCTAAAATCTGTCCACAGGCAACTGGCAAAAATAGTGATCATGTTCTAAACTTACCTAAGTTAAAAAGATAACAATCCTGTCCTTGACTAACCTTAGTTAAAAAGATAATGATCATGCCCTAAACTAACCTTAGTTATAAAAAGGTAACCATCATGTCCTAAACTTACCTTAGTTAAATGAGAGAATGATCATCACTAAGCTAACCAAAGTTAAAAAAGATAATGATCATGTCCTTAACAAACCATAGTTAAAAAAATAAATAAATGATCCTGTCTTTAACTAACCAGAAATAAAAGATAATGGTCTATGCACTAAACTTAACCTTAGTTAAAAAAGATAATGATCATGTCCTAAACTAACCATAGATAATGTGCTGGGTAGTGGTCTGCATGTTTTGTTTTTACAAGCATTTTACTAACATTTCTACAACATTTCCTTACAGTCAAAAGTATAATTCATTACCTTTAAGATTTTAAGATGTATCTTTTTTTTTTTTTTTGAAAAGAATAGGAAAATTTTCCCTGTCAATTTTGAATAAAGTAACAATACGCAAAATGTATGATTAAAAAAGAGAGGAAGTTGGAAATCATTCAAACGAAGTTAAATACAAATTACAATGTACACGACTAGTACACATGAATGGTTATGAAAAGCTTTCATAAAATTTACTGAATTATTACAGTTTGATTTTTACTGCTTTGCTGCATTTGACTGGCTGTGAAACTTTGGTCATTGAAAAGTAAAAAGAAAAAAAAAGCAAAAAAGAAATGATAGAGCATTCATTTTGCACCTACAATGTTGTCATACTCAATGATCTTATTAACAAAAGAGTAATGCACCCTATGCAAATATCCTTCAATAGCAACTGCAATTTTCTTTCTAAAGATAAATTTATGCCCACAGTAAATTTAAAATATTAAATGTACATGTCAAAGTTTGGTCTTTATTTTGTTTTAAAGCTTCTGTCATAATTGCTACCACAAAGTCTGCAGTAGAAACCCCCTGTTCGTGCTTTCATTGTTACAGGTAAGCATTGACCCGGCATCCCTAATAGATCATATTCTGACTTAAGAACCAACTCTTATCAAATATATATCCGCTACTCTGGATGCTAACTTCAGTAATTCTGACCATTGTACAAACCAAACGAAGGGGCTGTTTGGCCGTGTTGAGAGTCCAGGGCACAAACTTGTGACCTCTAGGTAAGGTCAATCCAACAATAAGCTAGAAGTCTATTCTAACCATGTGCATATCTCAGTACCAAGAAGGGTTTACAGGTTTAATGGGACAATTACAATCAATGATCAAGGTCAATATCTATGATATTAATGTGTATTTTACAAACTGCTTTCCGTAAGCTGAACAGTGAATTATCTATAAGATAAAATAGTCATAACTGTCTGCAATCAGACAAAAGAAAGAGAAAAAAATGTCAATGATACATTAAGCCTGGATATTGCAATAACTGTATAAGGCTTTGAATTGATGTCTTCTAAAACAGATTATGATTCAGAGAAAAAGTGTCAAACACAGGAACTTTGAAAAATGCATTGTCAATTACAATTATGCAATTCAAAAGGAGTCAAGTGATGAAGTATGTAAAACCATAAATCCCTATATAGGTAAAGAGAAAAGTCACTTTCAAGACCTTTTAAGAGCTTATTCATGTTAGGTGATAGGATTTTCTTCTTGATCAGAAACAAAAACAAATTTAGGTTTAGGTTTACTGTAAGGTGAAAGGCCTTTAGGCATAAGTTTGATAATCATGCAAATGCAGTGAATAAAAAAGCCATAAACAAGACTACATTTATAAACTATCACTTAAGGCCTACATCAAAGTGTAGTGAGTTATATAACCTCGTGATGTATTCATCCAATTCAGCATAGCTAAAAGGTACGATTTTTCAACACCTGATTTTTAAATAAAAAGAAGTTTTAAAGCCAATATGGTAAATAACATGAAAGAAATTCAAAATTTTAAAACAAAACTCACTTATTTATCAACTGCAATGGTTATCAAGACATGTCTTATTATATTATTATCATAGCTTTCTTAAGTATCAGCATTAGTTTAAGTATAGTTAGCTCTGATTAGTATAGTCTCACTATTTTACCTCCGAAGGTGGACCGAAATCATAGGTTGACATTTTATAGTTGTTCACCTTCTGAAATCACGCTATAATTACTCTAATTATATAAATAACCTTTTTCACTATCTTTATCCTCCTAAAACAAATGTCATACAGGTCTAATAATATACATGTATCTTGATGGACACAGAAAAATATACACTTTAATAGGAACTCACAAATGTACATAAGTGGGTGCTATGTCAACCAGGAAAGTTAACATTATGTTAAATGCCATATTGTGACTGATTTCTTAATAACATGCGATTCTTTAAAAAACCAGGATCATTTCCAATCTGTGATCTACTACAGGTCAACAGCACATAATGCACATATATGCACAATGTTTTGACAGAAGAACTCTACAGCTGCAGACAAACTCCGTGCAATGTAAATGTACAGTCAAAATAATCTATGTGACGTCTTGAGCAAATTCTGAGATATTTTTATTATGGGTCAGAATCTTGCTATATCAAGATATTGACCCATACAAAAAATTACACAATATCATGACTTGTGTACAATTAGTTGGACTATGTAAATGTAATCCAATATTTGAGTGATTCCACCCTAAGTCTAGTCCACACACCTATTGTGTAAAAAATTAGATGCCAACATCAAATTAAAAAAAACTTCCATTACTTTCACATACATTGATACAATATGAACTTTGGTATCTAAATGTCAAGTTTTTACCTTCAAGTTTATCCATTTGCTCTATTTTCTCTTTATAAACCATTTCCTCACATGAATAAAGTTTTCATTCTATTCTTATTCCACATTGTGACACAAGACAAGATTTGTAAACATGATAATAATCCGCATGCATAAAGGAAGAAAAAATACACAAAATTTGACAAAACCCGTCAATCAGCTGATTTCACAAGTTTACCTTGATGATCAAAGTAAACCGCCTCTGTACATGCAGAAAGTGGGCGGTACCTGGTGTCACGCCAACCAATCAGTTGACACTTGTTGACAGTTCAACGTTTCTACTTTCGATTCAGCAGAAAATCAAGGCATTTAGTTTCGAAAATATAGCTTTTAACAGTTATAATTGAAATTCTTGACAGAAATATAATAAAGATACACAAGTCATTTTGATTAAGAAGAGATATGAGAAAAAAAGTTTTAAGTGCAGTTATTTGAAAAATACGAAGGTACAACTACTCGGATTAATAAGTAGTCTGGTTTAAAGTTTTTTTTTCAAATAACGGAAAGATGGTAGTTACCTTCCTATATTGTATAAATACAACCTCTGACAACTTCGTCAGGGAATCGATTCTTTGGTTCAGTTGTTACACTGTTGGCGTTCGATGCGCCAAGATCAGGGTTCAAATCCCACTCTGGGTTGTGTACACCACAAAAAGCTTTATAAATATTATATTAAGGAATATATATTTTCACCAGGGGGACATGCCCCTGGATCCCCCTAGTACATGAATCTGTAATTTTAAAAAATGCATGTAAAAATCCTTTTAATATGCTCAACAATTTTAATATTATGTGCTGTTCTATATTATTTAATGAAATGACAATGATTACAGAAACACATACTAAAAATATTATTGCAGTTTATAATTAACAAAAAACATAACTGGATCCCCCACTGTGCAGTAAAAAAAGCCTTTTATGTTAAATGTTTTGCATGCTTTATGTAACATTCGCACAATGCACATGACACCCACTTGTCATTCTCTTCATTGCATTCGGTTATATTCTTCACTTTTCGACATGTTTGTTCAAGTAATCCTAATGTAATTTCAACTTCGGTGAGATTAATGTCAGTAATTTAGTCAATAATTTCCTTTGTGAATGATAAACAACTATTTGATTTAAATACAACGAACAGTTTGATTAAAAGTCAATATATTCAATAATAATATTCAATAGAATTACTCGGATGGGAAAAGCAACTGTACAGATGGTCAGATAAGGATACCGTGGCAAATGTGGTAAACAGGTGTTCCTGGATCAATGAAGCTGCAATGTTTGGGATCCGTATAGCGGAAATTATTTCTGACTTATCGATTCAAGAAAGTTCCCAAAATTGCAAAGTACTATAGTTTCCATTCTATTGAAGACGAACCGGGCAGACTCTTTATGAAAATCATCATGTTTCCAGTGGGATTCAAACCCGCACCAATAGGCACCAACCTCCTAGCAAGGCAAAGTAAAAACACCCTAGAGCACTCGGCCATCGCAACAACCCCCAAAAAAAGATTGTGCAAATAACTGGGATATAAGTTTCCACCTCATACCACACCGGTGACAGGCGTTAGATGTATGACAACACCGGCTATTACAAGAAATTTCTTGCTTTCGACCAACAGAGAGATTGATTTGTGATTTGTCTGACAAATCTTCTTAAATGGCTGCAACAAGCCTTCCTACTGTAACGAAGCCAAAAAGTCTTAGCCGAGAACGTTGCTATTTAAGGTCACAATGGTTGCTTTATAAAAAGTATTCCCTGGTTATATAAAATGTAAGACACAAAAGCAGTTATTTAAAGATATGAATGATTATGTATTGATATTTATACTTTCAAATGCTTATCTAAACACACTCCTGATTCACTGAATATATTTCTGACTTAAGTATAGATAATTGTCTGAACATATTTATTGTTATCAGTAAATGTGTAATGTTGTTGATGTAACGTTCGTAAATACACGTCACGTCGACAACGTATTCATGACGTTACATGAATACATTTGTTGAAATGAGTCCACATTTTCTCTGATTTTTCTGACATTTCCTTCTTGGAAGTGATTAAAATATATACTGTACAATGACCATGTGTACCATAATGTACTTGTAGAATGACTTAATAATAATTAAAAACAAGAGCTGTCATATTGACATATGCCCCCGAAATGTAGCTTTGGAACGAAACTGGTGCAAATATATAATTGAATATGCCTGTGGAAAAGAGATCAGACAAAAAATAAAGAGCAGGAACTGAAGGTAAATGGTAAAGTAATGTTTTTTCTGCTTCGGATTCTTATATGAAGGTTGAAGGCATAATTATTCAATGAAATAGAAAGCTGTGAGTTTGGCCTTGAATACGAACAATATTGTTTTATTCCCAACCCCTACTGATGTTTTTTATATAATAAAATCCCCCAAGCGGTTTTAGAGATGTAGCTTGGACAAGATTTTAATATAGAAGTTATAGTAAAAATGTCTAAGGGCCCATAACTCTCCCAAAAATAATCTGACCAGAAACTCCTGACGATATGCACAGCTAGGTTTGGTGACAAACATTCCTGTGTAGTTTCAATGAAATCCTCCAGTGGTTTTGGAGATGAAGCGTGGACAAGATTTTAATATAGAAGTGAGAGCGAAAAAAGTGCCCATAACTCTGTCAAAAATAAATCGAAGGGAATCTCCTGACGACATGTACAACTAGGCTTGGTGACAAACACTCCTGTAAAGTTTCAACGAAATCCCTTAAGCGGTTTTGGAGATGAAGCGAGGACAAGATTTTACCGGACAGACGGACGGACGGACGGACAGACAGTGCGATTACTATATGCCTCCATTCGGCGGAATGAAAAAACAATGTCCAAAACATTGGTTAAACCTTATTTCAGCTTGAATTTTTTTACGAACACTATTTCGAAAACATCTTATATGATGATATTTGAAAAATTCTGAATAGTCTTTCATTCCAATTTTTTGTGATTTTTATATATCATTCTCTAAGTATTGACATATGCCCCCGTTGTTGCTGTTGTTTGTGTGTGTATGTTTGTGTGCGTGCGTGCGTGCGTGCGCACGTGTGTGTGTGTCGTAGATCATTTCACTCTGTTGATAGCCTTGTTGGATGGACCAGTAATAACGGACAGACTTGTAATCCAAGGGTCACGAGTTCTTTTCACGGTTCCACAAATAAAACCTCTCTCTGTCTCTTTCTTTTTTCCCTGCCCCCCCCCCCCCCCCCCCCCCCCATTCTCTCACTACATGAGATTATCTATCGTCGATACCGGTTGACTATATGACCGGTGGCAGCCAGAAAAGTTATGGACAGAGATAAAACTCTAAGTAGGGTAACTTTCCCAATCACATCAGTAGCCATTGGACATGTATAAATATTTATCAGTAATGTTTTTATTCCTTTCTTTTATTGCTTTGATAAAATATTTAATGTTTTTTCAGGGTGTTTTGATATTTTCTATAAGAAAGGAGGACTGTTATTAGCTTGTTTACTTATTTGAAGCCATCAACACTCAACTTTCCTGGTGGAAGTTATAATTGCACTGTACTGAAATGAAGTATTTTCAAATAAATTTAAGGGAGATCGCTGCAAATAGGATTGCCTAATCGTTCCTTATGATCAGGAAATTTTTTTTAAAAAATGATCTTATTTTCATTAGAAACCTGAAGCCAATGAATTTTAAACATGTAGCAAATTAATAAAATGAAAATATAAAGTTTCAGGACATGGCAATGTTTATGTGAAAATAATTAAGACGTCAAATTCCATTACATCGAACCAACTGCCACAGCTTGTTAACAAATCATTTGATGAGAGTATTTTACAGACTGTATAAAAAATACCCAGTTCACACTAGTACACAAAATAATAGAAGTCTTGATGTATAAAATTACAGATTACTCCATATTCTGTCAAAGTTTCGAGAGAGCTGTGTACATTTAAATGCCAAAACATTTTGAAAATACTTGAATTATATACTTTTATATATGTTTTTAGACAAAGATTTTTGTGTACTATTTTAGAATATAAAGGAAGATTTGAGACAGGCTTTTCAAGATAATTTACATTTTGCAACTGTGCTAACTGATCTCTCACATTCATTTTGTTGTTTTCTGTATGTGCTGCTTTTGTGAAATGTAAACATGATGGTTTAAACAAGTCTTGCATTTACATTTTCTTTGCAGTTATTCAATATGAAAAAAAAAAAACGATGTGACACGATAGGAGACAAAGTCATTTGTTTTAAAAATATTTTAACATTTTAAATCATTTTAAAGGACGTTCACCCAATTTTATATTCTTGTAAATTATAATTTTGAATTTGGATGGTGCTGTAAAGAGTCCGAATATCTGTGAAAAATAATCATTGCGGATCATAGTTGCAATATACACATCCCCTCTTGGTTCTGAATCTTCATATGTCTATTTATAACTAGTGGTAGCTGAGCAGTAGGCCAGGCAAGAATATCCTACGGCAAACAGACGGATAAAGTAGTTCAATGCTCCCGGAACTTATTAATATCATTATAATTATAATTTATTATTTTAATAATAATAATAATAATAATGATAATAGTAATAATTGTTATTATAATTATTATTAGAATTTGTGCTATACTATATTTACACTATCCAACGATAGAAAACAAATATTATTTCATTGCTGGTAGTAAATAATCATTAGGTACATTATAATCCTAATAGGGGAACCAGTCGATGACACGTCCATGTTGTTTGTTGTGATAGCAAGTAGTTAAATTTAATACTGAGTGCTTGTCTAATTAATGTCTTGACATTGAAAATGATGCGAAGAAATGGTGGGATGGCAAAAGTAGTTGGTGGTGTAATAGCATTTTTTGCACTTGTTTATTTCATTTATTTATATAATGATCTTTCCGGCCAGTTGAAGAACACCGAACGTTCTGCCGAGAGGTACAGGAGGGAACAAGAGTCAGTCTCTGCTCAGTTACAAGGTATATCTCGCAAAAAGGCAGATTTTTTGTATTTTGTTTCCCTCGTCATGGAAATACATGAAACAGGCTGTGCAGCTGTAAGGATAACCTGCACTGGCTGCAGAACAGACCACAGGAAATCGATAGTTTACCTATCATGCCCCCACTCTGGGGGGAGGGAAGGGATTTAAATTTGTCCGTCCGTATGTCCGTCAGTCCCAAAAAAAATTTTGTCGCCTGTAGCTCCAGAAGCACTGAAGCTACAGTCAAGAAACTTTACAGGAATGTTGTGCACCTGGGGTTTCCCGTATAGATTTATTCAGAATTGTTAGAGTTATGGCCCCTTATATACTCAAAATTTGCAATTTTCAACTTGTGTCACCTGTAACTGCAAAAGCGCTGGAGCTAGAGTCACCCAGTTCTGAGCAGGGTTGACATACTGTGTCTGACTGAAGCAAATGTCTATGAGAATCAAGAACTGTACCATCAGCGTGTTGGGTGGAGCTTGACATGTTTGCCTATGTCATGTGGAGACAACGGCCATGGTCAGGGCTCTGGCAAAGGGGTGATTCAGGCGAAGTCATCGCTTTGCTGTTCCTAATTTCGCCTTACGTGAAGATTAAAGCGAAAATCTAGTCGCCTTGTCTCAATTATGTTGCCCTGGGCAAACATGGATAAAAGTCAATGGAGTCATAAAATGTGGCAGTCTTTTACGATACACAGTTCTTTTTTACAATATACAAACAATCGCTTGCCAGTCACTTATTAGGGAATCCCCATAAAACTCCGCCTCTCGCTATTTCTTGCCTTATAGCCATGTGTGACATACAGAGCGAAGACTCCGCCCATGTTATTTATATCTTTTCAACCAGAACATTCGATTCCCACACTTAGGCGAAATAAACCAATCAGCATTTAGTTTTAAAAAAGCACTATTGAGTAATGAATAATAATGAGTTTCCTGTCAGATATTTTAGCTGATTTCAGTGTTTATAAATTATCACTAATTGATAACTGTTTGATGGCGATGTTTCGGCAATTAAGGGCTTGATTGAGGTCAGGTGTCTTCTGAGCAATGATGGCGATTAAACTGAGTTAGGTATGTATATTGTATCACGAGACAAAAAGAGTGCAATCTGTCAGGTTTTCTGTGAAAAACAAGTCAGCAATGAAAGTTTGATCCTCGGAAGTGTTACATTTTAATTGTCGATCATTGTTTTCCAAAAGGTCTGCGCATCAATAGTTGATATTAGTTTTATTATGTTTCTGAAAGTTGATTTATAAAGATTAATTTTGGAATAAAAGTTGAAATGTCTCTGTCAGCCTGGTTACAGAGCACTCGCCCAAACCATGACCTAAACGCAAATTAAGAGTTTGAACAAACAGAATTGCCTGCAAAAAATCACCAAATCTATGAATCAGGCATCGTTCAGTGGGTACATTCAGGACAAAAAAACTTTTGCACTGTAAAATAAGTAGGCAGGCAGTTCAGTAGGCATTCATGTGTTTTATCATACTTTAAAGCTTGCCTTTTCAAAATTAAGTTCTTTATTGTTGATTTGTTTTTACTTTGATCATAAGTACTGGTTGATAAAAGGGATCAATTATTAAAGGGAAATTTATTATTAGATAAGCATACGTTGTCCGAAACAAAGAGTAACGAAACAATGTCCACTTCTCTCTGAAGTCTGTCCACTTCTCCCTAACCTTCAGCCCAGGGAGAAGTGACTTCTCCCTAAATTCTGAGTCTAGCGAGAGCCCTGATGGTTTGTTGTTCTACACACAAGATAAGTTGCCAGTGACAACTTCCAGTGTTTCACATCAATCTCATCAGAGCTCTGTCCAAGGTCATACTGTCTTCTCTATAGATCTCCATCCTCAAACATAACAGACTTTATTAATGATCTAACACATATTGCAGACCAAACTTCTCCAGATGTACTGCTTGGAGATTTCAACTTAGTTTTAAATTCTACAAATTATACAAGACTGTCACAGAAATTGAATAACTATTCCCAGTGTGTGCATCTCCCAACTCACAGAGGTGTCATTCACATGTGTATTCACTTGGATGTGCTCTTCCCGCCAGACCCACTTAGACGTCATAGGGTCAAAGGTCAATGCACCCATGGGGTATGGCATTCATTCGAATGAAGCAGTAGTTTGGACAAGTATTTCAGCAAAATTAGCCTTTATTTACTTTTTTTTTAAGATTGCATTAAAAAGCCTTTATTTTAATAATTTCAGGCCTTTATAAAAACATTTGTTTTTGTTCAGGTCAGATAAGAGGCCTGTAAATATTGAAGTCAAGCATTGGTCTACCCAACTGAGTTACTGTCTCAGTTCTTTAATCAACATCATGAAAGTAGGTATTTGAAAGTTATTTTGGCCGAATTGCTTGTTCAGTGAAAGGCTTAGTCATTCACTTGAACAAACAATCTTTAACAGGATGCAGAAACAGTTTATTCAAGGGACCACAGTCAAAGCTTTTCCTAACAAGAGAAGCCTTTTGTAAAATTGCTCTATAACATAATGTTGTAAATGTGAAACTATAGTTTTCTTCTGCTGACAACCTGGTGTTTGATCAGGTTTGGTCAACTTGTCTTCTGAATTTAAGGCTATTATTTCTTAATGTTGGGTTGTCGGGTAAAATACCATTTGTCAGGGAAAATATGGGCAAGTAGCATTTCAGAGTTTACAAAATCACTTTTTTAAGACATTTAGCCTTTAGTTTCAGTCTTGAAATGAAACAGGTACAAGCATTATATCCAGTATATCACATGGTAAGGATGTGTTATATACATGGCACAAGTACGACTGTGTCTAATTTGGACTACCCACCATGTGACCCGGCTTTGCTTTATAGGCATTGTTGAGTAGATGGCTTTTTGATATTGTGTTTTTCCATTGTCAGTATTAAACATAAACCTGCCAGATAGACTTGTCAGTCAAACAGTTTCTGTGATATTATATTACTTATATTGCACAGCTCTTATGAAATATTTACCGGGTAAGTACATCATTATATGGTTCATAAAGAAATGATACCTGTTAAGCTGAATATTAATTACAGGTAGTGTATAGAAAAAGATTTTGAAGTATACCCTGCTCACGAAGGCAGGTCTATTTGGCACCAGATGGGTTTGTGTTTATGCTGATTTTTATGTTGTTTGCTTTAAATATGCAACCAAGATTCAGAAGTTTTAGACCAGTGATAAATAAGAATGAATTATATTCTGTAGAATTTCACTTTTTTAATTATGTAAATATGCTTTCCTCCTAGATGAAAAAAGGCTGCAAATATTTTACAAATCAAGACTTAGTATTCATTACCTCCACATGAGTTTAGTTTCAGATGGATTTATAATTCCTACAAAGATGTTGAAATTTACATTGTAGTTTTTTACTCTGCACATCCTAATATAAGATTATACATGGCTGATTTGAACATTCTCAAAGTAAACCTCCCAATCCTAGATATTTGGAAAGTTTATTTATTTATTTATATATATATATATATTTTTTTTTGCAGTCTTAGATATTTGGAAAGTTGAATTAAAATATAATTATGTAATTGTACCTGACCTGAAATATGATGATTGGGCGAGCTGAAGTTGTATACAGCATAGTTTTCTAATCGGTTTGTAAAACACTCTCTGAAACATACAAAAAGAGCAGCATATAATTGTTACATTAGGTCCATCTGTTGTCTTCAGTTGGTCTTGAACTTAAAAAATGAACTGCTAGCATGTACATATTTTCAGTACAGTATGGCCACACAGATCGATTACAAAAAGCACTTCATAAAGAAAAGATAATGTGTAAGGCTTCACTAAATGGTAAGGCAGCATGGCCCACCCCAGTTGATGCTGCATGGAGAGTTCCCCAATGTCGAACAATAACAACCTTCTAGTATATCTTACTGGACCCAGTTAGACTCAATGTGTATATTGACAGACATACAGGATATATGTCACTTCATGTGGTTCTTTGAATGTGCCTTTTGTCTTAATAATTATCTGTTTAGAGTTATGAATTAGTGAGGATAAAACAGACCACAGTCACAGAGCTGTGTTACTCTCTGATCCATAAATTATGGTCTTAACTGAACGGAGGTCATGCAGCTTGAACCAGGAAACAAAACTTAAGTATTGTTGTAATAGTTTTATAGATACATGTACCTAGTTTCTTATCTCAGTTTGTTAAGAGCATTTAACAAAATAAGGAATGACTATGAGAGTAGAGTTGACTAGAAAAATTATTTTGTCAACCTGACTTGTGAAGTCATAGCATGTCATAATTTAGCATGACCTTTAACCTTGTAACTAGAATTCAGTGTAATGTACTGGTATGTTCCAGAATCCAAGTACCATACATGATTTCAGTGTATTCATCTTTGAAGATATGAATCAAATCTGCATGTAGTGGAGAGAAAAGGTAGCTTTCCTTGTCAGTGTTAGCATTACTTTGAACATGTAGTTCTCTTGTACATATAGGTTGGTTTGGATCTGTGCTATTTTGTTAGCAGTCAGCCCATCAACTCTTAAAAATGACTGCCGGTTCATAAAATAAAGCATTGTAGGACATCATTTATATTGTCTGATTATTTGCCTTAAATGTACATTTAAAATATCCATTTACATTTATATATAAGATTACCAAATGCACCAGTTCTTGTAGTTAAAGGTCATATTGCTTTTTACTTGTTGTAATTTGGCTTGTAGTGATTTATTTACTAACATTTTTGAGAATACAGACTTGAGATCTGCCATCATAAAATGTTTCTCTCTTCATTTTAGATTACTGTGATTATCAGTGAATAGTTAAATGGTTTTTGTTCAGTTCCACTGCATGGGCTTTGTTTCAGATTAACTGCCTAATATTTCTAGCTGTTTTCCCATATTTTTCATTACTTTATCTGTTTGGTCACATGATTCCCCTCTCAATGAATTGAGCTGTGTTTGCCATTTGAAATGTAAACTTTTTTTTGTTGGTGTGTTTTGCAGATCAGATGATTGCCAAAGATCAGCTTAAACAGAGATGTGACAATGACAAGGTAAGTACAAGAAGATACACAGTGTATATAACAGTCAACCTGTTCCAGAAACCACTGCTTCAGGGTCCTAAAAAGTCTAATTTTCCCAAGATTTGGTTTATATTTTGACAGTTCTGAAACAAGCCACTTTTCAAGATCCCCCAATCCTCCATCACAATAGATCTAAGCTTAACAAGACCTCCCAATGCGGAGCACAGTGAAAGCTTTGCTAAAGCATTGTAAATGACTGCTTTAATTGAGTACTAAAACTACAATTCAAGTGCATTTATTGTTTCCATGTTCTTATTACTCCCACTATGGTTTAACAGGTTAAACTATATTCCATACCTTTCTGAACACCACTGTTAAGTCATGCTTACACTGCCCACTACATTTTTTTTACGAACGGATTGCCAAGTGCTCAATTGACACTTCCACAATACATTAGTTACACTCAGGGCACCACAACTGCCTGCATCTCATACTCCTAGTGTGACTTAGTCATGCTCTGATCATGCACCAATATTAATCTGCTTCTTATGGTCAAATAAATAGGGACTGCTACGATTTTCGTACATTTTATATGCCTTTATATGCCTTACATCTAAGGTATATGGATGTTTGGAAAAAAAAACACTCAAGTATTAGAAATGATACCCATTGCCATCCCTACTGATAAATATCATACTTTAATCTAGGCATCTCAATTATTTCTCCAGCTTCACTGCTTTACACATCAGTAATTTTATATCTACTGCTGTGCCAGTCGCCACTTCGCAGCTGTTGCATAATCATAGTTTGAATGGGTTGATCTTTCTGAAGATTTGTCCAGACCAATAGTGTTATCAGGTCACAGCAACTCTGTAGATGGAGTCACACTCGGAATATCAAAAATATATAGTGCTGAGAATAGGGAGCCTATATTCATGTCCCCTGACATGCTTGCATTCAGTAATTTAGTTTGTACTAAGCTCAAGATAATTAGAAACTATGCCTGCCCCATCTCTGATATGCCTGAGGTCTAGCCACATTGCCTGCCGCATCTCTGATATGCCTGAGGTCAAGCTGCATTGCCTGCCCCATCTCTGATATGCCTGAGGTCTAGCTGCATTGCCTGCACCATCTCTGATATGCCTGAGGTCTAGCTGCATTGCCTGCCCCATCTCTGATATGCCTGAGGTCTAGCTGCATTGCCTGCCCCATCTCTGATATTAGGGATGCAAACGGTAACTTTTTCGTTTACCGGTTAACCTGACGCTGTTACCGGTAAATTTACCGGTTAACCGATAAACAATGAAAATAATTTCGTGCCTACTAGTCACTGTTTATGATATGTACACTTTTAAAGCGAAACCGGAAGTTGATGGGATAGTGTTTACTGTTCGGATCCTGCGGGCCGAAAGAGTATTGTGACCGCTTATTAGATACATATGCGTTCCCCTCGTAATTCTTACTGCTTTTAATTCTTTTAATAAATGTATGCGATCGTTGTCGGTAATATTAACGTTTTCAATCTGTTTTTGTTTTAATGTTTCATTCTTATAATGAAATGTATTGCATTAGATCTACCTACATAAAATAAATAAATAAAAAAACACCGAAGACTTTTATCTTTTATTTAATTACTCATTCAAGTCTTAGTATCGAAAAACAAATTGATAAGACATTACATAAATTGCAACTGGTTCGAAAAACAAACTTGATTTGGCGTGTTAATTGTTAAGAAATCACCAATGGCGACCTTCCTTTAGTCTCAATTTAAGTTTTTAGCGAGTAGGAAACAAACAATAGTGTCAATTAAACTCTTAGCTGGCAGCTGCAAATAGGAGACGCATTGTTTATATAATTGTTAATCATAACAATGGCAAAAGTGACAATTACTAAATAAACGAGATACGTCTTGTGTATAAGCGTGACACTTGTATTGATCTACGCGCGGGTTTATCAGCATGACGATCGATAAATACCGTTGTCAGCGCGGCACGCTTGTTTTGTAGTTTTTACTTTTAAAGTTTTTATTTTTAACTTTCTTTCGGTTAACCTCACCGAAAAAATGTAACCGGTTAACCGATTATTCGGTAGGTTAACCGGTTAACCGGTTAACCTCTTGCATCCCTATCTGATATGCCTGAGGTCTAGCTGCATTGCACTTTCTTTCTGCCATGCTTGCATGACAATTTTTAGATCTTTCGCATGAAAGTTCATAACAGAATCATGCAATGCATCTTGGAAAAGACTACCAAGATTAGGATTCTGTCTTCCCCCCCCCCCCCCCCCCACCCCCTCCCCACATCAAAAATCAGTGCTGTAGACCACAAAGCCAAAGAATTGATTCCCTGAAGCACTTGTCATAGAAAGTAGATTGGACCCTGGTGACCTGGGTTTAAACAGCAACATTCAGTCTGGTTGCTTGTAATTGATATTAGACAGTGTACATAAGTTAGACAATAAAACATGGAGTGAGAAATGCACAGAATACAACAGCTGTGTTTGTTAATGTAAGACAGATTGAGTACCACAGATGTTACTATTGAGCATCAAAAACATGCTGTTTTTTTTCTATTATGTTATTAACATTGGACAATGAAATGTGAGGTTTAATCAGTTATCTGGTGGGATACTTAAATGTTTGTTTGAATTTACATTCTCTATGCTCAGGTTACATAGGAAGTATAGTAACTTACAATAATCTCCTAATTACATTTGAGTGGGAACATATTATATAGTCTCCACTTCATCTGTCCATCTGTCAATACAATCATCTGTCTGTTGGTCAAACATTCTTGTCAGGTCTGTTTCTCAGCAACCTCTGGTTTGAATTAAATGTAACTTGAAAAAAGAGGGGATGATTACAATCACAATTTGGATTGGATATCTTTCACAGAGTTATGGATGCTTTGATTTGCTACATATAGTTTACTTAAGGACTGTGTCATGTCTGGGTTATATCTTAGCAACCACTTGAGGGAATCAGTAGTAATTTGAGGTCAAGGTCATGCTACAAAAGGATTGCCATAAAACTTGCAATGCAGATTTGATGACAGTTTATAGAAGCTTTTAAAGGTACACAATATCCTTCTGTTCTTTTTCTTTGCTAAGGGGGCCATGTCATATATCAGCATATGCTTAGGAATACACTCAGCATTTTGAGTAATCTCTTTTTTTCTGGACCTAGTGCTTCTCAGGATGTTCTTAAAACAGCTGTACTATTTCAGCTATATAAGTAACAACATGAATTCCATATTCTAAGTTGTGGCACACTGCTGCATTAAAAGGTTTGAAGTTGTTGTTACAAGGTACCTGCTGTAAAGATGTGTGCTTTTTCGTTTCAGGAGCAGATGACAAATCGGTTGAACTCACTGCAGCAACAGTATAAAATGCTTAAGGTATAAATTTATGTATTACTAATGCTATTTATGATGACAATACCCGAAGAGGGAAATTCTTAAAAAAAAAAACAAATTGACAGTTAAATGAACTTTGAACTGACAACAGAAATATTGGTGAAAGTAATAATGTTTGAAAAAAAAAATGGAACATAAACTAATTCAAGGTTAATTCTAACATCCAGTAATTAAAGGCAATTTTCTCACATTCAGACAGGCTTTGCAGTTTTGCAAGAATGTAGAACATGAATAATGTTCAGATTCCTTCTATCTTATCCCTACTTAATACTGTTGCTTAAAAACACATGATATAAAAGCTGCTAAGGTGTTTTGGATGGATATGAAGATATTAAATTTGTTATCATCAAACAATGAAGGTCCCATAAAGCTTATTGCTACACATAAACAGATGTCATCATCCGAAAAAGATTCAGAATAGCAAATCAGTTTACTAAACTGTGTAATGTGTCGTCAGATAATGCATGCACATTTTTCTGTGCATAACTTAATATTTATTATGGCAGTGATCATTTCTGTTCAGAAATAATAAAAAAATATTTATTGAAATTAGAAATTCTCAAAGAGTAAAGGCTTTATTTGACATTGTACAAAAGTTATCGGGACTTCTAAAATCAATAGAGGCTACAATGCGACTACCGAATTTATGTACTCAAAGTAATTGTTTTTGAAAAATAAACTTAAGGTGGCATTAAAGTTTTTAAGATTTTTAAGCCTTTTGGAACTTGAGATTTTTTAGATGTATTTATCTTAACATTAGAGTCAGCATGAGGATATGGAGACAGAATTTGGTCGTTTACAAAATGAGAAAGAGAAGGAGACCGAGGACCACAGAAAACAGGACGAGGAACGTGCAGTAGAGTATAATCAGTTTAAACAGGAAAAATCCCTAGAAATAGCTAGTCTTAAAGGTTAGTGCAGTACATATGTTAGTCAGTCATTACCTCCTAGGATCAGCAGGTACGTATGCCTGCTTCGAAATTGTGTCGCCTATTATATCAATAAGTCATCTGATGAACGTGTATACTCACGGTATAAAAACATTTACAAGAGTATAAGAAGGGGACATTCATTAAACAAGTGTAAGAGATGGAGAATAAAACTGCAGTAAAATACGGACATGACACTCATTGCATATTTCAATGATACATATATTTGTTAAATGTCTCAGAAGTAAGCATGAGATTAGATAAAATTGAAGGTCAATCTATTAGTGAAAAAAAGAAAAAGAAATTGCCTAAAAAAAATTGTATTTTCTTTGCAGTCATTCATGCTTAAAGATACAGTTTCAAGCATTAGAATGTACTTAGATTACTGGATTTAAATACTTAATAATGTGTTGTAATTTTTCTTCTTGGAAACATCAACATATAAATTTTGATAGATATTAGAAATAGTTTATGTTAAAATAAATTTAGATCTTCATATGGTCTTGTAACTACGTGTGTGACTGTAGCGAATTTGCATTTAGTTACAATACAAAGTCTGTGGTTTTTAATGTTTCTTTTGTCACAGTTATTGCACAAGTATTAACAAGAATAAAAGTTGGTTACATTTTGAGGAACAGTATGAAAGAGCTTAATTTTACACACACATATTCCATTTTGTATGTGCATGTGGAAATTTCTTACACCAGCCATGTTATATATTCATAATTTATATATTATTATATACTTTTTCTCATGTTCAGATGCTGTGGCCAACCTAGAGAGAGAGAAAGAACAGCTGACTCAGCAGGTGAACGCTCTCAAGTCACAACTACAGGGCACTCTGGTACGTATTGGGTGTACATAAAAAGGTGTTATGTATAGCTGTTGTTTTGTTCTTTGTGATATTATTTCCTTTCTCTGACTCTCTCTCTCCCCTTTAACATTACCTAATTTCAGGGGTGAGAGGAATAGATTTGTTGATAACATACATTATTTATTGTAGGTTTTGGTAATTTTTCTTATTCAGCACTGATCACCTTAAAATTTCACACTAGACATGCCCATTTTATCCATTCTAACATATCAGCCGGCTTCCAAAATTTTAATTTTTAAACTTTTCTTTCTTTTAACTCGGACTTTGTAAGCTGACCCTTGAAGGATACTGTCTGTTACATTTTATAAAGACCTTCAGTAATTGAAATTTGATCAACTATTTATTTAATCTCAATGTTTAAGTATTCCGTATTCCTGATATATAAGAAAATTTCAGTATGTATACAATGACCGCTGATCAACTTCGCTGCCATACAGATTACATGCATTAAATTTTAATCATACATACGTATGTGCATATAATTTTGTAACCTTAGAATTTCTAAACAAAATTTGATAATTCATGTACAGTGTACAGTTGAATTATGACCTTAAGTCAGTTTAAAAATTAATACAGGCAGTATCCTTTTTAAAATGTAAATAGTAAATATTGGAATGGCTGTCACTGGTAAGTTAAAATTCCATAGAAATACTCAATGCTTTTTCATATAAAGTGTTATATTAAATTATAAACAGAAATTATTTTATTCATACATCTAAGGTTATATAACATAATATCGAGTTATTGTTCATTTGTTTGTGACTTATACAGAGTCAGGTAAATCTGGATAAACAGACCATAGCTTCACTACAGAATGAAGTGCAAACTCACAAGGTACACTCACATTATCTCCCTTTCCATGCTCATAGTTCTTTCCCTTGCTCCTGAGAAATGAGTGCATACATTGTAAAACTTCAGACTTCAGACTTTACTTTATTTGAGTTTCTGGTCTGCATATTCACATTCTTGTTCTTTGTCCTACTTGTAATCCCTTGTTGTATTTGTCTGAGAGGGCTGTAAAGTTGTTGTGCTTTTATATGTAGGAAAATTCAGACTAAGACATTTTAATTCAAGCTGTGACCAAACATTGTTAAAAGCCAATGTTCATATGGTGCAATGGTTCAGTATTATTGACAAAAGAATGAGTATTGGGTCAATCAGTATGGCAAACAAAGATATCTGCAATGTTTTGAGAAGGGTATTAGAATGCAGAACATATGAAAGATTATTTCAGGTCATTTAAGGCAACAGACCTAATCTAAGTAATTTTCTACATGTTTACCTAGAGCATATATGGCATTACAGTAACATTTCTCTGCTTGCCAATCACATATCAGTCTTTTTTTCCTACTCTCTGTCTTGGTTAAGAAGCTACTGATTTTGTTAGAGACACTTGAAATATTCTGTTACTGGCATCTTCAGAACCAAGTTGATCAGGCTAAACTGACCATAGCTTCACTCCAGGCTGAGGTTCAAACACAGAAGGTACACATTCATTAACTCCCCTTTCTAGTGAAAACATTTCACTCCCTTGGTTCACTTTTCCTAATTAGCCAAATAGTGTTAAGTTATCTCACTTTATTCACTTTTCCTTTACATGTGTTATAGTGTGGGTTTTTCATGGTGTTTTCACCATGTGTTAAAAAAAATCATACAAAGTTGTTTTCAGTAATGCCAGTACAGATTTTTATTAGCACCTCTGGGAAGTCCAGACATGAGATTTATAGTTGGCATTTTATTTGGTGATTTTAGCTTGTCTGCTTGTCGACAAATAATTATTTAAAAAAACAAACAAAAAAACAACATACTTTTTGAATTACATTATCAATTTGTTGAAAATTCCAACAGCCGCTTCTATCCAATGAAGAAGTTTTGCACACCTTAAAGATTTTTCTACAAACAACAACTGTTACAGATTAGATGAGATTTCATGTAACATTTTCACAGATTGTTGTTTGCATTCTATTTTAAGCTTTTCTACTGAAACTGTATGCTTAAACACTCTTTTGTATGAATGTATAAAATTCTCAAACTCAGTGCTGCAGAATTCATGAGTAGTATATAAAACATGTACTGTAAATTACTGAATTTGTTGAAAAGGAAATGTTGCTGTAAGATTTAGATTTCTACTCTGAATCATATGTCTCTACAAGAAACTACCTTTTCTTTTTGACCAGGATTCCACAAATGAGGTGACTGTGTGTTTATTTCATGTTACTGTTGTAAACCCTGCACAGGAATGACCCCTCGAGTCCCAGTAGACTTCTGTGCCATTTGTAGCCTGTTTGTTGTGATTTTCTCAATGTTACTGAAGTACAACATTATTTGAAGCTGACAGAATATAGATTTACAACCTTGTTGAACTGAAAATGTTGGCAAATGATTATTAAGTATTTTTTTAATGTGAGAAATATTGTTACAAGAAGAAAATTGCAGAGCTTTTTTTGTCTTAACTTTTTTTTCAAGAGTAATTTAAATTCTTTATTAGGAAAAGATAGTATGACATAACATTTCCTGTTGGTGTTATGAAAGGAATTTATAAATGTTGTACCATGGACTAGTTCAGGATCACATTAATGATACATCCTTCCAGTTGTGAACATGTCTTTGTTATGTTAGACAGCAAAGAGCAGGAAACAAAGAAAATTGGTAATACTGGCCTTCTGTAATTGGAATACAAATAATTACTTCACTTGGGACAAAATTATAAACACTGCTAAAATTATGTCTATTTGGCCATCATAGGCCCATATTTTATTTACATACATTTTGAAAATTTACAAAATATTCAAAAAGAGTTGTTGTTTTCAAATAAGTGATTAAGGGCCATCATGGCCCTCCTGTTTTGATTTTCCCTTAACCTGCTGGAACCCAAAGTGATAAGCCTTGCCACCAGTATAGAGCCAGGCCAGCCTGCACATATGTGCAGTCTGACCAGGCTCTATACTGTTGGTAACTCAATTTTTGTGTTTTGATACTAAAATCCCTTAAACTTGAATGGACTGTTCAAAAGTCAAAGCTGGGCCAATCCATTACAAAATTTTTGCATGTTCAGGGTTAAATAGCTGCTTGTTTTCCTCATGTGCAGAGTAGTATTTTGTGAATTGTAGAACTTGACTTGAGCAGGTATAGACCTCATAGCTGGTAGTACCCTAGACTGAAGTTAGTCATATTTTAAACATGGTTCAAGTTTGTTTTTTAGGTCCAAATAATTGGTTTGTCATTTTCTTTTTATTAGCTCACAGGATGAGCTGTTGTCGTTATCTGTCATCACATTTACCTTGTAAACACTCTAGAGGTTACATTTCCTATACAGTTATCATAAAACATCAGAATGTTAAGATTCGTAAATTCTTGTCTCGGTAAAGTTTGGTCATAAACTAGGTCACCAGATCAAATCCTAGAAGAACCTTGTGAACACTCAGTCTCTTGAGGCTACATATTCCATCTAAAATTCATAAAACTTTGTTAGCATGCTTAGCTTGATGACTTTTTTAGGCTCTTTCATATATGTTCATGTTAGGTCAAAAACTAGGTCACCAGGTCAAATTCTAGAAAAACCTTGTGAAGATGCTTGAGGTCACTTTTCACGTCCAGTCATAATGAAACTATGTCAGAATGTTTGGCTTGATGCTTTTTAGGTTCTTTTTTATTTAGTTCATGTTAGTTCAAAAACTAGGCCACAAGGTCAAATCATAGGAAAACCTTGTTAACTCTCTTGAGGCCACATTTTCCATCCAAACATCCTGAAACTTTGTCAGAATGTTTGGTTTGATAACTTCAAGGTTCTTTAAATATATGGGTCAAGTTGTGACAAAAACTGTCATAAGAATGATCAAATCCAAGAAAAACTTGTGAACACTCTAGAGGCCACAATTTTCATTCAGTCATCATGAAACTGTCAGAATGTATTGCTTGATGACTTCTAGGCTCTTTTTGTATAAAGATCAGGTCAATGCCCAATCATATGATACTTTGTCAGAATGTTTCACATGGTGATCAGGTGAGTGATATAGGGCCATAATGGCCCACTTAATAAATTTAAGTGTATTTTTCTGTAACATAAATTTTATAAATAAGAAATGTAGCATGAGTCTTGAAAAGATACTTTTGTTTCTGGCATTCTTGGTGCCTTACATAAATTGATAAGTTACACTTATGTAAAGTATTTCACTTGCATGTTTGTTTTACTGTATTTAGCAACAACTGCAGGCAGACAGAGAAACTATTCAGAGAAACCAAGGTCTGCTCAGTTACGCTCAGGTCTGCTAGCTTGTTTTTTCTTTGCCTTCCTTGTATTACCTGGCAGCTTTACATTGTACACGTGCTACAGGCCTTGTCATCTGCTTGAGGGACACTTGGTTTAAGATACTCCAGAGATCCTGTCCCCCTGATAGTTAGATTGGTCCATTAAGATTTACAGTCAGTCCCTTCCTAGATGTAAATCCCGATACCTCACACACGTACATGCATGCATGATATATTGTGGACATTTTACACTTCATTGTTTACAGTAGCACTATTATTTACTGCAGTGAAAGTATTTTTTTTTTTTACCAAACATTAAAATTTTATGTTATTGAGTTTTGAAATATTTCCCTTCGTCATAGAAGGCCTTTCATTATGTAAGTTTGAATTTGTGTAACTTAAAGGTTGTAAGAATTTAAAAAATGCAGATTGTTTGCTTGTTTCGAAGCATGTTTTACCTTAACAGCTTTAGGAGGTTGAGGGGAACTGTAAAATGACCTATCACAGAGGACTTTCACAGCCTACCTTTTTGTCCCCACCCCCCTCCTTTTTGAAGGAAAGGGGGATATAGAAATGGACTACGTCCATCTGTCCATCACACTTCGTGTCCGGTCCATAACTCAGCCATTCATCAAGGGATTTTGAAATAACTTGGCACAGTGTTCACCATAATAAGACAACATGTCATGCACAACACCCAGACCCCTACCTGTAAGGTCATGGTAACATTTTGAGGTCAAAGCTTAACATTGTTTGTTATAGGGTCTGTTTTGTGTCTGGTCAACAACTTTTCCATTCATCAAGGGATTTTGAAATAAGTTTGCACAAATGTTCACCATAATAAGACGTGTCATGCGCAACACCCATGTTTATTACATGTGCAGATTATTATTGATCAAGATTTTGCACTGAAAGTCCAGATCCATACCTCAAACTTTTGAAATAGTACAATTGTGTGCTTCATGTAAAACTTCCCTTAGGAGGGGGACATTGGTAACTCTGTTACAAAGTCTTGTTTGGATTTTTACTTATGCTAAATGATCTGTGTTAGATAGGTTATAATATTTTAAATCCTGGCAGAAAAATATCCAAGGATTCATAACTGATTGGTAGGAAAAGGATGTTTTAGATATTCCCTCATTATTACCTTATAATTTTGACACATATAATAAGTGTTTCTAATATAGGAACTAGAACCAGTTATTGTTGAAATTTGGGGATTTGTAACTGCCTAAATGAACAGTTTGGTAATGGTAAAACATTCCTTGTTGAAGTTAAGAAAGGTTTGGTAGAGTTAAGTTGGCTGAAGGCATTTTACTAATAGAACAGAACAAGAAAAATTTAACTGCATGGGAACTAAGATGTAGAATATTGACTTCATTGTCATGCATTTTTTGTGTTCCATTTTGGTTGTTTAAGAGTCCTTTTGAATAGGAAACAAAGTTACCAATCAGTTTTATTATTAGTAATATAAACACTGATACTACAAACTGACAATCAAGATAAGCTTAAGTGGTAAACATTGCAGTTTAAAAATATATGACTATATATTCATATGTATTGTTGTGACAGACCGGACTGGTGCACTGATTTCTGGAAAATTACAATAGTCTGTATGTTACAGGACCTTGTGCAGCAGGCCCAGGCCAAACAACAACAGATAGAACAACAATATCAGCATCTGCAACAACAACAACAAATAGGGGGCCAACAAGGGGCCAGTGTACAAGGAGCAGGGCAGCAAGGGGTCAACATGCAGGCAGTGAACCAGCAGCAAGGAGGCAATATGCAGGCAGGGGACCATCTTCAAGGAGGCAACATGCAGTTTGGAGGTATTACAAAAAACATGTTATAGACATAGATGGAACTGTCATTGTTCCTTGGGTCATTTTGAAGTGGAGATTATTGTATATGTGTATTATTGTATATGTGTATTACTGTATATGTGTATTATTATATAGACTCTGGAAAACCATAAATTTTTCAGTTTTTACAAAATTTCAACTTGCAGGACTGATTTTTTATGTCTCAAACTCCTTAAAAAATTGGTCTATGTATTAGAAAAACAAAACAAATTTAAGTACTTATGATAAAACACCAAAATTTCCTAAAATGGTTCCTAATGCAGTTCTACACCTATCATAAACCCATTAAATTACTAGGCCCAGTGGCAATTTTCACCAATAAACAACTCGTCTATAAGTGTGCCTGATTGGCAGCTAGCCAGATGATTTTGATAACCGGTGTTGAAAAATCATTACCTCTTGAAATTTGCGCTACTTCCATTTTTTACTTCCACTTTGAACAAAACGTTTTTTTGTGATGTCAACAAACTGATTAACGTAAGCATTATAATTCAGTTTTAGTTGCCAGTGACGATAATAGATAAAATGTTAATATTTTTCAATAAGAAAAAAAGTATAAAAAGCTTAATGTTAGACATTGTTTTTGGCTGATTTATTAGCTCACCAGAGCATATGCTCAGGGTCAGCCATAGTGATCGCTGGATGTCTTGTCGTCTGTCTGGCATCTGTCGTCCGTCCACATTTTACCTTGTTAACACTCAACAGACCACATTTAACATCCAGTCATTCTGAAAATAGGTTGGGATGTTTATCTTGATTATCACTAGTTCAAGTTTGAAACTGGGTCATGTTGGATCAAAAACTAGGTCACCAGGTCAAATTCGAGGAAACCCTTGTTAACACTCTAGAAACCACATTTTTGATTAAGTCTTAATGGAAGTTGCTCAGAATGTTTGACTCGATATCTCAGTCAAGTTCAAAACCAGGTCGTGTAAGATAAGAAACTAGGTGACCAGGCCAAGTCATAGGAGAACCTTGTTAACACTCTGGAGTCAACAGTTTTGATCAAGTCATAATGAAAGTTGCTCAGAATATTTGCCTTAATGATATCTGCTTTAAGTTTGAAACTGGGTAGTGGAATCAGAAACTAGGTCACCAGGCCAAATCAAAGGAAAACCTTGTTAACACTCTGGAGACTACATTTTTAATCAAGTCTAAATGAAAGTTGCTCAGAGTATTTGCCTTGAAAATATCTTGATCCGGTTTGAGACTGGGTCTGGCCCTGCCCCGGGGGTCACTTGTTTACATAGAGTTATATCAGAAATCAAAAGGCATAGAGCTTAGATATTTGGTGTGCAGCATTGTCTAGTGGACCTTTACCAAGTTTGTTCAAATCATGACCCTGGGGTCAAAACTGGGGTGGGGGGGTCATTTGATTTTTCACAAGGACTTTTATAGGGAAAACTTTAAAAATCTTCTGCTCTGAACACCAAGGGCTAGACCTTCAATTGTTCATTGTTATCATATGTCTCACCCCCCCCCCCCCAATCCCACCCTTCTGATGGAGACATATTGTTTTTATCCATGGGTGTCTGTTTGTCTGTCTGTCTGTCTGTCACACTTGGTTCTTTTCAATAACTTGAATTCCAGTTGACCCAAAGCCTTCAAACTTCACAGGGTTATTGCCCTTATTGAGTAGAAAAAAAACTTTTGTTTTTTGGGTCAAGGTAAGAGGAACCTCTAGAGTGAAAACCGTTTCCACTCTTAACAGTATTAACATTTCACCAAGAGCCTTCAAACTTCATAGGATGATTGCTTTTACTAAATAGAAGAATCATATTGTTTTTGGGGCTGATATGTCAAAGGTCAGAGTCACAGGGACCTGTAGAGTGGAAAGTATTTCTGCAGAGTAACTGTAGTACCATTACATCCAGTGCCTTCAAACTTTATAGGATAATTGTATTAGAAGAATCCTGTTGTTTTTAGGGTCCATAGGTCAAAGGTTAAGTTTGCAGGGACCTGTAGAGTGAAAACTGTTTCTGCTCAGTAACTGGAGTGCCATTTTACCCAGAGCCTTCAAACTTCATAGGATGATTGTCTTTACTCAGTAAAAGAACCCTATCTTTTTTGGGGTCAGTAGGTCAAAAGTCAAGGTCACAGGGACTTGTAGAGTGAAAACTATTTCTGCTCAGTAACTGGAGTACCATTACACCCAGAAACTTTATAGGGTAATTATATTAGAAAAACCTTATTGTTTTTGGGGTCGGTAGGTCAAAGGTCAAGCTCACTGGGACCTGTGGTGTAAAACTATTTCTGCTAAGAAATTTGAGTACCATTACATCCAGAGTCTTCAAACTTATTGTAAACTTATTCAAACTTGCAAACAATTAACACACATAACAACCAATAATGATACTTGTAACATGAGCAATGAGACTCAAGTGAGCGATTTAGGGCCGTCATGGCCCTCTTGTTTCAAATGGGGGTGGGGTCTCAGACCACCTGATATGTGAAGATTTCTGGAGCACTCCTCTAGTTTACCAGGATTAGAATGAACTCCATATTGAGTCTGATATTTCTCTCTTAGTTGTATAACAAAAGTACCATTTTTTCCTTCAAAAGAAGAAACACATTTTCTTAAACAAAATGTGGTGCATTTTTTACAGGTGCTGGTTTCAATCCCCAACAACAACAACAGCCAGTAGGTGGTGGTTTCCTGGAGCAAGGACTAAACCAGGTGCAAGGGGCATACCAAGGCTTCAAACATAACTTGCCTAATAAAGACAATATTCTTGGTAATCTTGTTCATGGAGGAGTTGGAGCCCTTGTAAGTGAAAAGGGGTTCATTTATTTTCCTCAAAATTGCTTATATTGATTTTTGTGATTAATCATAAGAGTTTAACACTCATCAGTATTATCAGGGACCCAAGAAGAAGTATGGCTGGAAGAAAAAATGAGCATTGCTTTAATCCATTACCCATTACTAACCATTATAGAGTGCAGTTGGTCACCTGAAGCCACCCCTAATCCTGTATATTTAACCTGCTTTCTGTCAATTTTTTATTTCAGAATCCTAACATTTTACACCAGCAGCCTGCAGGAAATGTTCAAAATAACCACCCTGATACAAATGAGGTAAGTTCTAACCTGTTCTTTCACCAGCCTCCATGGGCTGGATGCTGACCATGTTCCAAAATTACTGAAGTAAGTATTGAAATTGTTTGCCCCTAGATGAAATGGCATTTATTCCTACCATCTGCCTTTTTAAATATCACAGATTGTGAATTTAATGAGCATTGTGATATTTATGTTTGTTATGCAAAATATGATGAGTAAATGTCAGACGGCGTATGGAATTGCAAGGTACTCACCAGTCAGTTATCATCTTTGGACTTTATTTTGATAGCTTAGCAAGCAAGAATGTGTTCCTGGTATATTTGCCAGTTGATTCTTTTAAACACATTATATCTCTTAGCACACTTGGAAAATGCTTTCTGATCATGTGCCATTGTGTTATAGTCATATGGATGTCTCCCTATTTATTTTCCACAGCTTATAATAGATTAGACATTGATTTGAAATATGTTTAATATGTTAATTTGCCTGGCATTTATTTTTGAGTTTGGATCTTTATTTTTTTGTGTCGCCTGCTACAAAGTAGCCGCGACATATAGAGATCACTTCTCCGTTGTCTGTCTGTCCATCTGTCCGTCTGTCCTTCCGTCACAAAACTTATCTCGACTACTTCTCAGAAACTACTGGAGCGATTTCATCCAAACTTTACTGGAATAATCAGTACCAAGTCTAGTTGTGCATATTGTCGGCATTTTCCAGTCCAATGATTTTTGTGAGAGTTATGGTTCTTGTATGATTTTTATTTTTAAAGTTTGTCCAAACTACTTCTCTTATACTACTAATGCAGTTTTAATGAAATTTTACAGGATTGATCAGTACCTCAAGTACTTGCGCACATCTAACGGGTTTTTCTGTTGAATGATTTTTGGCTGAGTTATGGCCCTTGAATGAAAAAGGCGTTTTAGCCAGATAATGAATTTTGTGTTGCAGGCTTCACAGTAGTCATGACATACAGGGATCACTTCCCCATCATCTGTCTGTCCATCTGTCTGTCTGTCTGTCCATCACAAAACTTGTTCGGACTACTCCTCAGAAACTACTGGTGCGATTTCATCCAAACTTTACAGGAATGATCAGTACCAAGTGTAGTTGTGCATTTCATCAGCATTTTCCAGTTCAATGATTTTTGTCAGAGTTATGGCCCTTTATTAGGGATGGCAACGAGTAACCGGTTAACCGAGTACTCGATCGAACGTCCGAATATCGGTTAACAAAATTGATATTCGATTACTCGGCAAAAATATATAATTTCTATTTTTTTTGCGATTTAGAAAGGTTGGTGTATCCAATCAATTCAGAAATTTGGAGATGTACATGTATCTTCATAAATACCTCTTAAATGCAATCAAAACATCCTTGCAGAGGTGCGAAAATGATATCGTTAATTTAACGAGGTGATCAACAGTTTGACACGCGCATGGGATTGAACACCTGTGTCGCTTACGTCATTCGGCCAATTATAATATTTAATTACCTTTAATTGTGTAAGAGTTTGAAGCCAAAACTTGTTTTAAGGTATATGTTTTGAAAACAGCAAATGGCCGGATTGCTGTTATGATTGTTAGATTAAAGGTAGTAATTAGACACGATTAAGCGTTTGTTTTTCTTTACTCAATAAAGGAGAGTAACTCACTTTTCTTCTTTACGCATATAAATCCAGAAATATCATTAACTTTATATATATTGATAAAGTTTTTGTTTAGAATAAGATATTAAAATTTCAAGAGTTAAAGTGCCGCCTGCAAAATCTAATGCTTGGAAATATTTCAAACGCTGTGCTGATAGCAAGACTATTAAATGTACATTATGTAGCTGTGAAATAACGTATAATGGTGGAACTACAAACATGTTAAATCATTTACGCTTCAAGCATCCTTCTGAAAACAGACCAGTCTATATAATTTCAAGAAGAAAAAAGATATATGAACTGTTATACATGTTTTAAACTTGATATTGCATTAATTAAAACGTTATAAAATATAATGTTGATTTAACTTGTTTGATGGTTATTCTACGTTACCTCCCTTGCAGTCCTATTTATTTTTACACAGCTATGAATTTAAATAGAAAACGAAAGTAGCATGCAGACGGTGTTAATATATTGTGATAAAACTTAGAAGATCATTGGAAATCATCCGAGTAACCGAGTACTCGATCGGAAAAATGACCGAGTACTCGAGTATTGATTTTGGTATTCGTTGCCATCCCTACCCTTTACTGATTTTTATTTTTAAAGTTTGTTCGGACTTCTCTTATTCTACTAAAGCAATTTAAATCAAATGTTACAGGATTGTTCTGTACCTCAAGTACTTGCGCATGTCTTACAGGTTTTTCGGTTGAATGATTTTGGCTGAGTTATGGCCCTTGAATAAAAAAAATACATTTTAGCCTACAAACTGTCCAATCACTTCTTAATACTACTGTTTAATTGGCTATCATCAGGCGACACATGTGATCACTGATCACCCTTGTTTTTTTTTGCAACAAAAGAAAAAAAAGCATTTGAAGATGAAGAACTGAAGCACTCTGCCTTTAGGTTTATTCTCTTTTGTGTGAATTGTTGTCTCTTGGTCACAAGGCTACAGGGCTTCTATTATGTTTTACAATCAAAGCTACTTTAAGACTAATCATTAAAGCCCTGACAAGGAAGTGAGAAGCTGGCAGTTTCCTAAAGTTTGTAATGAATCGATAAAAATGTGTCCTATAAACAGTTGTATGTATGACTTGGCTATATAGACTGAAGACATTTGCAACACACCAACAATGCTAAATCCAGGAAGTATCCAGAACTTGAAGTACACATCTTGAAACATATGTTCATAATATTTCTGAAATAGAAGATAAGCTGTGATAATTGTTCTATGATGCAACAGGCATTAAATCTAACTGAGAATGTGTCAGCTGCAGGGAAAAACATGAGACTGTTTGTTTCAGGGATTAAATTTAGCTGATGATATAATGAAGAGTTTACAAGAAAAACATAAGCCTGTTGATGCTGATATCCTGGAAGAGCAACAGAAACAGCATCAGATTATCCCCCCTGCTGATCATAATCCAGACACATCTATACAGCGTGACAAATCCCAGCCACGTGATCTGGGTCATCAGAAGCATGGGCAAGAAATGCTTGGACAGGTACCTGTCAAACTTACCTAGAGCAAAAGCTGACAGTGTCACAAGTTCATTTCAGCTGCTACTGTACCACTGAAGCTGGTTGATACTACTGTTGTTAGATATGAAATTTACATTTTACATATAGGTGATATTTTTTTGCATTCCAATTAAGGCAGCTTCAGTTTTTATTCATTGATATATTCACCTATTTATTTTGTTTTATTTTCACCTTGAATTATATTATTCTGCCTTCAGACTGCAGTCTCTTTACAAATGTAATATTGTATAAAAGGTGTGTCACATATCAAATTGTACAGAGTAAATATGATGTTCTGAATTCATTAAATAGTTTTTTCAGTTATGAGCAAAAATCATTACAGGTAGATCTAGCTCACATTATGCAGAGATTGCAGTCTGTTTAAAGTCTCCCTGCCTGCTTGATCCTTTAGTAATATTATTTAGTTTATAGGCAGCAGGGGTGTAGAATGTCTGTATTTACAATGAAAATGCCCTTGAATTTTCACCTCCATTTACCTCTTTGCCTTCCCTCGGACCATATGTCTTGTAATGAAGATAATTTGTTTGCAATGTTTCATGTGTCTCGTTTGATGCAACAGGATGGTCATGGAATACAACAACAACAACAACAACAACAACAACAAGAGGAGCAGCATCAGATCGGGAAGCCTAACTTAGAGAACCTTGTTGCAGATAATGCGGAGGCTGGTCACACAAGATACAAGGTTGATCCAGCTGATGTTCAAGGTGGTAACCATGACAACAGAATACAAAACCAGGGACCTGTCAATCTACAGGTAAATATAAACTGACAGTGTACTCCAATGAAAGTAAAAACATTTCTTTTAAAAATTCTCCCAGAAAAAGTTAAGTTCACTGAATTCTGTAATATTTGAAGGTTGCAAATTCAAGCAACACTTTTATTTGCCCTAAGGGGCATATTATGGTATAGTAAATATTTTTTGTTGGTTGTTCCATTAGCAATTTCTTGTATGAAAAACACCCAACAGTTTTGATATGATTGAAGTGAAACTTCGTACACAGTTTTTTTAGCTGGTTTTAATTCATGCTGGAGTTGCTGTTGAATACATAGTTAGCAATTTATACTGTAGAGAACTTCTCATATAGTTCGTTTTTGTACCACTGAATATATTAAACTTCTTCTCATTATCTCCATGAAGAGTAAACATGACATTTTGGGTTTTTTTTGTTTTTGTTCTTTTAAGGGTCAGCTCATGCATTCTTGAGTTATCTGTCCTTGAATATAAGATATTCATATAGTTCTACTAGCAATATTGTGCAGTAAACTACTTCTATAGTTTTCATTTGATTGAAGTGAAACTTGGTGCAAGTTATCTATCTGAAGATCAGGTGTGTGTGTGACATACATGTAATTCATATGAGAGATGACCAATGTATTATGAGTTATCTCCCCTTTGATATAAAATAGTTTTATAGTACTAAATAAAACCTTGAATAAGGAAGTGCTTTCTACAGTTTTCAACCAGATGACATGTAATATAGCAGATTTAAGTCAAAGTAGATGTACATGACACATTTCTGTGTTCTGAAGTTATCTGCCCCCCTGGTTATATAATTCACATATATATATAGCACCTTGTAGAAACTTCTGCAGTGAACTACTGCTACAGTTTACATCTGTTTAAATGAAGCTTAGAACACTTTTTTTTTACATAAAAGTTAGGTATGCATGACAAACATCTTAATTTTGAGACTGACTTCATTGATAGTTTCATTTCATGCATCTCCATGTAACAAATACACCTTGCGTGTAAATATTTCTGTGCAGTGAACCTGCATTTGCTTTAGTTTGAAGTTAAATTCTGAGCAGAGGTTTATGTTATTCTTCTGTAAATAAAACGGTAAATAAAAATGTTTTAAAACTTTAATTATTTTTCAAAGAATGAGAGAAGGTCAAGTGGCAAAGTGAATCCTAATAAAAAAACTTAATGTCTAAAATTTCTCAGCATAACTACTTTTACTTGTACAATCTTTGACCTGAAGGTTCCTAATGTCTAATATTTCTCAGCGTAACTACTTTTATTTGTACAACCATAGACCTGAAGGTTCCTAATGTCTAATATTTCTCAGCATAACTACTTTTACTTGTACAACCTTAGACCTGAAGGTTCCTAATGTCTAATATTTCTCAGCCTAACTACTTTTACTTGTACAACCTTAGACCTGAAGGTTCCTAATGTCTGATATTTCTCAGCCTAACTACTTTTACTTGTACAATCTTTGACCTGAAGGTTCCTAATGTCTAATATTTCTCAGCCTAACTACTTTTACTCATACAACCTTTGACCTGAAGGTTCCTAATGTCTGATATTTCTCAGCCTAACTACTTTTACTTGTACAACCTTAGACCTGAAGGTTCCTAATGTCTGATATTTCTCAGCCTAACTACTTTTACTTGTACAACCTTAGACCTGAAGGTTCCTAATGTCTGATATTTCTCAGCCTAACTACTTTTACTTGTACAATCTTTGACCTGAAGGTTCCTAATGTCTAATATTTCTCAGCCTAACTACTTTTACTCATACAACCTTTGACCTGAAGGTTCCTAATGTCTAATATTTCTCAGCCTAACTAATTTTACTCGTACAACCTTTGACCTGAAGGTTCCTAATGTCTAATATTTCTCAGCATAACTAATTTTACTTGTACAACCTTTGACCTGAAAGTTCCTAATGTCTAATATTTCTCAGCTTAACTACTTTTACTTGTACAACCTTAGACCTGAAGGTTCCTAATGTCTAATATTTCTCAGCATAACTACTTTTACTTGTACAATCTTTGACCTGAAGGTTCCTAATGTCTAATATTTCTCAGCCTAACTACTTTTACTCATACAACCTTTGACCTGAAGGTTCCTAATGTCTAATATTTCTCAGCATAACTACTTTTACTTGTACAACCTTTGATCTGAAGGTTCATTATGTCTAATATTTCTCAGCATAACTACTTTTACTTGTACAACCTTTGACCTGAAGGTACAGGAACCCAACTTGCATGGTGAACAAGATAAAAATCAGATGTTGAAAGGAGATGAGTTACATTTCCGGCCCCATATACCAGCACCAGACAACCAGATGCAGCCCCAGTTAGGGATAGATGACAGCATGAAGCAGGAGCAGTTAGACATTCCTATAGGACAGCACAAAATTCAGGTAACCAAGAAAATATTCTAGTCTGTTGTATACAGTGAAAATACATAGTTGGCCATTGAGCCATTTAGAAAACCAAAATGTGTAATAATTGGGATAGCTCACCTGAGTAGCAGGTGCTGAATGTGAAACATGGTGTCTGACTTACATGTATGTTGCTAATTGGAAACATTTTTCCTTTAAATAATTTCTCCTGAACCTTAAGATCTAATTTGACTAAATGTTTCAGGAATGATCCTTATGTGATCCTCTTAAACTTATTCACATCGTCTCTGTCTGATGAATAATAAGATTATGAAAACCAAAAATAGATTTAGAAGAAACCAGATTTTATCATATTTACTCATCTTGTCTGAAACCACTAGGCTGAGACCTCTCAAAGTAGCATTCTCTAGTGAATGTTTACCAAGATAGTTCAAATTGTCACTTGGGTAATTTAGCCACAACCAAGGTCAGATATATTTAACAGAAATGACCAAAAAAATGTGTAGGAAACCTTTTGAAATATCTTTTTCAACTAAAATTTAATGTTCTAAAGCTTTGATTATTTTATATTAGGCATTCAGGATTGCTTAGTGATTTTTTTTACTTTGATTATAAATCAATCTTATTCCACTTGTCTTTTTTGAGCAGTTAGAGCCAGCATGGCTTTTTTGTTTCATAATGGAATTTGTGTTTATTTAAAAGTTCTGATAATTAAATGTCTGACTTAATTGAGTCCAGCTGGCCCATATTTCTAAAGGACACATTTTGATGTATTAAGGAATAATTTAAAAAAAAAATTTTTCAAGTCACAAATATATTTATTTTCTTTTACAACTGTAGACATTCTTACATTTAGCACAAAACCTAACCTGTAATAATTGATATCCATGAAATGGTAGTATAGGAACAGAAAAAAATAGGCAGCAGTAGCTCAATGAGTGGGTTTTTCTATGAGTAAAACAAGTTTTAGAAGTTTTAGAATTGGATTAAAAGATACAACAGATATTTTGAAAGAATGAGATGATTCCCAGATTTAGTTTTAAGTTTATACCAATCACATGGGGTATATCTTGTTTTCCAGTATATAGATAAATGTTTGCACATAATGAAATTAGAAGTTGTGTCAGAATAATTGTTTGTTTCTTAGGAAGAAAATCATCAACTAGGAGAAAGAAATGTTGCTGATGAAGATGATGATGGTAAGTCTGTTTTCTTTGGATTCTTTTAATGTTCTTTGTGTTAGATTACTGTTGCTCTGGAATGGTTCCATGTCAGATAGGAAAGAGTGGAACCAAAGAAGAAAGGAGAAGTTTTGTTAATACTTTGTAATTCAGAACAGAATCTGAGCACTGTTACATGTATTTCAATTTCCTGTTTTTCAGAAAAAAATGTATTTACTTCTAATAAAATGTTAATTTTGATGAAGTTGAAATGTATTGATTCAAGACACATAGAGCCAGGTTGTCAAAAGAGTTGCAGAGTTTTTCTCAGGCAGAACAATACAAGAAAATGTTACTGTAACATTGGAACTTGAAATGTTAAAGTAAAGGTAACATCATAGTAGTACAGTGTTCTTTGTTGATTGCAAATTTGCATAGCTTATTTTACCAAAAATTCTTCGGACATAACTATGTAAAATACTATCTGCTTGAAATTTAATCAACTACAGATGAATCAATATATTCTGTTTAAAGACCACTACAATTAATGATTTGATTGTTGGGTTTTAGAGTTTTAGGAATTTTGGTCCAAAACATGTAAGGCTAATTTACAGGCTTTGTAAAAGCATGCATTGCATGCCAGTTTACTTGAAGATGGTATTTATATAAGCTCTTGTTTGTCTTGCCTGGCCAGAAATAGTAGACAGCTGTATGAGATCAGTGTGGAAAATGATGGGAAATACGGCTACCTTTTCAAGTTACATGCATATTTTTATTGCTACATTGGAACTGTGTCTGCTTCAGCATTTTTCATAAGAACTGTTGTTTGTTAATATTGGGAAGATGTTATACTCAAGATTGCTATGGACCGTTCCATAATTGATAAATTGACCGCCACCATTATGAAGGTCACGTGACCGTCCGCTATTAAAGGACTGCTATGATGCTTATAAGTTCCGAATAAATCTGTCTAACTTTAGCGCATTTCAAGCTAACATACTGCCTTATATTGCCTGAATTTTGTAGCAGAATAAACATCATTATCTTATATTATTATTACTTTTTTACATGTTTTATTCCTGACTTGAACAAATCTTTAACTTGAATTATTTAACACATGAAAGACTGTGAAAAAAAGACCATGGACTGTTCAAAGTGGAAGCTTGAGTTGTGTAAACCACATATAATTTGTGTAAAATGCAACTAATATTGAAAGCACTTTTTTCCTTTTCAAAAGGTGAAACTATGATTTCAATTATTTGAACAACTCTGAATGCTTACTAATGACAGAATTAAACATCTCGCTCATCAACCGCATGTTCACTCTATTTTAACTAAAACTTGTTTTATTCTTTGATTCAGTTTCAAAGAATACTTGACAATAAATATACATAATTTAGCGCTTCTTTAATTATCAAACTGTCTTTAGTCTTTCGCGGTGTCCTGTGGTGAAGGAATATGGTTAAGTAATATGGGGGTGACATACTGTCTTTGTTTTAATTTGTCACCGTTAATTGTAATTGTAAGTCTTGCTTGATCAGTCACAGTAATACAGTGTAATAACGAAATTTGCTCTTGAAAAAATGCCTGAAGGCTATAAAACATGGTCTTTATTTGTTCCTGATTGTTATATATAATTTAAGAGTATATATTCTTCCTTACAAGCAAGATTTTCAAGACCATATGAAATTTAGCATCTGTTGCCATATGGACCTTTTATTTTCTGTTCTTTATTTCTTGCATTTGGGAAATCAGTTTTTGCAAAGTCTTGATATGTACAACGTGTGAGTTTGTGTTTGCAGAAAAAAAAAATAGCTGCAAGCCAAAAGTTTGTAAGAAATTGTTCTTACAATTAGGGCTCATGCTGGGATAAAATTTATAATAGCCAAGCTTTTAGCCAAATGAAAATTTTTTTTAGCCAGTTTGGCAGAGTAATAGCCAAAATTTTTATGACAAATCAAGCACCTGGGAGAACAAAGTGAGGACTGATAACTGTAAACATTTTATTTTGTCACTACATATGTTTTTACCAGCAATAATTGTAATTATACCTTTTGTTCTTTTGGTGTTTAGAATTTGGATAAGTTTTCTTTTTTTGTCACTGCACAATCACAGGTGAATTTGTTAAAATTTTGAACTTTGATGGACAGCAGTATCAACATGAAAAATGTCTACAACTATTACTAAAACTCAATATTAATATAAACCTATATTAAATCATTAATGCTAGTTCTTTAATCTACAACACAAATTAGTGCATAGTGTCAAAGCATTAATAACCAAATAAAGTGTGTAAAAACATTCACATCTTCCTTAAATTCAAAAAACATTTTGACCTTTTAACTAGACTGCATATTGATTTTGTCTCGTAATTGAAGCGCTGTTAAGGGCTTTTATTATTGTCCCAAGCTGTTTGTAACACCAAAAAATCCCTGTAGCCATAAAACAGTCCATTTAAAAACAAATTTGAGCCACTTGTGTCACAATAAATGATAAATAACAGCATTTCACACCTCGCTATCAGCTGTTGTATTTTCATTTTTCTATATTTTAGATGTAGACTGTTCGATTTTTCTTACAGAGATCATGCATCTTTATTATAGATAGCAAAATGGAAAACCATTCGTCACTTTTATTTTTTTCCTATCCTAAAAACGGATTCGCAACAATTTTAGCCAAATTGAAATATTGTATTTGTAGTCAAATTTTTCAAATCTTCGCAATCGGCGATTTTGGCAAGTGACAGCGCTAGCCCTGTTCAGTAATACGTTTGCTTTCCTTCTTCTTATTTTTAACATTATTCTTGTGATACAGAAAACAAAACTATTATGACACCTTTATAACTGTACCCTTTTGGACAGATTTTTTAAATATAGATACATGTACTTCTTAAAAGCAGTTTTTTCGTGAAATTTTGATAAATTAAAAAGAATTAATCTACCTGAGAATAATCACAAGACCTTTATTTCACAGTTATATAGATTGAGATGTCAGCAAAAATCGTTTACGAATACACTTTTTAGCTCACCTGAGCACAAAGTGCTCAGGGTGAGCTTTTCTGATCGGTCTTTGTCCGTCAGTCCGTCCGTCCGTCGTCAACTTTTCATTCAAACGACATCTCCTCTGAAACCAATGGGGCAAATTTAATGAAACTTGCCTGGGATGTTCCTTGCATGAAGCTCTACCAAGATTGTTCAAATGGTTCTGGTCAATTGCATTTCTGGTTCACTGGAGCTAAAAATAGATTTTATAAGTTGGATCTTTAAAAATCTTCTTCTCCGAAACCACAAGGCCTGGAGCTTTGATATTTGGTATGAAGCATCATCTAGTGGACCTCTACCAAGTTTGTTCAAATTATGTCCTTGGGGACAAAACTGACCCCACCCCAGGGGTCAGTTGATTTTACATAGAGTTATATAGGGAAAACTTGAAAATCTTCTTGTCAGAAACCACAAGGCCTAGAGATAAGATATTTGGTATGTAGCATTGTCTAGTGGACCTCTACCAAGTTTGTTCAAATCATGGCCTCTGGGTCAAAAATGGCCCCGCCCCGGGGGTCAGTTGTTTTACATAGAGTTATATAGGAAAATCTTAAAAAAATCTTCTTGTCAGAAACCGTAAGTTATAGAGCTTAGATATTTGGTGTGTAGCATTGTCTAGTGGACCTCTACCAAGTTTGTTCAAATCCTGTCCTCTGGGTCAAAAATGGCCCCGCCCCAGGGGCCACTAGTTTTACATAGAGTTATATAGGAAAATCTTTCAAAATCTTCTTGTCAGAAACCGTAAGTTATAGAGCTTAGATATTTGGTATGTAGCATTGTCTAGTGGACCTCTACCAAGTTTGTTCAAATCCTGGCCTCTGGGTCAAAAATGACCCCGCCCAGGGGCCACTAGTTTTACATAGAGTTATATAGGAAAATCTTAAAAAATCTTCTTGTCAGAAACTGTATGTTATAGAGCTTAGATATTTGTATTTGGTGTGTAGCATTGTCTAGTGGACCTCTACCAAGTTTGTTCAAATCCTGGCCTCTGGGTCAAAAATGGCCCCGCCCCGGGGGTCGCTTGTTTTACATAGAGTTATATAGGAAAAACTAAAAAATCTTCTTGTCAGAAACAAGAAGGCCTACAGTTAAGATATTTGGTATGTAGCATTGTCTAGTGGACCTCTACCAAGTTTGTTCAAATCCTGGCCTCTGGGTCAAAAATGGCCCCGCCCCGGGGGTCACTTGTTTTACATAGAGTTATATAGGAAAATCTTTAAAAAATCTTCTTATCAGAAACCGTAAGTTATAGAGCTTAGATATTTGGTGTGTAGCATTGTCTAGTGGACCTCTACCAAGTTTGTTCAAATCCTGGCCTCTGGGTCAAAAATGGCCCCGCCCCAGGGGCCACTAGTTTTACATAGAGTTATATAAGAAAATCTAAAAAAATTTTCTTGTCAGAAACCGTAAGTTATAGAGCTTAGATATTTGGTGTGTAGCATTGTCTAGTGGACCTCTACCAAGTTTGTTAGAAAAATGTCCCTGGGGTCACTATTGGCCGCGCCCAAGGGGTCACAAGTTTTAAATAACAATATAGAAGAAAATCTTTAAAAATCTTCTTGTCTGAAACCACAAGACCTAGAATTTTAAAATTTGGCATGAAGCAAGCTTTATCAAGCTTTTTCAAATTATTGTATTAGGTTAAAGGTCACGGAGGCTAAAAGTAGATTTATCTACTGTACCTCATAGAGCCTTCATTTATAGACCAATATCTTTGATATTCAGTATAGAGGTTCCTTGCATTGACCTCTACCCATGGGTAGGGTTTGAGGTCACTGGGTCAAGGTCAAGGTCACCATAGCTTATAATAGATATTTCTACTTTCTGTCATAGAGCCTTTATTTATTGACTGATATTTTACATATTTGGTTTGTAGGCACTTACATATTTTCAATTAAAAAATGAAATACTGCTGAACAGCAAACCTACAGCCAAAGTACTCAGGTGAGCTATCCAGGGCCATCATGGCCCTCTTGTTTCAGTTAGAAGACCATTGCATAGATCTTTGCTGATAATAAATGCTTCATGTGGTTTATATGAATCTGTTTCTCTAACATACAATGTAACAATCACATTACAGCTATAAAAATGGGACATTTTCTAAGCTTCGCATTATCAAACTGCTTCAGTCTGCGCAGTCCCTTAATGGCGGATGCAAGGGAGGTAATTAGGGAGGTACTTATTTCTGGAATGGTCTATAATGGTCAAAGTATTGACCTTAATATTTGAGTTCCTCTGTGGTTTTGTTTCAGCAGGTAAATTCAACTGAAAATAAAACTTTGAGAATCAGTTTTAGGGAAGTTTTGCTGAAAATACCCATACTTCAAAATTACTGTGTAACAGATAAATTATTAAAGAGTCCAAAACTGTATAATCACTTGTATACACAAGTTTGCTTATTTTATGGAATGACTGTCACTTCTATGGTCAAGTAAATAAGGGCTGTGAAATGACCTTGCCCTGAGAGAGTGTCAGGTTTTCGCCTCACATCTAACTGTACTGATAATGTGAGGACATTGGCAGGTTCAGTAGGAGTAAAGGGATCTTGAACATATCAACAACTTAGTTCTGGTAAACTTATGGCCAGGCATATGTGAAGCATTGTTGTGGGTTGACTTTAAGCTCAGTATAACACTAACTATTGTTCATATTACTGATCAAGGCGAGGATATATTCAGTACTCTGTCACCTGGACCACCATTGTGTCCTGGATTTGTCTGTTACTAATCTGTTCCTGTAAGTACATGGAAGAATACACTGACTATAAACAGCTGCCTAATAAAGCTTACAGTTGTGTCCATTGTAAGGCTTCTTGTTTGTGTTTCCTAATCATAAATAAAACATGGCCAACATGGTCTTGAACCAAGGATATATTTTGGTCTCTGCTGTTGGTATTTGTTTTTCAGAATTTTGTAAATTTTTGTGTGAATAGAATACATGTCTATTGCATGCTGTATTGAATAATTTCAGATGAAAACTATGACGATGATTATGATGATAATAATGACAAAGATGAATATTAAAAGGTGAAGGTCACTGAAAGTAGGTCATGGTCATTGTGGTGTGATCTGTATATTATAGAAGCATGCTATGTGTAGTTTTTAGTCTAATATATAGACTATTTACTGTTGCAATGTGCAATATTTGTGCTTTCTAATTTTTCCTGTTGAGTTGTAGAAGAACTTTTTTAGTTTTTGTAGGAGGCGAATGTTGTTAATTTTTTTTGTTGCATTACATTTATGTTAATTTCAGTATGAATTTGTAGAATCCTTAATTATGTTGAACATTGTATTATAAATAATAGCTAGCATCATAACTAAATTCTATGTTAAATGGTTGCTAGTTTTTTTCGATGAAAATTTTAGGCTAATAGTTTTTTTTTAACCATTTTTGTTAATAGAACATTATAACCTCAAATTTTGCTTTATTTGACAGTAAAAGAATTCTCTGGGTGATTTAGCAAAACTTGCTACAGGAAAATAGTAACTCGTGCTAACACTTGGTTTTCTTATAAACACAGTGCTGTCAGTATACATGATTCTGCACTTGGGTTTTTACTAATATTATATTTATCAGTATCTCCTCAAGATATACATTACACAGCAAAACTCTTCCTGTACATCGTAGGTCAGAGCACAGGACTTATACAGGTTCTGTACTATTTGAGGTATGGTAGCTCAGTTGGTACTGTAGAATACCTGATAGGAAGTGTACTTTGAACCTTAATTACTATAAGTGTATTACTCTGAGACACTTAATTAGACAGAGCTTAACATCTTTTATTTAATTACTGATTTAAGCAGATAAATTTTTAAAGGAAGCAAGTAGTTACGGATACCTAACCTAAGACTTTACATATAGCTAATCAGTAAAGCAACATGTGTAATAGTTGGGTTTTTTTTTCTGTTTAAATAGCTGTCAGTTGTTTCTTACTGAATTAGTTCAAAATGAATTATACACATTTAGTGTATTGTAAGAGTTGAAATTCAGTTATGAGGTATGATGCATGAAGCTCAGGCATGACATCCTTGTTAGCTCACACAATCAGTTCATGAAAGCTTGCAATGTATTCATTAGCTCTTGCTTTGTTATCAGGCTGAACCAGCAAGCAGAACCAAGCTGATATTTATACAGTTGCTCATGTTTAGTTACTGATAGCCTAGCATGAACTCTTGTTTCACTGCCAATGAATTGGGTAACAGCAATGGTTGGCTGGATGTATTTCGGATTTTTTTTATTCTTTCTTTGATTTTCATGTTTATTGTTTCTCCATTTGTATCTTTTTTTTTTTTTTGTTTGTTTCAAAAATATGATTGGATTCAGGAGAGAAAATGCTAAACATAGTAAATACAAAATGTTAGTGTAGGTCGGGGAGTATTGGCAGTGGTTTCTGTTTATCAAACAAAATTTTGTGTACAATAACTGGACAGATGCTTTATATAAATAATGGAAAACTGCAGGGGCATCAATTTGATGTGACCCTTACCTTGCTAGTGTAAGGGATTAATTGATCATTGGTGCATCATTGACTGTGTTCTCTGTCTGGACATTGACTGTGTTCTCTGTCTGACATTGACTGTGTTCTCTGTCTGACATTGACTTGTTCTCTGTCTGACATTGACTGTGTTCTCTGTCTGCCATTGACTGTGTTCTCTGTCTGACACTGACTGTGTTCTCCGTCTGGACATTGACTGTGTTCTTTGTCTGACATTGACTGTTCCCTGTCTGACATTGACTGTGTTCTCTGTCTGACATTGACTGTGTACTCTGTCTGGACATTGACTGTGTTCTTTGTCTGACATTGACTGTGTTCTTTGTCTGACATTGACTGTGTTCTTTGTCTGACATTGACTGTGTTCTATGTCTGACATTGATTGTGTTCTCTGTCTGGACATTGACTGTTCTCTGTCTGGACATTGACTGTGTTCTCTGTCTGACATTGACTGTGTTCTCTGTCTGGACATTGACTGTGTTCTCTGTCTGACACTGACTGTGTTCTCCGTCTGGACATTGACTGTGTTCTTTGTCTGACATTGACTGTTCCCTGTCTGACATTGACTGTGTTCTCTGTCTGACATTGACTGTGTTCTTTGTCTGGACATTGACTGTGTTCTTTGTCTGACATTGACTGTGTTCTTTGTCTTACATTGACTGTGTTCTCTGTCTGGACATTGACTGTTCTCTGTCTGGACATTGACTGTGTTCTCTGTCTGACATTGACTGTGTTCTCTGTCTGGACATTGACTGTGTTCTCTGTCTGGACATTGACTGTGTTCTCTGTCTGACATTGACTGTGTTCTCTGTCTGGACATTGACTGTGTTCTCTGTCTGACATTGACTGTGTTCTCTGTCTGACATTGACTGTGTTCTCTGTCTGGACATTGACTGTGTTCTCTGTCTGACATTGACTGTGTTCTCTGTCTGGACATTGACTGTGTTCTCTGTCTGACATTGACTGTGTTCTCTGTCTGGACATTGACTGTGTTCTCTGTCTGACATTGGTGGTGTTCTCTGTCTGACATTGACTGTGTTCTCTGTCTGATAATTTGGATACGTTCTTTACAGTTTTTCCTAAAACTCAAAAAAAATTACTGAACAGGAGGTCTTGTAAAATTCTGAATTTTATTGGACCTCATACAAGATCATTGGACTGGAGAAAAAAGTTCAGCAATATTTCTCTTTGTTGTTTACTTTCATTTTTGCTTTGTTTCTTTTAAAGCTTGGTCTTGCCCCTTCATATTAAGTCCAAAATTCCTCGATGCTTTGTTTGAGTGTATGTGAATGCAAAAGAATTACAGTTCAGTTTATTTATTTGCTTTGTATTCAATTTATACAGAAACAAAACAGAATAAATTGAAAATGAAATCAGCATAGTATGAAGACAGTATAAGTAGATTTTCCTTTATGATTGCATCATGTTATTTCACAAGCAGTAAGTGGGGTACCAGTTTAATTATTCAGATGTCTTTGGCTAACACTGTATGCGAGCTATATGTTAAGTGAAAGTAGAACAGTTTTAATTTTAGAATAGTTGTGAGCCAGAAGTTTTAGTGAACAGTCAGTCCTGTGTTGTGCTGAATATAATGAACCTTCTGATTTTTTACTGGACACATCCATCATTCTGATGGAGTTTTGGGATGACTGCTTTGAGATTACAGAAGAAAGACAAATATATTCAAGTTTTCCTGAGGTTCCTTGTGCATCAGAATAGTTCCAGTTAAAAAAATTGCTCTTAAGAATTAAGATAAACAATAAATTCTGTGATTTTTGCTATGTAGAGCTATGTAACATTAAAAAAACCTCCTATGTCAGAGAAAACTTATACTGAAATGCCATTTTTCTGTTCAGAGTAGCATAAACATAATGATTGTCTGCAGTAAAGCACTATTCATCACCACACCCCCATTAAAAAAGAGTGACCTCAGAACTTTTAAAATAGCAGTTTAAGTATGCTTAAAACTTTGATATATTTGTAATGTTCATATGCATGTGAAAATACAAGTCAGTAAAATAACTTACATTTTATATATTTGTATATTTCAGACAGAGCACATTTGCCAGTTTTTAATGCCGGGAGAGTCTAGGGTGGAAACAGTCTGTGATATTTCTATGAAACATAGAACCATTCCACATTATTTAGCAACAAAGTCATGTGATACGATTTCATAGCAACCAGGACATATGACACCATGTGAGACTGTAGTCATGTGACATTGAAGCTTAGCAACCAGGTCATGTGATATATATTTGTGTGTGGTGATAAGAAACTGTATGCCTCATCATGACTTCTTTTGCATGAAACCATATTGCAATAGTGTGAATCTGTCATTTGTACTGTTTGTACTATGAAATATCAGTACAAAATGTTTTGTATTGATCAGAAAGAACCACTAACAAACTTGATGTAATAATTAACAAGAATATCATTATTAACATGGGTGAAAGTTTTCAACAATCCAACTGATTTAGTTTGCCTGTGTTACATTTAACAGAATTCAGTTTTTGGTATTGTAAGTGGTTGTTTTCAAGGTTTTTATTTTATTTCTGTGTTCTTTTTTTCCACCCATTTGCCAGTATTTATGAATAAAAGTACAAAATTAATGTAGGTTAAAATATACTTAGACAAGCTTTTTCATTAGTTCATTATATTGCTGGGATATGAAGCAACTTAGAAATTGAGTATATATACTGAATGAAATAGTTGCTGTTAATTAACAGTTTATTACTAAATGGCTTTGTTTCGTGTGTTGCTCAGTATGTTCTATGTATCTGCAATTTGTTAATGTGGGAATGTGGATTTGGAAATGTGTCAGTATGTGATAGTAGCATAGATAAGTTAAAAACCATTTAAAGGGGAGTATTTCTACCTTAGCTGACCCAACAGGGATTCCTACCCATTGTCTCTACCAGTAGTATATAATAGGTGATTGGTGTGTACCTGCTATAGAGGGTTGTGGGAGTTTTTAATATGGTAATCTTGTTAATAGTGTCCACAAGACATGATTTATGCTATAACAGAGTTATTAGACTAGCCAATTATGAAATAACCATTGGTTTTGAATGATTTTCTACGCTTGTACATGATTTTTTTTCTGTATAAATATGTACAATAAATTATTGCTGTATTTATTCCCTAAAGTTTGAGGTTGGTACAAGAAAATTGGATGTTTATGATCATTATACATGTATTCCAAATGGTCGGTTCCTTAGTACTTCTTAGCATGAAATTTATCTAAAAGGAAGTCTATATATTTCTGAAGCTTGTTTTCCAGTACTTACCTAAGGTAGTAGCATGTAAATGTATTGTATATGAAGATACATGAAATACAACACCTCTTTAGGTGAGAGTTTTTCTTTTTCATAGCTTAATGTTTCCTTCCATTGTGTTAGCTTTTGATACCAAGTTCAGACCTGATCACACTTTAGCTACTTACGGCATTTCTCTTCGTGTCTGTTGTGATAAGCTGTTGACAGTAATGTCACATTGGCAATTTTTTCTTATTATATTATTATGTTTGTAATACCCTCATGCGAAGCCATTGCTGTATCATGTTTGGCACAGTTCTGTTTTGTAATGACATTGTTCTACATTGTTTTCATTGCTGGATTATATTCAAGAATTTTTTTATCATTTATTTAAGTGTAAATACTGGTAGTGTCATTTTGTCATATAAACTGACCAGTTCTGTATGTCTATTTTACATGTACTATGCAACTGCCTGTGTATGCATATTTTGAAAAACAAAATACTTATTCATATTTCAAGAAGTTTTTAATTTCAACCCACTTGACCCTTTCGTACAGAGATACCTTTCTGCAGTTTTAGTGGGTATACATTATAAAGTAGGTGTGTACATGCCATTTACATGTACATGAAGAAATAGCAAAGAATTTGATCTTCTTACAGACTTAACTTCATGAAAGCAACATATTTTTTTGTCTCAGTTGGTCAAGATTTTCTCTGCAGTTTTCTCATGTGCAGGTAAATGAAAATTCTGTTTGCACTTCAAAATGTATACTTGGTTAAGCTGCATTGAGATATATGTGTACAAGTATTAATTTTACAAAATTTAGTCAGAATGAAAGAATTAACTGTCTGCTACACTGGAAGTCCCAAATATGAATTGTAGCAGTAGAATTCATATTTCAATGGGTAGGTGCAAAATTGTTGTGACTGTGACTAAGAAAGAGAAAAGTTTTTTACCGAGCCCTCTGTATAAGTTGCATGGATTCAGTCTAAAAAACTGACATATAGTTGCATAGAAACAGTCCTGTCAAACATAATGAAATAAAAACTTTACTCTGTATTTCAGACATTAAGGGTAATGTGATTCATTAATACATCAGCATTTCCGTATGAATGACTGAGATGACTCATTATCAACTTTTATTTTATGCCTACCAATGAAATATAGGGAAATATCAGTGAGATAAAAGTGATAATCCACTGTTTTGAATCAGTGAAATTACCATTTTGATAATCCACTGTTTGTGCCGGAACTACTTTTCCCCACCACGTAAATACAAGAGAATCCGCTGTATTTCAGACAGTGACAGCGAGTGAAATTTATTTACCTTGTTAAATCCAGTTATAATATTGAATTCCTGAGCCTAACTAGTTGTGAACAATGATGAAATTCACCATAAATTATTTAAAAAGTCTGATTTGTTTACATAACTCGTATGGACAATATCCAATATGGCCGACTTTCAATTCAGTTGATTGAATATTACTCGGTATTAATCCGCTTTTGTAATTAAAGTATGTATGGCTAAAATTCAATAAAAATTGATAAACTGTGTAGAGAAAAATAAATGTTATTTGATGAAAGTGTATTCAGTTTATTTCAGCAGAAGTAAAGTTATCATATGTATTGGAGATTGTCTGCACTTTTTTGTGCGGAGTAACGGTTTGACCAAAGTACGCATTAACTGATTTGGGGCTCACCATGGGGAATTTATTGAAGGCCCTGAGTAAAAATGTCATAAAATACCCATTTTTGACGTGTTGGCATAAAATAAAAAGAAAATTTGTTTGTTTTTTAGTGGAAGATGGGAATTTATTTCATCTCGTGAACACCATATGTTTATATTTTCACTCATGGCTGCGCCACTCGTGAAAATATCACATATGGTGTTCACTCGATGAAATAAATTCTCATCTTCCACAAAAACAAACAAATATCCTCTATGTTACGTGTGAATGAATTGTATGTTTTGTGATATTTGCTTAGAAAAAGAACTGAAAACTGGTAAAATCTTTCAGCTAAGCTTGAAAATTGCAACATCTCTCTTCAATATTCAAGGTTCATGTATGTTATTTGTGTGTCAAATAAAGCAATGACAGTGTAAATAATTTTTGTCTTAACATTTTCTAAAAGAGTGTTTCTTGTAGAATACAAGTGATAATACAGCAATTCCTATTTGCAGAAACTAATCTACTCTTGATGATTTAATAAACAAATTTTTTTGCTGTTTTTATTGAAAATATCTTATTCAGAGAGTGTTTTGATAATTTTGTTGACTGTTAGAACATTTTATTTTATATATATGTACACATTGTGTCAGAGATCTTGTATACCTATGTAGCCGGTAGATAATGCTGTATATTTATTGCTTTTATTGTATACATGTAAAGTTTATGTACCACACCATATATTTTTTTTAACTAAGATTAAAGATTGTTGTTTTTATTTCATTTTTATGCATCTGAAAGAGGCTTATAGTTCTCAGACTGTTTTTCAGTGGTTCCTTCAGAAAACTTTAACATTGCCCTTAACTTCCTTATTTGTAAATGGGTTTACATCATACTTAAACTCATCACCCCATTTGGCAAGACCTTCTCACTGACTTATATTTATTTGACCTTGACCTCGAAGGTCCAATTGTCAAAGTTCTTAATATTGACCATAACTCTCTTATTACTAAACAGATTTAGTTCATGTTTATTTACAACAACCCTTTGGGAGTGTTCTTCCAAAATTTAATGACATATATTTCTTTTGACCTTGGTCTTTTTTTATTTAGTTCATGTTTGTACACAACAACCCTTTAGGAGAGACCTTTCAAATGACATATATTATTTTTGGCCTTGAACCTTAAATGACCTCGACCTTGAGGTCATATTGTCAACAACAAAAAACACACTTCTTTTGAAGGATCTACAGTTTATCTTTATCTGGTCCTCAGTTCAAAGGTCATAGCACCACTTCGGGGGATTTGTCATCTTTCAGTGACATTCCTTGTGTAATAGTAAAATTAGTCAAAAAATATCCACATTAAGTTGTGTTAAGTTGTGTTAATGGATGTGTGAAAGAAAGATTTGTATACAGCTGGCGGAGTCATATATTGTATAGAGTAGGGGCACTTTTTGTATGCTTTAACCATATCTGTGATTGTTTCTTCTGTATTCAGTATTTGTAAATTCATTTACTCATTGCTCAGTCATTGCTGTTGTTTATTTGTTATGTTCTACTAGTATAAAATGCAACAGTTAACCAATGTAGTAAAGGTTATTTTAACAGAAGTCCACCTAAAGTTTTTAAATAGTGCCTTAGCTTGATGAGTTTAACTTTGTTAGCATAAGGAGTTTTAAGGCTCACCTTAGCAGTGTTTAAAGTGAATTATTATGACTGACTAGTCTGGGTCGTATGTTATCAACACTTGCTTAATTTTAATCAGTCTTTACTGGAATGATACTTGTGTGTTCCTCTTCTAGATGATATCAGATAAATTGATTCCATTTAAAACTATTGTTGCCTTAACAATAAAATATAGCCAGACCTTAAAAATTAGCTGATCACAGAAATAGTTGAACCAGTTTCAAAAGTGTTAACAAAAGTATTTTTTGGGTGACACTTAACTTAATTCCAGTCATGGTGACTCTTTAAAAAATTTAGTACTGTTAGGGGTCATGGTTTGTTTCTTATTTAAAGCATCTTTTGATAGAAACTTTAAAGATATTCTTCTTGGAAACCGTTGATGGGATTTCAGAACAGTTTTTCTTAAAAGTTTCTTTGCTGACCTGTTACTGAATTCCTTCAAACATTTTTGATTGATAAATGACAGCCTGGGGTTGGACAGGTTTTCTTTAAAAAGCAGTTTAAGAAACTGAAATCCAAAGTTACGTCTTATTGCAAATAATTGCCGTTGTTGTGGTATAATGCCTATATGTTGAAGCACTGATGTCTCTTTCAAAACATTTGTTTGTAAAAACCTTTAAAACGTACTTAACCTCCAAAACTTTAAACTATTGAAGAGTATTCAGAACCTGTAACAGTGGCTATTAAATGATTTGTGGTGATATAGAATAGTCTATCATGGGTAACTGGATTATACCTTTTATCTCATTTTGAGCATTTGTTTCTTGTGTTGTGATATAAATCAGCTTTTGATGAATGATTGAATGACAAGATAAGCTGAAGGAAATGGCATAGGTCCTGAACATTGTAACATTATAGATTTAAACTAGCATACAAGATTTGTTTATGATTATGAAGCTTTGAAGCCAAAGAATCTCAGTCATAGTTAACTGTACTTAATTAACAATGGACTGTTGCTTGTTACTAGTCTCCTAGCCATCTCTGTTGTCACAGCTTAAACGGAGAAAGAAAATCTTAAATCTTTTATTTTGACAATGTTCATGTCTGTGTTGAATAAATTCTGTAATACATGTTGATTATTATAAAAAGTTGTGCAAGGATGAAATTGAGTCATGTCATGCAAAAGCTGACTTCATTATGTCGAGCATGTATAATACTGTGTTCAGTCTTTTCTGAAAGGTTCCTTCCAGAATCAATTTGAGTATAGACATTATTTGTGTAACATGGACATGATTGGTTTCTTTTGCATGACGTGGCTCAGATGAGAAAATGAGAGATTATCTTAAAAATATGTACATTTTATCATCGAAATTATAATTGATATTGTTTATGTTTAATATGCATACATGAGCACACACTTCTCAGAGAAAATTATATTTAACCAAAGTTTCTGTGAAACTTGTGTTCATGTATTTTTTTTATTTTAAACTGTGGAGAAAATTAAAGAGGGCTAAAACTAAAAATGTTTTGTAGTTTGTTTTTGATAAATGTGTTACAGTGTTGTTTTTTTTACTTCTGTTGTGAAAGACCATACAGTACTATTCCAAGAGTAGATCAGTATACACTGCTGTATATATATATATATATATATATATATATATATATATATATATATATTATATACCATGAGTGGCACAGTATACCAAGTAAAACGTGATGTACTATACCACAAGTGGCCTAGTATACCAAGTAAAACGTGATGAACTATACCACGAGTGACCTAGTATACCAAGTAAAACATTATGTTCTCTAAGTCAAACGTGATGTACTATGCCATGAGTGGTCTAGTATACCAAGTCAAACGTGATGTTCTATACCACAAGTGACCTATTATACCAAGTTAAACGTGATGTGCTATACCATGACTGACCTAGTATACCAAGTCAAACGTGATGTACTATACGACGAGTGGCTCAGTATACTAAGTCATATGTGATGTACTATACCACAAGTGACCTAGTATACCAAGTCAAACGTGATGTACTATACCACGAGTGGCCTAGTATACCAAGTCATACGTGATGAACTATACCACGAGTGACCTAGTATACCAAGTAAAACATTATGTTCTCTAAGTCAAACGTGATGTACTATACCATGAGATGCACTGTAAACCAAGTAAAACGTGATGTTCTATACCAAAAGTGGCCCAGTATACGAGCTGTCTGTGACGTACTTTATTATATGAGGCCCAGAATACCATACTAACCATGTTGAACAGTACATTGAGTGGTCAAGTATACCAAGCTTAAAGTAATGTACTATACCACAGTATACCCAGCAAACCGTGATCTAATAACGATAATTGGCAAAGTAAACCCAGCTGACCGTGATGCAACTATTGGCAAAGAAAACACTGTTTACCGTGTTGTACTATACCACCAGCGGCCCAGTATACCAAGCCGAATGTCAGTATTATAGCACGAGTGGTCCAGTATACTTAAGTTTTCAGTGATGTAATACACCATGAATGTCCTAGTATACCTGCTTTTCGTGATGTACTATACCACAAGTGACCCAGCGTACGCAGCATTCCGTGATGTACTGTATTATGAGAGACAACGTATAACCAGTTTTCCACGAATGTCCACATTTACAAAGCTGTCCGTGTTTTACTACTCCACAAGTGACCCAATATACCCAGTTTTCTGTAATGTACAAATCCACGAGTGGCCCAATTACCCAGCTGACCATGATGTTCCAAACAACAGCTGGCTTTGTACACCCTACTTAACAAAATGTACTATACAACGAGGTGCCCAGTATACCCAGCTGTCTGAAATAGCTCATACCACGAGTGGCTTAGTATACCAAGCTGACCGTGGTGTACTAAACTACGAATGGTACACTAGCTGTCTATGTGGTACTTCACCATGTGAGGGCCAGCACTAAGCTGAATGTGATGTACTATACAACGAGTGGCCCAGTATACCCAGCTTCCGCGATTCTTTTTACCACAAATAGCCTAGTATAACAGCTGTAGGTGATGTATTATACCACAAGTGATCCAGTATACCAAGCTGTCCGTGATGTACTATACCACGACTGACCCAGTATACCCAGTTTTCCTTGATGTACTATACCACGAGTGGCGAAGTGTACCAAGCAAACCGTGATATTCTAACAACGATTGGCAAAGTATAGCCAGCCGACTGTCATCTTCTATACCAATAGTGGCCCAGTATACCTAGCTGTCAATGATGAACTATACTATGAGTGACCCAGTATAACAAGCTGAATGTGATGTACTGTACCACGAGTGCCCAGTAAACCCAGCTTTCTGTAATGCTCTATACCAAGAATGACCTAGTATACCGGATGTCCGTGATGTACTTTATAACGAGTGACTAAGTATAGCAAGCCGACCGTAATGAATTACACCACGAGTTGCCCAGTATACCAAGCTCACCATACCAGCTGTCTGTGATGTATTATACTTCGAACGGTCCAATATACCAGCTGTCTGTATTGTATATTACCATGCGAGGCACAGTATACCAAGCTGAACGTGATGTACTCTACCACGATTGACCCAGTATAACAAACTTTCATGATGTACCGGTACTATACCACGAATGGCCCAGTATACTAAGCTCACCATACCAGCTGTCTGTGATGTATTATACTTCGAACGGTCCAATATACAAGCTGTCTATTGACGGATAACTCCAACAATACGTGCGAAAGGTTCATTTGAGTTACTCCCCTTGCAAAAGTCGCTTTGCAATGCCTTTATACCGTACCGGGAGACAATAAATCATGGTCGTTGTACGGACTAGACAGGGAGTCGCTACATACAGACCATTTATATAGTTAATACTGTTCGGCGCACCTAACTATGATCACTAAAGACAGAACGTCGCTATATACAGGGAGTCACTAAGACAGTTTTCACTGTACTATACCACGAGTGGCCCAGTATACTCAGCTTTCCTTGATGATATACCACGAGTGGCCCAGTATACCCAGCTTTCCGTGATGTACTATACCCCGAGTGGCCCAGTATACCCAGCTTTCCGTGATGTACTATACCACAATTGGCCCAGTTTACCCAGCTTTCCGTGATGTACTATACCGTGAGTTGCCCAGTATACCCAGCTTTCCGTGATGTACTTTACCACATGAGGCCCAGTATACCCAGCTTTCCGTGATGTACTTTACCACATGAGGCCCAGTATACCCAGCTTTCCGTGATGTACTATACCACGAATTGCCAAGTATACCCAGCTTTCCGTGATGTACTATACCACGAATTGCCCAGTATACCCAGCTTTCTGTGATGTACTATACCACGAATTGCGCAGTATACCAAGCTTTCCGTGATGTACTATACCACGAACTGCCCAGTTTACAAGCATTCCGTGATGTACTATACCACGAGTGGCCCAGTATACCCAGCTTTCCTTAATGTACTATACCACGAATAGCCTAGTATACCCAGCTTTCCGTGATGTACTATACCACGAGTGGCCCAGTATACCCAGCTTTCCGAGATGTACTTTACCACGAGTGGCCCAGTATACCCAGCTTTCCGTGATGTACTATACCACGAATTGCCCAGTATACCCAGCTTTCCGTGATGTACTATATTACGAGTGACCCAGTTTACCCAGCTTTCCGTGATGTACTATACCACGAGTGGCCCAGTATACCCAGCTTTCCGTGATGTAATTTACAACAAGTGGCCCAGTATACAAAGCTGACTGTGATGTACTATACCACGATATGCTGACCATGATGTACTAAACCACGAGTGGCCTTGTATACCCCGATGACCATTGTGTACTACACCACGGTTGGACCAGTACACCCAGCTGACCATATTGTACTATACCAGGAGTACTATACCACAAGTAGCCAAGTACACCAGCTAATTACTGTGGTGTTCTTCACCGGCAGGAGTGGTCCTGTACACTCAGTTGACCATGATGTTTCATACCATGAATAGTCCAGTACTGACCGTGACGCACAATACAACGAGTGGCTCAGTGCACCCAACTTAACGTGATTGTTGTCCACGGTAATGCGCTTGGTAAATCAAGGGTTGTGAGTTCGATCTACCGGCCCTGTACTAAAATAACTGTCCCTCGGATGTGACGTTAATCCGATGTCCCATGTGTCGGTGCTACACACTTGAAATGTAAAAAAAAAGGGCTGATGCACGTTCAGACGGACGGATGGATGAATGGATAAATAAGCCAACAGACAGACGAGTATATATATCCATAAACGTAGGTGTATAACATATGCTCTTATGACGTCACTCATAACAGGAAAGAGATTCCATCGAATAGAAAATTTGCAATCTGAAGAACGATATCTAAATGCAGATTTTGTGCCAGTATTTCGTTAGAAATATTTATAGATTCACCAAAAAATGCAATTATACATGTAAGTGTTGAGCATTTATCTTTGTCAGCCTTGAGATTTATTGTCCCCTGCATTTTCGAAGAAAAAAGGGTGATATAAAAATGGACTCCGTCTGTCCGTCCGTCCGCCCGCCCGTCACACTTCGTGTCCAGTCCATAACTCAGCCATTCTTCAAAGGATTTTGAAATAACTTGGCAAAACTGTTCACCATAATAAGACAATGTGCCATGCGCAACACCCATGTTTATTGCATGTGCAGATCTAGTATTTATCAAGATTTTGCACTGAAAGTCCAGATCCATACCTCAAACTTTTGAAATAGTACAATTGTGTGCTTCATGTAAACTTCCCTTAGGCGGGCGACGTTAGTAAATCTGTTACAAATTCTTGTTTATAAAGAAAGTCGTGTTTAAAGATTAGAGGTGAAGAAAGTCGTGTTTAGAGATTAGAGGTGAAGAAAGTCGTTTCAGAGATTAGAGGTCAACTGACAGCTCGGTTTTCAGCTCTTAGTCATAAAAACTTGTGACTAAAACTTCATAAACCGTAACCAAGCATGAACGTACCCTATAACATTTTCTGCCGTGGTATAACAGCTTTAGGTTTTATTAATTGTACGTTTTCTTTCTTTTTTGTCCCCGGCCCCCCTCCCCCACCCAATTTATTTATGAGCATCTAGAATTAAACGTCACAATACAGTGGTTGTTAAATCATTGTTAATCATTGATAAATAATTTGCTCAGCAGGAAAACAAACCATGGTATCTTAAGAAAATAAATGAAATGCATAATTACTTTCTTTATTTTTATTAGAATTCAAAGATAAAATGGGTTAAAATGAAAGAAATATGCACAGCACATTACTCTTAAATTATATGATCTGTAAAAGCTCGTGTATCTGAAGTCTTTCACAAACAATTTTATGATTAGAAAATCATACGTTTATTATATTTAAATCCACAGTCCAGGGATCACGAATCTATCGTACTCGCTGCCATATTTGTACTACATGTTTCTGGTCAATGTTAAGCATTGGAGCAGTTAGCCTGCTATAGGAGCATATTCATAAAATTGAACAAATTTTATCAATTTTACTTGACTAAACAAAGAAGGTAAGAGAATACAGTGACTCCGCATTCCTCACTTTCGATGCGAGCACTGGTTTCGAAGCAGTCATCAAGAAGGAGTAACCTTGCTTCCCAATCGATGTAAAATAGATAAGTTTACACATTACACACATTCAAGGTAAAACACGGCAGTTCTCTCCTGGTCAGCAGAGATACTGATTGAAATATAAAATTCATTTCTCATAATAGGGGTCTCGAAGTTAAAGTGTGGCTTCACTAATGGTGGGGAAGTCAGTTACCCGCTTCCGATGTGATGGGGTATATATTTAAATTTACATTCATTATGGGCTAAAAGTGAAACTATACTTAAAATTTCAAGCCCCCATCCCCGACCACCATCCCTGTCCCTCAAAGGGCTGTAATCATGAGTAGGTTAGATTTCGTTTAAACTTTTAACCTATTTGTACGTCGTGGACATGTGTTTTTTTTTATAACATCCAAATGTAAATCCGGTGGTTTAACGCTTGTTTGGGTAAAGATATATACTATCTTTACTATGGATTTCAATAAAACACGAAGACTGAGATCAAATCGTACATTTCGTTACACACTTCTCCATGTATGAATAAAGCGCGAAAATGTAATCAAGTAACTTTATATAAACTCGGATTGAACCTTGAGATTTAACTCGGTCGCGGATCAATAAACTTGTCTAACGCTTAAGCTGGGATTTATCGTACGGCTTATACACAAGTTCGGATCACATACATAGAGTAAAGGATTTAGCATAAAGTACGCTTATGTTGTAGTGTGTAGTCAAAATATATAAATGGAAGAAAAAGTTAATAAACGAGCGAAGGGGCCTCTCTTCACTCCTTATGAGAAGCAGGTATTAACCGAGAAAGCCGAAAGACATATGGAAATCTTGGACAATAAATGTAATAACTCAAAAACAATATTCCTGAAACAGCAGACTTGGAATGTTATAACACAAGATTTCAACAGCACGTGAGTAACCATTTTGTCTGTATTAGTACCGTTGGTTTTATAAGGAAAAACTGATACAACACAGCCAACATCAGATATTTCGAATTGAAAGATCCACGTGTATAATAGATTTTAAATCAATTTGTTAGATTATGTTAGATAATATTTAATTTATTCAATTTAATATTTAATTTTGCAGTCATCAGTAGGTCTGTTCAGCCATGTTCGACGGTTATTCCCTTGTCCCCATACCTCTGTAAAGTCTGCAAAGGGAATGTTGGTATGTATTAATAAGTTCTGTTAAGTATAGCCTTCCTCTGAAGAAGACTACCTTGAGTGCCAAGTGCAGCAACGAAAAATCAAAAGTTGATTTTTACTTTGGCCACAACCAATGCTATATTTTAGCACTACACCTACTTGGATCTTACCATTAACCATTGAAAACATTAAGACGATCTCGCTAACTTGATTAGGCCTACATTTGCTTTTGTGAAAGTTTATTTATTAAGGTTTTACCTCAACAAGACTGCTTTATATAGGCTGTTTTGATATAGTGGTTCATAATTATATGTATATATTAAGGCTAATGACTGTCCCACGAGGTTTTCAGTGAGTAACTTCTGTGCACACTTATGACTATATTTGCAGACTAGGGGTGACTCCTCGCAGTAAGAAGCAACTGAAGAACCTACTGAAGAACATGAAGTGTAGAGCCAAGAATCGCACGGTTGCGTCACTAAGGTTTCTCAACACTGACTATGGTGACCTGAACAAAGGCACATGCGTGCAGCAAACACAAGGTGTTGACATGAACAGCACTGACTCGGAACTACCGCTAAATATCATTGTAAAGGTAAGTTAAATGTAAAGGTAAGTTAATTGTAAAAGTAAGCTAAATAAGTTTATATGTCATCCAAACTCAAGAAAATTTTGCTCGTGATTTTGAGAAGTTAGACGTTATGAATACACCAAATGTCAGGAACAAATGACAATACTTACTTTTGCGATCAATGTAACTATTGCCGCATCACGAGGTATTGTGAATAAAAAAGTATTTTGTCTGCAGAAGCATGGGGAGGAAAAAAACGATGATTTTAAAGCAACTTGAAACTGTTTAGAAAATTCGAAATTATTATTAACGTATTGAGACTTAAAATAACAGCTTTTGTTATGCTTAGCCTCATAGCTGTGGCTTAAAGACATACCGTTACACGTTTCTAGTTTTACATGATCATGGGGTCGGTGCTGGCAGTAAGATGTTTACAACGATGAAAATGAGCCCATGATTTGTCGCTAAGCGTTTTAGCTATACTTGATGGGTCAATTTTACGTTCACACAGTAAAATTTCTCAAGTTTGTTCTAGTAAAGCTTGTACTGTAAGAGATGTTTAATGCTTCTATGCTACAGGAAGAACCAAATGACGATTCAGAAGGTTCTGCTCCCCAGTCATCAGAACAACAGTCACGTGAGTCTATGAGTTTGTCAGATACTGCTTCTCCGGGAAGGTCAAGGTCACCGGAAGCTTTAGATAACAGTACAGTGCCGGTAGTTTCAACAGACGCGACAAGTCTAAATTCAGATGAATCGCAAAATAAAATGTATGACTCGACTGATCAGAAGAATGATGCATGGATCCCTCCTATTTATAAGGCTATTCAGCCCAAATATCCAGTAAATTCAGCAATTCGATCACAGTTAAATGCAGGGTACGCCAAAATTGCTTTAAATGCACCTCTTAACTTTTCGAACACATCCAGTGAATTTCAAGAGAACACATATCAACAGCCGCTATCAGGTGTTCCACATACAACACTAGGCCATTCACATTCACAATCGTCTACACAAAAGAACAAATGGAGGACAGAACCGACATGGAATTTGAAAAGTTCGCAGGATAGTGATAAAATTCTTGAATTGGCCGAAACGGAACACAGACGGAAATTGGAATTGATGGAAAAGGAACATGAAATGAAACTTGATTTACTGGAAAAGCAGCATGAGAGAAAAATGGAACTGTTTGCATTGAAAGAAGAAGTGCTAATGTTGAAGAAACGAACACTTTTACAGAAATTACGCGCAAAGACTGACCCTGGTAATATTACAACTGGTAATGAAATGCAGCCTTTTTGATGTTGTTAAATTCGTTATCATTGTATATATTGTTTTAATATCAAATTATAAAGCTGATAAGATTGTATTGATAGTTCTGATATCAAACTTTGATGCTGTTAAGAAAAACAAAAAGATGTATAGATGGTTCATACATAAATAAAGTCATATACAGATACATGTATGTACACCAGGTGAGGGTTGAGGGAGGAAGTATTGTAATTGTGCACAATCGGCTTCCATTATGCCAACGTAACTGTAACTTTTCTCATTTCTACACTGTCAGTTTGTTTGTTTGTTTGTTTAAGCTAAATATGTCTGATTTAGTATCTCAAAAGAAGCAAAGGGGTCGCTTGTAACACTGGTTAACACCTGCTTTACGTCGGTCGTTAACTTATACCACTCCTGCAAGCAGCAGAACCCAGAAAATGATCTTAAATGAAGTTTGCCGGAGACGTATATAGTGTTGTTTATATATGCAAGAAAAATGTGTTGAATCTGTTTAATTATTTAAGTTCAAGAGCTTGATTTTTTGCGATGTTTGCCAATGATTGCCTCTTAAAAGTTGTCTGTAAATTATATACATAGACCCGAATGCGTGCCAAACTTACCAGAAAGAGGTCATGTAAATGAGGAAGAAAAAATATTCAAAGACGATGTTTGAATAAACGATTCTTTTTGTTGTAATCTTGCCAAGACACGTGACCAATGCATTGATACTGTGGTATATAGAATATAATCTTTCTGCTCATTATTTTTAAGTGTTGTCAATTGATCGCTAAAACAAAACACAAGTCGGGTTGCTGTTAAGCTGAGCATTCATCGATATACAGTATCTATGTAGTTGGAGAGCACTTGAACGTGGTCAAAATTCTTCATGAACACAGAAACTGTTCTCGAATGAATGAATTGGGCTCGTCTTTAGTGATATAGCATAACATTATACAATCACAATCCTCCATTGACTATCTATCAATCTATTTGAGTTTATTTATCGTCGGTGCCGGTTGCCCATATGACCGACGCCCCCTGCAGACATTAGTGATTTTATGTTGTGGGGGTAGTGCAAGATACACAAGCATCCCGTTGCAGAGACACCACTTGTTCTTTTGCATAATCAGTGTATAGCAATGATACCTGGGACCTCGGTTAACATCTCATCCGAAAGACAAGTAGTAATGTTAGTGGAGGAGCGGAGTATCGATCTCGGGACCCATGGGTTACCAGTCCAACGCGTTACCACTGGACCACTGATCCGCTCCTGATGTCCATTGATTAAAAAAAGGATGTAGAATTGAAGTTTTGTTAGGAAGTATTGCAATAACGCGACGTCACAAAGGAGGTAAATATTCGGGGGTTATTTTCATTGCACGGTCAGTCATAGTATCAGCTAATTAAGAACTTGGAAACATGTAGATACCAGTAGTTTTTATCAGTCTATAACAAGTTTGCTCCATTTTAAATAAGACAGTATTTATGCAAGGACATGAGTGTCTTTTTTTCCAAGTATCTAGTTTACAGAAACTGTAGTAGCAAATTTCTGCCAGTAGAATAACTGTGAAATTAAAATTACAGGCTTTCTTGGAGTATATCGAGCGTGTTGTACATCAAAAATATCAATGGCGAAGATTGCAGGTGAACTGCGAGATGTTGAGGATCTCGCACCTTTGATGCTGAAGTCAGAAAGTTTGACTGCGTCTGAATGAACGCTTGTGTACCAAGTTAGAGTGAACGTTTTGGGGATAGCATCAGCACTAAAGGACGGAGAGAGAGAAATTGACCAGATTTCTTATATAATGCGCAACTTTTATTACAAAACGAACTTAACAAAACACAAATTACAAAAGGAACAACTATTTATTTATTTCCCCAGTGGTGGATCTCTTCCCGTGGTTTGCTTGTAAACGTAGTCTACCACGCAGCAAGGACAGTCGCCACCGCAGGCGTCCGCCAGACTCCACAGCGGGTACTCTCCGGTCCAACAATTTGGATCCCGACAGCGTCCTCTACCTTTCGCACAGCTGTTACCTGGGTAACATTTGTCCTCGGCTAGATCTAGGTTAAGGATTCACCCAGATAACACACAAACGTCAACACAACGGTGAACAGTGACACCAACAATAAGGGAGCTTTATTCACGTCGAAAACATTGTCTTTCAAAATGATATATATCCGGCAGACGCAGAGGCAGAGACAGAGGGACAGATGGTAAACATTATGGCTCTGTCTACCATTTACTTTGCCTGTCTTAAGCCATTTTTACGACCTAATACAAGGAATTGCATTAAAGTTAATTTTCCTTTTTTTCACTCGGATCGCCCAAGCAACATACCAGAATCCAGACTGGTCAGAACTCTCGTCACCAGTTACGGAAGAGAATAATAGAAAAGTTGATCATAAGTATAGCTGATTTGAATTTTGATATAAGATAATTCTGTTAATTTAAGAAGTACTATTATCGAATAAAGTTAAACGAGCCTGTTGCTTTTTGCAGGGATAAACAGTTTTGTTTTTCAGTAAAGGATACACGTATTTTCAGTGATAGCGTAATGGGCCAGGGCCGCCACGCCATAGAAAGCCACTAGAGCTGCGAAGAGCCACGGTGCGATGGCGGTGCCGGCTAAACTTGGCAGAGGGGGCAGTATAAGGGGCAGCAAAGTGGTTCCTAGTTGGCGCTTCCCTCTCACCTCACTCTTGCCCGCTTTAGCACGCCGGCGGCGGCACATAGACGGCGTTACCGTCATTAGCAGAAAAACGTAAAATACACAATAACAAGTCTTTCTATCCATGATTACCTGTGAAGACAGGTACAACAAAAATCATTATTGAAAGCACATACAATACATGATATAGAGGCGGTAAGTATATAAACATGTTGAAAAAATCTTACCTGTTTTGTGCGTTGTAATTTCAAAGTTAATGTTTGACTCTTTTGCCGTGAAACACTTTTTGTTGTTTCTCTCAGAATAACGGACCTTATATACTGAAGCGCAGGTAGCACTGAGGACACCTTATTTCCATATCAATGTGCACCTGTCATAATTATAAACATTTCTCAAAACAACAGTTGCATTTTTGGAGATCTGACAATTGTTGCCCATGTACTAAACGTAATTTGTTTCAAGTTTCAATGGATTGTATAACTTATCAAAGACAACAAAGGTCGCACGAATGGAACCGCACGTCATTTGTTTCAAAACATTTCAGTGCCATTCAAATGTACTTATCTGTTTGTGAGATAACATATGCATTATGCCCATTGACCACTAGTTACTTCGTGATACATATGTTGTTTAGAATAAAGAAACTTAAGATCAAATATATGAAACTTCCCCTCTTGTTGCAGTTAGCACGCCTGCCAAACATCGAAGCCACAGCTTTGTGTTACAGCGTCATGAGCAAAAATGTGGATATAAACCCTGAATAAGATTTTATGTTTACTTTTTTAATAATGTATGCATGTTAAAAAATAAAATGTAGCTCAGTACAGGAATACCACAGAAAACGTTTCATTAACACTCGTTATCTGATTTGGTTACGAGGTCTTCAGCCGTGTGTTCGCACTCAAATGTTTACATTTTCACTTTTCGTCTAAATATTTATTTTCACTAACTTGTTTTCGTTCTTCAGGTTTTTACTTATACTTGGTTTGAATCGTATTTTTCTGTTCCTTTAAAGGAACTTCTCTAACAACTACTCTTTTTTCATATCAGCTTCTGAAGGTGTCATGTTTTGTATATTATATTCTTATTTTATCACCTTGTTATTACGATTTTTGTTACAAATGTATCAAAATGCGATATACTTTTGGACGAGGTTTTCTCCCAATTCCACAGGCTTATTTTGGTTTAAACTAAGAATGCACGGCAAACGACTTAGGTGAGCACGTACTGACTGAATAAACACTGTTGTTACTGTATTTTAGGTCGTTAATAGGCCAGCAGACGGTTAGTCATAACGCTTGCTGACCTCTGTAGGTGTCTTGAAATGTTACGGAGATCAGTATAACATATTCGCCCACAGTGTTGAAATTTAAGCTACAAAAAAAAATACACAAAAAATGCAAGAATGCAGAGAAAATAGTAAGTAAGGTAAGATACCCAATACAACCTATTAGATGGACTGACCGCCGGAATGTGACCAAAAAGAGATTGAATCTGGCGTTAAACTACAATAAAAACAAGTAAACTAGTCAACACGAATTTCTTCATTTACACGTTTCATATATTGCAACATAACAATGTGCATTTTCTTCTTCGTACGAAGTAATTGTTTATATTTACCGTCATATCTTTATTTTTGTTACAGTATATAGCTGTTCTTTCTCAAATAGAAGTATCCATTTTTTAGTTTTATCAGATAAATATTGACAAAATATTGTAACTATTTTTTGGCGGATGTTTTGTAACAGCTCCTTCGTAGTGCTCTTAGCATAGCCACAACAACCCCAATAATCTGACACCCGTTAACCTTTATTCAATATGGTGGCTGATTTGTGCCATGTCGTATTTAAACGTCTTACGGGACGGAACGGCGAAAGGTCGAAATCTCGAAAACACGACAAAGCCACCGTTTGTCGTGTTTTCATGTTTATGACATTTCGTCTTTTCGCTCTGAAAACGCGCTCAAACAACATGGCACAATTTAGCCACAATATTTCAACGAATTTAGGACAATTTTTATTAAGCCAGTTTCTATGAAATATTAACTCATAACAAATCACAAATATACGGATGCGTTATGAGCAGTGTAATTCTGCATTTAGGGATAAATCTACGTCACAGCCAAAAATTGCGGCGGAAACTACCGATGTCGAAACGGACACAGCCTATCATCAAAAACACGTTCTTTTTCTTCTCAACAAAATTTTTTTAATAATTTTGTAATAAACCAGTTTAATCAGTACATTATGATTATTTTGATAAGACAAAGTTGCTATAGTGTCGTGTCTAATGACCTTTAATAAAAATGTTACATATGTATTGTTTATTCCAATATTATTGTACCTTCTGGTAGTGAAAGTGCGATTAAAAGTATACAAATTAAAGTAACTTCAAAATAGTCCTTTATCTAAAAGTGAAAATAAACGAAAATGTAAAATTTGACCACATTGTTAATCTCACGTCACGGCCCAGTTAATTATTTAAGTTCAATAGCTTGATCTTTGGGATGTCTGCCAATGATGCCTGTAAATTATATACATAGATTCGAATGCGTGTTAAACTTACCAGAAAGAGGTTATGGAAATGAGGAAGAAAATATTCAAAAATGATGTTTGGAAAAAGTATCTCCTTTTTGTAGTAAACTTGCCAAGAGGTATAACCAATGCATTGATACAGTGGTATATGAAATATAAACTTTCTGCTCATTATTTCCATTATTTCTAAGTGTTGTCAATAGATCGGAAAAACAAACTCAAGTCGGGTTGCTGTTGCGCTGAGCATTCATCGGTATACAGTATATATGTAGTTGGAGGGAGCTTGAACGGGGACACATTTCTTCATGAGCACAGAAACTGTTCTAGAATGAATGAATTGGGCTCGTCTTTAGTAATATAGCATAACATTATACAACCACAAGCCTTCAGTGACTAAATAAAGGATGGAGAATTGAAGTCTATTTAGGAAGTATTGAACTTACGCGACGTAAAAAAGAGCTAAATATCCGGGGGGGGGGGGGGGGTATTTTCAGAGCACGGTCAGTCATGGTATCAGCCGATTATGAATTTAGAAACATGTAGTTATCAGTAGTTTGTATCAGTGCATCAGTTCAAATAGGAGAGTATTTGTGCAGGGACATGAATGTCTTTTTTCAAGTATCTAGTTTACAGAAACTGTAGTAGCAAATTCCTAATTTCCGCCAGTAGAATAACTGTAATATTAAAATTACATGCTTTCTTGGAGTATATCGAGTGTGTTGTATATCAAAAATATCAATGGCGAAGATTGCAGGTGAACTGAGAGGTGTTGAGGCTTCTCGCGCTTTTGATGCTGAAGTCAGAAAGTTTGACTGCGTCTGAATGAACGCTTGTAAATTAGAGTGAACGTTTTGGGAATAGCATCAACACTAAAAGACGGACAGAGAGAAATTGACCAGATTTCTTATATACGCACAACTTTTATTACAAAACGAACTTAACAAAACACAAATTACAAAAGGAACAACTATTTATTTATTTTCCCAGTGGTGGATCTCTTCCCGTGATTTCTTTGTAAACGTAGTCTACCACGCAGCAAGGACAGTCACCACCACAGACGTCCGCCAGACTCCATAGCGGGTACTCCCCGGTCCAACAGTTTGGATCCCGACAGCGTCCTCTACCGTCTGCGCAGCTGTTACCTGAGTAACATTTGTCATCAGCTAGAACTAGGTTAAGAATTCACCAAAATAACACACAAACGTCAACACAACGGTGAACAGTGACACCAACATTTAGGGAGCTTTTACACATCGAAAAAAATGTCTTACAAAAAGATTTATTTCTGTCTACCATTTACTTGCCTGTCTTAAGCCATTTTTACGACCTAATACATAGAAATGCCGTCAATTTACCTTCCTTCCACTCGGATCGCCCAAGAAAAAATACGAGAAACCACACTGGTCAGAACTCTCGTCACCAGTTATGGAAGACAATAATGAAAAGTTGATCATAAGTATATAGCTGATTTGAATTTTGATAAAAGATAGATAAAACTTAATAATTCTGTTAATTTCAGAAGCCCCATTATCTGCAAATCTTAAAACATTAAACAAACCAGTTGCTTTTTGTAGGGATAAACTTTTTCAGAAAAGGATACATGTATTTTCAGTGATAGCGTAATGGGCCAGAGCCGCCACCCCATAGACAGCCACTAAAGCTACGAAGAGCCACGGTACGACGGCGGTACCGGCTAAACTTGGCAGAGAGGGCAACAAAGCGGCCGCTAGCTGGCGCTTCTCACTCACCTTCTCACTTTTGCCCACTTTAGCACGCCGACGGCGGCACATAGCCGGCGTTACCGTCATCAGCAGGAAAACGTAAAATACACAATAACAAGTCTTTCTATCCATGATTACCTGTGAAGACAGACACATAAAAAATCATATTATTCAAAACAAACAATACTCGATATAGGAGTGTTAAATATACAAGCATATTAGTAGTGGATATTGAAAAAATCTTACCTGTTTTGTGCGTTGTAATTTCAATGTTAATGTCTGACGCTCTTGTCGTGTAAACTATTTTTGTTGTTTGTCTCAGAATAAAGGACCTTATATACTGAAGCACAGGTAGCAATGAGGACACCTTATTTCCATTTCAATGTGCACCTGTCATAGTTATAAACATTTCTCAAAACAACGGTTGCATTATTTTGCAATGTTGCAAATGATTTTAGATAGCCACAAATTTTAAATTTAAGTACGGTACCAGTATTTGGACAAATGACAGCCGTTGTCCATGTACTAAACGTAATTTGTTTTCAAGTCTCAATGGATTTATCTCACGTATAAAAGCCAACTTAGGTCGTATGAGTGGAACCGCACGTCTTTTGTTTCAAAACATTTCAGTGCTATTCAAATGTACTTACCTGTTTATGAGATAACGCACACTGGCTACTAGTAACTTCGTGACACATACGTTATTTTAAAATAAAGCAATTTAAGACTTCCCCTCATGTTGTAGTTAGCACACAAAGTTCGTTATCTGATTTGGTCACTCAGACCTTGAGCAGTGTGTCTGCACTCAGAGTTTATATTTTCAATTTTTTACTAATAATTTGTTTTCACTTATTTGTCTTATTTCTTTAGGATTTTGCCTATACCTGGATTGATTCTTATTTTGCTTTTCCTCAAAGGGTCTTCTCGTACATTTGTATGAACTTGTATATTCGTTGTGGCGCCAAAGTACGTGTTGTGATAACAAAACACCGATGTTGTGCTTACATATTGCTTCAAGAAATGGAAGAAGAACGTTTTGTCATATCAATTGCCGGTGTTAGCTTTTGTATAAATATTCTTATTTCTTCATCTTGTTGTGGCGATTTTCGTTTGAAATGTATCAAAATACGAAATACTTTATTATGAAGCTTTCTCCCAAATACAGACGCTTATTATTTCAAACAAACTATGGACGGCAAACGACTTGGGTGACCACATACTTAATGAATATGTAAAATGCTATTACGGTATTTTAGGTTCTTGATAGATAAGCAGGAGGTTTAGTGGTACTTTAATATCTAGGCACCTTTGAAATGGTATCAACATTACTTTAACATATTCGTCCTCACAGCTGAAATTTAAAACACAAATAAACGTTATAATTGTCAGCACAGATATATAGTACGAAGTACAGTTGTACTTTCTACGACAATCGCTACATCTGTCTATCTATTTGAGTTTATTTATCGTCGGTGCCGGTTGCCCATATGACCGACGCCCCATGAAGAGATTAGTTATTTTATATTGTGGGGGTAGTGCAAGATACAGAAAGCATCCAATTCCAGAGACACCACTGGTTCTTTTGCATGCTCAGTGTATAGTACTAATACATGGGACCTCGGTTTAACGTCTCATCCGAAAGACAATTAGTAATGTTAATGGAGGAGCGGGGGTTGAACTCGCAACCCCTGGTTTACCAGTCCAGCGCGTTACCACTTGACCACATCCGCTCCTACTGCTACATCAGTGCTATCAGTGCTGTATAGAAATAATTCATTGATCACGTGACAAATGCTCTTTCTGACGTAATATAGCCACTACGTATTGTAAGTGGCTTGCGGAGAGATTGGTTAGTAAGGTAGGGTACCCAATAACACTTATTACATGGACTGACCGCCGGAAGATGACCCAACATAGATTGAAACTGGTGTTAAACCAAAATAAAAAAAAAAAACAATAAACAAATCAAAATGCATTTCTTAATCACGTGTGCTATAACTGCAAACATAATATAGCGCATTTTCTTCTTCGTACGAATTAATTGCTTATATTTTCCGTCATATCTTAATTTTTGTTATAATATATAGTCGTTCTTCCTCTAATAGAAGTGTTATTGTTTTTAGTTTTATCAGATAAATATTAATTTATTGGAACTATTTTTTGGCGGATGTTTTGTAACAGGACCTTCGAAGTGCTCTTCGCATCGCCACATTAAAACCACAAGAATCTGACACCCGTTTACATTTCATGTTAACTTTATTTCAATATGGTGGCGGATTTGTGCCATGTCGTATAAGCACCTTTTTACGGGGCGGAAAAGCGAAAGGTCGAACACATGACAAAGCCACTGTTTGTCGTGTTTTTATGTTTCCGACATTTCGCTTTTTTCGCCCTGAAAACGCGTTCATACGACATGGCCCAACTCAGCCATCATATTTCTACAAATTATAGACAATTTCTATTAAGCCAGCCACTGTGAAATATTAACTTATATCAAATCCTATATTTGATTTCAGATACAATATCCTATACAGTCACGTTATGAGGTGTTATAATGGAACCTTTTCATATGTGACTGTGTATCATATTGTGATTCCTTATGTGTCTCAACCTTTTCAACTTAGCATCGCTTTAATATACTACTCAAAATTTGATAGGGATCACTTTTTATTTCTTAAATATCTGTTTAATGATAACCTCAAGATAACTGATTTTTTTCTCATACATGTAGTTTATTCATATGGCAAAGCCGACCTGTCCAGCAGAGTTTGATTGTTTACCTGTACATGGCTCGAGATTCACGGGAAAAGCGATACCCCTGGAAAAGTGGTGCACCGCGGGCATGTACCTGAATGTACACATCCGTTTTATTCAGACTTCGCTTGTGCATGGTAACCTTTATATCGAACCTAGCACTGGTCATGGCAAATCTACGCCAAAGACGGCGTATTGACGATGAGGAGATGAATAGGGGGGTAGGGATGCTTGAGGCTGGGCGTTACCAATGGCACGTGGCAGGTGTCCTTGGGGTGTTCCAGAGCACCATTGCCAGGATGTGGTGACGGTTACAAACTTACGAGCATGTCACGCATAGGCATGGCGGAGGGCGTCAGAGGTCCACAACTCAGCGTGAGGACCGGTTTATTGTCGTTCAAGCGCGACGTCAGCGCCTTGTTACAACTACTGCCCTCCAAAAAGACTTCCAGAATGCCACTGGTGTAAGACTTTCCACTCAAACCATCAGGAACCGTCTTCATACAGCTGGCATGCGGGCTAGAAGGCCAGCAATTCGAATCCAATTGACGCAAAACCACGTCCAGGCACGTCTCCAATGGCCAGCAAGGTCTCCAGACATCAGTCCAATAGAGCACGCCTGGGACATGCTGCAGACTGCAATATCTGCTCGCCCAGTCCAGCCAACCACGGTCCCTGGGCTACAGCAGGCCCTTCTGGACGAGTGGGCTCGACCCCTACAACAAAGCATCCGGAGACTCATAAGCAGCATGAGAAGGCGGTGCAGAGCAGTAATCCAAGCAAACGGATACCACACGCGATATTAAAGCAAAATTCATGCCATAGACTTGATTTTTACAAAAATTTCCATTTCATCTCCTGTCTGTGTTATCCCAAATTCGTGCCCATCCCACGGCTCAGTCTCTGTCACGCTTCAACGGTTTAAAGACTTACTCAATTTTTGGTACCAAACTCTTGTCATATGAACATATTTTCAGAATCACAACAAAAAATGTAACCTTTCAACCTTAAGTAGTAAATATACACATTCTTATAAGTGATCCCTATCAAATTAGAGTAGTATATGACACAACCAATGTAGCGTCTGTTTTGTTTCTCTGCTCATTAGTGCAGCGTTCCTTGACAACGGATCGAACAGTAATTATCCAGTATTCGCTATGCAACAATAAAAGTATTCATTCAGCATTAAGCAAAGTTACATTGCTTTTAGCCTTATACATTGACAAAACAAGAAATAAAAGAGAATAATCTTAACTATGTAAGGGAAAGATATTGAGCAGTCAGATATGTAAATAGCTCGACTGCATGTACTGTCACAATGGGTGATACTGGTTTAATTTATTATAAAAATATCAGTCACACAATACTGGCTTGCTAACATCTGGACTCTGATCTAATTAAAATACAGATAATATTGCATTGCGTTAGTAATATATCGACCTTATATGGAAACGGAAAAAAATGACAGGTGCAAAAAATGATATGTTCGACTGAAACATGTTATATGTCCTTTTAATTATTGAAAACATGATTGAAATAATACAGATGATAAAAAAGCATTTATTGAAAACAAGGTCAGTACAAATGTTTCAAACTGAATTAAGATGTAGCTTATGCATAAAGAAGTTTTGATGTTAATTACCATAAAATCGTAAAAAAATAACATGAGCACGCCAGAAACAGGCCAAAAACCTACTTTCCAGTACTAGGCTCACTCTTGCACGTACACATGTAACAAACGTGTCCACTAAAAGTTATAATAACTATAAATCAAAGGTTCGGTTGTATATACACATGGAAACTACTATAAATTCACATTTCACCATTGGGTTTCGTCGTATCTTAACCTGTCTTTTTCCGAAAAAGAAATTGAAGGGATTTACAATGAAATTTACGTTGATATTGTTAACTTTGGTAGTATCTTTAGTTTCTTCCGAAGCGTGTGAGTAAATATTTTTCTCTTTTATTTCAAATATCTGCCTTACAACTGTTGGCGAAAAGACTTATAAATGTGTAGTTATTTATCTTTTAATCAAACATTGGTATGCCACTCAAAATAATCTTGATAAATAATTCTAAACAAATACTGTAGGGATAATGATCTAATTTAAATTTTGGCATCTCTGAAGAAAGTAAGTGGTAATAACTGCACCCTGCATTTACCTTTCATGGAAGTGGAGGACTTACAAAATGCATTTGTTTTTTCAGTTATAAGATGGCGTCCAAATTTGCGTAAGTTTGTTTCTGTTGTTAGTTTGTATATAAAGAAACACATCAAGACAATAAACGGTCTGGCGGAATTCTAGTTTGTGCTCCAGATTTGTATAAGCAAAGGGAGCAAATAGAGGTTGTGCAATCAAAAAAGTCCAAGTTATAAAGACCTGATTCTTCTGAATGAAGTTTATATATGAAAACGAGGTTCTAACAGTTTTGGCTGTGATCTTTTGGGGTACCATGAAGAGAACCAATGAGATTTTACCTTTTATAGGAGGATGTTTCGATTGCTACGGCAGGCCCCGTGCTGAGGGTGAACGATATTTTGATGGATGCAACTGGTGCACGTGCAGCTGGAGAACGGTAAGCAGAGTTTCCTCTTTGAATATCGACAAACTCTTAAATCTCTTAAATTTTTTTTGTAGATTTTTAAAGGAAATGTCTAGTTTGAAATGATCTCAGCTTAGCAGATATACCTCTGTATATAGCTTTCATATTTATGTCTTACCTGCACGACCGTCCTTGATGTTGCGAGTTATAACATTTTTTTTTTCGTTTTCTACTTAAAGGAATAACAAGCTCTTTCCCCTCACGGGATTGATTCTCAAGAAAACAACCAGACTAGCACTGATATTCTGGTGAACGGACGAGTGTAAAAGAGTCACAACTGACCAGCATTGCAGTTATGATTTTCTTTCAGGGTTCAGCGTGCACCTACCTGAACTGTGAATACAACCGCTGTTTCAAGGGGTAGACAAGACTTGGCGTATTGACTGACCCGTGTAAAATGGTGAAGATTAAAGATAGTATGAACATATTGTTGTTGTTGTTTGTTTTTTTCCTGAAATAAAGTTTTAGAAAATGTGTTGTTCTGAAAACACACTTCTTTGTTTAACACTTGCATCATAAATGGAAAAGGTATCCTGCTGTAATCCATACGTACACTAATTTGCATTCAGTATTCAGATGTGTAATGTAATATTCATTTGGAATGCTTAAAATCCTAAATCAACCGAGTAAAAAACTATTAAGGACGAGAACCGTAGCTAAATGTTCCCGAGCTGAAACCATATTAACTCTTTCTTCTGTCATAGAGGTTATGATGTTGTCAGTATAAGGCAATGGTGCCCTACGTCAGGTGGTTCATCTCGCACGTACTGCCTTAACCCCGCCGTTTAGAAAAAATAGCATCAGGCTTACTTATAGTATTTAATTAACATATTGATAAATATTGCATTGTGATAGTAAAATATCGACCTCATATAGAAACGGAAAAAATACAGACGCAAGAAGTGATATGTTTGACTAAAAGTACATTATATGCCCTTTTAATTATTGAAAACATGATTGAAATAATTCAGATGAAAAAAAAAGCATTTTTGAAAATTTAGGTCTGTCCTAATGATTCAAACTAAGTTAAAATGTAGCTCAAGCATCAAGTGGTTTTGATATTAATAACCTTAAAATCGTAAAGAAAATGATAACATGAGCACGCCTAATACAGGTCGGTTCCCTGCGTTCCTGTACTAGGCTCGCTCGTGTACGTCAACATGTAACGAACGTGTCCGCAAAAAATTATTATAACTATAAATCAAAGGTTCTGTTTTATACACATGGAATAACTATAAATTCACATTTCACTACAGGGCTTCGTCATATCTTAGCTTGTCTTTTTCCAAAAAAACAAAACAAAAAAAAAACAACAAAACAATTGAAGCGATTACCTATGAAATTTACTAACATTAGCGGTATCTGTAATTTCTTCAGATGCATGTGAGTAAAACTTTTTCTTTTATTTCAAATAGCTGCCTTACAAGAATTGGCGAAAAGTCTTATAAACGTGTAGTGTAGTTACTGATCTATCAATCAAAAATTGATATATCGCTTAAAATAATCTGGAAATAAAAACTTTAGGGATAATGATCCAATTTATATTTTTGCTTTAATACCCCTGCAGTAAGTAAGTGGTAATAACTGCACCCTGCATTTACCTTTCATGGAAGCAGAGGACATACAAAATGCATTAGTTTTTTCAGTTTTAAGATGGCGTCCAAATTTGCGTAAGTTTGTTTCTGTTGTTAGTTTTTTGATGTTAGTGTGTATATAAAAACAGATTCAAGAGAATAAACGGACAGGTGGAATTCTAGCTTGTTCCTCCAGATTTAAAGCAAAGGGAGCAAAAAGAGGTTGGGGGAAAAAGTCAAGTTATAAAGCCTTGGTTCTTCTGAATGATGTCTTTATTTGAAAACTAGGTTCTGGTTTTGGTTGTGAATCCTTTGGGGGTACCATGAAAATAACCAATGAGATTTTACCTTTTATAGGAGGATGCTTTGATTGCTATGGTAGGCCTCTTGTTAAAGGTGAACGATATTTTGATGGATGCAACTGGTGCACGTGCGGCTGGAGAACGGTAAGCAGGGTTTCCTCGGTAAATATCGACAAACTCTTAAGTCTCTTAAAATGTTTACGTAGATTTTTAAAGTGAATGTTTAGTTTGAAATGATCTCAGCTCTGCAGATATACATCTATATGTAGCTTTCATATTTATGTCGTACCTGCACCACCGCCCTTAAGGTTGCCAGTTATATATATATTCGATTTTTTTTTACTTAGAGGGATAACAAGCTCTTTTCCTTCACGGGATCGGTTCACAGGAAAACGACCAGACTAGCACTGATATTCTGGTGAACGCCCGAGCGTAAAAGAGTCACAACTGACCAGCGTTATAGTTATGATTTTTTTAGGGTTCAGCTTGCACCTATATGAACTGTGAATACAACCGCTGTTACAAGGGGTAGACAAGACTTGGTGTATTTACTAACCCATGTAAAATGGTGAAGATTAAAGACAGTATTAACATGTTGTTGTTGTTTCGTTTTTGATTTTTTGCTGAAATAAAATTTAAGAAATGTGTTGGACTGAAAACAAATTTCTTTGTTTTACACTTGCAACATAAATGGTAAAAGGTTTCCTGCTATAATCCATACGTACACTTATTTGCATTCAGAGGAGTTATATAATATTCATTTGGTATACGTAAAATCATAAATTAACCAAGTAAAAACTATTTAATTGGATGCAAAGGACGAGAACCGTAGCTAAATGACCATATTAACTCTTTCTTCTGTCATAGAGGTTATGATGTTGTCAGTATAAGTAATGTTGCCCAACGTTAGGTGGCACATCTCGCACGTACTGCCTTAACCACATCGTTTAGAAGAATTAGCATCAGGCTTACTTATAGCCTCGCAGGTGCGGGCAGCAGGCACCTATTTTTAATTAACCCTAGCAGAAGACCTTTTTATAGATTATTGCGATATCAATCGTGTCCTTTTACATATTCGATGTGAAATAAAATGGACCTTAGTGTAAAGTACAAAGTGTGTTCCAATAAAAACTAACTTAAATTTGACAGAGTACGGATAAACAATCTCATTTTGTAATTGTGATCATTTCGATTAGAATCTTGTTTTGTTAAACGAAATAGAATAAATGTTTCAACTAAGTTAATATAGGTAATCCGTACGTACCCTCCTTTCGTTTTGACATGGAATCGAACGAGCATCTTACCGATTATGGGAAGAAAGCAAACGCAAAATGTGAACAGAAGGTAGAAGATTCTGAAAATATCTGTTACACCAGAGACGTAGATTACAGATGTAAGCACAAATGTTGCACCTCTCTCAAGCATGAATTTAATGCAGGCAGTAATGGTCTTAACAGATATTCTGAAACCAGAAATAGTCTGTTGGCTTAGTAACATGTTGGAAATTTCCTTTCTAGTGTAATGACCATTACGGTTTGCCAAACCTTCTTCCCATGTCTGGAAATAGTTCAGGAAGTCATCTGATAACAAGTTCATTCAACAACTTAAAAGGGTTTAAATTTGGATTTCTTTTATTTTGTCCTTCCTGCAATAACCTGATGTTCAAAAAATTAAAAAAAAAATATTCATTGAATACATAGAATAGTTTCAGACACCTCTTCACCATAAAGATCTTCAAGAGCATTTGCCACACTATCACTCAACACCTGTGCTGCAAGACTTACTTTCATGTATGAAAATGCATTTAGGTCAATGTGCTTTCTTGTAAGTTTTGGAACTGGTGTGTACATATTAAATTCGCAATGTTCCTCAAACAATTTTACAACATGCATCCAAGATATATCTTTACCGTATCGCCATAAACGCCTTGTATTCTTGTGTGAAAATGAATTGCTAAAACAATTTCTTGCTGTCTTTAAAAGATGGGGGACGTCAGATATGAAATAAATATTACGTGTTTTATCAAATGGATTAACAGAACAATGTACACATTCCTGACCTGGAAATGAATGAATATTAAAAAACTTTCTGTTGGCAGAAGCCCAATAACATGTTAAAAATAGAACACGCATTTTTAAATGCACTTCCAACAAAGAAATGGCAGTCCAGAGAACCGGGTATAAAAAATCAGCAGTAATACTCTGTGTAGCAAAGGTTGCTAAAGGAAATTTCAATGAAGAGGCAGTACCTCTCACCATATTAAGCAACTGGGGTTTCCTTGCTCATAATAGAATTTTCCAAGTCCATTAGTGCATAACCTATTCCATATAAGTTGCAATAACTAATAAGTTCACTTTTACTTCATCGAACAAAATACCTACATATCTTAACCAATCTTCTTTAAAAACGTTACATTTCTCAGCTTCACACTTTAACATTTTTAAGACATCTGGGTTGAAACCAAGATCACTACTAATATAGTGAGAGTAATCGAAAAGTGTTCGATTACTTGTGAGAGTTCCAAATCCTGCTTCCCGTACAGTGTCATATGCAGCTTGTGACTTCTGACGAATTCCCAGACACCACCGTATGATCATTGGATGCCAACGCATTCCAAATTTGTTAGTATTGATGGCTTTCACTTGTTCCGACAAAAACAAACGCTGAAATGAATTTGAATCGGGAAAAGACTTAACAACATCTTTTTCACATAGGTCTATCAAATCTTTCATGTCCATAGAATGAATCGTGTCTAATGTAACTCCATCCTTATGTTTTAGGCGTTTGATCTGTCTCTCTAGTTTGTGAACATTATTCTGTAAAGAAGTGATTTAATCCTTTTGCTGTTGTATTTTTTAATAAAATTCCACGAGGCATATCACTGTTTTTGTACGTTGATTTTGTAAAGTCAATATCACTCTTCATTAATTTATCATGTCTATCCCTCTTCTGTTTAAGACATTTACTATACTTCGAACAGCAATGGTACCTTGTATTTGCAACTAAAAGTTCACAGGAAATGCTAGTACTGCGAATTGTAAATGTAAAGTTACCTTCATGGTATGCTATTATACCAGTCTCTGGATGTGAAATTGCGCTACCTACTTGGACGAGTTCCACCAATTCTTTATCCGGATTTCCTGTGCGTAGACTCATTCGTCCTAAGGCATCCAGCAAACAAATAATGTCCTTTCTTGAAGTGAACACTTTCGGTACACGATCCCAAATAAAATGGTTGTCGCTTACTTTCTTCTCATGTACATAAATACTTGCATGGCCAGTTTCTTTAACACATATTTTCAAGTTCACGTAAGTCTTCTTCTTTTCTGTGATCAAACTTAGTCACTCAATGTCTTCACAATGTTTATTCAGTAAAAAAGGCGCGGGCAAACTGAACAGATCACTCTTAAGGGATTGATATCTTGTAGGAACACTCGGTTTACTACACACTGTATCACTGGCATCATGCTGACTGCCCCTATCCTCTCTGACAACTGTATAATACTTACAGCCCTTTTCTTCAAAGTTAACAGTTCAGTCTGAGTATCGCTAAACTCGTAAGTTACCGCAGTCTCATTTAGTGTTTCCATGTCTTCACAGAAGGCTGTGTTCAGTACAGACACATCCGTCACTGTGGAGTCAGCGCTATCAGGCTCACACAAGAAACCATCGTTTAAATGATCCGACTCGGTTGGTTTGTATCGTGGGCGTTTGTACTTCCTCTTTACACCATAATCACATCTTTTTCTTCTTGGCATACTTGCAATTGCAAATACAAAACATTTATTACAACTTAGTTAATGGTATTTAAAGTATTATGATGAAAGACAATAATTGTACATTACAGTATCTTAAAACTATTTTCTTTGAATTTCAGCAAGTGAGCACAGGCAGACTTTAAACAGCACGCAGAACACAAAAACAGAAGAATCTAAAAAAATCAAAGGAAATCAGTCCCAGGTCCATGGATAGATAATAACACATATGAGAGTATCTCTGATTCTGCATTTAAAAATGCTCTGAAGACAATTTCTGAAAGCACACTACATAACTTATTTGGGAAGTCACCAGTAAGCTATATAGCTGAATTTTGCATTTCAAATGTAGGATTTAAACAAAATGTCAAACAATTATTTAGTGGCTTTGCTAGTGCACCGGTGAACATAGTGCTGTCCATGGACAGGGAATTGCTCTTTAATATACTCCATTGCATACGAATTGAGAAGGAAACAAAAGAACTTTGTGAAATTCTTAAAAAAGCAGGTTCTCCACATAGTGAAGAATTGAACAACTTTTTACAGATCTTTCTCATGGAAATGACAAAATCACTTCTAGAAACACTCACAAACTTTTTGAAACAGGAAAACTCTAAAGCTTGTGAAAGTCTGACAGAAAATGAACAGAAAGTACTTTTTACGTAGCTGGCTATATCTTACATGCCTTGAAAAAGAAATACTCTGCTTCAACATCTAGAACAAAGGAATGTGTTACAGTGCTAAGTGCTGAATCTAGCAATGAAAACTTCGTCACAAAATTTTTATCAATGTTGAACAAGAAAAAACAGAGGGGGGCTTACATACCCCTGCGATAATTTCTACTTATTAGTAAGATCAGTGGAAAGAGTTGTTCAAGAGAAAGTTGAAAAAGTCATCTCAAAACTATCTTCAGACCGTCAAGTCCTTAGTGAAACTATAATGGTAGACTATATGGTGAAATATTACATTGAGAAATTGTTTGCATCACAAGAATTAATGGATGATGAGGAGTCCACAGGAAATGAAATAGTGGAAGACATTTGTAGCCTGTTTCTAACCGTACGTGGCTATGCAATGGCAAGACTTCAAAAGCACAAACTGTTTAAACAAGAGAAGTCAGGCAACAGTTTTAGATGCACATTAAGAGAAAAATGCATGAACACTGACTCTCTGAAATAAGAAACAATGTAATTTCTAAATGCAGGATTGACGTTACATACTTGCATTTAAAGGGACTGCTTAATAATATTTTCATTCTGAATCAAAGGTTTGTTACACAGATACCGGTAAGCAAGTTTTTTCAGCAATTTACCGCATTGCCCCCTCCCTCTAGGCCCTTACTTAAAATAGACTTAATTTCATTTTTTTTATTAGATAAACAAGTATAAAGAATGCCATCAATAGAGAAAAACATGCTCTTTCAGAAAATGTTTAGTTTCAGAAGATGCATTAGCTAGTTTTTTGGTTTCAGTAGATACAAAGTAAGCAAGTTTTTTCAGCAATTTACCGCATGGCCGTCCCTCTAGGCCCTTTCTTAAATAGACTTAATTTCATTTTATTAATTAGATAAACAAATATAAAAGATTCCATCAATAGAGGAAAAAATGCTCTTTCAGAAAATGGTTAGTTTCAGAAAATGCATTGAGTAGTTTTTTGGTTTTAGTCGATACAAGGTAAGCAAGATTTTCAGGAATTCACCGCATGACCGTCCCTCTACGGCCCTATCTTTTCATATTGCACAGTAGAAAAACAATAATAAAAACTGCCATCAATAGGGGGAAACATGCTCTTTTGGAATATGTTAAGGTATTTGAAAGGCCATGTATGGTTTTTATTTTTTAGCTGCAATATTTGTACTTTTTTTAGAAATGGGCTGCCCCTCAAACTTGGTTGTGCTTTCCTCTATAAAATATTAAATCCGCCTACCGGGTATAAGGAAGATAATCTCATATAATCCAGTTTCAAAACATACTAATATTTTTATTTTCAATGATCAGTTGTTTAATCAGATGATTATTTAATTTCCGGGAAAAGTGCAACATTCTTCCTTACCCCACCCACCAGCTCAAGAACGAATTTCGTTCAATTTATACAATATACCAACCTTTCAAAGCTAAAGCTGGCGTTTATTTCTCACACTCTTCATCTAGAAGATATGTGTTGACGAAAACAAGAGAAAAAACAGTAATATCTGCGTTATTTGAAATTAATTAAAGCGAATCTGTGCGTTTCATGGTGAGGTTAAAATGGCGTCGTTGAAAATGTAGAAGTGATCACGTCAAGTCACGCGGAACGCGAGATGTCACGAAAGGTCAACATATGGAAAGAAGAAGCAGCGAATCTCTGTTATATATACGTCTCTGGTTACACTAAAACTTTTCGTTGTCTGCTAACGTGCATTGCATTGCTAAACAACATGTTCAAGGATAGGCGTTTGCTCAGCATTTTAAAAAGTATATATCCATCTGATAGAGGGGTCCAGGGAACATTTTCATTCACATTTCTTGACATTAAATGTTTCATTTTGATGTATAATAATAAATCATAGCCGTGAATGTGACGTAGATTAAATCATGGGTAGGATTGCAGATACGTAATAATTAGCTGAAAACAGACATAAGAGAACGCTAAACGAAATCCTTTCAAATGCTGTGATATGCCAGGATTCTAAATACGTATGTGTCAGTTCATTTGCAGCCCTTACACTGTATTCCATATAGTCAGTATTGTCACGTGATCATTGTTTGTCTTGTTTCTATATAATAATAAGAAACAAACCATATGTTTGATCTCCCATTTACTATTTAAAGTTCAACAACATTTATTAACATATGAATAACATAAGCAATCAGATTCACCAAAATTTTCCTGACTTGGATATATATGTACCTCAACGGAAGGTATAAATATACACTGAAGTTTTTACAATCTACCTTAGTATAAAGCATAATTCTATGAGGAGTTAATGATTTAAGTTCCCTCTGACTGTTCGTAATTAAATGTGCCCCCTAACCCCCCTCAGCCCCAGCTGAATGCAGTCTATTTCAACGACCAACCATGTCTAGAATGATTATGTCCCCTGTGGTTGTCTTTCTCCCTTTCTTCCTTCTCTTCTCCATTTTCTCTTTCATTTTCTCCAAGATGACAGTTGTTCCATCTGCATACTTTCTCAAAGCATTCTGCTGTCATCTAGAGGGTAAAAGTACTACTTCTGAATTTTCTGTATAACAGTAGAATCTAGGAATGTAATGATGACAGCTTAAGAACTATGTTAACGTATATCTTTTTTGTGTGTGATTATCATTCGTCTTTGTTTTTTTTTTTGTTATTATTATTTTACATCTAACATGTTTTTCACCTCAACCCTAAGTTTGTAAGTTTTACTCGCAGATTACAGCTTGTATCAACGTGGTTTTAAGACTTAATCAAACACTCAAAATTAATAGACCTACTCAATCTGATTAAAATCATATCCTAAACATCGGCACGCTAACCGTAGAGAGATCGTGAACTTCAGTCAGATTGTAGACCAACTCTGAATTAAAGTCAAAAGTATATTGTCTCTGCCTTTGATAAAAAATTTATTTTATAAGTGTTGTCACTTTTCTCAGTGTAAATGAGGCATAGTTTGCAAGCTCATAGTTCAGATATACATACCCCATCATAGCAGAAGCAGACGTTACACCCATCATAGTAATATTGCTCCGGGGACACTGGCCTTCCATGACAGTCAACACACGGCCCTGAAAGTTATGTGTCAAATTAAATTTAATCAATTAATGAATTTAAAATAAGACTTGGATTTAGTTCGCGAACATACGTGACATGTTTATGCCAAAAAAAGAAGAAGAAATGCGTACACTTGTTGGGTGATCAACGTAAAACATCAACACCGTGAAATATACCGCAATGTGTTGTGAGACTACTAAATTTGAATATAATATTTTACATCTGTAATGAATAAATGTTTTTTTTTTATTCTCCTTATTTTAACGGAATGTTGAAAAAAAAATAAGAAAAAAAGAAATTAATTCAGAAACATGTGCTAGAGCGTTAAAAAGTTTAAAAACTGTAAATTTTCGTTACAATGAATGTTAACGGAAAACATACAGAAGTTGACATAACCTGTCTATTGAAGATGCTAATACTTACTCGGGCGATGTGGTTTACCTGAAAAAAAAAGTATTTTCAGAAATAAAATTGTTGAAATGTTTAAAATAAGAATAGAGTACATTAGATATCTACATTAATAATGTGTTATTTATTTAATGCTCTATTTTTACTGAAGAATATTCCATGCATTCGACCTGAACAGAAAATAAAACACTTATGTTTTTTAAATGAACATAGACGTATTATATATATTGTAAAATAACGATATTATACCAGCACTCTAGTAAACCTACTTTGTTCTGCCAGTGTAGAAAGGCACATCAAAAGAAAAACAATAAAGACTGACAGCATTTTGTAACAGTTACTATTCCGTGAATGAAGCTAGTCCAGTTGTTAAACGCATATAAAGAGAATTTTCCGTTTTATCATCCAATTTTTAAAGTATACCAAATTGAAAAACTGCATGCAATAAATTCATTTCGTTAGCTTACTGTCAAATTGACTTTCACTGACTGCACGTGCTCGGAATATGGGCCAGAGTAGCACTGATTTATACGTGTGTACTTATTGTCTGCGTTCGTAACTCACACTTGTATCATGTCTTTCTTAAATCATATACTAAACATTTAACAAATGTAAATACCACAACTTCATTTAAAAAATGTAAACATAACTGGTCATTGCATACCTTGGTGAAATTCTTGTTATTCTATTTCAAGAATTTCATCTGTAATGCCAAAAGCAGTAGGAAAACTTAGATCTAATAAATGAAAAAAATCAACCTCAATCAGCTCATGATATATTTCGAAATGTCATAAACATTTACTTTTATCAGTTACAAGTCAACACTGGTTTTTACTGACATAATGTTAACGCAGACATCTACAAACGGAATACTAATGCGATCATTTGCCCGTAGTTTGTACGAGTTTTAACTAGATATAATTTATTAAATACTTGAAAGAAAAAAAGGTAACTGAGTGCTATAAAACGTCCATATAACTCGTCCTGTAGACACTGTTCAAACTTGCCAAAATCATTTGTTACTTTCGGCATTTATAAATGATAAATTGATGTTTGTAAATCTTCAACTTATTACTTCAACTTATCACTGCCAAAAGTCAATACTCACTATACTAGGCAGACTGACTATACTAGGCATTAACGGTAGCTAATTGCTAATAACTTTATACAACAACAACAACAAACATTTATTCAGCATTTAGAGGTGTAATATAATATTCATTTTGAATACGTAAAATCCTAAATTAACCGATTCAAAACTATTTAACTGGACGCAAAGGACGAGAACCGTACCTAAATGTTCCCAAGCTGAAACCATATTAACTCTTTCAAAATTGTACAGCTCTCCAATAATAGAGGTTATGATGTTGTCAGTATAAGGTAATGTTGCCCCACGTCTGGTGGCTCATCTCGCGCGTGTTTATTAGCATTAGAGGAATTAGCATCAGGCTAACTCCCCCTCGCAGGTGCGGACAGCAGGCACCACTAAATTCTTTTAAGACATAGTGGTAAACAACCGTAAGATAATACCGGTTGCTATTTTGAAAGACCTTTTTATAGATTATTGCGATATCTATCGTGTCCTTTAACATCTGCTGGAGTTATTTATATTTGAGTACCACACTAGTATCCGATTTCTAATTATTTTGTAATTATACTGAATATTTATATTCTTTTGGTTTATCCAGATATCTGCATACCGATTTCATCTAGATTTTCTTTTTACTTCAAATGCCCATTTTTTTCCTTTATAACATGAATTACACACATTACAGAGGATAATGGATGCATAAAAACTATAAACTGATAACTTTTACCCACCTAAAGCTCACTTGAAGCTTTTACTTGTTTAGCACGAAACTGGCGACCCCCTCTTCGAGTAGAGTAGAGTAGAGTAGAGTAGAGTAGATATTAAAAGCCAGTCTTCTCTCTTGTGCTTCGGTTTGCTCAGATCTTCCATTCTTATCGTCATATATTGTTCTCGAAATAAAAAGGTCAGTTATTCAATTTGTCGACTAAACACTGTAAGACAAATGTAAACATACCTGTACATTGACCTATATTCTTTTGTGAGTATGCTAGCTCTTTTTATTGTCCTCCCGTAGGTCCCCCAGTGGTAACATACTGGTCAGTGGCAGCTCCTTGATATCTTTTCATCCCTTCTGTTATTCTTGTGCAAGAAAATTGTTTCACAAAATTTTCGGATAGAACAAGATAGTAAATTTCAGAAGCATGGATTCATACAAAGACTGCGTAAAACATTATAAGAAACGCTGACAAATTATTCTCGGAATGCGTCGCTATCATGTATTTGAATATGTGCGTAATGCTTTATAGCTGCATAGGAGCGGATGTGGTCCAATGGTAACGCGCTGGACTGGTAAAGCAGGGGTCCTGAGTTCGATCCCCCGCTCCTCCACTAACATTACTAATAGTCTTTCGAATCAGACTTTAAACCGAGGTCCCATGAGCATGAAAAAGAACCAGGGGGTGTTTCTGGAATAGGATGCTTTCTGTATCTTGCACTCTCTTCAGGGGACGTCGGTCATATGGGCAACCGGTACTGACGTTAAATAAGCTCAAATAGATAGATACAGCTGCATAACTGACAGGGTAAGGGGAAAAAACTCTGCCATGAGTGTCCGTGCGTGACAATGTACAAAGTGGCCATATGTCAGATACCAGATTCAGTTTGTGTCAGTCTCACTGAAAATCACCAACTGAAAAGATAAGTACGGGCTTTTCTTATGGGAGAGAAAAAAAAAGTTTATTGTAGACAAAATGCTTCCTTTGAAAACATCATCCACAGGAAATAGATCAGTGTGGATTATTTCTGCACCCGTCACCCATGCAGTTCATTAAATTAGACAGGCAGCCTGAAACTCCAATCTAATAGTTATAATGACAATGTGACTAATGGTAGATGGTAATGTAAGCCATTTAATTCTCAGATACCATATTCAGACATTCGTGGTAAAAGTAATAATATGATGCACAAAAAATCAGTTTATCAGGGGCACATTACGGGCTGATCGAGTTGTGGATAGGGCCTATCTAGATACCCGGCTGTGGTGGATTCAGAAATTCGAAACTGTGTGGACACTGGGGATGATTGTTGGGCAGGGAGTGGGGGAAGAAGGGGTCCTCACAGCAATGTTTTTACTAATTATAAATTATTGCAAATGATTTTAGAATCTACTAATGAATGGTCTAGGTAGCATATCGCTCCGTTTAAATGTGACCATAATTACAATAATAATAATAATAATAATAATAGTAATAAATTCAACTGGAAAATATCGAACTGAAGGTTCATCTATGAAATATTTTTTATGCACTGAGTCCCTTTCAAGATGTTAAGAATTGCTTTCCTCACTACTGTGTAGTACATACTGTATAAGAATACTACATTTACTCCCCTTTAATATTTTGTAAAGAAAATCCTCTTTTTTCAAATTATGTTGAAAGGAAAAAAGAAATCTTTGAAAATACTTTCCTTTTGTAATAGAGATATTAAAACACTATTAATACCTATTTATATTCCTTAAAAGTAAAATTACTTTTAAAAAGTTTTGAATATAAATATACATATACCGTTTGGAGACATAATGAAGGTATAATCGCTTACCTGAGTACAAACTCAAGAATTTTATAGAGCCTTTGATTAAGCGGCTCAACTTATTCGTGTCTGACAAAATGATTTCCAATGACTAACGTTTATGTTAAAAGAAACACAATTCACTTATACTTTCCTGCGTAAGCAAAACAATTGTTCATCAATTCAATGTTTACGGTATTCACGATAGCAAGACAGCAACAACAAAAAGTCTATGCATAACTTTTACTAATTTACAAATGATTCGGAATTAAGTCGGTTATCAAACTGACATTTGGTTATTACTTTTTTGATGCAAAAATAGAAAATTAAAAATAAATAAAAAACTTTGTTACTCGGGATGCTGTGGTGTTTAAAACAATCATTCAAAATTGATGAAGGATTAAACAAAAAGAGTACATATATGGAAATGAGGCGTATTATTGTAAGCATAGAGTCGCTTTCAAGCTGTTTTATCTATAGAAAAGGAATTGCTTTTCTCACTACTCTGTAGTACTACTTTCACATTTTTTTTGTGGAATTCACTGTATAAGAACATTAGATTTACCTCCCTTTGATATTTTGAAAATAAAATACATTCTTATTCAAATTGTTTAAAATATACAATATAAAATCTTGAGAAAATACTGCTTATTTAAAATAGCAATAAAACAAGCTTAAAAAATATTTTACTTTCTTATAAGTAAAATAACACTTTAAAAGGTTTTAAAGGTTAATATACATATACAGTTAGGAAATCCTTGATGGCTATAATCGCTCACCTGAGTAAAAACTGAAGAATTTTGTAAGGCTTAATTGTAGGCCTGACACATTGAGCTTGCCGGTAATAACTAAATAAGAAAAACGTAGGAATGTAAAGAATGCAAACCATTATCGTGAGTAAGAGTTGAGATGTGGTGGGGGAGTGTCAAACCGGCGATCTCTAGATTACTAGTCCAGCGCGTCACTATACTGTTCCGCTCCAAGGGTGGCGAAAGGGTAAAATTGAAGCCACCTGATTGGTCATTAGAAGAACGATAGACACATGTTTTTTGCAAACAAATCTGATAAATTGCGAAATATTATTTTAAACTAATGAGTTACAGAGAGCACAAAATGAACATACAGTTTCAATGAATAGTTTGAACTCTTTGTCATAATCTTGGACATAAAGGTAAATCAGGTTACTTTGCTTAGTATCGTAGTTGGAAGGTTACTTTGATAATGCACAAAACGCATGTTTCTGGTACGAAAGAACAGCAGAAATGAGAAAAAATACAAATGGTTAGCTTTGTAAAATGTCTACGATTTTAACATTTGCGTGGCCTTACATCCGCGTCTGTGCTGTTTTTAATATGCAGATAACAAATGTGGATGCAGTGATTTTTGTTATTAACCTGTTAGAATTGTAGTAAAGAAAACGACCGTAGTAAATAAAAAAGAGTATACCAAAAGTACCTGACGTGTGTAATAGACAGAACTGGCCAACTATGGACTGTAATTTTCTAACATTTTTTCAAGTTATATGATAAAATTACTTAGCCATCGCATTGAATGGACTTCCAAAATATCGAACTAAATGCAGAACAACTTAAAAGTCGCAGCTTTTCCGTCTAAATCAGATTCTTATTCTAATGTGTTTCTGTATCAAAATTGAGAAGTAACATAGTTTAGATATGTTTTTCACAACTACAACTAGAATGTTTATATTTATAAACACTGTTTTATGTATTGTTGGCCCATCTGTGAGTTAGTCGCTTTAGGCACAAAGGCTACATCGTTTAACGGAAACTCTATTTGTAACAGATGGTAATAAAATGTTAAAATCATACCTAAAACGCTTTCAAGAAAATATATTTATACCGTAGGAAACGTGTTTTATTTTATTACCTCCCTTGATACCAAAGTTTCTATTTTTTCCAAAAATTATAATTTGTTGGGCAAAACAAAACAAAAATAATAAAAAGAACGAATTTTCCTTATAAAGGAAAAGGTGTTTTTATTTATAATTAAACAGCAATATAAAATTAAAAGCCGTCCTAAGTTGTTACTCAGAACATACTAATACTTCGCTATCACATACCATCATTGGACGGATAAAGCGGCGACTATTAAGTTGCTCCCCGAACTGCAAAGTTCGGTATATTTGGAAGTCCATCCTGTGCGATGGCTTAACAATTAATACCTTGATAATAATATGCGTTGATTGGAAAAGTGTAGGACATGCGACTATCAGACTCATAATAACATGATATTATACAGAGGGTGTTCGGATAGTTACAGGATCAGTGCCATAACATTCTTATTTTTTAAAACTTTTTTTAGCATATACAGCTCTATTTAAGCTTGACTCATTCTCAGAAGCAAATTTAAAAAATGAAAATAAAACGCTAATTATTATACCAATAGCAACGTCAAGTGAACGTGCGCGGGGCAACTAAATATATGAACAACTGCAGAAGGTCTATGTCGCAATAACAAACACAACACACATGTCAAATTTCTCAAAATATTCCCCAGAGTACTTCACACATTTATCGTGTCTGTGAGCAACTGTAGAGGTTATCTGTTAGTATTGTCCTGATAATTTCTCGAAAAACAACAGGCAGGTCTTTGACATCATCGAAACGTGAGCCTCTCAATTTGCTCTTGAAGTACATCCGGTTTTTCTTTTTTCGTAGGCATTGGAAGGCTATGGGGAATTTGGAGTCTTCCATACAGAGCTGTCTTGTTTCGTTTCTGGGTTATAAAAACTAATCCACCTTTCATCAACAGTGACTATAAATTCTAGGAATCGGTTCCCATGATTCCTGTATTTGTTTCAGAAAAGCCTCACTGTAAACAACCCGTTGTTGTTTCTGTACGATAATAAGAACACGCTGTATCCAGCAAGCACAAACCTTTCTCATACCTAGATCCGTTGTGATAATATCATGTACAGATGCAGTACCTAGTCCAATTTTCAATGCAATATCCCGAACAGTTAGTCTCCTGTTATCTGTCAGTTACATCGCAATCTCGTCTGCTTTTCCTGACGTTGAGTTTGGACGTCCAGCCTTTCACAATCACTCATAATTCCGAATCTTGACACTGCTGCAGCACCATATGTATTTTGGATCATAGATAACGTCTCTAGTCTGCTATTACCCATCAAGTCGCAGAATTTGATGGAATATTGTTGTTCTGGATTCATTTCTTCATGAAGTCAATAAATGTCTCCACTTATTTACAGTGAATACCGGAAATGACATCGATAGCGTCACGCGGTTTTCCTCTCGTAAAAATAAGTTTTACAAACAAAACAATAAACATTTTATATCTCACCACAGAGTGAGCATACCCGGGTATCTGCTCTTCATCCTAGGTATGGAATGGAATTGTGAGAAGTATATGGGGTAAACCTAAGTTTGCAGGATGCAAATATTTAACGAATTGTGATGTAAAGTGTTCATTGGAACAAAAACGTTCTACCTTATTTTTTTTATCTTTGCTTAAATAAAAACCTGAGGTTACTATATTTCTAATGAAATTATTATTAGATTCGAATTACATCCTTCAAAAACGTTAAAGATCGACACACGATTTATTGAGCATGTACATTCACTAATTTGAAAGAAAACATACAAAATATACTCGTATTGTTATCTTTTTGTGGTTACTGAGAAAACTTGGAAGGATTGAAGGACTTTGTACTTTACTGATCATGATTTGTATCTGGAAGTCCTTGTGATTCTTTTATTGTTATAGACAAGTATTCAAAGTTGCAATCCACTGTAACAAAGCACTTTGAAGAAATGGCTGTAGATGGACCTACTGCTTACATTTGTAAAACATCAAAGGGCTACAACTCAGCTGTGAGAGTGTAAATCGTACTGACTATTGATATGCATCATTCCTCTATTATCATTTGCAATCCCACTAAGTAACAAGTAAATCCCTAATATCATTATGGATATACAGATCCAGACGGACAAACTGCTCGCATTTGTAAAACAAAGGGCTATAACTGAGCCGGAAATTTGTTAATTACAACGGCAATTGATTTGCATTGTCCCCCTAGTACTTTTTATTTGTACCACCAGTTATTTTAAGAAAAGTATATACAACATTGCAGCAATTATTGCCGGTTTCTTTTTTCTGACCAGAAACCTTGATTAAAACCTAGTTTGATTAAGACTAGTTTCCGCGTAGCTTGGATTCAGAATCTCTAGTTTGATTTAAATGTCCGTTTAATAAAAACCTAGAAAGAAGATAAATATACGAGATCTTTGTAAAACATGTTATTTACGGTGTTTCGTTAAACATTCTGTAAAGAAAAGACGGAGTGGACGAAAAACAATTGTACTCTATTTAAATACTTGTGTAAAACAAGAGGGTCATGATGGCCCTAAATCGCTCACCTGAGTCTCATTGCTCATGTTACAAATATCGTTATTGGTTTTCATGGGTGCAAGTTTGAATAAGTTTGCAATAAGTTTGAAGACTCTGGGTGTAATGGTACTCAAATTGTTTAGCAGAAATAGTTTTACTCTACAGGTCCCAGTGACTTTGACCTTTGACCTACAGACCCTCAAACAATAGGGTTCTTCTAATATAATTACCCTATAAAGTTTGAAGGTTCTGGGTGTAATGATACTCCAGTTACTGAGAAGAAATAGTTTTCACTCTACAGGTCCCTGTGAACTTGACTTTTGACCTGCTGACCCCAAAATGATTGGGTTCTTTTACTTAGTAGCAATCATCCTATGAAGTTTGGAGGGTCTGGGTTAAATGGTAATCTTGTTATTGAGTGGAAACGGTTTTCACTCTAGAGGTCCCTCTGACCTTGACCTTTGACCTACTGACCCAAAACACAAAAGGGATTTTTTGTACTCAATAAGGGCAATAACCCTGTGAAGTTTGAAGGCTTTGGGTAAACTGGTACTCAAGTTATTGAAAGGAAACGAAGTGTGAAAGAAAGACAGTCAAACAGACACCCATGGACAAGGCAAAAACATTTTGTCTCCATCAGAAGGGTGGGATTGGGGGAGACATAACAACGAAAAATTGAAGGTATAGCCCTTGGTGTTTCAGAGCAGCAGATTTTTAAAGTTTTCTCTATATAAATCCTTGTGTAAAATCAAATGACCCCCCGGGTTGGGCCAGTTTTGGCACCAGGGTCATGATTTGAACAAACTTGGTAGAGGTCCACTAGACAATGCTGCAAACCAAATATCTAAAATCTAGGCCTTGTGGTTTCTGACAAGAAGATTATTAAAATTTTGCTATATAATTCTATGTGAAACATGTGACCCCTGGGGCGGGGCCTTTTTGACCCAGGGGCTATGATTTGAACAAACTTGGTAGAGGTCTAGAAGACAATGCTGTACACCAAATATCTTAACTCTAGGCCTTCTGGTATCTGAAAAGAAGATTTTTAAAAATTTTCTTATATAACTCTATGTAAAACATTTGACCACTGGGGCAGGGCCATTTTTGACCCAGGGGTCATGATATGAACAAACTTGGTAGAGGTTCTCTTGACAATGCTACATACAAAATATCTAAGCTCTAGGCCTTTTGGTTTCTGATGTGAAGACTTTTTAAACTTTTTCCTATATAACTCTATGTAAACAAGTGACCCCCGGGGCAGGGCCTGTTTTGACCCAGTGGCTATAATTTTAACAAACTTAGTAGAGGTCCACTGGACAATACTACACACCAAATATTTAAACTCTAGGCCTTGCGGTTTCTGACAAGAAGTTTTTTTTAAAGTTTTTCCTATATTACTCTATGTATAACATGTGACCCCTGGGGCGGGGCCATTTTTGACCCAGGAGCCATGATTTTAACCAACTTGGTAAAGGTCCACTGGACCATGCTGCACACAAAATATCTAAACTCTAGGTTCTGCGGTTTCTGACAAGAAGATTGTTTAAAGTTTTATTCCTATATAACTCTATGTAAAACATGTGACCCCTTGGGCGGGGCCATTTTTGACCAAGGAGCCATGATTTCAACAAACTTGGTAAAAGTCCACTGGACAATGCTGCACACCCAATATCTAAACTATAGGCCTTGTGGATTCTGACAAGAAGATTTTTAAGTTTTCCCTATATAAATCTATGTAAAATCAACTGATCCCTGGGGTGGGGTCAGTTTTGACCTCACGGTCATAATTTCAACAAACTTGGTAGAGGTCCACTAGAAGATGTTTTATACCAAATATCTAAGCTCCAGGCCTTGAGGTTTCGGAGAAAAAGATTTTTAAAGATCCAACTTTTAAAATCTAATTTTTGCTCCAGTGAACCAGAAATGCAATGGACCAGAACCATTTGAACAATCTTAGTAGAGCTTCATGCAAGGAACATCCCAGGCAATTTTCATTTAATTTGGCCGTTTGGTTTCAGAGGAGATGTCATTTTAATGAAAAGTTGACGACGGACGGACGGACGGACGACGGACATAGACTGATCAGAAAAGCTCACCCTGAGCACAAAGCTAAAAGTGTAACTGTACCTATTGCTCATTTGTAAAATAAAAGAAAGAAATTCAAGCCACCAGACGAACGACAGACACATGTGTTTTGTAACAAAATCTGATAAATTGCGAAATATTATTTTAAACTAATGAATTACAGGGAGCACCAAATAAAAATACAGTATCAATGAATCACTTTGAACTTATTTTGAAGTCTTTGTCATTGTCATGGACTGGTCTATCTTGTTTATACATAAAGGTAAATCAGGTTACTAGTTGGAAGATTACTTTGATAATGCACAAAACGCATGTTCTGGTACAAAAGAACAGCAGAACTGAGAAAAAATACAAATGGTTAGCTTTGTAAAATGTCTACGATTTTAACATTTGCGTGGCCTTACATCCGCGTCTGTGCTGTTTTTAATATGCAGATAACAAATGTGGATGCAGTGTTTTTTGTTATTAATCTGTAAGAATTGTAGTAAAGAAAACGGCCGTACTGAATAAAACAGAGTATACCGAAAGTACCTGACGTGTGTAATAGACAGAACTGGCCAACTATGGGTTGTAATTTTCTAACATTTGTTTCAAGTTATATGAAAAAATTACTAAGCAACCGAAAAGGAAGGACTTCCAAAATATCGAACTAAATGCAGTTTTGGGAGCAACTTAAAAGTTGCTGCTTTTCCGTCTAAATCAGATTCTTATTCCACTATTCAGGCCAATACTAGTTTTCTGTCTTAAAGCGACTGACTCACAGAATTTAGTTGTTTTTTTGTCTTTAAAAATAAAGAGAATTTAATATACTATTAAAAAACATAATTTTACGCTTCTATACGTTATGAAAACTGAAGAAAAAGAATTTGATTTTAACAGGATCGAACCCATGGCCTTTAGGAGCAGCGACTTCGACCAATGAGTCACTACGGAATTATTTTTTTTTTTTTTTTGTAGGGGGGGGGGGGGTCAAAATTAACAATATAAACAAAGTATCTACCACGTGGCTTACGGGGGTAAATTATTTTACTGATAAAAGTGTGAAAAACTTTATGTTATGATGTGTTTCTGTATCAAAACTGAGATATGTTCTTCACAATAACAACAGAATTCATCGTCGATCCATCTGTGGGTCATTCGCTTAACGGAACAGATGATAATAACTAAAACGCTTGAAAGATATTTATACAGTAGGAAACGAGTTTTATTTTATTACCTCCCTTTACTCAACAGTTTCTATTTTATCCAAAATTCTTAATCTGTTGGGGGAAAATAATAAAAAAGGATTAAGAGAACGATCTTTCTTAAAAAAGATAGTGGTATTTTTTATTTATACTTAAACAGCAATTTCAAATTAATAGCCATGTTCAGTTGTTACTTAGACTGTATGAATACAACGCGATCACATCCTGTACTTTGGATGGACAAAGCGGCGACTATTAAGTTGCTCCCCGAACTGCAAAAGTTCGATATTTTGGAAGTCCATCAAATACGATGGCTCATTGCAACCCTGTGACTAATACTCCAAAAAGAGACTGAAGAAAGAAAGGGTTAAAAAATATTTCTGTTCACAAACACGAACTTCATGATTGCTGTAAAAAATATGACCAATAGTTCAGTTATATCCCAAGTGGTGAAAAATCGTAGGACATGTGATTATCAGAGGCACACTCATATGAAAGGGGTGTTCGGAAAGTTTCGGGACAAGTGCCATAACAGTCTTATTTTCCTTAAATATTTTTAAACTTTATTTTTTTATCACATAGATCTAGCTCTATTTACTCATTCTCAGAAGCAAATTTACAAAATCAAGAATAAAACGCTAATTATTACCAAAGCAACGTCAGGTGAACGTGGGCGGTGCAACTAAATGTATGAACAATTGAAGAAAGTCTATGTCGCAATAACAGATGCAATACACATGTCAAATTTCTGCAAATATTCCCCAGAGTACTTCACACATTTCTCTTTTTGAGGTTTTCTGTTGGTATTGTCCTAAAAATTCCCGAACAACCACAGGCAGGTCTTTGACGTCATCGAAACGTGACGTAATCTCAATTCTCATCTCGTTGGTCCATTTGTGAGTCAGTCGCTTTAGGCACAAATGCTACGTCATTTAACGGAAACTCTATTTTTTTTAACATATGGTAATAAGATGTTAAAATCATACCTAAAACGCTTGAAAATATACTTATACATTAGGAAACGCGTTTTATTACCTCCCTTTACTCAACAGTTTCTATTTTTTCCAAAATTCTTAATCTATAGGGTTAAACAGTAAATTTGAATTGAGAGAACGGATTTCCTCTTAAAAAGAAAGTGGTATTTTTTAAATTATACTTAAACAGCGATCTAAATTTAAAAGCCATGTTCAGTTGTTACTTAGACTGTATCAATACCTACGCGATCACATTCTTATATCGGACTGAAAAAGCGGCAAATCTTAATTTGCTCCCCGAACTGAAAAGTTCGAGTTTTTGGAAGTCCATGTGAAAGTCTGAATATCAAAAACTAGATAAATTAAATATCTGTCTGTCCAGACCATAACTTCATGATTGCACGAAGAAACATGCCCAATAATATAATTCAGTTATCTTTCAAGTGGTGAAAAATCGTAGGACATGTGATTATCAGAGGCACACTCATAATAACATGTTATTATACGAGGGGTGTTCGCCCGGACAGTTTTGGGATAAGTGCCATAACATTCTTATTTTTGTAAAAAACATTTTTAGTGTACATAGCTCTTTTTAAGCTTTACTCATTCTCAGAAGCAAATTATAAAATTAAAAATAAAACGCTAAATATTATCACCATAGCAACGTCAAGTGAACGTCAGCAGGGTAGCTAAATATATAATATGAACAATTTCAGAAGGTCTATGTCGCAATAACAGACACAATACACATGTCAAATTTCTTAAAATATTCCCCAGAGTACCTCACACATTTACCGTGTCTGTGAGCATCTGTTGAGGTTATCTGTTGGTATTGTCCTGATAAACTCTCGCACAACCACAGGCAGGTCTTTGACGTCATCGAAACGTGAGCCTCTCAATTCGTTCTTGATGGTGTGGAAAAGCCAAAAGTTACATTGCGCTAGGTCTGGAGAATACGAGGGATAGGGTATAGTTTTAATATCTAGTCCAGCTACTGTCTTTGTAACGACAGACGTATAGGGTGTTGTTTGTCAAGCTAAAGAAATAATTTCGCGACCAGCTCTGGCCTTTTCTTTCTCACTGCTCTTATCAAGTCACACCTCAGCACCTAAAAGCGACAAATTTACATATATTTATATTATGCTGAACTATGTATAAAGGCTGGATTCACATGTACTGTATCATGTTAAGTAAAAACAATATAGTACTATAAAGTATACCTTTGAATGGAATGGGCTGTCACTGTCTTTCCAGAAGGTACTGCGTAGCTTAGGATGGCGCCCTTCATGTCGAAGAACACGATGTACATCCGGCTTCTTTTTTCGCAGACATTGGTAGGTTATGCGGAATTTGGAGTCTTCCATACAGAGCTGTCTTGTTTCGTTTCTGGGTCATAAAAACTAATCCACGTTTCATCAACAGTGATGATAAATTCTAGGAATAAATTCTGTACAGATACAGTCCCTAGTCCAATTTTCAATGCGATATCCCGAACAGTTAATCTCCTGTTAGCTCTCAGTAACGTCGCAATCTCGTCTGCCGTTTTCTGACGTTGAGTTTGGACGTTAAGCCCTCCTTCACAATCGAAAGTGTTGTTAGACTCATAAATCTGAGTCCTTCACATAGTTGCAGCACCATATGTTATTTGGATATTACATAACGTCTCTAGTCTGCTTTTACCAATCAAGACGTAAAATTTGACGAAATATCGTTAATTTGTCTCTACTTGTTTACCGTGAATACCGGAAATGACATCGAAAACATCTGTAGTAACTTGGCCTATGAGCTCAGTTTGGGACACCCAACCAAGTACTAACCATGAGTAACGTTGCTTAACTTGCTAACGTTCTCACTCTAACCATGTCGATTAAGAGCTAGCCCAACAGCGTGGCTGTTGGAAATGCCTTATGTATCTGGTATTCACTACACTCCTCCCCTCCTTAACCTTTAGGAGCTGGGCATCTACTGTACACCTCCCTATAGAGACCCCATTTCCGCCCCAACTGTGCAAGGGACCCTGCACTCCCAGTGCACACTTGCACTAACCAAGGTAAAGAGCCGGCAAAGATTCGTGGAATTACCGCTGCCACCAATGTAGTAACCTGGCCTATGAGCTCAGTTTGGGACACGCATCCAAGTACTAACCATGGATAACATTGCTTAACTTGCTTACATTCTCAGACACTCTAACCATATCGCTAAAAAGCTAGCCCGACAGCGTGGGTGTTGGAAATGCTTTTATGTATTCGGTATCCACTACACATCGTTTCTCTAGTTTGCAGAGCTAATTACGGTCATAACTGTTAAACAAACTCGTAATTACACAGACAGTTTCAATATCGATGTAATTGTGCCCCACTCACGCTTACCTGGTGAATATAACAATAAAATAATTCGTCTATATTAAGGAATATGTGTATGCATATGTTTAGTGGATAGATTAAACATGTAGGTACACTTATTGAAAATTCCATACGGAAACGTCAAGAAATAGAAATATGACAGCACTTGTCCCGAAACTTTCCGAACACCCCTCGTAAAATAAGTTTTACAAACAACAAGATAACAATTTTATATCCCATAATAGACTGAGCAGACCCGGGTATCTATTCTTCATCCCCAGCATGGACTGGAATTGTGAGAAGTATACGGGGTAAGACTTAGTTTGCAGGTTGCAAATATTTGACAAATTATGATGTAAAAAGTTCATTGGAACAAAAATGTTCTATCTTTTTTTATTTTTGCTAAATTAAAAAAACTAACGTTACTATGTTTCTCGTGAAATTATTATTAGATTCGAATTAAATTAAACACAAACTTTATAGATCGACAGATTAATTGAACATGTACATTCACTAATTTGAAAGAAAACATAATTTCTTTTTCTTTCTTTTTTTGTGCAAGTATATAGGATACTCAAAAAACGTTAACGTGGAAGGATTGAAGGACTTTGTACTTTACTGATCATGATTTGTATCTGGAAGACCTTGTGATTCTTTTATTGTTATAGACAAGTATTCAAAGTTGCAATCCACTGTAACAAAGCACTTTGAAGAAATGGCTGTAGATGGACTTACTGCTTACATTTGTAAAACATCAAAGGGCTATAACTCAGCTGTGAGAGTGTAAATCGTTCTGACTATTGATATGCATCATTCCTCTATTATCATTTACAATCCCACTAAGTTACAACTAAATCCATAATATCACTATGGATATACTGGCCAGAACGGACATACATACTGCCCGCATTTGTAAACAAATGAGGAGCGGTGGTCGAGGAGTTAGATCGGCGGACTCCCGATCCAGAGATTGCTGGTTCCAATCCCATCAGAGGTTAGAGTCTCCAGTGACATTCCACATTCTTCACTTTTTCGGGCGCGAATACTTGTATAGACCCAGGGAGCAATCATCATGTAAGTTGCAAGAATGTGTCTGCCTAGTATAGTCAGTATTGACTGTTGGCAGTAATAAGTTGAACTTGAACATAGGGCTGTAACTGAGCTAGAAATTTGTTAACTACGACGGCAATTGATTTTCATTGTTCCCCGAGTAGGTTTTTATTATCCCACCGAGTATTTCCAGAAAAGTGTACACAATTTTGCACTTTTAATTGCCGGTTTCTTTTTTTCTGACCAGAAACGGTGATTAAAACCTAGTTTAATCAAGCCTGGTTTCTACGTAGCCTGGATTCAGAATCGAAGTCGGTACAGATTTCTTTTCTCTAGTTTTTTTTAAATAAAAAAACCTAGAAAGATGATAAATATACGAGATTTTTATGAAACATGTTATTTACGGTGTTTTGTTAAACGTTCTGTAAAGAAAAGATTGAATGCATGGATGAAAACAATTATACACTACTGATTTACTTGTGAAAAAAAAGAAAACAACAACAACAACAAAACAACAACAACAATGTAATTGTACCTATTGCTCGTTTCCTAAAATTAAAGAAAGAAAAGATATGACCCAATCTGATTCGTGGAAAGTTGTTTTACACTATGAGTTTTAGAGCGGAAAAATAAATATACACTATCAATGAATAAACTTGATCTGATGTTGAATTTAGTCTTTGTCGTTGTCATAGGCTGATCTGTTTTGTTTATAGAAATGTGTTGCTTAGCAGATATTGTGAAAAACGCATGCATCTGATACGAATGTACATCATAAGATATATATATATATATATATATATATATATATATATATATATATATATATATATACTTACAGATAGTAAAATATCAACGATTTTAACACATGATGCGTGCTGCTTTTACCACGCAAGAATTGACACTGTGATTTTTTGTAATGTTAAAGACTTTTGGACGCCTGATTCGGTGGGCTGTTTTCTTTGTCAGTAATGTTGTATTACACACGATAATTCACAGCCAGCCATCGACGCGTGCGACGGACTTTCAAAATAACCGAACCTAGTGCTAGTTCGGGGAGCATTTATAATAGTCGGCGACTTTTCCGTCTGATAATAAGCTGCGGTTGCGGACTATTTATAAAGTCTAAGTATCAACTTAACCTGGATTTTATTTTCAAAATTTTGTTTACTTTTTTCTGTAAATATCAATAAACTTTTTGCTAAAAATTCCTTTTTTATAAATTTATAGTTACTGTTTTAGTTACTAAATAGAGAAATTAAGAAAAAAAGATTTAAATATGGAAGGGAGGTAATAACAGAAAACGTGCACATATTTCTTTCTACTAATTCGCGTTTAACGTATGTGTGTGTTTCTTTAAATATATCATCTCTTACAAACAAAGTTTTGGTTAAACGACGTAGTGTCCATTCTTACAAGAGAAAACTAGTAAAAGTCTGAATATAAATAACACAGTAAACAGCATGATTGGCTGATAAAACATGACCAATTGTTTAATCATGTCAGTCATGTGGTAGCATAACTCTCAGAGGTACAATCATAATAACATTTTTTTGTTCCAAAAAAAAAAAAAAGTTTAAAAAAGAAAGCAATAACCATTTTTGTATCCCACCATTGACTGTGCATACCCGGGTATCTATTCTTCTTCCCAGGCATGGATTGGATTTGTGAATGTAACAGGTGGTGAAAAATCGTGGCTCGACAGGGACTCGAACCTAGGGCCTTCCGCTTACAGAGCGGACACTCTACCAACTGAGCTACCAAGCCACACGGTCTTGCCTTATCGATTTATCACCTATAAACCTGTACCCGGCTACATATACCCCCTCCAAATTTAGAATTCGTCCCGAATTCTCAGAGTCATAGAGAATATTGTGAAACATTCCCGAGGTGCTGAAGCAGTGGCCAAATTATAACGTAGGTTATTTACATTTGGCGCCCAATGTGAATAACCTACGTTATAATTTGGCTACTGCTTCAGCACCTCGGGAGTGTTTCACAATATTTATAGGTTTATAAAGGTTTATAGGTGATAAATCGATAAGGCAGAACCGTGTGGCTTGGTAGCTCATTTGGTAGAGTGTCCGCCCTGTAAGCGGAAGGCCCTGGGTTCGAGTCCCGGTCGAACCACGATTTTTCACCTGTTACATGAATATGTATGTATATGTCAGAGGCACAATTATAATAGCATAATATATCACAAAATAGATTTTACAAACAAAACAATAACCATTTTATATCCCACCATAGACTGGGCATAACCGGGTATCTGTTGTTTATTTTTTGTTTGTTTGTTGTTGTTGTTTTTTTTATCTCAGACATCGGTTGGAATTGTGAACATATATGAAAAAGAAGTATATGGGGTAGGTTTAAGTTTGCAATATGAAAAAGATTGACAAAGATGTTTATGTTCTACTTTATTTTATCTTGGTTTCTGATGTGAAGATTTTTAAAACTTTGTCCTATACAACTCTATGTAAACAAGTGACCCCCGGAGCAGGGCCTATTTTGACCCAGTGGCTATGATTTCAACAAACTTAGTAGAGGTCCACTAGACAATGCTACACACCAAATATCTAAACTCTAGGCCTTGCAGTTTGTGACAAGAAGATTTTTTAAAGTTTTTCCTATATAACTCTTTGTAAAACATGTGACCACTGGGGCGGGGTCAGTTTTGACCCAAGGGCTATTAATTTGAACAATCTTAGTAGAGGTCCACTACACAATGTTTCATGTCAAATATCTAACCTCTAGCCTTTGTCAATTCAGAGGAGAAGATTTTTTAAATTTTTACTAAATACATATAAGGAAAATCAATGACCCTCTGGGGCCAGGCGAATTTTGTCCCCAGGGCTATAATATGAAAAATGTTTGTAGAGTTTTATTAGATGATGCTACACACAAGATATCTAAGCTCCAGGCATTGCACTTTCAGAGAAGAAGATTTTTAAATATTTCATTTTAAAAATATATTTTAGCCCTTCTGACCCAGATGTTTAATGGAGCAGAATTATTTGAACAATTTTAGTAGAACTTTATGCTAGAAACATCCCAGGAAAATTTCATCAAATTTGGCCCAGTGGTTTCTGAGAAGAAGTCGTTTGTATAAAAAGTTGACGACGGACGCGCGGGCGCACTGACGGACGATGGACGCCGGACAAATTGTGACAACAATAGTTTACCTTGAGCACTTTGTGCTCAGATGAGCTAAAAATGTAAACCTGCTTAAAATATTTTTCATTTTCAGTTTTATTATTGTATGCCCATTTTACAAAACAAAAATAAGGGGAGATTCTTACAAATATTCATACATGTGCACACAGCTAGAAACAGTTAAAACTAAAAAGTTGGAAAGTGGTGGCAGAGATCATAGGAAACATCATTTTCAGAAAATGCAAATAAACATTTCAAATGTGTTGGTTACATAATTGCCTGCAAATGTTAAAGTTTATTATAATAGATAAAGGTCTAATGCTAATATTATATACTTTAATCAGTTTAATGACTAAGGATTGCAGACAGATAATTAACTGAACTCTTAGTTGTCTAATTAAGTTTGTGCTATTTATAGAAATAATTGTTCTATGTCCATTATTTCTTTTTAGGGTGCAGGTCTAAGGGTTTTGTGGATGGCAAATGTCAACTGTTCCAGAACAAGGAAGGCACCTCAACTTGCCGCAAAGAAGTTATGTTCCAGTGTACTAATGGACATTTAGAAAAGGCTGTTCTTTTTCAGCAGGAGTTTGAAACAGTTGCCTGCAAACACACAAGTTTCAGAAAGTTGAAGATGAAATCATAATCTTACTGGTGTCTTTGTTACTTATAACATTTTCTGCTAATGTTACTTCAGGCATCAAGATAAAAAATAACGGACGAGTTGATTTTTTTTACAAATTAAAGCCCTTTGTGGACTTGAAAATTGGTGTTTAGCTTTTGCATGACGGTTATTTTTGTGCTTTATTTCAGTTAACTGTTTTGTACTAACTTAAAAAGTGAAAGTAATGTTCAGGGGCATCAAAAAAGCAGGTTAGATAACTCCTGACTGATGTTTTTGCAAATTATGTTTTATTTTTTACAAGACATCAAACCAACAAGTTAGAGAACTGTAGCTGCATTTTGAAATATAGAAACTATTACCCATGTAAAATAATTAACAACTTTGAACAACTTTTTTGAACAGTCGAACATCTGTCTCTTACAGACAGCTTTTGTAAATATTTTGTGTCATTTCTTGTTATTTTTTGGTTAACTACTTACAGGTTAAATCAACATGGTTCTGTTGTTCATTTGCCCGGTCCTTCTAGGGACCTTGAGAACAACTCATTTAATAGAACAAACCTACCACAGGTTAGTATGATCCTGTTACCTAGTAACTTGTTCACTTACTTAGGCAAATAATTGGAGAGGTGATATCAATTTCTATGAAAACTGTAATTTTTCTTCCTTTTATATCCTCTATGCTCACCTGCCATTAGACATAATAGTCATTTGCTAAAATTATATGAATTTGGCTACAGAAATTATAATTTGGCTACAGGATATCTTGCCTTTGTTTTGCTATTTTAATAAAATTTCACATGAAATCAGAAAAAATCAAACAAACTTAGCTTAAATAAATTTTCAACCAGTGTAAACTCTGTATCCTTATATACATTTATAACTTAGTCATTTTTATGCTTTGTAACACCAAGGTATAGTGTAGCTGTCTATGTATATTTGGTTATATTAAATTGAAATTAAGATGATCTCAAACTGTTTTCACATTAGATTGCTTAGATCCCAAAAGAGTGAAAGGAGGCGTGCAGTTCGTTTCCTGAAGCGAAAACAAACTACGAACAGACTGTTTTTGAAACAGTGTCTAAGATGGATCAAGCTCTTCGGCAGACCTCATGAAGAGATGAATCCTTCTAAAATCAACTCATGTCGTTTCGTTTGCACGAAGTTAATTTATATATCGTGTTATTGATGTTTTTTACACTGAGATTCCACCAAGAAAAAATATTTTTTCAACTCGATGAGTTCGTACCACAACTTCGTACATCGATGCAGTACTGTAAATACCTCTGTAATTATGATGGTTCGTAACACAGTGGCGATTTCGAGAATCTCGATAATGTTTATGCTATATCAGATGTTCTGCATGTGTAGTGTTGTTGACAACAGCTCACCATTCACTTGACCATTAAAAAACCTTATACAAATGATCCAATTTACCCTTAAGACATATTGTAGTGATTTACTTCTGTTATATTACTAATTACCATTATGCTGTTAACATTTTTCAACTCTTTCAATTAGTAACCCCACTATATCAGATTTTCTATTATAATTATTATAATGTGTTTGCTTAATATGATTGAAAAAAAACTATATACAAAATTTAATAATAGCTGAAAGAAAGACATTTCTATGATTTTCATTATAGGTTAGAAAATTTGCTAAAATGTGAGAAAAAAATGAAGTACTGCAGTACCAGTACCAATTTGTGTAAGAGTAATGCAGTACTAGTACCAGTATTTGCAAAATTTTGTCCAAGTATGCAGTACAGTACCAGTACTTGGCCAAAAGTACTGCAGTGCTACTCCAGTACCAGTATCACAAGCCTGTTTGAGACGCAGATCATGGATTTTAGAGCCTCGTTTAAATACCGTATACATGTTACGGTGTTCACACTCCATAGTAATATACCCTGTCAAATTCAAGGACCGTGTCGTGGCCAGAAAGGGAATAGAAATAATGTTTCCATGACTTAACACACCAAAAATTATATTTCAATCATTTTCTTGATCAAACCCATTTAAAGCAAATGACAAACACGTACATTGTCCTTAGTTTTTGCTCTGGTCAGCAAACTGATACAGCTTTTTTTCTTATTTTATATGTGCATTAGGTCTATTCAGTGAAATTGTATTATAATTCATCGTTTATTTTATGAAACTGTTGTCTGCTTAATACTTAGCTATTGTGACTGTGCTCATGTTTCATAGATAGACTTGTTTCAAAATATAAAAAAAAATCTGCATGTTTTTTGACTTGTTGCAGCACTTCGTCAACAACAGCTCGCCAACCAAAGACCACCCTGACCCTATACTGGCTGATTCATACTTGGACAAAACAACACTTATGACAAATCCGACATTATGATTCTTTCAGGTACGACTTTGGCCTTAAAATGACCTTCATAATCAAGGTCAAATTATTGAAATTTGTTAAAATTGTCCATAACTTTGTTAATGGTTGGATTTGATATATACTTTGACAAAACAACTGTTATGACAAAACCGACATGTTGAATAACTCGAATGTGACCATTAGCTAAAAATTACCTTGACCGTCAAGGTCAGATGATTGAATTTTGCTTAAATTGTAAAAACTTTCTCATTTTTTATGGATTTGATTCATGCTTGGACAAAACTGTACTTATGACAAATCCGACATTTTGATTATTTCAAGTATGACCTTGACCTTTAAATGACCCTGACAGACAAGATCAAATTATTGAATTTTGCAAAAATTGGTATGGATGAATTTGATAATTATATTTCCAAATGATGTTTCATTTGAAATCCCTTCACCAAAATGTGCTTCCTCTGATGTGTTTGCCTTTGGAAAAAGGAAAATGTCGACATTGGCCCCGGCTTGCGGTGGCTCGTGTTTCACATTACAATGTAGTGCCACACAGAAAGTTCTTTTTTTAAAATTTATATTTCAGCAGTTTTAATGTTTAATTGAATTCTGAGATATTCCATATTACAGTGATGATAACTCCTTGACAATTTCATTTCTTTGCATAGGGTAATTGGGTATTCACATAAAGTAACCACAGTTTGTAACACCTACATTTAATAGGCTATTCAGACAGCCCTGGACTCTGCATAAGTATTGCTTGACATCATTGAAGTTAAGTTTCACGAGCAGTTACAATAAAAACATATAAGTTAAATGCTAGAATAGCAACAATGAGGAACACCTTCAGAACCTTTCAGAAATGTTGTAGGCCTCAGTAGACTCTTGACATCAAGTGTCCCTCAGGATTCCATAATACAGAAGGATGTGAAATACCCTAGATTGAAAATGCCATTTCTCTGTCACCAAAGGGGGGGGGGGGTCAAGTTTTTGAGCTGTCCATCTGTCAGTCTGTCATTCTTTCTGAAAACTTTAAGATTGGCAGTAACTTCCTTATTAGTAAATGGATTTGATTTATACTCAAACAGAACTTTGGACAAGACTTTCCAACTGATATATATCTGTATTTGACATTGACCCAAGAATGACCTTGACTTTGCAGGTCCAATTGCAAAAATACTATATATTGGCCATAACTCCCAGACAGATTTAAGTCATGTTTGTACACAAAAACAGTTTGGGAGAGATATTCAAAATGACAATTTTCTTACTTTGACCCTTTTTTAACTTAGTTCATCTTTGCATGCATCAACCCTTTGAGATAAATCATCCAAATGACTTTTTTAACTGGACCCCTAAATTACCTTTGTCTTGAGGTCGAATTGTCAAAAAAATAATAATATCGTTTTTGAAGGATCTACAGCTACTCTTTGAGTGGTCCAGATCTCAAAGTTCTAGACACCATTTCAGGTGAATTGTCATCTTTCAGTGACAGTTCTTGCTATTAATAGATTGTTTTTTCACTTTTCAGAAAGTTGAAGCCCCTCTCTTTCAAGAAATTTATACAATCAAGGAGATTGCTGTGTAGCAGATTGAACTACTGAGTTTCTTCTGGACAATGATGGCGTTAAAAATATTCTCTTTCGAAAAGAGGAAGAAAGCAGTGTCATATGAAGACAACAAAGACAATTTCATGTGAATGGACTGAAATAGTTTTATTTCATGGACACTGGAAGGGAGTGAAATTCTTTCTAGTCAGAAATAAAGAGATGATCCAAAAGTAATGACACTATATTTGTACATATAGATGACAGTTTTTGCTTTTTAGCTGGGTTTGTAGACATGAATATAATTTTTTTCTTTTGAACAATGATGCCATCATGTCATATCTGTTCCTTTAGAAATTATGTAGAAAGCAGTGCCAGAAGAAGACAATATAGAGAATCTCACTGTAGTTGATACTTCCAGTACTTCCAGTATCTAATATATTTCCTCCTTTCAGAGAATTTCCTCTTTTGTTCTGTTGGAGTGTCTTTCCGTCTGTGCTCAGTACATTGCTATACTACTGCCTAACCACGTTGAGAAGTCCATTACTTGTAGACAAACTACTGATATACCTGCCTCAAGTCAAAATGGCTAATTCAAAATATTTGCGAGCAGCTCTGTTCTTCGGTCCGCTGTGATACTTTTGTATCACTGTTTTTCTTGTATTTTTTTAAACTGTTGTAAAAAAGACAACTTACCTAAGAATTAAGGTCAACTCAAGAGTGTAACCTGATCGCAAAGAGGGGTGGGGGATGAATAAACAAAATCATCTTCTTTATATATCTATTACTGTAAAAAAACTAAAATATATTGATTTCTTGTGATAAAATCCAGTGCTTTAAGACTGTACTTTTACACAGAAATTTATTTAAAATGTCATGCCTCCAAATTCCAAACAAATGCTGTCAATATTTGCAAACATTGCATGTGAGTCAGCCCTCATACATCGATGCAGCCGTGCCCTTGACGCCGAGCCCAGTTGCTCGGAATACAGAGCCCGCAAGCGGTGTTTCTTTCCTTTCTTCTTCAGAGATTTCTTCTCCAGAGCAAGTTATATACATCTCGTCGAAATTCTTCCCGCCAAAACAGCATGATGTTGTTCTTTTAGCAGGCACAGGTATTGACCCTATTTGCTTTCCTGAGAATAAAAGAACGAATTCTACACTGGAGTAAAATGAAAAAGGGAGCCGTGCTCATATACATGTATTTTCATAATTTCATTCTTTCTGTTATTCCTTTGGATCTTTTAGAGCTCATTGTCATTCTTCGTTGCTAAAAATTACTAAAAAGACCATACAAGCCATTTGTTCATAGATCTAGTGTTTCAAAACTTACCTGTGTCAGGATCGAAGCGGAAGACATGTCCGGCAAAGAAACAAGCGATCCAGAGTTTTCCCTCTGTGTCAATGGTCATGCCGTCAGGATACCCGAGTGACGGAATTGTTTCTTTATCACCAAAGTCTACTGCTACTCTCTCATTGCCTAAAATAATAGAAACATTTTAATCACTTTCGATATTTCATTGCAGTCTAATCCAGCTAAATGGTTGTACAACTAACTTCTATATAATACGACGAAGGTACCAAACATAGCTAGAGTAACGAAAGTATTTGGGATATCATTATGTTTTGCCAGTGGACATAAATAAAGTCCTGACTGGAACTTTTTGGACGCAGTGATCGATTTTGATTTTGGGCAGTTTTGAGGGTTTACATTGCCCTACGTTGTATTATAAGTACGTTGCCATAGAGATAAGCAGGTCGTTAATTATATTACATTTACACGTAGTAGTGTCAAAATGATAAATAACCCATTGTGTGCATCAAACAGTATCTTACTCATCGTCCCTGTCTTGATGTCAAAGTCATACGCAAACACTTTCCTATGTATTGAATCAATATGATACATAGTTTTATTATTAGCCGACCACGCGAGTCCGTTAGAAATGGTGACACCTTCCTTATGCTTTTTCAGACTTCCGTCTACTTCCAGGCTGTACAATGACCCCTGGTTCTCTTCTACCACAAGAAGGGTCTTCTCCAGCCCCATCGTTCCTGAAAAATTTGATCGAAAGTTGTGCATTTTAATTATTTACAGGCACTATTGCCTATAAATTACAGCGTCATGGGTTCAAGCTCTACTCGGAGCTTGTTGACCAGGTTACGAGAAAAGGATTACCCAGTTACCGGCAGCTTGGTGCCTCGATTACGAAACACTATATCACAAGAAACAAAGGCCTGGTGAGCAATTGAAACTGGTCATTTCAATTACTATTACACTAGTAAGAATACCTTAATATAATGTTAATTTATAATAAAACTGCAAAACATGTCGCACATTATGTGAAGACATATTACATGTATAGAAAATGCACTGACGATATAAAGGTATTTATAAGACACTTCAATTTCAAATTCCAAATTAATTACGTCTTTTAAACGTTGGATAAATTACATTTATAAAGCTTCCCTAAATTGGTCGGTAAATCGGCATGAAAAGCAACATACCAAACCAAAGTCTTCCCGTTTGGTCACACTTGCCGTCATTTATTTGAGTTCCCTTCCCTTCCTCGACCGTGTGAAGAACTTTGAGATTCTTGGTGTCCCAATCAAAGTGACAAATTGAGTTGTCTAAAGACACAATATAGCCACCCTTCCTACTTGGAACTATCAGAGAACATGTGGTATCTAGAAATAAGCGGGTCATGATAACCATTAATCGCTCACCTGAGAGCCAGAGTAGATATTGTTAAATTTGTCCTTGCAGTAACTTCCAATCATTTTGGAAGTTTAAAATATGTTTTCAAAATTGTTCATTTTTAACCATCCTAACTAAAAATATGATAACGGTCCATCAAAGGAATATTTCTTTAAAATAACTTTGCAATTTGGCCATGGGTTTTTGAGGAGGAGATTTTCAAAGTTTATATAAAGTCATAGGGCTAGAACGTTCCCAAAATTGTCAAATATTTTAACGAACCAACATGATTTTAAGAAATTTCATAAAAGACCACCACAGAAACATTTCAGTGAAATTATTTTGAAAGTGAGCCAAGGGTTTCTGAGGAGATGATTTTTCAGTTTTTCTATATAGATGTTTAATGTCCTGCCCCCTGTCAGCCAAATTATTTTACAAACTGACATTACTCAAAGGTATTTGATAAAAGAAACCAACTTAGGTGCATTTGTGGAAAATTGTTATATTTTGTGCAAGTGGTTTCTCAGAAGAAGATTTTCAAAGTTTTCAATAAAGACACATAGTGAAACAGGCCATGCCCTCTGTAGGTCAAGTTTTTCAAGTGTTCCAAAATTACTTAAAGGAATTTGATAAAGAGCCAACTAAGGTATACTTTTTGAAATTATTTTGAAATCTGGCTGGTGCTTTCTAAGAAGATTATTAAAGTTTTTCATAGAGTTTTTAAAGAAAAATTAGACCCCCGCCCTCAGTAGGCCATGTTATTTAAGGGACCAAAATGTCTTGAAGGAATTTGATAAAGGGCCACCTAAGGAAAATTTATCTGAAGTAATTTTAGAATTGGGCAGGTGGTTTCTGAGAGAAGATTTTCTAATTTCCATAATGTCATATAGTCAAAACAGGCCCCGCACCCTGTATGCCAGGTTTTTTTTCTTAAGGACCGAAATGGCTTGAAGTAATTTGATAAAGCGCCACCTGAGAAACATTTTTTGTCAAATTATTTTGAAATCTGGATACTGGTTTCTTAGAAGATTTTCAGGGATTTTCCTATGATTGCCATGGCAACCCGAGTTCTGAATAGAACCATTTAATCTTAAGTAAGAAGGACCGATTGAGGAAAATTACTGTGAGGGTTGGTTGAAATTAACCCAGAAGTATAAGAGGAGATGTCGCTTGAATGAAAATGCTGACAACGGAAAACGGACAGTCACCCATCCGAACAGCTCAACCTTGCAAATTTCTGCCCTGTTGAGCTAAACAAAAGGGCCATGATGGCCCTGGATCGTTCACCTGAGTACTAACTAAACATCAAACGCTGTATTACATTTTCTATTGAAGACTTGTAGATGCCTACATACCAAATATCTAAACTATTAGTCAATACATAAAGGTTCTATGACAGAAAGTGGACAAATATTTTATTAGCTGTGGTGACCGTGACCTTGACCCACCTAACCCCACCTAATGCTACAGGTCTATGCAAGTAAACATCATACCAAATACCAAAGATATTGGTCTATAAATGAAGGCTCTATGAGTTAAAGATCTATTTTCCTATGATATATTTTTAGCCTCGGAGACCTTAACTCAAATCTAATAGAAGAGGTTCATGCAAGGTGTCTATATATTAAATATTTAAAATATCAGTCAATATATAAAGGCCCTATGACAAAAAGTAGAAAAAAAAATTTTTAGCCTTAGTGGCCTCTACCTTGACCTAGTGACCTCAAACTCCACCTCAAGATAGAGGTCCTCGCAAATATATATATATACATATCAAATATATCAGATATCCATCAAGAAATGAAGACTCTAAGAGAAAGAGTACAAAATATATTTTCAGCCTTGGTGAACATGACCTTGATCCAAGTAAATGGCAGAGGTTCATGCAAGGTGCCTATATACCAAATATCTAAGATATCTGTCAATAAATTAAAGCTATATGACGAAAATTTGAAAAGTCTGTTTTTAGGCTTGGTGACCCGGTGCAGGGCCAATTTTGACCCAAGGTTCAAGATTTGAGCAAACTTGGTAAAGGTCTTCTCGGCCATGTTACACATCAAATATCTAGGTGAGAAAAAAAATTCTATCCAAGTCTTTACAAAATCAAGTGACCCCTGGGAGGGGATCATTTTTCACCACAAGATTACCAGTCTTGGTAGAGGACTTCTATGTGATGCTCCATTCAAAATATCTAAGAAGTACGCCTTCTGGTTTCAAAGAAGAAGATTTGAAATAACCCTTTATAAAATCAAGTGACCACTGGGGCGGAACCATTTACGATTCTAAGCGCATAATTTGAACAATCTTTGTAGAGGAGCTCTAGATGAACCTGGATGCCAAATTTCAAATCCCAAAGCGTATTAGTTACAGACAAGAAGATTTTTGAAGTTTTCGCTATATATGCCTCTAAATAAACAAGTGACTACTGGGGCGGGATCAATTTTGACCCCAAGGACATAATTTGAAAAATCTTGGAAGAGGTCTACTAGACAATACTTTGTGCAAATTTTAGGACTCTCTTGTGATTTCAGAGAAGAAGATTCCTTAAGTTTTTTCTATAAAATTCTATGTGAAACATGTGACCCTAGGGCGTGGCCAATTTGACCCAAGGGACATAATTTGAACAACTTTGGTTGAAGACCTCTGGATAATACACTATGCAAAACATCTAAGCTCTATGTATTGTGGTTTCAGAGAAGAAGATTTTAAATGACTTTTCTTTTGGCTGCATTGCAACCGGAATTCTGCATGGAACTGAATTCTTTGAACAACTTTGAAAATATCCCTGCCAAGTTTCATTTGATTTAGCTTAGTGGTTTAAGAGATCTTGTTTGAATCAAAATGTAAACACACTCACGCACTAACGCAAGACGACAAACGACGCACAATAGCTGATATAGTGCTCAGGTTAGCTAAAAACGAAGGAAAATTCATAATAATATTGTCCATTTCTGTTGTAGATTCTGCTATTTTCTAGGGATGGCAACGAGTAACCGGTTAACCGAGTACTAGATCGAACGTCCGAATATCGTTAACAAAATTGATATTCGATTACTCGGCAAAAATATATAATTTCTATTTTTTGCGATTTAGAAAGGTTGGTGTATCCAATCAGTTCAGAAATTTGGAGATGTACATGTATCTTCATAAATACCTCTTAAATGCAATCAAAACATCCTTGCAAAGGTGAGAAAATGATGTCGTTAATTTAATGAGGCGATCAACAGTTTGACACGCGCATGGGATTGAACACCTGTGTCGCTTACGTCATTCGGCCTCTTATAATATTTAATTACCTTTAATTGTGCAAGAGTTTGTAGCCGAAACTTGTTTTAAGGTATATGTTTCGAAAACAGCAAATAGCCGGATTGCTATTACGAATGTTAGATTAAAGGTAGTAATTAGACCCGATTAAGCGTTGGTTTTTCTTTACTCAATAAAGGTGAGTAACTCCCTTTTCTTCTTTACACATATAAATCCAGAAATATCATTAACTTTTTCTTGAATCAGATATTAAAATTTCAAGAGTCAAAGTGCCGCCTGCAAAATCTAATGCTTGGAAATATTTCAAACGCTGTGCTGATAGCAAGACTATTAAATGTACATTATGTAGCTGTGAAATAACGTATACTGGTGGAACTACAAACATGTTAAATCATTTACGCTTCAAGCATCCTTCTGAAAACAGACCAGTCTATATAATTTCAAGAAGAAAAAAAGATATATGAGCTGTTATACATTTTTAAAATTGATATCGCATTAATAAAAACGTTATAAAATATAATGTTGATTTAAATTGTTTGATGGTTAATTCTAAGTTACCTCCCTTGCAGTCCTATTTATAGTTACACATCTATGAATTTAAATAGAAAACGAAAGTAGCATGCAGACGGTGTTAATATATTGTGATAAAACTTTGAAGATCATTGGAAATCATCCGAGTAACCGAGTACTCGATAGGAAAAATGACCGAGTACTCGAGTATTGATTTTGGTATTCGTTGCCATCCCTAATATTTTCGGAAGTCATTGTGTTCAAAATGTGTGCTCCTTTTAATTTTTACTTGAATACTATGGCTTACAACAATTTGGTATAAAGTACTCATCTCAAGGCACCCTTTGTTTTGGCCTATGGATTGTGATCGAGTTCCAATTGCAAACTCTCAGCAGCAGACGTGGCGCTGATAACTGTATAGATCTTTAAACTCACTGTCATCTATTGGAGTGACATGACGCGTCCAAAGAAGTAAACAGTAAAGGGTAAATGCTTATTTTTCTTACCAAATTTATGTGACTCGTCTTTCCCTGTTTTGGCTGACCACCTGTGGATAACACCCTTAGTGCAGTCAACATACAGCAAGGTCTCTGATCTTTCATCCCAGTGTGGGCCTTCACCAAAACCGGTGCAACTTTTCTCTATCGCAGTTTCAACTTTTATTGACATTTTGACCGCTTAACAATATTACCTAGACTAAGAAAAAGAATGAAGGAAAATACGTTTGTAATTCTTTTTATCATAATCACATTTTATAAATTTATCTTACCGAATGCCGCTGTCAAGAATAGTGTAAAAAGGGTTAACATAGCCACTATCTACATTTATCGCCGACACATCAAGATGGCAGAAAACAATGGTAGGCAGTAAGGATGTGCATTTGCATCGTGTTTTACATATCGAAGTTCTTTTTATTCTTATATCAAGTTAAAGCTTAAACACAAAACTTTTTTCCGCATGCTCCAATGAGCAATTTTGTCAGTTTTCCAATATTTTTAGTGTAAAAGTCCGCATCAACATAGCGTTTGAGAAAAATCTAAACATGAATTTATATTGGCATCTTTATCCAAAAATACATCAATTTAAGCAATAACGCTTGTGATCTATTGGTTAGAAAAATAATAGTCTTCAATCCTGATGTTTATTTCCGTTTATGCGAACCCAAGAAAATATGTTACTTCCAATTTTAAGAGTAGACGTCACAACTATGAGTATGAATTTACATGAAATATTTTGAAAAAAACAATCTGGAACTAAACAATTTGTATACAGTTGGGAAACAGATTTTACTATAAGAACTTGAGTGCGATACATTCTTAACTGTCATCGTCAATGCATGGAAAGACAAACCTTAAGGCAATAGCGGCATTAGAATTAGCAACACTAATTTATACGAGCACTTTTGTTATCGACGGCTGAAGACACTCCTATGCTATTCTATGTTTTTATACTTCTTTTAACCAAAATGTTTAGATCTAAAAAATGGTAAGATATCAATAAATGCATTATGGAACGTACTCGATTTAGTAACGCGTAAGTGAGATATTTTTGTCAAATAATATTTCAGATGTATTAGTCATAACAAGAAAACACATATTTGAAGTATGCTGTAATGATGATCGACAGAAATCTACTTCTGTTCTTTACGTATACATGTAGCGTGTTTGTTACATGACAAAATTTGTATAATATCTTTAAACGTTTTGTTACGTTTTCGGATTTAAAAATGGTTGTCCAAAACGGCCCTCTTCAAACAAGTAAAATCAACTTAACGGGTTATGTTGCCTTGATGAGCACATGGAATTGTGAAAAGTATAATAAAGTAGCATTGTTAATGTGAGAATTCTGTTTCATTTAGCTTGACGATAAACGAAATATCTAATAAATTGTCGTACAGGCCACATCAAATTGGTCAAGTTGTATATCATGGAGTCTTTGTTAACGGCTGTTAAAAGAGTTTCTCCCCTTTTCAATTTGACTTTTTGTTAAATATCTTTGATAATCATTGTGTTTTATTAATATTAATGATGATATTCAAAATTTGCAGATATAATTACCAGATTCAGTTTTTAAAAAAAGACCTGTTTCTTTTTAGTCATAATGGTATAGGGCCTGTCTGGTTTTAGGCCTTCTGTCAATTCTGTCGTGAAAAAAATGTATCGCTAAAACAGTCATATTGATTCCTGCAGACATTACCAAGTAAAACTAGAGCTATCACTAAATGTGATTAATAACCCCGCAAGACCGCTTCGGAACTGAGGAAGTTATTAGTAACAGAATACGTTGCAAAAAATTGAAAAAGAGTTATGGTTGTGGGCAATTAAAGATAGTTGTGGTTCTTGTACATTGCATTTCCTGTCATTGTGCTTGACCATTGTATGAAGTTGCACTGAATTCCAACCAGTAGTTTTTACGTTATGCTCTGGACAAGGAAAACCAACAAAGGGCAATGTCTGTGCAAATACTTAAATGGAGTTATAGCTCTTATACAATGCACTTCCTGTCATTGTACTTGACCATTGTATAAAGTTGCACAAAATTCCAACGAGTAGTTTTTAAGTTACGCTGCTGACAAGGAAAACCAACAAAGAGCAAAAACTGAGCATGTCGTGAAGATAGAAATATAGCTCTTGTACATTGTACTTTCTCTCATTGTGCTTGACCATTGTATGAAGTTGCATTCAATTCTAACTAGTAGTTTTCAAGTTATGTTCTGGAGAAGGAAATCCAACAAAGGGCAGTAACTCTGCAAAAATTGAAGATGGAGTTATAACTCTTGTACACTGCACTTTCTCTCATTGTGCTTGAACATTGCATGAAGCTGCACTGAATTCCAACGGTAGTTTTAAATTTATGTTCTTGTAAAGGAAATCCAACAAAGGGCAATAACTCTGCAAATATTGAAGATGGAGTTATAGCTATTATACTTTGCACTTTCTGTCAATGTGCTTGATCACTGAGTAAAGTTGCAATGAATTCCAACCAGTAGTTTTAAAGTTATGCTGCGGACAAGGAAAACCAACAAAGGGCAATAACTCTGCGAATAGTGAAGATGAAGTTATAATTCTTAAACACTGCATTTTTTCTCATTGTGCTTGATCAGTGTTTGAAAGTGCATTGAATTCCAACCAGCAGTTTTCAAGTTATGCTCCATACAAAGGAAAACAAACAAAGGGCGATTACTCTACAAATAGTAAAGTTGAAGTTATAATTCTTAAATACTGCAATTTCTCTTATTGTGTTTGACCATTGTATGAAGTTGCACTGAATTCCAACCAGTTGTTTTCAAGTTATGCTGCGGACAAGGAAAACCAACAAAGGGCAATAACTCTGCAAATGGTGAAGGTTGAGTTACGAATTTTAAACATTCCTCTTTCTCTCATTGTTCTTGACCATAGTATGAAGTTGCACTGAATTCCAATCAGTAGTTTTCAAGTTATGCTCCAGACAAGGAAAACCAATAAAGGGTATTACTCTACAAATAGTGAAGATGGATAATGATTCTTAAACACTGCACTTTCTTTTATTGTGCTTGACCATTCTATGAAATTGCACTGAATTCCAACCAGTAGTTTTCATGTTATGTTCCATACAAAGGAAAACCAATAAAGGACAATAACTGTGCAAATAGTGAAGATGGAGTTACGATTCTTACACTGCGAAAAATATGTAGATATACGGGAGTGTACAGAATTCCGTATATCATTAATATACGGATAAAAATACGGAAAACATAAAATACGGAGGTGTACGGGGTCGTATATTCGGCAAATCCGTATATGACCAAAATACGGTGTTCCGTATACTTACAAAATACGGAAAACTAGATATACGGTGTCCGTATTTTTCTAAAATACGGGAACGTCATAATAAGTCCGTATATTACTAAAATACGGCATCCCGTATTCTTACAAATACAGGAGTGTGCTTGCAATTCCGTATATTACTCGAATACGGCATTCCGTATATTTGAAAATACGAATATAATATCGGTCATTGTTACACAGTTACAGTTATATAGAGTTATAATGACTAGTTGAAACAAAGGATCTTTATATAGCAAAATGTTTTCTTTTCGTAATAATGTTTTTCCTTTTTTCCTTTTTTCTTTCTTTTTTATTTATTTATTTATTTTTTTTTTTGGGGGGGGGGGGGGGGGGGGTCTGTCAAAACTAAATTCCACTCTTGATTTTATGCCGGATATAAATCATAATCCGATGCGGGCGTCTTAAACTTGAAAACGAAATTAAAATGAAACCGACTTAACTTTAATTAGTCTGCCCGTGTCTATTTTCTAATTTTTATCTCCAAGGTGATCAGTGATGTCCTTTATTGTCTTAACCAAATTGCAGTATTGGATTGTTAAAGCCGGATATGGATCATAGTTCACAGCAGGGTTTTCAAGTTTTTAGCCTCTTGTTAAAATTTTCTTTGCTGTCTGATCTAATATTGCGTAACAGTGATGTACTTTATTGTCTTAAAACAACATTACGATTTAAAGTAGGTTTTCTATGGTGATATTATTTATACTTAAATGTGCTCTTAGGTCTGCTTGTGTTTCCGTCTTTTAGAAGAAGAAATAAACTGTGATGACTTTTAAAAATTAAAAACAAGTAGCAGGTTCAATTATTCTTAAAAAGACCTTCTGTTGAAATAATTAGTTTGCCTTTGCTTTGATTACATCGAACATGTAGATCTAATTTATCTAAAATGTCATGTTTATGGTTAGACATCTTTTTTCACCTACGATGAAACATGATTACTTATAAACAGCAAAGAAATTTAAGCCAGTAATACAACATTTAAAATTTTGCTTCAGAAAGTTAAACAGCTTCATAACATTAAACTAGCTTAACCAGTTTGCTGTATGTTATAACAATAAACAAAACGTTTGTTTGCTATGAGATATCAATTATCAATTAATACATAGAACGAATAATCAATTTACAGTTACAATTTACTTAGATGAATCATAGATAACATCTCAATCTGACGAACTGTTAAATTAAGCTCTTGTGATATTCTCCGGTAGATTAATTCTTTTTATTTTATCAAAATTTCACGAAAAACTGCTTTTAAAAATAAGAAGTACATGTTTCTATCTTAAAAAGAAATCTGTATAAAAGCGTACAGTTACATGGGTGTCATAATTATTTCGTTTCCCGTAGTACAAGAAATATCATCAACAATAATATTTAAAATAAGAAGAGAAAAAAAGCAAACGTATTATTTGTAAGATCAACATCTTACAAACGTACGTTTGTGCATTGAAGCTATTATTTTTTTCTGCATACACAAACTCAAATGCTGTACATGTTAACACTTTGCAAAAAAAGAAAAAAAAGAAAAAAAATCCGAAATGCAAGAAATAAATATTAGAGAAAAGGTCTATTCAGCCACAGATGCTAAATTACATATAACAATCAGGAACAAATAAAGACCATGTTTTATAGCCTTCAGGCATTTTCTCAAGAGCAAATTTTGTTACTCAAGTGTTTTACGAACACCGACAAAGACAATTAACGGTGACTTATCAAAACAAAGCCAGTATGTCACCCCCATATTACGTAACCACATCCCTTCACCACAGGACACCGCAAAAGACAAAAGAGTGTGATAATAATAGAAGCGCTAAATAATGCACTTTTATTGTCAAGTATTGTTTGAAACTGTATCATAGAATAAAACAATTTTTAGTTAACATTCTACATCAACATGCGGTTGATGAGCGAAATGTTTAATTTTGTCCATTTTGTAAACTTTCAGAGGTGTTCAAATAATTGAAATCATATTTTCCACTTTTGAAAAGGAACAGTTATATGTGTTTTACACAACTCAATCTTTAATTTTGAACAGTCATTGGTCTTTTTTCACCGTCTTTTATGTATTTAATAATTGAAGTTAATAATATATTCAAGTCAGGAATAAAACAAACAGAAAAGTAATAATAATGCAATAAAATGATGTCACAGAATTCACGCGATAAAAGATAGCATGTCACCTTGAAAGGTGTTAAAGTTATACAATGTTTTACGGGACTTAGGCATCACAGCGAAGTTAAGCAGCCTTTTAATGGCGGACAGTCACGTGACGGCGGCGTTTAATTTATCAATTATGGAACGGTCTATATGTGTGCTATAACTTCAGAAGCAGATATAAGATCTTCGGTAATGATCAATATTTATACATTATAAACAGCTTTTTAAAGGCTCACATTTTTTATTTAAAGAGGTTCACTCAGTTATTATCATAATTTAGGCATCACACAAAGTCAGGGGTGTTAAAGTCTTCGTTTTTATTTTATTATTTGCGATGATAGGTTTTTGTTGTTTTTTTTTCTCAAGACTAGCCGTACAAGATAATGATTTTTGCGCAGGTGGATCGAGATACCAGGGTATTTTGGCGACAACATCAACCAAGAAAACCATATTCATCAAGTTTTATTTACTAGATTGGTTCTCTTTTATTATAAAAAAAAATTAGTTCCCCAAGACGAGAAAGAGAAATATACTGTACCAGTCAGTGTAACAAGGCACATACCATGTGACCAGATCGCCCCAATCAAAGGTAGCGTGGGTTTATTCCATGTGATCAATCCCACCAATCAAAGGAAGCGTGGATTAATTTCATGTGATCAGATTGCACCAATCAAGTATAACTTGTGTTCACCTATCCAATCATTTCTTTGGGCGCGAAATGGAGGAAGCAGATTTCACCAATTCATGTCTCAAAAATTGCCTTTTTCGAAGTCTTCGTCGTTTTGAAAGTAAGATGTGGTAAGTCAAAGTTTTTGTATAATACTTTTCAGTTTTACTGAACTCATGCTTGGAATTAAATGCTTGATCATGCCCTGCAATGAATGGCTTATGATGATTTTTGTATGCTTCTGTTTTTAAACGGGTGTTGGTAAGTTCGGTAAAGTGTTGTTCAACGTCAAAATTAAATTCGTATTGTAGATATTAAACTGAATTTTCTTTTGAAAAATATTCAGATATTATATCAAATGACAAGCTACGATTAGTTATTGATGTATCGAGTATTGATGTGTTGCGGTATATTGTAAAAGTTTTATATATTTTAAATGTGTTTTCATTTTAATACATTGCCGTTATTAGATCATAAACCGATTTAAATCAAAGATCTTGCTGTAACCATTGAATACATTACTTCCTTCGGCGTCATTTTAAGTGTAAAAAAGTAACTATGATTATAAAATTTTAGAGTCAGCTATAATAATTTTTATAAAGACAATTACATGACAAACACAAATTATATAATTACCTGCGGAGACAAATTAATAACCTGTGTAACGACCGACACGTGTCGTTAGCACCTTTCTATGATCAGCAGTGTACCCCAGCATGCCTTTTCACACCTACTTTATCACCTTTACACGGGTACATACAGTATTTCTATTGTTACCGATTTTTCTTTTTTTCACTATAAAATTATTTTACCGATATTTCGGTAAATCATTTGCATATTAAGAGGTAAGTGAGACTGAATAATTCTGTGTATAAGCCCTGATAGATAATTGATTATTTGTTTTAACATTCACAAATGTCGGCAATTAGACAATTAACTATTTCATGATCGAAATCAAAATTAAGAAAATTAAATATGATTCTATAAGACGCATTGGCAATGAAATTGTAAAATGTGTAACATCCTGTTCCTAGTTCCTTAATATGATTGACTAAAGAATTGTTGTAATTGACAACGCATGTACATACACTAAAAAGTTTTTATAATTTGATAAGAATAAATATTTTCATCGGCGCTAAGAACTCACAACGCTAATCAATAAACTAGTGTATATAGCATATTAAGCAGAACAGAACATAACAATATATGTTTTTATCAAGGTTTTTACATGGGGTATATCAAACGGCGGCACGAAATACCCAAATACACCCAAATATACCCAAATACACTTCAAGTATACTTCAACACTGATGAAAGACAGCTTGTAACAAATACCTATTGTAAAGTTCTTTTCTACAAAAGCACAGATGAACTGGAAAATGAAAATCAATAGCAAAAATTTTAATATTCAGTCATACATATTAGTCACATTTCGGACACAAACGGCTATCGTAAGATTTACACTCTGTGAAAAACATATATTTATGCAGGTTGTTTCCCTATGTGAATGCTAGAGAATCGTTTTATAGTTCGAACTTTATACTCTTTTAACTAATTTTCCATTAAGATTGTTATTCTTATTTTCAGATACTTCTTTTTATGAACTGCATACTTTTTTTATATTTGAGGCATTATAATTATATTTATAATACCTTATTGGTAATTGTCACAAGGTTTTGTTTTCACAGTACCGTACATGAAAAGAATCCTGTATACAAACAAATGAGCATTAAATTAAAAATTACCATAAAAACTTATATTTTCTCCACAAATATTTGGAGTTAAGTGTATAATTTTGCTTGATTTATAAGAATGTGTTGATAAAATGATACAATTTAAGTGTATTTTGGTGTATTTGGGTATATTTGGGTGTATTTGGGTATTTCGTGCTGCCCTATATCAAATGCTTTGTAGTCGGAAACAAAAGTTAAATGACCCCGGAACAAGAAATTACTTCAGTTTTTTCCATAAAGGGAAAAAATCAGATAATACATATAAAAAACAAAGAACAAATAACTGCTGAGTTCGGTACGTTGTATTTAGGGACATTGTTTTGGGGGACCTAATTTATCAAAATTATTCCTATAAATTAAAGGAAAAATTTCAACAAAAACAGTTTTGATTATGATGTTGTTATAGAACTTAAGATGGTGGTTAATCAAATTACCATGTCATTAATAAAGGTGTTGATTAGATGTTGTATGATACACTTGACCTGTTACGGTAAAAGTGTTTATCAAGTTAGTGAATACTTATGCCATAATAACAAAATTTATTCGTAAGTCAGTTTAGCTTTTCTCCTTATTCTATAGGGTTAGCGTTTTATGCCGTCCCGCGACTGACTCACAGATCATCACAGGCATAATGTTAATAATGTACATTAGAAATTAATAGTGCCGTGGTTCAGTGGTATACCTAGCGAAAAAAGAATTACTGATTTGAAGGACATGAGTTTGCACACCGTTAGGTCAACAACATTTTTCTTCCATTCTGAAGGTGTATAGAGGCGTTAAATTATGTTGTTGGTTTTTTCTCATGATATTTTGATTTCTCTTTAATTTTCAGAAGAACAGCTTCTTTAAGTAATACGCTTTGTTCCCGTTTTTTACATTCATAAATATATTTTCTTCAATGTAATATAACTAATGAATTTGTTACTGGAATATAGATTAAAAATATGTTTTTTACCCGTCTTCTATGAAACATAACATCTCTTCACGTGCTTCGACAGGTCACGTGCATCACTCAGTAGCGGTATATAATTCATTTTTTTCAGAGAAATGTAGGACAAAGAATTAAATAAATAACATATTCAATATGTATGAAAATGATAAAGGCAGTTATATTTAAATTTCTTCTCCTTACTTATCTTTTCTTCGCTTTACTTATATTTACCTTACTTCTCCTTACTAATCTCTACGCATCCTTACTTTTGATATTTATGCATGCTTACTTATCTTTATGTATCCTTACTTCTTATTTGTCTTTATATATCCATACTTCCTTACGTTTATGCACACCATATTTTTTGCAAAATGCGCATGCGCAACTTTTAAACATGTGAAAAATAATTCTATGTAAAACTGCGAACACACAAAAAAGTAAGAATGAGCGTAATTAATTGATGAAATATGCAACTCTTAATCATCCCAGCATCTTTCCGTGACAATAACAATTTCGAAATAGGTAATACAATTTTTTATGCAAAAGTGATCAAACACAGACAGTAAATGTTTAAAAGTAATAATTGAAAATTAATTAAAATACAAAATCAATACTATCATTTTGTATTTTCAGACAAATGGACCTTCATGATGCCATTGCAGAGCTGCAGGAGCAGATGCGAGTCTTGCACGAGTCCCAGTAAAAAAGACACAGCCACAAGCGAATGAAGCAGAATAAAAGAACAAAAAGAATAAAACTTTATGAAATGCACGTTGTAAATGCATGTCCTTGTTAGAAACAGTGAAATAACTCACAATAATCCTATAAATTAAGTATGTTTATCTGTGCAAGTGAAACAGGGTGTTATATATAAGCTGTGATCGTAGCAAGTAAAAATGCCACTTCCACATAGTTTTATAAGATTTTTAAAAATATTTCTCATTTATATGTTGTACAGCTAAACAATGACCCGTGACTACATACAAATACAGTGATACTTGGATTTCTATTGATTAACGATAACGTATGAAACAGTACCAATGGCATGAGCTGACAAATCTTTGATATTACATATGTTATTGTAATTTGAATATATGTTTCCAAGTGGCCAAGGTTCACTAGTCATTGTTTGCATAACTTCAAGATTGATTTCAGTTATGTTCTTATCATTGCAATATGCTTGGTTTTATTATTGATTGTTGCTCTTTTATGATCATATTACATTTATTAATAAACTTGTTCATAAAATACTATTCATTAAATTCAGAACTAATTTGAATTACTTTTGTTTGTGCACATCCTCATCCTTTATAAGTTACTGAGTTAATTTTTATCATGCTTATGGCATATTTCGTGTACGCCAAAGTAAACTTTCTGTCAGTATATCTATTAAAAAAAGGTATGTTTCCTACCGTTCTCTCAGACATTGCAGGTCTTTATATTTTTTCGTATGCTTCAAGTAGATACGATGAGGATCTTAACTAGTCCGTTCTAGAAATGAGTAGTAACTACATATAATGATCCCGCACATCATGTACATGAAAATTATCGGTCTCTATTTGGTTCCCGTATCCTGTAATATATCATGTCCGTATTCTTGATCCGTACATGTTATATAATAAGTCCGTATATGTGTCATGTACGGCTTTTAGCTTTCCCGTATTCATTGAAAATACAATTCCGTATTTCCTACGTATATCTACAGTATACAAAGTCCGTATTCTTGCCCCGTATTTGTGTCATATACGCTTTTAAGCATTTCCGTATTCTATGAAAATACATTTCCGTATATTCGTCGTATATCACTAGTATACATAGTCCGTATATGCATCATGTACGATTTTTAGCTTTCCCGTATTCTATAAAAATACAAGTCCGTATATTGGTAAACTAGATGTTGTTATAGCCCGTATATGGCTGAAATACAGGTTTCGTACTGAGCGTATATTACAAATATACGGACACATATACATACATGTATATTGGAAGAATACGGAAATCCGTATTTGTATGACAAATATACGGAGTTCCCGTATACCCGATGTTCCGAATACGGATTAGTATATTATGTCCGTATATTATGCGAATACGTCCCGTATATGCCCGTATATCTAAAAAATACGGGACCGTACACTTCCGTATATTGATGTATTTTTCGCAGTGTTAAACAATGCACTTCCTCTCATTTTGCTCGACCATTGTGTGAAGTTGCATTGAATTCCAACCAGTTGTTTTCAAGTTATGCTCCGAACAAGGAGCAACCCGACCAACCGCCCGCCTGACCGACCACCGGGTGACTCCTATATACTCCCCAAACTTCGTTTCGTGGGTATAAAAGCATAATCATTGTGTGTTTAAAAGATATTTGTACGCTGCGCGATGAGGCAAATCCAAATTGAATGTTTGTACATGTGCATACGATTTAGTGTTTCGACCAAACTGATGGTCCACTTAAACAGCGTGAATAGAACAAAATCAGTTGTAATTAGAAAAGCTCAGTTTTTATTTTGCTGGACATGTTCATGCTACAATATTTTTCACATAAGTGTAATGGAACTGGAAGTGGAATATTTAGAGAGTAATCTTTGAAACAAGGCTGTTTGGCTAGCCCGATCTTATCTTTATTTTGTTTATTGACGAGTTTCAACGTTATATGGAACAAAATAATGTGGCAGGTTTACAGTTACACCCTGATATATAACAGTTATTTTTATCAATGACTGCAGATTATGGAGCCTTACTGGCAGACACTATATTTGGGTAACAAAGAAAACTGCATGTATTCTCTAATTTTTGTCATACTTCGAGGTTAAAAGTAAATGAAGACAAACAAAAATTGTAGTTTTTAAAAATTATTGTTCGTAAGCAAGAAATGAAAAATGGACATACAGAAACACTCGTATTGAAGTGGTTTATTACTTTTGTTATATAGGTTTAACATTTACACGACAAGTGACCATGTATTATATGGTCCATGAACTACGTATTAATAGCAAACAGTTATTTTTATCCATTTTTAATTCTTTTATGTACTTCAGGGCAACTACGACATACAATATTTTTTTTTAATTTGACAGCAAAATAGGTCTCCAGCTGTTTTATGGTAACAAAATATGGTGTTTTACAAATTCAAAGAATTTGAACGTGTCTAGTATTATGCATGTAAAAGAATTATGTGCACAAAACGAAGAATCATCAAATATTGACGTACTCGGCGACTGTGGTATATACCCTTTGTATACAACAATGAATTAAAGGTCAATTAAATATTGGCTCAAAATACTGAAAGTGTCAAACGAGAGGTTTGTTAAGAAATGTTATACCAGGATGTTAAATGATTACTCTTACGGGCATATAAATTGGACATCAGCTATAAAAACTGTTTAATTAGCTATAGATTCGGATTTGCATTGTATAACCAGTCTTTTCAAAATGAAAATGTATTTCTGAAAAAGTTTCAAATTAGTATTAAAGATGAATTTAAACAGGAGTGGAATTATCATGTATGTAGCAATGGTAAACTTGTATTTTATAAAGAGGAGGTCAAAGGTTAGTCTGACTTTGAAAAGTATTTAGATGTTTCAGATTAAAAATAGCTCAAATACGCCTACGTTAATTTTAGTTTAAGCAGTCATGATTTAGAAATAGAGAAAGGGATAAACTGTCACTGAACTCATGTAAATTTATTTGTTTTTTATTAAGATCTTTCAAAATAATGAAAAATTAATGTTTGTGCAGGATATTATTTTTTTCATTTTCCGTTTCCGATAACAAACATTGTTATGCTAGAGAAGTTTACACGCTGTCTGAACACGCCGTGTGTACATGTAAGCTATCGAGAAGCGTCATAAGCTACAGTGTCATTGGCTGGGATATAAATAACAATAGTGGAAATTCCATGTTATTGAAAAGACAGAAATAAAATGCGTCGTCTTCAGATCTTACCGAAGGGAGATCGTGAACTTCAGTCAGATTAGGCCGGAAGCCTAATAGCAATACACATTTGTCTTCTATACAAAAAAGTGTAGTATATACATTATAACGAATAAATTTGATTGGTCAATCATGCGAACGTGGCTAAACACGTTTAACAAAGCGAAATTTGAGGAGGCACCGTGGTCCAGGGATAGAGCGCAGGACTCCGGATCCGGAGGTCGCGGGTTCGAATCCCGCCAGAGGCGAGATTTTCTCACGATCTTCACATTCCTCCGCGCTGCGCGAATACTGGTATGGAACACAGGAAGCAGTCATCAAGCGTGATGAATCTAAGTTGTAAGAACTTGTATCGAAATCGATGTAAAAAAAATGAGTCTCAACTAACATAGCGAAATGAGAATTTAAAATACAGTGGACGTATCTTAACACGATTTACACAGTAAAATTTCATTTAAATTGATGTGAACTAAAATAAACTATAAATAGATGTAAAATATCCAAAACAAATTCACTTAATACAGTATATACAAAAGCAAAAACAGTGTTACACCGTATCGAAGTATAAATCACTGCATTCCACTGTATGGTTGGTGATCAAATTTAACCCATTAGTGTAAGCATGCATGCCGTCTACTTTAGGGAAAAATATCAGTCGATACGTCAGTAGTGTTTCATCCGACTGATCCCAAAAACTCCCTCCCAAATCAAGATGGTAGCTTTTACATAGAATATATAGGAAACAAGACAGTTAGTGTTCTGAAGGTATGCCCTTAACTACTATCGACAGATTCATTCAGCAAATTTATACAATTGTGTCGCATAGAAGTTTTTATACCAAAAACTGTGTCCCAATCGTTGACAAATAGGTGATGTTTCCAATCAGATGCTATTTTTCTTTTCAAAATATTTGCCAAAAATTCTTAGCCGGAACGTTGTGTCCGCGCCGGCTCCTCTTGAAACCGTTTTCTTGGAAGATAGGGCTGGCATAAAAGTGAATATCAGGGAAGAAGTCTTATTGTTTTCTAACCTACAGATTAAAATATTCAAGTTTTATCGCAAAGTTGATGACTCTATGTCTCAGGGAAAATGCCGATCTCGCTTCGTGCTTTCATTTGTTCTCAAATGCTATGATGGCACAGACATTTTCATTAAAATAAAAAAAAATTGACAAAATTGCACTCTGGAGGGTGTTGTAAAAGGTTTGTATTAAAGCTTTCACTTGATTAGAGAACACACAAAAATCAAGTAAAAAGCGATGCAAATGCAAAGACATACCTCCTGTCATTGTTTTCATCTGTAATCTTGTCGGATCAAGGAAACTCCAAAATAGGACACTGCTACCAGCATTGCATGAAAAAGATCTATCGAGTTATATAAAATTATAGAAAAAATACACCTACCGACTATAGAAACAGTCCAGGAATTAAAACTAATTCGTTCAGAATTTAATTATAAATGATCTAAGCATGGATTTACCTCACATCACACAAGTGATATAACCTGTAAACCAAGCTGTAAATATAGAGTAAAATGGATGTATCAATGAGACAGTCAACAGTTTTGTAGCCTAGATTCAAATTACTCTGGTTCAATTTCTGTAATAAAGGCAGTGGTGGTGGACGAGTGGTTATGAAGTAAAATTCCTCGAAATGAATTTGATATCCACGTACACCTGTATCTTTCTTATCTAAACTGTGGCATCAGGCTGTTGGTGAACACGAAAACAAGTAAACAAGTGATAAAAACGACAATAAACTAGCTGGTGTCGGATCAGTGGTATAAGGGGGTAACTTATTAAAGGACAGTTTATCCATGGGTTGCGAGTTTGCCCCTAAACTACTGCTCCATCATTAACACAACTTATCGTCTTTCAGATTAGACGTTTAACTGCGGTCCCAAGTATTGTGCTGTACGTTTAACATTTAAAAGAACCAGGCAATTCTCTGCAATTTTCTGTATCTTTCACAACACAAAATTAAATTAACTTTTCAACGGACGTCGGTAATGTCGTAAGCTGTTATTGAAGAGAAATGAATTATAGGTCGGTCGGTCAGTCGGTAGATTAATAGAGAATATATAGTTGATTTCAGAGATGGAGAAAGATTATCTGATGACCCTTGGCTGTCTATTTCGGAAACACAAAACACCCAAATACACCATACCCAAATACTGTTGACCAGCGTAATTTAATCAATCATTCTCAATATAAACAAAATAACAAAGTCTTCCAAGTGCTTTTTAGTTAGTTTATGATAGGAAAGAATAAGATGGCTTATTTCAATCTCATTTTAAACAGAAACAATAATTGCCTGACAATAATTGTAACAATAAGCATTACATAACATCTGAGTTGACAAATTTCGTTTTAATTAAAATTCGAAATCATTTAAGCAAATATAATTTTAACTTAATTTTATTTTTTTAGTACGTGCAGAAAATTTTAAGATTAAAAAAGTAAAAGTAATTATAGATGAAATTAAGAATGTCTCACCTTCATATTCTATACGCACTAGGTTTGATAAAGATTTATTTCAAAATGACAAGACATAAGTTGAAGAGATTCTACAGTTACAGTTCGGTTTTGATGACTAGACTAAGCAGGAATTTATTGATCAAATGATATATTTTACCAATAGTTGGTTGTTATTGGGTTTTTATGGGAATTTCGTGCTGTCTGCATTTCAAGCCTTCGCTCTTAACCGGGTAATTCAATTAATCTTGTCTGCATGAAAAATAAAAGAACAAACCAAAGAATCATATCTGCGAGGTCACTTCAGATTAATCACAAGGGGTAAAAATCACAGGGAACCAGAAGAATCATATAGATGCCGTCACGTAAGATCAACCACAGAATGTGTATATAGTTTTGGATTCAAATGTGTATACAAAATACATATATAATCTGTACTACGGAATTTAAATGTGTATACAAAAAATCGTATTCGGATTCAAATGTGGACACAAAAAGGCATACAAATGAAGATACAGCCTGAAGTATGGGATTCAAATGGGCTTTTGAAAAAAACGCACTTCTAACCTTTAGCTACGGATTAAATCGGCATTCGAAGTTAAAGGTCATGATTGTTTTTATGATATTTAGATCATGTTTAAAAGTGGGTCATGCAGTCTCAAGGAAGAAGGTCATCGTGCTAAATGAGATATTTTCAACCTGGTCATCATAAAAATTTGTCATATTTTTCGTGTTGATGATATCTAGAACATCTTAAACCTCGGTCGCCTTGGGTCAACAAAATAGGTCACCTTGCTAGATGCCATATTTTCAAATCAATTTTCATTAAAAAACTGCTGATGATATCTTAATATGTGACAAAACAGTAGATCATCCTTTTGATGTTATATTTTCAACCAGATCTTCATTAACAATTTGACGGCAATATTTAGGTCTTAATTATAGGTGTGATGTACGTCTTCCGGCAAGAAGCTATATTTTCTCCCTTCTCATCCAAAACAAGTAGTCACAATGTCTGTTTTGATGATACTCAGCTCATGTGCAAAAGTGTTTTAACGTGGGACTTAAAAGTAGGCCACAGCGGTAGGAGCCATATTTTCTATCTCTTCTTTATTAATAATTGTAATGTTTGTGTTGATGCTAACTATATTACATTCAAAAGGGTGTCACGTTGGATAAAACGTAGGTTACCTGATTAGAGACCATATAGTCCACCTGATCTTCATGAAATGTTGTCATAATGATGTTTGTCTTGATAATAGCTTAGTCATGTTGGAAATTGAGTCATATGATTTCAGAAAAGTAAGTCACCATCCTATGACATATAACTTTACAGAATTTACTCTAACTTGCTTTTTTGCCTCCTTTTCTTTGGTTTTTTACTTCATTTCTTATAGAGTAGGTCATGAGGCAAATGATTACTCAGGTGAGCAACTTTGTCCCTTTTGTTAATTTATTGAATTATTTAATTCGTGAAGATCTGTAAATGCCATATTAAACATGAAGGATATAAAAAAAGTGTTCATAATAATCGTGTTTTTATATATATTTATTTTTTTGTAATTTCATGTTTTTTAATGTAATGCTCTTAACTGACTTTTCAAACTATTCCACCTCTTATGACAATTAACTGCGAATGATCTTTTCACTCAACATACTCCTGTTACAATCCAAAGATTTTCTGTTGTTCATAATAAGATACAGCTTTCAATATTTTCTAAAAAGTAACTAAAGCCGAGCGTTGGCTTCCGCAAGTCATGCTTCTGTTTAAAAAGAACGGTCGAAATTTTTGAGAATACGCATACAATTTTTACAAAGTGAAGTCTACTGAATCAAACGCCAAGATTATCCTCTATTACTCTATCAAATAGTCGAAATGTGTATACTTTTTCAAAGCGTTTATTGAAGTTTTATTTTAAAACCCACTATAAAATAATGAAATAAATGAAGATAGAAAGCACACCTCAAAAGAAAATTAACTCAGACTGTAACCATTTTGTTACATATAGACTGATAGTTTAGAGAATCATTATGTTTCTGCGTAACCAGAAGCTTAAAACAATGGCCATTTTTAAAAACAAAAAAGAATGTGAACAAGCTTTTGCATAATCGTAGTTACTTCTTCCGTGTAAAATTAAAAACGGAAAATATCAAAAAGTATGTACTAAAAGGTAAGAACAATCATTTCTTTATTCCGTTTTTATCAAGCTTTTTAATTTTGACACAACACATCATTCAGGTTTGAGCAGTAATTCATACAGATACTCGAAAGAAGCTAATATAAAGAGCGTTATATATTTACATTAAAACACAAATGTTTCAAATGGTACTGTTTTCCAGTGTAATGTTTATGGTTTCATATTACAAAAATGTAATAATACGCCGACACGCTTGGGTCAGACAACAATCACCATAACTTATTACGCAACTTAAGGTACAAGATGATTAAATAATTTGCACATATCTTTTAATAAATTTAATAGATCTATATGATAACCTAGCTTTTCTTTATGTGCACGGTTAATAATCATGTATAAATGTGCAGGGTATAATTGACTTATGACTTGGGTAATTCAAACGTAAACTTTTGATATAAAACTCGGTAGGAGACTAAGGCTTATTTACAAGAAGATATTTTTTCTGTTTGAAAAAAAGGACTTTTGGAATAAATCGTTAAATCAACCCAAATTCGGCTTCAGTTCAGAAATATAAACTTTGTGAAATTCAAAATTCGACTTATACTTTGTTCGTTTCAACCATTAACTTTTCACCTACAGAGCAGAGGAGAAATATATCCAACATTATGGAACGCTAATACTTATTTCTAAGTATATTTCTTAAATTGCTATGTATTCATGTAAGTTCACTTCACGAAATATTAAGATCTCATCACGACGCAAGTAAAGCATTTTTCAAAGTTTGAAATTCTAATTACCCCATGTCGATTGAACTTCACGACCTTTTGAAACTACTAGACGATATACCAATTACTATTCACGAAATATAAATACCAAATCACGAAGTAGGTAAAGTACTTGACGACATTTGAAATCCACATCACGATAATTAAATTGCACTTATCCAATTGTCGAAACTATTAGACGATAAAACAATTCCTCTTCAAAAAGTATATAAATTACAATACGAAGTGAGTTCATCACTTCATGAAATATGAGGAGCACATCACAAAATAAATTTACTACATAACAGTTAAAGAAATCTATTATGAAGGCAGATTTAGCGTGCCATAAAAGATGGTGGTAGTTGATTCGACAATACATAAACGGTTAACTGCTTTTAATATTTCAAAACCGTCCCATCCCTGTCAAATAAATATGCCTTTTGCTCGTGCATTTAAACAAAGTTTATAAATTTAAAGCTGTTTATTAAACTAATCAAGTTAATGAAATTCCAAACATGTAGAAGCAAATATGTCTTCAAACAATGTTAAAAAATTTAACCATATTCCAATCTTAGAAGCATCATCAATTTAAATCGTTTTTACAGAACGAAAAAGTTAACATAACTAGGTCAAGTTAAAGCATGCAGTGCGAGACGAGTTTTATGTTATTCAGCCGATTATTTGTCGAAAGCTCGTGTGAATTCAAAACAGTAGGTTACCAAATTATAAAATTATTATTTATCAACACTCAATTCATTAGCACAAACAATTCAAGTACAGCAAGAACATAGCCATTATCACTCAAAGTTGAAGCACACGGACAGGACAGACACAGAGACGCGCCAAATATACTGACAGTGGAATACTTTTTTATTTGTCTAGTCCTCTCATACTGCTGTAAAATAAGATACCTTTTCCTAATTGTTAAGGTCAACTCATGAGTGTAACCTGATCGCAAAAGGGGAAATGAATAATAACAATAATCATCTTTGTTTTATATTGTAATAAAACACAATTTTTGAACACATAATTGAAACAGTTTATAAGACATCAAAATATTGCCTTTTTTCTGATAAAATCCAGTCCGTTAAAACTGGAACTTTAACAAAGACATTTATTTGAAATGTTGTGCCCTACAAATAATGTTGTCAGTATTTATAAATACTGTGTGAGTCTGCCTTCATACATTGAGGCGGGCGTGCCCTTGACGCCGAGTCCAGTTGCTCGGAATACGGAGCCCGCAAGCGGTGTTTCTTTCCATTCGTCGTCTGAGACTCCTTCTGCAGAGCAAGTTATATACATCTCGTCGAAATTCTTCCCGCCAAAACAGCATGACGTAGTTCTCTTGGCAGGCACAGGTATTGACCCAATTTGCTTTCCTGGGAAAAAAAAACAAATTCCACACTCGAGTGAAATGAAAATGGGAAACATGTTTGCATAAAGTCATAATTCCATTTTTTCTATGAATTCAACTCAGCTAAAGTCATTTTTCCTTGCTCAAAATTACTCCAAAGACTATGCAAGCTTTGGTTCATTGCCGTAATGCATCAAAACTTACCAGTCTCAGGATCGAAGCGGATTACATGTCCGGCAAGGAAACAAGCGACCCAAAGCTTTCCGTCCGTGTCAATCGCCATGCCGTCAGGAAAACCGAGTGCCTGAATTGTCTCTTTATCACCAAAGTATACTGCTACTCTTTCATTGCCTAAAAACGAAAGAAACGCTATAGGTGGTAACAAACATAACTGAGGTAACGCAATCAATTTGGATATTTTTATTGTGCTTCCAATGAACATAACTAGAGCCCAGCCTGGAACTTTTTAGACTCTATTATAATTTTGGCACTTTTGAAGTATTCATATTGCAAAACTTTGTAAGATAAGTATGGTGCACCTAAGATAAGCAGAACATTCATTTACATAAATTACAAATAGTACTCTTAAAATTTTCAAAAGGAAATGATAAATAACCCATTGTACGCATCAAACTGTATCTTACTCATCGTCCCTGTCTTGATGTCAAAGTCATACGCAAACACTTTCCTAGGTATTGTATCAATGTAATACATGGTTTTATTGTCAGCCGACCATGCGAGTCCGTTAGACATGGTAACCCCTTCCTTATGCGTCTTCAGACTTCCGTCTATTTCTAGGCTGTACAGTGACCCCTGGTTTTCTTCCACCACGAGTGGGACATTCTCCAGCCCCTGAGTACCTGAAAATTGATCAAAGGTTGTACATTTTAATTATTAACACGCACTGTGGCGTCATAAGTTCAAATTCTACTTGAAGGTTGTTAACCAGGCTGCGAAAGAAATGATTGTCTTATTACTCGCAGCTGGCTTCCTCGATAATGAAAAACAATATCACTAGACACAAGTGTCTCGTGAGCAAGTGAGACATGCCATTTCAATTTGGGTGATTAGGGTGACACTAGAGTAAATACTTTAATATAATGTAAAAGTATAATAAAACTGCAAAACATGTCCGACATTTTATAACAAATATATTACATGTATACAAGATGCAGACGATATAAATGTATTTATAAAGGTAATTCAATTTCAAATTCTAAATTTACTATGTCTTAAAAAGCGGGATGAATTGTATTCGTGAAGCTTCTCTGCATCAGTAGCTAACATACCGAACCAAAGTCTTCCGGATGGGTCACACTTGCCGTCATTTATTTGAGTTTCCTTCCCTTCATCGACAGTATGCAAAACTTTGAGATTCTTTGTGTCCCATTCAAAGTGACAAATTGAGTTGCCTACAGACACAATATAGCCACCCTTTCTTCTCGGAACTATCAGGGAACATGTGGTATCTAAAAATAAGAGGGCCATGATAGCCCGTTATCGCTTACCTCAGAACCAGTTTAGTTATTATTCAAGTTTTCCTTACCGTATCTTTCAAAAGAAGAACACTGGTAATTCTGTCAAAGTTAAAATATGTTTTCAAAATTGTTCATGTGCTTCTTTTAACCAACCTAACTCAAACAAATATGATAAATGCACACCAATGGAATATTTCTGTGAACTAAGTTTAAAACTTGGCCAGTGGTTTTTGAGGACAAGATTTTCAAATATTTACATATAATGATTAAGTTGAAACTACTGTCTTTTTAATGAACCGGCATTGCTTCAAGGGATTTCAATAAAGGCCACTACAGAAACCTTTCTGGGAATTTTAAATGGGCCAAGGGTTTCTGAGCAGATGATTTTTTTTATGTAGTTGTGTACTTAAATGTTGCCCTGCCACCTGTCAGCAAAATATTTTACAAACAAAGATAACTAAAAGGAATTTGATAGCAGGCTAACTAAGGAGCATTTGTTTGAAACTGTTTTGAAATTGTGCAAGTGGTTTCTCAGAAGAAGAGTTTCAAAGTTTTCAGAAGAGTTGTATACTGAAGAGTTGTTTCGACCCCAGTTAGCAAAGATGTTTTAATAAACCATCATAACTTTTATTTGAAATCGTGCCAGCAGTTTCTGACAAGAAGATTTTCAAAGATTTCCGTATAGCCATATAGGGAAAACATGGCCCGCCCTTTGTAGGCTAGACTTTGAAGGCACCGAAGGTACATTTTTCTGAAGCTATTTCGAAATCGATCTGGTGAAGAAAAGGCATATCAGGAAAAGCCTCAGTCAGAAGACACAGACTCCCTACACAGTCAAAAATAGAGGAACAAAGATGACAGATTTTTAAAGTGATCGGTTAAAAAAACAAACACCACAAACAATTAACAAAAATGATAACTGTTGGGGTTACCGCCTTGGAACGGTCAGAGGCAAAACTTTTGCCGCTGGGGCTTAAACCAGGTTCTAAAGTGCACCAACCTGACACTTGCCCCAACAAATTTCCATAAGAACAAACAAGTTGTCTTGGTGAATTAACTCCAACCAACCCATCAACTAAATGTTGCATGCAAAAACACACGAATATATTAAACAACAAGAGCTGTCACTGGAAATTGACATATGCCCTTGAAATGTAGCTTTGAATTGAAACTGGTGTAAATATATAATTGAATATGCCTGTGGAAAAGAGATCAGACTAAAAATAGAGCATGAACTGAAGGTAAATGGTAAAGTAATGTTTTTCTGCTTCAGATTCTTATATGAAGGTTGAAGACATAATTATTCAATGAAATAGAAAGCTGTGAGTTTGGTTTTGAATATGAACAATATTGTTTTATTACTCCTACTGGTGTTTTATATATAACAAGGCTTGGTGACAAACATTCTGGTTTCAATATAATCCCCCAAGCAGTTTTGGAGATGAAGTTTGGACAAGATTTTAATACAGAGGTTATAGTAAACAAGACCTGTCCACAGACAGCACGCTCCACTTCTCAGTGCTGGATAATAAATTATAAGCCAAATCAAACAAGAGGCCCAAGTGAAATATTTGAGTGGGGGAGGGCAAGTACCTAGTCATATAAGATAAACAAAATTTGGTGGGGAGGTAACGTGGGGGGTGTAAGAAAGGGGGTCCCCATGCATTTTGGAGTCAAGTACCTATTTATTTAAAAAATAATAGAAAAAAATTGGTTTATAAAAAATTATTTCAAACTAAAGAAGTTCTTTTCCAATATAGGACAAAAAAGATTTTTTTTATATTTCTTTTGCGGGTGTGGGGGAGGGGGGATGGGTAAAGTAACTTCGTACCTACATCTTTAAATTTTTTTTTTTTGGAGAGGACGGGAATCCTATACACGGTGGGGGAGTCAAGTACCTACATATTTCTTGTTAAAAAAAGATAATTATAAATGAAAAAAAAATATTGGACGGAGGGGGGTTATGCCCAGGGGTGGGGAGTAAAGTCACTTCATACCTACATATTAAAAAAATAAAAGAATAAATTTTTAGAGGGGTGGGGTCATGGGGGTGGGGGTCCCATACAAGGTGCGGGCGGGGGAGTCAAGTACCTACATATTTTATAAAAGAGATAATCAAAATGTTGGGGTGATAATGCCAGGGCTGGGAGGGGGTCCCCAAGCAGAGGGGAGGTTGGAGGAGGGGGAAAGGAAGTACTTACCGATCTTCTGTAAGTTAAAGTTTATTTCTAGGCTTAAGAAAATTTTTCCTTACATATAAGTATAAGCAAAATCAAGTGACCCCTAGAGTGGGGCTAATTTTGACACCCAGGGACATGGGTACCGAAAATCTTTGCAGGGTTTTTGCTGGTGATCAAGTATTTCAAGTTTGAATGGAATATCTTTGACACTTTTTGAGAAATGGACATTAACAAAAAGGTTAACCAAGAAATTTTAAGTTGAAACAAGGGGCATAACTTTGCAAAATAAGTTTGAGGGTTATCTGCCCTTGAGAAATGGTGTCGCATTTTAATAGTGAACAAGTATTCCTAATTTGAAGTTAATAGCTTTGATAGTTTCTGAGAAACGGACCTTAACAAAAAGTTTAACTGACGCCGACGAGGGGGTCATGACAATAGCTCCACTTTTTTCTTTTGAAAAGTGGAGCTAAAAATGAATAAGGGCCCATAACACTGCCAAAAATAATCTGACCAGAAACTCATGACGATATGCACAGCTAAGTTTGGTGACAAACATTTCTGTGTAGTTTCAATGAAATCCTCCAAGCAGTTTTGAAGATAAGCGTGGACAAGATTTTAATATAGAAGTTAGAGTAAAAAATGACTAAGTGCCCATAACCCTGCCAAAATAATCTGAGCAGAAACTCCTGAAGATAAACACAACAAAGCTTGGTGACAAACGTTCCTGTGAAGTTTCAATGAAATCCTCAAAGTTGTTTTGGAAATGAAGTGGGGAGAAAACTTTAATATAGAAGTTAAACAAGAGAGCCAAGATGGCCCTATATCACTCACCTGAGAATCATTGCACAGAAACACAAAAATCAGGATGTAAGTTAGTAGGTCAAGGCCAAGATCATCCACGGTCAAAGATTTAATCTGCATGCAAAATTATCTAATGTTTCATTGTTGTAGCTGAACAGAACGTCTTCTAAGAATAGGCCCTGTGACCTATTTTTTTACCCTGGATGACCCATATACAATCCCATCCTAAATTTATCAAGACAAACATTCTGACCATATATTAGGAAAAATCGCAAGAAAAATACAGCTTCTATTGCGTACACAAGCTTTTTCTAAGATTTGACCCCGTGACCTAGTTTTTGACTCCAGATGATTCATATCAGCCTCAACCTAGATTTCACCAAGACAAACATTCTGACCAAGTTTCATAAAGATCAAATGAAAAATACAGCCTCTATCGCATACAAAAGATTTATCTAAGATTTGACCCCATGACCTAGTTTTTGAACCCAGATTACCCATATTCAATCCCAACCTAGAACTCATCAAGTCAAACATTCTGACAAAATATTAGGAAAATCGAATGGGAAATACAGCTTCTATTGTATAGACAAGGTTTTTCTAAGATTTGACCCCATGACCTAGTTTTTGACCCCAGATGAGCCATATACAATCTTAACCTAGATACCATAGAGACAAACATTCTGACCAAATATTAGGAAAATCGGATAAAAATTCCGCTTCTATCACATACACAAGCTTTTTCTAAGATTTGACCCCGTGATCTAGTTTTTGATCCCAGATAACCCATAAACAATCCCAACCTAGACCTCATCAAAACAAGCATTCTGACCAAATATTAGGAAAATCCAATGGAAAAGACGGCCTCTATCACATACACAAGGTTTTTCTAAGATTTGATCCCGTGACCTAGTTTTTGACCCCAAAGTCCAATATACAATCCCAACCTAGATACCACAGAGGCAAAGCTTCTGACCAAATATTAGAAAAATCAGATGAAAAATACAGCTTCTATCGCATACACAAGGTTTTTCTAAGATTTGACCCTGTGACCTAGGTTTTATCCCCAATTGACCCATTTACAATCCCAACCTAGATTTCATCAAGACAAACATTCTGACTAAATATTAGGAAAGTCGGATTAAAAATACAGCTTCTATCGCATACAAAAAGGTTTTTCTTAGATTGGACCCCGTGTCCTAGTTTTTGACCCCAGATGACCCATATACAATCCCAATTTAGATTTCATCAAGACAATTATTCTTACCAAATATTGGGAAGTCGAATGAAAAATACAGCTTCTATCGCATACACAAGCTTTTTCTTATATTTGACCCCGTGACCTAGTTTTTGACCCAAGATGACCCATATACAATCCCAACCTAGATTTCATCAAGACAAACATTCTGACCAAGTTTCATAAAGATCCAATGAAAAATACAGACTCTATCGCATACACAAGGCAAATGTGAACAGACAGACGACAGACGCCAAACGACAGACGACAGACAGACGATGGACATCCAGCGATCACAATAGCTCACCCTGAGCATTCGCTCAGGTGAGCTAAAAATGACTAAGTGCCCATAACTCTGCCAAAAATGATCCTGACGATATGCACAACTAGGCTTGGTGACAAACACTCCTGATAAGTTTTAATGAAATTCTCCAAGCGGTTTTGGAGATGAAGTGTTGACAAGACTTTAAGGTAGAAGTTAGGGTAAAAAGTACTAATATCTCTGCCAAAAAAAAATCCGAGCAGAACCTCCTGACGATATGCACAACTAGGCTTGGTGACAAACACTCCTGTTAAGTTTCAATGCAATCCCTCAAGCGGTTTTGGAGATGAAGCGATGACAAGATTTTAGGGTAAAAAAATGACTAAGTGCCCATAACTCTGCCAAAAATTAATCGAGCGGAAATCTGCTGACAATATACACAACTAGGCTTGGTGACAAACACTCCTGTTAAGTTTCAATGAAATCCCTCAAGCGGTTTTGGAGATGAAGCGAGGACAAGATTTTACAGGACAGACGGACGGACGGATGGACGGACGGACGGACACGCAGTGCGATTACTATGCCCCGAAGGTAGGCATTAAAATCTAATGGCATTTTAAAGTGCGAAGTCTATGTACTCAATGACCTTACTGAGACCAGAGCACTTAGAATCAAATCAGTAAGAACACGATGACAGGAATAAAAGATACAGGTCGATTTTCTACGTCCTTTTCAAGATTTCCCTAGAAACCTTATAAGCTTTAAATGCTATGATTAACAATTTATTTGGTATAAAGTTCCCACGTCAAGGTGACCTATGTAATAGCCTGTGATATTATCAATAATAATAATAATAATTATCAATGAAATGTGAACAAAATCAAATTATCAACTCTCAGCAGCCGTTGTGGCGTTGATATTTTCTGCCTTCCAAGTATAGGTCACAAAAGCATTTCCGGCGAAATAATCAGAAAACGTTTGAATGCATATTTTTTACCAAATTTATGTAACTCGTCTTTTCCTGTTTTGGCTGACCATCGGTGGACAACTCCCTTATCGATGTCAACGTAGAGCAGGGTCTCTGACCTCTCATCCCAGTGTGGGCCCTCCCCAACACCGAGGCAACTTTTCTCAATCACAGTTTCAACATTTACTGACATTTTGAGCGTGTTTTAATATCGTCTTGTCTAAACTGTAAAAAACAATTAAAGAAAACATATATATAGCTTGCCTTTAACATAATCACTTTGTATACTTTAATTTTACTAAATACCGCTGTCAAGAATAGTGCAAAAAGTTTATCGTGAGCCATTATTTATATTAAAGCTGTTTCAACCTCCGGGCAGAGTAATAATAGTAAGAACGTTCTCTTGTTTGATTGTGCTAAGATATACTAACAGAATGATTGTTTGTCTCTATGTGAGTGCTGTATGTCCGAGAGTGCAGAAGTTACATACTTATATCCCGCTCCAGAAGCGATACTTTTACACCTTTTGCCTGTAAGGAAACATATTTCTGGTCCTGTTATGAAACAAACACGGCACTATTATTCACTTTCGTATACTAGCGCCAACACGGACGTTTCGTGATCCGACAAAGGCACACCAACTTGGCAGATGAAAACAATGACAGGAAGTCCGGCTGTGCATTTGCATCGTGTTTTACCTGTTGAAGATCTTTCGTTAACATATAGATTAAAACTTTAACACAAAACCCTTTTCCAAATGCTCCAATGTACAGTTTTTCTTTATTTTGGTGTAAAAAGCGTTAGTTAAAAAAAATCAAAACATGAATTGAGATTGACATCTTCTCTGAGTCATAGGTACATCAATTTAAGGGATTAAACTTGAATATTGTGATCTATTGGTTAGAAAATAAAAGTCTTCATTCCTGATACTCACTTCCGTTTATGCAATCCCAAGTAAACGAATTACTTTCGATTTAAAGAGGAGTCGGCACGGACACCACGCTACGGCTATGAAATAGCATAAAATATTTTGAAAAAAAAAACTTGGTTGGACATAGCGAATTTTCCACGGTTGGTACACAGATTTTGGCATAAAAACTTATGCGACATTATTGTATCTGTCATTGTCAATACAATAGCGGCATTAGAATAAAATGCCTTCAAACCTTTTTATCAAACAAAAATGTTTGGATCTAAAAAATAGTAAGATATCGTTCTCTATGAATACATTATATAAAGTAGTGGATTTATTCAACGAGTAAGCGAGATATTTTAATCAAATAATATTTCTGCTGTATGCCTCGTAACAAAAAAGCATATAGGTTGTTAAGTATGCTGTTATTTAGAAAGATTATAAAAACAAATCTATTACTGTGCTTGAGTTGTACATGTAGTGTGTTTGTTATCTGACAACAGTTGTATAATATCTTTAAACATTTTGTTACATTTGGGATTTATAAAAGATTGTCCAAAACGGCCCACTTCGAACAAGTAAAATTAACTTATCGGGTTATGATGCCTTGATGAGCACCGGAAATCGTGAAAAGTATTATAAAGTAACTTTGCTAGTGCTTCATCAATATTTATGATGATATTCAAATTTCGAGATATATTTACCAATCGCAATTCTAAAAAAAAAGACTGTTTTCTTTTAGTTCTAATGGTATAGGGCTACATTGTATTCAAGTTTTAGGCCTTCAAGTAATTCTGTTTTGAAGAAAGGTATAGCTAAAACAGTCAAACTAATCCCTGCAGATACATGTTCCAAGTTAATTAAAAGTATTATCATTGAGTGTTAAAAAGATATTAGTTCTCTACTCGTTCGGGCAAGTCCAAATTCACGTGCATACGATTTAGTATTTCGACTTAACTGATGATCTACCTTAATGATGTGAAGAGAAGAAAATCAGCCGGAATTAAGAATGTTCAGTATTTATTTTCTGGAGAGCGAAACATTTTGCTGGACATGTTCATGATACAATGTTTTTCAATCAGAATTTCATCACGTTAAAACTTTTGCATAAAACCTACATATTCCAAGGAACTATTAACACCGCATTGATCTGCATTTCAGATCGTACCATTACCGTGTCTTTAGCCAATATATTTTTAGCTCAGCTGTTTTTAAAGAAAACCCTGAGGTATTGACATAGCTTCCCCGACGTCTGAGTCCGAGTCTGCGTGCAAACACGTTGACATTTTCAAATATCTCTGCCATTACTTCACATTATTCCTTTATAGCTCACACTACATCTTTATAATGACACCTCGCATTAAAACTATACGTTATGTAACTTTATCTTCTTTATTTGCAGAATTATGTCCTCTTCTCAACTTAGAAAATTCTTTAAATTCAACATAATCTGCAATATTTTTTATTTCTGAACATATTTTATTTCTAATTTCAGGTCAGATTTGAAACTCCAATCTCCCGCGAGACACGTCAACGCTCTAACCACTGAGCCATCGATTCCCTGACGCAGATGTCAGAGGTTGTATTTATACAATTATAGGTAGGTGTGCACTAGATCGTAACACATCCTGTCTTGAGAAAGCCATCATTTATGATGAAAATAGTGTTGTGTATTTTTAGATAAATGGAGCAGACAGAAATCTTGAAAGATTTTTTAATTTTTATTTTTAATTTTTACAGCTAAGTCCAGGAGGAGTTGTCCCGCACGAGCCCTCATCTTGCGAACATGAAAGTCCGTAAAAGAAAGATGCAATGCATCTTAGAATACACAACCCATAGCGGTATTCGAACTCCAATTTCCCGCGTGACACGCCGACGCTCTAACCAGAGCCAAAGAATCAATTCACTGACGCAGTTGTCAGAGGTTGTATTTGTACAATTATAGGTAGGTGTGCACTAGACCGTAACAATGTAAAAATATCAGCGTTTTGTTAAAAAGGTTGAGAAATAGTCTATATTTTCTTAATTTTGTGCAAGGCCATTTCTTCTGATCACTTTTTCCCAAAATATTCCATATAAAGCCGCCATGTGAATTGGGAGAGACTTTTCGGGATCAGTCTGGTGAACCGCTACCGAAAATTTGATTGATTTTTTTATTTACAGCAGACGAGATGTTATAAATTCATGTTTCACATTTGATCCCCAACAAAACAATGTCTTGCAGACGAATATGGAACGCTAAAGCTGCCGTCTTATTATTTTTCTAATATTGTTATGTAGTCAGCTTAGTTTGTGACGTGCTCTTCATGCTTTGTGAAATGGAATTGTTACATCGTGTAGTAGTTTTGACATTAGGTGGTGGACAATTGATATATCGTGCTTTACTTTCTTCATGACGTGATTTTCTAATTTCGTGAAGTGAACTTGTTATATCGGCTAGTAGTTTCAACAGCTGGCGATGTGAAATTGACAAGTCTTGATGTAAATCTCCGATGTCGTGAAGTGCTTGCCTTACTTCGTGGTGTTTTTATTATTTCGTGAGGTGAACTTGTTAAATCCTCTGGTAGTGTTTTTAGATAGTAATGTGTATTTGTCAAGTCGTGATGTGGATTTCAAATGTCGTGAAGTGCTGTACTTACTTCGTGATGTGATTATATATTTCGTGAAGTGAAATTGTTGTATTGTCAAGTACACTGTAGTTTTAACAGATGGTGATGTGCTATTAACAAGTCTTGATGGTGGATTTCAAATGTCATATAGTGTTTCAATAATTACTTCGTGATGTAAGTAAAGCACTTCGCGTAATTTGAAATCCACATTACGGCATTTCAATTGCACTTCACCATCTGTTGTAACTACTGGACGATATTACGCTTCACGAAATATACCTATTAGCTGACTACATAACAATATAAGACCACATCGTGAAGTTATTGTAGCACTGCACGACATTTGAAATCCACATCACTATATTTCAACTGCACTACACCATTATGTAGAAATTGCTAAACGATATAAAAGATCCACTTCACAAAATATGAAGGGCACGTCACAAAGTCGGCTGATTACACAACAGTTTTAGTAATATACTAAAAAGGTAGCTTTGGTGTTCTATAGACGACATTTCAGAGTATTCCGATACGGTTTAACACGGTTTAACTTATTACAGTATTTAGTGAATTTCGTTTTGATATTTTACTACTTCATAATTTCTCTTAGTTCACACTGAGTTAAATAAACGCGTTAAGACACGACACCTGTATCTCAATTACGTCATTTCACTATGTTAAACGTGTTTAGACACGTTCATTAGATCAACTAATCAAGTCAATTCGTTATGATGTTTATACAACATTATTTAATATTTCGCCTGACAATCTTGAGAAAGGGACGACTCGTAAACATGTAAAATCCTACCGAATACTCGAGAAAAAAAAAATAGAACTATAAAACTCACTTAGACTTATTCTCTTTTTTTGATCGTTGTTCTGCTATTCTGCTAGAAATGTTCTGCTATTCTGCTGGAGTTATTCTGCTGTTCTGCTATTCTGCTAGATTCAAAAGCAGAGGATCGCTGATAATTTTACGTGTAGCTACAAAATTTACATAGGTAGATGGTTACATAATAAAAACTTCCAAAAAAAACTGTCGGTAGATCACCTGCCTCTGTTAAGGAAAACAGTTTATAGGAAGTGAGATTGTCGATATTCTTTGCACAACACAAGAACAAGGCAATGTGAAAAGTTAACTAAGACAATTCAAATTTAAGACTGGCGATGTCAGAATAACGTATCTATAAAACCAATTTACCCGTGCATTTGACAAAACTGACCCGGCGAAGTGTTTACAGTTTAGCGTTGCCACAGAGGGACGCTGTCTATTAATTGCCATCAGAACTTGCAAGGAGAATAAATCAAAGGGACATTCTATCAGAGCCAGTTGCAGAAATTGGAGAACAATCCTCACAAACTGTGTAAAATTCGTGAAAATTCTTCAATCCAAAGTACAAGTACAGGCCAAGCAGTACTTTGTACAATGGAAGTATTACCAAAAGAAATTAGTGGCTGGGTCAAAATTAAGCCACTGATATTTATCAAAAATTTATTTTGTATATCTACTTGACACATACGTAAAAATCAGTGATTCATAATAGTGATGAAATACTGTAAAAGAACAAGTTACAGCTTCACATCTGAAACTATTAGCGGCTTATATCTTCTTCATGGTCTCTACCTTTGAATCAGTATTCACATTCAGCTGCATACCATGAATTAAAAAGTTAAAACATTTACATTTCTGGTGTCTAAAAACTTGTCTAATTTCTTCTCGAGTATGCAGGAGTATTTTAAAATCTGATGAAAATCTAAACACGTATTTACAAGCTAGATTTTTTTTTAATCTTGGTGACAGAAGAAGTAAAATATTAAATGCATGCAAGCCAGTTAAATGAGTTATAGAATACAATAAACGACCCAAAATCATTTTGGTCAAATTTAAAACAAATTGCAACGCGAAGTAAGAGACCAAGAAACACTATAAGTACCTCTAAATTGGTACACTTTTCTGAAGGACTGCTACATCCGAACCTTGCAAATGAAAATAATGTAGTTGATATCGATATTTTGCCAGACAACCAGAAAATGATATTTCAGAAATATTAGAAAATGAAATAAGACTTGCACTCCGACACCTTAAGGAAAGAAAAAAATCCTGGTCCAGACATTATTTTACCCGAAAAAGATTTACGGCATTAAAAGCATTTAATTTATTCAGATGATGGTTAGACCATTTAATAGGCTGTTTAATATTTGAGAATATCCAGAAAGTTAGTGTGAATCAATTATAGTAACACTTTACAAAAAAAGTGATATTAATAATGTTGAAAGCTGCAGCGTTAATTCTCTACAAAATGCTAATGGTAACATTTACTGTGGAATTATGGTCTCCTTGTTAACTTTCTATGCGCAGATCTATCATAGAATTTCCGAAAATCGAAGGGGGTTTTAAACCTGGGTATTAAACGGTTGATAATGCATTTTATTTCTTTAATCTGTAATAGACAAAATTTTAAGAGATACGAAGAGAACATTTTATGTTGTTTTAGTTGACTTCCAAAACAGTTTTGGTAAGGTAAAAAGGCAACTGTTATGGTCTGTTTTAAGAGTGAAAGGTGTCAAAGGTAATTTATTTAGATCTACCACAGTCAATATTTTTTTGACAGCAAAATAAGTCCACAGCTGTTTTATGGTACCGAAATATGGGGTATTGCAAATTCGAAGACCTTGAACGTGTATAGTATTATGCATGTTGAAGAATTATGTGCGCAAAAAGAAAATTGATCAAAAATTGCCGTACTCGGCGTCTGTGTTATATATCCCTTGTATATAACAACGAGTTTAAAGTCAACTAAATATTGGCTTAAAATACTAAATGTCAAACGACAAGTTTGTTAATAAATGTAAAAACATGATGTTAAATGATAACTTTTATGGACACATAAAGTGGGCATCAGCTATAAATCTGTTTAATTAGTTATAGATTCGGATTTGTATGGCATAACCGGTCTGTTCAAAATAAAAATGTATTTCTGAAAACAAAATTCAAATTATCTTTAAAGATGTATTTAAACAGGAGTGAATTATCATATAAGAAGCAATGGTAATCGTGTATTTTATACAGAGGAGGTCACAGGTTAGTTACAGTTTGAAAAGTATTTAGATATTTTATATAAAAAAAGTTCAGATACGACTACGACAATTTTAGATTTAGTAGTCATGATTTATAAATAGAGAAAGGGAGATATGTAAATGTTCCAAGACAAAAAAAGGGATTTTATAAAATATTTGACAATATCTCAGTTGTGGACGAGTTCCATTTCTATATTTGTTATGAGAGTTTCAAATAAATAAGAAATTATTTATACCAGATAAATATTTTAAAGGGGCTGTGCTCCAGATGACAAAAAAAGAAAGTTTTCTTGTATTATAAATTTCTTGTAATATTTATGACTAATGCTTAAAAAATAACTTACTGACAAAAAATAAGTCAAATAATTACATTATAAATTGATTTTTTCCCTTTCAAAGTGCTATACCGTAATGCGACGGTATAACTATATCGTATAAGATTTAAAGTAAATATCTGTAATATCACATGTGGCGATAGTGGTGACAGTAAAAGCGTTGGAAATATTTTGTTAACATGAGGGTCCACAGTTCAAATCAGGCTGGAGCGAAAATATTTTTTTGTTCTATTTTGACTTTTATAATCAGTTTTGAAGAAAAAATTTTATGATGTTATAATCTCACTGCATCTAAATATATAATTTATGAAAAAAATTTTTTATGTCAAATCTGGAGTACAGCCTCTTTAATGAACCAAACAGAAACAAATTCAAATCTTTAAAGTCTATGAAAAAGAAAACTTCAGAAATAATTAGTAATATTGGTAATATTTTTTGTACTATGCATTTCATAAAAAATACCAAGGTAGACATATTAGTTTTAGTACCGCCCTCAAGTGAAAAACTATTAAATAATGTTATCTAACAACAACATGAAAATGTGGTATTTAAAACACATGCAATACAAATCCTTTACTTTTGGTTATAACACTGTATAATGTATATACTATTCTTGGCATGGGCCGGAGGCGTTAAAGCAATGCACGTTTGTCTTTGTCATTGTAAGTAACTAGTATTTTAAGCGTTTACGAGTTTACTCATGAGGATCTGACAATATATAAAAGAATCTAGTATATACATCAAAACGAATTAATTTGATTGGTCGAACATGTGAACGTGTCTAAACACGTTTTACATAGTGAATTGAGGTAATTGAAAAACGGTGGTCGTCTTAACACGTTTAACATCGTGTTATTTGATTTAACTCGATGTACAATACCCAAGCACAATTCACGTAATACTGCAGTAACTACATTCAAAAGCTAAAACAGTGTTACACCGTTCGAATTACAAATAACTGCAAGTCAGTATGTGGTTAGTGATCATATTTAACCCATTAGAGTAAACATGCCGTCTGCTGTAGAGAAAAAAATAATCAGTTGATACCTGAGCAGTGTTCCACCCGACTGATCCCAAATCAAGATGGCGGTTTTATGTATGACATATAGGAAACAAGTTTTTTTGGAGATATGGCTTTAACTACTATCGACACAGAGAGATGAATACAGCAAATTAATAAAATCGTATCGCGCAGAAGTTTTTATATCAAAAGCTATGTCCCAATCGTTTGCAAATCACCGATAATTCCCATCAGTTGCTTTTTTTTCTAAATATTTGACAAACATTCCTAGCCGGAGCATTGTGTGCGTGCCGGCTCCTCTTGAAATCGTTTTCTTGGAAGATTGAGCTGGCATAAAATGAATATTAGGGAAGAAGTCTTATTATTTTCTAACCTAAAGATTACAATATTACAAGTTTTGTCCCTAAAATTGATGTGACTATGGCTCGGGGAAAATGCCGATACGCTTCGTGATTTGATTTTTTTCTCAACCGCTATGATGGCACGTACATTTTCACTAAAATATAACCCCAATAAAACTGCACGTTAGAGAATGTGGTTTAAGGTTTTCTGTTAAAGCTTTCACTTGATTAGAGAATAAAAAAGTACTTTATTAAGTACATCGCGTTACAAATGCAAAGCCTTACCTCCTATCATTGTTTTTTCTGTGTCTTTGCCGGATCACGGAAACTGCAACATACGTCACTGCTACGAGCATTTTCATAAAAAACATCTATTGAGTTAAATAAAGAAAAAAATACACCTACCGACTATAGAATCAGTCCAGAAATAAAAGATAATTCGTTTAAAATCTTATTATAACTGATCTTAACATAGATTTATCTCACATCACACAAGTGATATAACCTGTAAACCAAGCTGTTAATGTACGGGTGAAGACTGTATTATCATATGGGTGTATTAATAAAATGAGACAGTCAGTAGTTTTGTACCCCAGATTCAAATTACACTGGTCCAATTTCTATACTAAAGGCAGTGGTGGAAGATGAGTGGTTGTGAAAGTAACATTCCTCGAATTTGATGTACAAATGTACATGTACAAATGTATTTTTTCTTATCTAAAATGTGGCAGTGGGTTAGTGATGAACACGCAAGTAAGTAGACAAGTGATAAAATAACAATAAACTAGCTGTTGTCGGATCAGTGATCTAAGGCAGTTACATACAAAAGGACTTTGAATCCAGGGGTTGCGAGTTCGGCCACAACGACTGCTCCTTCTCTAACACAACTGATCGTCTTTCAGATAAGACGCTAAACTTAGGTTCGAAGTATCGTACTATACGATGAATATTTAAAATAACAAAGCGTGTCTCTGCAATGGGTCGTTTCTAAATCTTTCACATAAAAAAATAACTTAACTCTTCAGTGGACGTCGGTAATGTCTTTAGCCATGAATCATAAGTAGGTTGGTCGGTCGGCAGGTAGAAAATACAGAATATATAGCTGATTCCCGCGATGCAGAAATATTATTTAGTGACCCTTGGCGGGATATTTCGGAAACACGAAACAGCCAAATACACCAAATATGCCCAAATACTGTTCACTTGGGTAATATAATCAATCATTCACAACATAACAAACTAAAAAAGTTTTCCAAGTGCTTTTTACAAGGTAGTTTATGAAAAGAACAAACATAGGATGGCTTATTTTAATTTCATTTCAAACAGAAACAGATCCCTACAATAATTGTAGCAAAAAGCAATACATTACATGTGATATAATAAATTTCTTTTTTTATTAAAACTCAAACTCATTCAAGCAAATATAATTTTAACTTGTTATGTTTTCAGTACGTGTAGAAAAGTTTAGGATTATATATGCTTATTTTAAAGTATTTAAAGATGAAATTAAGATTTTAACACCTTCTTATCCCCACAGCACTATGTTTGATAAAGAATTATTTCAGAAGCAACTAAACATAGAAGAGATTCTACTTTTTGCTGTTACAATTCGGTCTTGATGACTAAACTTAACGAGGATTTATTGATCAAACAGTATATTTTACCAGTAGTTTGGTGTAATGAGAATTTCTGCCCGCATTTTTTAAGCTTTCGCGCTGAACCAGATAATTCAAATTATCCTATCTGTATGGAAAATAAAAAAAACATAGAAATAAAGTGTTCATAATAGTTGTACTTTTCTATTTATTTTATGTCATTTCATGTTTTTTTTATGCCCCCGAAGGGAGATATATAGTTTTTGACCTGCCCGTCCGTCATTCTGTCAGAAAACTTTAACATTGGCCATAACTTCCTTATTAATAAGTGGATTTACTTCAAATTTGGACATAACATCCCATTGGACAGGACCATCCCACTGACCTATATTTATTTGACCTTGACTCCCTGAATGACCTTCGCCTTGAAGACCCAACTGTCCAAAAGCTTTAACAAAGGTCAAAGAACCACTTCGGGGCATTGTCACCTTACAGTGACAGTTCTTGTTTTTTTAAATGTAATACTCATAACTGGCTTTTCAAATTAGTCCACCTCTTCTGATATGTAATTGCAAATGGCATTTTCATCCAATATACACCTGATACAATTTAAAATAGTTCTGTATGTTTATATTCAAATATAACTTTCAATATTCTCTAAAAGGTAGCTACAGCTGAGCGTTGGCAGTTGCAGGCCAAGCTCCTGTTTGAAAATAAAACGGTCGAAATGTTTGAAAGTACACAATCATACTAATCTGACTGAAGTTCACGATCTCCCTACGGTTAGATCTGAAGACGACGCATTTTATTTCTGTCTTCTCGATAACCTGGAATTTCCACTATTGTTATTTATATCCCAGCCAATGACACTGTAGCTTATGACGCGTCTCGATAGCTTACATGTACACACGGCGTGTTCAGACAGCGTGTAAACTTATGTAGCATAACAATGTTTGTAATCGGAAACGGAAAATGAATTGACAATCACAGTCCTATATACAAACCCCGAATTCTCTTTTCTACAAGAAATCTCCTGTTATTGAAAATTACCCGGTGTTTATTTACCATGAAATCAAGACAGCACTTAGCACAGCATGAGCAATAAATAATCCGGGAAAATCTCCATTAATTAGACAATGTCAGTTTAAACACATGTGGTTTGACAAATGATGAGTCTCTGGGTCAGTCACTTGATTTCTGTTTTATCTGCAGTTTCTGTCTTCAGTTTTCTGTAAAAAAAATTGAAAGAAAAATACATGAATAAGAACTGATTACTGGACATCTCCAAAACAATATTTTATCTCTACATTGTGTGACGGCTCAGATTTGGTTTCTTATGTATAATCCTTAACATGATTTTGTCATATGTTGCCTAATTTCAAATGAGTCCAATGATTATTAAACAGTGAAAAGGTTTCTGCTCTCAGATTTGTTTGCATTTTGTAACAAAAATATATAAAATAAGTAAGTAAACTGAAGAAAAGTTACCTTGGTGTGGATGTTAAGGGTCAAAGTTTTCTCCGACCCCCCTTTTGTAGTGTCTGAGTTAGCATTCTCTTGCGTGACTTAAATTTACACTGAGTCTTCAGTCAATACTTGTTTGTCTACATCTAGTAGAGGTACCAGGCCACTAAAATGAGCCTCTGGTCCTAAGTCGTATTCTACCTGTCCGTTATCAAGCTTCATAAGACAACCATCTCTCAGGAAATTTGGAACCGGGGCTGAATGTTTACCAGCAGTTAATTAGTATGCTATTAAGCAGGGTATGTTCCTTCCAAGACATTTAAGGGCATTCTTTGGAGGCATCCATGACTGAGGGTTCCTTGGTATTTGTACCGAAGGTGGTTGCATGGAAAGTTGCCTGATTTCATCAAAAGTAAATGAACTGGAGGTCAGCCATGTTGGTGTGTAGAGTGCTTTTACAAACTCTATGTATCTATGTATACTTCTTCATTTAAGGTGATGTCAAGTTTCTCGTCACTATTGTACTTAAACTGCAACAAATCGTTCATTAAGAGTGCACTTTCAAAAAACTTGGCCAATGCATCATATACAGGGTTGAAGTCTTGAGTATGTGCTTGTAAGCAGCTCTGTTTTGTTGTCACATTTTCTCAAGGACTCCTTGTTGGTGAGAGGTGTTTCTAAAAACCACTCGGACAAAACATCAAATGTTTTTAGCATCAATGGCTTCAGCGTGTGTATGCCAAAGCACTGGGTGCATGTTGTAGCCTCTTCATCAAACATCGCGCTTTCACAGAAATCTCTCTGAGTCCATCTTTTTCTTATACTGTCATGTAATTGGCCTGAATTTACTTGATCTCTCATTTGGAACAATGGAATACCATTCAAACTGCGACATTGTGTTTTCGTCGAAAAATATAATTTCTGCACATTCTTAGCCATGTTAGTTACTGACAGGAGAACAAATCAGAGTGCAGATGTCGTCGATACTATAGGTACTATAGTTTTGTTCTTGCTTTGTTTCTACATAAACGTGTGTTGCTGGAAGATGTTTGCACAACTTTGTACAGTCAAGACAGATTAGATTTTTTATGAGAGATCTGTCGGGTATGTTTCCGATCAGCTCATTTTCTAACACTTCTTGACCATGTCTTCTTAATTCTTTTTCAGCTAGCTGCTTGCGTTTGATGCAATGTAGCTTTTCTGCTTTGGACTGCTGCAAAATGATGTCTGCAAAAATCCAGATTTCTGGACAGTTTTAAGAAATTCACACCTTTTCGTCATCAAATTTTCATAAGTTTCATTTCCTATGTCAATCTTTTCTGATATTTCAAAACTTTAACTCGAACAGACATTTCTTTCTTCATTCAAATTTATTAAACTTGGACTTATAATTCATATGAAGAGTAAATATGTTTTCTTCTTCCAGTAGTAATCTCAGACTGAAAACAGGGTGTCCTCCAATTTCTTTCACATGTTTCTGCTTTCCCTTTAATCACTGGGAAAGGTAAAAACTTTTAAATTTAGCATCACCTGCCCATAAGTTTTTCGTAAGCCAGTCTTTGACATCAGAGAAGTTTACAAATCTTATGTTGTCTTCACAAATAACAGGTAATTCCCTTAACAATGGCACATCAAATGTCATTTTTGTTATAGCTATATTTATAAAAATGAAGAAATACATGTTTGGCCAAATGAATTAATGTTTCTTAATATTAATGCATTTATTATTTTCAAATTTGTTTTTAAGTGACTCTGTTTTTAATATTTTTGTTTGGGAAATATTATAGGAAAAAATTACATAAAAGATATAAAAAACTTATATGAAATATTTAAAAATAAAGCATACCTGTTAAATATGTTTCTGTCCATTCAGCACAACTGTATAGCTTTGTACAGCTTTGATCCCTAAAACTGTGTTTATCTTTCAAAGAACATTGGAATATATCAGGATATCTGACAACTAGCCACCCAGCAGGTTGTAAATGGATTTATTGCTCTTACAACAACATAACAGTTTCACCAGATGTTGATCTTGATAAGAGAGAGCTAAGATTCAGCCTTTTCTGTGTTTGTGTTTAGGGTTGATCATACATTTAATACAAAGTGAAGACTACTAAATCAAGCGCCAAGATTATTCTCTATTATTCTATTTAAATATATCGAAAAGTGTATACTTTCCCATAGCGTTTCCTGAAGTTGAATTTTACAATGCACATAAATGAAGACAGAAAGCAGACCTCACAAAAATAACCTCAAATTGCAACTGTTTCGTTACATATAAACTGATAGTATGTTTTTGTGTAACCAGAAGCTTTAAACAGTGATCACTTATTAAGGGAAAAAAGCATGTAAATAAGCTTATGCTTAACCATAGTTAATTTGAGTTATTCCTCCGTATAGAATTATAAACTGAAAATATCAAAATGCAAGCATAGACTAAAAGGTAAAAAAATATTCATCCCGTTTAATAAATTTAGGGTAAAAAACAGCATGAGAAATCCGCTTACATTGAGGTTTGAGTTACAGTAATTCGTAAAAATACTCGAAAGAAGCTTAATATAAAGTGCATTATACATTTATATGAAAACTCAGTACTGCTTTCCAGTGTAATGTTTATAGCTTCATACTACAGAAATGTAATAATATGCCGATAAGTAAATTTACATGTAGATTACTTATCATTTTCCTGCCAAAGTTCTCGATTTTCATTTTCTTTTAATAGTATACTTCTATTGCCAGTCACTTTGAAACTGACAACTTTTTCAGGCTTTGGGTGTTGAAGAAATTTAACTATAATCTTTTCTTGAAATAGCTGAATTTGTAATATATTGCACTGTATCTTCATTTATCTGTATTATTCAAAGCAAAGAATACTCTTGGATCCGAATCTGTATCATACATGCATTTTGTGAAAAGACAACAGACCTTTGTTCATGCAATTAAACAGATTTTATAAATTCAATGTCAATATTCTGTAGTCTTATATAAAATTAATCAAATTATGCATTACCATAAACTACAATAAATGTTTCTTTAAACAAAATTAAAACATTGACCTTTAAATCTATTTAAGAGGCAAATATAGTTTATCAGTATTTTAGTTAATACAACTAGGTCAAGGTAAAAGCATGCAGCGCGTGACGAGTTTTATGATAATTCAGTCGATTTTTTGTCGACCGCGCATGCACATTCATAAAGTAGGTCACTAAATTATATGATTATCATTTATTAACACTCGATGAATTAGCACGTCAAAATGCTCACCATTACTTGATGCACCCGGACAGGACAGACGCAGAGACTCGTCATCTAAAACAGACAAATATTATTACAAAGAGACAAATTTTATTGCCTAGTCCTCTCAAACTGTTTAAAAAGATAATGTGACGTAAGAGTCAATGACTACTCAAAAATCTAATCTGATCGCAAAAGGGAAAATGACTAATAGCAACCATCATCTAAGTATGTTTGCTTATTATCTCGGTTCTGATTTCATACCAGTGACAATAGTGGAATACTGTGTAACTGCGCACCTGCTCTGTGCTCCCAATCGGACATTTTTTTATCAACTATCCGTCGCTTGAAAGGTAAGATAGTCTTTTTCGATGGGAAAACCCGTAGAGTTTCAAACGAAGATTGGCGTGTGTGCTTTGTATGAACGTATTTTTTAAATTAAAAATTCTAGTTTAGGCCTGAAAACGGGTGAAAGTTTTTTTCTGGATGCTCCAAGACGGAATATGGTAAAAATGTAATCGCAAATCTGATTGAAACTTCATTATAAAGCATTTTCCACACTACAAAAGCAAAACCAATTGATGTTTAGATAGTTTACTGCTTTAGCACGGCTTTGTTTTGCTTCGAATGCAGATTTTCGTAAAACAAGTTTTTACAAACGAAAATGCTCCCATGCGGACACAATTTTACATATGCTTCCACGCGGAGTCAGAAATTAACTGTCTTATTTATGAGTAAAGTTTTGTCGTTAGATAAGACATGTATAGACATTTTTCTTAAAATTACTTATTTCGTGATGTTGGTAATTTAAGTCAAGAAACAATTGTTTCTTCGACGCAGACTTAAGCTTTCAATATTCAAAAAAATGTTTCAAGATAGAGTCTGAAAAAGTGTTGAGGAAATTTTGAATTATAACCAACTTAATATTATTATCATAAGACTTTCGTTGTTTTTCATGAAGGAATGAGTCTTATTTGTCGTACGATTTATGCAATATAAACGCAAACGGCAGATGGCAAATTCGTTGAAGCCGATAGCTTAAATCGCACCAAAATAAGGGTAATTCATAATATCTACATTTTCAATTATTTCATTAAATCGTATTTGCTAGTTATACCCTCTTCTAAAAGGCAAACTTAAGAACAGAAAAAAACGGCTTACAGGCTTAAAGAACTTGTAAAATGTAAATGGCCGAATTTGTTAAGTCGTCTTATAAAGCACGGATTATCTTGCCAGAGGCTCAAATTCAATAGACTTTAAACTTGTTTAATAAAAAGTTAATAAAATTTTATATCATATCACAACTTATATAAGTTCTTGCTTGCTTCGTTCCTTCGATCGTTCATTCATTCCTTTCTCCCATCCTTCATTCATTCATTCATTCATTCATTCATTCATTCATTCATTCATTCATTCATTTCCGTGGTCTTTTCTACAATGGGACTACATTCCATGCACTGTGATTTCAGTCCCCACTTTAATATTTTCGACCGCACATACATTTTCTGAAAGACAAAGGTGAAAAGATTTGGAGCACTAATTACTTTGGGTCTGTGTGAAGTTAGCAGAATAGCAGAATAGCCGAGGAAAAATCCATAACCAAACCACAACGAAAGACCGTTGATCTGCCGTGTTCGAACTCACGACCTCTGAACCGGAGTCGATTGCTCTCCTTACTATGCTAACCGGTCGATTTGTGTAATTCGCATTCAATAAAATCTATCTTTCCCACCGGAGCGCGTTGACAATATGCACTTGTCTACAGTGAACTGCGTTTTTTTTTTCTTTCCTTTTTTTTTTTTCAAAAACCGCCCATGGGTATAAAGTGATGAAGTGCGAACAAAGTTCTATACTTAGGTTTGATGATAAAAAGAATATAGTTCGGCATATATCGCCAAAACGAAACGCAGTTATAGTCAGGGCAGCTGTCGTCCTATTAACGGAGGTATTGACGGACTCACCTCAAAAGTACACACAATAGGTCCTGTGTGCCAGAACTTTTAACACACAGATTTTCAAACCGAGTGGTAGAAAGCGGTTACAGCTGTATATAGAAAAAGCACAGCACAGGCAGTATCGAATCAGATAAACAGATTGCAGTGCTGGTGGCAGCCAAAAAATCTTTCATCAAAAGGTTGTTTCCATGAATAGATGATATTGATACAAGTAAACTCAGTAAATCTCGGAATTGAAAGCCTATCAACAACGATATAGTCCGTGATGAATATTAATTTCATCTGATGTCGAAATTTCGTTTAAAATCGAAAGCTAGAAGACCAAAAACATCCCAGAGGTATGTGAAATTGCTTGCCGAATACACGGCAAACTAGAAACTGCTCAAAACAATGCCGACGAGGCGAATCCTAGAAAAAAAAAAACACTTGTCTGTAAAAAAGACCTCTGAAACATTTTGTTGCCGGTAACAGTTCAAAGGGTTACCTCGAAAAAATACGCAATTCTGTGGGGCTTGAATGGTACCGACTAACGCAGATTTTTAGACGGCATATGATAGGCTATGTCTCCAGAAGTAGAAAGCAGCATGTTAAAAATCATTCTTGAATCAAAGCACTGAAGGCACTGAATTTGTTTGGGTCACAGAACCAGTAATCAGTGTTGCCAATATTTTCGGATGGGACGGGATCAATCAATAATTATGAGATATGATCACTTTTAAACAACCTTTATGCAAAATGGAAGGACAAGAAAATATTGGCAACACTGATTACTGGTTCTGTGACCCAAACAAAGTCAGTGCCTTCTGTTTATTTTTTACATTAGTCTGTTTATAGATAAGAAGGAAGAGCCTTAGGCTTGTTTCAAGTTTTCATGATATTAAATACAGATGGTATGGAGTTGAGGCTTTAGGAAGTCTTAAGCAGGCAGCTGAATAATATTTGCAGTTGGTTCACACAGACAGCTACCTCAAGGCAAAAATAATATAACTATTTAAATCTCTTTTCTGATTTTGTTAACGTTTTCAATGTATAAGCTTTCAGCTTTGTTACCCTACAGTATATTCACATAACCAACGCTATTTATCTAGTTTGTCGGTTTGCATACAAGGTATTGCTGAAGGAATAGTACATGTATTTGGAAATTTTCAGGCAACAGCAATGCTATTTTTGGAAACCCATTTAGAAAGCAGCATCCACTACAGCTACATTACTTTAGCCAAAACTGTGTTCCACATCAATTTCATACAATTAAGAACATTTGCTTGTCTGTTTATGCTATATTGTAAAGGTCTGAAGTGATCTTGAAAGGGAACATGAACAGATAGAAAAGTGAAGTTTCAAATTTGTGGGTATTATGTTTCTTGCAGTAATTACTAATATATGCATTTTCTATTTTCAGACAGAAATAATTTGTAATCAGTTAATAAAATCCCTTTCTGTGGTTGTATCTGTGTTTAGAACTTAAGGATTGCTCTGTTTTTTGCACATATCAGATGTACTCACGTGACTTCACACTGGCCATAGAGGTGGAGCCCATGTTAAAGATCTGTCATTGCCATGTTTAGTAAATAGACAGTCATTTTCTTTCATACTTACAGTTTAACACTGCTCAGGAATTTAAAAAAAAAAAAAACAATTTGTATTTGTGTAAAGACAGTAAATAACAGAAAGCAAAAAGGTCGAAATATTTAAAAAAACGCGCATAAACTTGTTATAAAGTGTAGACTACTAAATCAAGCGTCCAGATTATCTATAACGATATTTAAAGAAGGCAATAATAAAATGTTGTACACGTCAGTATATTTTATCTTTGTAAGTGAAACTGAGTCTTTAAATTGCAGTTATAGCTTATTTTCAGCATCAGCAAAATACCATAAAACGACAGGTCATAAATACGGTATGTTTAAAAACAAAAAAGATAAGTCATTTGTTGACTCGACCGAGATTTCGTTATCCTGCTGTAAGCTAATTGCATCTTCCCGTAAACGTTCTTTTATTCAAATATAGCGTTCACTTTCAAATATGCTTTGAGTTCGAAGGTAGGGTTTATATTATTTATATATTTATTATTAACTGTCTACTTCAAATCAATGTTTTGAATGGGCATTTGTGATTTTGTATTAATGAAAAATTTATGCTAATTTGTTTAGTCGATTGCTATATATTAATACCGGACAAGCAAATTCTAAGAAAATTTAATATATCCGTGGCAGAAAGATAAGAGTTGCATCTGGACGTAACAGTACGGAGGTGTCAGATAAAGAGAAAAAGTTTTATAGATCAACAGATTTATTGAACATTTACTTCACAAATGTGAAAAAACATACAAAAAATATCAATGACCTAAAAATCTCAAAGTCATAGTGCCGACAAATTCACATGTCCGAAAGAAAGTTGCTTTTCAATTTCTCAGGTATTAAGTGCATCACAACTACCTATTCTCTCTCTCCTTCTCTCTCTCTCTCTCTCTCTCCCTCTCTCTCTCTCTCTCTCTCTCTCTCATTTTACACTCGTCAAGATTCGTGCCAGCATCCTACTGATGATATTACTTTGATTAAGTTTAGTTTAGTTTTAAACGTATTTATTTTGTATTCGCACAGAAAGTGTACAATGCGGAAAGTCATCGGAGACTCTTACCTCGGTGGGATTTGAACAAATGATCTATGGATCACGCATTGACGTTGTTCCCCTTGATCTCGAATTGATCCACCTTTTATTTATAGTAAATCCTTTTGGCGCGGTTTGAAAAACAATTTCCTTGCAAATAAGAAAATATATTTTAAGTATTTAAACTTACTTACTAAGAGAAAAGCACATGAATGATAAATTTTTAACTTTGGCTACATGTATTTCAGCATTCTATATTAACACGACAAATCTACCTTGTATGAAAACGTCATTTCGCGTATGTTACAACATGTGTTATCGACAAATTGATTTTACATTATATTAAATCAGTATTCAATTATACACTTCCCTTATGAAAAATAATAAGTTGATGATGAGTCAGACGTTAACACTAGCCGAAATATTTCTGCAACATGGTATGTTAGAAAAACATTAGCCCAATGTAATAACGTGTCTTCAGCTGTATTGTTTATTAATTTGAATCTTTAATATAGCATACGTCAGTACAAAGACTGGAGCAACTCTATGCATAGAAACATATATTAGAAATGATTCTTTGTTTGTATTAAATTGTGAAAAAGCATATTCAAAATGTTTAACATTCTGAGTCATCAATGACAGTTTTGACAGTGTTCATTTGTTTTACAGACAGAGAGACAGAGAGATAAAGACAGAGTTATTGTTGTTTTGTGTTTCAGTGAAAGAGCTTTTGTTTATATTGTATGTCAAAAGACGTTTTCGGCTATGATTGTCTCCACCGTTATTTGTTTTTTAGATAAAATTATTACTTTGAATGCAATAAATTTGCATCTTTATGAAATGGTACTGTCCCCTGCATTGTTGTTATACCTGTAGCCTACTAATTTGATATCACTTCATGATGCTGATAGTCACGGATGAACACTGAAATTTTAATGAAACACAAAACAACAGGTGTAGCTATAACAGCAGCATAGTCTTCTGTGAGAAAACAGCAATTGGGCGTCATGGTAGTAAAGAATTCTTTTAGCATAAACGTTAGAAAGGTGACACCTTGAAGGTTACGAATGATATACTGCAATAAGCTATTGTATCGGCTCATTCACTGTAAAATGAGCCGGTCCGGCTAGCTCAGTTGGTAGAGCATCGGATTGTCAGTCCCGGAGATTCCGGTTCGATCCCTACCAAGGTCGGCAAAATTTCTCCGTGAACATTGATCTCTAGTAATAGTCTGGTGACCACCGCGATATGACCACAGCTGTTAAAACTGGCGTTGAACCCCAATCAACCCAAAAAATCACTGTAAATGCAAAGTAATTGATAATTTAAAGAAAAACAATATGTTTAAAAATACCTCCGTCTGGCATTACGACAACCAGAAAACGTTCATTTGGAATAAATGGCTATCCACTCAAAAGCAATAAACAACAACTTTCTATATAAAGATTAATCATTACGTTCAGTTAATCTGTCGTAATTAGAATTTGATATCGGGTAATAATCAGAGTGGCCATACCACGTGGTATATGATGTCATTTAGGCAATCGCGAGCAGCATTATTTTCACTTGATTCGGAGGAGAAAAATACTGTAAGTTTATTGCTCCATCAATTTTAATGGTATATAGCGTATGTGAAGTGGAATATTATGTCCTACTTATTGGTCCTGGTGATTCTTTTGTCAGATGTACAGAATTTCATAACATTCGGGAAAACTGATGCGCTTTTCGCGATAGCAAATATATTGTTACGAACTCTTTATTTCCTGAATTTTCAGAAAAACTGTACATCTGGCAAAGGAATCGTTAGGGTCTGTATGTAGGGCACAAATTTCCGCTTCGCATGCACTATGCTCCCTATATATTGATGTAAAAATAAAATACTTACAGTAGTTTTCTCCTCCGAAGCGAGTCAAAATAATGCTGCTCGCGATAGACTAAATGACACCACATGGTATAGCCACCCTGATAATTTTTTCAATATTATTCACGTAAAGATGATTTGAAAAGAAACGGAATATTCTTATTTTAAGAGTATGTCTCTTTGACAGCTTATTATAGGTTAATAGCTTCTTTTGCTCAAAACTATAGATGAGTTATGCACCGTATGAATCTTTGCTAATGACGTTTACAGCTTCTCATATTACGTATTTTATTTATTAGATTTTCAATGACAATAAACTTAGGCAATGCTTTAAAAAAAATCAGTAAACAATATGCTAACTGGTGAATAAATATAACATGTAATCCGCTTTTATTGCCAAATTGCACGTTTACAAAAATATGTTTACTATATTAAAATTCGTTTTTCAAATAGCTTAGATTGTATTGCGACGTTTGTGTGACAGTATTTGTTTCTTTTGTCACAAATTTCACAACAAAGAAAAGAAATTAAAAAAACAACAACAACACAAACAATTAAAACCATAAAATGTTACGTTCCTCTTGTCTTAAAAGGTAGCGGTAAAATTTGACTGTTATTTCCTGCTGTAAAAGTCAATGGTTTTATTTTTATAAAAAATGTTGACATCGATTGTAAATATTATGTTTACAGTTGCGATCTAAGTAGCTTGAGGAGAACTAATTGGATTTGAAACATTAACTAAAATATCTTAACAAAAAAGGTGGAAATTAATTCATTTTGATCTTCTTTAAGACATGATGTACACTTCCTTCAGGCATAATTTATGATGTTCTGAAAGTAAATAATGAAAAATGCGCGTAGAAAAATGTCAACCATGAGCACTGAAGGAATTCGTTCAACCGCAGATGCAAAATCCGGGAAAATTTTTTGCAAGTTTTTGAGGTAATTCCTAAGAAGAAATTCTGTGAAGCATTACAGTTCGTTAGCCCCTTACAAGTATGAAAGTGCAAACACGGCGGACTATTTTGTGTTGCGTATTATTGTGGTCACACACCTTAACAGACGCATGTGAGTAATTTTGCTACCTGTTAAATCTTTACTTTTAAACATTATGTTTGCATTTTGACTTTTTTACACATTTATCAAATACCGTTTTTCAAATTACCATCATGATGGTTCTATTTTTGTTCGTTTCCTTATTGAGAATTTTTCTTGAAATAGACAAAATCCGAACCTTTTTGTTTTGTCTTTTGTAAACTATTTCATGGTTACTACAACTTAAAATTTGAAATGCGATCTAACATCAGGAAAAAAATATATAGTCACATGAACGGATCTGATGCATCAAAAAATATCACGTGCTGCACGAGTTAAGCCTGCACCATAATGTACATGTAAAGTCTGTTGACATTTGTAGACAGGTTTGTAAAGATTGTAAATATTAAGCTGAAACAGTGATTTGATTTTTTTAAAGCAATATACGCTACATCTTTTTTGTTTAATAATGTTTTTTTAGCATTTAATGCAATCAAATGTTGTTCCAGTACAAATACATATGTTGTTTGTGTGTGTGTTCTTTTAGGAGGTTTGGTAGAGTATAAATTATATATATAAGGATTGTTTTCATTAAACATTAATGTGAACTTTCGCAGCGCATGACCTCTGAATTCGACATATCCATAGATTTATATTTTGCTTATGGCGATACACCACCTTTAACGAACTAAGATTTTTTTTTACAACATAGACCTTTACTGTTGCGATTTTTTTTTAGTTTTGTCTATGCACAATGTGACTTATTTTACACTGCAATGTAAAAGAAGCCGTTTCCCATATTTTAATAGTATTCAAAGAGTCTAAAACTATGTATGATGTTATAATGATAATACTTGTATTCTATTTTAGATGGATTGAGTCAGAAAACGAAAATCAATAACAAAAGTAGAAAACCACCAACGCTTAATAAAACTGTGAAGGAGAAAACTGATTTCAAACACAACAAAGAAATAAATACAAACAAATCTCTTTCAAACACAAAACAGCCGACAATAGTAACCAACAGAAATGTAAAGCCAGGCGATAAAATTTTGTCGGAAATAAACGAGCTTCAACGAATGCACCGGAAATTAAACCAGGAGAAGGTGAGCACAGCAGAGCTTGGCAGGAAACAACAGCTCATACAACATATAGAGAATCAGATAAAGCTCCGTCAGAGGAAACTTGCTGAACAACAACAACAACAAGAGCAACAACAACATAAAAATCAACAACCAGAGCAAATCAGTCATCTCGGACAAGCTGGACACAGACTCCAACTGTCTCCAAGTAAACAGATGCACCAGTTCTTTAATCCGATACAATCTGTTTCAATAAACTCTGACCACAACCGTAGTACTACGCTGCAAGAAATTAATCATGGGGTTTTATCGAATGCCAGATATTTAGGATCATCACAAAACTTACTCATGGGCAGTCAGGTGTTGCCTACTATGGGATTTCAAAAACAATTTTTAATACCACAAACTGAAGCTCAGAACTTTCAACAAAGAGAACCTCTACAAGTTGTACATACACAGGCAGCCAGGGACCCTGGAGCACAACACGGCCATCTGCAACAACACATTTTAATACCTCTAAGTGCATTATCATCAGCTCAAGATTTACACAGACAAAGAATGTTTTCTGATAAAATAATTGTTGTTAAATCGCTGCCTAACAATGGAGATGGGGTAGTAGAACAAAGGGAGAAAACCCCGGCACCAACCACTACCATGGCAACCACAACACCTACAACAACACCAACGACACCAACGACTTCCGCTGCACCGACTACATCTCAGACAACAACGAGGTATGTTTACTACAGAAAAAGTTTTTCAACTTGGTGTCATTCTCACGACTGCAATCAATTCAATTCATTTGAGATTTATTCCGTAATTAATACCGTTTTCACCAGAATTTAATTGCTGATTATTTGAAATGTGCATGTAAGCAAAACATATTAAGAAACATACCGTATTTTTTTCAGGGGCGCACTTTAGAGTTCACAAATGTGCTTAATTATTTTATGTTTAAGTAACACCAACTACAACAACTTAATTTTTACCTTTACACGTTTAAATTAATTCACAGAGAAATTCACATTTTACCAAAACACGTTAGTTCACACGAAAACTTTACATTTTAAATATACACGTTTAACTTAGATCACACGAGAAGTTCACGTTTTCCCAATACACGTTAAAATTAGTTCACACGAGAACATCACATCTTACCTTTACACATTTAAATAAGTTCACACGAGAAGTTCTCATTTTACCTATACACGTTTTAAATTAGTTCAAACGAGAGCATCACATTTAACCTATACACGTTTAAATTAGTTCACACGAGATCACATTTTTCCTATACACGTTTTAATTAGTTCCCACGAGAAGTTCACATTTTACCTACATACAATTAAATTAATTCACACGAGAAGTTCACATTCTATTTGCACACGTTTAATTAGATTAAAACAAAAAGTTGGCATTTTATATATCTACATATGTTTAAATAAAGTCACACGAGAAGTTCGCATTTGTAATGAACTACCAAAATAATGATAATTTTAATGATAATGATAATATATTTTATTGTAAGAATTGTAATTAGATGTAAAGTTCTCAAAGTCTTTTAAACAATTTGTTTGTTTTTTATTTACAGAAAGAAATCATATAGTCAGCTATATAATACAGCTCGTATTGTCAGAATTAAAAAATACTTGTCAGATCTTAGGCCAAACGATACATTTCATTTGCAGGCTATTTCATAAAAACGAAAACACCTTACTTTTAAATTTCATAAAGACGAAAACATATTATGATGTAACTCTGACATTATTAATGCCCTGACTTCCGTCGTTTTTACCAATTTTATTTTTTCAAGTGAATACAGATGACAAGATGAAAGCGAAGAGAGTTTTTTTAATGAAATATACACTAAAAGATACACTTGCTATACTGTCAGGTTTTCACGCAACGTTTTCAGGTTCTAATACCGTACGCAAAGTTTACTATAATAACTCGAGTATCTGAGCGGAGCTGCGATATTGTTCGTGGTATAGCTTATATTTGGGTCAGAAAGACCAAAAACACTAAAAGTGTACGCAAAGAAAAGGCGTGCAGCGTCTGTTCGTTTTTTCTGTTTTACATGGGATGCACAGTTCTCCATAACGCTAGGTAAGAGGCAAAAGTTTTGTCCTTAGGAATATGAATTATAAACTGTCTGTCCATTTTGAACATTTTGGAACAACTTATTTTAACTTTTTTGTTGTTTAATGTCACACTGACCTTGTCATTGACGTATTCATTCATTTATCAATCATTCATTTCATTTCATCAAAATAAAATGACAAAAAAATTCTAGACATAACATATACTTGATATTTAGTAAAGTAATGCGTTTACATCTGACCTTTTAAGTTCAAAGTTCTGAATATCTTTATGCATTTTTCATTACTATTACTAATTATTATAATATGATGAACTATGATGTTTTTTTCCATAAATAATCATTAATTGCATAACATTAAGCAAACTAGGTCTCATTTTCAGGTTTTATATGAGAAAAAATAAATTTTACATCGTAAACGTTAACCTGATGACAGAAACAAGGACGGCGCAATGTGTCATATATTACCTCACATCTTCATATCTTTAAAGTTTCTGTAAATTTCTTTATAGTAAAGATATGATAGAACACACTTTTATTCAGATTAGACCTAGTTTAACATATTCTTTTTTATACTCTTTGAAAATATTTTCATTTACATTTTGTCTAATGGCAAAATTGAACAACAAAATAAAATTTCATTCAGATATTGTCAACTGAATGCAGTGTTAAATGCAACCTTACGTCCTTTCTGCTAAAAGTGGTTATTTGGTCATAACAAACAACAAATATGTATGATAGCTCCAAGGGCAGATGAGAACACAGATGACTTTTCCATTAAAAACAGAAATACTTGTTCTTTTCTGAGGATACTGTTTTATTTTTATATTTCCTGGATAGTCTACAAGATTTATTAAATTAAGCAAATCAGATGCGGATAATCGAAGTGAACACAGATTAAAGTAATTAAGGTTATATTAAAAAACCAACTAAATGTATCGCTTAAATACAATAATCAAAATCTGAAACAAGTTAAAACTTTTGCTTATTTTGAAAATACTTTGTCTTTCAAGATTTATTTTTTTTGTTGGGAAAATATTCCAATATTCATTTTGTCTTTGACATTAGCTTAAATTTTTTGTATCAGGTTGGTTTGCCATGATTTTTTTGACAGGGCGTTGTTTTAATATCATCAAGTCACGAATGAAGCATAACATATGATAATAACCGTCGACAAATATCGTCAGACTTACATACAGATGAAGAATGCTACTTCTGTGGTATGAAATAGACCATTTGTCTCATTAAATGTCGCACATATTGTAATATTGCTGTCTATTTAATGTTTAGTTTACATTTGTCTGTCAATAAGTACAGTTTATTTCTAACTCATTCCTGTATTAACAATGGAAAGAAATGGCGCCTTTAGAAAAGTTAACAATTAAGAAAAACTGCGGTTTTGAGCGGAAAAAAAAGAAATTTAAAATAATAAAATAAAAAGTAAAGAAAGGAAGGAAGGAAGGAAGAAAAAATAATCTTACACACTTAATTACAAATCACCGAAAGAAATAATAAAAGCGCATTTTTAAGAGCGTATCATAAAAGTTGAAACAAATTATTCATATAACGACATTTTTTTATGATTGTTGAACAGTACCGGATCTCACAAGAAAAGCATAAAAATATCATTTCGTTTAGCTGTTTTTATTAAGTTTTTGTAACAAATTTCTGTGTCATCAAGCAGTAATATGATAACAAAAACCGTCAGCATTTTTTATATACATAAATTTACTTTTCTTGCTATGTCACAAAAAGACCATGATACGTTTTTGCCTTGATATGTAAAAAATGCTTAAAATATATTACTCATCAAATCCGCTTACAAAAAAACAACGACAGACTTATTTAAGTAAAGCAAGCTCGGAGGAAAAATATTTAACCACAATTAATAAATCATTTTGTAAATGAGCATATTCACACAAAGACGCAACTGCAGATAAGTTAATACAAGCTGGTAAGCAGTAAGACAGACAGACAGACAGACGAGTATGACCAACTGCGTCCCTAAGAATGTAACAATGATAAATGAATTATACACACTTTTTACTTGTCACTGCAAACGACATTTCAAACGTAGAATGCAAAGACCTTAAGTCTTTGGTAGAATGGAATACAGGTTATATTGAACCGCCAATTATACTGCACACACAAAAAATCTAACATCATTTAACATCAGAACAATAACTCTGTCATTAACTTCAACGCTTCAGTAACAGGCCAAAACAATTACAACATAATGGTAATAATACAAGTCAATCCTTACAATAGTACAGAAATTCCTTGAACATAGACTTATCATAAGCAAGATCCACTTGCTCTTCTCAGTGTATTTGCTGCGGTAAATTACGTACATACAGAATTTCCTAACGCTACAATCAGAACAAAAAAGTTTTTCAACTTTAAAAATAACTCCTATGTCAATGAAGGAATATTAATTTTACCAAAATAATCTAACTTGCTAATCTACAAGTATTTTAGTGGAAAAAAACTAAGCTTTAATGACGGTGTTAAGCTAAATTCCAAACTTTTTCAACAAAATCAGCTTATCTGAAACACTTAAAGTGTATGATCGTGAACTAATTATCATTAGTAAACTTGTTTTGTGTTTTTACCGCCACGACTATTCCGTAACTCAACTAATCTTAGAACTATATAATTAAACACTGTGAGTTTAAAAACACTTAATTTTAATAGCCCCCCCCCCTTCCAAAAACCATTAAACAGGACTACCGGGTATATTTGAAAGATACATATTTAACATATTTCAATATGTTTACAGTGGTGTGGACACAGAGACATCTACTGCTATGGATGTGGAAACTATGAAGCAGACACTACTGGAAAGGACTTTGAAGAAACAGTCGTTGGAGATAAGGAAGTTACAGCTAGAGATCCGGGCACTTCAGCGTCAGGAGATAAACAGCCAACCAGAGGAGAACGAGGACGGTCCACAACCGAGATCATTCCCGCGAAGACATATGCCGTTTCCATTTATCCGGTGACTAGAACCTGCATACAGCCATACCATGCCAGGCTTTGAGAAAAAAAGCCTAAAAAATACGAATTTTAAATACGAAAAACATAAACCAAAGAAAGAGACAGTACATATAGTGCCGGTTGTATATAATGCAAAATCTAAAAAGTTAAAATTTAAATTCTATTTTAATGTTTGAAAGGTTCAAGTTAAAAATAGAGTTTTTCTTCATTTTCATCCAATTAAGAGTCTCTTAATTTTCACCATTTTTTCCTTAAAAAGCAAGTTTAAGGTCCTTTTTAGACACTTTGTTTAAAACGCTCACAAATTGACAGACTTCGACAAGACTGCGGATGAGCGCATGCAAATAAATGTAGACTTTAGTACAGAAGCTAAATAACGCCACTCGCCCATCTTTTGGTATTCAATTTAGATTTTTCTATTTAGCATCTTACTTGAACAACATATTTTTGGTCATTTGTTGACTTAGCTTGTGATATTTTCACTTTTTATCTCGTGCTTAGAGCTTATTGCGCGCCACTGTACACGTTTATTTCAAACGTCACTCAAAACCTTCTGTCAGATATTTTTTGTCACATTTCGGTATTCGTCAGTAAGCTGACTTTGTTGCAATCTCATCAACACTTTGTTCATTTGGAATGATAGAAAATGAAGCTAGAACATGATGGATGTTGTGGTCCTTAGGTTAAGCATCATGATTTCCGTTTAGACAAACAATTTAATAAATGATTGTATGCTACTGTGTTCGATATTCTTCTCGTAAACTATCTGGTCAAATAGAAGAGTACATTTGGTAGTTTTATTAATGGTGTGCCATAGCTGCAATCAGACACTCAACCAGTCAGGTGTTTAAAAAAGGGTGTGCTACGGAGTACATCGTTTTGGCATATATCAGTTTTGCAATGAACAAATATGCCATCCATTTTATTAAAAATCACATCAAGTGATGTTGATTAAGCAGCAAAGCTTAATATTAAATACAGGTTTTATGAGTTTTGTATTATAATATGACGTTAAGTGCTGATTATGTCAGATCAATAAATGTCATCCGGGAACCAAAGTTTCCTGCATTTAAACATAAAACATTTTTAAATTACATACAAAATCACAGACGCATAATGCATAATTTGCTATACACGAAGAGAAATATAACATTTAAATTTTAAGTGGTAGCTTTTATTAGACTCATTATTGATTTCGATTCATACAGAATACTACGTGGAAAAGTTTTTTGTTTAACTTGGCACTTGTTTTATAAGGAAATCAGAGAGAGAGAAAACAAAACAGCGGTGAGATTCTGGAAATATGTGTGAAAGAGTCTACTGACTAAGTGCTGAAGTGTCAGAAATCAGGGTGTACACAACGATTCGTCACTTCTCAACAGTTTTATTTAATGTAGGTTACATCTGTAGAAGAACCAACATTCTCAATGTTGTGCAAACTACAGTTGCGATTACTTTCAGTTATCATATTGTGGCTATATGTGTCTTGTTCAAACGCTGGTATGTACACTTTTTAACAATTTTCCACAGAAGCCTTTTTAAAAATATAAAGCTAAAATTTCTTTTTCTATCTAAACTTAAAAACAGTATTTCAGCAGTCATCAAACAGTTCGATTAATTTTGTTTATTCATTAGATAGTTTGATGGGTTTTGTTTTATTCTAAAACTTTTAAACACTTTTTTTTTCAATTTCTGTTGTCCGCAATTAGACCGTTAAGTGACATTCAAGCTTAAGACAACAAGACTAAAAACTACTGCTTAAATCAATAAATTAGTAGGATATATTAAAACAAAATAGTTTCTTTTTTGCAGCACATCTTAACGACTTCAATCCAAGAATAAATGGCAAACAGAACACAAAGTTTAGTAAACTCAAAAAACAATCTGCTGCTGTTCAAATACAGCACCCAACAACACAGAAAAACGAAACTTCCACCAAAACAACACCAGGTGGCCAAAAAAAGCCCGTAAGTCAATTACAATTGGAAATAAAGGAACTTAATCGAATGCATGAACAGCTACAACGCGAGATTTTGAAAGGACATGATACCGCCAAAGAGAAGTTGCTTCAGCATATAAAGGCACAAATACATTTGCGACGCACGCAGCTTAAAAATCAAGATATCAGTCCTCGTCTGCAACAAAATCATCAGCATACTAAGCACAACGAAAGTCAAATTCAGATTTTTGAGAGAAAACAGCGTGAGGATAAACAAAAACTTCACGCTTTGGAACCAGTACAAACTACAGGCAAGACAAAACGTATTTCAGAAGCCAAAAGCTCTCTGAAACCTTATAACAAGCAAGCACAAAATTCAGTACAGCAAGTTCCACATTCTCAAGACCTTCACCAGCAACAAAGTCAATATCAACATTTCCATCCGAGACCGCAAGGACAACAGGATCCTCAACAGCAACATCTTCGCCAACAGGAGCAGCAAAGTCTTTTGAGAGAACATCCAGATCTTCAACGACGTCAAGCAAAGCAACTAACAGATAATAATTCAGAAGCTAGAAACAATCTTACCCTGTCATCTCAACATTTCTCAAGTCAAATACCTCTCATAACCAACGTTAGTGCCCAACTTCATCTGCAGCAGCAAACGCAAAACCTAAAACAGCAAAACAGCCAGCTTCCGATGAATGATAAGTTTAAACACTGGCAGCAACAACAGTACCAGGCACAAAAGGCGATTCCACAGAATGTAATGCAGCTTCAACAACTACCTGCAAATATACAAAATCCTATACATGTACAACCAGGACAGATGGTCTCATTAAGTCAACCGACACTAAATCAGGCCATTGTCCACCCGAATACTCAACAAATTCTGTTTCCCATAAATGCGTATCCCCTAAATGGAGTTTTGCCTTCACAGCTTCTTTCAAATGAAAGGATCATTGTTGTTGAGGCAATAAATGATCAAACTGGACAATTAAAGGCAGTTAGAAACTTGGAAAATATTGAAACTCTACGGAAATTTTCGGAGAAATCAACTGCCTCGTCGCAAACGACCACAAAGCTCACAACAACGCTCCCTACCACAACGGTCACAACTACTCCCTCTTCCTCAACAACGACAACAACGACATCCATGACACCTACAAGAACCACACTACCGACACCACCCACAACATACTAGTATGTTAAATTAAGCTTTTTATGCTTAAATGTTTGTATAAGACTTATGCAAAACCTTAGTTTTATCAAATTTGGTATTTGCCAACCATTTTATGCATGTGTATTATTGCGTTTTAGGAAGTATAGACTGAGTGAAGTATCTCCTCTATTAAGTATTAAATTCTACATATTTGTGCTAGAAAGAGACCTTTTTACTGAAAGCCATGGGTTCGATCCCCTCGAGTGTCAAATTTGTCTTTTTAGTTTTTTTTTTTCATTTAGGAGGGCATATAGTAATTGTACTGTCAATCCGTCTCTCTATACTTCCGTCCGAGTTAAAGTCGTGTACGCTCTTTATCGGATAAATATTCATCTCGTTAAGACATGTTACAAAGAAACATAGGTTTAGGAGGTCAGAAATCATTGTCAAAATGTAGAATAAAACCTACTGCCAACCTTAATATTCATACCTGCCTCGTAGCTCTGTGGTGCATCAGGGGATTTAATTTTGAAGTAAGATTAGTTGTTCACCAGATAAAGACAATATGGTTTCTCGGTCTGACCGTCTTTCTGTCAACCTGTCCATTTGTTTGTAGTGCTTAATAACAAAGAATACTGCCTGTTTGTCTGTTTCTGCCAGCTCTGCAACTTATTGATACACGGCAGAATTTTGTAAATACTTTCAACAAATTCTCTCTAGATTGAAGTATTGGGTCACAAGGTGTCTGTCCGTCTGTCTGTCGCCTGAACTGCCATATTACATAAAGTATATACTCCTTACCTACATTTTCAGCTCTTTCTGTCATAAGTCAATCAAAACATTTTGACAAAACACGGATAAAATTTTTACCATATGGGGGTATGTCACAAGCTGTTCTTCTGGTATCTGTAATTCCAAATGATATAACGTATATACATCTTACATACATTTCAGCTCTTTCTGTCATTAGTCAATCAAAGGATTTTGATAAAATATGACCGAATGTTTACCAGATGGGGGATATGTCGCAAGCTGTCAACTGATTTATAAAACATCTTTAAGTCCTTGAGTACTGTAATATACAGTATCACTTTGCTGACCAGTAAAATTTCAATTTGAATTATTTGATTATACTTTTAATTCAGTGTGCATTAGATTTACATGTATTTCTTCATCGTTTGTTTTCTATAAAGAAGTTTAATAAATCGTTTTCTTTTTTTAAAGTTACCAAGAGGAAACAACTCCTGTAAACCTTGACGTTTTAAAGCAAGAATTCTACAAAGGTGAAATTCGACGCCAAAAGCTTGAAATACGAAAACTTCAGCTTGAAATCCGAGCTCTACAACGGAACGAGATGGCTACTTTGACTGGCAGCCAGGGTGGTGAGAACGAAGATGGTCCACAACAAACAAGGATAAGGTTTAGACCAAGAGGAGGGATGCCATTTCCCTTCTTCTGATACCTAACTTGTTTGTCAGAACAAATTGAAATCCGTCTATTTGTAATATGCAGTGGAGAGATGTTGTCTTCCTATTGACAACAATCGTCATCAGTGAAGTGACACTTTGATTTCTATTCATTTATATTTTATAAAATCCTGACATGCCAACTATAGATGTGTGAATAGCATAATGGTGATACATCTTTAAGCATATTTTTTTCTCCATAAATGACACGTTTAGATGTCCCTACCGTTTTACCTGAAAAAAGATGTCAACATCAGAACAATTAAAGAAAGAAAACAACATGACTGTGCTCAATTATGTAGTTCTGTTTAATAGAAGAAATTTTAATGTCGTGCTTTGAGTAAGATGTTAAATTTTATCACAACAAAGATAATTTTGATTACTGTTTTACTTAAAGTAAATAAACAATTATAAACGCTTTAGCCGTGTTCGTAGGTTTCATATAACAACACTAACGTTCGTACTCAAAAGATTGTGAAAACACATACTAGAAAATGAACAACTTGGGCAAATTGTTTTAAAAATTCCTTTTCGGTGTTATGAAAAACTGTTCTACATGTTCACGAAATATATGTAACGACCGTCAAAGTCAGAGAAGAGGGAGGGCAGAGGCCAATATAATAGTACTACTATAGCTCTTGCAGGTTTGAAAATACTATAAAAAGTTATTTGATAGATCTTCAGTCATACCACAGTACTCGGTTTATTACAGGACGGCAGATAAATAACACGGTGGGGAACCACGTGACTTTGCTTAGATTCGATTCATAGATAATGGCAGCCGAAAGTCCTCTGGGGTGTCTAGAAGAAGAAAGCAGCTTGTTTAAAACCATTCTTAAAAAACATGATCTTGCCCGGGTCTTTCGGTCGCCATTATCCGTGCATCAAACCTAAACAAAGTCACGTGATTTCCCACCGTGTAAATGATATCATCAATTGCCACGGTAGTAATGGACATCTGAGTTTGTCCGAAAGTCGTTTTTGCAAAATTTGAGAAAACGTTGCACGCGCTTAAAAAAATTTAAAGAAGGAGACTAAATAACAATACCGTACTTTTAAGATTTTAAGTTTATGATGGACAGACAAACATAATAACTGACAAACAGACAAACCCCAAATAATGTTTATCATTCCTGTGAACAATTTTTATCTTAACGGACAGACAGAAATACGCGCTAAACTTCAAGTGCATGTTATAAGGATCTTCTTGAAATGTGTATGAAGTTTCATCAATTTAGTTGTTTTAATTTTTGAGACAAGTTTTCATTGTACTTTCCTGCTGTTTGGCAAAAACTCCTTGAATTATATCCGAAATTATAGATGTTGGAGTTATGAAGTGGACATAAATTAGGTGATAACAGGCTGGTTGACAAACACTAGAACACCTATAGTCAGCGATCAGAAGGTCATAACTTGCAAGGTTTAAAACTAGATAATTTAAAGGCACAGAGCGACATATACGTAAACATAAATGTTGCCAATGCTGCCTCGCAACTGACAGTTGCACACACAGGCTATAAAGGATATGGTTTGTGCACTTAAAGTCAAAAAGCTGTCAGAAGTTTCGTATAATCATGACTTAAATTTAAACATGCTTGAACAGTGAGTGACTTCCTCATAAAGCGTGATTACGCTTTCAAGTCTACTTCCTAATACGAACTGAAATTTTGTCATACAACCATGGAGACGCAGAAGTCATTAATTGTTTGTTTTCATTTACGAAATATGGATACTTTCGTTTTTCTGGCATTTCCATAGAAATGGTTTCACCTAAATTTTAGTAAGAAGCTGTGTCCATTTTTTTGACAAACTGAGTTTATATTGGATATTTTAATTGTGTTCTAAAAAACAGGTGTAACTATGAAACTGTTGCTGGTCATCATTCTTCTGGCGGTATTTTCAGCTTCAGATGCCTGTAAGTATTTCATTCATTCATTCATTCAAACATACGTTTTTCTTTCTTTTTCTTTCTTTCTTGCTTTCTTTCTTTCTTTCTTTCTTTTTCTTTATTTCTTTCTTCTTTCTTTCTATCTTTTTTCGTTCATTCGTTTCTCGGAAATGACTCGTAACCATATTTTTAAGTGTATTTTCGAAACTTTTCTTCCTTACTTTACAAAATCTTATATAACGTTTCAAGGGTGTTCGAAATGTATTTTTTTAAACGAGAAAATAACCAAAGACCATAATTATTGTACATAGTAACAATTGTCCTGCTGTAACACCTTCTAATATAAACATGTTTATCTTTGTAGATGGATTCATCAACAAGGGAAAAAGTACAAGTGCAGGAAAGCAAAAGAAAAGCCTGCGGTCTTTGAAAAGTAATACTGGTAAATTAAGTGTCACATCTAGGAATAAACTTCCTCCTACTCAGGCGTTGACCACAGTTACAAAAATAACAAAACCACCTTATATTGACAAAACTCTTGCACCAAAAGTAAAATCAACGGTCGAAAAATTACAGCAACGCTACCAAGGCAACAGAGAGCTACTGATAAAGCATCTTCAGAAGCAGATTGCATTAAAAAAGAAACAGCAGATTGAACAACATAGTAATCCGAATCTCCTCTCAAAAGCTGACAAAAACACCGGCTCACAAACGCAGCAAGACGTAACCAATCAACAACTAAACCAAACAGAAAATAACGACAGTAAAAATGCTCCTCAAAACGATCAATTGTTACTACTAGACAATTCCCACCCAGAGGCATTATTGCAGCAATCGATACAAGAAAAAATACATCAAACTGAGGTAGTAAATCCTGTAAACAAAAAAGTGTTTGAAAATAAGCCAAACCAAGTCCGGGAGCAACCTGTCCAAATAGAACAGACATCACATAATATTCAGAAAAGGACACGGTCACCAAAGGGAGAAACACAGCAAAACGTCCCAATCCAGAAAAATATTGATACGACAACAACTAATGAACAATCTACGCAACACAGCAGTCTAAATAATCCGCTCGAGATTCAGCTATCTCATCAAAACCAACAAAATCAGGAACACATTACACAGCAACAACAAAATCAACAACTTACACAAAAACAACAGGATCAACAACTTACACAACAACAACAGAATCAACAACAGCAAATTCAGGGACAGCAAAATCAACCACATCGAAATCAGGGACAACAAAAGCAGACACTGCAAAACAACCGACAACAAACGCAGACGCAGCAAAACCAGAGACAGTTTATACAGTCACAAGAGGGTAATGGTAATCAAATGCAGCAACAACTGAATCAGCAACAATTTATACCACAAGCTCAAATCCAACAACAACCAATTTCGCGACAAAATATGCAGCAGCAACAAAATCAGCAGCAAATACAGGCTTCCGGGAACCATAATCCTGTAGCTCAACAACAACCTCAAAATAACTTTGGACAACAAATGAGCCATATTGAGCAAAGCTTTATGCCACAACAAGACTTACTGCAAATACAAAATCAATTTCAAAATAGAAATGCCGGACATTCTCAACGGCAGATGCAGTCCATGGATATGTTACAGCCATTGAATTTCATACAACAGCAACAGAATGCTGCCTATCAAACACGTGATCAAATGCAAAATCAAAGGAGTATTCAAGACACACACGTACAAATTCAACAAATGCCACAGCAACAAAACAGTCACATGATAAGTCAAATGCATTCGGCTGTAAACCAAATGTTACCAAGGCAACATATTCTCATGCCATTAAATTCATTGTCCATGGACCCTATGTTTCAAAGTAAAATGATGCTTCCCGAGAGAATTGTTTTTCTGAATAACGCAGGGGGTAGCAACAATGTTCCTGTCCCAACGACATCAACGCCTCCAATGCCGACAACAACAATGACCACGACGACAACAACAACGCCGGTTACTACAACAAGTACCAGGTGAGGTATTTTGAGATTATGCGTTTTATATGTTCTGTCATATACGAAAAACAAAAAAATGGGGAAGTAAACTGAATCTTTCCTTTATCGAGAATTGAGATAAGATTGAACTGTATACATGAAATTCCTAATATAGAGATCTCTCCAAACTTTCCGGCAAACGTTGTTAAGGTAAAGATTTCCCGGAGCAACGGCGTACAAAGTCTCTAACGCAAAATTTCTTCGATCTGCGCCGTAAAGTTTCAAACGCACCACGAGCTTTGTCGCACTGAGTTTCAAACTTAAACAGCTCATTGAAATGCATAACATAGATTTCTTTGAGGTTCTTTATTTCGATGTTAAGCATGATATTTTGAGGTCAGTCCTCTTGGCATTGCGTACACACTGCTTCCAATGTAATACTCATGGCTATAATCAAAGAAAAAAAAAGCTGACTGGAACGAAAATTTTATATAAAGGCTACGTAGAACCAATGCTTATTTCTTGTTCTGTGTGCTTTGAAATAATATGCTATACGTAAAAACTAAGCTTTTCATTTTGAAACAAATACTTTGTTTGATTCACTTATGTCATTCATTTCTCTACGTTGTCTTTTACGTTTTGGTAAGTGATATGTTTTAATTTAAATTGTGCACGATTATGGTTGAGCAGCGTGACAGTTTTGTGAAATCGTCAAACCTAGACAAATAATAGGAACAAAGCGGTGTATATTTAACTAATTAACTAAAACTGTCTTGAATTTAAACGCCTCTCTTGACACGACAAGCTGGCAATGCGAAATTACTTCACGTCAGTTGAAATTTTGATATGAAAACAAAGGCCTGTCTCAATAAACGAAAACAATTGAAAGTGCATTTGAAATAAATCTTATGTTATTAAATTTTTGCAAAAACATGATTTAGGTAAAAAGAATGAAAAAAAGCAAAGAAAACAGTTTAAACAGCACTGAATTGTACCTAGGAAGCAGACACTGAGAAAGATTTATACAAGTTGTAAGAACTTGTTTGCCATTCATTCTGCAATAAATAAAAGTCAGGATAGATAATATTTAGGAGAAGCAGTGGTCGATAGGTTAGAACGCCAGAGGTTGCTGGTTCGAATCCTGCCAACAGTATGAGTCTCCGGTTGCTTTCTGCATTTCTGCATCCAGTACTAGTTTGAAATCGAGAGGGATTAATATACATTGCAAGAACTTGCTTCCCAATCGATGTAAAATAAGTAAGTGTAAATTTGTAAATAAAATATCTACAATAAACAAGTAGCATTCAATAAAAAGAAAAACTCATGTTTTAACTGCATCCGTATCTAATCAAAATTCATAACAAATGTTGATCTTATCGCTTGCTTCATTACTTTTTATATTATTGTGTTCAAAACACCCGTATTTTCAAAATGACAAATTGTCATTGTTAACCATATAAAGAAATTTAATATAATTATATCATAAGTCGCACTGGCACAACTTTCAATTATAAAGTAGAAATTTGTAGAAATTAGAATGTCGCGAATCCACTACAAACAATTTTATTTATTTGTTGCTAGTCAAGTGTCGAATCTAGTTCGTCTTTGCGACATTAATTATTTCTTTCTGTCAATGTGATATTTCGTATGTTTTGCTAGCACGACATTTATTTTGGCCCGGGTCGAATGTCGGATGTTGAGATTATTTTTTACACGCATCTTTCCTTCAACGCTGTATTTGTTAATGCAAGGAAAATCTACAGTCTTAATGGAATTATGCACGTCTTAAAAAAATGATAAAATCAAGGATGTGTCATTCTACTGCCTACAGTTTGACAGCTTTTATGACACGTGTACTTATTTTTGTATTTCATTCATATATTAAGGCAGCCAAACAATGGTTATGTTGCTGTCAAACATAGATAATAAGATTCAATGTTGCTTACATAATTTCGAGGTCGCAGTGCAAAACTGTGGTATTTCCTTATTATTTTATCTGTATAGTTACAACAGTGTTCCATTGAATCATCGATTTGTTGATTGACGTCGTGAATAGCAACATACAATGAAACATAAAAATAGGTTTTACTCTCTCGACTCTAATTTTAACAGGTGTCTTTCAGAATAAGTTAAAGTCCTAGGTTCATATTGATTTCACTGATTTAAAAAATAATCTTTGAACTGATAGGATAATGATGGAATCATGTTGTATTCACTCTAAAAATCGACATATGTCTTTCTTTCGTATTCAATATATTTCTTAATGAAAAAAGCTTGCTTTTTTGATAATATCGTTAGAAAATACTGCATTATATTTCTAACATGTTTATTGTTTTAAAAAGCAAAGTTAGGAATGATTTTGGTACAAAGAAATATCATATCCGCCGATAACACATCCTTCTCCGTAAAATAAGAACTACTTGTAATTCTGACCATAGGACTTAGAGAGAAACGTACAGTATACTTTAAAAAGATTTTCAATTCCTTTTACATCTATTTGCAGGGAACCAGGAAAGACAGTGAAAATGGACACAGGAAGTCTACAGTATCAATTCATGGAGAAGGAGATGAAAAAACAAGATCTCGAGATAATGAAACTAGAACTAGAAATTCGAGCCCTCAAACGAGCGGAAACTATGGTCCCAAATGAAATAGAACTTGAAGCCAGAAAGAAAACAACAACATCGCCAACAACAACAACTGTTCATCCATTTTTAGCTTTTGGTCATAAAAAGTTCCCTTTTGATTTCTGACGGAAACCTGTAGATGTTGATCCTAAATCTACAGAACATGAACTTGTAAGTTTCGAATATGAGGCAGACATACCAAGAAAAGAAAATAAACAAAAAAATACAAAAAGTTCTGTTACAGGTATCACTGGTTCTAATTCTTTGCATCATGATCACTTTAGTCTTGAACTGGAAGCAGAAATAACGGAAGGCAGGCGTGTAGACAAAAAGGTCCAATCACCTAAAATACCAAAGCTAAACAAAAGTAATGTGAAAATTGATCCTGTCAGTTTCAATTCTACTTCGATGAAACTAACTTTCCGGGTTACACCGGAGTTACAATTTAAATCAAAACCTACCTTTCCTTTTATTCCAAAAAATCCCTTTCCGTTTCCGTTTTAAGAAATCGTAAGGATAAGAATTTTACGGTGACATAACACATTTGTATCTGTTTTTGTAATAAATTACTTATAATTCGTTTTTACGAAATAATATTTCTTAATTAAGAAATAATATTATTTAATCATTTAGACAAATATCAAGTACAAAAAAAAAACGAAATGTTATTACGTTATTACGAAATGTACTTCGTCTTAATTAAATGTTTATTCGTAATTATTTCAAAAATATGAAATAACATTTTGTTCTGAAGAATGATATTTCACATTTACGAGAGGATCATTCATTCATAAGTAAGTGTTTCGTGATTTTTTCTACCCATACAAAAATAAACATTGCTTTTATTTAAATAAAATTTTGTTTCAGTAAAAAAGAAATAATATTTCGTTAGTACGAAATGAAATAAATACGTAAACGGAAAACTAAAAGAGTGCTATGTCACATTAAGTCCTCCATAGGATGTTCAGATGGTTGCATAGTAACATGTAGAAACAAAATTTTCAATCCTTTTCCAAAATTCACAGTTTGCATGGTAAATAATTTTCAATTCTATTATTTCTTACAAAAAGGGTCTATTTTCTAGAAGTAATATTCTAGATAAGCGTTTACAAAGATCCTTTTAGCAACATCTCCACCGGGCATCTCCATTATTAATGTTCGACTTTGTTAGGCGTGTCTTAGAAAACAAGTCCTGTATATTTGGGATGAACATCTACAAAACAAATGATGCTTCAAAATGTAAATACACGTATCATGATCATATTTTCATGCTTATGGCCAGGATTGATAGCGAGCAGTGGTCGATCGGCGAGCAGTGGTCGATCGGCGAGAGCGCTGGACTCACGATTCTAACGTCGTTGGTTCGAATACAAAAGATGCGCCTTTCTCCATTGACTATCCACATTTGATTCTTTTGGCGCGAGAACTGGTTTGCACCAAGGAAGCAATCATTAGATGGTATAAATATAAGTTGCATGGAATTGCTGTACAGTCGATGTAAAAGAAATAGGATTAACACAGATAGAAAGGAGCAAATGATAAGTGTATGACTGAATATTATTTTCCACGCACATCAATTCATCATGCACATTAAAATTGTTGTAATTATTATTATTTCGATCAATGGACTAACAATTTCGACAGGAATTTTACACGTACACCGAAGTGAAACAAAAATAAGGAGAGCTTGAAATTGAAATTTATGGATTGTTCAAACTAAATCTAAATTATACGTAACAAATCTAAGACACATTCTTCACAGATGTTTAAATGTGTTTAAACAGGTCTGACTCTTTGTTTGACTGTTCATGAGAGAAGAGAAAAGACATTTCAGATGACAACTTTATGCTTCTTTTTTTATTCTCAAATATTTTTAATGAGAGATATGTCATAATGGTGAATTTTTATTCAAATTCAAACTTAAACAATGATAACGTTTATTGTGGATTTCAAGGGCAAACAATCACCCTAAAATGACAGGTTTTAATAGTTTATTTGAAAAACTGTTTATCAAATATTACAATGATTACCTAACGAGCTCTAACATGCTGTTGATGGAACATGTATGACATAATTGAAATTACGTTGTCAGATTTATGCCGCCGCACAAATGTCACTCACTCAACAAATGACAGGCTTAAAAAACAAACCTTTCTTCGTTATCTTAAACAATAAACATACACCTATTCATCTATATCATTCTGATTTAAAAGGAAGTGTCATTTATCTGACTTCAGTAATCATTGTAAAGAAGTGTTTTTAAAACCGTTTTAAATAAACTCACCAAAACATGAAGTGATGAAGTCTTTACAAGTGAAAACACAAAAAACGCTGATGGATCAGTGATCTACTGTACACGTACAAACCCATGCAATAAGGTCTCCTACTGTGATGTTCTCTCTACTAAATTAACTGTAGCAACACGAACAGTGAAACAAAGATCGTAAATATAAACATTGAAGGAGACTTGTTGATACTTTCCTAGGTGCATCAATGTAGAAATAGACACCGAATGTGAACCTATTTCTCATTGCATAAAACAATAAACACTGAGTACAGCAATACAGACGTAGATATAGAAGAGTTGACAATAAACACTGGGAACAGCAATATAGATATAGACATAGAAGCGTTGACAATAAACATTGGGTCCATCAATATAGATATAGACATAGAAGCATTGACAATAAATACTGAGTACAGCAATACAGACGTAGACATAGAAGCGTTTACAATAAACACTGGGAACAGCAATACAGATATAGACATAGAAGCGTTGACAATAAACACTGAGTACAGCAATACAGACGTAGACATAGAAGCGTTGACAATAAACACCGGGAACAGCAATACAGATATAGACATAGAAGCGTTGACAATAAACACTGAGTACAGCAATACAGACGTAGACATAGAAGCGTTGACAATAAACACTGGGAACAGCAATATAGACGTAGACATAGAAGCGTTGACAATAAACACTGAGTACAGCAATACAGACGTAGACATAGAAGCGTTGACAATAAACACTGAGAACAGCAATATAGACGTAGACATAGAAGCGTTGACAATAAACACTGAGTACAGCAATACAGACGTAGACATAGAAGCGTTGACAATAAACACTGAGTACAGCAATACAGACGTAGACAAAGAAGCGTTGACAATAAACACTGGGAACAGCAATATAGACGTAGACATAGAAGCGTTGACAATAAACACTGATTACAGCAATACAGATGTAGACACTCGAAGTGTTGATACTAATCACTGTGTACATCATTGCAGATGTCCTGAGTAAAAGAACACAGATGTAGACATATAAGTGTTGATACTTATCACTGTGTACAACATTGCAGCCGTACTGAGTACAGCAATTCAGACGTTGACATAGAAGTGTTGACATTAATCACTAAGTACAAGATTGCAGACGTACTGAGTACAGCAATTCAGACGTTGACATAGAAGTGTTGACATTAATTACTAAAGTCAACATTGCAGACGTACTGTGTACAGCAAAACAGATGTAATCTAACATTTGAAATGTTGATATTGATCACTGTGTACAAGAATGCAGACATAGACAGTACAAGACTGCAGACGTAGACATTAAAATTGTGGACATTGATCACTGTGTACCGCAATGCAGACGTAGACATTAAAAATGTGGATATTGATCAATGTGTACAGCAATGCAGACGTAGACATTACATGTGTTAATATTAATTGCTTTGTACAAGAACGCAGACGTAGACATTAAAAGTGTTGATATTGATATATACAACAATGCAGACGTAGACATTAAACGTGTTGATGTTGATCATTGTGTACAGCAATACAGGCGTAGACACTTGAAGTGTTGATATTAATCACTGATTACAACAATGCAGACGAAGACACTGGAAGTGTTGATATTGATCACTGGATACAACAATACAGACGTCGACACTGGAAGTGTTGATATTATTCATTGTGTACAACAGTACAGACGTAGACACTGGAAGTGTTGATATTGTTCATTGTGTACAACAGTGCTGACGTTGACACTGGAAGTGTTGATATTGATCATTGTTTACAACAGTGCTGACGTAGACACTGGAAGTGTTGATACTGATCATTGATTACAACAGTGCAGACGTAGACACTGGAAGTGTTGATATTGATCATTGTTTACAACAGTGCAGACGTAGACACTGGAAGTGTTAATATTGATCATTGTGCACAACCATACAGACGTAGACATAGAAGTGTTGATATTGATCACTGGAAAGAAGAATACAGACGTAGACACAGGACGTGTTAACATTGTTCATTGTGTCCGACAATACAGACTTAGACACTGCAAGTGTTTATATTGATCACTGGAAACAACAATACAGACGTAGACACCGGAAGTGTTGATATTGTTCATTGTGTACAACAGTTCAGACGTAGACACTGGAGGTGTTGATATTGAACACTGAGTTCAACATTGTAGACGTTGACCCCGAAAGTGTTAATATTGATAACTATGTACAACATTACAGACGTAGACATTAGAAGTGTTGATATTGATCTCTGTGAACAACAATACAGACCCTGGAATTGTTGATCTATAATCACTGTGGACAACATTTCAGACGTAGACATTTGAAGTGTTTATTTTAATTAATGTGTACAACAATGCAGACGTAGATCCTGCCAGTGATATTTAAATAGTGTACAAAAATTAAGAAGTTGACGCTTGAAGTGTTGTTATTGATTTCTGAGAACAACAATACAAACATAGGCACAGGAAGTGTTCACATTAATCACATAGTGCAGGAACGCCGACGTTGGCAGTTGAAGTGTTGATAATAAATAATTGAGAACATCAATACAAACGAAGACTCTGGAAGAGTTGACATTTATCACTGAACACATGAATGGACGAATAAAAATGAACGTGCTGACATTTATCACTGAATACAGCAATGCAGACGTAATCATTGGCCGTCTTGACATTTATCACTGAGTACGATAATGCAGACGCAGACAACGTGCTGGAATATATCACTGAGAACAGTAATGCAGACGTAGATATTAGATGTGTTGACATTTATCGGTGAGTCCAGTAATGCAGACATAGACATTAGATGTGTTGACATTAATTACTGAGTACAGTAATGTAAATGTTGACATTAGAGATGTTGACATCTATCACTGAGTACATGAATGTTCGAATAAAAATGAACGTGCTGACATTTATCACTGAGTACGATAATGCAGACGTAGACAACGTGCTGGAATTAATCATTAAGTACAGTGATGCAGACGTAGACATTAGATGTGTTGACATTTTTCACTGAGTACAGTAAAGTAGACGTAGACGTAAGAGGTGTTGACATTTATCACTGAGTCCAGTAATGCAGACATAGACATAAGATGTGTTGACATTAATCACTGAGTACAGTAATGTAGATGTAAACATTTGAGGTGCTGACATTTATCGGTGAGTCCAGTAATGCAGACATAGACATTAGATGTGATGACATTAATCACTGAGTATAGTAATGAAGATGTTGACATTACAGTTGTTAACATTGATCACTAAGTACAGTATTGAAGATTTAGACATTAGAGATGTTGATATTTATCACTGAATACAGTTATGTTTATGTAGACATTAGAGATGTTGACATTTATCACTGAGTACAGTCATGTAGACGTAGATATTTGATGTGTTGACATTTATCAATGAGTACAGTAATAAAGAGCCAGACATTTGACGTCTTAAAATTTGTCACTGAGCACAATAATGCAGACATACACTTTAGAAGTCCTGACTTTATCGCTGAGTACAGTTATACAGACGCAGACAACGTGCTGACATTCATCACAGAGTACAGTAATGCAAACGTAGACTTTAGATTCTGGACATTTATCAATGAGAACAGTAATACAGGCGTAGACATCAGACGTGTTGACATTTATCAATGTGAACAGTTATAAAGACGTAGTCATTAGACGTGATGACATTTATCAATGAGTACAGTAATGCAGACGTAGATATTAGATGTCTTGGCATTTATCAATGAGTAAAGTAATGGAGACGTAGACATTAGATGCCTTGACATTTATCACTGAGTACCCTAAAGCAGACGTAGACATTAGATGTGTTGACACTTATCACTGAGTACAGTAATGCAGACGTAGACACTTGAAGTGTTGACATTTATCACTAATTACAGTAATAAAGACGTAGACAAAAGAAGCGTTGACATTTATCCAAGAACGTAGGCATTGGACGTTTTGACATTTATCGCTGAGTACAGTAATGCAGACAAAGACATTAGACGCAATACAGAAGAAGACGTAAGACCTGTTGATATTTATCATTGAGTACAATGATGCAGAGGTAGACGCTGGAAGTTCTGATATTGAACACTGAGTACAGCAATACAGACGTAGACATTAGAAGTGTTGATATTTATCATTGAATAAAACAGAGTAGACGTAGAAACAGAATTGTTAGTATTGTACACAGAGTTCAGTAAGCAGACGTAGATACTCTAAGTGTTGATTTGATCACGGGATACCACAATGCAGACGTTGACACTGAAAGTGTTGATAATGAACACACATGGGCACAAGAAATGATAATATTGATAACTGAGAAAAACAATGCAGGTGTAGATACTCCAATTGTTGATATTGATTACTGTGTACAAAACTGCTGACGAACAAATTTGAAGTGTTGATAATGATCACTGAATACGGCAATGCAGACGTAGATAGTTGAAATGTTGTTATTGAACATTGAGTAAAGCCATGCAGACGTAGAAACTAGAAGTGTTGACACTTATCATTGAGTACGGCATTAGAGACGTAGACCCTTTTAGTGTCAATTTTGATCACTGAGTAAAATAATACAGACGGTGGAAATGATGGCATTGATCGCTCATTACAATAACGTTGATATTGATCATCTAGTACAGGAATGAAAACGTACACACTAGTAATGTTGACATTGATCACGGAGTACATAATGCATAAATATTAGAAGTGTTGACATTGATAACTGAGTACAACGATGCAGACGTAGACACAAGATATGTTGCACCAATCACAGCGTACAGCAATCATAATTTAGGTACTAGACGTGTTGAAGTTGATAACTGAGTACAGCAATGGACACGTAGATACTTGAGGTGTTGACATTTATCACTGAGTACGGCAATGCAGACGTAGACACAAGATGTGTTGCACCAATCACAGCGTACAGCAATCATAATGTAGGCACTAGATGTGTTGAAGTTGATAACTGAGTAGAGCGATGGACACGTAGACACTTGAAGTGATGACATTTATCACTGAGTACGGCAATGCAGACGTAGACATTAGAAGTGTTAATGTTGATCACCTAGTACGGCAATGCAGACGTAGACATTAGAAGTGTTGATGTTGATCACTGAGTACAGCAATGCAGACGTAGACATTAGAAGTGTTGATGTTGATCACTGAGTACGGAAATGCAGACGTAGACACTGGAAGTGTTGATGTTGATCACTGAGTACGGCAATGCAGACGTAGACACTGGAAGTGTTGATGTTGATCACTGAGTACGGCAGTGCAGACGTAGACATTAGAAGTATTGAGGCAATGAAGACGTAGACATTAGAAGTGTTGATCTTGATCACTGAGTACGGCAATGCAGACGTAGACACTGGAAGTGTTCATATTGATTACTGAGTAGATCAAGGAAGACGTAAATATTGGAAGTTATGATATTGATAAATCAGTACAATTAGCAGTCGTAGCAACTTCACATCTTGACATTTATTACTGAGTACAGAAATGCAGACTCAGACTCTAGAAGTGCTGACATTTATACCTACGTACATTAATGCAGAGCAGACAGTTGATGTGCTGATATTGATCACTGGGTACAATAATGCAGACGTAGAAATTAGAAGTGTTGATTCTGATCACTGAGTGCAGCAACACAGACGTAGACATAAGAAGTGTTGATTCTGATCACTGAGTACAGCAACACAGAATACGACATTAGAAGTGTTGATACCGAGCACAGACGTATATACTAGAAGTGTTTATATTGTTCACTGCGTACCTTAATACAGACGTAGACATTAGAAGTGTTGATACTGATCACTGAGTACAGCTATACAGACGTAGATACTGGAAGTTTTTTTTATATTTATGATACTTATTCAAGCACATCAAGACAGTATTTTCAACAGGGCTGGTTGATATTTTCAACCATGTACTTCACTGTATGAAAACTGATCAGATTTCTTACCTCAAAATGTAATAATCGTTCACGCCCAAGATTGTCGAAGGAAAATGATAGTCAGCATATAGGTATATAGCGAATGTTGAATCCTTTGAGTTAGTCAATACTGGCCCAGCACGAGTGGTTAGTGGTTTTGTTGTTGTTGTTGTTGTTTTCATATCATATAGAAAATCTTTAAAATCTTCTTCTCTGAAACTGCAGGGCATAGCGGTTTTGATGTGTAGCATTGTTTAGTCTCCCTAAGATTAAAATTTGCCACGCGCCAGATGTCCCTCTATACATTGACTTACATTGGAAAAATGAACAAAAACTTCTTATTAGAAAGCACAAAGCTTAGAGTTAAGATATATATGTGTTGTATTTTGTTGTTGTCCACCACAAAAGCTATTCAGATCTTGTTCATAGGTTCAAAATAAAACCCTCACATAGGCTCTAAATTCGTAAGTCCTTGACATTAGATAAATGGTATGTACCATGGTATTTCAAATTACGGCCCCTGAATGAAAGACGATCTTGCCCGGGGTCACCTATCTAACTTCCATAGATTTTATTTAAATTTTCTCTGAAACCGTTAAGACCATACCTTAATTATTTGGTGTATGGCATTGTATAATGGTTATGCACCAAAGCTGTTCAAATCATGGCATCATGGCCCTAAGGTAAAAGTGACACCTCAAAGTGGTCTATAGTTTTATAAAGACTTACATGAACAATCTAAAAACCAGATATATAATTTTGGGACGAACCTTCATGTTCAGGTCTAGCAAGTCCATTGATCTGAGCTAATATTTTGAGCTTACATGACTAAATTATAAAAAATCATCAAAGTCTAAGTTTCAAGATGTTAGGGCTAAATGTGCGACCCAAGAGTAATCATAATGTTTTCAACTGGTCAAAGCTTGTAGTTTGACTCCACGTCACCTTGCCTCGTCTTTATTATGAGGATTGTCAAAACACCCATTCAAAAGATATTACCCCTAGCGTGTTCACACAGTTTTCTGAGCTGGTTATCTAGTTTCTGGCCAAACATGACCTTGTTCTAATCTCTTTTGGGATAAATGATCTCGTTACCACGACTTAATATCTTGTTACCACGACATATTATCTCGTTACCACGACTTAAATAAAAAAAAAAAACTACACGTCATATCTATGCCACCGTATAATTTTAACGAAGTTGTTCAAATCTGTTCTTCAAAGTTAACGGTCACTTATAACGTCCACTTTAACATACAACTTGTGCGTAACATTAATTGAGTTTTTACCCATGATGGCCGCTGTGCTGTTTGTTCCTGTATGAAATGAGGGGCATTTTCGCCACACTCGGCATCTAGAAGTCCTAAGTTAGATTGATATGCATCATCAAAAATGATTTAAAATCTTATTGTCAGTATTCAAGAAGAAGACTTTAAATGGTTCACCTATAGTAATAAAGCTGTCACCAACATGGCCTTTCCTTCTTGTTCTGCGTTTTTATGCCACCGAAGCAACGTTTAAAGTCATAGTAGACACTCTTTGTTACAATAAAAGCAAATGTTTCGAGGGCTGTTGACAGTGTCACAGATGCTCTAGATAGAAATGAAAGAAATTGCACCCAATCCAAGTCCTGAGGAAATATGAAATATTGCCGTAAAATTCTTGTCCATGGTTTATCTGTTTTCATTTTGAAGAAGCCAGGAAGTTGAATTCTGGGAATGTCAATTCGGTTTAATAGGCTCACGATAAATAGGTTCGGGGAATAACTGTAATAATCTGCAAGTTACTTTAATGGACTGTTTACTTACCTGCTCGTTAAATTTAACAAAGTTTTGAGTATCTGGGCCCTATGGTTTTGTCTAATAAGGAACTGAGTATAGGCAGAAAAGTAGGTATGTTATAGAGACCTGGCTAGGTAGCAATATCCGTAAGTAATCATGACCTATCCACACGTTTTACGTTCATTTTATTTCATATAAGATTGTAACAGTCGTTCAAAGAGCAACAAATCTGTCGTCAGTTGACATATAACGTAAGTACGAGTTATCCAACAAACCTCAACAGACAAGAAAATATGTGAAAATTGACTGAACTGTAGATCGATTTTAAAGCTAATCTAAAATTCATTGAAAACAGTAAAAATTTCTAAGTGTCTGATGCAGTCAAGTTAAGTGCCACATGGTAAGCTTGTAGCTTTTGTCAGCTGAATATTTGTAAATTAGTCGCGGAATATTCCTACTGGAAATGTATATTCATAAAAAAAGGTAAAATTAAAGGAAGTAGGGTACAAGTTTTAAGATGATAGATTTTATTTTGTTGTGTTCTAGAGAACAATAATGTATTCAGTCAATGTAAAGATGTATAAAAAATTGATATTTTGTCGACTACACAGAAATGGTATGGTATGTTATTATCATTAATGTATATGTATATGTTTAAACTAGCCACTATTTCTGGATTCAGTCATTGTAAAGGGCCCCATACGTCATTGGTAGTATCGAGAACGGACATCCTCAAAGTCCTCATGGAGAGTAGTGACGTCTTAACAGTAGCACTCGTTTCGTTTCAATAACAAAGTGGAGGACAGTGGTCAAGGGATGAGAGCACCCGAGTGTCAATCTGGACGTCACTGGTTCAAATCTCACCAGAGGTCTTCGTTGGCAATGCACATTGAACCCGAGAAACCAGTCATTGAGAGGGATAAATAGAAGGTTTAACCTTAAATTAAATAAAATATGACAGTAGTGTCTTTTGTACAGAAAAGCGTATTAAAAAAGATTACTTCACAAGGCAAATGTTATTTTTTAACATGACAAAACACGGAAAAGACAAAAACAGTTCTAGTTCATTCATCCACTCTGTGTGTCTAAACATAAAACCCAAAAAGCGTCTGGGTCTCCATAAATTTATAAGTGAAGAAAAATTGAAAAAAAAAAATGTTGTTATATTCCAATTTCTAAGACTGTAATTCTTCAAATCGAGAACACGAAATATATCACGCAATCTTGTACTTAAATGAAGTATGACATGCGACCAAAACTATAGAAAAATGCCACCAGAGACATCTGCAATACAAAGGAACAATTCCCTATTTATGATCTAGAAATGACACGAAATATATAGCAATGAAACCAAAAATCTGCTGAAAACAACATAAAAATATCTGTAAAGGTGTGCACTCTTTATTCAAGTAGTAAGAATGGTTCGTACGGCGTGAAAAGGTCAGGCTATAGCATGAATTTTCCATCGTTTACAAGTCATTTGTTTTCATAGATTATGTGTGCCTAACGTTGTGAGGAAAAGTCTGTCTTAGCTGTAAAAAAACAGGTTTTACATGGTGTGTATGCCCCGCGTTCTTCTACCGATTGTTCATCAGCATTACTGGGCAATGGTCAACAGTTGCATTTAGGTGCTAAATGGTAGTAGAAATAAAAAATTGAGACAAACTGAAAGTAAAATAGAGTTACTTTATTCACAAACAATGTATATGATAAACAACAACATGTAAAAATAATGCCAACCAGAAACTTACGTCCATGTTAAAAAGTAATTAAATATTTATTTACTTTCAATATGAATATTTTGATATAAATCTTATTACAGACGTATTTTGTATTCACAGGCATCGGGCAGTGCGTTTATATAAAATGAGCATTCCTTTGTTCAGTTACAAGTTTGATTTTTGCAAGCGTATTTTAGTAAGTAGACTATTGTCCAAATTATTTAAACTGACAAACGGACGGGCATCATTTTAGTAAAACATTAAAAAGTATATTTTTCAATCTAGGGGTGACTGCAAAGAAGTCTTATCTACTTGTTAAGCACTTAAAACACTTTCACTGTCATTGCTCGAAATCCTATACCTGCCAGCAGGAATTTATAAACTGAAATACTTGCCATGAAGGTGCCTTTGATAATGTCTAATGATAACGACAAGTAGTTAAAATGTATGGTTTTAAATGTCAAAACTTAATATTGAAACATCCAATACCCGCAATACAAGATTTTTTTATCATAATGCAACTACATTTATTTAAAATTCGATCTTGTCTACAGTCTAAACAAATAAAAGCAAATACAGCCATAACGAGCAATAAAATCTTTACTAACTAAACCTTTATATATTCAAAACTTCTTAACCCCCTCGCCCCCCCCCCCCCCCCCCCCCCCCCATTCCCAATGTCGGTGGTACCAAATGTTTTGCAACTTGGTCTTTTAAACTATGAACACAAAGTTTCACTAGGTTTTGGCGTCTGTGTGTCCTCGGAGAAGATTTCCCACCAGATTGTTCCTGTAATAAAATATCAAGTCATCTTAGTACAGATAGCTGTTTAATTTAAGATGACACACATAATTCGTCTGATCGGATTAATGTCTACTGCATTTCCTAGTTAACGATAATATGTCGTATCCGATTACTTTCCATAATCAGTGGCAATAACACGTGATCGTGACGTCACTAAAGGCATCAAAATCAAGACAAAACTGTCAACATTGGCTCCGCTTGAAAATAGAAAATTACCTGTAAGTATCTCATTTCTTCATCGATTACAATGGGACATGTGTCAGTCTCAGGAGAAAAAATATAAGCTTTCCACTGAATATAGGATTTCCATCAGCTGCTGAGCAGTTTTATCAAGCACTGCATGAAAATTTGGAATTTGTTTGTTTGCGAGGATTCACGCACTGCTTAATAAAACGTCTCAGCTGCTGATGGAGATCCTATATTCCGTGGAAATATTTTTCTCCTTAGACTGACACATGTCCCAATCGATAAAGAAGTGAAATAGTTACGGGTAATTTTCTATTTACAAGCGGAGCCAATGTTTACAGTTTTGTCTTGGTTTTGATGCCTTTAGTGACGTCACAGTCACGTGGTATTGCTACACAGATAATAGGCGCCGCGCATAAGCGCGTAGTCTTTTACAGGTCTTTTAAGAAAGTATTTCGTGCTATTGTCTGTATAAAGATTTGATCGATAAATATCGGAAAGACCTTTTTGAAAAAAAACGATATCAGACAACAATATGAGGAAATTTTAAAAGAAAGTGTAGAGCCGAAATAACTTAAAAATCGGCTATGAACAACACCACACATGTACGATATGTTTATGATGTTGTTAATAATCTCAGAATAGTCTGTACAGTATATTCAACAACTGTTTAAGAATAGCAATATCAATACATGTATACTCTACACCTTTTTGTTACATATTCCCAGAAGTGTGTGGCACATGTACACCGTATATATCTAGATAAGTTGTTGATTAACATGGACAGTCTCCAGTCAGATTCCATTGTTTTAGTCCCCGTAAACTCGCGATACTCCTCCACCCCTTTCTAACCCTTAACAATCAAAATAAACTTACGAAGCTATAAGTTGCCGTATGTTTTCATTTCATCTTTTCTCTCAGGTTGAGGCTGAACAACTTCCTCGTCTAGTCTAGCCAAAGTTCCAGTAGAAATGTCCGCCTCACCACCATAAGTGACCATGGGTCCGTACGTGATAGACCGCCCTTCAACACTGTTGCGTATACCATAGACAAAATACAACAAGAAACCTGTCAGAAATAGAAGAAACGTTATAACAGAGCATTCTAATAGCGATTATGCAACAGTGGGTGGATGACAGACTAAAGGACGCCAGCTTGCAGCTATTATATTCACAGATTTGATATATACAAATTCGACTTTCAAAAAATACAGACGCAGTTTATCCCTGATAACAGTATCTGAATAAAATGATTTCTTGTCAAGGCTGAAATCAAGCTTTAGCCTGTTGTCAGGTCTACTGAAAGTTTATAATCACATTGTATCCTCCGTGAGATGTTCTGGCAATGGTGGTCGATCCATGCTTAGTTGAAAATATAACAAGAACACCGTAAGTGAAAAACAACACTATGGTTGTATCGACTGCTCGTCTTAGAAATACACAGCGGCGGATTAACGCGAATTACATCCGGTTAAAGTAAACAAACTGGCCTTTGATGTTACTTCTTGTATGAATAACAGTAATTTAAATATCGGCAATATCCGAATGGGAAATAAGTGATGTATGATCATGTATCTCAGCTCGTCTGCTGCCTAAAAGCTGTTTGCTCAAATACCGGATACTGACTGCACAGCAACCGTAACCATCAGTCTGTCTCCTTAGTACAAGCCTATTATACCTTAAGAAAATCACCAATATAATCTACCTACCAACAGCCATCCAGATCGCCAGCCGTATCCAGGTGAGGTAACCAAGCTTCATCATTAATGCTGTGTTACAAGCTATGCTCAGTGCTGGAATCAAGGGCACCAGCGGAATCTGAAACATCAAGATTCAAATATAGTGCTGGAATCAAGGGCACCTGCGGAATCTGGGATATCAAGATTCAAATATAGTGCTGGAATCAAGGGCACCAGCGGAATCTGAAACATCAAGATTCAAAAAGTTTTATGCGATTTGTTTTGCGTGTGTTGCGGAGGGGTTGTGTGTGGGTTGGGTAATGGTTAAGGTTGGGAAAAATGTTTGGGGAGAAAAAGGGTGCTATGTGTGAAAAGACCCCCCCCCCCCTTTATGCGCGGGGGTATTTTTTTTTTTTTTTTTTTTTTTTGCTTAGTTTGCGTTGTTTATGTTAATGTGAGAAGGTGTTAGGTGATGCAACTTGTTGTAAGAAGGTGTAAGATAGTGTTAGGTATGAAAAGCCAGTGTAGTTGCTATGGCAACGAGTAGACGTGTTTTTGCAATTTGTGAATGGTGACAGTACTACATGCGAAGCTAGGTCGTAAACGGGTAGGATTTGAAGTGACATGGTGAGAAGGTTAAACAAAGATGAGTGAGTTTCGCATTTGCAGTAGTAAGACTTAAAAACGTTTTTTTTTTTTTAATCTATGTGTTTGTATGGCAAGTTCCCCCCTTCATCCCCACCCCCACCCCCCAACTAGAAATTTAAAGTATTTAAAGAGGAAGCGCACTGCTTATGTCTGACATTTTGAGTGCATGATGGAAACGCCCGTTGTTAAGGAACGTCGTATTGACGAGACCGACCGTACCGTTCATCTTCTGAGGAAAGCTTGCTGTCCGAAACATAAACAGGTGATTATACCATAAATGCGGACGAATTCGAGTCAATGGTAGACGATATGAGAATATAGTGCTGGAATCACGGGCACCAGTAGAATCTGAAACATCGAGATTCAAATATAGTGCTGGAATCAAGGGCACCAGCGTATTCTGAAACATCAACAACCAAATACACACACACACACACACACACACACACACACACACACATATATATATATATATATATATATATATATATATATATATATATATATATATATATATATACACAAAACAGCCAAAGCCAATGTATCTGGCAAAAGACAGAGGAAACTAACTGTAATGTCAAGGTCACTCTTTAGTTGACGACCAAGTGATAAGGTTTCACAGAAAATTGCCAGACCCTTCTATCTCATGGGACTTTATTTCATGTTTTTAAAACCATATGCAACGATGTTCTTTAACTAAGAATGAGTAAATTCTGCAAACCACCCCTGGCATTAAAAGGGTTTTATCTGTTACGCAATCCGTGAGTAATTTATTGCTAATTTTCGTAACAGTCAAATGCTGCCATTTGTTTCATGTGAAATGTTCCTACATTAAAGGTTATTTGTATCTATATTGCTTTACTTGTAATGAAATTAAGGTTAATTTGTATTTTTTTTAATTTGTAATTAATAAAGTCTTCAGCTGTTAATATTTTTATTTCGATTCAATACCGTCAATTCGTATTTTTACTTTTGTATTCTAAAGTGTATATTTTGTATTGTTAAGAAAAACGCTGATTTAATAATCAAGTTCTGTTTTATTCAATCCTGATTTTATTTGTTGTTGTTGTTGTTGTTGCACGATTTCTATTCTTAAATTGGATTCTGGGATTTGTTCTTTTTTGAAAGAAAGCCGTTCATTTTCAGCATAATACTCATGATAAAGATGATTTTTATAATGTTGATGAAAATGATGACAATTATGTTGAAAATGGTTAAACAATCACAGTATAGCTAGACATAATTCGGTGAACGGTTTATGGTATATGACTGTGATATCAGAGACAGTTTACGATTGCTGTTACTGCCAATTCCATAAGGATTTGTCTTTGTCTGAAAGTGTTTTTTTTCCGACTGATGATCAGTGAAGTCTGTTAGATGTGAAGGGAATATCGACCCCACTGTTATCACTTTTCACGCACACTGTTTTATTTTTAAGATGATATCGTAAGAACATTTTGCAGTGTTGTAATACAGGCCTGATCAAACTTGTACATGACCAGGAAGTATTTTTCTTGATTGATAAAATATGCATGAGCTTTATACTTTCGTTCTGATTAGAGAAAGAATGACGTCAAAATACTGCACGATGTCATCAATGACTCGACATGACAAATTTAGTCATTATCAGAAAGAAAACAAAGAAAAATAGAAAAACAAATAAACTGATGCGTAGGTACTATTTATGGATTACTTATATCTGTTCAATAATTTGTCTTCGCCTTTTATCATTGTCTTTCGGGCCAAATTAGATTTGTTTTCTGTTTGCTTTTGTTTAGTGTGCTCTATTGTATTCGCTATTCGTTATAACTGAAGACCAAAACTACATTTTTGGACAAAACATTTAAGACAAATACCTGTAAAAAAGATATGAAAAATGTTTGCAAATTTGGCTTGAACAATGCTGATAAAGACATGAGGCGTAAAATTTGATTATGCGACCGATCCTAGCAATATACAAAATGTATATTTATTATTCATACAACAATCTAGTTACTTAAGAGAGGGGAGATAATACCTCTCCTGTCTAATGAGCTATGTTGGCGGATAAACGTTAAGCACAAGATGTATTTGCAAGAGAAATATTTTGAATATTTTGACAGGTTCATGAACAGAATTATCTCATTTGTCATAAAAGACGTTCAAATAAATGAATATTTACAGTCGAAGAAACATTAACTTGCTTAAATTATTCACTATTTGCATATGTGTGAAGTGTTTAGTTTTTGTATTGAAAACAAGTGGCCTACAAAAAAGAATTTGGTAGTAAAGGGTTATGTCAATGTTGGGAATTATAAAGGATAAAGACTTGAACTATTTAAGGTCTTTGCAGTGATAAGATTAAAAAGGAGACAATATCTCGTCATTTTTTTTGGGTCATGTTATCTCATACCATCCCCTCGACTGATTTAGTAAAAGCTTTTAATTTCCTAGCTCTGTAGGATAATTACTTTGGTTTCGGTGCTGATTCTTAACTACCATCCCAACGTGATTTGGTTAATCTTCTTGTAGACGTTCTACGTTACTTTATTTGTCATTTATTGCGTTTATCGCGCGTTACAGACTGTTTTATTGTATATTACACGCAGTCTGGCAGAATAAATATTCTCATTTCTGATCACGACTGTCTTGTCAGAAATCTCTCGGTAGTTTTAACTGTACCATGGGTCCCTCATAAAACACTCCTTTTCACTCGTACACAACAGGCGTGGACAGCAGGAAACATAAACGGGAGAAACAAAAGGTCTCATTCAGATAAGATTTTGTTTACATTTTTTCTTATTTCTCGTTTGTCATATTGTTACGTTCCTTTTGATCAATATTAGGATATTGATGAAAAAGCGTTTATAAAAGTGAAATTCTTTCATACTTGTGTCTGATTGTGGACTTATAAGTGTTAGTTATACATGAACATCAATACATATTCCCTTTTACACTATCAACATTCTGTTTAAACAATACTGAAGGTTACATTACGCTTGATCACGCGAGTAGTGTCTACCACATGATCAGCCATGTGATCTCGGGAGACAGACGCTCATTAACCTGAGAATGACTGCTGCTTTGATAAAGCTGAAGATCGTACAAAGTTAGCATATGGAACGCCAAAGCTGTCTAATATTTATCATTTTCTGTTTCTTATGAGCATTTTGTGTTTTATTGTGTAGAGAGTTTACTATTTTTGTTTCCGTTCATTATTTACAGAGTCTTTATCATATTATCTAGACTCTTTATTATGTTACAAGCATTCTTTATTATATTGTGTAGACTTTATTATATTGTGAAGACTTTATTATATTGTGAAGACTCTTTATTATACATAGCAGACTCCTTGTTTAATTATACACATACATTATTATATTATGTGCATTCTTTATTTTATCATGTAGACTCTTATATCATGTAGATTACTATTATTTCATAACAACTCTATGATGTGTATGTATTAAACACCGACCGAAAATCATTTCAAACTGGTTTTACATTTTACCTTTAGTCTTTACAATGACTCTAGAAGTAATAATTTGGTTTCCTTGCAACTGACTTGATCAAGAGGAACATCTAACACTAACTGTATCGTTTCATCTTTAAAACGTTTTGCAAGCGTCTTTACGAAATGAGAACGGCATCCCCAAGGTATAAGGAAAACTGTTACAATATAAAAAGCTGTCAAGAACACCCACCTGAAATGTTAAGAATGCGTCGTTCTTCTCATGCGCAACCATAGCGAGATAACACGTGATCACCATGGCAATAAATACAATAAGAAGAATGATGGCCCACCACGATCCTTGGCTGAGATATTCAAATCCGAATATCAATATTGCGTTCATGCAAACAATGCTCACGAATAATAAAAATGTTGCAACCATCACAGCATTTCCTGGCTCGAACTTGCGTAAGACAGGAAAAGCACGTAAACTGTGCTTTAGTTTTCCAAAATCGTCCTGACTTTTGGACTTCCGGATTATTGAAGACTCTTCAGTAGGTGAGTCATCAACCGTCTGCTGCTCTTCTTCCGGTTTCAGTTTAAACTGACATTTATATACTGGAAGATACCGTAGAACTATTACACACGCTGACACTATAGTATAAGCCGTTAATGTTCCTATGGACATAAACTCTACTAAAGTTGTAATTTCAAAAAGTAGCGCCATCAGGGCAGAAACGGAACCAAATATAACGATAGCTATGATTGGTGTTTGGAATCTCGGGTGTACATATGCTAGTGATTTAAACAAGAGTCCGTCTTGCGCCATAGCATAAACAGCTCGTGGGAGTGAAAATGCGCTGCCGAGGAGAGATGTGGTTATTCCGAACAAGGTTCCTATACCTACTATATATTTAGCCCATTCTATTCCTCTTGTAGCGAAGGCAGCAGGAAATGCAGCTGCGGGATCGACTTCATAATACGGAACAATAAGTGTCAAGGCCGTGGTAGCAAGTATGTATAGAACCGAAACAATAAGCAACGAGGTTATAGTAGCGATTGGAATCGACTTTTCGGGATCCCTCGCCTCCTCACTTGAAACGGCAATTCCCTCAAATCCTATATAAGCATAAAAACAAGTTGCAGCCCCAGACAGTGCTCCGCCAAATCCGTAAGGAAAGAATCCGCCATGTTCCGTCCAGTTCCGTTTGTCTGCAAATGCGAATCCGGCACAAACCAAAAACAATATCACCACACAGTTAAATGCCGTAAACACAGTGTTAAAATGGACAGTAAATTTTGCCCCGGAAGCTATAACTGCAAATATCAATATGGTTATTGTCATGGCGATAAAATCTGGATAATCAGAGATCCATGGTGAACCATGACTGAGATAACCAACATTTTCTAATGTGCTTTTCCTAATTTCTCCGTTGAAGAGCGAGTCAATGGCACCACTCCATGCGCGCGCGACTGATGCAGCGCCCAGCAAGTGTTCCAGAACAACATTCCACCCGATGACAAATGCCCAAATCTCGCCGATGGCAATATACGTGTAGGAATACGCGGAACCAGCTTTCGGTACACGTGCGCCAAACTCAGCATAACAAAGAGCAGATAAAATCGCTGCGAATCCAGCAAAGAGGTAGGACAAGATGGCAGCTGGTCCAGCAAGGTCTTTCACAACCGTCCCTGGAATAAAAGAAATATGTATGCTGTGTTTTCTTTTTACGCTCATTCTTCGGACGGTTTTCACTGATTGATATCAATCTTTTAAACATGGTTATTTAATGAAAATTTGGTATCTGTGATTTTAGGTATAATTATCTGACAAACTGATAAACCTCGTTTGACATTTTTGCTATTTTTTTCAGAAAAGTTTATGATCAAACTATTTATATTTAAGTTGAAGCCATCTTATAGTCTCATGAAATATGGTGAGGTATGAAATTAATGTTTAATAGTTAATATGTTGAAAAGCTCATTGTTAAAGTGTCCTTTATTGTTTATATTCTGTCATAAGACAGTATGTTCTTCAAAACAATTTATTTAAAAGTATCTATTATAGGACGTTTACCTTAAATTGAATAACTTATACTGCTACTGTTTGTAACATTACAGAATCAAGATTAAGCGGCTGTCAGATGAAATTTAGATGCAAAGTGAGCTAACACCGGGAAACAAAGATTTGCAACCAACTAGAAACAAATTTCATTCAATTATTCGAACAAACAGCAATAAAACAAAGTAGCATTGATAGGAGAAATGCTTACAGAGCCTTATGGATTTTCTAATTTGCACAGCTATTGAAAATATTGGACTTTACGCAACAATTGATTTACTTGTCACATTAACACTAGAATATCACGACAGACTAAAAGGTAGAGAAAAAAGTTTGGACCCTTACTTTTGTGATGAGTAAAGCAAACTTCGGTCATTAATATATTCACAAGGTCCCCTCTATTATAAGGCTTTAGCAATTGAAAGCTGCATTAATCAGCCACGAAAATGTAGATGTGACCTGCACCTGAGTAATAAATATTTCCGCCATGGTGACTGAATTTAAAACTCAAGAATGAAGAATTTAGTGTGTTTGAAACCAGGGATGTCTTCAGCAAAACACCAGAGCTACGACTTTTCACTGTGAATGAGATATCTCTCGACGTTTGATTTCAGAATGGCTATAATTTAAAGATCAGATTTTAAATGAAAACGCGTTCAAGAAGTATTTCCCTACACAGCTTAATCGATTGAAGTTTTCATAAGCAGACGACAACCGTGTGCCTCTAAAGACGGTGTGACAGTAAAACTGTGTGTTTGTGACAATGACTTGAACTCTTTTGCAAGGAAACTCTACATATATCAATGTTTGCACAGGAAATGCTCGTGATTCATTATTTTTCTTTATTTATAGGAATAAATATTAAAAATAAAAATGCAAAATTAGCACGCGTGCATCAATACATTCATAATGTACATACATTTTTCCCGATTTATCTCAGAACTATTGCGTTATTTGATACATGGGGTTATGTGTTTGAATTCTCTTGGGCTCGGTGTGATAAACTGTTTCACTTCTTCACTTAACATCACGATTTATACTGAAAAACTATATAAGCAAATGATATAAATGAAAATACCAACCGGTTAGCACGTATATACCGGCTCCTACCATCTGACCGACCCCGAGAAGGGTCATGTCGAAAGTACTCAAGCATTTCTTCAACGGGGTCTCGTGGAAGTCTTCCGTGATTGTCTTCTTTCTATTGGCACTGTGCCAAGTATTGCCCAGCATATCCCTCACCTTGGAAAGCATGTCAGCTGTAATGATAAGATTTTTGTCGTGGAAACATTGCACTAATAAAAAAATATTATGAAGCATATCATACAACAAAACTATACACTTTTCACTGTACTGTTTTTCCTTCATTAACCCTTACCATGCTAAATATCTAAAATCGACTTGTCAATCTTTCAGTTTGGATCGATCCATTGATTGTTTATGGGGGTGTTTCTTTCTTCTTCTTTTTTTGAAAATTTACTGACCGAAAGGCGAACAGTGTAGACCATAATCAGAATCGGACAGATTTGCAGACTTATCTTGGTCTGCACTGGTCGCAAAGGCAGAGTCCGAGTTGCCCCCAGCAGTGTCAGGGTTAAGAAATCTGATTCGTTTTGGTTGTAGATTCTAGAATCTTCTCAGGGCATCGGTTACTGAATTACATGTAAAGTAAAAACTCCATATGAATTGTTAGCATTTCCAAGTCAGATTCCATCTAAAAAATCTTCACAGAATAAAATATGACCTAAATGCAAGTAACTAAAATAATTCATGTACAACAAGTATGACAAAATTGCATTGAAAAATGTTATATGTATTTTACCGTAATTATATTGACCTTTGCTTCAATATGCCATGGTAAAAATCTTACCGGTCATATATTATTTGTTTTCCAAGTTTAAATAGTAAAACCTATATTATATCAGTTGCAAAATTGTATTTTCTCTGATTTAAACATCCTACCAATAATGTAAAATGGAACTAGCCTTTAGATAATAACTAAATTAAAACTTCAAAACTATTTACTTTGAAAGGCAAATGATTTGCTCTTTAATTCCATGTTTAATTTAAGTGTATCTGTTGCGATGTTTATGCTTTTATAGATAAAAAGAAAATGTTCAAAGAAGCAATGAATGTGTTAGTACAGTCTCAATGTCTACATCCTTTTCTATACATTACATTCCATACTGTTCGCATTCTGTAGTTAGGTACTTCAAATTATGTACATTTACATGTATAGTGTACATATTGATATTTTACTAATTAAAACCACGGAGGAATTCGTTCGAATAAAGACTGGAAAATTTCTGCCAGTGAACACGCAAGAAACTCGTTAGTGAAAACTATAACGTTCACATAACAGAAAATGCCGACCACTTCGTAATAACACTTTAAGAGCAGATTAGAAAGAAAATGGAATATAGCTGCAACAGTTTTATAGATATAAAAACTACCAACAATAATGCGTCCTTCCTAATTTACTTAATTATGTTTAAACATATTGAGAAGCAAATAACTTGTACCATATGTTAGGTATTTTCTCACAACAATCGCCTATAACGGCAATACATGTATATCTCTATTCAAAAATTATATGAAACCTAAACATACCGTAATTAAAGTTAATCACAAAATGAATCAATGACATAAAAGAACTAATCAACTACCTGCCATTTGTCCTAGATATACACAATCAGTTTTACTTTCACTCGACTCTGCAACAATTATTCCATTTAAAAAAACTTCTACACTCCTAAGTCTGGAAACAATCCAGTGATGCTCGCAAGCTTTAACAGAAGAAAATCCGATATCGATTTCACAGCGCAAACCTCCCGCGCAATGGCGACATTATGCTAATTGGATAAAATTGACAACATTTTCTCGGCGTTAACTTGCTTTCTGTTTGCTATAGCGATTTTCTATGATAAACACAAAAGTGAAGCTGGAGACATTTTACACTGATTCTCGTATCATTAAAGGAAAATGAAGGTATAACCCAGGTTGCCAACAGTAAACACAACCATCGGGAACACATTTTTGTCAAATATTTACTAGACATATCATTCAGAACGGAAATGGTTAGGGCCGTGTTAAAAAATAAGTGAAATAACGTAATCGTTTTTAGAATAACTATTATGACTTGTACCAAACTGATATAATGATATAATATACACTGTATATAGTTTCTGACTCGAGTTTGCATTGCATAATAACTTTTATTCAACGAGATTAGGAAAATGTAGCGAGCATCTGGCGAGCTTTATAACATTATTCCTGAACGAGTTGAATAAAGTTTATATGAAATGTTAACGCGTGTCCGATTCTTTTAATCACTTGACCAAAACAACCATAAATGGGTCAAGAACTGTCAAAATACGGTCGTTTCCATGTAGAAATCAGATATTGTTGGATTATGCTTCACGTAAAGCAGAAAATAAAATTTTAAACATTCTAGCAAACACCAGAAGTCAATTGGAAAAATTCGCTCTTTCAAGTGTTCAAATTTTGTTTAAATGTACAATTTGAAGATATATCAAAAGCCAAAAAAAACTACACATCCAATAAAATGTAAGTTTACAGATCACAAGATGTTTTTTCGTAAATGATCAGCTTAAAACATGATCTCGGATACATATTTTCGTATTACAACGTTGAACCAATTTTTCGTATCCTAATTGTTCTACGTCTTAATGATCAACATTATTTTTTGCTCAATCACATTGCAGTCTAACTTTGGTTGATGTGTACTAACTAAATTAAATTTACTTAATCAGGTAATCTTTTACTTCAGAGAGATACTTTGTATTTAGTTGAAAAATAATGTTGATCATTAAATAGGTTAATGTTTAATAATACGCATTCACAAAAATAATTCCTGACCAATTTATTTTTGTTAATGCGTATTATTAAACACTAACCTATACTTGATTTGTACAAGTAACAAAATGTTTGTGTCATTCTTTCTGACGAAGTAACATAAAATGAACATCAAATCAGTTGTGATTATACCAGCTTGCATTATTTTTTGTCGAAACATGTGCATTTAGAAATGTTAAAATCTATAGATCTCTTCTGATAATAAAGGAAATGTTTTAACCGTCCGTTATATTTCTCGAATTCGAAAGATACGACCTTGTAGATCTGTCGTCTGTTATAATCTACCCTTTCTTGTACCTTGCTTGGTTTAGATTGTCCGTTTGATACATTGTTTTCTTTGTGTTATGCAGTTGTTATATATCTCCTCTAGTGTCAATTTCAACATTATATTTGTTCACATGTTTTATTTATGCATGCCTATATTGTTATTTTGAGAATATGTCTGATAACATCTGCTTACAATGCGGCAAAACATTTAATTATATAAGAAATGTGGTGACGCATGAAAAAAAAAAAACACACACACAACGGAACATTACCATTCATTTTATGCTTTTATATCATCGTTATAGCAAAAACTGAAAGCTGTTGTTCTTTTGTTGTTAAAACAGTTTTCGCGTCGAAAAGAAGCACCAAAATAGATAAACATCTGTATCCTGGCTTTATAAAGCAAATGGCAATTACAACGCAGAATGACTCACAATAAAACTTTACAGGAATGAGATAATGTATGTAAATGACAAGAGGACCAATTTGTCCTGGATCGCTCACGTGGTGGCCGTCAGATCGACATGTGATTTTAAGCACTGCACCGTGATATACGAATTTGATTTGCACAAGCTAAAAATCAGCATACGCTGTATCTCATAAAAATGATGGATAAATAAAATACTTTAAGCAGTTTTCTACTCCGACTCGAGGCAAAAGATCTTAAAACTGACGTCAAATACCACATGGTATGATCACACTGTTGCTCCTACTTACAGAAAACTAACAAGTGCCGAAACGACCAAATGCAATCCAAAAAATCTAAAAATAGTTTAGTACCTACAGACGCTCTGCTGCACTTCAGAAACTCGCCAGCACACTGTGTGATGATATTAAGTGCACAACCTAAAGGCACTTCCTGTTGTTCGAATTTAATTGGTCATTTAAACAGGACAAACAAAAGCCGACAAAATTCAATAAAACTTGTTAAAGAATTTTATACTGAGTGGATCATTTGGATCAGTTATCAAGTGATAACGCGCTGGACTGGTAATCCAGGGGTCGCGAGTTCGATATCCTGCTCCTGCACTAAGATTGCTAATAGTCTTTCGGATGAGACGTTCAGCCAAGATCCCATATATCAGTGCTATACACTGATCATAGAAAAGAATCAGTGGTCTCTCTGGAATGGGATTTTTCTGTTGCACTATCCCCCATACCCTAAAATAACTATCCTTTGCAGGGAGGCGTCGGTCATATGAGCAACCGGTACCGACAATTAATAAACTCAAAAAGATAGAGACATACTGCATGTCAGGCGAATACTAGTAAGTGGTCTAACAGTTATGCACAAAAATTGTAATCCAGTGCTTTGATGTATTTGTTATAACTTTTACGTTTACTTTTTATTTAAAAGAGCACAATCACAACAATGCGTACTCAATCGGATAAACTTCCGATTACATTTTTTATACAATTAACTAAGGTTGGTTATTTCTGCTAAATCGTGTTTTCGCAAAACGGGGCGAAAATGCAAAGGGAAAATGCGAAAAAATGATTATTTGTTGAATCTTCGGGTCGGCAGAAACACAACAAATCAGCAGCCAATCGCATTCGCCTTTTAGTTCTCGCCATACGATAACAAGAAGTCACGTTGGCCGGTTTCGTTTTTTCGCCTTTCGTTCAACTATCTGCTGAATGCGAAGGCTACTTGGCAGCGTATACCCATTACAGGGCGAAAATGGTGGGAAAAAGTACTGATTTGTCGAGTTTTCGCATGTTCACTTTGCATTTACGTCCCGTGACGCCATAGGCAAGCGACCTAGCTCGGTAAGTTTACTCACGTTTTCCTGAATCAGTACAATAACCCAGTGCATTTACAAATGAAAGTAATAAATCTAGAATGCAAGATAATATTTTTACCTTAACCAGGCTTGTATGTATGCAAATCCAAGGTAAGATATTCCATATATTGTCAAAAATGTCAGGAAGATTGCATAAATGATCGTCATTTGACACGCTTGGATACATAAATACACACTACATGGGTATATTGGAAGAGTATATTAACAGTGTACATTTTACAATGAAGAAATTGAAAAGGTTTTAAGATATAGGTACATCCTTCACTATTCATGCGTGTAGAAAATGTATTGGTGTGTGAAAACGTGTTTTTTTCTGTCTTTATATAAGTTTTGTAAATGCAAAACGAACGTTATCACGCGTTGAACAAATTCTGTAAACGTTAATGTCTCTGTGGTAATGTCATGTGTGGCACCGTTATATGTCGCAACGCCGCTGATTGTCGCACTTGCCGTTAAATGTCGCACCATTGCCGCTAAATGTCGCAATCGCCGCTATATGTCGCAAAATCTTCTGCAGTTAAATGTCGCAATGGTAACGTTTTATGTCGCACGATTTTCCCATACCGTTAAATGTCGCAGCTCTACCGCTGAATGTCGCAAGATGTTAATTCATGTTAAACTCAAGGTTTATAGTGGAATGTTATCATTTTTTAAGTTATGTTAACAACCTGGTAGAAACTGTCAGTATATCAAAATTGAATTAATTTATGTCTGAAATAATGTTTCCACATACTTCTGGCTCCTTGTTTTGTTTTTTTGTTGTTTTTTTTACAAAAATGACATATTACATGTGTTTCCAGATGATAACTCTTTAATGAGGCAATGGATTGTTTTATTTTTTAGTACACATGTGTAATAGAATAAAATACAGATGATGATTGAATTTGGCTACAGACCTCTATTTTTTAACTAATTGTGTCCCTTTTTTATCTTAAACTTTGTAAAGAAAAAAAAAAAAACGTTTCCACATGAAAACTCCTAGAAAGGCAATTTTTGGTATACAGGTGAAACATCATGAAGTACAGTTGGAATTGGAATTAGGCTTCATACCACTTACTCCTGACCCCTTTTACAACAATAAAACTAAAACATACTGGATGTACATCTCGACAGTCGGCAGCATGAATATTTCTAAGTACAGGAGGTGATATGAACATTTGACATTAATAATATATAGGAAAACCATTCATGACTCTGGTGAAGTTGGTGTTTAGCTGAAAAATATCTTCTTAATTTTGGTTTGTATTAAGGTTATTGGAAACTTAAGCTCAACAAGCTTTAAGGCTGAAATCAGTTTTCTTTACCTTGAAATTAAACAAGTATTATGCATGCTTTATGTGGCCTTTGTTTTCATTGTGGTTGCATATTTCTGTAACAATGTGGTATATTGAGGATATTTATCAACTTCAGTGATAACTTTAACTGAAAAGAAGTGGACGTTATAGGTGGGCATTCCAAATTCTTATAGTATCTTATTTAGTATATGGTGCCAGGTGGGGTAAGAATCACCTTTAGAGATAGCTCTAGTTTGGTCTTTTGTACCTTTAGAGTGTTTCTATCAAGACTTATTCACCATGCGCATTAAGATCTTACGAATTACGAGATAACACGAATGCAAAAAGTTCTACACGAACTCCAGATAGAAAACTAAAAAAATAAGGCTGCATTCTAACATGGTTTGCAATAATTCCTTATCAAAGAAAGACTTGGCTCTCGTGATGTAAGATACATGTACATAATATACGGTGTAAAACGTTAACACATAGTATGACTTCAGTACACCAACAATCAATTAGTAAATTAATTTTGTACTTCATTTATATTAATTGACAATATTTCAGTTTCTTCTATGAACATGCAAATGATAATAGATATTTTTACACGGTGCCTATACCACGTGACTTTTTGTGATCTGAGTGGGGCGGGAAACGAATAAAAAAGACCGGCCAATTTGTAGTGAGTAAAACATTCATAGAATGTTTCTAAGGGGAAAAAATTCTTCTTGTTTTTTCATAAAGTGAAACCGCGTTGAAATTTCTTACTGTTCCAACACGCGGTTTCACTCTACAAATAAATACTGATTTTTTTCCCGAGAAATGTCCTATGTATGAGTTACTCACTAGCACGAGAGAGTTTTTAACTTTATCCTAAAAAATAGCGAAATATTTTGAAAAAAAAAAAAGTTATGAAGGATTATATGACATGCACCGGTCTTTTTGTATTGGTTTTCCGCCCCATGCATATCACAAAATGTCACTCGATTAAACAATGTTAAATTCAGTGGTTATATGATTATTATGTATTATCCTTACGTTTATTATGAAATATTGAAAAATGTCAGTCAGATATTGTTTCCCATTCTGTAAATTTAAAGATATAGCAAAGAAGCGCAAAAGAAAAAGATTTTCATGAGGTCATGAAAATAGGCGTTGTTTGGTGCAAATTATAGAATAAAAGTAAAATAAGAAGACAGTGTGTTTTAATGGATATAGACTATATTTCACTCACATATGAAAATGTTTCGTGCTCTTGAAAATCTTAAAAAATATAGTCAAACACACTTAATCTACTTTATTAATCCACTATATATAGCATGGTTTTAGGTTGCTTACAAAATACAACATCAAACGAAATATATTTTGATAATGTCACAGTCAAATTTTGATATGGAATATATCTCAATCGGAAGTGAGGGTTTCTAATACCTTCTACAGATAGTAAAGATGTTTAGAAGAATCTATCAAGTGACGTATGATCCATCTTTATTTAAACAATCAAACTTACAATTGCTTTCCATCATACGCTAAATCTATCCGGGAGATACACACTATACCATTTTATACGTGGGATACAGACTATACCGGGTGTGTTTACAAGCCTAACTGGCCCCATTAATCAACAAATACAAGATAAATGAAGATAAAACGTTCCTTTCGTCAAATAAAATCTGATTAATAATGAAGTAATAAAGTAGATTAAAATCGAGCGATACAACCCATCGGAATAGTACATTCATGTAATATTCCCTATTTATTTGATTTTTGTTTCTTAATTTTTCTTTCACCAAACACAAAATGGGACTTCCCCGTAATTCATTCGCTGGAGTAACCCATTTCAAATGTACTAAACTAGGACATAATTTCTGCATTATTTGCAAGCGTCTACGATGTAAAAAATTGCTAAAATTTACTATATATACAGTCAAATCTGTGTACAGCAGTAACTGAAGGGCAGGCAGTAAAGTTGCTGCAGTTAACAAATTGGCATCTGTTCAGGTGTGACCGCTCATTCAGACTGTGCATGTATGTTTTCTAAAACTGACGTCTGCTTGCGCAATATCCGGCACATAATAAGTGTTAATTAGATCTAACGCTTTTTTATTTGCAATTTACCTCGTCTGTTTTCGTGTGTCGTCGAATGATTGTCGTATTAACACGACTTTTTGTCTGTGCGGGCAGTGCTTAAATGTTGTCTTTGGTTGTACTTATAACAAAGCCGCAGTACTAGAAGTCTAACTACAGTCATGTGATATTTTGTTTGATATTTAATTAAAAATCATCTTTTATAAGCATCAGTCCGCCAGGATAGGTCAGTAAGAAAAGTGTTCGGTTATGAACCACGAATCCTTGAGTTCGAGTACTGATAATACTTTAACATCGCTTGCAAACATACTGGAAGCACAAAATTAATAAAATAAGAATCTGCCTCTGATTGAATTTCAATTGAATTTTTCTAGAATGCACTTAATGGTGTGTTAAATCTCTGTCACGGTTACGTCGTAGCTCGAACCAACGACACTTCGGTTACTAAATGAAAGAAAGCACGAATGTGTTTGATCGCCCGGTACCTCTTTGGCATAAATTATGGTCATCAATTTAAAATACGAATAAGCTAACTCCAATCTCTACTTATTATTTTTAAATTAATAGAAAATCATTTCCTAGCAGATAGATCGGTAGTCCCAATTATTTCAGACATGAATTAATTCGATTTTGGTATACTGACAGTTTCTACCAGGTTATCAACATAACGTAAAAAGTGATAACACTCCACTATAAACCTTGAGTTTAACATTAATTAACATCTTGCGACATTTAGCGGTAGAGTTGCGACATTTAACGGTATGGGAAAATCGTGCGACATTTAACGTTACCATGCGACATTTAACGGCAGAAGATTTTGCGACATATAGCGGCGATTGCGACATTTAGCGGCAATGGTGCGACATTTAACGGCAAGTGCGACATTTAGCGGCGTTGCGACATATAACGGCGCCACAGTCATGTTATTCTCAATATCAAAGGGAAAATGTCGCACTATATAGTTGTACAGACACTGACCGTCGTCTTAATATATCCGAACAAAAAGTGATGACTGTTTTTGATGACTGTTTCAAAGAATATGCTTGCCGAAATGTTGTTTGAGATGTCCGAATCACTGGCTGCGATTTCTTACATGATCATGGTCGCTAACTTGCAAGTTTGGTCTTAGTCGTTTTGACCGCTATCTATCTACCCGTATAGAATATGTACCCGCACAAAATACCTTGTAGTTCGAATAAAATGTATTTATGACCGATTATCGTCTTCTTATGGAAATTGGAAAGGGATTAGCAGTTTATCGATATGTATGCAACACAGGAGCTTGTAATTGTATTTTTTTTAGACTTTCAAAGGTCGAAAGTGTAAACCTATCTTTTTTATACAGAAAAAAAAACTAGGTTTATACTTTCGACTCATGAATGACTAAAAGGTACAAGCTTCTAGAGTATGCACGTTTTTCATTGGTCGAAATCGCAGACTTCGTCAGAGAAAACATTTCCTTGTAAATGTTGAAGGATTCGTTAGAACAGACAGAATGAAATATCCCAGTGACTGACGCAACAAGGAAAGTAGTGACAAAACTGCAATTTAAATAAAAATAAACATGATATCTAACACTTTCATCTACTTTTGGGACGACTTTCAATAAATATTACAGTTACTGTATGTGAAAAAGGGAGTATGACTTATTTACGTAAGGGAGTTATGTTCGCGAACGGAAATTAGAGTTTCACTAGGAAATCTAGAGTACCTAGCGAATTGTGTAATCTGCCGAACATCGTGAAAATCTTGCTATTCATATACATTTAAATATAAAAGTCGAATGTTAGGAAACATCTATAATAAATCAGTTATTAGAAAAAAAATTCAAAGATCGCATTTTTAAGCTTAGAAAAAATGGAATTACATGTTTCTGTAATGTTCGTTGCGTCATTCTTGCGGTAAGAAATCACGCATGCGTACAGTTGTTCTTATCAACCGGAAACAGCGCTTATGTTGTTCAGGAAACACTTTGCATTCTTCACTGCACTATTGTATTAGATATATTTACTTCTGAAATGACAAAAAGTCAAATAGTTATAAGAAGAAAAATACAGTGATCTTTTATAAATGACTTAGACATATAAAAAGTCTGAAAAATGGATTACCAGTTGTATATATTTTGTGTTATGGCCTTACATATTCGTAAGTATATATGAACAGATATTTAACCAAACTATAATATTGTTTCAGCAAACTTATGTCAAAAATTTCTCTGTTGAGGGACTCGTGTAAGTAATTAAAGCACGAAAGGTACTTACTGCTACTGGCGTGGGTTGTCAATAGTTTAAGACTGTGGGCGACGGGCCTAAGAATTGAAAGACACGCCCATGTTTAATGCTCACATCGGATTTTACACATCTGCACAGTCGAAATGCTGGTCACGAAATCCGACTAAGATTGACAAAACATTTTGAATTCAGCATTTTGTTGTTAAATGTAGACAGTCTTTTGCACAAAAAATACTCATTTTACGCATTTCAGTGAATAATTTCAAAAATATGTCTTAGAGAGAAATTGAGTAATTAAAGAAAAAGGGATTAAACAAAGGGGCGACCATGTGTCCTACAAATCAAGGTTATTGTATTTTGCATTGCATTACTTCACTTCACTGCACTGTACTGTACTGCACTGCACTGCACCTGTACTGTACTGTACTGTACTGTACTGTACTGTACTGTACTGTACTGTACTGTACTGTTCTGTATGATGACGTAGAATCTAAATGATACAATGTAGATGACATTGTTTTGTTGTTAAAGCCTATATACATGCACACAGAATTTTTTTTTCGAGGCTTTCAGTGTACGTAGAATTCATAAGGCGACTTTACATGTATCTAGAATCTTAAAGCTGACAAAAATCTGTCAAAATCAATGCACTAAAATCCAGTTATTATATTATCCCTTTAAGTTTTTTTAATTGTTTGTTTGTTGATGTTTTTTTTCTCCTTATTCATTTCTTAGATTTTTCTCCTTTTGAATTCTTCCGGAATTTTGTCCTGCTGTTCCTGAATGCTGTATAATTCCATATTTCTTGAACGGATTTTTTCTTGATAAATCGATAATACAAATCTGAAATATTACAAATGTTACTTGAACAGCAAATTTCGGACACAGGGTCGGATCTGAGCCTGTGGTAACGCCCTTGGCTTATTATCCGCGGGGTCGCGAGTTCGATATCCCGCTCCTCCACTAACATTCTAACTAATTGTCTTACGGATGAGATGTTAAACAGAGGCCCCTTGTACCATTTATATACACTGAGCATGAAAAAGTACCAGAGATGTCACTTTCTTCAGAAGCATCTGTCATATTAGCAACAGGTACCGACGATAAATAAACTTAAACAGATAAATAGATGGATAGAGAATTAAGGCTTTCTGAATACCACTTATAATTATATTGTTTCAACTACTACACCACTTAAATAAAGTATGCTATATATACTAATCATTTCATGTACCGTGTAGCAAACCACGTGACTGTGACGTCACTAAAGGCATCAAAACTAAGACAAAACTGTCAACACTGGCTCAGCTTGAAAATAGAAAATTACTCGTAACTATTCATTTCTTTATCGATTTTTATGGAGTGTGTGTCAGTCTAAGGAGAAAAATATAAGCTTTCAACAGAATATAGGATCTCCATCAGATGCTGAGCCGTTTTATCAACCTTTTCAGAATGCTACTTCAAGTAAGATGGTACATATAAGGCGTGAATGCCTGGTGTTATGTATATAAATGAAGTGGCTAAGATACAATAATTTAGTTGGTCCTGTCTATAAACTTTAAAATTTACTATTACTTTCCCTTAACAACTTTATAGGGTGTTTCAGCTGCTTACATTTTTAAGCAGAGCGGAAGAAATAGATACTGTTTGTATTCTTCTTTTTCTCAAGGATGTTGTAAGTACTTGACTAAGATTTCAATTGTCAATTACCTCTCGAAAACTTACTATATTGTTTATTTCCTTGAAATGTATCCTTGTACAATGTATAAGCTCCAGTGAAAATTGGAAAATTTCATTTTTATTATAACTCCTATAACATAGATTATCCTCTTTGTCATAAAGTTGATCATTTATTTATCTTACTATGGATAAAAGGAAAATTCTGTAAAGAAGGACTGTACAATTTTTTTCTTGTTTCAGCGTCCATACTCTGTGCTTCAACAACAGTACCGTCACAGTCTACAACCACAAACGGATCTTTGCAAACGACACGATCAACGTCCTCAGCAACACACTCCACATCGCAGACAACACATACAACAACAAAACCAATATTCTTAATACCAAATTCAACGTCCTCAAAAATACAATCCACGTCTTCAGCAACACAATCTTTGTCCTCAGCTGAGCCATCAACGTCTACTACAACTCAGTCCACGTCCTCAGCAACACAACCCTCACCCTCAGCTGAGCAATCAACGTCTACTACAACTCAGTCCACGTCCTCAGCAACACAACCCTCGCTCTCAACTGAGCAATCAACGTCTACTACAACTAAATCCACGTCCTCAGCAACACAATCTTCGTCCCCGACAACACATTCAACAGCACCGCCAATACCCTCAACAGCACAGCTACCACCCTCAACAGCACAGCTACCACCCTCAACAGCACAGCTGACACCCTCAACAGTACAGCTGACACCCTCAACAATCCCTTCAACACCAGATCTGCCTTCAGCGATTTCTACGAATAAAGATTTAATACAAAAAAGTCTAATGCTAGGGAATTTTCAAGAATCTGCAACTGAAACAGAACGAGAGACAACTGTTTTGAATAAAGTAACGGGTAACGGTGTTACCAATGAAACATACATATCGAATATAACGACACAAACACCAACAATGACAACAACAACTACTGTAGACGTCTTCTACCATAGTAAGCATTTTACAGTTTTAACTTGTCAAAAGAAATTAAAAATTGATAATGACAAGCGACTTAAAGTCAGTTATTAGCATGTAAGCGAATAATACAGCAAGATAGACGACATAGCTTTGTTTGTGTGGTAGGGGTGGAGTGTGGGAGAGGATAATGTAACCATAACTAGTGACACCTATCACAATTTATTCGATATAATTAAAAACTAAAATCTTCAAGGGACCACTACAATCAAACCCTTTTTTGACACAGATACTATCAGAGTATTGTCAACTTGATATGAAGTTTTAAACGTAGGGAGATACACTCCAAATAACGCAGTTAGCGAAGGCCAATACTGTATATTAGTAGGGAATCAGTGAGAGCAAACTAGCAGAGGCTTAGTAATATAATTGTTAATAAATTAAAAAGAAAGATATTTGCGTGGATAGATGAATTGTCAAGTTACAGATATAAGAACTGGAACTTCAAAGTTTGCCAAAAGTTTGACCAATGTAATCTTGACAGGTTTTGTGATACTGAAACATTATTTCAAAAAGCTGAACTATTATATACTAAGTTACCAATAATTCTTGATGAGAATGTCCCAGATTGAAAAACTACTGTTAACCGTGACTCGGCAAGGAGTGGAGAAGGAGGAAATAAGCTGAGCTTGTATAAAACTAAAACATTCAAGGAAAGATTTGAAACAAAAGAATATTGTAACCTCATTTTTAACAGATCGAACAGAGGGGATAAACTTGGCAAAATTTAGAAGTGGTACTGTTCCTACTGGTATAGAAATAGGACGATATAATAGGTTGACAACTGAGGAACGCACTTGTTTCCACTGTGGCAGTTCAGATGAAGATTAAATACATGTTTTGTTGCATTCTCCGTTGTACGTTCTGTTAGAGGAAAATTACTTTACTGACCTATCAGACACAGCTTTCATGGGTTATTTACTCTCAAATGCAGACATTGTGTTTTTAAGTGTCAAAATGTTTTAATATCCTAAACAGAAGAAAATTAATTCTTTATGGTTGAACGTGATTGTTTTAAAAGTAAAGTCTTATCTGACTCTAAAACACGTAAGCAAACCAAACTGCATTCCATCTGATCAAAGGCAACATCATTATTATACATCCATTTTGTAATAGTGCAATTGCGCAGTATTAACTTTCAGTATTTTAGCAATCTGTAATGCATGATTAGCACGGATGTTTTAGGTTTGTGGATATGTGTATACAATATCTTAAATGGATACTGTGAATTGGTAAATATCTGCTGAGAAATGCTTCAAAGTGGTATTTTGTTGAAGCGGTTTTGCACGCTGTAATCACTTCATGCGACAAAGCGCTTTGCAAATATATAAAGCAATTTGCAATTCAACTGTTCATGCTACTTAGAATGTTACAAGTATATATACTTATAATCTCTTGTAAATCTTTAGATTGGTAATGTATAAATGTAGTAGATTTTATTTTTATATGTCTAGTATATGTGTACATTGAACTTTGATAAACTATTATTTTTCTACCTATGAAGTTAATAAATATATCTACCTAACTGTAAGAAAATCTAGTACCTTGTAATAAATTAAATACCTTCTCATTTAATAGACAGGTATTGAATAAAAAAGTATGATTTAAGTCTAATTTCGTTTTTCAGATAACACTTTTGTCTCCACATCAGTGTCTGCAAATATAACAACGTCGGTTGCGACCTCTTCTTCAACTGTAGACAGTCTAAGCACATCAGCTACACCCAGTACTAAAGCCACAACAAGAACACCAACTACCGAAAAGAAATCAACAACAAGTAAACAGTCACCAAACGATGATGAATCTCAACATTCCCCGAGATCTTGTGATGACGAACGTCAAGGTATGTTTCCTCGTCACTAGAAGAATTGACTGCTTTGAATAATACGTTCATATCATTTACTCATGTATCTTGACCATTCTATGTCACAAATGCAAGTGTTGAATTCACTATGTATTTGGTTGCATGCGATCATACACAGCTTCAAATCAAGTAAGTGAAATCTGCAGGATCTGTTCTCTTTTCAAAGTTAACTTGTCCTTCTTGTTCTCAATGTTTCATTCACTCGTGTTTTTCAGACTCGGCATTCGGCAAGTATGGCCTGCCGGTGTCTGCAGTTCTCGCTGCATTATCTATGCTCCTATTGATAATTCTACTGGTAATAATGATACGCCATTCGAAACAGAAAAAGAAGCGGCGTTTGTCCGGGGACGACAAAAACACTCCTAAACTGAAAATGTTAGAGGTAAGTGATAGTGTGATATTAAGTAGAATATTCGTCCGAGGTGAAAAAGAATAGAACTTATTCCCTGTGAAGTTTCTGATGGTGTGACTTTTATATGATTAAATCCCTTAAATTGACGTCCGTTAAACATTACATTCCTAAGACATTTGTTAGTTCTTAATTTCAAATTCATTGCTAAATTCAAGGTTTTGTGATTTATTGAAATAAACGCGAATAAACATGGTAGTTTTTTCTCTTAGATAAAAGACGAAGCGATGAAACGTTCCGCCCAAGAAGACCTCCATGTCTTCTCGTTAGATTATGAAAAACACGTGAAAGAGAAAATTGAGGAACACAAAAAGAAATCCAGGCCACCGGTGTATGTTTTTTTCTATTATTTCATCTATAAATTGTATTTTACCACTGTATACAATAAACATTAATTGAGATATTTTCTTTCAAAAGGAGAAATTAAAAAGAAGCCTCCCTAACTGGTGTACGCAGCGCGAGGCATATTTTCAAAAAGATATATCAAAATATTCGTTGTTTCCTTCTGATTTATCTGATTAATTATATTAAATCATTATCGCCTAGCATCCACAAAATAAGAAAAAGGCAAATAGTGCAGACCCAGATCAGACTCAGCAATATGCGGCGTGTGATGTTTGCTTCCCCAAATAGAATGAAATTTAAAAAATGTATACCAGAAAACCTTTTTATTGAAAATGTACTCGTTCAACTATTAAGGATGGCATAATTCATTGGGCATAAATGGGTTGAATTATTATCCAACCAAACTGTGTAGATAAATAAAACTGACATTTTAACATGTATATTCGCTGTATCAATCGCACATAGTTTGAGAGTATATTGCCGAGCACATAAAATTATCTTTTAAACAGGGCAGAAAAGCCAGTCGGTGGTGTATCAACATTCATGTTGAACAAAAAGCCCAGTGTAAGGTCTACCGTATCGTCACCTAGTTCGCCCGCTTCTCTATCACCTATGTCGCCAGCAGAGCAGAAACCGTTACTGAAGCATCACGAAGATGAACCATTTGTCTTCAACTTTGGTATGATTGTCAAAGCTTAGTGAATATATCAGTCTTGGTATATTTTTCTGTATATTAGAATAGTTTCTAAATATTCGTATTTCCGTCGAATGTTCGTCTTCGTTGCTACCGACAGGTAGCCGGATTTAGAACTTGCCCTTTACTGATGTCATATTTAACTTAGAGATCAGAATTTACGCATTAATCTTTTTTACTCATAAAAGTGTATACCATGTTTACATGTTCAGCAAAACACAATAGTTATTTGTATGTTTCTTTTTCTCCAGCAAAACGACCTAGTGAAATATTGACAAAGCGACGGGAAAGTGCCTTTGATGACGCTGAGCGAAGGAAAAGTAATGCGTCTGCTGGAAAGTCGGCTAAATCAGAGGGACCGAAAGATAAATTCGACATCATGGATGTGTGAAAACAACCGCGAGATCGATAGTGGGATATTATTAGGAGATGAAGATGCGAGATAGCCATACATTCGAACTGATTTTCAAGACAAAACATGGATACAAAAACTGGTAAACTACAGTTTGAAATCATGTGAAAAGAAGAAGTTGTTGAGTGTGTACTCAAATATGCGTGCAGTATACATTGGATATATTAAAGACTGCATTATGTGTGTATAATGTTTTGAACTAAAGGTAATGGGAGTGAAATGCGAAACCTCCTCACCGAAGAGTACTCATATCGAAATGAGACTTTTGGGCTGAATGATGTGGGTTCGACCCACACTGTTCCTTTTTTTCAATGGTGCTTGCTTTTGTTGTTGTTGTTACTGCTGCTGCCGTTGTCGTTGTTGTTGTTTGGTTTTGAATATTTGCCTTTTATTGGAATAAGACTGAGTGTTAAATGCCATAAAGCCTTTAAACATTGTAAAAAATTAAAGTTGAGTATCAATGATTTCAGTTGGTACTTTTTCCAAATCTACTTTGTAAATCTCTTTTATATTGCCTAAATGTTCAGAACAGTACAGTAACATAAATCATTTAAGCCAATTTGAAGCCAAACTGATATTTTTCGAAATGTTCTTAGACTGGTATCATATTTGTAATCACGCTTCAGTAGGTCTATTTGGTGTATAGTTTTGTGTTTGTGAGTAGGATTTTATTGCGACTGCAATACTATCGTTTTTATGGTCATACAATGAAAAACAGTGGTATTGAAATGGTTGCCACTTTGCTTGATAAACCTATTTAATTCTGCAAAGTTTGAATTGTTTCTTAAAGCAGGATAAACCAACTAAACCGAGGATTTTAAAAAAGTCCATTACATCCCCACTACCTTAAAATGTTTTATATTAGCAACAAGTAACCAGGGAGTGCGTGGAGTGTGGATGGCGTCAGGATACAGCGAAGACGTGCAAAGGCTGACTGTCTATAGGATTTGCCTCCCTTTGACTATCAATGTGAAGTAAAGAGAATCATCCATTCAAACAAAACATGTTCACGTAAACAAGAAGATTAATGTGTTTCGTGAAAAAACAGTCGCTGCTATAAGATTAATTTGATGGTTAACGTTTGTTAAAAAGAAGTTGTGTGTTGCTGTTACACGTAATAAGCGATGATTCTTGCAGTAAAAACGGAAACATCTAGTGGCCTTAACATTTACGTGTAAAAACAGCTATTCGGTGTCGGTGTCATCAACATATCATGAAAAAAGTATCTAATGCAAGAAAATGGTTTGATTTAATCAGTGTTTCTGAATGTTTTCATCCTATACACAAGGTTTTCGCACGTCTCTGTTGTACCGGTTTTTTTTAATTATTATTATTATTATACAAAGCGAATCCTTGAGTATTATTTCTTCATTTCATTTTTTTTTGTTATGTAGGTGCCATATGAGTTAAAGTATATGATAATTCTCGTGTTATAATCTTGATGGTACGCTCACACTGTAAATACTCTGAATTTGTATAAGATTGCTATATTCAAAAGGATCATTCATTGTCAAAAATGAATGAATAGACGAGAGGTCATGCCGTAGCGGTTTTCGTTCATTCATTCTACTGTATAATGTTCTCGTATACCCAGAGATAGTAAACGAAAACTGTGCCTATTTTTGCACAGAGCAAGGGGCCATAGAATTTTACATCCACCCAGGTATATGTCGTGTGACATGCTGGGTGTAATCTATATATGTAGTATGTTTTAAGTATGTATCGTTGAAATTAAAATGCTTGAAGAATTTAGATTTGCATCAATTGGATTATCACTCCCAGCTAACTAGTAGAGAAGATACACTGTTTGAAATTGATGGATGCCTGACCTCTCACATTTGCATGATTTGACTAAGAAGTGCAGTTATATTTTCACCACAAAAAGTATATCACAGAAGAGCAAGTGGTAATGTAAGTGGCTAAAACCTGTAGTTATAAGATTTAAGAGTCATGCTGTGATCCCATGAATTCGCATTCTGGTCGATAAAAAATGGTAACTCTGTGCTGTGAAAATACCATGTGTTGCTTGATTGTTATGAGTCAAGGGGTGTTCTCGTAAACAGCTTGTTATCTATAGAGTATCGTTAGAAAATACCGCTGTATGACGAATGAACATACCCTTGCAGTCCACGAAGTGCCGCTGCACCTTATTTTCTACAAGCTACGAACTGAGAGCAGCTAGCTTGAAACGTCAGTATGGAAAACAGGACTCAAAACATGTCATGCTCAAAGGGCCAGCCTGATTTACTGATGATTGAACCCGCTACCGTAATACTGATTCACAAGCTTTAGACCATTACCAATGACCTTGGTACGTGATGACGTTGGTACGTGATGACGTTGGTACGTGATGACGTTGGTACGTGATGACGTTGGTACGTGATGACGTTGGTACGTGATAACCTTTGTACGTGAGATAAAGGATTGCAGTTGAAAGCCTATGGTCAAATCTGGCCAAACCTAACATCGTTAAAGAAAAAAAAAACGTTCCATTCCGACGTATCTATAAACCTTAAATACTGGAGGGGTATATCTCAACGCTCATAATAGCTCGTATCGGCTTTCGTATGATACGAGTAAACATTTGTGTTGTAAAATGTATATCTATCTACCTGTTTATCAAAGTAGCATATTTGTACCAAATTACTAATTTAAATCTGAAATTTAATATTTGGTAAACGTTTGTCAAGTAAAGTTAAAACCATTGTCTTTATTGTGCAGGAAAGTGGAACATTATTTTAAATAATGAATAAAAAAACGCCTCCGTATATTGGCTAGCGTGAAATAAAAATTAAGACAAGAATTTTACCTACGGGCGACCTTTTCACCGTGACCTCAAACCTGTTTTCGTGTTGTAAATACTTAACCATAGTAGGTGTTAAACACGGAATAACTCGTTGTATGCAAGGATATACATCAAATAAGTGTTGCAAAAAATATAGAGGAAAGTTAATGGACGATTATAAGTAAACAAAATCGACTGCGCAAAATACATCACGCTTTTTGAAGTATATACTTGATATCTGAGGAGTTTAAAAGATGACAAGTTCACGATCGGATCACAAAACAAAGGCGAAATTGTGTGAACATGCTGAGCGATACGAGGACATGGTGAAAGAGATGACAGAGCTTATAAAAGGTAAACTTATATTTTTGGGTAGTTGCGAGAAAACAAACCAACTGAAAGTTGTCTAACTATAATTCTCAAAGCGTTCTTGTTCGTGAAATTACTAAAAAGGGAATCCATTCATTCTTCGGAGATGTTGTTTGAATGAGAGTGTGCTAGACCTAAAACAATAACACAGTTTTAGGTTTTTCTATAATTAAGAAACTGTACATGTAAATAATTTATTAAAAGCATTCAGCTGTTTCACGTAAGCATATTTTTTCCCCACGGCTGAAAATCATTTTGACACCACTTGCTTCACCATTCACACTATACTGTACATAAAGTGAATTTTTCCACATATCTTTTTATGTAGCAGGCATTCTTACAAACACTCATTGTTTTCAGGATCTAGCAAATCTGACGAACCTTTGGACGAAGAAGAGCGGAATCTACTGTCTGTTGCCTACAAGAATGTAGTTGGCTCGAGGAGGTCAGCCTGGCGGGTGCTCAGCGCCAAAGTAGGCGAAGACCTGAATGAAAAACAAAGAAAATTGGCTGAAGATATGAAAAAACGTGTAGAGAATGAGCTGAATAAACTTTGTGAAGACGTCATACAGCTTCTGAACGACCACTTAATACAAAATCCTGAAAATGTTCAAGCGAAGATATTCTTCTTGAAAATGAAAGGAGACTATCACCGGTACATGGTTGAAATATGTGGAGATAATCCTCCACGTGAAGAGTTAACAAAAAAGGCGGAAAATGCCTACCAAGAAGCTTTCGATATCGCGAAAGATAAATTGCCGCCAACCAGTCCAATAAGACTTGGACTTGCTCTAAATTATTCGGTGTTTTTCTATGAAATCAAAAGCAGTCCGGCTGAAGCATGCGATATGGCCAAGTCTGCGTTTGACGATGCGATAAGTCAATTAGAAGGGGTACCAGAGGATGTGTACAAAGACAGCACTCTTATAATGCAGCTACTGAGAGATAATCTCACTCTGTGGACGTCGGAACTGGACGACGACGAAGAACAGGATAACTAACATTATATATTTACCTAAAAATATGTCACAGTATGTGTAATACGTTAGGATTTTACTTTTGAAGTTTAGAAATGTAGAACTTATGGACCTGAAATTGCGATAAATTGGAAAGACATTATTCTACCACGCGGACTGGGCGTAAAAAAAACCTTTTAAGTGTCTTTTAAAGCTTGATACTAGAGCAGTTACCTTGATACTAGAGCAGTTACCTTGATACTAGAGCAGTTACCTTGATACTAGAGCAGTTACAAGTTGAGGAAAAAAATACAACAAAATGAGACTGATTTTAACATAGTTTTATTATAGAATAGAAAAAGTATGAAGACAACGGTAATTTTAGATTCTATTTAAATGACAAGTATTAGCATTTCCAAAAATGCTTGAAATCGCCGTTCAGCCATGCATTTCGTCTTATCCATAGATGAATGTATTTCATGTTCTTCATTCATTAATTTGATAATCTTACAACATGCTTTGCACTGAAAAGCGAAGTTATATTTGATAATTTTCACACAGAAATTATAAAGTAGATTAAATATACATGGTAATTTTTATTGTAGCTGGACTGTTTTTGAAAGCAGACGATTTGGCTTCTTAATGAAAAACATATCGCCCTAACCCTAATGAAGCATATATAAAACACGGAAAAATCCTGATCAAACTCCTCGCACCGGTTAAGTCACGCTTTGCTACTTTTACTGTACTAATCAGGGGAAGTAACCCCAGCGGGGAGTTTGTATCCTGATTAGAACCGCCCGGAAGCAAGCATTTATTTTTTTTCTTTAAGTGCAAGTTTTGGAAAAAACAAACAAACCATACTCTTATTTAGACTATATTCTCTAGTTAAAAATGACATGTAGCAAAAAATATTGCGATTATCCTGTGTTTATCCTACACCAGCCTGAAGACTGGTCCTGAGCAGTCGTACATTCATGATGGTATTTTTCAGTTGTAAGAATAAGTAACCCGACAAACATGGCGGTTGGGCGAGTCCATTTACGCATCTCTTGCAGAAGAATTTTGACGTTCATTTTGTTATCATGTGATATGAAATGCTTTGCTTTGATTGGCTAAAGGCAGGCGGTGTACAGGCAAAACTATTCAAATCTTGTTAATTGTATATATCGCCGTCCAGGGACGCGATAACAAAATGATACTCATACACAGAAATTAAAGCCAGATGTTACACGTCCACTAGACTGTTAACGATTCCTTTTTAACTCATTTTACTGTGTTATTAGAGGTTAATATTAAAATTCTGGAACATAAGAATGAAATAACATTTTACTTTGTGACAACAATAACAAGTTACTGCGTCTATGAAGTGTACATTGTAAATTAGGTATAAACAATTTCTACTGAAGACCATTTTAACGAAATACCGTTTAAGTACTAGTTTAAAAAACCGAAAAGCCTGAATTGTAGCTGGCAAATGATTTTTGTGCTAATAACTTTTGTAATGTTACATTCTTGATATTTAAATTGAAAGTAACGTTGTCGGTGCACTGCCGCGCAACATAAGCTGTCTTCTGTCATTAGAATATTCAAACATCAAAATGAAGTATCGTGGTCCCTTGTAGTGCGAGTTAATAGGAATCCGCTTGAAAAGGGATGACCTACCTGTTGAAAACTCTTCGCTACCGTTGATCAGCTATCTCACTATAAAGATAAGACTGTGTGTGATATATCACAAGTAATTGGAGTAAACTGATTAAAACTTAGTGAATGACATCATGTCTCTCCTGAGCTCATCTACAAATATTTAAGTTCTAATTTCATAACTTAGTACTCCCATATCGACATACGTTATGAATGTCAAGAACCTTATGAAAATATCCTGAAACTGTTATTGTTATTTTAGTGCGGTTGGCACAAACCAGCAACTGATACCACCGACGCTTGGATGTAGTAGAGCGGTTGTTGCCCCAAAATGAATCTTGTACAATTTTTCTTTCACCTTTTTCACATACTGTGACCATACAGTTCAAAACAAACATGTTTTGACCATCAAACGGCACTTAAGAAAAATGCTCGTTTTTCACTACATATGTATATGGCTATTATAATACGTGCAAGATCCTGCTTGCAGCTTAGTGCTGGAAACACGATCCTGCCTCTTGTAGCTGGATGCCTGAAACAAGATCTTTAGTCTTGTAGCAGGTTGCTGGAAACAAGATTTTAACTCTTACAGCTGGGTGCTGGAAACAATGTCTTACCTCTTATTGCTAGTGTTTGAAACAAGATCCCACCTCTAATAGCTGGGTGCTGGAAACTACATCCAGCCTCATATAGCTGGGTGCTGGAAACAAAATTTTAACTCTTTTATCTGGGTGTTTGAAACAAGATCCTGCCGCTTATTGCTTGGGGCTAGAAACAAGATCCTGCCTCTTATAGCTGGGTGCTGGAAACAAGATCCTGCCTCTTATGGCTGGGTGCTGGAAACAAGATCTTAACACTTATAACTGAGTGCTGGAAACAAGATCTTAACACTTATAACTGAGTGCTGGAAACAAGATCTTAACTCTTATAGCTGAGTGCTGGAATCAAGATCTTAACTCTTATAGCTGAGTGCTGGAATCAAGATCTTAACTCTTATAGCTGAGTGTTGGAATCAAGATCTTAACTCTTATAGCTGAGTGCTGGAATCAAGATTTTAACTCTTATAGCTGAGTGCTGGAAACAACATCTTAACTCTTATAGCTGAATGCTGGAATCTAAAGTTGAACTGAAGCCTGTCTGTGAAGTTGTGTTAACACCAAACTTTGAGCTGATGTAATAATCTTTTCTACAGTGCTTCCTTTTCATACACCTATAAAGCTTTATACATTTATGTATATATTATGAATAATTATAATTATGTTAAAACTTATCTGCATAAAGAACAGCACAAGCTTGATCAACTTAGAAGGGCTTGATGAAATTAGTTTTGTTGCTTTTTATGAGATTCTGCTCTGTCTTTTATTAATATACACAAGATGACTAGAACAAAAGGAATAATTGTACATGAAAACCAAGTTCCGTTGCATTGCCTAGGTGTTTCCTGTGGTTTAAATTCGTTTTTATATTTAGCGGCAACACATTGCTAGCTAAAACGTAATGATAGTTATATTAGATAACGTTTCAGCCCCACTTGTACTTTTTGACAATTAAATCTTCAAGCGACAACTAGTATCAATAGTCACAAGATTTCTAGTGTGCCATAACAAAATTACAGGTGCGAACAAAATTACGTTAACAGCTGTTGTGCCCAAGATGGTCGATAAATGGATCTCGCTCTGAATTATGTGTTCTCATATACAACATATGTCAGTAAAGACTTTATCTCAATTTCTTATGATAAAAGTCATGACATAGAGATAACAGACACTAAAGAAAAGAGACATTGCTACGCGTCATCTCTGTTTGGAAGTTTTTCATAATGGCGTTTGATTTCACAGGAAAGAGAATTCTTGTTACTGGTGCCACGCGGGGCATTGGTCGTCTGCTTGCAAAGAATTTATCTGCTGCGGGCGCAGAAGTCTATGCGCTAGGGACTAACAGACAACTTTTAGATAGTTTGGAGAAGGAATGTCCAAATATTCGCTCTGTTCAAGCAGATCTGGCCGACTGGGAGGACACGCGGAAAAAGATAGAAAATCTTCCGGCGATGAGCGGCCTCGTAAATAACGCAGCTGTATCTAGTGAATGGATACCGTCACTTGAAGCACCAAAGGAACTAATAGAAAAAACTTTCAGCGTTAACGTCATGGGGGCTGTCAATATGACACAGGTGGTAGGTAAGAAGATGGTCGAGGCAGGAAAAGGCGGCTCGATTGTCAATATATCAAGTATAAATGGACTTAATCCTATGCGGGAATGTATGGCTTACAATATGTCAAAAGCAGCGCTTGACATGATGACGAAACAATATGCCTTAGAACTTGGACCTCATAACATCAGGGTCAACTCCGTCAATCCTACGGTCGCATTGACAGACATGGGAATCGAATTCTGGAGTGAGCCGGTAAAAGCAGCAAAGTTAAAGGGACACACCCCGTTAGGAAGGTTTGCAGAGGTTCAAGAATGTGTGAATCCTATCATGTATCTTCTAAGTGATTATTCAAGTATGGTTACAGGAACCATGAATCCAGTAGAGGGCGGACTCCTCTCCAATATTTCTGTGTAATTTTAACTAAGGGAAGTAACTATGAAGGAAGAGTGACAAGATTCAGTTACATATTATTGTTCTTAAAGACAAATTACTTCTCAAACGCGTTTTGATAATTAAGTGGCTATATTTTTATCAAAAATATTATATTGTTTGAAAGGTGTTGGTAAAAGTGGAATAAAAAGAGGGTAAAATTAATAGGGTAATATTTACGAAATAACATTTTATTTCGACTCACCAAACGATCTCTTCAGAGCAAGCCTCTGACGAGACTTCAGTGTTCGTCCTCTTGTTCTGCAACCGGACGCCTTAACCACTAGACCCAAGGCCTTTATAATACTTCTAGAATAATACTAAAGATTTCACTTAGAAGCTTTGTAAAAACGGCCTTAACGGCAACAAATTCTAAGAAAAAATTAACAAGGGTGCCATTGTCACAAAAGCTTTTGGTGAAGATGTGGGCATAATTGATAACAAGAGGTGTTTGTAGGGAATCAAGTTTGACCATTCCTAGTTCTGAATAGTGGAACATACATTTTAAATGAACCTAGGGATAAATTAGTACATATATGAGTCCAAGAAATGAATAATTGCAAAGAAAATTGACATTTGGACCAAATTGTAAACATGAATTTATACCAGGTCTGAAGTACATGAAATTATACAGGGGCTTGAATTTAGCACATGGCACTCTGTGTAATAATGATGAACATTTGTGCAAATCTTAATTACAATTCCTCAAAGCTTGTGGACATTCATGCTTGTTTTAGACTGGTATGTATTAAGCTTCAGTACTGAGATGTTACAAGCATAAGTGAAACTGTGCAACCAAAGAAAGCAATGCTTTATTTAAAACCAGACGGTTATAATTTAAGAACAAGTACAATGTACATATAGTTGCTGAAGTAATTATTTCATTCACTTTTAATAAATGTGTGAAATGTATGATCACACGAATATATGTACAGAAACAGCTTAATGACATTTAGTAAATTTGTGTCATCTGGACAATGGATTATCCGTGTAACGCTCAGTTTGATAATGGTGAAGCAGAACATTTCTGATAGAATCATTTAATTCATGATGACTAAATGGTCCGTACACACATTTTCATAATTTTATCTTAACTTTGACCTCTGTGTGTGACCTTGACCTTGGTCACAGGGACATGCATTTTTGCGCGCGACACTCCGCCTCACAGTGTTGAACATTTGTGCCAAGTTATTTTAAAAAACCTCAATGCTTGTAGAAGTTTTTCTCGGGACAATCGTTTTCCTCTGACCTCCAAGTGTGACCTTGACCTTTGACCTAGAGACCTGGTTTATTGGTTTCAGGTAATACTAAAATCTCTCCGTATATGTAGAAGATATACTCTGGACAAAATCTGAACATTTCATCATCTCTAATGATCTTGACTATATGGAACTTGATAATGCGTATAATGCTCAGTCTCAATAATGGTGAACATATAATTATTATGTAATAGAATCACTAAATTCATGATGTCTAAATGGTCCGTACACACATTTTTCTTTTTTTTATCTGATATTTGACCTATATGTGTGACCTTGACTTTGGCAGCAGGGACCTGAATATTGCATGCGACACTCCACTTCACAATATGGAACATTTGTGCCAAGTTATATAAAAATCCCTCAATGCTCCGGATAAGCGTTTTCATCTGACCTCTAAGTGTGCCCTTGGCCTTTAACCATCAGACCTGTTTCAAGCGCGCGACACTACGTCTCGTGATGGTGTTCATTTGTATCAAGTAATACTAAACGCCCTCCATGCATGTAGAAGATATGCTCCGGACAAAACTGGACGCCGTCTGCCCGCCCGCCTTGGGGGTTCCCATAATACGACCCAAGCATTTTGCAAGTTGAGATTTATATTACAAGTGTATGTCAAGGCTCAAGTCTCGACAGTCGATTTCCAAGGTTATTAGAATTTCAGATCAATACTTAACTGGTGAAGGAATAGCATGCTTAAAAAGAAACTTCTGAGAGGTCATATTATTAAATTCATCTTTAAGGCATACGTTTTAACTTCCTATTATAATAAATGATAGTGATATGTAACTGGCATGTTTGTTGTAGAATCATGTCGTAGTTATACCAGATTATCTTTTTGCGGGTTAGTTGTCTGCTTTTTCTGTCTACAGATAAAACAATAATGAAGTATCATGTAGAAGACAGATAATGACGGTAATTTGACCTTATACATTATAGATATTGTTTGAGTTAATTTAGTTCCATTTTACAGCATCCTACTCCATTATTTGATCTAATTAAATTACAATTTTTGTAGTGCAACACAGAGGAAGTCACAAAGATATAACGCTGAATATAAACTGACCAGGAACATAGGCGCAGTATGTCCGGCACTTAACTTCGGCCGCTAATGGTGTTTCTACTAGCTTTTTTCATGCATGGATTTATTTGTAAATATTTATTTGACCGAAAGCTCTACGTTTATACTTATATAGTGTATAACATAGTTAAATAATACAATTGTTTTAATCCTTATTTACTCATAAACGCGCCGGTTAGGGCACTATGTGGCCGTGAAGTAAATTGACCAAAGAAAACAAATTTTAATTTGAACAAACAAAATTGCTTAGCAGAGCAGATTTATATTTCACCCCTAGGGAGAAAGTTTGTTCAACGTCTGTTAATTTATTCAGATCATACAACGTCCTCCGTTCCCGTATCTTAGATAAATGTAATTGTTAAACATATAGTTTGCAGTTGTATAGTTTATGTCAACACTACGCAATTTAAATTTTGGCTTTACCTATACAATTTCAAACTATTGTAAAATTCAATATCGGACAGGCGCATTTTTTTACAAATTGAAGAAAAGTTGGCACGCGGTCTTGCGTTAAAGAAAGACGTGAGTAGGTGCCAAGTCAATTGAGCTAAACTGTTTGTCGCTTTAAACAATAGAAATAGTTATCCGTGGAATTTCGACCCATTACATCGCTAGAAACTTTATACTCCTGTTTAATGTCGAACTTTTGAGTGCAGACGGAATTTTTGAGGACGGATTGTTTGAGAAAAAAATGGAATAACAATTTCATCTGCTAGTGAGATCGGCGGCAGAATGGTAGGAGTGATATATAGTTTGCTTGGTTTTGTTAAAATTACTGTCTCTGCCTTATTATTTTTTCAAAACTTTTCTTCAATATTTATCATTTGATTCCACGCAGATCACAGTAAAACACGGGATTTAAGGCGGGAATTAAGTTACGTTTCTTTTGTTGTTTAGAAAATGCGGCTCCTTTGAAACAGCTCATAATGACGTTTTATTTACCCGTGTCAAAGGGTTTATATATTTTGACATTTATGTGTTTTGCATGGCATTAACGTATAAAGTGTCTATTGTCCCAACTACTTAAAAATATACTTTTGGAAAATAACAAAATACATTGTATTTAATTACATCAGTTAGCTGATCTAATAATTTACATTCATGTCAAACATTTCCAACAGTTACATTCCATTCTTAGGATTTGAATGAAATAAGAAATATTTTCAGAACACATGTACTTAAAATCACCCTGTCGTGAAAATCTATCGAATTGTTGCCAGACTTTTCATTATTACAGAAACTTTATTTACTATCCTGAAATATTAGTTCGTAAAACAGAGAAATGTGTATAATTTGTGTATCTAGGTTACTACATGTTTTTCATTGTACAAAGATTAACGTCTACTAATAGATAATACTGATCACGGTTTGGTCTGGTTGATTGGGGTTTAACGCCAGATTTAACAGCTGTGATCATATCCCGGCGGTCAGTCCACCTAACAAGTGTTCCTGGGTATCAAACCAGTTTACTAACCCTTTTCTCCGCAAGTGACTGACGGCTTCCCCACTTTCTTTAGAGGTGAGGGACAAATGACCTATAAACGCATTGTCTGAGATCAGTTATTACGGAGAAATTTTGTCGGCCCTGATGAGGATGGAACCGGGATCTCCCGGATTGACAATCCGATGCTTTACCGATTGAGCGAACCGGGCCGTCGTACTGATCATAAGAGCCTTGTAATTAATTTTGTAAAGAACAAGTTTAGATTCATATTGTATGTGAAGAAAATAAATAAAATAAAGCGGGCTTGTAATAGAATATTTCAATATCTGGTCTCATTTTATAAAGGAAAGTTGAGTAATCATGTGCCATATTTCTGCCTTCGACAGATTAAGGAATTGTATTCAATGAATAGCCTTTTATTTGAGGTCTATATTAGAAGGACGGTCCTTACATTTAAGAAAAAAGAATGTGTACAAAATATCTCCTATCTTTTCAACTATAATCAGGTTTCATATAGCTTGAATAATGATTCACGTGTGACAGAATGAAATTATGAATGATACAACTTACACATTTTAAAACTTTATATCTTCCAGTCTAACTTAAAGTATTCTAGACTTTAAACGACAAGGTATAATGTATGTTTTATCAGAAGTTTGTACTTCGTTTCTTTAAAGTGCTGAGCGCGCTGATTTGTAACCAGTAGTTTATATAATTTTGTTTGATTTGGCATAATTTCACAGTTCTCTGCGTGAAGTATTATTGGCATATCTTAAATTGTATCACGCGAGTTGATATTTAATTTTTGTACTTAAATTGGACAACAGTCAGATATTGCAGGACGTTGATATCGCCACATGTATGTGAGGTGAACTGTGAGAATCCAGATAAACCGTTTAAAAAGTGGGCAAACGTGGCATTTAGGTGACCAGAAAATAGTTCATATTTTGACTGCCTTGCCTCTCAGCTGAATGTAACAAAATTACACTAACACAGTTAGGATACTTTGGGTATTTCCAGTTTTTCAACAATTAAAATCATTTGATATATCATGTCACGTGAACACGTTATATCATTTTATGACATTTAATCAAAACGTGCCATATGCCATAGAATATAATTTCGTATACCATGATAACGTTTCATATCGCTACATATCGAACATATCGCATGGTACTGTCGTGACCTTCAGGTGGTCCTCTGTCTCAGCAACCTATCATAGCATATACACAGTAGTTTATGCATATTATTATTATATATATTAGATATATTATAGTATATACTCATTGATATGCAGTAATATTATACTGTATTCGTGTAAATATATCAGGTATTGTTATTCAAATCAGCAGGTAATATGATAATATAAATAAACTTAGCCTTTATGATATAAACGGGATCAGGCAGACTTCCCTGTTTCATGATACTACATTACTTTATAAGTTTCCGCTCGTGAAATGCCCGCTGCAGTCGGCGGTGGAATCTTTCTGTACAATCTCAGGTTTGACAGTCCCCAAACTATCAAAAAAGAAGCAACTTCCGGCCGTCCAAAGTCTTTTTCTCAAAACGATATTAACTCAAAATAGAGCGTAGTTAATTGAAGAACATGCAAAGAAAATATATATTTTGCTCCTTTGGTCGTACACTGAATGTTATCAAGCCAAACCTTATCAAGCCAAACCTTTAATTTATTTTTTTAATACCTGTAGTGCATAATTTATGTCCGAATATTTTCAGTTCCATCTTTGGCGCCATTTAGGACTAAATCTGCTGACTAAATCTGATTTAAACGAAATTATCTTTCACTCTGAGATTATATTCCCACGGTCTTACCTATACTGAACAAACATATAATAGTACAATCAGTTTATGAAAGTCTCAGTCGACAGAACGTGGAAATTAAGAAAACATTAAAACTAAACCCAGGTATAAGGCAAATTGATAAAACTATAAGATAAGAATGTTCAGTTTTGTTATCCAAATATGGACCTCCGTAAACAACGAGCGACCTAGAAGTCCCGAGTTTCTAATTTGAATGTCTTTAAGAAAATGTGCACTTAAAGAAAAATACTGAATTATTGTTGTTGGTCTAATCCGGTATAATTTCCAAAGTTCCCGAGAGTTAACTGCATGAATTACCTTCAGTGCTCCATAAGGAACACGGTAACATGATGCAAAAAAAGTTTAACGTAATACAAAAAAAAAACATATAACGATGCAAAAAAAAGCAATAACATAATGCGAAAAAAGCGCGAAATCACCATGCAAAAAGCGCGAAATCACTATGCAGAAAGAAGCGCGAAATCACGATGCAAAAACACGATATCACGATACAAAAAAAGCGCAAACATAATGCAAAACAACGACATTACGATGCAAGTACGCGATAAACAGATGCAATAAACGTTATCCCGATGCACGCGATATCACGAGGAAGAAAAGGCAATTACATTACTGCAAAAACGCAATATCACTATATAAAGTATGCCCCCAAGACGCAAAAAACGTGATATTTCTTTACAAGAACACGTTATCCAGATGCAAAAAAGCGATACATGTATCATGATGAGGAAAAGGCGGTAACATTAGGCAAAAAACTTGATATCTCTTTGCAAAACACAATAATAAGATGCAAAAACGTGACATCTCTATTTAAGAAAACGATATCCCGATGCAAAAACGCGATATCACGATTCAACAACGCGGAATCACGATGAAGAAGCTCGATATGAAGATGCAAAACTGCATAAATTTCGTACAGTGCGCCCTGATTAATTAATGTGATAACATGATGCCAAAAAGCAAAAAAGCGATAATGTAATGCAAAAAACGCGACATCACGATGCAATAACACGATATCCCGGTGCAAAATGCAATTTCACGTTACAAAAACGCGATTTCATTATGCGAAAACGCGATATCAAGATGGGAAACGCGATATCAACATGGAAATCGCGATATTAAGATGGGAACACGCGATATCGAGATGAGAAAACGCGATGCGGTGTCGTTGTTGTTTTCGCACAACTTTACTATGATATCCCGCAACCATTCGATGAGCATTTGATCAACGATGATTACAGCGGAATATGATAATTTCATAAAACTTTACTTCAACCTTTCTTTATGTAAAGTAACTGTGGCGAATGCAACTTACCAGCATATACGTATAACTGATCATTACAACAGATTAAAGGGGCTGTACTCCAGATTTGATATAAAAATATTTTTTACATAAATTGAATATCTACATGCCGTGAGATTATAACAACATGATATTTTAATTCAAAACTGATTATAAAAGTCAAAATGGAACAAACAAAAATATCCGCATAAGCTTGATTTGAACTCTTGACCCCTCATGTTAAAAAAGTTTTTCCAATGCTTTTACTGTCACCACTATCACTGCAACTGAAATAACAATTATTTACTTTAATTGTTATACGATATAGTTATACCGTCGCGTTATGGTATAGCACTATGAAAGGAAAAAAATCAATTTACAATGTGATTATCTGACTTATTTTTTGTCAGTCAGTTAGTTTTTAAGCATTAGTCATAAATATTACAAGAAATTTATAATACAAGAAAACTTTCTTTTTTTGTCATCTGGAGCACAGCTCCTTTAAACACGAACTATTTATAGAAAACTTCCTCATATGTCTTTCATCATGCACATGATATATTTTTTTACTCTTAGATCTTTTTGTAATGCTTATCTTTAGTTTTCATTAGTCTCTATAAGTTTAATAAAGTATGTAATAAACACGCCTTCAATTTCGGCTATTTTTAGATTTTTGGGATTTCCCGATGATCTCATGTACACGTGAAATATTTCTATGAAACAAAAACAATATTTTGCTTGGGTTTTCCTATTAAACGTCAGTTACAACAACAGTGGAAGGATATGTTTCTTCAAGGTAGGATATCTGTCTGTACATTGTTCTTATCCAGATAAATCTGTTTTCCCTTTTGTTTTAACTATCTACTGTATAGCTGTACTATCTTATCAATATAAACAGGTAAAATATGGTTCTCGTTCTGATTACAAACAAATAGAATCTGCATTTCCTTTCAATGCATATCATAATTATGTTGCATAATAAAACACAAATCATGCGACTACAGCTGAAGTCAACAGTCCTTTCTCTTCGCCTTCAGTATGGTTTTATTTTTTATTTTTTTCAAAGTTTTTTCAGTTAACCAGGATTTCTATGGAATGTTTGTTTAGGCTATATGTATAAATTGCTTCAGGCATTTATGTTGTGATTGATATACAGTGAGCAAGGTCATACTGAAATAAGTTTAACATAGAGAGAAAGGCCGAGTTATTAATCTTTTGATAATTGTCAAGTTTAATGCACATGTTTTACAAGGTCGAATGCTCTTTGGTTGTTTAAACCTAGGCGGAATTAGTTAGTTTTTCCATTTCGCAGTTAATACATAACTAGAACAAAATCTCTTTGTGTGAAATGATTAAAGAACTCAAATACATACCCCATTATTTCAGTGAGAAAGAAACACAATTTTTGTCCTACCAGTTACACATCCTTTTTCCACACAGGTCAGTATGACGTATAAGGACATTAATATAGTTCACAAATTGTCATACAGACAACGTTCTACATTTCTTGCTTATCATTTCAGATTCTTTTTGAAAATCCGAGAACTTGTTTAATGGGAGCGTCGAAAAATGAACGAGCTACAAAGAAAACGCCTGAGAGAGAACCGTGTCCGTATAGTGAGTGACCTCGAGCCTCGAGGAGCAGTCATTGATTCGCTGTATGAGGATGGTGTCCTCACTGAGAACGACCTTGAATTTGTGTCGTCCGCCAAGACCAGGAAAGAACGCTGTCATGCACTTTTGTCCATATTGCCTACCCGTGGGCCTTCGGCTTATGGCTCATTTCAAAGAGCTCTAGATGCTGGAAAGTACGATTTCCTTGCAAGCCAGTTTAAGTCAGATATTACAGAAGCCTTACCCGGCCATGACAGGCCAGACCAAAGCCAGGGTGTTCTTGCTGAGAATTGCCAGTGCAGCGAATTCCTCGAAAAGATGAAAAATCAGAAAAAAGACCTTAATGTCTTCGTCGGCAATCTGTTATCACGCCACTGTTGCTTGTTCTTAGACAACATCGAAGCCAAAGATATTATAGATCAACTGTTTCAAAATCATGTGATAACATCCAATGACATTGACAGAATTGTTTCATGTAGCACTAGGAGGGACCGGTGTGAAACTTTGTTTGAAATTTTGCTTTCTGTTCAAGATTCTGCTATTGCTGGAAGTTTAAAACTGGCACTGGTGAAGAAATATGGTTATATCGTCGAAAATGTATCAGATGCATTTCATGATAAGCAAACTGAGCAAAAAACGACTAAAATTCAAGAATATGAAGAGATAGCGAACCTGCAATGGGAAACAAAGGAACTTGAAGGTTTTACTTCGAACTCAGATCTGTATACTGAATGCACATTAGGAGCTGTAACACAGAGGAAAGAAAAAGGTTTTTCGTGCGGAACGTCAAAGCTGCAAGAAAGATCGGCTAAAAACCAATCGAATGGTTGGCCAGGTCAGGGTCAGATCAAAGCAATGAATACGTCAGTAAAGTGTCCAGTGCACCACAGTGGTGCCAGTAACAAAGATGTATCATTTGATGACATCACAGAAGAGTTTCATCGTTTGAACAGCGAAATGAATACAGTGGATGGGGCGTGTGTTAAAACTTCAATAAATCAGCATACATCTGAAAGAAGCAATGCATGTTCCGTAAACGCTGAGAAAGATACAACAGTGTCACTGTATGCTTTAAACAGGGCCAACAGAATGGAGAAGAAAGTGAATGATGTAACGCATCAGCGTGAACTGTTGCGCAATGGTAAAAGTAAAATAAGAAAACAGACGGCAACGACCAAAGTTCAGACATTAACAGGAAGTACTGACGAAGATGACAGACATATATCAGACCGAAGTACTCCAAAAAGAGCGCTTATACCAAAACAGCCTACCAGTATTCAGAGTGAAAAGCCAAAAAGGCGCCTCACAGTAGCGTTTAACTATTTAAGTACACTCATAAATCAAGGCGACTTTGTAAAGTTCGAGGAAGTGTCTAATAAATTACGAAGTCAGTTCTCCAGAAACTATGACATTATGTGTATAATTGGTTACCTTCAAACGAGTAGGGATTTGTTTCAAACTGACTTTGATTCTGCAAAGAGAAGCATCAACTCAACAATGGCCCTTGTTCCAAAGACGAGCAACCCGCGTTATTTCACATTAGAACTCTTCACGGCAAAGACACGTATGTATATCACACAGAAGAGACTCGAGAAGCTCCAGGCGACCCTGGACGAGGCCATGATGATACTGGAGACTGACCCAGTTGGATGTACGGGTAGGGCAGCTGGTTGGCTTTACATAAACGACGCACGCAACAAAATTGCTCAAATGTCGTGTCTGAATCTCAAGAACTCAGCCGGTTTAAAAGTCTATGAGCGCTTATTCGAGAACGCCAAAACAAGTTTTCTAAGGGCGATGACAAATTTTAACCGTGATGGTGGGAAGGATGGACCCTTTGGTTTTGCATATGCACTTTGTAGGCTTGTTATTTTGTTACTGCGATGTGGTGACAATGGTCTTACAATGAACTCCCTGACACCATCTCTAGACGACAAACAAACAGCCGGACAATATTTACAGCATTTAGAAGATTCTGAAGTAGTTATTTCAAGAATTTTAGACATGCACTTCCGTTTGGCAAAATGTGACTTCCAGTTCAGACGAGGAAACTGTGTCAGGGCTCTTGAACATGCGCAGGTAGCTTACAGTCTCGCAACGGAAATGAGATTGCTAGAATTTACAGAGCATGCTTATAACAGGATTTCATTCCTGAAACCAAAGGTGTCTGCATATTTCGTAGCAGACGAACTATCGGAGGAGGAGACGCATAGGATTTTGTTTGAGGAAACAACAGAAACGGAATCTCATTCTCTTAGTGAATGACATCACGGAGGACGGAATACAGTATTTTATACAGATACATTTCAGTACTTTAAACACTTTACAATTCTCACAAACATTGTACTTTCTTACATGATCTGTGTTTTTGACATATTTTCTTTACTAGTCATACTACATACAAGCACATGTTTTTTAGTGCCGTGGACAGTATATTGCAAATACTCTTGTTTTGCAGCAAAAAGTTACTTATAGTTTTGTTTGAACCTGTTTGTTACTCGTTGTTTTTTTCATATGTTTAAAAATAAATCTATTATTCTTGTTATCTCTTTTGTGTGTGTCTCACGATTGTTAGGAGAGCCAGTCCAAAATCACAGAACGTCTTCGCCGACTTCAGGCCCTGTTTGAATTATCAGTCTCAGTGAAAATATTTGTTTGGTGATTGTCAGCACACAATTGCCACACAGTTTGAAGGATGAATGTCAAAACAACTAGACGGTATTTTCACTAGCATGTGAAATAAAAATAGCCACACCGAAGTGTCTCTGCTTTACTTCAGACCTAGAATAAATTCCTTGCAGCATCCCCTGTTGTAAATTGCATTACACTTTCTTTTAACATTGATAATGCTTTGATTTTTAACATGTCTTTATGGATATGACGTACATGTTACTATGTGAAGTACAATATGAAATGAGTTGTAAAAAAAGAAAGAACAGGATATTCGGAAAAAAAATGTTCCGGTGCCGGGAATCGAACCCGGGCCGCCTGGGTGAAAACCAGGAATCCTAACCACTAGACCACACCGGATACTTGCTATAGTGTGTGAAAAAAATTTATATAAAGTTTTACAAGATATATGAACTTGCAGGGTACTACACACTATGGAATTTCGAAATAAGAATATATTTGAAGTCTGTATATGTTGCTTTGTTTTAACTTTTCATTAAATAAAAAGAAAATAAGTAAAGCAATCAACAGGTATAATGGGATATCGATTCAAGCCAAGGGAGAGCAATCTCCGTCATTCTTATACTGCAAGGGAAGTAACCGCTGCGAGGTTTGTTAGTCAACCCCAATAACGAACGCAGTGATTCCCCTTGCACGTTAAAATATTTAAAAGCGTTTTTAAAAGTTAGTTTTCTGAGGGAAGGAATTTATATCATAGGTTTTACTTCAGATCTCCTTTCTCATTAGTTCTATAGTAGGTTTATCCTGGTTGAAACTGAAACCATTAAAGTCAGTCATTTTAGATCTATTACAAACAAATGCGCAATTTGCAGAAGGAAAGACCTGGCTGCAAATTAAAAACAACAGCTACATTCTTATAATAGTAAAACTATTGAAATTTCAGTCGCTTTTTTTTCAACAAGACATACATTCTTCACCGTGTAACGAGCTTTTATCAGGATACTTTGAGGGTAGGGAATAAAACTCTTATACAGAGTTTAGTTATACGCTCACGGTTACGGAAAATCAAGCGTTCATAGACCATAAAAATGTGCAGTTGCTGAAATATCCCGAGCCGTCGCATGGGCCAGATTATGGGTATAAATAGCTTTCGCCATAAAATTGAAAGGAAAAGTTATTCAGAAGCGTTTGTTTTTAAAGCATTTAAGTAAATATCAGTTTTCAGTTGTTCCTTCCCATGGTACCAAAACTTAGCTTTTGTATATTTAAACACCGGTGTTTCTCCAGCTGTGTCTATATAAATACGGCTACATACTTGTTAATGATGGTCAAATCGATCGTACAGTGGTAACACGCTTGACTGAGTCGCGTATTCGACCCCTTCCACCTCCTTCACTGACACAATTGTTTTCGGATGAGACTTTAAATCAATGTCTCTTTATATCAATGCTATACACTGGGCATGGAAAAGAACAGGAGATGTCTCAAGAAAGGGATGCGTTCAGTTTCTGGTACTATCTTTCGCAACTTAAAATAACTAAACTCTTCAAGGGTCATCGGTCTTAAAGATAACTTATACCAACGATAACTTAAATCATGAGATAGATACATTCATGGTCTGTATTTCAAAACGATTCCGTTAGAAATGACGAATGAAAACGTTTTCTTTAATGCAAAATACTGAAAAGAAATTAAAATAAGTGTAACAACTTTCTTTGATGCATTGAACTGAATTATCAGTTCGTCGCTAAATGATGCAAACGCTTCACGTCTTATCTTCAACTACGTTATTTCTATTTGTTGACCTATATGTCTTTTAGGAACCATTGCCCTCGAGCTCATTGCAGCTCTGCATGAGTATCAACGACTAGCTTTGTTAACTCTAATGTAATGTGTACTTTTTTTCTTTTGTAGGAACATAAACAAAAGAAAACACCGCCACCAAAAAAGATTCGAGATATCCATCTGGTTGACGACACCCTCACATTATGGCGACCTGCACATGATTCTCGACAGTATTATCTGATTTCCGGCACGTTAGAAAACGAGCACTTGTCTCCGGTATTACAGACATTCTACACGAGATTTGATTGCGTCACAAGCATTCTTACTTTTGACGATGCTGTGCCTATCTTCGCCAATCAGAGCACAACTCTGAGGGCTACAGATGATTATAGTGTCCTGAGGGACTATCACATGATACGTGGACTATGGTTTAAACCAGATCTAGAGGAACGCCTCGGGCCGGACGAGTATAACTCGCTTGGTAATATTAAACTTACAATACCTCTGTCACATGACGACACGGAGAGTATATTTACAAACACAAATATCTATTTTCTTGAGGTATTGGATTACCCTGCTGAAGACAAATCAGTTTCTAGACTCTTAATCACCAAAACAACACACGAGGAGTTTGAAAAATATGATATATTCAAACCAGGAGGGCCCGTGCATATGACACGAAATTCCCAAACAGATTACGATAAATTGGAGATCTACTATTTACGCGACTGTTTCAACTTTGCAGGTAAAAAATGGCGACATGAGGTTGAGTTTATGTTAGAGGAAGACCCATGGCCTATGTGTAAAATTATACCAGTAAACAACAGCCGAAAACAGCCACTGATTACAGTCTCGCGAGACATTGGTTTGAGCCTTCCATGTCGTTACATTGGTGCAACCTGGCGGGAAACTTTGGCTGGTCTGTTTGCTTGGTCACTGCGAACGTATATCGTCTGGTTGGTATTTGAACGTTTACATGAAAAGGTGAAGCATGCTCTGGACCTAGCAACAAGTCACGTCAACATCAAGGATATCATTCACACAGAATGTCCAATGGTGTGCAAAGAAATGTTTCAGACGTACGAGTTACTCTCTACATTCATCGCAAAAAGCGAAAATGAGCAGGATCTTCGTGACCTTTTAAATATCTTTCTTTCTATTCACAGCTGCGAAAATGAGAACTGCTCCCTAGTCTCACTGAAATCACTTAATGCCGCGGAAGTTCTTCCGGCCATATTGTTTCTGCTCGAGAAGACAATTGCGTGCGCATCACCTAGGTTCCGGTTTGAAATTACATCAACAGTTCTGCCGTGGTCGGTCATGGGGTACTACTGCTCAGATTTGAAGATCAAGAGTCACCATAAGATGGTGATATTTATCAGCCAGCTTCCGGGTATCAACACAGACCTGTCCGAAAGACCCGTTTCCCCTGTGTCTAATGGAGCGATTAGTTCAGGGTACAACAGCGCTGCGGTCACACCTAGGGCATTGTACGGATTCCCTTTTAGGAGACACTCTTCCTCTAGGAGTTCACAGTCAAGCATTGACTTTCCAATGTCCCCGTAGCAAAACTGACGTGTCTTCACCTGTTTAACAAAAGAAAATTTCAAAATAACTTATTGGAACAGAGGGCAAGACATACGTGATGTTCGGTCATTTTTCAGAAATATTTCTTTAATTGGACTAAAAACAGAGACTTTTACCTTAAGATGGTGAGACGACGGTGTAAGCAAACACGTTGTCAGCATTTCACTGTCTAATTTAAACCTGATGCATTGTCAGGAGTGCATGTTATAATGAATGGTGCCTTCACTGACAAACACTATAAATTATTGACAGAGTATTAGCCTTTGACTACATACGTTTGCAGTCAAAAACGCAATCTATATAAGGCATAGAAATTTAATTAGTGCTGAAGGATAAAAAGGTGCTTTTTCTACTAGAAAACTTGTAGTTCGCTTGTGTTTATGTATATAGTGACTGTCGTAGTATTTACTTTTTTTAAAGCTTGTTTTTTCCCTAAATATACGTTGTTTATAACTACACTCTTAAATAGAAAACTCGTTATTCTGTAGTAAAGTTCCTCACTGTTTATTACATGCAGAATAATAACGACGAACACAAGGTAGCAGATGAAATATTTCAATTTCAGCTTAGACAGTCTTTTCAATCAAAATTCTTTTACCAATGAGCGTAGTGATAAATTTCCGCGAATTACAGATGCAAAATACATAAAATTACTACCGCGCAGTTTTCATTCGAACTGTCCGCACTGCTGTTGTTACGAAGAAATCAGACAAAAATTAATATTGGCCCAGAATTTAGAAAATGTATTCTTGGTATTTTACGTAGAAGCAAGCATTCATTATTTCAAGAAACGACATGATTATTATAAAACTTCTATATTTGCTTACTTTCCGCAGATGTACATAGCAAACTGCACGTATTAACCTCATGATTCGTATAACAACATATTTCTTGTGAACTTTCAAAGTTTTACGAAAACTGAAACAAATCTGGCAAACCTTTTCATACAAATCCAGCATTTTGATCGAGTTTGTTCAAGTGTATCGCATTTTGATTTTCCGAACGTTCATTTATCTTGAACAAGTTCAAGTGACAGATTTTAAGAAATTTGGTTCTATTTGTCATGTTTGCAAGTGTTAGATGTTCTAAAAGCTTTTGGTGTAATTGTTTAAGTAAATATGAAACGTGAACAATCTCTACTTTAGAACATTCAGAGCTGTGATTCTTAAATATAATTCTGTCAAATACGTACATTTGTATAGTCTTCTTACCCGTCACATGATCAATCCGTCACATGATCAACAGGTCACATGATCAACCGGTCACATGATCAACAGGTCTCATGATCAACAGGTCACATGATCAACATGTCACATGATCAACCCGTCACATGATCAACAGGTCACATGATCAACAGGCTCTTTTCATTGTGATTTGTGATCTAGCAAAGGTTCTTGCTAGAAGACAGTGATAACAACAGAAGAACTTCGCTAGTTTCCTTATCGATCACCCGATTGAACAAAAAAAAAACTAGAAGAAAAAATATGCCAAAAAGGCAAAGTGGCATTAAGATTGAGACACGTCAAAATTCTTCAGAGTTAGACTCTACAAGTATCCAAAAGTAAATTCGCATTATGCGTAAAATGCAAGTCTACTACCATGTAAGATTAATAAATACGTAAAAGAGCCTTGAATAATGCGAAATTGTTGGTACCAAGGCTGAGAAAATGTCAGACAGGTGCCACTTTTAATCTTAACTGAACGGCATGTGCCAGAAGACTTATGAGTGAATCTGTTTTCATTTTTTAAGAAAACGTAAAATTGTTCATGTATGTTTAAATTTTGCAATGAAGTTAATCGGCTGGATTGAAATCATGTAACAATTTGTTCTTTCTTCACAACTTTAATTTCTTCTGACTCAGCATAGTTGTAAAAACAGACCTTTAAATAATAAATCACTAACAAATAGACCGAAAGATCCTGTCTTCCTAAAGATGTATAAATCTAGTTCACTAAAATATAACTTATAAAGTGTGAAAATTGCGTTCAGTCTTCGACGTTGCAATGATTTAGGAGATTAGTTTCACTAGATTTTAACCTCCACATGAAGCCTCTTGACATACAAAAGCACGACTCCGTGTTGTCTGAAAGCAGTCAGTAATCAATCCTCACAAACAATAAAATATGCATGACTGTCCTGCGTCTAATTCTGTTGAACAAGATATGAGTAATGCCGGATAAAGCATCGATCCCTTGATGAGACTCCTGCAGACGTGAAATGTTACATAATCTGGAGTTGCTTCGTAGCACGCGCATTGATACACACGAGACGCAGGACAAACATTATGGACCTTCTTATATAAAATCTTTATTCATTCCATTACGGAGAACTGTGAGCAGCTCGACGGGGTTTCACTTAGCACAGCTCCAATACCCAGAATTCTCCATAAATCTTCCATATTCAAGTATACGTAACAGCGAAAAGCTGGGCAGTAAATGCATTAAACGTCACTCGTGAGGAATATTATGTGGCAAGTTCTATGCAACCGAAACGTCAATAGTGAAAGAAATGAAGCACCTGATTGTCTAGAGATAATTTTGCTGACTGTATTGTTTACCAGACAATGTCCTGGAATCCAGTCAAATGTAAACATACTTGTTACAGAGTGAAAAGTACATGTACTCCTGGAACAAGTTCTACCAAGCAAGCTGTGCAAAGTATCATTAAATAGAAAGTAAATCTGTGTGGCTTTAAATAAGACAGCTTTCTATTCCAAGATGACTGTCTGAACAAGCTTTAGCTTAAGTTTTGGTTTCCGCCACTGACGAAGCTCAAAAGTCAAAATAACAGCACCTGCCAGAGCAAAGTAATGTAACTTACAGCAAGTGACATAGCCAAATCACGTAACATACAACACGTGACAGAGCCAAGTCATGTAACATACAGCATGAGATAGATCCAAGTCATGTAAGAAAAAGCACGAGACACAGCCAAGGTACGTAACATAAAGCACGAGACACAGCAAAGGTACGTAACATAAAGCACGAGACACAGCCAAGTGATGTAAGATACAGAACGAGACACAGCCAAGGTACGTAACATACAGCACGTGACACAGCAAAGTCATTTAAGATACAGCACGGGACACAGCCAAGGTACGTAACAAAAAGCACGAGACAGAGCCAAGTCATTTACGATACAGCACGAGACACGGCCAAGGTACGTAACATACAGCACGTGACACAGCCAAGGTATATAACATAAAACATTAGAATGATTAAAGATATGTAGAATACAGCACGAGACAGAACCAAGGCACGTGACAGAGCGAAGGTATGTAACATACAGCATGTGACAGAGCTATGGTAAGTAAAATACAGCACGAGACAGAACAAAGGCATGTTACATAAACAGCACGTGACAGAGCACAGGTATGTTGCACACAGCATGTGAGAGTCAAGGTATGTAACATACACCACGTGACAGAGCCAAGTCATTTTACATTTAGGACACACAGCACGATTTCTTTGATTCATCTGTGCACACAGTTTAACGTTCTGTAACTAATTAGCCTCATTACTATGATAATAATAAGCAAATATGAGAATACAATTACCTCTACCATGTACGTGCATTTCGTAAATACATTAAACTACATTTCAAAGATCATTTCGTTGTGCTTTCAGACTAATAAGTTTTCTAGTGGCCAAACTCGTGATCTACATTGAACTCTTGGACGATTTTTGGTTTAGTTTTGTGCCTGGAGAATGTGTCCCGTCAAGTTTACTAACCTTACATATCAACAGATCAGGGTCAATGTCTCAAAAACATAAAAGTAAATAAGAAGACGACCTCAGGGAAATGCTAATTTAAACTTATCAAGATTAGATGAAACAACCATCCAATTCAAAATGTTTGCATAATACAGATGTTTTCAATTTGCACTACTTTTGACGGTATCACAATCCCTTTCATAAATTTGAACTTCTGTTTAACTCTGTGCTGTTACCATTGACAGTTCTGTTTAACTCTGTGCTGTTACCATTGACAGTCTGATATATCTTATTTACACTCCGGTAAATCAGGTTATGATTAGTATTGTTGGCGGAATGCGTCTTTCTGGTAAACAAGAGGGCCATGATGGCCCTGGATCGCTCACCTGAGTACTTTGGCTGTAGGTTTGCTGTTAAGCAGTATTTCATTTTTTAATTGAAAATATGTAAGTGCCTACAAACCAAATATGTAAAATATCAGTCAATAAATAAAGGCTCTATGACAGAAAGTAGAAATATCTATTATAAGCTATGGTGACCTTGACCTTGACCCAGTGACCTCAAACCCTACCCATGGGTAGAGGTCCATGCAAGGAACTGAATATCAAAGATATTGGTCTATAAATGAAGGATCTATGAGGTACAGTAGATAAATCTACTTTTAGCCTCCGTGACCTTTAACCTAATCCAATAGTTTGAAAAAGCTTGATAAAGCTTGCTTCATGCCAAATTTTAAAATTCTAGGTCTTGTGGTTTCAGACAAGAAGATTTTTAAAGGTTTTCTTCTATATTGTTATTTAAAACTTGTGACCCTTCGGGCGGGGCCAATAGTGACCCCAGGGACATTTTTCTAACAAACTTGGTAGAGGTCCACTAGACAATGCTACACACCAAATATCTAAGCTCTATAACTTACGGTTTCTGACAAGAAGATTTTTTTAGATTGTCTTATATAACTCTATGTAAAACTAGTCGCCCCTGGGGCGGGGCCATTTTTGACTCAGAGGCCAGGATTTGAACAAACTTGGTAGAGGTCCACTAGACAATGCTACACACCAAATATCTAAGCTCTATAACCTACGGTTTCTGATAAGAAGATTTTTTTAAGATTTTCCTATATAATTCTATGTAAAAAAAGTGACCCCTGGGGCGGGGCCATTTTTGACCCAGAGGCCAGGATTTGAACAAACTTGGTAGAGGTCCACTAGACAATGCTACATACCAAATATCTTAACTGTAGGCCTTCTTGTTTCTGACAAGAAGATTTTTTAGTTTTTCCTATATAACTCTTTGTAAAACAAGTGACCCCCGGGGCGGGGCCATTTTTGACCCAGAGGCCAGGATTTGAACAAACTTGGTAGAGGTCCACTAGACAATGCTACACACCAAATATCTAAGCTCTATAACTTACGGTTTCTGACAAGAAGATTTTTTAAGATTTTCCTATATAACTCTATGTAAAACTAGTGGCCCCTGGGGCGGTGTCATTTTTGACCCAGAGGCCAGGATTTGAACAAACTTGGTAGAGGTCCACTAGTCAATGCTACACACCAAATATCTAAACTCTAGACCTTGCGGTTTCTGACAAGAAGATTTTTTAAGATTTTCCTATATAACTCTATGTAAAACTAGTGGCCCCTGGGGCGGGGCCATTTTTGACCCAGAGGACAGGATTTGAACAAACTTGGTAGAGGTCCACTAGACAATGCTACACACCAAATATCTAAGCTCTATAACTTACGGTTTCTGACAAGAAGATTTTTAAAGATTTTCCTATATAACTCTATGTAAAACTAGTGGCCCCTGGGGCGGGGTCATTTTTTACCCAGAGGCCAGGATTTGAACAAACTTGGTAGAGGTCCACTAGACAATGCTACACACCAAATATCTAAGCTCTATAACTTACGGTTTCTGACAAGAAGATTTTTTAAGATTTTCCTATATAACTCTATGTAAAACAAGTGACCCCCGGGGCGGGGCAATTTTTGACCCAGAGGCCAGGATTTGAACAAACTTGGTAGAGGTCCACTAGACAATGCTACATACCAAATATCTTAACTCTAGGCCTTGCGGTTTCTGACAAGAAGATTTTCAAGTTTTCCCTATACAACTCTATGTAAAATCAACTGACCCCTGGGGTGGGGTCAGTTTTGTCCCCAGGGATATAATATGAACAAACTTGGTAGAGGTCCACTAGATGATGCTTCATACCAAATATCAAAGCTCCAGGCCTTGTGGTTTCGGAGAAGAAGATTTTTAAAGATCCAACTTATAAAATCTATTTTTAGCTCCAGTGAACCAGAAATGCAATGGACCAGAACCATTTGAACAATCTTGGTAGAGCTTCATGCAAGGAACATCCCAGGCAAGTTTCATTAAATTTGCCCCATTGGTTTCAGAGGAGATGTCGTTTGAATGAAAAGTTGACGACGGACGGACGGACGGACGACGGACAAAGACCGATCAGAAAAGCTCACCCTGAGCACTTTGTGCTCAGGTGAGCTAAAAAGAAAAAAAAAGAAAAGTAAAATTTAAAATGAGTTCTTTTTTCTATGACTTTTAATATGTCTATGATATTGTTGCATGTTTTTAATTCAAATTCATGATCCCTGCATTAACTATTGGTGGCGGCGGGGGGAGTGGGGGCATCATTTTATAGACTTGATATATTAACCGAGATTTTGATTTGCGGTACTGACCGTCAGCTCATTGTCTAAAAACACTAGGGGTTATCTACTCAAACAAAACCATCCTACAAAGCTGTCCCGGGAGCAGTTGTTTGAAACTACCGGTCCCCGTGAGGTTGACCTTTGGGTTAAAAACAAAGGTTGATCAACAACCCATCATGTCCTACAATCCTGTGAAGTTTGAAGGTCCTGGGACTGTAGTTCTCCAGTTATTCATGAGAAAGCTTTCCAAGTGTGTCTGACCTTTGACTCTGTTGGCCGAAAAACAATGGAGAACTAACAACGATGTAGAAATACACAAACATTCAGGGGGATGGTGACTTCTGATACATTTTAGAAACACATGTACTTAAACAAGAGGGCCATGATGGCCCTGGATCCTCATGGCCCTGGATCGCTCACCTGAGTACTTTGGCTGTAGGTTTGCTGTTAAGCAGTATTTCATTTTTTAATTGAAAACATATAAGTGCCTACAAACCAAACATGTAAAATATCAGTCAATAAATAAAGGCTCTATGACAGAAAGTAGAAATATCTATTTTAAGCTATGGTGACCTTGACCCAGTGACCCCAAACCCTACCCATGGGTAGAGGTCCATGCAAGGAACCTATATATTGAATATCAAAGATATTGGTCTATAAATGAAGGCTTTATGAGGTACAGTAGATAAATCTATTTTTAGCCTCCGTGACCTTTAACCTAATCTAATAATTTTAAAAAGCTACACAATACTCCACACAAAATATCTAAGGTCTAGTCCTATTAGTTTCGGAGAAAATGACTTTTAATGTTTTTCCTATATATGTAAACCAAGAGAACCCTGGGGCAAGGCCAATTTTGACCCAGGGGACATAATTTGAACAAACTTGGTAGACATCCACTAGACAATGCTACATACTAAATATCAAAGCTGTACTAGGCATTGTGGTTTCTGAGAAGATTTTTAAAGATTGCCTTTTTTACATATTAAGGGACCCCGGGCTGGGGCCAATTTTGACCCCAAGGCCAACATATAAACAATACTGGTAAAGGTTCTCTACACAATACTCCACACTTAATATCTATGGTCTAGTCCTATTAGTTTCGGAGAAAAATGATTTTTCATGCTTTTCCTATATAACTATATGTAAACCAAGAGAACCCTGGAGCGTGGCCAATTTTGACCCAGGGGACATAATTTGAACAAACTTGGTAGACATCCACTAGACAATGCTACATACCAAATATCAAAGCTGTAGGCATTGTGGTTTCTGAAAAGAAGATTTTTAAAGATTTCCTATATATGTCTATGTAAAATGAAGTGACCCCTGGGGTGGGGCCAATTTTGACCACAGGGAATCAATTTTAACAATTTTTGTAGAGTTACATTAGAGGGTGCTAAATGCCAAATATCTAAGCTCTCTCTTAGGCCTTGTGGTTTCAGACAAGAAGATTTTCAAAGTTTTTCCTTTAAGTTGCCAAAGCAACCAGAGTTCTTGATGGAATTGAATTCTTTGAACAACTTTGGTAGAGCTTCATGCAAGGAACATCCCAGGCAAGCTTCATTTAATTTGGCCCTTTGGTTTCAGAGGAGATGTCATTTGAATGAAAAGTTGACGACAGACGGACGACGGACAAAGACTGATCAGAAAAGCTCACCTTGAGCACTTTTTGTGCTTAGGTGAGCTAAAAAACAAGAAGGCCATGATGGTTCTTTATCGCTCACCTGAAAACCCTTGAACAAATTGTTCAAGTTTTCCTTGCTGCAACTTCCAAACATACAACATAGATCAGAATGTCGAGGTTAAAATCAGTTTCAAAGCTGTCAGTGTTTTAAAATTTCTTTTAAACAACATACCTCGATCAAATATGATAAGGATCCGCCAAATGAAAATCTGTGAATTTACTTTGAAACTTGGCCAAGATTTTCAGTTTTCCATATAGACATATAGTGAAAACAGTACCAGTCCTCAGTAGGCCAGGTTTTTTAAGGGACCCGAATTTTTTGAAAGAATTTGATAAAGGGCCAACATGTCGTCTGTAAAATCACCTTGAAATCGGGCAGGTGGCTCCTGAGGAAAACATTTTCGAAGTTTTTCCTTCTGGTTTCCATGGCAAAGTGGTTTTAAGTGATAAACAAGAGATGTTTGTAAAACACTTATGCCCCCCCTCCCACCCACACTCCCCCCCCCCTACCGGCAGTATACATTATGGGCAGTGTATATGGAAATGAAATTTACCTTTTGAAGTTAAAATCAATAGAGGTTATCTACAGGTACTATCTGAGATGCATCAACCTATCAAGTATGACGTGTCTAGGCTAAAACTAGACCTAGATATTCTTATGATATATTTGTATACCAAATTTTATTTCAGTATGTGCAACCTCTGCAAAGAAAATGAACGGAAACTGCAAATAATTGGAATATTTCCAAGTCCAAGAGGCATAACTCTGTCAAAACTTGCTTGATCGTACCCAAAACAGAACTTGACCTTATGATTAATCTGTATACTAAATTTCATTTCGGAATGTGCAATCTCTGTGAAGAAAATGAACGGAAACTGCAAATAATTGGAATTTTTCAAAGTCCAAAGGGCATAACTCTGTCAAAAATTGCTCGAACAAACCCAAAACAGAACTTGACCTAGATATTCTTAGGGTAAATCTGTATACTAAATTTCATTTTGGTTATGTGCAATCTCTGCGAAGAAAATGAACGGAAACTGCAAATAATTGGAATTTTTCCAAGTCCAAAGGGCATAACTCTGTCAAAAATTGCTCGAACAAACCCAAAACAGAACTTGACCTAGATATTCTTATGATAAATCTGTATACCAAATTTTATTTCAGTATGTGCAACCTCTGCGAAGAAAATGAACGGAAACTGTTGGTGGACATAAAGACAGACCGACAGACAGACAGCAGCAAAGCAATATGCCCTCCCTTTTTCAAAGGGGGGCATACAAAAGTTAGACAATCCACGTACAAAAAGTACTACTCTCCTGCCACCCAAAACAGAAATTTGCACGAGCAACTTTGAAGTCTGGGGTCAATCTTTTCTGTTTTACATAACACTAAAAGAGGGCCATAACAGCATTGTATCACTCACATGAGATCTACAATTCAAGGTGAATAGGAAACAAGGTAAGTTTACCAAATAGTGAAGAAATATTCTAAAATAAACATTTCAAGTTACTATAGTAAACATGTCATAAAAAGCAGTGACCTAGTTTTTGACCCCAGTGGTTACATATTCAAACCTAACCTAGAAATAATCGACACAATGATTGTGACTTAAAATCATGATGACTGAGTTCTGTCACCTGTAATTTCTTAATTCAAAATGTGGCCTAAGTGTTATATTCAATCATTCATATACAGTTGTAATGTCTGATTTACAGCATATATCACTACACAATGTATACCATTGTGTTAGTTGAAACCTACTATAATTCTTATTGACAATACACATTTATCAATCTTGGTTATAATGAATAAAAGTGAACGTCAGTGCTGCTTCAAAAAAGACTTTCGAAATATATTTTTGTTTTCTTTATCCTTTTTTCAAACTTTTGTTCATTTATTAAGTGCTAAATTAGTATTAAATTTTGCAGATACATTGAAAAATGCAACATCAAAAATATTCATACTCGCCTGTACGTTTTTTTTTTTTCAAATTTCTAAGACGGAGTATCATTAATTACCTCCCAGTTTCTACTGTGTAATCAAGAACTACAACATATATCACTGCACACTGTTTTCTTGGTCTATTGATTGTGTACATACGGTATTTCCATTTTGGTTTCAGTGACCAAATGTTCCCATCACTGCTGCATCAGAAGAAATCTTATAATCATTCCTATATTGCCAGTTTTTGTACATTCATTAAATGGTAAATTTGTATTAAAATTTTGCAGACTTATATGAAATTGTTACCAAAAACAAAATTCCACCTGCAAAACTAATTTTCTCAAAAGATATTTCTTATTACCTCCCTTTAATTTCGGAAATTTTGTTAAATATCCTTAATCTTTGTTCTATTTTTTGACAAATCCAGTTAAGTTTCACAGTTTATACAGCAGGTCACACAAGGAATGTTTGTGTCAAATTATTTTCAAAACAAGCCGACAGTTTCAAGTTTTTTATTCAGGAAAGAAGGGAAAACAAACAAGTGACCTCCATCACTGGGTTAATTTTGACCCCCCATACATGTGAACAAATTCAGTAAAGGTCCACTAGACAATGCTAAGTGCAAAATTTTTAGCACTCTGGAGCAAGTGGTTTCAGTGAAGAGGTTTTTTTCTGTATGTCTTCCCTATGTAAGCCTATGTGGTTTCAGAAAAGATTTTTGAAGTTTTCCCTACATTAGTCTTTAAAAATAAAGGCCATTTATGACGAAAGAGGCTTAACTTGAACAGTCTTGGTAGGGGACCTCAATGTGAACATGCATACAAAATATCTAAGCTCTAGGCCTAGTGGTTTCAGAATAGATTTTCAAAGTTTTTTTTCCTTTCTGTTGCCATAGCAACCAGAGTTCTTGATGAAATTCAATTCTTTAAACAGCTTTTGTAGAGCTTCATGCAAGGAACATCCCAGCAAAGTTTAATCAACTTTGACCAGGTGGTTATGGAAATGTTCTTTAAAGAAAAAATTTGATGCCACTTCATGACGCACAACTGACACAAGCCATCAGAAAGCCTCACAATGAGAATGTTGTGCTTAAAACAATAACCTTTTTTTTTCTTTTGTCTTGTACTGAAAGCATTGAATTTTGTGATACTAACTGCAAGGTTGGCAAAAAAACTGTCAATATGAGTATCGAATGGGCCAGTGGCCAATCATGTTTTTTTACCAGTCAGTACTGGTCAGTTGAAATCTTTGTGGTCTTAATACATATAAATAGGCCTATATTGTCCTTCCTTATATGTTGCTTGATACTACCAGTCTCCCTTTATTTATGTTTGCTTATTTACTTTACAAAATGAAACATATTTGTTTAAATTCGGGATAATGTTTTAAGGTTCCTTTGTAATTATCATTGTGCTTGTAGTTTCTGTTTTGATAGTATTTATATGTTGTAGAATTTGAAGTACTACAAAACATGAAGAGAAACATGTAGTTCTCTTTTAACAGCAACTAAGGGCTAGACATGTCGACAGATAATAAAAAACACTATCGTTTTCAACTGACCAGTATTGACCTCTTTGGGGGGTATTGACCAGGACGGCTTCAACCAGAGGTGGTTTAAACTGCCCAACATGGACAAGATGTTTTACACATTGACATACACATGGCCAAAAAGGTATTAGAATCAAAATTATGGAAATACTCTAAAAAAGCATCCAACACAAGTTTTAACTTAAAATGTTTTTCTCAGATATTTAGGCGTGTCTAGTGCAATAACATGAGTTTGTAACTACAACATAATACTACAATATAGTGAATGTAGTCTTAATTTTTCTTTATACTTTACAACAATGTCCAAACTGAAGCATTTCTTTTCAATTTATGTTAAGTATTAAAAATCGACAACACTATGAATCGTGGTAACAGATAAAATTTAACACGTAAAAAATATAATTAATGATAATACAGTACAATAAAAACTAGTATACAAAATCTCATCTAAGCATTTACTTTGACATAACCTTAAAAAAAGCTGAACTACATTACATAAATAAATCTCATTTGATGGATTAGGCATTAGGCTTCAAGATCAACTTTCAAGGAACACAATGATTAAAGAATAATAATGAAATTAACTTATATGAAATCAACTGATACATCAGAATGGTGTCTTAGATCTGTAAAAGAGCAGCTAACACAAATACAATTGTTTCAATTAAATCAACTTATACTGGTAATCTTGTCACTGTCACTTGAAGTTATCAAATGTCTACACTGTTATCTTCGCCATATTTGTCATGATTCAGTTCAATTTCTTTTGCAGTGGCTCAGCTAAATTAATAACATTCTTCTTTAACAATAATTATTTTTACAAGGTAAAATATTTTGTTCAACATCATGCTCATAAAAGGCAAAAAAGATCGTAAACTTGCAAACAAGCATGCAAGTCACACTGCTAATAAGTCATCAGCTCCATTTTTAAGTATCAACTTGATCCAAAGAATTCACAGGTTGCAAGTTTCATTTCTTCAGTCCATGCAATGGAAAAGCAGCATATCTGTAGAAAGAGTCTAAAAACCAGATACACAATAAGAGTGTTTCTTGTACTGAAGCATTAACTGAACCCGTTTTGTCCTTTTTTCTGACCGACATATACAAAGCAGTACACTGCTTAATTTTAAAAAGGCAGAGAGACATGTTTCTTATGCTGTCTAGGAGAACAATGATGTTGCTTAAAAACTACTGGAACCATTTTAATTGTCAGCTTCCTGATCTTGCTGAGTGTCCGATGTCCAGAGTGTTAAGTTATCACGCAATAACTGCATTATAAGTGTGCTGTCTTTGTAAGATTCTTGCTCTACACTGTCCAATTCTGCAATTGCTAGGTCAAATGCAGATTTCGCTAGATGACATGCTTTGTCAGGGGCATTCTGAATTTCATAATAGAACACAGAGAAATTCAATGCTAAGCCAAGTCTATTTGGATGAGTAGGTTTCATATGCTGCTCAGCAATATCCATGGCATCCTTGTAAGCCTTTTCTGCTTCCTCTTGAACCCCTAGTTTCTCTGACTCTTGTTTGTACTCTGCTGTATACCTAAAATAATCACCCTTCATTTTCAGGTAGAAGACCTTGCTCTCATCTGTTGTGGCTTCTTTGATCAATTTCTTGTCCAAAAGATCCAGGACATCTTTACATATACTTTCCAGTTCATTTTCAACGACTTTCCTGTACTCCTTCGTGATGGCAGCTTTAGCAGAATCTCCGTCTTTTTCTTTAGCTTCGATCATTGAAAGCATTCTCCATGTGGACCTTCTAGCACCAACGACATTTTTGTAAGCCACTGACAACAAATTCCTTTCCTCAGTAGATAACCCGCCTTCGGATTTTGGCTTCCTTTCGGTTACACAGCGCATAGCCATCGCCATATCATCGAAACGTTCGCCTTGTTCGGCTATCTTAGCAAATATTACCAGCTCTTCATCTGACTTCTTTTCCAGCATTTCCTTAACTTTATCCGACTCCATTTTTAAAGCGAAATGGTCTTCCGATTTCAAAAGGATATAATTTGTCGTGCACTTAATTCACAAATTCTTCCTGTTTTCACCTAACCGGAAACCAATCTCCGGAAGTGGAAGCAAATGCCGCATTTGGTGGTGTTTCTGTGCATTATACAGACAGGTTCCCTTCCTTTATCTGAAATGAGAAAAAAGACAAATAGTGGACCAGTCTATAGATCACTATTTTTTTTTTAAAGTGTACATATTAAACGTTCCTGCTTCTCTTCACAAATCATTATTTCAAGTTGTTACAGCACGGCTCCAACCGATAAAGGTCCCATAACAGGGTCAGTGCCTTTTCTTTAAAAAAATGGAAGGGATCTAGACAAATCTTGTCCTGGACATTCCACTTCCGTTATTAAATCCCAGGATCACTATCAGAAAAGTAAATCTATAGCTGCTGATAGGATAGTGATCAAACCATGTTCTGTTCAGTCTACAACTATGTTGACAAAATGATGACTTTCTTCGTGTTCAAGTTATTTCTTCATTAAAAAGCCTAGCTAGCTTTCTAGCTTCTTAAATTCTCATTTTTTTAATCTATGTTTATCTTTATTTTTTGCTGCACTATTCATTGATTAAAAAGGAACAAACTTAAAAATGTTTTTTCATACAAATAAAGATTTCCGCCGGTATGCTTAAGACATAACAACTATTTGTAATTGTGATCCGCGGACTTTAATTTGTGCATTGTTTTTTCTTACATCCCGAACAATTCGCTTCCAGTACTCCTCCCGAAAACTACAAATAACATTTTGGACCTATACTCGTAAAAAAATAAATATACTTTATTTAGATAATAATGAACGATCATCCTTTTCCTTTCAAGAAAACTGAATACAAATGCTACACGGAACTGAAATTTATTAACTGAATTGAAAAACAGATTTCTAAATTAAAAGTTCGGTGTGTACCTGAGGAATGTAGAATACTTGTCTGACTATATTATTATATACATGTTTCAGACGAACTTTAGGTCAAAATTTCTACCGTTGAAAATCTACAATAATTGCACAGTAATACTTTTTTCCTTTATGCAGAAATGGCTATTTAAAAATCTGATAACAATTTTACTTACAATTATCTTAGCTATTTAACGATTTGGAAAAAATAATGATAAAAAGCATAAAAAGAAAGAAATTAACAATGTGTTCCATAGTTCCATTAAGAGGTTGAATTACAAGTACATTAGGTCTTTACATGTATCCTTCCATGTAGTAACGAGTAGTTAACAGGATAACCCCAAGTACTAGTAACAGTAATCGTTTCCATCAGTGGTCCTCGGCTTCTGGTCCATATCCAGGGATGAAAAGGGCTTCTGTCGTGACCAAAAGAAATGAGCACCTATAGATCACGAAGCACAAAGGCTTGTGTATTTGAGTTAATTTGTAGTCAGTACCTGCTGCCTATAAGACTGACCGTGCCCCATTTGGATTACTAGCCCAGCGCGTTACCACTGGACCACTGGTCCCTCCCTAAGTAAATGTAACATCAGGGAATCAACGGAAACATGGAGAAGTTATCTGCACATTTTTAAAACAGGCTATTTTAACATAGCCCAAACATTTAAACCGAACACGAGAACAAAAAAAAAAAAGGTGGCGAAGAAGAAAAAATAATACCGTAAACAAAAAGCAACACAATTCTCTTTCACTGAAATAAAAAAAATGAACTGGGGTCGAAAATGATAAGATACAAGATATACTTTCTTTCAAATTGACTCATCTATATTTCTTAAGAAAACACCGGTAGTTTTAACTGTTTCAAATATAGAAAAAAGTTATTGAGACGAAAGGTGATGACATTTTAGTTCGGGTGTCATTACCAGCGATTAGTTTGTAAGATGCTACACCAAGATTCCTTACTCTACTCCAGTCGATACTGCGGTGACCAAGTCGTTACTCCTAGATTCCTCTAGCTTAAGGTCTTTGAACAGCGTACACGATATATATATACTATTACAGGACGAGTCAGATGAAAAGCAAAATAATTAAAAGCGGCATTTAAAGTTTTGGAAGCCAGAACTAAGATTCCTCATTCTACTCCAGTCGATACTGCGGTAACCATGACCTTACACCTAGATTCCTCACTCTACTCTAGTAGATATTGCTGTGACCAAGACGTTACTCATAGATTCCTCACCCTACTCTAGTCGATATTGCTGTGACCAAGACGTTACTCCTAGATTCCTCACTCTACTCCAGTCGATACTGCGAGGACCATACGTTACTCCTAGATTCCTCACCCTACTTCAGTCGACATTGCTGTGACCAAGACGTTACTCCTAGATTCCTCACTCTAGTCCAGTCGATACTGCGGTGTCCATGACGTTACTGTTAGATTTCTCACCCTACTCCAGTCGATTTTGCGATGGCCAAGATGTTACTCATAGATTCCTCATCATACTCTTGTTGATCTTGCGGTGACAAAAACGTTACTCCCAGATTCTTAACCCAACTCCAGTAGATCCCCATCCTTCTCCAGTTGATCTTGCGGTAACCAAGACGTTAATCCAAGATTCCTCACCTTCTTGCGGTGACTTAGACGTTCTTCCCACCCCAGTCGATCCTGCGGTGTTCTGTTTCAAAATATGCGTTCAAACTAACTAAGAAAATGACTGATAACTTTTTAAACCTGGAATGATGATCAAATTTGCAATAAAGATTTTAAAAATTACAAAAATCCTAAGTTCTTGAAATTATGTTAGAAAATGTCTGACAGATTATCAGAAGCTAGCTACTGATGCTCGAACTATCGATAGTAATGACTAGTTGCGCATACAAGTATAAAGAAATTGGTCGGAACTAAAAGCTATGTTGAGTCAAACCAGGTCCTCGAGTTGTTGCTGCCTTCAACTATATATTTTTTAGTTTTAACAGGATTCTTAAAATGACAACATCTCTGCCCAATCAGTGCTCAATTAGATTTATAAAAAGTTAGAACACTTTTTAGCTGCTGTGGGGTCAGGAACTAGTCATAAAATGCAGAAAGGGCTTTAAATTAAAAGTTCTCTTATGAAAAAGATTTAGGTCCCTCGCACTGAATATATATATATATAAATAAATTTGGAATAAGTGATAATATCATATCTTTCAATATGCAGTTTCTTTAAATTTATAACGATTTTATTCATTTTCAACCCCACAGAACAGTTAGGTGTACTTCTCAGCTTCTAGAACTAATTCGTAGGCTGTTTATTATTGTATTAGTAAACTTCGAATTTGTAATGTTTGTTTTCCGTGCTACTCAAAGCATCGTCTACTTCTTTTCGGACACTGTATCAATTTTCTGACGACAATCGCAACAAAACCAGCTTGTGAACAATTTCACTTTCATTATCGATAATTATATATTGCTCCCAATATCGGCTCCCTACCATTCCCGAATCTACTGGCAGATCCAGAGGGGGCGCATCCGGCGCGCGCTCCATAAATTTCCCGGATCATAGGTGTTATTGCAGGTACACGAAAAATGAAATTTCATTCAATTCCGATGCTCACTATCTCTCGTATAATATATAGCTCTGATCTATCCTTTTTTGTCTTATCTAGTTTTCATATTGCATAGTGTGCATATTATGCACTATGACTATGTAGAAAGCGGACCTAAATTCAGCGGAAATATTACGCCCCCGCCCCCCAATCCGCTCCTCACCTGAAATCTGAATTCGCCCCTGGAGTCATATATCAGCCCCTGACCGCGCTTTCTACTGAACCACTAATCCGCCCTACACCGGCGTACCTACATGTACCTGTATGAACTTATTCATAAGCTCGTACCAGTTTCCCATATGACCGATGGCCAAAAAATTCTTTTCTATCGATATATTTTTTTAATATAATACATTATATATATGTTTAGTTCTCATTTTTTATTCTGAAGAAATCGCTCAATGATTTATATTTTGTATGTATCATGGCTTTCCATAGTAGATGACGTTTTAATTAAAATTTGTAATGTTCAAAAGTAATAGATATTACAGCTTTTTAAATTTCTTGTAATTTGGTAATGACTACAGTACATGGATTACATTTTGAAGGTAGAGAAAGGCATTGCAAGAAAACAAAATATAGAAAATCCCATGGAAAGATTACACACTTTATAGTATCATGAGTATGGTTAAACAGATTCAAACACCATAATCTGAGTAAACGGCATCCGTATTCAGAGACAATCGATACACCAGTATTTTCTAAACTTTGATTTCCGAGTGCATAGATCGATCATCTTGGCCGCTGCCAGGGCTTCAAAAGCTGCAGACTAACGCATTTTGTAACATAGAGCTACGATCGAAACGTTTGATTAAAATATTAATTGCGCTCAAAGCTGTGTGGAAAGTGTTCAGTTTTCACTGACTGATTCGAATGATAAGTGATGTTGAACTTTTGTTCTGCAATCATTTTTAAAAATCATTCAGAAAAACACACTTTCAAATGTTGAACACAGGAACACTGATTAGACTGTATTGTAAGGGGAAGAAACTACTGTAGAGAACACGTAGTAGTAAATCTGGATTTAATTCGCTTGAATTGAAAGTCAACATTACGGAAGTAGTTGATTGATCTCGATCTTTCAACGGCTTGCATGATGCGATATAATTAGATCCCATAAGTCTAGTTCCCTGCAATCTAATGTGTGCCAAAAAATAAATAGGAAACCAGCAACTTTCGCTAAACTCGATTTGCATTGAAAACAAAATTCTTGTACCACTTTTATTTCGAACGATCTACCGGTCAGTTTATAAATTTAATTAAATTCGGTTTCGCAGGAAACAGTTTGTAGGTTTACAGCTGAGTTTTTAAATATTTATTGACTTTGAATCACTAATCACTAATGCCTGCATAGTATAGTCAGTATTGACTTTTGGCTGTAAAAAGCTGAAGTTTCATTTTTTTTTTATCTTTAACAAGTACACTTTTGTCTTACTTGATTAGAAGTAAAATCTTTGATAAGAATTTTGAGTGTGAAATCTTTTTTTAAAAAGAAAGTATACAAATTATATAAATTTGTATTAATTAAGATACTGAACCATTGAAAACGTAACTGGTGACATTGTGCGATAAAAAAATACCCTCGAACTGGCGTATTATGAAACGAAAATACATTTTTCTCTGTCAAAAATATATGTTAATGTTGTGATTGACCTGCTTACAGATATTACCCTCCTCAGGCAAAATTTGCCTGGAAGAAGAACTCAACAAGACAATTTGCCTTTCGTTCCTTTCCTTAAACTTAATCTTGTAATTGTCTAAATTGTACAAATATTTGCTAATAAATATGTTTAAACTAAAAATGTTAAGTTTTGTAGAAAATTTCATTTTTAAGTTAAACGAAATGAAAGTAGTGATTAGTAAGATTTATTCTTTACCAAACATAGGTTTTTCTTCTTTGCATAAAACTTTTTCATTTCTTGTCAAATTTTAATTAGTAAGGTATAATTTTGAAGAAAAAAATAATTTTCTTTTGCAAGGGAGGTATAAATGTCGCTCTAAATTTGTATCGTTCCGCTAGCTGTTTCTTGTGTTCAAATACTGTTTGTTAAATCTATAAAGTACTCTTTCTTTTGTTAATATATATGATACTCGAGTATGTAGTGTTATTTAGTTCATAAAAAAGGAAATGATATAGATTTTGGGTCGTGCGAGCTGCATTCATCGATATAGCTACTTACTTGGATTTGCCTTAAACTGAAGGTTGTTTTATGTTTTTTTTTAGAATATATTAATAGTCCTGTTCTTAATTGTCGGCTGTTTCACCAATGTAATAAATACTATTTAAAATTAATAATAATCAACATCATCATCATCATTCTTCTTCTTATTATTATTATTTATTATTATTATTATTGTTGTTATTATTATTATTATTTAAGTATGATTTCGTTTTAAATTCCTTGCTTAAAAGTAAGATTGAGGAATCCTTTTATATTTTTATTTAATTAAATAATAGCTCATGGGTCCCAAAGACCTAAAATGTCATATAGGTCCAGTATTTTAAGTCTTTGGAATTATTAAATTCATAATAGTTACTACAGTAGTACTTACATCCAACAGTATAATACTTATAATATGTAATCATTGGAGTAACAAAGAAAAATCCTTTGAACTACATTTTGAAATTAACTGCAACCCAGGAGCTAAAAATTTTCATTTTGTTATTTTCATCAGAACAATGACATAATTAACATACTTGATACCGTTTGTTATTTTTTATGGTTTCTTGTAATTAAAATAAAAGGTTTTACATTTTAATCCCAGATGTGTAAAGAAAGGGCATATGGAACACTCGCCAAGGGGTTACAATGAATACCGGAACCGACTTTCTAACCAAAATATACCGGAATCCGCTCGCCAAGCCCACTGTGGTCGTTGACCACATCGTTGCTTCGTTGACCGCGTATTACGAAAAAAAGAAACAACAACAAGAGCAAAACATGAACATGTGCACTCCGAAGAAAATCGAGCAAACCCAAACATTTGTTTGACTATGATCAGGCGTTTGACTGATGAGGATTGTGATACCATAACTTAAAATTGATAGGAAATGGTTTCTATGTATCAGTGTTGTAGAAGTTATAGACAGGACTGCCCTTGAATGTCAGATAAGATATAGAGATTTTTCAAGCAGGTAAAGATTTCATAAAAGATGTTAGAAATGTATCTGAAGGTAAAAATAAAACTATCAACAGCTTCAAAATCACAGGAGCTTGAAATTGTATTTTTAGTAATTCAAGAGTCGAAACTGTTAATCTAGCTTCTTTTTCTGTATATAAAAACACAAGGAATGAAATGCCACCTGCTCCTCCTACTAAGAATTTCGGGTCGCATCAGCTAAAATGCGAAAATGTGCAGATATCTATCAGTCCTGTCACTCAGCAGACACAAAAACTAACCAAAACAAACCTCTAATTGTTGTCATTATGCTACACACTAGTAGACAACAGCTGCTTTGCATGCATTTCCAACAAAATTTGCTTGTTGCCAAAGCGATTGCGTGACGTCATAGAGCGGACTGTAATCTCCTAAATATTTCTTGATCAAAAGCAGTTTTGAACTGAAGAAACTTTTCTGTACTATACTTTTATGCATCCTTAAAAAAAATTGTGAAGTACATTTTACAGTTATTTCATTATAAAAGCATCTATTTAGTTTGACTTTGCATTTATTCTTTCTATCTATTAAATCCAGAAATAGATTTTCCTGGGAAACTGCCACAATTTTTGGGAATTCCGTTATGTCACGCAATGGCTTAGGCGACAAACTGATTTTGTTCGAAAATGCATGAAAACCTGCTGTTTTCTTCTTCTGTGTAGCGTATTGAAAAAATTAAGCGATTTGTTTTAGTTAGTTTTAGTGTCTGCTGAGTGACAGGACTGATAGATATCTGCACCTGAGCGCAAGTTAGCTGATGCGACCCGAGTTCTTATTGGGCGGAACAGGTGGCGTTTCATTCCTTGTGTTTTTATATACAGAGTAGAAGCCACAAATACATTTGAATTTTGAAGGACTAAATGCACAATTTCAAGCTCCTGTGTTCAAAATCATCCGTGCCTTTTTGCCCCTATTTCTGCATGTTCTGGCAGTTCCACTTTAGTCTGTTACTGGCTCTGCTTGTGTGTTGTTGTATTAAAGGGAATCTGTTTACATATTCAATTAGTGCATACATTGTTAAAGCACAAATGTTTAAACTACTTTTGGTGTTAAACATGGTGTGGAGTTACAGCCTAAAGTGTTGAACCACCTTTATAGATCTGATATTTTTTAGTTGTTAAACCATTAAGCCTAATTTTAAACTACATATAACTGAAAAGAAATCTCGTGGAAGGAAAGCCTCGAATAATTTCCTCTGCAACAATTACATCATTGCCTTCATCATTGGGAATTCCTATTGCCAAAAATTAAAAAAAAAATGGCAGATAACCAGATACAAAACAAGTGTTTCAGTTTATATTTTTTCTGAGATGGAAGGGACTGGTGTGGTTTAAGTTATCATATTTTATCTTAACTTATCATTTTTGTTTGTAAACACTGCAAAATATGGGAGAAACAAGCGAAAATAACAGCATATGATTGGGCGAATCTTTGTAAGCAGACGCAGATCAAAGTGATATGTAGAATTTGAACAACAGTTACTATAAAATGTAGGCCAATAATTTTTCACCTTCAGAGATGAAATAGTGAGACTAGGTCTGGAAAATATTAAGTTTTGTAGTAGTCACCAGGTAGATAAGGCATTTCCAACAGCCTCGCTGTAGGGCTAACTCGTTAGTGACAAAGAGTGCCTGGGAACGTTTGCTAGTTAAGCAACATTATCCATGGTAAGTACTTGGATGGGTGTCTGAAACCGACGTCATCTGCCAGGTTTCTTTAGTTCCCCAGTATTTACCAAATAGAGACAGCAGAGATTGACAGTTAACATAACACCAGCTTATCATTATGTCATATATCCATCATCAGCACAAACTTTTTTTTTAATGATGCATTCATTGGAGTTTGAAATTAAAATTTTGTGTTTGGCAGCCACCTTCTCCAATGTACACAAAAATTGTCTGACTTTGAAACTCTTCATTGAAATAGAGCAGGTTCCAGTATGACCTGACATCGTTAAATTGTGTACACGTGTATGGAAAGGGAAAGTACTTTTACTAACAGGAGTATTACCAGCCTTAAACTCTGATTCTTTCCACTGATTTTTGTACTCTCAAAAAATGCCAGTTCCTTTTAAGGTAACTCACATTTTTAATTTTTACTCACAAATTGCAAGTTTGCAAGAGTTGATTTTGAGCACTGATTAGAGCAGCATATATTAAATAGACTGAAATGGCAAAGGAAGAAGCAAAACAAAAAAATTATGTTAGTAACAAAAAGCAAAGACTGGAATACTTCAATATTTCAACATTAAAAATAAGCAAAGGTTACATACATGAACAGTCCTGTCAATAATCACCGGTCTTATAATCTCACTTCCCAGTCCACCAGAAAACATTATCAGAGAACTTGAATCATATCCTGTGGAACAATTTTCCAGATATGATTAAACGCAAGATTGCAGTTAAGCAGCTTTCTGAAGGTGGACTAAATATGGTTGAACTTTTCATTGAAATTAAGCTGGTTTTATCATTTGATAACAGAAAACAAAAAATAGATACATATTCTAGAATGCATTATTCAAAACATGTATCAATGTTTAGAGTAGGGATCTGAATTTATGAGGGATAACTTAAAGAAGATTGATAATGCTTTTAGAGAGACTTATTTAATTCTTGGATCTTACTCTGTAATGAAATAGAACTTAATACATGGAAAGACTATCGTTCTGTTGCAACCTATCAGGTTTAATCCTGCTGTAAAGATCGCAGGGAATGTAAAAGACTTTAATAAAGAACTGATAACTAAAGTTAAACTATTCATCTCAGACTTGATTGATGAAGAAGAAATTTTTGTTACAGTTACATTAAAAATGACTTACAAACTAACGCAACTTATACAGTCTTTAGCCAATTTATGTAACCTAAAAAGCCATGCTGAGCAAAGAAATTTACCGAAACATCACAGACCAGCCACAATAGAAATTATTACATGAAACAAAAAAGGTTGCAAAGCGATGTATAACACACTCTCAAAAAATAAACAAGCTTGCACCAATGGGCAAGAGAGCTATCGATATCAAATGATATTGACTGGCAGTCAATTTATAAATTAACCCCAAAAATAACCACTGACACAAATCTTCGATACTTTCAATTTAAACCCTAACACAGAATTTTGGCAACAAATACTTTTCTAGCAAAAAATGGCACTATTAAAAAAGTGGATAAAAAATGCACAATTTGTAAGAAAGAAGATGAAACATTAACTCTTGTATTTTATGACTATAATATCACAGAACAATTTAGGCTAAAGGTCTTAGATTGGATAAAGACGGTATGTGCAAGTTTGGCTTGAATGATAGCCTTTTTAAGTGAAAGATACTTTCTGGAAAATAACTCAGCAAAATGGAAATATTACTCTTAATTTTATATTCTTGTTGCTAAGAGAAACTTCCTTTTTTTGCAAATAATTATCAAATTCCAAATATTGAAACCATTAAGAGAAGTTATTTTTGGTGTTACGTTTTTTGTTTTTATTGTGCATGTGGTGAAGACAACAAAAGGTTTCATTCAACTACTAAGAATTATAAAAATAAGATAATCTAATGTATAATTGTATAATTTACCAAAAAAGTATATTATTAATAAGATATTGCATATTTCCTTATTCTAAAAATAATTAAGAACAACTGCAAACCTTTAGAAATTATATTGCATTGTATTTTCCTCACTTTTATATTTTTAATCAATTATTGTAATTTCTTGTCTGTCTTTATGTGTTGAAAAAAAAAATCTGAGCGCAGACTGCTAAATGAAAGTATATGGAGAGCTCTAAGACTTCATGTTACAATTACATGAAAAAAGTGAAACGTTAAATATCATAAAAAAATGAATGTTGAGGTGAAAATAGTAAGGTGATGGCTTAAAATGAATGTTAGAGGTGAAAATAGTAAGGTGATGGCTTAAAATGAATGTTAGAGGTGAAAAAAGTAAGGTGATGGCTAAAAATGAATGTTAGAGGTGAAAAAAGTAAGGTGATGGCTAAAAATGAATGTTAAAGGTGAAAAAAGTAAGGTGATGGCTTTATAATTATATAAGACTGATTTATGCCGATTCATGCAGATTTTTGCAAATTTATGTTCAGTATTAATATTCATGTAATTAAATTAGAAATCGCTCATCTGGAAATCTTAAGACTGGTGGTTTTGCACACTTCATTACCCTTGCTTTCATTCTTGAGACAAACACATTTTAAGGGTAGTCATTTTGTAGTGTTAAAAAAAGCAAGAATGATTCAGTCTTTTAATATACACATCAAAATGTGATTAAAAAGTTTTTTAAGTATTGTTATGGTTCAATGCACACCAACCTGTAACTGTAAAAGTACTCTAAAAAAACTTCTGACAATTGTGTCAATGAATTGATTATTTGCTCTGTGGTTAGGGTGTTGGTTTTTGATGTAGGAAGATCTTAGTTAGAACCCTGCTATAGGTGGTCATTTTCAAGATGCATTGCATCTTTCTGTTAGGAACTTTCTTTTTTGTAGAGTATCAATATTTCTGAGTACTTGAATTAAAAATAAAAAATGTAAGAAAGCTATTACTTGCTTCTTGCTTTTTATTGCCCTGAAAAGCAGCAACATTAACTGTCTGAAATTTATACAGAGCACTTGAAGATCTTCTTCTCATCTGAAACCACAAGACCTAGAACTAAGACATTTTGCATAGAGCATCAGCTGAAGGTCCTCTACCATTAGTTCGTTCAAATTTTGTCCCTGTGGTCAGAATTGGCCCCAATCCAGGGGTCCTGTTTGTGCAAGATATTTAATCTCTAAAAGTCTTCTTGTGAGAAACCGTAAATTTTAGACCTAAAGTTATTTGCATGGAGCATCATCTGGAAGTCCTCTACTAAGATTGTTCAAATAATTTACCCCTTGGGTCATTAGTAGCCCTGCCCCGGGTGTCACTTGATTTTACATAGACTTACAATGTATATAGGGATGACTTTAAAAGTCTTCTTGTGTGAAACCACAAGGCCTAGAGCTTAAATATTCTGCATTGAGCACAAGCTACAGGTATACTACCAGGTTTGTTCAAAATATGCCCCATGGTCAAAATTGGCCCAGCCCCAGGGGTCAATTTATTTTACAGAGGCTTTATGATATAGGGAAAACCTAATAAAACCTTCTGGTCTAAAACCACAAGGCCTAGAACTTAGATGTTTAGCATGGTGCATCAGCTAGGGGTCTTCTACCTAGTGTGTTCAAATTATGCCCCTTGGGTCAAAATTAGCTGTACCCTGAGGGTCACTGGATTTTACATGGACTTATATAGGAAAAAACTTAAAAAATCTTCTTGTCTAAAAGCACAAAGCCATTAGGGCTAATATTTTTGCATGGAAGCTAGAGTTCCTCTACCAAGATTGTTCATATTAAGCCCCTATGGTCATTAATGATCCGGCCCCGGGGGTGGGGGGGTCAATTGATTTTACATGGGCTTATAAAGGAAACCACAAGGCCTAGAACTTAGATATTTTGCAAAGAACATCAGGTAGAGGTCCTGTACCAAATTTATTCAAATTATACTTCTTGCTTGAAAGTTGGCTCTGCCCTAGGGGTCACTTGAATTCATGTAGATTTATATAGGGAGAACCTTAAAATAGTTTCAGATGTTTGCTCAACAGCAGATCTAAAGGCAAAGTATTCAGGTGAGCAGTCCAAAACCATCATGGCCCTCTTGTATTACATTTTAAACTGTAAATTGTAATTAATTTTATTTTTTCAGAAAGACGTTCCTTTAAAAGACTGAGTGAGAAGAGATCAGAGTTCAAAGTTTTAAAAAAAATCTAAGTCAACTATGCATGAGGAAGGCCAGTCAAGGCGGCTGCAGTATGGCCTTATCACAGGAGTTGTTCTTCTCTACTGGTTTGTTTCCATTTCTATGGTATTCCTGAACAAGACAATCCTCAGTGGATCATTTGGAGATCTAGACCTGACAATCTTTTCAGCGTGGTACCAGAGTATGACTGCTGTAGGATTTATACTGAGTGTAAAATACTGCTTTGGACGATGTGGTTTGCAGGCAAAAGTGCCCAAGGTGGATCCAAATCATTTGTACTCTAAAACACTGCTTATGCTATCAATGAGTTCAGTTTGTGGATTAACATTTAATAATCTGATGTTAAAACACATTGGAGTTGCATTCTATCAAGTAGCACGATCATTCACAATCATCTTCACGATAGGGTTATCTGCCATTTTCCTTGGACGAGGGTTGACTTTACGCGCAGTGATGTCTTGTTTTCTTGTAGTTTGTGGATTTTTCATTGGAATAGACCAAGAGGATGTTTCAGGCACCTTGAGTTTTTTTGGTGTCATATATGGACTGTTAGCAAGCCTCTCAGCCGCTGTGTCGGGAATTCTTTTTAAAAAAGCTGAAGTACTTTTAGATGGAGATTCACTGAAATTAGCATACTATAATAACCTGAATTGTATGTTAATATTCTTACCTTTAGTTATGGGATCAGGACAATTTTCTGCTGTTTTAGAATCAGATTTGATTTATCAGCCGAAGTTCTGGTTTATACTAACAGTAACAGGTTGTCTTAGTCTTGCAATAGGCTGGGTGAGTGCTCTTCAAATAAAGTACACATCCCCGATAGCGCATCATTTAAGTATCAATGCAAAGTCTGTAGTGCAGACAGTACTAGCTGTTCTCTTCTACCATGAATCCAAAACTTTGTTCTGGTGGTTAGGAAATTTACTTGTTGTTGCTGGAGTACTTATGTATACTCTTACCAAGATCATTCAAGATTCAAATAGAATTCAGAGCATGATCGGAAGTGTGGAAGTGAAGGTTTCAAAACCTGTCAACAATGGTCGTGTCTAGAGCCTGTGATACTGAAATGAGATTATAAGTCACAGTATGTTTGTATTAAATGAATCAAGATGTTAAATTAAAAGTAGACATAGGCAAACAGTGCAAACCTAGATAAGACGCTTCATTATGTGGCATCTGATCAGGGTCTTCACTGTTTGAAAGGACTTTCTTCCCTAAATAGAACAAAATTCAAAATTTATACTTGAAACTCTTTTAATTGAAAATGTACTTGTCCAACTGACGATGTTGGCATATTCCATTAGGCATAAATGGGTTAATTTTTTTAGAAGCAATTTGTCTTTAAAGAATGGGAAAAAAATCATATATAATATACACAGACATTTTCAGTTAAATATATATATTCTGTTTAAAAATCCTAACCAGTTTAGTAATCAAGCATTCCATTAAGGTCTTTTTTTTTGTCTCTTTTTTAATTCCAGAATTAATTTAGTTTTCTTCCTAGTAATAACAGATTTTTCATTACTTTGATTTTTGCAACATTCACAATTTCATGGCAGTTGAATACTTGCTATGATAATGACTTACTGGTACCATTAATAAAAAGACTTTCTATGAGTCCATATTGGCTAATAATATAATTCTTAAGCATTTTAAATTTGTCATGTAAATTTTGTTGAACAATTTTAACCAATAAATTTATTGTACTAATTAATTCAGAATTTTTATCTTTTTTTATTTTCGTGACTCATTTTATACATCAGTTCTGTGTCATTGATTAACAGTTTGGCTTAGACAACAATACCAAAATGAAAAGAATATTGTTCTGTATGACATAATGTTCTTAAGATATTCTAGAACCTTGTAAGAAAATAAAGTTCAGCATGTTATTACATAATCAAAAAGTTTAAGGATATACAAGACAGTGAACAGGGTTTTATCTGTATGTTTTTTTTTATTGAGGAGCATTTTATACTTGGTGACTGTGACAACAGATTTGTTGTCAGAGTTTTTATAATCTTTTTTCTCAAAACAATAGCACTTGAAGAATCTTTAAGCACTTAAGTTTATTCAGATAACTTAGTAAGCTAAAAACACTGAACTTTATTCAGATTAATAACACTGTAAGCTGTAAGCACCTAAGTTTATTCAGAGAACTCTGTAAGTTTAAAACACTGAAGGTTATTCAGATAACTCTGTAAGTTTAAGCAGTTAAGTTTATTCAGATAACTCTGTAAGTTTAAGCAGTTAAGTTTATTCAGATAACTCTGTAAGTTTAAGCAGTTAAGTTTATTCAGATAACTCAGTAAGCTTTAAACACTTAAGTTTATTCAGATGACTCGATAAGCTTTAAACACTTAAGTGTATTCAGTAACATTTTTTTTATGCCCCCTAAAGGGAGGCATATAGTTTTTGAACTGTCCATCCGTTCATCAGTCGGTCCGAAAACTTTAACATTGGCCATAACTTCCTTATTAGGATGTGGATTCACTTCATACATGGACACAACAGCCCTTTGGACAAGACCTTTCCACTGACCTGTATATATTTGACATTGACCCCTGAATGACCTTATACCTTGAAGATCCAGTTGTCCAAAACTTTAACATTGGCCATAACTTCCTTATCAGTAATTTGATATACTTCATACTTGGACACAACAGCCCTTTTGAGAAGACCTTCCAACTGACCTAGAATTATTTGACCTTGATTCCTGAATGACCTTCACCTTGAACATACAATTGTCCGAAACTTTATTGTTAGCTGTAACCTTCTTATTACAAAGTTGATTTACTTCATACTTGGACACAACAACCTTCCCATTGACCTATACTTATTTGACCTTGACCCTTGAATGATTGGTCCTCAGTTCAAAGTCAAAGCACCACTTTGGGGGCATTGTCACCTTAAAGTGACAGATCTTGTTTAATTGTGTCTTTGTGCCATAAGAGTTTTTATTTTAATTGTTGATTTATGTATATGTACTATTTTAAGACTTAATTTTTAACAGATCTTGCTAAACTGATATTGGCACATTATTTACAAATTTTTGTAGTTTTGTAGTGTAGAGGTGTGGGTCATTTTGTGGTAACAGTGTCCATCTTTAAATCCATTTGTCAGCCATCCTGCCCATGTTGTTTTATCTTATTTCTTTGAATGTCATACATTAGTATGGTATATATGTTTTTGGCATTTATTATTATGCCCCCGAAGGGAGGCATAAAGTTTTTGAACTGTCTGTCAGTCTGTCCGAAAACTTTAACATTGGCCATAACTTCCTTATTAGTGAGTGGATTTACTTCATACTTTGACACAACACACCTTTGGACAAGGCCTTCCACCTGACCTATATTTATTTCACCTTGACCCCTGAATGACCTTCATCTTTAATTGGCCATTACTTCCTTATTAGTAAGTGCATTAACTTCATAATTGGACACAACACCCCTTTGGACAAGGCCTTCCCATTGACCTATATTTATTTGACCTTGACCCCTGAATGACCTTCACCTTGATCATCCAGTTGTCCAAAAACTTAAACATAGACCAAAACTTCTTTATTAGTAAGTGGATTTACTTCATACTTGGACACAACAACCCTTTGAATAAGGCTTTCCCACTGACCTATATCTGTTTGACCTTGACCCTTGAGTGACCTTCACCTTGAAGATACAATTGTCCAAAACTTTAACATGACCCATAACCTCTTTATGAGAATGTCGATTTACTCATACTTGGACACAGCAGCCCTTAGGAGAACACCTTCCCATTGACCTATATATTTATTTGACCTTGAGCCTTGAATGACTGGTCCTCAGCTCAAAGTCAAAGCACCGATTTCGGGCCATTGTCGTCTTACAGTGTTAGTTCTTGTTTTTTTTTGTTTTTTGTTTGTTTTTTTGTTCAGTTTACAATTCACTGTTTTAAGACAAAACTGACAGTATATTTTATAAAAAGGGATTTCAGATTTGATATTTTATTTGAATTTCTGTAAAATTTAATAGATGAATATATGCATGTTTGATTTTATTGGCTTTTTTGTGTATTAAATGAGGTGTAACTGCTGATATTTCATTACTTTACACCAGCTGATATAATTATGGCAAACCACTTTAGAAAATTTAGGATCCATAAAGTGTACCAGAGGCATTATTTATCCCCCCGCCAAGGCGGAGGGGATATATCCTTGCATCCAGTCTGTCTGTCCCAGTTTTGTCCTGAGCATAACTCCAAAAGTACTTGAGTGATTTTCTTCAAACTTCATACACTGAAAGAGCACATTGGATGGAAGAGCATTGTTTAAGAAAATAACTCTACCTTGTCTACTTTTAGAGTTACTCCTCTTTATCAAATTTACTTGAAAAACTTTGTCCGAAGCATAACTCCAAAAGTACTAGAGCAATTTCTTCAAACACCATACACTGACAAAGCACACTGGTAGGAAGTGCATTGTGCTAGAACAATAACTGTACCTTGCCTACTTTTAGAGTTATTCCCCTTTATCAGATTTACTTTAATAGTTTTGTCCAGAGCATAACATCAAAAGTACTTGATGGATTTACCTAAAACTTAATACACTTACAGAGGACATTGATAGGAAGTCAATGGTGTAAGTGCAATAACTCTACACTGCCTACTTTTAGAGTTATTCCCCTTTATCAGATTTACTTGAAAAACTTTGTCCGAAGCATAACTCCAAAAGTACTTGGGCGATTTACTTCAAACTTAATACACCGACAGAGCACATTTGTAGGAAGTGCATTGTGCAAGAACAATAACTCCACCTTGCCTACTTTTTTAGTTATTCCCCTTTATCAGATTTACTTAAATAGTTTTGTCCAGAGCATAACTCCAAAATTACTTGGGGGATTTACTTCAGACTTAATACACTGACAGAGCACATTGGTAGGAAGTACAGTGCACAGGAACAATAACTCTACCTTGCCTAAGAGTTATTCCCCTTTCACAGATTTAATTGAAAAATAAAATTCCGGAACAGAACTCCAAAAGTACTTTAGGGATTTTCTTCAAACTTAATAAACTGACATAGCATATTGGTAGGAAGTGCAGTGTTAAGAACAATAACTCTACTTTGCCTAATTTTTGAGGGATTATCTTCAAACTGCATTCACGCATTATTACCTTTAGTTTTTGATAGTAGAACCTTCAGGTAACTCTTTTCTGGCGGGGGATTAACCATGTGTAACATGGCTCTTGTATTGTTTAATGGTCCTTTTGGAATTTTCAGAAATCATCTGAATTTGAGGTCGAAAAGACATCTTTCACTTTTAGAATGAATACAAATGTAAATATTCCTTGCATTTTAGATGTTGATTTAATTTATGACATGGCAAGTTATTAAAAAACCTTGACTATACTCAGCTGTGCTTTATAGAAATAGAGGATTTTGGTATAATGAATATATTTATGCAATAAGATTGGATAAGTCTTTTTTTTTTTTCAAAGAGTACAATATCAGTGCAAATTAATATTGCTTAAACTTTCAGGGTAGTTTTAACCGTTATTATCACTTTAAACACATTTTAATCATAAAAGTAAAAACACACAGAATGAACAACATGGCTGATAGACTGTCAAGTAGCAAAACGTTTAACTGGAAAATCAGAGCAGTCTGCTCACACTTGTTCGAAGTAAAATAACATAAAAAACATTTTGCAGAAATTACAGCTGTTGAAACTTTAAATATAACTTTTTTATACATGTATATCGCCATATGCTGACACTAGTGAAAAAGTGTCGCTACAAACTCATTTCTTAGGAGAAACAAGGAAGTTTTCACCACTTAGTAATGGTGGGTTTTTCATTTCAATGAAGAGAAGTTTTTTCTTTGTTGATTTTGCTTACCATGCACATGAAATTTAGCAACAAATAATGGATTTTTTGTCTGAAAATGGGTTTAGTTAAGTTGTAGGGTTACAAAATCTACTCAGCCATTGGTTTTATAGTACTATAATTTTGTTCTGGTTGCATGACTGTGTTGAAGGTCTTACTAGAATATCGGTAGATCTGCAAAATTTATTTTGCATTGAAATTAAGGCGACTAGTGTAAGAAATAAATAAATTTGATTTAAATTCATCTTAACTTACGGGTGTGTCAATGAGAACAATTTTTCTTCTTATTTTGAGAATATTTTTCTTAACATTGGGATATGATATTTGGCATTGGGACTGTGGCCGAATATCAGCCCAAAATTAGAAAACAAGCACTGTGGACTTTTGTTGAATTGAACTTTTACTGCGTGTAATGAGCAGCCATCTATACCTTATCATCATTCAGTCCTCTATATTCCGACTTCAGACAAGATCACTTACCCTGTAACTGTTGAAAGATTCTGATCAGTTTTATTACCTTTATAATGGTGTAACTCATGTACATGAAGACAGTGCAACACTGTGTGATGCAGCTAGTAGTTTATGATGTGAAATGATACTTTTCATATGTAATCAGACCAAGATCTAAATTCAAACTCTATGTATAGATTTTGTAGATTTTTTGGTAGCTGCACACACTATATAACTCATACCTGTAGATTAATAGATCGGACTGATGCTGTTTTTTCACTTTTAACATCATCAGTTAGGTAGACATTGTGCATTTATGTAAATTAGTTCAAATGTGAACAGTATTCAGTATATTTCAAATTTAGTAATAATGATACCTGATGATTTAACTAACATGCATACATACTTTGTATACATCTGAAGGAATCTTCAATGTTTTGCCACTGGCAGTTAAACTTTGATCAGAATCTTGTGAACTCATCTGATCATACATCCTTTGAAGGTACTACAACTACCTCTCATAATAATAACATGTATTAGTTTAACTAAAAGTTAGGACCATTTGTCAGTAATTTCTGTATAGATAATACTGCATGAAGTCATACATATGTAACCATGTAGTCTTACAGGACTTTATGCTACTTAAACTTCCTAAGTATAGTATAATGTAACAGCTCTGATATTTGGTCCATGTTTTATTTTGCCCATAAGTAGAATCTTATGAATGCATGGTGATAATCTATTTAGTTGAAACTGTGCTCTTTGTTATAAAAAGTTAAAAATCTTTTGAATGAAAACAGATTACTTTTTGTCATTCTAAAGAAGTTCTTGTTTCCAAGCCTGTCTTAACTCTTTGCTTGGCTTGTTGCTCTGTCTTGTGGTGATCTGGTAGTAAACTCCTTCTGGTAGTAAACTCTTCTGGTAGTAAACTCCTTCAGCTGAAATGTACATGTAGGGTGATTAACTCTTACCCTGCTAGAACCAATTGACTTCGCAACTAGCCCAGACACATATCAACCTGCACATCCATGCAGTCTGATCATGGTCAGCACTGTTTGGCATTCAGTCAGTAAATTTTCAATCAGCACCCCTATAATCAGTTAATGGATCTGTCTAAATTGAAAGATGGACAAGTCCATTTCAGACATTTAACAGGTTAAGGGTTAAGTAAGATGTTTCTGTATTTTCTCTTTAATTCTTTGAATCAGTTAATGACCAGCCTACTAGTGATAGCTGTGATGCACTCATGGATTTTTTTTTATAGCTTATTAAATTTAGAGGATCTGTTAATAGTTTTGATCTGTCTAATGTTTTACTTTACTTCTACTTGAATTGAACTTATAATAAGTGACTTTTAACATGATTATATTTCTTAATGTAAGAGTTCTTTTAGTGTATTGAAATGATTTAATACAGTAATAGTGTTAACTGTATATATTTGCTAAGGTTTGCGGTCAATTTTAGTACATTGTCCAGGCTTGCCTTCCATTCACCAGAGATTATACTAGATTATACAGTAGTCCAGATATCAGGTTAAGTTATATAGAGCAGAATATGACAGTTATTCTGCAGGGACGGGGTGCTTAATTGTTTGGTGTCATTGAAGTACTAGTTAGCAGGACAAGAGTATGGTTCTGCAGTTCCTAACATAAAGGCATGGTCAGTCATGTCTCTATAAACAACTTGATTTAAACCATGTTTCATTCTGTGAATCAGGCTATGGTACATAATGCTGCATATTGATGTATTGTAAATCACTTGCATCTGTAGAAATACATGTTTGCCTTATTCTGCATTCACCTTGTAATGCAGATCAATAGCTATGTTTAAAGCATAAAGTGTTAATGTGACAAGTGCACAAGGGTCAGATATCATTGTACTAGTAGTGATTTAAAGTGTAATATGACTGCTGGTTTCACTTCAATCTTTAAAATAAATAATATTTAGGTCTCCTTACAGGATTTCCTAGTGCCAGTTAGTAAAGAGTTACTCAGCAAGGAAGCAGTAAAATTTTGAAATTTAAATCAATTGAAGAAAGTTCATCTTGTCCACCATTCTGCTGTGACATAGGATAAAACTCATCAGTAGTACCAAGTAAGGTCATCAAGTAGTACCAAGTAGGGTTATGAAGTAGTACCAAGTAGGTCATCAGTAGTACCAAATAAGGTCATCAGTAGTACCAAGTAAAGTCACCAGTAGTACCAAGAAAGGTCATCAGTAGTACCAAGTAAGGTTGTAAGTAGTACCAAGTAAAGTCATCAGTAGTACCAAATAAGGTCATCAAGTAGTACCAAGTAAGGTCATCAAGTAGTACCAAGTAAGGTTGTAAGTAGTACCAAGTAAAGTCATCAGTAGTACCAAATAAGGTCATCAGTAGTACCAAGTAAAGTCATCAATAGTACCAAGAAAGGTCATCAGTAGTACCAAGTAAGGTCATTGGAAGTACCAAGTAGGGTCATCAAGTAGTACCAAGTAAGAACATCAGAAGTACCAAGTAGGGTCATCAAGTAGTACCAAGTTGGGTCATCAAGTGCATCTGAGACTTTCTAAAGATTGAATGGCCCATGTCAGATTGATGATTAATCCTTTAAGCACACTTAATATATACTTGCAATGCAGGTCAAGTCATATAATTAAATATGAAAAAATAAAAACATCACATGGGTTTTTGAATATGTAATTGTCAACCGGTTTCTTTAGTCATCAGGGCAATAAAACAAAATGTGTAAAACCCTTGGCTACACATGTACCCACTTAATAAGAGCACTCTATTAATTACTAATACATTGTAATAATATTTTCAGTTTTCAGTCAATAATTCATTCAATATCACATTTGTGTAAATTCACATTTACTTGATTTGAAAGAAAAAAAGAATGCCTCTGAAATATAGAAATATCAGTACAGTTTATACTACAGTGGTTGAAGACCTGACATGCACAGGAACATGCATTAAATCACAATGAAACTCGTGGTTGATATATGTGTATTATCAGGCATTTGTTCTGTTGATAAAAGCTCAGATGACACCAGTTCAAAGGAGTTTACAACCTTTTCATTTGTACAGATATGTTGTAGTTATAACTTAATGGCAGTTCCATTAGCTTTTAGACAATTTTTAGCCCAGCTGAGCTTAAACTTATTGTGTTTTTTTTATATCATAAATGGTTTCATGATAAGCCTGGAATTTGGACCACTGACTTTGCACTTTGTATGTTTTCTGTTATGAATGGATTACGCAACAAAGTTTTAGCAGAGAATTACAAGAATACAAGTCATTATTTTTTCATGGTCATTGAAAGCATTGAAATTAATCCTTTAGCCTATTAAAAGTGGTTTTCTTATAATTCAGTGTAGTTAAAACATGCTTGTGATTTAATATTTTTTATTATATTTGTACAAATAAACAAATCTTTTTTATCTGCTTTATTTTATAACTATTTGTTTACAGTTTTATTTAACCAGCTTTTTTTTCTCTTAGCACCCGCATTTTTTTGGATTGCTTAAACCTTTAATGATGTTGGGTTTTGTTACTCTGTCATTGACTTAAGTATTTTTACAGGACATTATAGGCATTGATATTAATAACTGTTTAAATTTTTTTTTTCTTTTTTGTTCATTATTATTTGCAGCATACCTCAGCAGGAAGTGCAAACATTTACCTTACTGTCCTGTAGGTCATCATGTTGCTTTTGCAGGTACATTATCATGTCCAGTCATAATTACTAACACAGAGGAAAATAAATTTTTTGCATAGTGTATGTTCATTTGTTGTTGATTTGGTACAGAAAGGTTATTTTCAACAATGTCCACACATGATAAAGGTCAAGGTCAAACTCACAAACTGGGTCATAAGTGTTCCTATAGAAACTTGGTAAAAATTATTTGTCTTATGATTTATATGTTGTGCATTTAATTACAGTCATAATACATGTAAAATCAAAACTCTATAATAGCAGAGTTCATTTTGAAAGATCTTCATTTATAAATGGACAGGTTTATTGCATGCAAATCAAAGGGGATGAATCAGTCTCCCAGATGCTGTTAATCAATCTCATTTATATTTCTAGTCTTTTATTCTGGAACTAATAGTTCAAATTTAATCAAACTTTGTGTGAAGCTTCACTAGCCGAAGAGATTGGCAATTTAGAAGTTCTGTTCAGACAAATTCCATACAGCTCTTTCATTGTAAAGTAACAGTTTCATTTTCGGCTATTTCACATTAGTTTATAATTAGATGATAGTAATGTACAACTGATTTTTAAATACAGAAAATTGGTTCCTTAGCTTTTTCTCCAGAATCAGTGGCTTTGAAATAATCTGTTTTGCTAGCAAGAGATGTGCATATTGCAGGGATGTTGGTGTGTTAACTGAAGCATTTTTGGGTACTTAAACAAATAATCCAGATAGGGACAAAACTTCCTGAAATTTGAAGATTTTTTTACGGAAAAAGAACTAAGCGGTATAAAGTTATTGACAATTGAGGCATTAAAATTATGTGATATCCAAAATCCCCCCCAAAAAACTTGAAGCAAACAAACCTCTGCCAGTAATTTGGAGACTTTGACTTTCCAGGAAGCTACACACTAGCATTTTATGCTGAAATAATAAGAATTAGTTTACATAAATGGCACAAAGTAGTGCTAATACATTTAGTGTTAATCCGATCCGGGACGTATGGCAGGTATGGTGTTATGTTGTTTCACCAAACCTAATCAACATATTTTGGAAAATGAAAAAGAATTTTAAAGTAAACATTGTTTCAGTAGTTGGCATTAATACTGAACACTGTCAGAATGTTGTTTCAGGTGTTTTTTTTTTTTTCTTTAACTCACCTGAGCACAGAGTGCTCAAAGGTGTGTTGTTAGGATAGGTGATTGTAATCATCTGTTTCTGTTGTTAACATTTCCCTCCTAACAACATCTCCTCCTAAGCCACTAGGCCTTTGAACCAAACTTCAAAGGAATGGGCCCTTTATCATATTCCTTCAAGCCATTTAGGTCCTTTAAACAACATGGTCTTCAGAGAGTGGGGCCTTCACGACTATCAAATAGTTTAAAAATTTCTCTTCAGAAACAACCAGCATGATTTCAAAATAATTTTACAAAAATGCTTCTTAGATGTCCCAATATCAAAGTCCTTCAAGCCATTTCGGTCCCTTAAAAATCCTGGCCTACAGAGGGCAGGCCTGTTTTATGGAAAACCATTAAAATTCTCCTCAGAAACCACCAGCATGATTTCAAAACAATTTCATAGAAAATTTTAATCAAATTCCTTCAAGCCATTGGGTTCCTTAAAAAACCTGGGCTGGGTCTGATCACTATATGACTGAATTGTAAACCTTTGAATATCTTCACATCAGAAACCACATGCACAATGCCAATATTATTTTACAGAAATGTTCTTTATGTGGCTGTAAATCAAATTCCTTCAAGCCATTTGGGTCCCTTAAAAAACCTGGCCTACAGGGAGGCTGGGTCTGTTTTTGCTGTTTGACTATATTGTAAACTTCAAAAATCTTCTCCTTAGAAACCATTGGCACAATTTCACAATAATTTTACAGAATGTTCTTTATGTGGCCTTCATGCCTTGTTGGTTTCAAGAAAAACTTGGTTGATTGGGGGCTTGGCAGCTTGAAAAACCATCTCAAAAACGCTTGGCCAAGTTTCGAAATAATTTTGCAGGAATGTTACTGTGGTGGTCTTTTATGAAATTCCTTGAAGTGATCTTGGTTCATTATAAAGCTTGACAGTGATAGTGTTGCAAGTTTTCACTCTACAACTGTATGGAAAACTTTGAAATATTCACCTAGTTATTTCACACAAATATTCCTTTCGTGGACCTTTACCATATTTGTTTGAGTTAGGCAGGGGTTATTTGAAAGACCCCCGAGTTAGGTCAGAATTTTAAACCCATGGACAATTTTGAAAACATATTTTAACCTACTGATCAGTGTTCTATTTTTAGAAGTTACAGCATGGAAAAAAATGAACAATATCTACAATGATTCTCAGGTGAGCAATAAAGGGCCATCATGGCTTTCTTGTTTTTTTCTGTTAATGTTCCCTAATTGGTGTCAGTTCTTTAAATAAGTCAGTTTCTTTTTCTTTTTTTGAATCTACAGTTATGTATAGGTAATTTATGTATAGGTAATCTCTTCTAGATGGTTAATTTGTTTAAATGGATATAACGATTACCGGGCAGCAAATAATTAAGTCTAGACATAATCAGAGGAAGTACATGTAGGTAAAGAACTTATCTGTGCTTATTTGCTCAGTGCCCATATTTCATTCATTTTAAAGTTTTTGAATTTGCTTGATCAAATCTCATCTTATTTATAAGAAAATAAATGTTGTGAATTCAAGCAAGAATTTGTTGTTTTTATACTCATCAGAAAGTTTTCATATTCCCAGCTTGCAATATGGACACTCATGATGCAGCTAGGGGAGAACAAAATTTATTAGGTTTCATTCCAGGATTTAGAAATTCTGGGCGAAGTTTTAAGACAAATTAAAAAAATTATACAGTAAAGAAATCCAATTATTTGAGACATGTGATTTAAAAATGATTTGAATACTCGTTAACTGAATGTAACCATTAGAATTGTGTTTTTCCAAACCAAAACCTTGTACAAAATCTCTATCATGGATATGCTGCTGCAATTCCCTACAGTCATCAGACATTGAGATATCATGAAATGTCCAAGCGCAAAGAGATGTGGGAATTCTAAAACTGCTTATAGCTCAGAGCCTCTAAAAATATAAGCATACCCCCAGACCCCATCCCCACCAAAAAAATAAAAAATATGTGAGTATATATAACTTGCATACTTCTGGAGCCAAATGTAAAATTAATTTCATCTCTGTGCCATTTTAACTGAGCACTAAGTGCTCATCGTTAGCAATTGTGATGTCCATTGTGAGTCAGTCTGTCCAAAAAAAGTGTTAAACTCTAAAGGACATATTTTGCATCCATGAAAATGTCAGGAAAATCCCTAGAAAGTGTCATTTAATTCCCTCTTGCTGTTGCTGATAAATATCTAAGATGCAGTGTTTTAGTAAACTATACTAAAAGATTAGGAACAAAGAATAAAAGCTGTATAGATGATTTTAAGCAAAATGTTAGGGTATGTAATTAGGATCATTGGTACATTTTAGGCATTTAGTGGTTGGTTTGTAAATTTGTTGTTGTTTTAATGATTTCATAACAAAATGAAAAAGAAGACAATTGAAAATAGGGATTTCATCGACTGTGGGTCAATTTCTGAATTTTATCGAAAGGCAAGACAGGTTTATTCTTGGTTCAATATCTGGTATGTGACCCAGGGCTATCAATGACAGCTTGGCATTGCCTCCACAGGCTGGCAATCAATTTTGGAAAATAAGCTGCACTAAGTAATAACATTGTGAATAAGTATGTTTAGATGTTGCTTACAGCGAGTAAGTTGCACACAAGACGACTCATGTCTGATAAGATCTCTCTAATTTATATGTGCCAGTTTTGTTACACACCTTGTCTTAGTTGAGTTATCAAATATCCAAGCCATTTCTGTACCTCTTATCCAACAAAACCAAAGTAAAACATCTCAATTATTTTAATTCAATAAAACATGTATTTACAATTTAAATTCAGTGCATAGGAAGTCACACAAATATTTTAAAAATAAAATATTTCACATATCTCTGTTCAAAATTCAAAGAGAACTGTCTAAAATTATTAGTAAAATCTGCACTGAGCTATTTTCCATCTGAAGCCCTGCTCTGCCAGTTTATTACTTTTTGTTTTAATATGAAAAATAGTTCAACACTAGGAACAATTACATTTTCAACATTTGTCTAATTGGTGCCAAAGTCAGACCTGGATCTAGGGGAAGGGCTGGATGTCTTAATGTTAAATTCAGTACCAACACCAAGGTGTGGCCCCACCCTCTTTCTCTACCCAGGGTTCTGGATCCAGGCCTGCTACTTTGTGTACTACTGGACGACCTATGTTTTACTCAGCATGACTGCAATGTGGGCATGTAAAGATGATCAGGCCAACCAGATAGGGACCTGAAACCTGAACCATAATTCAAGTGTAATCAATCAATTAACCTCAAAATGACTGTGGTAATTTGTTTCAAATTAAAGCAATGCCAAATTGAAGGCTCACATGATTTTATAAATACAGGAATATTTTTAGATCATAATGGTGTTTCGGTTGTCAACATAGAAGTAAACTGCTTAAACTTTGCTTCAGAACACCAGAAATATGTCAAGTGAACAAAGCTATACCTGGCATGAAGTTATGTTGAAAGTGTAAACTACAGAAACTGATAATAATGTTAAAAACTATAATGTATGTGTGACTACTTTAATGTATTATTTCTTGAGAGTATTCTTATCAATATGACTCACTATTCATTAGATGCATTGTACAACCATTTCTTAAACATTTTAATTTGTCTGATGAAAGACTTATAACATTTGTTAAATTTACAATTCCAAATTTTTCTCTAACATTTTCTTGCATATTAAAACTGACAGCAGGTAAATGATACATCATTTCATGAATGCCCTGTTGAAAACACAGAGTAACATCCTACTCTACTCCTAAATATTCCACATTATCAGTTTCCATGACTGATAAACATGTATACTGGTCAATAAGTGCTATCTGCTGGAAACTGCACACACTTGATTAATATTGATAATTTTATAAGGCTATTATTCACATCTTCATTACGTCTCGTCTGGATCATTTATAAAGGGAGGCAACTCATCCTCACGAATCAAATGTCCTACAATACAAACAAAATTTTTTTTTCAATAACTCAACACAAACAAGAAACTTCATTACCAACATGACTTTTTCAGACATAAAATCAACTTATTCAGCATAACTTGCAATAAACTGATAACATATTCCTGTCTGTGACAAATAAGTGTTTTCCACTTCCCAATTATACATTCTAAATTTCAGTTTAATGGAATTTTCTTGATGTAAGGGGTAAGAAACCAATTTGGCAAGCCTTATCTCATCTATGATAAATGAATCCTGACCCCATACTTATTAAACTTTTTTTTTAAGCTCAACTCAGTTTAAGCATGAAACTTTAATTACTTTTTTCTTAAGTTTCAAATAAAACATTTTCAGGGGAAAATAAACCTTTAATTGTCTAGGGAATATTTGTTAAATATGTCAATGTCTCTAATTATGAAAGAAGTCAATGGTTTACACACTTAAAATCTGAACAAGAAACCGTGATGTGCACGAAAAAAGTTTTAAAATTCTGGAGCCTGTTGTCATTTGAAGACTTACTCTGCTGTGGTATTCTAATCTTGTCCATATCCTTGACTGTTGTGTGATGAATCTTCTTACGGAACTTGTATTTGATGTATAAACTTTTCTCCTCACCAATACATGGGTCATAAAAGCCTGGCAGATCACTCTTAAAAAAAAAACAACATTTCAGTCCAAAACCGTAGAAACAGTGGTTTATCAACTCTCAATGCTCTTTGTGTTCACATCAGTAAAAACATGTAATCATAAAAATATTTCAAAATACATTAATTCTGAATTTTGCTGAAGATGGATTAAGAGTTTATTGTAAGTCTGTTTCAGACTGAACACCTACCTTTGTGGTTTTATCTGGGGTTATGAGATTGGAATCTTTGACAAGAGCTTGTAGTGGTATAGTGACATCTATGCAGTCTTCTGTCTGTAGTTCTCTGTAATAGTGTAACTACACTTTGAACAGCTGACAATAACTCTATCATTGTAGGTCATCAAATACCTTAATACATTTAATTCATTTTTCTCAAAATTAACACATAGCACATATCTGAACAAGACATACCTTACTAACACACAAGACATACCTTACAGTAATACTAACACACAACACATACCTTACTGACATATAGCAGATGATAGCAGATATCTTACTGACACATAGCCCGTTCTTTACCGACACATACGTTACTGCCGCTTCTATTTTATATATCATAATCTATGAACAGTCATGCAATTAAAATGTATCACATCCATATAAGAATGAGAAGGATCTGAAAAAATTTCTGTGATCATGGTCTGACTCCTCACTTTACAATCACATGTTCACAGAAGTCTCTCTTGTTATAAAGCCAGAGAGCGTACTGAGGCCACTAAGCATGCTGGAAGGTTTGCAGACAGAGAGAGAGCACTAAGAACTTACTGTTGTTGTCCTGACGACAGTTTGCCATACACAGCAGTGATTATGATCAGCCCATTCTTCCTCTCCTCTTGTTCTAGGTTTCTCTCCACTGTCTCTTTCATTAGTTCTATCTGTGTAATCACAATAACAGAAATATATTAGCAACTTACATCCAGCAATGTGTTAACAACTTACAAAGTCATTTCAAATATTGAAGAAAATTAACTAATAACTGCAGGTGTCCAAAAACATGCCTAAAACAAGCAAAAATTGTCTAAAATTTAGAGTAAGCAGATGTAAATTGCTTCAAATATATCAGCTATGGTAATTTTTTTTTCAGTTGAGATTAGAAAGTCATATGTGACACTTAAAACTACAAAAGGTCCATTGACAAAGTATAACTGTTGCAGCTGACTTATGTTTCTTACTGTTTTGCAAATGTCTGTCGGTCGGTCGGCAGACACTGTTTCGAATCAATATCAAGAGAACTCTTTGAGCCACCTTCCTCAAAGATGACCCCAATAGTTTTTCAGGTCATTAAGTCAAAGGCCAAGGTTACAGTGACCTTGAAAAGCAAAACGATTGCTGATCAATACCTATAGAATGCTTGCACCCAGGTTCCTCAAACATGGTATGAAGGTTGCTCATGCCCAGTAGATAACCCCCATAAGTTTTCAGGTCACCAGGTCAAAGGCAAAGGTCCCAGTGTCTTTGAATAGCAAAATGGTTTCCATTCAGTAAGTATAGAACACTTCAGCCCAGCTCCCCAAAACTTCTTAGGCAGGTTGGCCATGGCCAAAAGATCGCCCAAATAGATTTTTTGGTCATTAGGGTCAAAGGTCAAGGTCACAGAGACCTTGAAAGACAAAACTGTTTCCAATCAATAACTATAGAATCGTTGAGTTCAGGTTCCTCAGACTTGGTATGTAGGTTAGTCATGACCAGAGGATGACCCCTATAGCTTTACAGATCACTAGGTCAAAGGGCAAGGTGACAGTGACCTTGAAAAGCAAAATGGTTTCTGATCCGTTAAGTACAGAATGCTTGGGCCCAGGCTTCCTGTAACTTTATAGGTAGGTTGGTCCTGGCCAGATGATCACCCCTATAGTTTTTAGGGTCACTAGATCAAATGTCAAGGTCATAATGACCATTAACAGAAGAATAGTTTCCAATCAATAACTAGAGAACTTGCTATACCGTTTAGTCTGCTCAGGAGATGACCCCTACACCTTCCTATACTTTTATGGCTGCCTCTAGGGATAAGGTGCTAGTGGGGCATATATGTTTTACAAACATCTCTTTTTTTTCTAAGCGAAATAGCTATATGTAAGCCTAAAAACAATTCACTGTTTCAAACTAACAGATACACTGGGCAACCATTCCCGTGAAGATCAGGCTGTGCCACTGTCTACACATATCTTAGGAAACCCTACCTCCGGTAATAGCAAAACAATATATGACTTACGAAATGACTAATGAATATATATATATATGCAAGTGTTTACTGCTTCAACTGACCAGTGTCTACTGCAACAATTGACCTGTGTCTACTGCACCTACTGACAAATATCTACTGTATCGATTGACCAGTGTCTACTGCACAGACTGACCAGTGTCTACTGCACCGACTGACCAGTGTCTACTGCACCGACTGACAAGTGTCTACTGCACCAATTGACCAGTGTCTACTGCACCGATTGACCAGTGTCTACTGCACCGATTGACCAGTGTCTACTGCAACAATTGACCAGTGTCTACTGCAACAATTGACCTGTGTCTACTGCAACAATTGACCAGTGTCTACTGCACCGATTGACAAGTGTCAACTGCACCGATTCACAAGTGTCTACTGCACCGATTGACCAGTATCCTACTGCACCGACTGACCAGTGTCTACTGCACCTATCACTTACCAATGCCTCAGCCTCTCGTTTCCGCTGCTGTATTTTCTCCTTCTGTTCTTGTTTCTTCTTTTCAAGTTCTCTTTTTAAAACAGCAAAAACAAGCAGTTAGATCTATATAAGTATGTATTTGAAAACATTCTACATCTGCCATGAATAAATCCCCTCTAGGAACAATAATTGTTCTGATAAAGTAAACTAACTTCTAAACTAAAACTAAAATAAACTAACTTCTTGAGCATTAGTTAATTTTGTTTACACAGTTTCTTAGAACATAACGCCTGCTAAAACATGACCTTATTAGCAATATTATTTCCACATGAAACTCTGACTTAAACAATAAAAGCCTCAACAAGGTGACAAGGGAGGAACAAATATACGAAAGGGAAGTTACTCTTACTTGTGCCTCTGACCAGACAGGAAAGGATCAACAATTAACTTCTTGATGGCAAAATAAGCTATCACAGGAATGACTGTTCCATACAATACTGAGCTAGGTAAAATATCCTCAGACAATTTGATTGGCATTAGTATAGTGTGACTTCCTCTATCTAATCTGAAACAATAAAACATGATTTTACAGGTAAGTTTTTACCTTCAGTTTTTATGGCTATCAATAATTTGTATCATTTATCAGTAAATTCTTCTTCGCTCTTCACAACAAATTTGAATTATGTTGCATTAATACATACCCTTCTTTTTCCTGAAAATGATTAATTTCTTATTCTACTTGTTTTTCATTTAATAATCTCACATTCTTTCTGATAATGCATCATCTAATGAAAAAAAGCACCATGATGGGCTTAATTTGCTCACCTAAAAAAAATCTCAAAACAACAAGGAAAAATGAATCAAGAATTTTATAAAGTGTTTTTATGATGCCTGGTAAAACATTTGTTCCCCAGAGAATATATTTTTATGTAAAATATGTGTCCTCCTTTTTGCTGTCAAAGCCACATCAACACCAGACACAATTAAAATTTTCTTCATTTGTTAAATGAATGCCCTACTAAGTTTACTTTTGACAATATATATTATAATACTTCACTTGACTTTATGGTGCTGAATCTCCATGTATGCATCATCTAACAAATCCACACATAAAACTGTACTTGCATTTCCATGCAAAATGAACTTTTAGACTTATCAGCCAGACAGGAGGAATCTTAAAGTTTCTAGCTGTTAGTCTAAAAATATTTTTATTTTTATTTTTGTGTTTTCTCAGAATTACTTTTGTGGCATCCATTTTCTTTTGTGTCCAATAGCATTTTCATCACATCCCATGGAGGGCACATACTATTAACCGGCAATATGGTAATGTCAACCCTGACTTACACCTTGGTTGACATTACCAATCTCAGTTTGACAATATGTGCTATCACCCTCCATGGGTATATTATATATATATTACTCAACATGACTGCAATATGAGCATGTAAAGATAATCAGGCCAACCAGATGAGGCCTCGGGATATGAACAATTAACTGATATGTATCAATCAATGAACCTCAAAATAACTGGTAATTTAGGTTTCAATAAAGAGCATAAAAAAAAGAATTCATCACAACTCATCTGAATCATGTCTTCCTTTAAGCTTTTTTTTGTCAGTACTAACTGCTAGTTACTACTTTCCTAGAAATGAGCTAAGGAAATGAGTTTCCTCTCCATTCTTAGAGCTTTCTGACTACCATTTTGTTGTAGGAGTGCCTGATGTTGTACCAAGAACATATTCAACCTACTGTAGCTAAACAATTAAGTCTACCAGAACTTACTTGATTCTGAGAGCTACACCTGTGGGATATCCTATGGACATTGAGGCACCAAGGTTGCTGAATGCAGTTATCTTTTTCTCTATACCATATTCAAACACAGCACCAAATGTCCCAGCTCTGAGCAGAAATAAATACATGTTATTAGGACAGAGCATGACACAACAGTGTTGTCAGATTCTATACACTAAACATAGTAACTGCAAAATAAACCGTCAGGCTGATTTAAATGTTCTCTACAATGTCAGTCAGATTAGTGAAAACAGTATTTGTAAAATATTAGTCATAATGATCATGGAGTCACACATTTCCATATAAACTAAATGGATCAAGCAATAAGGAATGATTCCACATATCTAAGTCATTTGAAATACACTACAGTTTTAGTATAACAGTTTAAAACAAGAAATCGGTAGAACCTATGGATGCTCCCCGAATAAATGCCAATTCCAAAAGGGCTATTGTTTAATATGTATTTTTTTTAAAGTATGAAAAATAACAAAGGGCAATAACTCCTAAATTATGCAAAACAGAGTTAGGGTTCTTGCACGCTGCACTTCTCCTCATAAAGATCTATCTACCAATAAAGTTTCATGTTAATATCTCTTATACTTTGTGAGATATGCCCCGGACAAAAAATAAGTATGAGAAATTTCAAAAGGCAATAACTCAAAAATTAATACAGCAAGAGTTATGGCTCTTGTGCACTGCACTGCTCATCAATGAAATCTATCAACTTATAAAGTTTCAAGTTGATAACTCTTATTCTTTGTGAGATATGCCCCGGACAAAAAATGAGTATGAGAAATTTCAAAAGGCAATAACTCAAAAATTAATAAAGCAAGAGTTATGGTTCTGAAGTTTGGTCTTGATATCTCTCATAGTTTTTATGTTATGCTCCGGACAAAATTATGATGGAAGGACAAACGGACAGACAGATGGATGGACAGACGGACAAAGCGGCAACTATATGCTCGCCCTTCGGGAAGCATAAAAACTGCAGAAAACACTAAGGGACAATATAAGTTAGATAATGATATTTTATACTTACTTCAAACTTACTGTTGCAGAAGCATCATGTTCTCGGAACTTTCTAGTATATGACGTGGTTATAAAACTGTTTCTTGTACTTAACTGAAAATAGAATAAATAGTTTTTCATTCACAATTAGCAAAATATTACATGTAACAAATTGTTATGTCCAACAGTACAAGTGATTTGGTGCAGAAATTACTTCTCTTTAGTGTCTAGCTAACAACACAAGTTCTTACTTCTCATAAGGCAAAACTAAAAGACTGGACAATGTTGGACTACACTGATATAGTAAGACTGTACCACAGTTAAACCCTAGCTTGTCAGTACTGGAATGCTGTTTCATTTTTCAACCCACATGGCTGCCAACATGTAAACAGACAAAGATATGAAACCTTAGCATTAATCTGTGCTGAAAGGCATGACAAGTGGCCTGACTATGATGTTGATTCATGTGTGAGAATACAATCAACCATCATGGCTGCGAATTCCTCCCTTGCATGCAACTGTGCAAAACAAAATTGGCAATCTCATGGAAACTGAATTACAGAATAGAAGAAGCAAGGAAGTAGGTCTGAAATATAAATTACATCTACGTTAAGTTACTCATTCCAACTGTTATATTTAAGCATATGTTTTGAAAAGATGCAATGAAAAATCTATGAAAATTATAATGTATGTTGATATATTTGTCACTTACTGTAACTTGGAAGAGAATCTGTTGAGTTTCAGAGTGATAAACCAATAATGTATTAAGACTGGACGGTTGTAAAATATTCCAACGTATTCTTCCCTGCCAGTTTTTGTCAAATGTGTAAGACAACCCTGAGGTAGGAGAAGAAAAACATTAACAAGAACACTGCTAATTTAATCTAAATTCAAGCTATGATTTGACAAAACATTAACAAGAAAACTGCTTATTTAATCTAAATTCAAGCTATGATCTGACAAAACATTAACAAGAAAACTGCTTATTTAATCTAAATTCAAGCTATGATTTGACAAAACATTAACAAGAAAACTGCTAATTTAATCTAAATTCAAGCTATGATTTGACAAAACATTAACAAGAACACTGCTAATTTAATCTAAATTCAAGCTATGATTTGACAAAACATTAACAAGAACACTGCTTATTTAATCTAAATTCAAGCTATGATTTGACAAAACATTAACAAGAACACTGCTAATTTAATCTAAATTCAAGCTATGGTTTGACAAAACACTTAGGATTATAGAAATGTACATAAAATTTCTGTATGGATTTTATTTTTACAAAGCCATTAACAAGGCACACAGAGAAACATAATTCAAATATGATAACACTAATATTTTACATCACTGATGACAAACTTCCTGAAAATGCTTGGAACAATGGACACAACCAGAAACTTTGCTTACATTCAACAGAAAATATTAATACATTTCCCTTGAGTGTTATACAGTTCATTCAATTCTTCCAAGATAGTTGCTGTTTTTGTTTTACAACCAAAGGAGCTGAATGAGTTTTACAGACTTAATGAACATATGTTATGTTTCTAATTAGATTCATCTGAAATGTATAAAATGTTCACTGTAGCTCCAGGTAACTGATGACTTTAGTGGTGATGCTAATCATACAAATGTAGGAAGGGTTTCCCTCTCTTTTCATGTGAATCTCAGTCTGGTACTAGAACTTATTCCTAACAGATTTTTAAGACTTAGTCAAACTGAATGTCTGACAATTTTTCACTAAATCCATGATGATCAGAGAATCACAGAATGAAACCTGTAATCACCTATTCAGTCAAGTATGACTCAAACTCAGTTGGATAAGATCACTACTGTTCTATCATCAAAATGCTCACTGACAGTGACAGACAGTCATAGGTATTTCAACCACAAATACTTCAGTGATGTGTGCGAAAGCTGACAGTTGATAGTATGGTAATGGCAGCTGCCACAGATGTAGTATTGCTAGCTACCTTTTGAGTTAATTAAATTTTACTGTCAGTACTGGTTGTACATATGATATAAGCCACAGGCGGTGTTAAGTTACTTAAGGTTGTGGGAGAAAATGCAAGATTCAGAAAGCATCCCATTCCAGATACATCCCTGGCTCTTTTCAATGCTCAGTTTATAGCACTGAAACATGGGACCTAGGGTTCATGTCTCATCTGAAAGACAGTCACGTCTGTGGAGGAGTGGGAGATCGGACTTGCAATCCCTGGACTATAAGCCCAGTAGTAGAACTGAAACTAGTACTTACGAACAACAACCACAGCCAATCAAACTAAAGAGATGTTTACCTGTGCTGAAACTTGGTGCTATCACTCTTTCAGCAACCAACATTTTGGCATTGAATGTAAATATTCTGAAAAACAAAATGAAATATTCATAAGAAAATAATTTTCATGAGCTGCCTACAACATTTAAATACTGCGCTAATGCCAAAAAATACCCCTTCATCAGAGACAAAAAAACGAAAATACCTTTAAAAGTTAACTGCCAAATTAAGCAATATGTTGTGTTTTTTAAATCTTTTTTTTCCTGAGGAATAGATATATATCTATTCAGTAAATACTTAGGAGGCTCATGTATTAAACAAAATCCTTTTCTTTCTAGAACTATGGACTGTGAATATGAATATTTTGTTGTGACAGATGTGCCTGTCACATTGATGCCTATCATCCATGCTGTCTGTGTGGCTGACTGAACAGCACATACACATAGAACATGGCGATACCAGTGACACTACGATACTAAGCAGACCTAATCATCACTTTACAATAAGCTTTTCCCCTGAAAGACAACTAATGCTTTAAGTTTTCCACGAACTAGAGCAATGTGGAAAACAGAATACAACCATTTCAATACTTACATATTTTTAAAGAAATGTCTGGAAAACCTAAATGCTAGTCCCGATTTGCTCCCAAATGTGGATTCAACCTGTTGAATGTAAAAATAAACAATTATAACACTATAGTAAAGCAGCCATTTTTCATACGCCTCCAACTTCATCAACAATCCTAAGTATAAATATGATTCACTTAAAAATTGCTGTTATTATTACTTCATTCTATATTTTACCATATTTGGAAGTGTTTTATTACACAGTATTAATGTGTACCAGTTTTAAGTGTAATTACATGACTATATACTGAAGAAGCAGATGAACTCAAAAACAATACGATAGTTCTGCTAGTCCAAAGTTGTCCTGACCAGGAAAAACACTCTGAATTAGTGATCTTTCATATTTTGTAACATTGCTGAGCTATTATTTATTATTTATTCCCGATGACATGGGAAAAAGGGGACTCAGACATCTGTTTTGCTACTGAAATAAACTGATTTGAAAATTAGCAAAAAACGACAAAATTCTCATCCTCTTCAAAAATAAAGTTGAAGTAAAAAACTGATAGTCTGAATATTTCCCTTCATAAAAATCACTATTTTGTTTAATTTTAAAATATATTGATGATCATCACCATGGCAACGGTTTAGGACACAGTTCTTTCTTATGTAAAAATGATGATACTTGAATAAATCACAACGATGAATTATAAAACTTTAAGTTTTTTAAAAAGGTGAGATATATTCACAAGTTATAGAATTTTACAATGAAATAGCTAAAATTCAAATATAAAACATCTACTGTATTAATTTACTACCCACCCAAACTTAGATAGAATCTGTCATCAAATTAGGGTATGTGATGTTATTTTAAGGAATATCAATTTGCTCATCATGTTTCTCTTCAATATGAAAGAATATCGTATCTGTTGTATGTAGGAAGCTGAAATTTTCGGACAATAATTCTGGGATATCATTCGTTAAAAATTAGTAAAAAGGTCAATTTCCAAAAAGTATGTCCGAGTGCCCTATTTCTCGTGTCGTCGGTCATTTATAACATTGAATCAAATGTGGCTAGCACCTAGGAGACTTTAGACATATTAATGTCAAGAAACATGAAACATAGCCACATTATGTATCTATTTGTAAAGTCGACAGACAGATGGATGAACAAATAACTCTGTCAAAAACAATATTGGGACTTGAAGTACTAACATTCAGACTATTGATTCTACTGAACTTGATATAACAGTAACATGCCAATTAGCCTGAAAAAAAAAAAAACAACAAAAAAACCATACGATAACTCACTTCTACTGAACCTCGACTGGTAAGAAGTCTTTTCCATGTAGTTGTAAATATTCCACTACCATTACCATTCTCTGTGGTAAGGTTCCAGGCAAGAATGCCAGTGTTTTGACTAGTCAGAGGACACTCTACTGATTGTGACACATTCATTGCACTGATTTCTATGCTAGGAATCCTTGAAACTCTGAAATAATAAAACAAACTGATTAATATGTTTCTTCCTAGACTCTAGTAAGTCACACACTGTAATATGTGATAAATACTTTTCTCATAGCATTTTACATACTCATTATATGTAGTGGGAAAGAGTTTAGTATGAACTTATGTCTGAGTGAGTGTTTTATCTTCTCGATGTCTCATTTTTTTATTAGGGAATAATGTTCATGCAAATATTTGAAGGTAACGACCTTTCTACTACTGTTACTAACAAATCTATTGTCATAGGTTGTAAAAATATAAAAATATTTAATATTATAAAGATATTTATATTCTTTATTTTGTGTTCATTGTCATGGCATGTTTACATTGTTTATAGTTACATGTACCTTTTCATGTACAAGTATTCAAATGTACGAATTTCATAGCCTAGCAATAAATAAGACTTTGTACTATTTGTATTTATGAGCAAATAAAATGTATTCATATTCTACTTCTGAGATTTCAAATATTTTGTGGAGACAGAGATTATATATACACTTCCATTAAAACTTGCTCTTTGATCCAAACATAATTATGGACGTGACAATTGCAGTAGTTCTCACTGAGGTTAAATTTAACACTGTCTTACAGCTGTCTTTGTCCCGTCTCCTCTTCATCCAAGTCTTCATATTCGTATGACTCAAACAGATCTGTGGCATTCACAGCAATGACTGCACTTGTCTGCAAAATGTATCATTATTATAAAAACTTTTCACCTCTCTTACAATGACTGCACTTGTCTGCAAAATGTATCATTATTATAAAAACTTTTCACCTCTCTTACTTTATGTAGAAGTTCCTTTAGTTTAACATCAAAAGCATTTGTCAAGTTTTACAACAAATACTGGTTTTTCATATTTGATCACAAACCCTCAGATTTCAGCATTATTGACTTTTTCAATCTATTTTAAAAAATAGTACTAGCTTTTTTAAAAAGGACATTATAGTTGAAGTTAAACAAGACCTGTCCACTTTTTTCAGTGTTTCCATGAAACCAAGTTCTAAATTTTGCAAATCATCTTTAGTGTTTCAAATTAATTTAAATGCTTCAGATAAACAAAATAAAGCAAATAATGGTTTACAAACTGGTGATCTTACAAGAAGCAAAACAGGGCAAATTAACAAGGTTTTTGACATGAAACTTCATGTAACACAGTATCTAGCTGGATATGAACTTGTATACCTTCAATTACTAAGCAGATGTGACCATGTCGATATCAAAACTAGCTAATAGACAAGTTAACAGAAGTGCTAGATAATACCTCTTTTACATTTATTTTTTAAATATGTCTGAACCTTTGATCTCATTATGGCATGTACCTGTTTGCTTGTACTTCTTTCAAAGGTTCATTTAAGATATCCCCACCGCCCTCAAACAAACTAATGATCAGTGACAAATAGTATTACTGCTAGTAGCTCTAGGCAAACTGAAAACCACTTCTACCTTCACTTTGCTGACAAGATAACAAGGTTTCTGAAGTTAGAACTTTAATCAGTATGGCATGAGGAATCAATTTTGTGCACCCTAGTATTTAAGCACATTTGGGCTTTTCAGCCGACATTCTGAGACAAGACAATATGAACGACTGATGAAGTCCGAAACTTAAAATATGCTTCCTACAGGTAGCTATGAGAAGAATCTTAAGCAGATTTACAATCTGTCACATACTTTAGGGTTTGTACACTGTTGTAATCTACGTTCTTCCTGTTCCTGTTGGAACCTTTCATACTCTGCTATAATCTCTGCAGGAGTCTTCGTCCGTGACACAACCTAAAAAGTATATCATAATAAAATCAACAAGAGAACCACAAGTAGAAACAGTGCATCTCAATGTTACTTTGATATTTGTCTGGCTATTTTAAAGTCATATGATGAACCAATGAGACAAACAGATGGACAGTGGTATATAAGAGTTGTGCACCCTCATTCTCGACCCAAGGACATTAGGTCTTGTTCAGTACTTGTTACCTCCATCTGATGGACATTTGTGCCTAGCAATTCTAAAAACATACCACTACTCAGTGTATATATGAACTACTCAGTTAGAGGACAAACGTGGCTCTTATCTGCTGTTTGTTATCAGTAACAGGATAAACATGGGTCTTATCTGTTGTTTGTTATCAGTTAGAGGACAAACATGGCTCTTATCTGCTGTTGGTTATCACAATATGATGAACATCCTTGGCAAGTTTTCTCCAAATCTTATGATATATGGCTCAGTTACATGGCAGATGTAAAAGGTACATGGCTGGAAAGAGGAACAGACAGAGAGATTCCACACCTTCAAGTTACATGTGATAAACATTTGCACCACGTTATTTCAAAATCCTGTCATGTACCACTCTGTAACAGAGGGGACAGATAGGGAGCTCTGCTGCGTTCCTTCCTGGTGGGCTAATTAAGTCAGACCTAGAAATGGGACCCTTGGTCTTATTTGTAATGCATGATATTCTCAGTGTGATAGGTAGTTGAGGAATGATATATATATATATATATATATATATCAAAATCCTTGAAAAATGTGGATGAGTTATTGTTACAGACCATACACGATTATATGGACAGGTAGACAACAGGATGAGTTACTGTTACAGACCATACACGATTATATGGACAGGTAGACAACAGGATGAGTTACTGTTACAGACCATACATGATTATATGGACAGGTAGACAACAGGACGAGTTACTGTGACAGAACATACATGATTATATGGACAGGTAGACAACAGGACGAGTTACTGTTACAGACCATACATGATTATATGGACAGGTAGACAACAGGACGAGTTATTGTTACAGACCATACATGATTATATGGACAGGTAGACAACAGGATGAGTTACTGTTACAGACCATACATGATTATATGAACAGGCAGACAACAGGATGAGTTACTGTTACAGACCATACATGATTATATGGACAGGTAGACAACAGGATGAGTTACTGTTACAGACCATACATGATTATATGAACAGGCAGACAACAGGATGGATACTGTAATTACTCCTTCAGCATAAAAGTAAAGGAGATGAAACTACTTAAGACTTAGAAAGTCAACATTTTTATTCAATTCCAACTTTCCACTTATTTAGATAAATCAGAGCCATCAAACTTTATCATTGCATTTTGATATTTAATACTTTTTTTTATCTGAATGGATATATTAAAGTTTTGTGAATTTCCAAATTCCTGGCTTGCACATGGCACTCAAAATCATAAATTAATTCAATTTTCTCACCTCCATTCCATAGGTCTCCAGTCCTTTTTCACCATACAAGTCATAAATAACTCTCTTATGGTCATCAACCAACACTGAGAAATAATATGAAATTACATTATAACTACACTGGTGAAAGTGTTAGTACCTGTTGACATAGTTACAATCATTTACATGTACAAAAGCCTGTATCAGATGTGAGATAACTGCAGAAAGCTTGTTACTTGGGAGAATGCAAATGTTAAATTATCTCCTAAAGTCTCAAGGCTTTCAATCTGATGGCCAAAAGTTTGTGCAAAAAATAAGGTATTTAAAATCAACATAAGGGCTAAAATGTTGCTACATAAGTCACCTGAAGACCAATGTCCTTACTGAAAATGTAACATCAAATATAATATATGTCTCACAAAGATAAGATTCTTCTGTAAGACAACAAACCAAGTGATTATTTACAAAACATTCTGACAAAGTCTAACTAAAATTTGGTAAAACAATTAAACTCTAAAAGTTTTACATTGTATTCCACTGGTCTCAGCTAGGCACTTCGTATTTAATCCAACGCAATCAATCTTGAAATGCATCAGAGAAACATCAAGACAAACAATCTGATCAAGTTGCAAGTAATTTGGATAAAAACAAAAAAAGACATCTTAAGTGATCATAAGTTTTCCACTGGTACAAGATGGTGATCTAGGCACTGAACTCAAATGACCAGGCTTATCTTCATCCTTGGGATCGTTAAACAAAACAATATTATCAAATTTCAAGACTGGGCCAAAAACATAACCTCTAGTACATGTATGTTCAGAGTTTTTCATTGAACTAAGATGGTGATCTACTTTAAGATCCAATGTGACCAAGTTTCACATATATCTGAGAAATTATCAGAAGCAAAATTCTGTGTATCTTTCATGAAAATTGGGTAAAAACGTGCCATCCAGTCATCAAAATGATTTAGGCTGTTGACCTAGTTTTAGACTTCACATGACCTAGTTTCAAGCTCTTCCAAGAAATCATCAGGGCAAACATTCTGACAAGGTCTTATGGACATAAGACAAAATAATACATAAAAAGTGTTCAAAAGGCTTTCCACGGATCTAAGCTGGTGACAAAAATTTGGACACAATAGTTTAAACTTGGCTGAGATTGTCAAGACAATAATTAAGCGAAAGATTCATGAAGATCAGATAATAAAATGTGTTTTTTTTATTGTTCACAATGTTTTTTCTATTTAAAGGTATATGAACCAATAAGAAACAATTTCAAACTTATCCAAGGAAGCATTAGGAAAAAAATTATGACCAAATCAAAAGAAGAGTGGGTCAAAAAATTGACTCTAGAGTGTTCACAAGGTTTCCTGCTTATCTGAGATGGTGACGTAACTTTTTAACATAATGTGACCCAGTTTCTAAACTGTCTGAAAGATCATCAGAGCAATTATTCTCAGCAAGTTACATGAAGATAGGGTAAAATATTAGGCCTTCAAAGAGTTGACAAGGTTTTTTTTTGAATAAGGCAGCTTCAATATACAGCTCCATACTACATGTATAACACACTAGCAAAATATGACGGAAAAATGAGTCTCACAATATTTAACATACAAAATGCACTGAAATCAAGAGATTACCTATCACAAACACTGAAAAAAAATCTAATATCTATGCAATGTAAGACTAGTTTCTCAACAGTAAATGTCCATCATGGTACAACACTGAAGTAGTAATAAAAGATTCATATGTCATAACTGCTCATCTATATTCATAATTAACATAAAAAGACTGTCACAAAATAAAATGGAAGTATAATCATACCTTCATGGGCTCTTTTGAGCTTACTAAACAATAGTTCAGCATTTTTCTTCTTGGCTGGGTCCTGATGTTTGTCTGGATGGTAGATCTTACTTAACTGTTTGTATGCTTGATTTATCTCAGTTTTTGTTGCCTATAAAAAGAAGATATAATTGAAAAAAAAGAAGATTTATTTTGCTCAATAAAATGTTGACGTCAATAAATATAAATAAAAAATTAAGCATTTAGGGCTAGATTCTGTTACCAGTTTTGAACCCAGGGTCATAATTTGAACAAATTTGGTAGCGGTCCTCTTGACAATGCTACAAACCAAATATCTAAGCTGAACGCCTTTTGGTTTCTGACAAGGGGATTTTTTTCCTATATAACTATAAATAAAACAAGTGACCCCCAGGGCAGGGCCATTTTTGACCCAGCAGTCATGATTTGAACAAACTTGGTAAAGGTTCACTAGACAATGCAGCACATCAATTATATCTAAACTCTAGGCCTTGCGGTTTCAGACAAAGAAGATTTTTAAACTTTTTCCTAAAAAAAAAATGAACTAAATTTTGTAATAACGGACTTATGGCAAGTATTAAGGATTTTTGACAACTGGACCTTTGAGGTCAAGGTCATTTAAAAATATGACAGTAGGAAGGTCTTTTCTAAAGGCATGTTGTGTTCAAATATGAGTTAAATGCATTTACTAATAATAAAGTTGTGGGCAATATTTAAGTTTTCTGACAATTGGACCTTTGAAGTCAAGGTCAATCAGGGGTCAAGGTCTAACAAATATACCTCAGTGGAAACATCTTGTCCAAAGGAGTGTTATGTTCAATTATTAAGTAAATCCCTTTACTAATAAGAAGTTAACAGCTTATAACAAGAAGTTTGTAAACACAAGATTGTAAACTGCTTGATTTTTATTTAACTGACAACTTGTAAAAAATAAAGAAGATACATAATTATTTCAGTGGAGCACATTAAGAATAGTGATTATTGAAACTGTCTATGAAATTTTTATTTCTAAAACTATCTGTCAGGCTTTCCTGGAAATGTAAGGTAAGGTTACTGGATAAAAATAATTACAGCCAGAAAAACAGGACTGTCATACCATTTCCTGGTTAGATTTATTAGAAAAAAGTCTCATTTTAATTTTTATCAGCAAGACATGGTTTAGATTTTTTTCATTTATTAAACCTGACATAATTTGTTACACTATTGAGAACACGTCAAGTCTCTGGGATACTAGTTTGAATGAAGTTTCAGGTTTGTAATCAAACAGCATTTTGTAATGTTGCATATAATGTATGCTTATGGTTACCACTGTTGTCAGACATGGATTATTTCTGTTTTCAATGAGACTTAATTATCTTATGCTCATTTTATCACTAACAACCTTGAAAAGCACTCACTGACGCAGATCGGAAGATCCGCGTTTTATGGAATGCATGGAGCGGAATGTCTATGGAGTTGGGTAACAGATTGATGGAAAGGAACTCAATGATTTTCCAACAGCCATCTTAGAATTAAGTCTTGTTGCAGTCTTTTGTACGAAGCAAGGTACAAATATAATGGTGATAAATCGATAAGGCCAAACTGTGTGGCTTGGTATCTCAGTTGGTAGAGTGCCCGCCCTGTAAGCTGAAGGCCCTGTCAAGCGACAGTTTTTCACCACCTGTTACATTTGGAAATTACTACATTATATAACTGGTATCATCTCAATTTACCAACACTTCCAAGTCATCTGTTACAGAAGATCAATTTATCAAACTTGTAATTTATGAAACTTTCCAGCGCCCAATAAAGCCCATTCTAAGAATGGAAACTAGCACTTCATCTACCCCGTTCTAACTAAAAGTATTTAGCAAGTATGGCATCCAAAAATAATTATATCCGACTGCTATGAATCATGAGCTGGGATTGCATAAATTCTTAGGTGCATGAAGAGGACAATTGCAATCTTGATTGTGCAGATGAATGATATCGGAGAATAACGCAAACCCGTCACATCTAAAACAAAAATACCTCTTTGGAAACGTTTAAAAGGGAATAATAATTGTCCTTCAAAATTTCGTCATCGTCTTGTCCCAAGGGCGCAGCCATTTTCTCGGCATTGGGTAAATTATGACGACTAAGCGTAGTGTAACGTTAGTGGATAACATCATTGTTCGGCTAGCTCTTTAGCGACACGAGTGTCTGGAGCGTTTGCTTTTTAAGCAACGTTATCCGTGGTTACTAGGCCTACTTGGATGGGGTCCGAAAGATTCCAGCTAATTATCTTTCTATAACGTAAGTATTCGTCGATTTTCTTATACTGTGGGATTTATGCAGATTAACCTACCCAAATGGGACCCTTGTATATTCTGCATAGCTGTCAAAACAAAGCAATTAACTTTTTTTATGACCCAATCAATGATAAAGTTGAGACAAATAGCAAAATTTTATGGCAAGTGATCTTACAAAATGATTGTATTGCTTTTGATCAGTCACACTTGAGAAAACATTATGCAATAGCTTGTTCCAATTAACATGTCTAAATGATTTTAGTTAAGAAGCTTCCATGCAGATACATATTTTAATTAGATAATTAAATGTAATGGATCTATTTATGATGAAAATAAAAATCATTCGACTTCTAAATGTGAACAAATTATTAAAAAAAAACAAAAACAAAAATCAATGTGTTTGTGTTATGATTTTGACATAGTTTTTAGGGCTTCTTCATATTATTTATTCTTTGATAATTATTGTTTTGTTTAAAAAAAAGTAGAATGAATAAGCCAAGAAAAAAGATATGCATTTTTAATGAAAAAAAATCATAGATCTAGTCAAAGATTACTTACACGTACCTCAGGCAAAATATACCACGGACAAATAAGCAACACATCACTGTAAGGAGAATGTTTATATGGAAAAATATCTCTCGATTGGAGTTAGTTTAATCAAGTCTTCAAACAAACTGCATCGGATAAAAATAACCATGTTCAAAATCTCTTTGGATCAGTTACTTGAAAAAACATCTCTTAGTCTAGATATTTCCACTGATTTATTTTTTTAATTCTATAACCCTGATTAAACTAGCCCATATATAATATCGCTCATTGGCTTCGTAATTCCATCAAAATTTCAAATTATTTAATTAAAAAAATCGTCAATGTATATGCGTGATGTTAGCTTAACTTGTTCAATTTTGTTTTTTTACTATATTCAGTTTACATTTTAACTTTCCATCATAATTTTAAAGTTTTCTTTAACAATCCAGGCAGCAGTGTAAAGTGGCTAGAGATAAATGTGCGTCACTTCCGGTTTCGCTCGTGACAGGTGCGCGCGACCAAGTGCGTAAAATATGGATTTTAATTTACTATAAAAACCTCTTTAAGATGAAAATTACCTGCGGTATTTTGTAAAAAGTCACAGTTAGATATATATTTTTTCGCTCATATGGAAATTTCGAGGTCAAAAATTCGTGTCACATGACCTTTAACTTTTATCACTAGATTTTTGTTGATACGATTTTTAAAAAAAAAAAAAAATCCTTTTTCGTTCAGTTATGTCGTTTTTATAATTTTTAAAGAGATATATTTCACAGTGACTTTAATCATCTTCTACTGTTTGATTAATACACGTACTTTAAATGCTTCTCCCAAATGCCTTTTCAACAAAGTGGCCTTTTTCGTTTATGGCAACAGATAGTTAACCTTTTGAATTATCTCCAAATTTTAATCCCCCCCACCTCCCCCTCTAGGACGAAGTTTGTGGGGAAAGGGGTTTATGAGAATCAAAATGTCGGTTGGTCTGTCGGTCGATTGGTCCACTTCATGTCCGTGCAATTAATTAATTATTTATCAAATCCTTCTAATGTAATAAAATGTTCCTTTTAACTTCTGACACCATGTTATGTTGTATGGATGATAACAAGATTCAAACAATTCTATTATTTTATTTGTGAGTATCTAACACATGTTGTTAAGACCAGAGCTCAAGTGAGAATGCCTGGTATCCGAGAGGCACATGTATAATATAAACTACATAGCAATTCAGATATAATGAGTAAAGGGAAGTAACACAATTAATAGTATAATAGTACTTAAAGAGTTATCTTTGGTTGATATCACAACACAAGGCGATTGTTCTCTTTGCTGGGACGAATGAGGATGTCAACACTTTCTTGCGAGAGCAAGTAGAGGAGAATAAGAAGAAAAAAAGAAATGTGAGTTATGATAAAGTACAATATAACGTAAAACATCTCTCAAATTTCATTGTTATTAATTAAATGTCAACCATAAAAGTTCAGTTATGAGCACTGAAAGAGAAGAGGGGTTGATAAAAAGCAAAAATAATTAATGTTCGCAATTTCGTAAAAAAAAACACCATCACTACATTTAAAGAGCGAAAAAAACCTGTTTGAATCTTTTTGGAAGTAGCCTGATTATACAATACATTGGCAATAAACTTACATCCGTATTTAGATTAATAATTTGTATTTGAAATAAGTTCATTAGACTTGTTAAAGACTTAAAATCAAGTTTAAGCTGTGTCTGATGAAAAAGTTTAACTGTACTAAATGATTCATGTGTATATGTTTCATTTTTAGGCCCCAACTTCAGAAACCGCCGGAAGGGGGAACAAGAAAACAAAGGCGAAGCCACTTCGAATTGCATTACCGCCGACTTCTGGTGAGTCGATATGTTCTGCTGAAACCACAGACAGCGAGACATGAGGGCACAAATACGGTCAAGGCTGAGTGAAACCAAACTGCGATAGAAAAACCGCAGAGCGAGGAATTGTCGGTTTCACCCACAGGTGACAAGGATACAGCTACTGAACGGGGTGCTGTAAGCAATGTACCACAACAGCAACAGGACCAACAGTGCAAGAACAACCAGAGCCATCGCCGACTAGCTCAACAGATGCAAATTTTGATTTTAGTTGTATCTCTACGCATAGAGCATTTAGGTCGAGTGGTATTGGCAGTATCACACAGTTGCTGTCAACCATAAATATTCTGGTTCAGCAGGACAAGGTCCTTATTAGAGACAACAAACGCTTGGTTCAGTGTGTTGAGAGATAGTCTATGTTGCTGAAGAAGCAAACCGCGGAGATAAATGACATCTCAAAGAAAGTTGAGACCCTATCGGCGCGATTGAAAAGTATCAACAATATGCAGCCGGCCGAGAACACTGGATCCAGTCAATCAGCATCCCTGGATGAAGTTGATTCTCAGTATGCACTGGCTGAAAGTGTCGTTCATGAGATTAAAATGGAGAGCAACAATGCAGGTCATTTTGCGGCAAATTTGGTGAAAAGACTTTTTCCCGAGCTCTATGGAATTAACAACTTTAAGCTGAATTTCAATTGGTATGGTTGGGGTAAACTAGGAAAGCAGGAACTTTGTAAGGAAAGGAAAGGTCTTGTGAGGCAGTATGTAGTAAGATACTACCCAGAAGTGCGCGAGGAGGCAACATTTAAGGACAGTGTTGTTCCTAAGGTTAACGAGCTTCTAAGAAGAAAAACCAAAGACAAAGAAAATATGGTCCCTCCAAGTCAGAACAACACCACCACACCAGACATGTCATTCACCGGGCTTCTAAATTACATGGACATGTTATTTAGAGACACTAACACCTGAACACCTGAAAAAAGACATATGTACATAATAAGTGTAATAAGCTTTTTATTTCAGAAAGAAATCAACAAAATAACAATAAAATTTCACCTTTAAAGAAAGTATAATTTAGCCTATTATCTTGAGAAGTACAGTGATTTTGTAAATATTAAAAAATCAAATATTTCTTATGAATATTAGCATATTATATTTTTTCGCAACATTACAGTAATGATTTATGCATCAATCGTATTTATATGATATTTCAATATGGATAATTAGTCTTGTTTTAAATCTTACAAGTTTAGAAAAAAAAACTTGTATACTATTTATACGTATATGAAATGTTTATTTTTGTTGATTAAAATGAAACCGATAACCAAACGGTATCAAAGTTGTTTTGTTTGTTGTATGTCTATTTTACTATCTTCCGTAGTGAACATTCGTCTCGTTCTGCCGAAATTAATCTTTACCTGTGTGTACGACATCAAGCTTAGAAAAATAAATATATATCTATCAGAGTATATATCTCCCAGTTATAGCCAGTATTGATTGCTCGGGAGTATCAAGTAGAATGTGGACCTGTGTGAAAAGATAAATTTATACAAAGATACTAGTCTCAATAATACGACTTCAGACAGGATGCTACCTTTACGTCTCAACCTGAAACCACCAAAATAGTGGTGGAAAATTTATTTTATGAAAACCCTATTTCCCAACTGAATAACGGTCATATCAACCTTACACATTCGGAAACACATAGAAATACTATATTCTGTTTGAATCTATTCTACAAAGGCGGATATCGACCATTAAAAAGATAGCACGATATTTAACTTTTTTAGTACAATTATTTTGATTAACAAAGATGAATGATATTGGGGTTCAGAAAATATTTTTTTATTATCTCCATTGAAAATAGTGGATAGATTTAAGATTAATCTATCATGTATACACGATACAATACAAAAAACTCGCACGTACGATAAATTTGTAATTCACGCCAAAGAATCATTTCAATCAACGCAACGCAAAAAGAAATCGCGGAGATCCGCGGAGGATCGATACGACACAGTTACATTGCAAACACCGTCTGTATTCAGAAAAAAACTCGTTTCCGCGACGCCTCCGCGATTTAGAGAGTTTCTCGGAATCTCTCCGCGGAAATCCTCCCAGAGTCCGCGGTGGTAAGGAGAAAAATGTACATATCGCAGGGGCTGTACTGTACAACTCCCATGTGCTTACCTCTAAGAATAAGGTCACACTAAGAGGTCGTCCGTATTTCATGTCGACTCCATCAAACAATGGATTTCGAAATCATTTAGAACAAATATTGCCCATATAATATTGACGTATTACATTAAACTCAAGCTGCGTTTCTCAAAACTTTTCTGAACTTTTCAAAACTCTTTCTGAAACAAAGTGGAGAAATACTAACATGACATTGTGCCAAAAGAATGAACTCGGGTTTATTCATGCATATGAAGTAGCATTAAATGTCACTCTAAAGTTTTTGAAAATTCAGAAAATCAGTGACCGTCAATGTCCAAAATCTATGCACTATTACTAAAAATATTCAAACCCGTAGCTCTCATGCTTTGAAAGGTTTGCAATGATGATATTTCATACCCTATATGCTTTGTTTTTGAGGGGTTTTGTTTTCGTTTTTGCTCACTTTAGCACCGTGTCTTGTTCCATTCACAAAACTAGTATCACGGAGCTTACATAAGCATGCTTAACTTTTTCAAATTCAAGTTCAACTTATTACTGCCAACCGTCAGTACTGACTATTCTAGGCAGGCAAGTGCTTAATTGCAACTTATATGATGACTGCTTCCTGGGTTCATACCAGTACTCGCGCCGAAAATGAGGGATGTGGAATGTCACCGGAGACTCTCACCTCTGGTGGGATTCGAACCAACAACCTATCTATCTATCTATCTTCCATTAACGTCGAACCCCTTTCGGGGACGTAGACGTTTCGCGCGTCGGGAACAAAAGAGAAAGATTATAGTGAATAAAAATGTAGAAATGAAAGAAGTAAAGATAAAATTTTTGGTTAAAAATATAAAAAGTCTTACTTGCAGGGAACTAGGGTGAGACATGTTCAATGCTACTTACTGCAGCATTGAACTGCTCTAGGGTGGGGAGGTGGGCAACATTTGGGGGAAGTTGGTTCCAATGAAACACTGTTCTGGGAAAGTATGAGAACTTATAATAATCCTTGGTTGCAGTGATTAATCTATAACAGAGGGTGTGACTGTGGCGAGCAGAGCGGGTCATTGGGGTCAAATAGTCATTGATTGGGATAGCAACCAGATTATGATGAATCTTATAAAATAATGATAACCTAGCATCTATACGCCTTAATTCCAATTGCCGGAGTTGAATGGAATGGAGCATATCTGTTACACTGGATGTTCCAGTATGGGCGCTCTAACACCTCGACCACCGCACCCCCTTTTTTATATCTATACAAAAATAAACAGAAAGAGTCTACTGTTATCTTAAACGAATGTGTGGTATTCAACTCTCACTATAAGGGAATTGCAATGGTGATCTCAGCGATTTTATCGTGATACTGATAAATGCTTTTCAAAATAATTTTTTGTTTTGATAAGTGAAAAAGAGTTTTAAAAATAGGGCTACTCACATTATTACTAAATAACCGTTTTTACAGTCTACCCTAAGGTCGGGCAGATAAGCAGATTGAAATACTCGTTAACTACTGTAACTTTGTAACTCTTTAACTTAAACAAGCACATTCTGTTATTATTATTATATCATAGATAACCACAATTTTTATCCTAAGCGAACTGACATAATAAGTGGTCACTGTGTTTGTTTATCTAAAGGTAGATAAAAGACCTTTCAAACTGCACGCAGCGGTTGCTCCAATGAAGGAAAGTTCAGTAAGAGCGAGATTGATGACATTTACTTACCCGTAATATTTTATTCTGTTCCTATGAATGTAAACTTCCGGCGAAAAACAGAGACGAAATTTGCATTTTTTTCTCGTGTAATTTAGAAAATATTTTTTTAAAATGTAAATCTTTTATCTATAGTGTGGAGGTTCTTTGCATAATGAGGTTTGCAGGTAAGAATCCTAGAAATGAACAGATGACTCAGAATCTACTGATCCAATTAATTAGTAAATTACAGTCATCTTCTAAGATCAAAATAACATAATAAGGCAAAGGATTTAACATTTGAGGAATGGCTTAAGGTCTTGATAACACTCATATTTCATTGTTATATTTTAAGGAAATTGAAAACTTAAATGATTTTTAAACTTCTTTGCAAGCATGCCAGCAAACAGGCACTATGACTATTGCCAGTGTCTAGGGGAATACCGGCTGAGTCGGACTAAGGCTGATTCGGACCACATTCTTGGCCGATTCGGACCACGTTCTTGGCTGATTCGGACCACGTAACTGAAAAATATCCCTCATCTTTAACATTTTTTTAAGTGAGTAACTTCCTATTTTTGATACTTATCTGGCTTGATTTGATTGTATATGATGCAGGTTATGCTGAAAATCTGAAAGATAGAGAATTGTCTTTGACTTTTTGTTCACTTTTATTTTAAATGGTATGTTCATCACAAATATGAAGATATCTTCTATGTAGTCTCACAATTCTAAAAACGTAGATGAACTAAATGTAATAATACCAAATATCAAATAATTTAAAACCAAATGATTTTACCATTTTATTTATCAAACTATTACTGTGATTTAACGGTGGGCCAGATCAAAGTCGGTCGTTTACACTTACTTTATAATGTGTTGATTAAAGTGCATATAACTTATTAATTTTTTACTCTATTAAATTTAACGTGATTAAACGACGGCTGGATCAAAGTCGAGCATTTACACTTACTTTGTAATGTGTTGATTAAAGTGCATCTAACTACTTAGTTTTTCGCACACTCGTTACAAATTTTCTTTAATTTTGATGTCTTCAATTTTTTAAATTTTCAATATTGTCCTTCATGTAGATATTATTATTATTATTATTGTGAATTTAACGAAATAAAAAACCATAAATATGACCACAAATTTGCAGCGTAACTCGTGGCCCTAATACAATCAAATTACGCCAGTTTAGTATAAAAAATAGGAAGTTACTCACTTAAAAAAATGTTAAAGATGAGGAATATTCTTCAGTAACGTTGTCCAAATCAGCCAAGAAAGTGGTCCGAATCAGCCAAGGAAGGTCCGAATCAGCCTGGGCCTAATCAGCCAAGGTCCGAATCAGCCGGGTTCCTGTCTAGGGTAGTCCAACTAATCACACTTGTCAAAGAGACATCGAGAAATTTTCGATAGGCGAGGTCTTTTTCCAAGTCCAACCACAAGTTGCATTTTTATGCATGAAAAATGCTGTGAAAATGTCGTTAGGGTGATAACTAGCAAACTTCATGAAAAATGACCTGAATTAACTTTTAGAAAAACAGTTTCTATACAAGTTCACCGAATTATTATTTTTCAATGAACAATTTAAGATATCAAATTTGAGTTCAATTTCAAAAACAATGCTAATTATTGGTCATTTCCGAATGGCTGGATTGAGGTAAACAGGTATACAGTACTTGCCAGGAGGAACTAACATTTTCCGCTTTTTTGTGCAGATCAGGAAAAAAATATTCACCGCGACAACGAGGAAAAAGATGGACATCTTCGATGTCTTGACATCATGAAATATCTTGGCAATATTTGATGACCAGCGTGAAATTGATTACGGTCATAACTCACCTGGATTAGGTGAACATTTAATGAAACAACTGTAATGAAACTGTGCATTTTACCTCTAACAATTATGTGACTTTTGGTAAAATTGAAACCAAATTTTAAATACATTTACTGTGTAGGTTTATTGTGTACATTCGTTGTTGAAATTTTGAAAACGTTTGTTATTATAAAGCAAAATCGATCAATAATATTTGCCAAGCACCTAGACATTACAGATGTAGCAACAGAGTTTATGTTTTCTTTAAATAGGAAAGCAGTTTTAACACATCTCAATCGAAAACCAGTCAATTTTTATCCCGAAAATATGGTCAGGTGTTTCCAGAAGCAGGTGCTGTCTAAATACTTTTTGCTTTAACAAGTAGGATTATTCATAAACAAATGCATCAGAATGAGAGTTTATGCATTTATTTGATATTTTTAAAGCATAAATTTGTCGAAATGCATGTAATCAGGAACAATGTGAGCCTCGATACCAATAATTACCTGTGAAAACGTTTGTGGAACCATTTAGCGGATGTCTGCCGCGATATTTGGTGACCATGTCTGAGGCGGGGATTCTCGAAATGTGGTGGATTTGGTCGCGTTTTATGGAATGGGTAGTCTCCAGTGAGCTCGAGGAAAATGAGAGTTCCTCCTGGCATGTACTGTATCAGCCGTTTTTCAGGTATATTTAATTAACTCAATACATTGAGAGCCGTACATTAGAAAACAAAATTTCCATTTCGTATAACTGAAGTCCTGGTCCATCATTACTGTTTTTTTATGTTTGGTGTAAATCAAAGATGAATTTATATTTTAACAGAAAAAAACTGACCAAAACTATTGGCAGTGTTGCTGCTAAATTTTTCATGTACAAAAATTACAGTTAAAATTAGGCATAACGGTTTGACAATAATAAGAAAGAAATGTCTATAAAATGGGTAAAACTGTCAGCATCAAATTAATTAGGCTATGTCTAGGGATATGGAACTGTACCTCAAGACCAGCACTCTAGGGATATGGATCGGTATCCCTAGACAATACTTGTAGCACTGTCTAGGGAAACTGACCTTCTTTTACGATAGAAATAAGCATTTATTTACTTTAGAATGAATCCAATTCTTGTAGGTTTAGCAGTTTATTTTTTAGCTCATCTGAGCACTGCTCAGGGTGAGCTTTTGGGATCGTTGATTGTCCGGCATCAGTCTGCGTCCGTTGTTAACAATTTGACTTGAACAACATCTCCTCCTAAACCGCTAAGCCAACATTGATGAAACATGCCTGGGATATTCCTTGCATGAAGCTCTACCAAAGCTGTTCAAAGCATTCAATTCCATCAAGAACTCCGGTGGCAACTGAAAGGAAAAACTTTGAAAATATTCTTGTCTGAAACCACAAGGCCCTGAGCCTTAAGATTTAATGTGTAGCATTGTCTAGTAGACCTCTACCAAGTTTGTTCAAATTATACCCAGGGGTCAAATTTGGCCCTGCCCCGGGGGTCAATTGATTTTACATAGGCTTATATAGTGAACTTTAAAAATCTTCTTGTCTGAAACCACAAGGCCCTGAGCCTTAAGATTTTGTATGTAGAATTGTCTAGTGGATCTCTAACAAGTTTGTTCAAATTTTGCCCCTGGGTCAAATTTGGCCCGGCTCCGGGGTCATTGGTTTTTCAAAGGTTTATATAGGGAAAAACTTTGAAAATCCACAAGGCCCTGAGCCTTAAGATTTGGTAGGTAGCATTGTCTAGTGGACCTCAACCAAGTTTGTTAAAATTATACCCCAAGGGACAAATTTGGCCCCGCCCTGGGGTCAGTTGATTTTAGATAGGCTTATATAGTGAAACTTTAAATAATCCTCTGTCTAAAACCACTTGGCCCTCTTGTTTATAGATAAAATCCATCTCTTCCAATCTCAATAGAGATTCTTTTCTAAGAGTATCAGAGACGTGCTCTTTACCATAAAGGTGTTTTCATGACTCATAATACAAGTTACCCAAAAAGATACCTTCACAAGTTGTCATTTCTATAGTGCCTGCAGGATGACAACAATATTTCTCAACTCGCATTATTCAGGTTTTACAGTCCAATGAAAATAAATTTTGAGCTTCGCTTTTCAAAACAAATTTTGCTGAAAAAAATCAATGGGATGGTGAAAGAATGATTTGAAGTTGCAGTTGCATATTTAGCAGCAATATAAACAGCTTAAATTAAATTAAAAGAAGGTCCATATCCCTAGACATTCCTATTAGTATTGTCTAGGGATATGGATCTGTATACCTAGACCGCTGGTCTAGCGGTATGAATCCATATCCCTAGACACTTCAATGACTATTCTCTTGGCAATTGAAGGGACAGGTCATTTCACTACATCTGTATCTCTGCATGTTCTCATCAGTTGTTTCTCTACTCAGAAGATAGTCGGTTTGCTACACAAGTGTTTTCACTACCTGAATTTCTTTGGATAAATATTTATGATACTTTGCAGTAGTGAATATATTTGCCCATTATTTATTGTAAGTTAATATTTTGAAAAATTAAATATAAATATTTGAATGATACATAAAGTGTTTAAATCAAACATATACATGTATATCAGACACCTTCACCTATTTTACTACATGCTAGACATAATCTTCTAAATTGCTAATTATCTGTAATCATTGAGTTATCTAACTATAATCAGTTTTTGATTTAACATCGACTACTTGTACTACAATGGAGTTGTTTCTTGCTTAAAACGTTCAACATTTGGGTAAATTTTAAGTCTTTGTTTTTGTTGTTGTTTTTTGTAACCAAGAAATTTGATTATAAAACTTTCAGTTTGTTTTGTTATGTTTAAGAGACAGAAGTTTCTGTACTGTCATTGCTTTTATTGCTAGTTATTCTGTACAGAAATCAAGAAGTTATGATTCTAAAATGTTCATTTCCTTTCATTTAGTTATGATTAGATACAGAGTTTTCTGTGCGTTTGATTAAGAAACTTTGAAAATACATGCACTATAAAATTACTGATACGATGTGCTATGAATTTGTTTGCAGTATTAACTTCAAAACTGTAAGATTGTTAAGCAGTGGGTTCAATATAATCATAATATTTGCCATTTTGACATACATGAATGTATTTTAAAATTTAATTGTTTGACTTGGTCAGCTGAGTTTTCTTTCTCTTTTCACTTCATACTTCTAAACTGTTCAATATTTAATGCAATCAAATCATGTTTGCGACAAAAATCAAGGCCCGATTGTCCTGTTCAAGTTTGTCAGTTACTCTGGCAATTATTTACAGTAAACCTAATAGCCATAAACCAGATTTTGTGTATTATGGACCTATCAATGTTTTGCCCTATGGAGGGCATGCATGGGACTTTTGATATAAGACTATTCCTGGCAGGTGGCAATTTGACAGACAGAATGGTTCTAAAATTTAAGATCATTTGATTTGTAAAGCATCTCCATCTGTGGGGAATTTGAGAAATTGCCATTGCTCTAGGGTGGGGAATTAGACTCCTAGAAAGTAAAAAAAATAATGTCAAATTCTCCTGGGTGAGCCCACTGCCCCCTCCCCGGAACAAATCATTGATGGGTGCATTATGAGTTTTGAAACATTTAAATGCAAAAAGTATAGGTAGCAAATATATACAGGTATTGAACAGACTAGTACTGATACATACCAATATTAATAATAGTAAATAATTCGTGATACAGCCAATGAATTTGTTACTGAAACACCAATACAAGGTGCATGTCAGTTCAGAAGAATTGACTTAAGTATGACCAGAATGGAATACCTAAAGATTGTATGGGAAATTCATACGGGAAGTGTTAAAAGATAGTAAAAAACACAGAAATACAATGTATGCTGTGAAAATGACATGTCCCATTTAACAAGTTTTTCATGCATTCATTGATTAAACCGTCTGTCTTATCTGTATTAGATAACATTTTCTGCTGCAAATAACTTCTACTAACAGGAAATCTCATGATTTCTCAGATACGCAAAATTGGACAGAGGTAATGAAAATTTTTAAATTTTAAGCTCACCTGACCATGAAGTGTCCATGATGTTAAGATTTGCTCATCTCAGGTTCCTATTATTTTGTATTAAAGAAATGTTCTTGTCTGAGCATTGCCTAGCAACACTCACCAAGATTGTTCACATTATGCCTGGGGGACAGAACCGATCCCGCTCTAGTTTTTAGAATTTGAAAGACATGCAAAGTTTTGAATGCAAATTTTCTTCTTGACTTTGGCTGCCCATCATCTTGACATATTGGTCTACTTTCCTTCCTTTTGAATTAAATCAAATTTGAGCCATATTTACTATGGTACTCAGGTGAATGATATAAGACTTCCATAGCTTCTCTTGCACACTGATCAATATTTATGTGTTTAAGAGTGCATTCAAATGATGAAATTTGAACATTTTTTCCAATGAATCATATAATGTAGTTCTTATCTGAAAGCACTCAAACCAAAGTCAAACTTTGATATCTGGTATTGCAGCTCACCCTGACATGTGGCTCAGAATAAACTTGTTTGATCGGGCTTTATCTTTTATGCATCATACTTTGTCAACATTTTAGCTTTGTGAACATGCTAGAAGTTACATTTTTTTATCCCGCTGTGCATGTTCAGAATGTTTGTCCTGATAATCTTAAGTGGGTAATTTGGGTTCAAAAACTAGGGCACCAATTTAAATCAAGGGCAAACCTTGTGGACTAAGTAAATAAGAAGACACAATTTTATAGCAATCTTCAAGAAACTTGTTCAGATTGTTTGCATTGATAATCTTCACTTTGCAGAGAAGTGGAGGCAGAGTTGTTGCCCTTCACATACTGAAAAAGCAGCAACATGAAATCTTGTGTGGCTTGTTTCTTTCAGAGGATAAGAATTGCATGGTAAGCTTAAGGGATACCTTAAACATGTTTAAGGCACTGTTTGTAAGGAGACTTTTATTTGTCTGGCAAACTGTTGTCTGATTTCATTTTATTACAGTATTAGTATAATTATGTTGTTATTTTTCTAAAAAACAAACATTTACCAGCATGATTCAGAATTTACCAGTACCTTACTTTCGTCTCCAGTGATAGACGACATGTTCTAGAACTACGTGCACTGAAATACATCATTCTGTCAGATCAAAGATGCACAGTTTCATGAGCTAGTTATTGTTGTAATTTTAGACATATGCCTATTACAAACTTCCATGTCCTAGAGGCTGTCTTTTTAAAATCAATTCATTGGCTACAGGATTGTGACAGACAGAGGGATATGGGCAGATTTTTATGTGACACATACTGAATTTCCTAATGGTTGTTTGAAATTCTGACCCTAGCATTCATGATGTCATCTGATGAAAATACAGTGTATTCTGATCACTTATGAACAGACCAGTGAAATAAGATGATACTGTTGGTAAAGTTACCTTTCATGAACTAACTGGTATGCACATCCAGTTTCATTTAACTAAGATAACATTGATTAAGATACCAGAATTTACATAATTATATTATTACAAGTATTTTCCCGTTCAAATGGCTATTATCAGATCACAACCTCAAATTTTCAGGACATGAACAGTTTAACTAACAAGAAAATACTTCCATTAAATGTAAATTAGCTACTTTCACATGGGTCCTCACAAGACCTTAGGCAGATCTGAATTTATAGTAAACATAACAAATGTCCATTAAAGAGGCTGTACTCCAGATTTGACATAAAAAAAATTTTTTCATAAATTATATATTTAGATGCCGTGAGATTATAACAACATAATATTTTACTTCAAAACTGAATATAAAAGTCAAAATAGAATAAAAAAAATATTTTCGCTCCAGCCTGATTTGAACTCTGGACCCTCATGTTAACAAAATATTTCTAACGCTTTTACTGTCACCACCATCGCCGCAAGTGATATTACAGATATTTACTTTAAATCTTATACGATATAGTTATACCATCGCGTTACGGTATAGCACTTTGAAAGGGAAAAAATCAATTTATAATGTAATTATTTGACTTATTTTTTGTCAATAAGTTATTTTTTAAGCATTAGTCATAAATATTACAAGAAATTTATAATACAAGAAAACTTTCTTTTTTTGTCATCTGGAGCACAGCCCCTTTAAGGGCTAAGTTAATGGCACAAAAGGATGCATTGTATGATTTCTGACAACACCTAGACAAAATGGAACAAATTAAATCATTCATATTTGTTGGTTTTTCTTTATATGTCACATGACTTAATATTTGTAGGGATGCTGTGTTTATAGGTTATTAAATTTGATAGAATGGGTTTGAAAAGAGGAAATAATGTTATTGATTGATAATTGCACCAGGGCCAGCTTAATATGTCTCAGTGATAATTGATCTTTGCTAATCTCAGCTAAATTTCTCGATGATGATTGATCATGGACAATGCATCTAAAAGTCATTTGTCCTTCACTTGTGATGCAAGTAAGGAGCAGTCATTGGCTTGCAGAGAGATTGTTTAGTTTCTGGTTGAATTTCACTATCCACCAAACCGCATTCTCACTTAGGTCTTGGAGGGTGTGTGTGTGTGAGGGGGGGTCACTATCTACCTCCTTCACACTAAGGTCTTAAGGGGTGGGGGTCCACTATGTATCTCATTCACACTAAGGTATTGGGTGGGGGGGGGGGGGGTTTCCACTATCTTCCTCATTCACATTAAGCTTTGGTGGGGTGGGGGGCATCAAAATCATTTTAAGGACATAAACAAAAATCTTTTATTTCTTTGATTCATACTTAAAAATTAATCAAGGAACTTTTTGCAGTGTAAGTAGATGTTTCTTCTTAAGGTTTCAGAGCTGTTTCAGAGCTCTTTGTCAGAAAAATATAAAGTGTATTGATTCATATTTGACCAGACTTTATGATTAGTGAAGCCATATTATGACCAAGATATTTTAAATGAAAATGTTGTGAAAAAAACAGGACCTATTGATGTAGGAGAAATTTTGGTAAATGACAGAGAGCAAAAAATCATTTCTTATTTCACTTCAGATACAGAATTACATCATGAATACCAGTTGTTTAGAATATCCTTTATAACTTTGAAATATTATGAAAATTTTGTACAGTTTTCTTACTGGTAGATAGGCTTACTCCTGGGTCATGGTGGACTTTTAAATATTTAGTTTTTAAGTCATTTCCTATAGTATAGATATAAACTGTCTTTGTAATAACATGTGAGATTGGTTTGCTTTAGTTTTCAGTTATTCTTTATTCTCTGTTTACAGTAAGTGAGTGTCCTGTCATTTTGAAGTGTATTGCATTTATAGCCTTTGATAGGAGAGAGTGAGTGTTCCCTGATAATTACTGAATGTATCAGATTGTCTCATTTTCTGTGAAAGCTGTTCTGCTTCGTCATAAACTGCCTGCTGTGCTTGTGATGTTGAGGTAATTATGTATTGATTCCTTATACAGCCATGGTGCTCACTATTCTATTGAACATTTCCATCTTGTTTTGAATTGATGGCCTATTTTATCCATATATAGAACTAGTTGAGAACAGGGAGTGACTGTTCCTCATAGTATTATGGAATGTAGAGGAATAATTTTCTGAGCCAGATGTAGAAACTTGCCTCAGTCTAGAAACTTTGTTTTTGAAAACATATGCCATTATGCAGTGAAATACATTTTTTATTAATCTTTAAAAAGATATTGTGTAGAAAGTTACGTGCTGTTGATACAATATGCCTCTTCTAGAACAGTATCGTCACGTACAGTTACTTCACTGAGTATGATACCTCAAGTTTGAATACCATTTAACTGCTGAAAATGACTTCAAAATTCAAAGCATGCAAATTACATGTAGTATCCTTACCAACACTGTTGTTAAACATGTCACATGGTTTCACTGGTCAAGTAAATGTGATAAAAAATATAAAAAAATGTACAAGTTTTTAAGTGATGTTGAAAATTATTTGACAGTGTGTTACCATGGTGACTGTTTGCTTTAAAAAAGAATTCCTTAAAATTCATGTCTGAATACAGTGTATCTTTATTCTTTTGTGTTTTAATACAATTAAATGTCAGTTGGTTTTTTGTTTTTGTTTTGTTGTTTTAATCTCTGAAAGGACACATTTAGTTATTCAAACCATCTGTCTGACTGAGCTGAAAATGGATACTTAGGTGGCTAACAGTAAGAAACAGTTAATCTATTTGATGTCATTCATTCTGTTAGCTCTTGGGTACCTGTAATAAATCCTCTTTTGTTGTTAAAAAAACCATGGGGCATGTTATTTTGTATCCCTTCATATCACTTGAACACATTGAAGTATTTTGAAATTCCTTCCTAGAAGTATTCAGAATAGTCACATGGTGGAATATCTTTTTTCCAAGGTCAAGATCACATATCTCTCAGATGAACAAATACTTAAATCCCGCATATATAGCTGATAGCTTTATGCCTGCTCCATATTTCTTGAACACCTTGAGGGAATTTGAAATATCTTTATTGAAGTAATCAGAATAGTTAGAAGATAGTCAGAATATATGGTTTGGTTGACTCTTTCCAAGGTCAAGGTCACACATGAGATAAAAGGTTGTGTCCTTTCCCTGTTTAGTGCAGGGGCGTAGCAAGGGTTTTTGAAGGTGAACGCAGAATCGTAGGGGGGTCCGGGGGCATGCTCCCCCGGAATTTTTTTTTTTCTGTAGATCGACTCAGGAGCGTTTTGGCGGGTTTTTGGCATGAAATAAGTCATATTTTTCACCAATTTTACTCCACTTTTGTTTTACTTTTTCTCATGGAACATCTACTAACAACTATTCAAAAAGATTTTCTGGACCAATGTGTACGCAGCTGCGTATTTTGCGTACTGGTAGCTACGCGCCTGTAGTGTCTTTATATCTTTTGAACATTTTGAAGGATTTGGACATTTCTTTGCAGAAATATTCAGTATAGCCAGCCAAGATAAAAGGCCAGTGTAAAAAGCATTCACATAGTTTGTGATTGGGTTGTGGTTATATAATCTGGTTTTAGATTAGGATAGAAATCTATTGTATTTCCTCCAATACAGATCAAGCCATTTAAATGTTTCCTAGGACAAGGCTAATAAAGAACCAGGTCCTGTAGTAGAGAGCTCAACATGTGTATGGCATTGCCATTTAAAGATACTTGTTTTCAACAACAATGGACAATATCTGTTAATAAAACATGGAAGATTATGGTAGGCACACTGGTTTTTTTTTTGCCTTATCTGCTAAAACTTTCTGTTTTGACATAATTGTATGCTTTTATTTATGTAAATAAGGTGATTAAGAATTTTAAATAATAACTCTTACATTCTTCCTGATAAACAGAAGACAAAGTGTAGCATGATAATGAAGGAGAGCAAGACAACTGTAACAGGAAACCTCATGGTATTACGTAATTACTGGCTGAGAATCTATTGAATGTAAGCTTGTATTACATTACTTAGCTGAGAATACATTAATTGTAAGCTTGTATTACATTACTGAACTGAGAATCCGTTGATTGTAAGCTTGAATTACATTACTGAACTGAGAATCATTGGTAATTGTAAGCTTGTATCACATTACTTAGCTTAGAATCCATTGATTGTATACTTGTATTACATTACTTCACTAAGAATCCATTGATTGTATACTTGTATTACATTACTTTGCTGAGAATCCATTGATTTTAAGGTTGTATTTCATTATTTAGCTGAGAATTCATTGATTGTAAGCTTGTATTACATTACTTAGCTTAGAATCCATTGATTGTATACTTGTATTACATTACTTCACTAAGAATCCATTGATTGTATACTTGTATTACATTACTTCACTAAGAATCCATTGATTGTATACTTGTATTACATTACTTCACTAAGAATCCATTGATTGTATACTTGTATTACATTACTTTGCTGAGAATTCATTGATTGTAAGCTTGTATTACATTACTTGGCTGAGAATCCATTGATAATTGTTAGCTTGTATCACATAACTTTGCTGAGAGTACATTGATGATTGTAAGCTTGTATAACATTACTGACCTGAGAGTACATTGATGATTGTAAGCTTATATTACATAACTTAGCTGAGAATCAATTGATTGTAAGCTTCTATTTCATTACTTGGCATAGAATCCATTGATTGTAAGCTTGAATTACATTACTTACCTGAGAATCCATTGATTGTAAGCTTCTGACATTGTAAATGTATGTAACATTTGTTATATTGAAGTTAAGGATCTGTTATGTAACAGTAAATGAAAGAAATTGATTGTTCTCACAAAAGATGTACCAGCTGGCTTGGTGTCATTTCCTTATATATGTGTCTATTTAGCTTCTACTGTAGAGTATATTCTGCTGGAATGCTTATATAGCCTCCCATATCTCTGTTTTTCTGTGTGTCATTGTGAAATATGATTGTACAATGTAAACTGCCTTTTAACTGTTGTGATGACCATATTGTAAGTGCAACTTGTACCTCTACTGAGTGTAGACCTTCACAGACTGTGACATGAACTGTGCTAATTATCAGCTTAGTTATTGCTGGAATAATCTTGTCAGTCTAATCTTTGTATTGATCAAGTCTTCAGTCTGCTATTTAAAGCTCTGAATTGTTTAAATGGGAACTCTGAAGTCTGTTATAAAATGAAAATGTGCTGATGGAAGATTATAGAGAACTGTTATTGATCAGGCATAATTCTGTACAGAGAGTGCTAATAGGAGCATTGTGGTCGTCAGCATCATCAACAAAAAATATAAAAATAGATAGTACTACTTTAAGGCACAAAGTCCTTTTATGGGATTATTGATGATGTGTGTATACATTGTGAGTTTCATATGGTATTTTATTGTGGCAGGTTAAAAATGTGCTGACAGCATTTAGCAAAGCTATTTTTATAAATATTGATGACATTGTTTTGCCAGACTGCTTATAAACATTTTTTTTAAAATGGCTTCAGCCTGTTTGTTTAGCATACTGATCGTTCAAATTGATTTTTTTTAAACTACAGAATGTGCCTGGATCATAAATTACAATGTTGTTCTTTTTGTTGTTTGACTTAATTTCATTGAGTGCTTCTTTTCATGCAAACATAGAAACATAGTTTTGCTACAGATGTGTTTGAATCTTCCCACAGGAGATAATGTTAGCCTTTACTCAAGAAGTGTTTTAGGATCTAAGAGCATTATGTTAGTTGTAAGTATCTGTTTTGTTTCTTGAGATCTCTTGTTTAGTTGACATGCATGAATGGGTTGACATATCATCACATTAGTTTTGTTATTAGATTTTTTTTTGGCAGAAAATATATTTCCTGCTAAAATCCAGAGTTGTTTTATTAACCTAGATAGGTAAACTTCAAATATTTGTAGAATAAAAAGCTTTTTAGATACAGTATCATTATTGTCATGATTTTAACTACTTGAAATTTTGGTTTTCAATTGTATGTATGAATATTATGTTGAGAAAGATGAAATGGCTTCTTAAGGCAAGAGATTGTCCAGTGCAGGTGGCCTTTCAGTTTAATTGATATTTTTTCATTGTTTTACTTCACAGCTTTGTATAATTATGGACATTAGGAAGTGCTAGATAGAGAAGACTAATGCTAGATCTATGTTAACCTGAGTATGAAGAGCTCAGTGTATTTTCAGGGTGAACTGAAATAATGTCCTCAGTTTTCAGGGTGAACTGAAATAGTCCTCAGTTTTCAGGGTGAAGTGAAATATTGTCCTCAGTTTTCAGGGTGAAGTGAAATAATGTCCTCAGTTTTCAGGGTGAAGTGAAATAATGTCCTCAGTTTTCAGGGTGAAGTGAAATAATGTCCTCAGTTTTCAGGGTGAACTGAAATAGTGTCCTCAGTTTTCAGGGTGAACTGAAATAGTCCTCAGTTTTCAGGGTGAACTGAAATAATTTCCTGATTGTCCTCAGTTTCTCACATTTGGTTTATTTGTCCTCAACAGACCACACAGTTTTCCAAATTCTTATTCTGTTTTTTTTTTATATAGATATACTGACTGTCTGAACAAACCTCAGACAAAAGCTAGAATCTGCATCCGTGGTCAGTACCATGGTGAGGTCATTAGCCATTAGGGACATTTAAAGGAAAGCCATGCTGAAATACTGTACATACCTGTCTTAATGGAACTTTGCTAGTCTGATTCTATAGACTCTAATTTGGATTCATTTCTATACAGATTTCTAAGTTACGTAAAACAAACTAAAAAAAGCACTTAATAATTTATCAGTATTGTCCAAATTATTAGCATCTTTCCTATTCTAAGCTTGCATGATTACTTGAATTTTTTTTTTAAAAAAAAAGGAATATTTTATTTGAATTTGATAAGATAAAAAAAGTTCTCTACTGATAAAACTGAGAAGGAAATACCTTGGTTTAAAATAAACCAAAAAAAAATGACTAATGCATTGTTTGTGTACTTAAAACCCAGGACCTGCCAGAAAATATACACAGTACACCCAGTTCTTTTAGATATGCATGTTTTCTTCTATTATTTTGTCTTACTGACTTTTCGCTATCAGGTAATCAGGTGCTAATCCATTGCAGTATTGCTATTTATTATTCATCATTGTTATCAATTAATTTTGATGGTGGAGGTTATGTTGCTTGAAGTAATTATTATGGCAAGATTTAAGTTCTCATCATGAAAATTAAATAAGTATATATTAATAGCATAAAAAAAGAGAAATTTATTACAAGATGTCCAATTTGTTGGTCATTTCAAAGGTAATATAAGTAAAATGATAAGCGGTAAATATGGAACAAAGTTCGTAAGAGGTATGGACTGCAGGTCAGGGTGATACTTAGGGGCAGTGAAAATGTTACTGAATAAAATATCATAGAAATCTGACTTGAACATCTGTCTCTTCTCAAAGTTGAAAGATGTGTTGTATTTGTGCTTTCTTGTTGCCCTTCATGTCTGAGTATTGTAATAAGTTGCTAATTAATTGCAGTTTTGCTTTCTGGATGCCTGTTATATCTGGATGGATGGCACATGTTTATTCTTGCTTTCTGGATGCCTGTTATGCCAGGGTGGATGGCACATGTTTATTCTTGCTTTCTAGATGCCTGTTATGTCAGGGTGGATGGCACATGTTTATTCTTGCTTTCTAGATGCCTGTTATGTCAGGGTGGATGGCACATGTTTATTCTTGCTTTCTAGATGCCTGTTATGTCAGGGTGGATGGCACATGTTTATTCTTGCTTTCTGGATGCCTGTTATGTCAGGGTGGATGGCACATGTTTATTCTTGCTTTCTAGATGCCTGTTATGTCAGGGTGGATGGCACATGTTTTCTTGCTTTCTGGAAGCTTGTTATGTCTGAATAGATTTTACATGGTTTTTTGTTTCCTTGATGTCTAATTTGTCTTGATGGATTTCACATGATTTCTTGCTTTCTGGATGCCTGTTATGTCTGCATAGAATGATGTCACTTGTTTTTTCTAGCTTTCTGGATGCCTGTTATGTCTGGATGGATGTCACTTGTTTTTTCTAGCTTTCTGGATGCCTGTTACATGTATGTCTGGATGGATGTCACTTGTTTTTTCTTGCTTTTTTGATGCCTGTTATGTCTGGATGGATGTCACTTGTTTTTTCTTGCTTTCTTGATGCCTGTTATGTCTGGATGGATGTCACTTGTTTTTTCTTGCTTTCTTGTAACATTGCCTGTTATGTCTGAATGGATGTCACAGGGTTTTTCCTTCCTTTCTAGATGGATTTCACTTGTTTTTTCTAGCTTTCTTGTTGCCTGTTATGTCTGAATAGATGTCACAGGGTTTTTCCTTCCTTTCTGGATGAATGTCACTTGTTTTTTCTTGCTTTCTTGTTGCCTGTTATGTCTGAATGGATGTCACAGGGTTTTCCCTACTTTCTGGATGGATGTCACTTGTTTTTCTACCTTTCTGGCCTGTTATGTCTGGATGGATGTCACTTGTTTTTTCTAGCTTTCTGGATGCCTGTTATGTCTGGATGGATGTCACTTGTTTTTTCTAGCTTTCTTGTTGCCTGTTATGTCTGGATGGATGTCACTTGTTTTTTCTTGCTTTCTTGTTGCCTGTTATGTCTGAATGGATGTCACAGGGTTTTTCCTTCATTTCTGGATGGATGTTATATGTTGTTTTCTTCCTTTCTGTGTAGTCTGGATATGACACACTTCTCCTCCTCACATGGATGATTTTTAATGACAAAGTTTAGGTAGAATGCTGCTTTGAGTTTTGTTGCATTTCGTCATAGTGTAATGGTTGACTGAGGTACATATGTATGGGCCTTAATTTGTCCTTTGGGCAAGAAAAATGATACTTCATAATTATATTCATCTTTTGTAATTCAAAGTAATCATAATGAATTTGGAAATAAAAACAGGAGACATTGTTTTTCTTTATAAAAAGTCTTTAAGTCCTTTAAATTTCTGTGACCATGTTCTTTAGTAGAGGTTAATTGAATGATATACAGCTGTTTAGCTGTAGAATCTTCTGTTAACTGGTTGTTATTGTACTGCCTGTGTTTATCTTTGGAAGATTTATTCTGTTTTATTGAATTTAATAACTTAATAATTCTGACCTGATTAAACGTCTCATTGATTCCCTGAATGTTGACTCTCCATACAAATGCTTGATAATTTCCTAGGGCTGGTTGTAGTGAATCAGCAGAAACTGAATACAGATATTGATATGAATAACGGAATTTTTTTCTAGTTAAATGTCAGAAATGAGACTTCTATTTAATATTCTTACATACAGCATTTTATATAGCTTGCTACTTATTTTGTCATAATTTCAGTGAAAACCAGAAAGTACTCACTTGGTAAAAGTCAAATACATAGTCATAAACATAATTTTGTGCTTCTGTATGACTCAAAACCAGAAAACAAATGTCATGTTATAAGCAGGATTCAAACCCATGACTCTCAGTTAAGTCAAATGCCAAGGAATGAGCTAACCCAATCTGCCATGGTGGCTTTGTTTTATTAGCACCCTTAATTTATAATTTAACAGTTAGTCTCTAGCCCATCACCTGCAGGGTAAAGTATATTCTGATGAAAATATGATGAACTATTCTGATATGTTTCCATGACAAAAAATAAGTCAGTTACCTAGTTTTGAAGTGTTCTACACAAAATACAAGTAACATTTCTTAATGTATAAACATTCCTTTTTTGTGCATTGGCAAATGTTTCGCAGGTCATTAACTTAAAAAGCATATTTATTGTTTTTAAAGGCTTCATCCAGAGTTTATTCTGTTCTATTAAGTACTATTCAACAACATTTCAGTATTTATTGAAGATTAGCAAGTTTCATTTACAATACTAAGACCTACACCTGATTTATTTTAAGGAAAGGGCTATATAGGGAATCACCTTGTCTGGTCCTGTCATGTCGCCCTTCAGTTCTGATTGTTTAGTCAGAATATCTTTAGAATCAGGGTGGTATTTACTCAAAATTTTAAATATATGTGATGGTGTCATAGTAGCCATGTTCATTATACTTCCACAGTACTTGATAACTCTTGACATCAGTTTTGTCATAACTATGCCCCTTTATATATCCCCGAAGGGAGGCATATGATTTTTTAACTGTCAGTCCGTCTGTCAGTCCTTCTGTCCGAAAACTTTAATATTGGCCATAACTTCCATATAAGTGAGTGGATTTACTTCATACTTTGACACAACACCCCTTTGGACAAGACCTTTTACTGACCTATATTTTGTTTGACCTTGACCCCTGATTGACCTTTACCTTGAAGATCCAGTTGTCGAAAGACTTAAACATTGGCAATAACTTCCTTATAAGTGAGTGGATTTACTTCATAATTGGACACAACACCCCTTTAGACAAGGCTTTCCCACTGACCTATACTTATTTGACATTGACCCCTGAATGACCTTCACCTTGAAGATCCAATTGTCCAAAAACTAACATTGCCCATAACTTCCTTATTAGTAAGTGGATTTACTTCATACTTGGACACAACACCCCCTTGGACAAGACCTTCCCACTGACCTATACTTAATTGACCTTGACCTCTGAATATCCAATTGTTCAAAAACTAATATTTGGCCATAACTTCCAAATTAGTAAGTGAATGTAGTTCATACTTAAACACAACACCTCTTTGGACAAGACCTTCCCACTGACCTATATTTGTTTGACCTAGGCCCCTGAGTGACTTTCACCTTGAAGATCCAATTGTCCAAAAACTTTAACATTGCCCATTACTTCCTTATTAGTAAGTGGATTTAGTTCATACTTGGACACAACCCCCTTTGGATAAGACCTTCCCACTGACCTATATTTATTTGACCTTGACCCTTGAAAGACTGGTTCTCAGCTCAAAGGTCAAAGCACCACTTTCGGGGGCATTGTCATCTTACAGAGACAGTTCTTGTTTGCACAGGTATTATCCTACATTGGTATGCCTCTCAATACTGTTGAACATCTTGTATAAGATCCTGACTTAAAAAACCTTTTTTGTCATTCCTGCCACTTTTGCATCGAGTGCATGTTTTGACAACAGGGCATCTGGAAATCAAGCCTTGTTCAAATTATTTGTTTTTGCTTAATCCAAAGAACCTAAGAATTAAAGTGAAAGTGCATTTGTAGCACCATAAGAAAGTCTATAACAAGTTCTGTAACTCTGTCCTATATTTTGATACAATTTCTTCCATTTGGGGACATTGAAATTATTGGAAATTTGTCCCATCCCAAAGTGCTTTTCTATCTCATCTTGGAAACCCTTGCAGTGTTGTTTACTTGAAACTGATAAGATGTTTTTAGACTTTTTAAGAGATGTTCTTAATTACATTGTATTTACTTGAATGGAAAAGTCCTAGAAACAATCATCTCAAAATAGCTATCCATTAGTCTGACTATCCTCAACAGAAGAGTTAGTTAGTACACATCCACCATAAAAGGCTTAAAAGTCTTGTAAGCAAGTCGTCTTTGTTCAAAGGCAAATTTCTTCAGTTTTTTTTTTTTTATTGTGGTCATAATAAAAGCGGTCTTTATTCACAAGTTGAAACTAACATTTAATACATCAGTCATCTTTTTCTGCTTTCAGGTTGATGTAACATGTAAGCAAAGATATATTTTGGTGTTGGCACTGTTGCCTTGGTGATAATGGAGATCCCAGTCAGCCTAGCAGTGTCCAACCCACAACCACTCCCCTCTGAAGGTACAGTATACTGCTTAAACAAGACTTAAAAAACTTTCATTAATTTTATTCATGTTTACTCATGCTTGCTTATTTAATAGATGCTTTCATCAAGAAGCAGACAATACGAGTTGGAGACATTGAGAGAGAGAGAGAATTAACTCTTCTGTACTTCATGTAGATCAATATTTGAACAACTTTTCCAGCCTTTTACCTCACCAAAATGATAGATAGTCTCCCATTGGGGACCCGAGCAAACAGAATGCTTTTACTGATATTGATTTTAATACTTGATGTTTTCAGAAGCTGTCACACTATCATTTTCACATGAAAACAATAGTTTTTATGATTTTCTTTTTTTCTGTTAAATTATACACTTTCTGTACTTGTTATAAAAAGCAGGACAGAAACTTTATTTTACTTTTTGACAGTCAGTTTGGCATAAAATGCCAGATATTTAGTTGGTTACGTTAATGCTAAAAATGATATAAATTCTTTATTTAAAGACGTACCTCATTTGTTACCAATGATATGTTTAATCTTTCCAGTTAACAATTCTTTAAAGTTTTATAACAGTAATGGTAGCAAGTCAAAATTATTTAAGGTAACGGTAATATAAATGTAAAAAAAAAAACATCTTTTTTCTTCTCGAAGCTGTTTAGTTCTAAATTATGTTACCTGTAGGAATATTCTTTTTATTGAAAAAAAAATCAGGTTAAGTTGAATGCTGCAGATTTGGGTAATATATTCAGTAATGCTTTTTTTTGTCGATATTTTACAAATTGTAAAGTCAGGATTTTCTGTTGAAAATGCTTCCTTCCAAATATTGTTGTTTAATGAGTCAGAATCTAATTTGTTGGTTAGACAATTTTGTTTATTTGTTGAAAACACAAGGTGGAGACAGTCACTATCAACATTTAAGTAGTAATCCTATGTCAACTTCATTATGCCCCCATCGAAGATGAGGGGGCATGTAGTTTTGCAAATGTCAGTCGGTCGGCAGACACTTTGGTTTCGGATAAATATCTAGAGAACCCTTGGACCCACCTTCCTTAGACTTGGTTTATATGTTCAAGACCAGTTGATGATCAGTAGTTTTTCAGGTCACCAGATCAAAGGTCAAGGTCTCAGTGACCTTGAATAGCAAATTGATTTCCAAACAATAACTATAGAACCCTTGGTTCCAGATTGTTTAATCTTAGTATGTAGGTTGGTCATGACTAGTAGATGACCCCTAAAGTTTTTCAGGTCACCAGGTCAAAGGTCAAGGTCATAGTGAGCTTGAAAGCAGAACGGTTTTAGATCAAAAATATAGAAGGCTTGGTCCCAGGTTCTTCTTATTTAGTTTGTAGGTTGGTAATGACCAGTAAATGACATCAATAGTTTTTAACGTCACCAGGTCAAAGGTCAAGGTCACAGTGATCTTGAATAGCAAAACAGTTTCAGATCAATAACTTTAGAACCCTTGGTCCCAGGTTGTTCAAATTTAGCATATAGGTTGGTCATGACAAGTAAATGACCCCTATAGTTTTTTCATGTTGCCAGGTCATAGGTCAAGGTCAGAGTGACTTTGAACAGCAAAACAGTTTCCAATCAATAACTATAGAACAATTTGTTCCAGGTTGTTGAGACTTAGTTAATAGGTTGGTCATGACTAGTAGATGACCCATATGGTTTTTCAGTTCACCAGGTCAAATACCAAGGTCATAGTAACCTTGAAAAGCAAAATGATTTCCAATTAATAAATGTCGAATGCTTGGGCTCAGGTTCCTCAAACTTGGTATATAGGTTGGCCATAACCAATAGATAACCACTATAGTTTTTCAGATCAAAGGTCAAGGTCACAGTGACATTTTATAGCAAAATAGTGTCCAGTCATTTACTATAGAGTCCAGCTCCTCAAAACTTCATAGGTATGTTGGTCATGACAATTAGATGTCCCCTGTAGTTTTTAGGTTTATTAGGTCATATTAGATCAAAGTCACAGTAACCTTGAAAAACAAAAACAGTTTCTGCTGAATGTCTAGGGAATCCTTGGACCCAGGTTCGTCAGACTTAGTATGCAGGTTTGTCATGGTCAGTAGATAACAACTATCGTTTTTCATGTCATTGGGTCCAAGGTCAAGGGTCACAGTGACCTTGAAAAGGAAATTGGTTTCCGATGAATAAGTGTTGAATGCTTGGGCCCATGTTCCTCAAACTTTGTATATAAGTTATTCATTACTTGTAGATGAGCCCTTTAGTTTTTCAGGTCACAAGGTCAAAGGCTATGGTCACAGTGTCCTTGAATAGCAAAATGGTTTCTAATCAATAACTATAGAATGCTTCTCCCAGCTCCTCAAAACTTCATGGCTGCCTCTAGGGATAAGGTGCTGTGGGGGCATATATGTTTTACAAACATCTCTTGTTTTAAATTTTACAAAGGAAAAATGTTAGAACATTATTTAGCAATCAGCAGCCTGGTAACAAGGACATGTAAACCATAGTTCTAAGCATCTAATAGTGTTTTCTAAAATTTGGTTTGATGCATTTTGAATGGTTTGTTTTTTTTCCATCAGGATCAGGGAAAAGGGATAATTAAATGCTATGGTCTATTGAGACTGTGAAGAGACAAGTAATAATTTGCTTACTTGATGTACCATTATTGATCTTCAGTATTCATCGTCTCAAAACTCTCCCAAGAAATGAACTGACTGATGCAGTAATATCAGAGAAAACTGTATTGATAATGTTTTTGTGTATTCGTCAGTTTATTAATTTTTGGCTTGAAAGTGTCATTTTGATTCTTTGGAATTCATTCTTATAAACTTTCAGCAGCTTCAGATAAACAACCTGTAGGCATGTAAGGCAGACTTCCTTGATTCTTTTTAATTTGCCTTTAGATCCACTTTTTGAAGAAAAAAGGTTGAGCTATTGTTATGACCCTCTTGTGGGCATTGGTGTCTGCAATGTTTAACCTTTTTGTTAAGGTCCATTTCTCATAAACTATAAAAGCTATTTGCTTCATTATCATATTTAGAATAGATGTTCACTATCAAAATGTGACAACATTTCAAAAGGGCAGATAATTATATCCCTCAAATTTATTTTTTTCAAAGTTATGCCCCTTTTTTGACTTAGAATTTCTTGGCTAAACTTTTTTGTTAATGTCCATTTCTCAAAAAAGTGTCAAAGATATTTCATACAAACATGGAATACTTGATCACCAGCAAGACCCCAACAAAGATTGTTGGTACCCATGTCCCTGTGGTCAAACTTAGCTACACCCCAGGGGTAATTAATTTTGCTTAGACTTACATAGACCAAGAAATTGTAGAAATAAACTATATACTTACATGGGATGGGTAGGTACTCTTTTTCCCTCCCACTTCCTTCTTCCCCCCCCCCCCAAAAAAAAAAAGAAGAAGAAAAAATCTTACAGGAGTAGTACTGTTGTACTTGTCCTGCCCCACTCAGATTTTGTTTTACTTGGGCCTCTTGTTTCACTTATCCAATACTTGTGTTTTTATTTTATAATCAGCCTAATGAGATATTTTCTTACAATCAAAGTCTGTATGAGATGTTAACAGAATAACTACTGTGGGTATCTGACAATGACAATGTTTTTGAATACTGTTACAATTCACAGGAAAAATCAAGTTAGCAAAATTGTTGATTGATTTTTGTTTCTGTTTGAGACAAAAATGTAATGAAAAAAATCTCTTTTAGCTGTTGAACGGGGCTGTTGTAATTAAAAGCAATTAGTTGATTGCCCTATAAGGCTTTTCCTGCTTAATCCAGTGATGAGTCTGACATTGTACGCCAATATATAAAATGGAGGTTGTCTCAAATTTGCCATTTGAAGCCAGAAGTGTATTTTTAATTTTTTCTTTGAACTTTTATCAAGCTACGTTTTCTGACAAATGGAGAGATTCAAAATTAATTAGCATGATTTCATTTTTTGAATTTGAAGAAAAAGTCAATTGCTTTTGATGAGCAAAACAGTCACACTTAAAAAAGCTTGAAAGTTGCTTTTTAGTCGACTGGGAAATGTTGGGTTTCTGAAAACAGTGACACATGCTTGTCTTTTAAAACATATTTTACCAGGTATTGTTTCAAATTGCTGCATAAGTCATATACCAGTACTACTTGGTATGATTATCGTAAGAAGTCACTTCAGCATGTACAGAAATTCTAAACTGTTTTACATTTGTAGAAACTTCCAGTCTTACGATTGGGTCATATGTTGATAGTAGGGTGATTATTCCATGCAGTTGTAAAATTTTATGGAAGGAAGTATAATATTTATAAATAATTTTATCTGTGATCAAAAAAGTAACTGAAAAAGATAAAAGGAAGGACAGCAGAAGTTCTGTTTGTTGAACAAAATGTTTCTTAACATAGTGAAACAGGCTGTATTTTTATCATGTGTTAGAAAACATTCCATCAGTAAACATCATTCATTCTTTTTTTCATAACCTCTAAACAACAACAGCAAAAAAATATGAGACAGCCCCTATTTATACATCATCATCTAATGTGTAATTCATCAACCGGAAAGGCTAGAAATGCCTATTATCACATATCAATAGCCATCAATGTTGTTTTAGCATTGACCAGTCAGAGAGTGACTGTGGATGCTTTCAAGATGATTAACGAATTCCAGAGAGGCTTAACATGTGAAAAAAATCTAATATTTGCATGCTCAGCAAAAACTGGTTGCCCATATAAAAGCAGCCACTAGTTCTATCAGGATACCATTGTTTGCATGTTTTGTTGAGCAGTACAAGAGGGAGACATAGGGTGAAAACTTACAAGCTTTGATACAAACATTGCTTGATTTACAGGGCTGATGATATATCACTCAGTGTTTTCGACATATAAGTTCAATTTGAAATGATACTGTTATGAATAACTCCGAGATAAAATCATTTTTTGCCTACTATAGAAGGCAAATTAACATTGTACTGGCTTGCAAAAAAAGCAAAAAAACCCAATATATAATGTAAGTTTACAAAAAATATAGTGAAACAGTCAAAACCTTAGTGAAGAAGTCAAAGTAGATTGAAATTATTGCATATCATGAAAACTTCCTTTGGTTCCTAACTTACTTCTCATGATTTTACAAGAAAAATTAGGAATAAAAACATGGGTCTGATTCAAAGAATCTTCAGTTATATTTATACCCCTAAACGAAGTTTATGGGTATATAGGAGTCACCTGGTGGTTGGTCGGTCGGTCTGTTGCAATTTCCTTGTCCGGAGTATAACTTGAAAACTAATGGTTTGAATTCAATGCAACTTCGTACAATGGTCAAGCACAATGACAGGAAGTGTAGTGTACAAGAGCTATAACTCCTTCTTCAGTATTTGCAGACTTATTTCCCTTTGTTAGTTTTCCTTGTCCGGAGCATAACTTGAAAAGTAATAGTTGGAATTCAAAGCAACTTCATACAGTGGTCAAGCACAACAAGAGGAAATGCAGTGTACAACAGCTATAACTCTATCTTCACAATTTGCACAGTTATTGCCCTTTGTTGGTTTTCCTCGAAAAGTAATGGTTGGAATTCAATGCAACTTCATACAGTGGTCAACCACAGTGAAAGGAAATGCAGTGTACAAGAACCACAACTATTTTTAATTGCCTACAACCATAAATCTATTTCAATTCTTTTACAAAGCATCCTGTTACTAATAACTTCCTCAGTTCCAAAGCAGTCTTGCAGGGGTATTAATCACATTTAGTGATAGCTCTAGTTTAACTTATCATTATGTTGTCACACATTTTAGATTTTTTTACAGAAAACATTCCAAGAAATGTCCAGTTACCAAAGCAGCTAGAGTCAGTGAAAGCAGCCCAAGTGCTTCCTGTGTCACGGCATCGCTGGAATACAAATGAGGTCTGTATGTCAGTGCAAAGAAAACAGGAATAGGGAAAACAATAAAATAAGAAGTCTGCTTTCAAGAACAGGTTACAGGGATATAAATTTTCTTATAATTTACTTCTTAGCTTATCAAATGGCATGCTGTGTAACTCATTGAAAAGAGGTTAATAACCTTTACTAGTGTTGGCTTTATTAGGTAGAAAAGACTGTTATTTTATATATATATATATTATATTTAACAGGTCAACCACTTGCACTTAACACTTTGATGTCTCCTTAAGAAAATACTGTGGAGCTAGACTGACCTTATGTCACTATGTTTACCTGTGCTTAGACCAGTGTTAAGTGTCTTTCTGCTGCTGAAAATGCTGGTTGTCCTCGTTAAAATTTCCCATTATTAAAGAGAAAAATGTATTAAATTGCTAAATTTGAAGAATCTCTATATGTGACATTGCAATAGCTATATCTGTTAAAACAATTTAGTTATGCTTTCAGAGAATATTACCTTAACTTGAACTCATTTTGATAACTTTCAGGAAATTGCAAGCATTTTACTGGCATTTTCCCACCATTCTGACTGGCAGAATCATGAGGTCAAGCAGCGGCCCCCTAGTGGTTGTATGTTCTTGTTCAACCGGAATGCTGTGCGTTACCGGAAAGATGGCTACTGCTGGAAGAAAAGAAAGGATGGAAAAACTATACGAGAAGATCACATGAAACTTAAAGTTCAGGGTTTAGAAGTATGTATCATTCACTTTTCAATACTTTTAAATATTAGAAAATGGAAAACTGAAAAATAACTTACCTCCCGTGGAACTAGATGTTCAAATTTTGAAGTTGTGTATCAGATTATCTTCAAAGAAACTGTATTTTATCCAGACAAAATGCATAGCAACCTATGCTTTAGGTAAAAGAAATGTGTAGATTGTGACGGAAACTTTTTTTTTTTTTTTTCAAAAAAACAGGAGTGCTTTATGAAGATCTTCTGTTGACAAGTGATTATTCATATTGAATCTCAGTTTGTCTGATATGAAGTTTGCTATGAATATGATTGTGTGAATATTTCAGTGCATCTATGGATCGTATGTACACTCAGCTATACTCCCCACATTTCACAGACGCTGTTACTGGCTCCTTCAAGTATGTATTGTATTTGTTAAGCTTATATTATGATTATACTCAGTGGAATGTTATCAATGATTTTTTTTAAATATATATGTATATCATTAGATGAGGAAAATTTAAAATTCTGCATATATATTTTTCATAAATGTACAAGAGGGATTTTTTTTCTGAAAAGCATTGTCAAGAAAAACATTTTGAGTAAATGTATATCTTAGATTTGACAATTCAGATTTCAGAGTGCTAAAATAATCTCTCTGCATGTGTATACATGTTCTCTATTTGAAGAATCCAGACATTGTGCTTGTTCATTACCTCAATGTTCCATATCCCAACAACACAAAGCTTAGCATTCCTGTCATGAACATCGCCATGGAGAAAAAAGAATGGACCAAGGAGGAACTTGTTGAACAACTCAAGCCTATGTGTAAGTATAAACTTGTTCAATGTCTTAATGTGTTGTCCTTAATTATCTTATGAAGTTTTTTAATAAGGAGAAGAAACTTCTCAGGATTAAAATCTGTTTTTCAGTTTATTGAAAGTTGTTTGACCAATTTACATTCAGAGAAACAGTATTTTGTCCAATTGAAAAGCATAGCAACTTTTACTGTAGGTAAAATAGATGAGTAAAGCTGAAAACTTTAGTTTTAACTAAAAACTTCAAATGTCATTGCTCAGATGCTATGAAGCAGTTTTCCAGTACACTTCAAGAGTACTGTTGGTGGTCTTACGAACATGAAAGTCCGTAACAGAAAGAATCAATGCATCTTAGGATACACAACCCAGAGTGGGATTCAGACTCCGATCTTAGAGCATCAAAGACAATACTCTGACCACTGAGCCAAAGAATCAGTTCCCTGGCGCAGTTGTCAGAGGTTGTATTTATACAATTATAGAAATGTATGCACTAGGCCATAACAGTGGTGACAGAGGTGTTATAATGCATACTCTTCTCAAATGGTTTGATTTCTTTTAAAACATTGCATCAGTTTTTTAGACTGTTTGCAGGATTTCACAACAAAAGTATTAAAAGTTATAATATAAAACACAAAAATTATTTTAATGATCAGAAAGAATTGCATGTCAGTGATCAGAATTGTCTAGTCAGGTCTTTTATATGATTTCTGCAAATTCAAGACTTTTCAAATCAAAATACTCTGAAAATGCCAGTGTCAGGTACAGCAGATATATAATGGTATAAAGTATTCCAGTCTGTGCATTGACATAATGTTTCTGTGTTAAACACCACCTGTGTACACTTGAGAATGATGATTAAAATGCTTTATAAGTATTTTTATATGCCTGAAAGAGCATATTTATTATGTTATGGTCCTGGGCGTCATTCTGTTAGCAATTTGGTTTCTGGAGGATAACTTTAGTAACTCTTTGGTCTGCAGTCTTTTAACTTCATATGATTATTGCTCACATTTGAGTGGATTACCCCTATTGATTTTGGAGTCAGTAGCTCAAAGGTCAAGGTCACAGTGACCTTAACATTGAAAACAATTCCCGCCATGTAACTTGACAATCATTTGTTGTAAAGACTTCAAACTTATATCCTGATTGCACACATTGAGTGGTTGACCCCTGTACATTTTGGGGTCAGTATGTCAAAGGTCAAGGTCACAGTGACCTAAATGTTTAGAATCATTTACACTCTGTTACTCAACAGTCATTTGTCATAGAGACTTCAAAATTCATCTGCAAAACTTTATAACCATTTATCATTCATATAATGATTGATTACATTGAGAATATGACCCTGTACGTCTTAGGATCAGATGTCAAGGTCACAATGACCTAAACACTGAAAAGCATTTCTGCTGTATAACTTGGCATTTACTTCCCATACAGACTTCAGACTTCGTAGGATGATTACCATCATTGATTACATGACCCCTATACTTTTGGGATAAGTACATAAAAGGTGAAGGTGACAATCAACTTAACAGTCAATATCTCTGCTCTATAACTTGATAGCCATGCATCACAGTATGAACATAATAACTTCTGAAAGACTGACATTTATACAAATTATAAAACCTAAAATTCAGATATGGTAAAGATCGATAAAACTCTAAAATTAAAATTATAAAATGTTAAAAATCAAAATATTATACATCAAAAACAAAAAATTCAAAATTTAAAAGCAAAAAAGCCTAAGATTTCCTCCCTTATATCAGAAATGCATCATACTTAGAAAAAACACCATTTGGACATAAAATGCTTCAACCAGCATTGCTCAAGGTTTGAAAATAAGAAAAATAGATCTAGATAGATGAATACTTACATGTATAATGGTTTTGTAGTAGTGTAAGGTGACTAGATTGGTGTAGCATTCTTCACCAGTGTTCATTTTTCTTTAAAATACGTCTCTTTTCTTTATTATCCCTCAAGTTTCGTTAAGTTTAATATGGAATTTGATGTCTTAGTTTTGTTAGGTTTGATATGGAATTTGATGTCTTAGTTTCATTGTTTGATATGGAATATGATGTCTTAGTTTCATTATGTTTGACGTGGAATTTGATGTCTTAGTTTCATTATGTTCGATATGAAATTTGATGTCTTAGTTTTGTTTTGTTTGATATTGAATTTGATGTCTTAGTTTCATTTTATTTGATATGGAATTTGATGTCTTAGTTTTGTTATGTTTGATATGGAATTTGATGTCTTAGTTTTGTTATGTTTGATATGGAATTTGATGCCTTAGTTTTGTTTAGTTTGATATGGAATTCACTGTTTTAGTTTTGTGTATTTTAAAGTGGAAATAAATATTTTTATAGTGCACAACTCTTGTATCATAATATTTTATTATTTCAGTTTCAAATATAGATGGAGAACCCTTACCTGAGGTAAGATGTGTTTGCTTAATTCAAGCCTTTGGTCCAATGTATACCTTAACTTCATACTGGCATCTCATTTGCAATAAGTGGCACAGTAAAACAATAAAAAGATAGCCAGACAGTGGTTAAACTGACTTGATATATACTGTAAATGCTTGAGTATTTATTAGTTTATTAGAAAACTTTAATGTTTTGAAGAAAAATAATGTTAACTTGGTTTTGCTGAAAAACTTAGGAGTGCTGTTATATCAGCTAGAATATTGTACATGTAATTATATTTGCAGCTGGAAGAGACAATTATGACCCTTGTTCAGCGTCTCATAGACAACCAGGACAGGTATAGAACAAATCCACAAATCTGCAGTCACAGATGTCCATCAGGTAGTTCCCTCACAGCCCCTAGAGGTTTTATACATCCAGACAAGCAGGACAATGGGTTTACATCCACAAACCCTTCTCACTCTAATTCAGTTATAACTGGCCAAACCAGAACCTTACAAAACCCTTTAAATCTTGCTCAAGGACCACTGATACTGAACATTGGAAATCTAGATGGTGGTCAAATGATGTTTGTAACTAATCAGAACAATGCTTCACAGTTATCGATTTTAACGAATACACCAGAATCTGGGCAGCTACCAAATTTGGAGAAAAGGGAAGTAACTTCTCTGTCAGGAAATGTAAGAGGGGAGGCAACTTCACTTGTAAATAGTGGCATATCATCTCAATCCCAGCTGTTATGTAGGTCAGCATCACTATGTGAACCACATAATGGTATAAATCAGACAGTAATGGCTCGGTCTCAAAGCCAGGATGGTTGTAATACCAGTGCTATTAATATACCAGACTTTGTGACACAGCAGGATTTAAAAAGCACAGCTTGTAATTTTCATAACAAAGTCCAAACTGTTGGAGGAAGTACATGTACATCAAACTTGCAGCAAATGGAAGTTAAACAGGAAGAGTCAAAAAGGGAGGCAACTCAAACAAACAGTATGTTTGTTCAAGCCAGTATTCCAGCATCAGAGGCAAATAATTTCAATACATTGTTCTTACCAAATAATTCAAATGGCACTTCTGAGGTTAGCACCTTCTTTGATGAACTGAATTCAGACTTTATGTCATCAGACAAGTACTCACCAATGGAAGAAAACAAAAAGGGATTTGGTCATCTTGGGGACAGCTTTGAGAGTTTGCAAGGCACATTCAATACATTACAGGGTACAGATTTGAACCTAGATCAGTTAGACTTAATTGATATGCCAGAACTGGAGAGGATGTGTAGTGACTTGGCAGGCTCTGGTGACATCACTGAGTTGTCTAATGAATTGAGTACAAGTGTTTCCCAGAAACCTGAAGTCCCTGGTGACCATAGATCACAAGATGTATCTTTAACTAGTTCAAACATATCAACCCACAATGCAGGTACATACTCTCAAAATGGCAGTAGACACAAAGACTGTACAATAAACAGTGATGTTGATTCAAGTTGTGTGACGTGTGGAACTTCAAGGTTACAGGGTCAAGGTCATGATACTTCAGTTTCATCACCTTTTAAAAGCAGGGGAGATAACATGGTACACACAACAAAGACACCATGTACAATCACAACCATTACAGACTTTTCACCAGACTGGGCCTATACTGAGGTTTGTACCATAGGATTTTTTTCTAGCATATTAATGAATTAATTATTTAATGTTTCTATATCAGATATATTTAAATGTAATTAAACCTGTGTGTATTATACCTGTCAGTACCATCACTTGTATATTCATTAGCTGCTTGTCTCCTTTTATTTAGGGATCTGAAATGTATACTGGAATAAGAATTCAAATATCTGGTTTGCTATTTTCAAATAAATTCAAATATTCAATTTTCAGAAATTTAGACATCTGAATTTTGGTATAAGAATATTCAATTTGGTAGTTTTCATTCAGCTAGACAAGGTTGGGAAACTGCAGTGTATCATCAAGAAATGTTGTAGAAATGGCTTAAAATTGTTAAATGGAAGCTTTAAATACTTATTAAGTGATCAGCAAATACACAATTATATATTTCATTCTTTAAATATGAATTATTGTGATAAAAACAGACTGTTGGATAAAATGGCAAGGGCTGTCGTTTTTGCTTTTCAGTCAAGATATGGGAAAACAAATTGACATTGATAATCTAATTTACAAAGTTAAAGCCAGGATGTTTATAATATTTACAAACATCTGTTAGAGGAAATTTGTGAATTATTCTGATTGATTGGACAACAAAAGAGTATTATTAATAGAATCAAAGGTGTGATTTGTGTTTCATGTACGGTTTCATAAAACATGACGTTAATCGAGACAAACAACTTTTAAAATTTGTTGCATAAAACAGGGTCCAGTTAAAATGAACATAAGATAAAAATGTATTACATTTACACCTGTTGCAAACTGTTAATCTATTAAGGTCGCCAACAATTTTTGACATTCAATAAACAAACACAACAGCACAAACACTTTTGTTTTGCATAATTAGCATACTTAGATGATCAAAGTCAACAAAAATTAATTAAAAAAAAACAACTAATTGATGAATATTCAAATTTTATTTTTAGATTTGAATATTAGCAAACTTAGATAATAAATGTCAAAGAAACTTAATTTAAAAAAAAACTAATTAATGAATACTCAAATTTTATTTTTAGATCTGAATATTCAACCAAATATTCGTTCTTGTCCCTACTTTTAGCAAATTTTTAGTCAGTTTACATTTTTAATAAAATGTGGAGAAAAACATTATGTAGTTATACATCACCAGGTTATGATGAATGTCTTACATAATAAGTGAAGGCCCAGCTGACTTATGATGTTTGTCTTTGAAATGAAGTTATATTTAAACCAATTTTGTTTACAGGGACAGACCAAGGTGTTAGTTACAGGACCGTGGCATTCTAATATGGGTAATTACTCAGTATTGCTGGGTGGAAAGATTATAGCAACAACTCTGGTTCAACCAGGTGTCCTCAGATGTTTTGTTCCAGGTAAGAATCTGTTTTTTCTGTCTTGGTCAGAAGCTCGACCTACAAAATTTAATAGTTAAAGGAATAATCAGCTCTGATCCAATTAAAAAAGATCAGTGCATGTGTCAATGGCTTTCAGCATTTTGCCTTGTATATCTTTGATTTGAAACTTATCTGAAGAATTCATTGTGAAGTCCTTTTTATGAATTTATTTGTATTAGGGAATTCAGAAACACCTTTGTCTGCAGATGACTTTAAAGATAAGTGTTGCTTAAGTAAGACTGATTTAAGATTGAGAAAAAAACTTGTGAAAGTAACACTTACAGTTTTTGAAGGAATTTTAAGCAAGCTGTTAATTCAAGTATGAAGTTATCTATGAAGGCAGGTTTTTTTCTGTCATTTTAATATATCTGTGAGTAGTATTGCCTTCTTTTATTTATACATGTAAGAAAAACTTGTGAACACACATCTTTTGAGAATAGTATTTTAAGTTTGAAGAGTCAGTACTATGTAATTCCCCTAGAAATTCATCTGTCTCCCACCAAATCCTCCATCTGTCTGTCTGTTTGTATGTCAGTCTGTCAGAAGTAGATGATGAATGTATATTGACAGACTAGGTAGCTCAAGTAATATTGGTTGAAACAAAATAGAGCATGTTGTATTTTAAGTGAAAGCTGATAGTTTTTTGTCGTTACTTTGAAAAGCATCTTTTTGGTATTTATTTTCATAGAGAGTCAAGTTTTCCCCCAAAAACTTGCATCAAGGAGGTGTCATATTTTGTTGTCATTGTTACCTACAGAATCAGTTGCATGTGTTTACATTTCAGGTCATCATGCTGGCCGAGTCAGTTTGCAGGTGTCATGTGACGGTACTGTCATCTCTAACAGTGTAACTTTTGAATACAAAGACAGGCCTAAAGATTTACTTGCTGATACCATCTCACCTACACTTGACTGGTTCTCAGTAGATGGTAAGACCTTATGATTCTTCTAAAATATTTATGACTTTTTATGGTAAAGTCATATAAACTTATGTTCTCATAGAGCAGTTGTGGGGAATTTATGTGAGTCTATCAATAAACATTTATCTCCCTTGTCATCAGCATCAATATAATGCTAAGAGTTCTGAAACTTGGTGCAAAGCATTATGTAGTGGTACTCTACCAGTTCTGTTCAAATTATGTTCCTGGGGTTACTATTTGTCCTGCTTGAGGGGTCACATGTTTTACTTAGAAATGTGTAGGAAAATCCTTAGAAATCTTCCTATATGAAATCACATGACCAAAATTCCCTCAGGTCTCTATTGTCTTGCCTAGGGATCTAATGTTTTTCATATTTAAAATTCTTCTTGTGCTCAGAATTATGAAATTTGTCATGAAGCATTTCCCTATAGACCTCTATCAAGATTGTTTAAACTTTGCCCCATGGGTTATTTCTTGCTCAACCCTGGGGGGTAAAGTAAAATATTTCATCAGTAATTAATTTAGCACATAACATTCAGATGTCCACATACATGAGAATCAAATTTGTAAATATTAAACTATGTCAAAATTACCATTCTGAAGTATAGACAATGTGACTCTCAGCAAGGAAAGACTACTCTGGCTTAAAAGACAAGTGTCCTTGTAAATGTGAAGGTAACAAAATTAATCAAATACTTGCAAATTTTATCGACAGTTAACTCTAACATGGTTCAATTTTTTGACAGATTCAAAGCTTATGGAGCAGCTGATAGAGAAAATTGAGAGAATAGAGAAGGCTCTTGGGAAATTACCTGACTCACAAAACATTAAACAGGTATTGTTTTGCTGTACAATTGGCTTTGTTCTTTGAAAGAGATAACTACTTTTGTATTAAGAAGAAAGTCACTTCAGTCTGATTTTCATTTTCAAAACCCCTAAAAAGATGAACTCAAAAGCTTCAACATTCACTTCAGTACAGACAAGAAGAATGTATTATTGTGTATTCTGTGATTTAAAGCGACTGACTCACAGAATTTAGTTGAAATTTTTTTCTCAAAAATTAAAGAGAAGTTAATATACTATGGAAAAAACATAATATTATCCTTCTATATACCACGAAAAATGAAAAAAAAGCTTTGATTTTATCAGGATTCAAACCCATGACCTTTCGGTCGGTAAAATATAGAGCTACGATCTAAACCACTGAGTCACAGCGACTAGTTACTGGGTATCTAGATTAGTCAAAATTAATGATATAACTGAAGTATCTACCCCGTGACTAATAGGGTAAATTTTCTACCGATAAAAGTGTATAAAACTTTATATTTTAATGCTTTTCTGTAACAAAAAATGAGTCAGTAACTTAGTTTAGATATGTTCTTCACAATAACAGCTAGAATTTCCAGATGTTTAAACATTTTCTTTTTATTTCATCATCGGCCCATCTGTGAGTCAGTCGCTTTAATACTGAGTATTGCATTAGATAGTGCAAGAAATATGTACTTACTGTAAATAGTGCAAGAAATATGTACTTACTGTTAATAGTGCAAGAAATACATACTTACTAAATCTCTCTTCTAGTTTTTGTCTATTTCAGACCTGCAAAATGATGCGCATTTTAAAATCCCCTACATGTATATGACATGATATTTATCACATAGATTGAATGTACATGTATTAAGCACACTATACAACTTTTGAACATGAAAATGGGATTGGAAATACTGTACTATTTTATTTAAGTGATTCAGTTTTTAAAAGATCCTAAACTTATTCTCTTTCCTAAAATCAGCTCAAGGCTCATTTCAAAGGAAAATTACCTGGTTTAGATTAATCTTGGTTACTTCGCATCAAGGCTAAAATATTTTGTATATTATCCTTCCTCAGATCTCTATACCCAAAATTCCATTTGAACTTCAACTCTTCAATGGACAGCTTCTCAGATGAGCTATATAGGACAATCATGACCTCTTGTAAAAGCTAATGTTCACGCTGATTCAGTATGTAGCATTATCTTTACTGAGATTTTCAGGTTTGAGAGAATAAACTTCTGACCAGGCGGCAAAGTTATGTTTAATAAATCTTGATTTAAGCCAGAAGAATTAGAAAAAAGTTTTGTAACAAATTAAGTCCAAATTACCAACCAGGGGATACCTGTGCAAGTTTGTTTTACTCAGAAGGAAGGGTATATTTCAGGTGAGCAGCAGGAAGCTAGAGGATATGGATGTATGTCTAGCCCACTATCTAGAATCTCTGTCAGCATGTCCCTGGGTGTCAAGTGATCTGTCTGTCGACAATGGCTCTATGGGACTGAGTCTTTTACATTTGGCTGCAGCTCTGGGTCACCACAAGTTTATAACCATTCTTATAAAATGGAGGTAAAGCTTTAAGCACACTAACCTTTTTTTTAATTATACTGTTTCTTGCTAATTGGGAAAAGCTGTTGTCTTCACACTACTGCTAATGAGAAAGTTGGCTATGTTTTATGTAAGATTGCAGTCTACATAGGGAGTGGTGTTGACAAAAAACCCACCATGTGAAACTGGCATTTTTATCACGTAAGGCATACTATTACAGATTGTGTCGAAGATATCTTTTAGCAGTGATGATAAAGGTACAAGGTGAAGTGAAAATGAGAAATCAAACATGTTCTCATTTCAGGAATGAAAATCCCAGTTGGTTATTAGAATATGAAGTAGATGCCCACAGTACAGATCTTAACTCTTGTACACCACTGGTAGGTAAAAACATCTATGTTCATGTAGTTAAAGAAAAAGTAAACTTTTGTGGACTTAGTCAAAATGCTATCAAAAGAATCACAGAAGAACATAATTTCATAGTACTGCAAAAAAACATTGTTTTCAAAGAGAAGATGCAATGCAGTGTATCTTGAATGTAATTTTATTAAGTTGAATGGTTTTTAGTCAGATTATTGTAATTATAAAAGGAAATAAACACTATTAATTTCTTTTCTTCAGATGTGGTCATGTGCACGAGGACACATTAAGACTGCTGTAGTACTGTACAACTGGAATAAAGGCCCACTTCATTCATTTAATAGAGAAGGTAATCTCCCCTTGCTGGTTGCCAGGCAGCATGGGCATCACAAACTTGCTGACCAGTTACAAGAAATGGATTCACCTCATGTTAAATCATTTGATCTACATACATCAAGAGCACAAGAGAGCATGACAAGCATTCATCATAATCAGAGTTTTGAAACTCCTCAAAACATGGAAAATATGTGTTCAAATTCAAATTCTGTCTCAAATGTGCGCTCAACCCCAGAAAAAACTTATTTTTCTAACAATTTTCCCATGGCAACTTCTACACCTATCACAAAAAATATTCCAGAAGCTTCTGAGTCATTCTCAAGAAATCAGGAAATTTCAGACTCAGAAAATGTTCTAAATGCATTACACATCGAAATCCCATCAAGTGAACAGGCTGCTCATGAGAATTGGAAACGAGAAAACCTTATGTATAAACAATCGGCAAACACATTGCCAGTATCGAAAGCAATAACCTCATCTGTTGCAACGTCAACCGAGCCCTCACTGTCAACAGCAGAACGAAGGCAGAAACTGCAGAAGCGGTTCTCGGTTGACATTATATCAAACCAGACTCTAGAGCCAGTACATTTTTCAACAAGTGCAGCATTCCAACGGCCAGTAAGGGAAGCTAATTCAGAGCCACAGCTAGCAGCTAATATGGAACATTTGCTGTACCAGACCAACCCAATGTTGTCTGAAGGAAGAGACACAGGTAAAAGTCTTTTTAAAGAGTTATGTTTTGTGCAGCTTTTCCAATTTCAGTTACAGTAACTATTGACCAAGCAGTATACAGAGGATTTTTGTTGTAGTTGTTAAGACTTCCATTCTTCTGCCTTTTGTTTGGTGTATTTCTATATGGTTGAATAAAATTTAACTTGACTGTTAGAATATTTTGAAGGCAGTGCTAGGGTGGGTTGAGATAAGACTTTAATATAATTCTTGTTGGATAATGTTTGTTTCATTGCTTAAATGTGCATAAGTTCAGTCATTGCACATGTGAATTAACATGTTTTTGTTGACTAATCTAACAATAGCCTGTATTCATTTCTTCTTGAACAAATTTTTATTATCTCTTGTCATTTACTGCATAGGTTCACCAGACATGTTGGTTCAACTAGAGCACTGTGAACGTCATGGCAGCCACTGTAACCATGACGACACATCTGCAGGACAACAAGATACTATGGACACAGGTATGCTCATACTTGTTCACTTGTCTTTATATTTCTTTTGTGCATTTTTTACACCAGTTAGGGAATGATACATACCAGGGATGCAGCCATGGAAATCAGTTATTGCAATTAGGTGTAATGAATTACATTTTTTAAAGTAATTAATCTAGTTGCAACTGTACTCTTTTTGCAGTTACAAGTATTTGATTGTAATTAAATACATTTAAGAAAATAACATGTAATTGTACCCCCGCACAACGAAGTTGTGAGGGAGGTATAATGGAATCAGCTTGTCTGTCTGTCGGTCTGTCCAGCCAGCCATTAGTTTTTGTTTGTACATGGCATAATTCAAAAACTATTGGAGGTATCAACTTGAAACTTTGTAGATGGATAGATCTCATTAAGGAAAAGTGCAGTGCCCAAGAACCATAACTCTTTTTTTTCAATAATTTTAGAATTACTGCATTTTGTAATTTCTCCATACTTAATTTTAGTCTGGGGCATAAAGTAACATGTTCCCATACATTAATACCCTACTCACTATGCTGGCAGATATTGGCGCAGTGGCAGTTTAAGTTTAGAACAGTATATTAACTAGAGTTATAGGCTATCATATTGCAAATACATTTACAGATTTAATTTTCTTTTTCTTGAACTAATTTCAAGAAGAAAGTTTTCTCAAGTTTTCTTTTGGTAGACTTCATTTTTATCACAGTTCAAGTTTGGTTTACAGCTAAACAGTTTATGGAATGAAAACGGTTTGCTTTATTTGTCCTTTTATATGTAAAATAGACACATTGAAATAAAAATTTTTGTACCATTTCAGATAATGTTTCTGTTGGAAGCAGTAATTCATATGTTGATGTAGAGAGGATTTCCTCTGATGATGAAGATATGAGAAGAAAGATGCTTTCTCAAGGTGTGTCATGTTGTGTCTATGGTCATCAAACTTTTTCTCTTCAGAGACTTTCTTATATCTATGGAAATTATTTCTTTGCATTTCATTTAGACATCAACTTAGTTCTTCCAATGAACATGTGCACTTTTGTCTGCAGATTCTGGAAGATGTTTTGACTGATAGTATGAGAAAATGTTCATAATTTTTCTCTTCTCAAAACTGGGCCAAATTATACAGCAAATAAGTACAACATAATGAAGGGGGATTTTGTTTTCACTTCTAAACAAATGATGATACAAAGTAACAATACAAAGAATATGTTTCAGGTTTAATGTACAGGTACCCTTTGAAGTGAGTGAACATATGAATGTAAAGAAAATAAAATAAGTTGTCATTTCTTACTGGTAGATCTGTATTGGTTATTAAAAGGAATAGTTAAGCATGATAACCATTCCCTTCAAAGAAGTGGTGTATTTTATTATGCAATGACTGAAGTCCATCACTAGACCATATGGTTTACTATCAGTAACTTGAAAATGCTTTTAAGCATAGAGATTTTACACATGGAAGAAAATTTTGGGCCAAAGTTCTAGCTGACAGAGGCTTGCCCAGTGAAATTGGTTTCAGATCAGTATCTCAAGAACCTCTGCATTAAGGACCATTAAACTTAAAGCCCCACTTTTTCTAAAAGTTTCAGATTCCACAAAGAATGTACAAAAACACAAATAGTGCTATAATGCCACATTAATTCAAACTTGATGTTAAAGCAGCTTTCATATTTTTTATGGATATAAAAAAAAATAAATTTTATAACATTTGTAATCAGCAGTCATTTGCTATGATTGCCTGCCAAACTTAGGTACAACACATAAATTGATGACATCATCTGCAATAAATTTGAAATGGCAGATCAGTGTACAGGAGTGTGTAAAGCATCATCAGATATTGCCTACACACCTCGCTATGCATTAATTTATGTTCATTGTATGGCAAGGATGGTTGCTTTGCATAAATGTCAGAAGTAAACTAAAACTACTTCTTGAAGTTTAAAATCTGATCAGTATTTAGAGAGTGAAGAATAAATCTGACATCTTGCAAGTGATCAGGACTTCTACAATCAGTAAACGACTGGTCCAACTGCATATGATATTTAGTGTACTTAAATGTAAATGATTGTTAGACAAACTGAGTATATGACACCTGTTAAGGGATCATTCTGACAGATATTGTTTTTTTTACATTGTTTGCATAGAAATTGAGGTACTTTGGTAAACAAAGGTACTTCAATCATTAATTTCATTGAAAAAAAGGTTGATAGATTATATTTGCTAGCCGTTATCTTTATGTCAAAACTGAGAAAAAGTTATGTTTAATACCAAGATGTATTACCTAATATTAATGTATATGTCTCCACATTTACAAGGTTTAGAGAATGAAAACCCACAGCCACAAATGGTTCACCTTGCCAAACAGATTATTGCAGCAATGCCTGAAAGGATCAAGTTATCACCAGGTCGTGGCGACGAAATTCCACCAGATGAGTTCCAGCGGGAGAGAAGTAGTTCTTACAGTTCCATGCAGTCCTCTGCCTCACCACATGCACCCTCATCATATGGGGAGGGGTTGTCTTCATATGGGGAAGATTCTGGCATTTCTACACCAATGCACGATAGCTTAGCCTTTGATGAATACAGGTATTACTGCCCTTACTCCTTAATGAAAGTTCTCTGTGTATGTGATACTTAAACACCATGACATAAATGATATATCAAAAGTGATTAGTATTGAATGTACTGATGCAATATTTACTGATCATGTATATTGTATATTGTGAGTTTGTTTTACCTACTAGAAAGCTTAATAAGAGATGACAGTGTTTTAAAATTATCTGGTGCTATTCCTTAGTATGATTTGCTGTGATTTTAACAAGAAAAAAGTCTGTTCTACTAATGGAGGTAGAAAGAGTTAATGAATACAAACTGCAGTTTTTCTCTGTTGGTGAAGGATCAGTCATTTCTTTATTCTGACTAATTGGTTTGTGGCATTTGTAGCTTGAAAATATGCCAGAGTGGAAAATGCCATTGTCGTCATTGTATGAGTGAATTGAGATGAGAATTATGCTCTGTTTGGAACAAAGTCTTAACCTCAGCTATTTTTTGTTTTAGATATCCAGATGTATATTCAGACCTTGGTACCCCTGCTTCATCTCTGAGCCCTGATTCTACATGTTTACACAGCCCCTACAGCCCCTATACATTCCACATGGACTCCCCACCACCAACTGCAGCGGAGTTCATTGAGTATTTTAATGCTCCAGCAACTTTTATGGAGAAAGATTTTTCACAATTAACTCTCTCAGGTAATACCAGAACAGTAAAATGGTACAATTGAAATGACACACTCTTGAAAACAAATGGAAAAGCTTGCTATTTTTATGCCTCCCCCCCCCCCCCCCCCCCCCCCTCCCCCACCAGTCAAAGATGAGGGAGCATATTGTTTTGCAAATCACATTGTTTTGCAAATGTCGGTTGGTCATTAGGTCTGTCGGTCGGTAGACACACTTCATTTCCAGTCAGAATCTAGAGAACCCTTGGACCAACCTCCCTCAAGCTTAGTGTGTATGTTGGCCATGACCAATAGACGACCCCTATAGTTTTTCAGGTCACCAGGTCAATGTCCTAGGTCACAGTGACCTTGAAAAGTAAAATGGTTTCAGATCATTTACTATAGAACACTTGGATTCAGGTTCCTCAAACATAGTTTGTAGGTTTTTCAGGCCACCGGGTCAAAGGTCAAGATCATATTGACCTTGAAAAGCAAAACAGTTTCTGATCAATAACTATAGAATGCTTGGGACAAGCTCCCAAAAACTTCATAGGCAGGTTGGTCATGGCCAGTAGATGACCCCTATAGATCTTTGTGTATTTAGGTCAAAGGCCTCTATAGTTTTTAGGTTTACTATTTCAAAGGTCAAGCTCATATTGACCATTAACAGAAAAATGGTTGCCAATCAATTAACTAAAGAACCCTCAGGCATTGGCTTCACAGACTTGCTATGCAGGTTGTTCTATTTAGGAGATGACCCCTATCTTCTTTGAGGTCACAGGGTTAAAGGCCAAGGTCATGGTGGCGGTACACCATAAAGAGGAAAACAGCCTTTGATTGAGAACCCTTGGGCCTTGCTGCCTCAAAACTTCCTACCTACACACCCTCCCACACTATCTACCTACCTACCTATGCAGTTCCTATACTTTGTCATGTTCACCAGTAATTGAACTTTATACATTTTATAACCAAAATGTCATTGACATAATCTACAGTTCCTCTCATTCATCTACTGGCCATGGCCAATAACTTTTGATATCAGATGCCCCTGTCATCCTCTCTTTATTGTACTGACAAAAGTCCCTACCCTACCTTCCTATATTTTTATGGCTGCCTCTAGGGATAAGGCACTGGGGGGGGGGCAGATATGTTTTACTAACATGTCTTGTTATCATGGCTGTAAATCAAGTCAGGTACACGTACTTTTGGAGAAAATAATGTTGGCTGCTGTACTGCAATATGATGTCCTGTGATTTTAACAGGAAGAAAACCTGCATAATACTGGTTAAGATATGCATTTTCAATTCTTTTACGTCATAGCACTTCCGTTCTCAGATGAGATGCGCGCCACGCCTAGCTATAATCCTCAGTGCGCTAGTGATTTTCGACCTGAGCGGACGTGTTCTCGTTCAGTGTCTACCTAGCATTTTATCCTCTGTAAAATCGTTGTCATGTTTATGTAACTGCTTCAGGTTTTACTTTAGTGTATATGACTATAAAATACAGGGAGTTTTCCCCTGTATTATAAATCAATGTGATATAGCCGTTGAAAATCAGATAATTTACAACAAATGAAGTTTTTTGTTGATTACTAGGGAAACCCGTAGAGGTGTTTTCTCGTATCTATTTTTAGAACGTCATACCGGGTACGTGTATACTCACTGCGGTACTTTATTCTGCTTTACAAAAAGCGGTGACGTAGTACCCACATTCTGTTTCAAGATGGCAGCCGCCATGATCAAACATGTTGAAGCTGTTGTTTCAGAAAATAATGCTTCTAAGCGGTTTCAGACCGAAATATCGGGTCCAAATAAAGACATTAATGAATCCAGTAGCTCATCTTTAGTAGATAAAGGCAAAAGATTGGTAAATAGCTCAAAGACTGGTAAGAAATCTACGGTTCCAGCATGTAATAAGACGACAGACCAGGGCCCTGGGCCCTCGCAGTCGCAGTCTCAAGCGCAAAATAACACTACTGGTTCTACCCTGCCGCAGAGCTTCAATAAAGAAGCTCTGAGTATTCTTAGAGAAATGAATCTGAATATCAATAAAACGAATGAAAAAGTTGAACATTTGTCACGTAGGGTAGACGAATTGTATGATTATGACATGTATGATGAAACTGAACAGGATCGTGACTCTGGAACAGACCAGCAGCAGGACGAAAATGATGATACTTCATTTCCGCCAGGTGATAATCAAGATGAAAATGAGCACAGTGTGTTCGGTAGGTTTTCAAAAACTTTTAAGAAAAGTGATGTCACATCAAATGCTGTAGATTCGCAGTTGGCAGAACTTGTTAATGATGCCTTTCGTGAAGGGATGTCTGACCACCAATACCAGAATATAATTAAAGATATTCATAGACCTGAAAATTGCCCTAGTCTGAAAGAAACAAAAGTGAATCCAGGTGTATGGAGTGTTTTAAGACAACACACTCAAATGGAAGACTCTAAACTTAGGGGTATTCAGAACTGTTTTGTCAAAGCAGCATGTAATCTCGTCAAAATTCTTGACACTTGTGCTGAATCATTTGATCAACAAGCATTAGAACTAGGTATGAATGCTGTAGCCCTGTTAGGCCAGGCCAATAAGTGGTTGAATTGCCGTAGAAAAGAGTACCATAAAAAAGATATGGACCCAAAACTACACCACTTGTGTTCAGCTTCTACATCTTACACGGATATGCTGTATGGAGACAGTATTGTGAAGGATATTAAAGATATTCAAGAAATGAATAAAATAAGTAGAAATGTTTCCATGTACAGATCATAGTACGCTAATAGACGTGTTTTTAGAGGTGGAGCACGTTTCCTTAGAGGTGGAAGAAGACCACCATACAGGAGAGGAAACCCCATGGCCAGAACTTACCAGTTCCAGCAGAATCGTCCAAAAAACGGACAAAAGTCGGAGGCCAGCAAGAAGTAAATGAAGATGTATCTTCTGTAAGTTTTGAGGCAGGTAGGCTTTCTCATTTTGAAAACAGTTGGAGAAAATTAACTTCAGATGAAAATGTTTTAGAAATAGCCTTGCATTGTTATATTGATTTTGATAAAGAGATACCAAAACAATTTAAATATCCTGTTCAAAAGTTTGATTTTCATGAAGAAATTATTATTGATAAAGAAATTGACAAACTTTTAGATATTGGTGTGATTGAAGAAGCAAAGCATGAGGAAGATCAATTTATTTCGCCTATTTTCACCAGGCCAAAGAAAGATGGTGAACACAGAATGATTTTGAATTTAAAAGACCTGAATATGTCTGTAGAATATCACCATTTTAAAATGGATACTTTTGAAACAGTTTTGAAATTGGTTAAACCGAATTGTTTTATGGCATCAATTGATCTTCGTCATGCTTACTATTCGGTTAGCATATTTAAGCCTCATAGACGTTACTTAAGATTTATTTGGAAAGGAAAAATCTTTGAATACACATGTTTACCTAATGGTTTAGCATTAGCACCAAGAAAATTCACAAAACTGATGAAGCCAGTGTATGCAAAACTGAGACAGATGGGTTATTCAAATTCTGGCTATATTGATGATTCTTATCTTCAAGGGGACACAAAAGCAGAGTGTAAGAATAATGTGCGTGATACTGTGTCTCTAATGTCAGAACTGGGTTTTGTCATACATGAGAAAAAGTCTGTTTTTGAGCCAGTTCAAAATATTGTTTTTCTTGGAAATCATATTGATTCCATTAAAATGATTGTTTATTTGACTGAGGCCAGAAAACTTGTACTTATCTCAGAATGTGTGAAATTAAGAAACAAAAATATAGCCACAATACGAGAAGTTGCAAGAGTTATTGGATTAATGGTAGCATCATTCTCTGGAGTAGAATATGGGCCTCTTTTTTATCGTGAACTTGAAAAAGAGAAAGCAAACTGTCTTTCAAACTGTTCAGGTAATTTTGACGCAAGTATGTTTATAACTGATTCTATGCGTCTTGACCTAGATTGGTGGATTGAAAACTTGCCAACAGCTTCTAGGAAAATATCCCATGGTACCCCACGAAAGGTAATAGTTTCAGATGCGAGTAAAACTGGGTGGGGTGCAACTTGTGCTGGTATGAAAATAGGTGGCAGATGGACTAGTGAAGAATCTTCACATCATATTAATTACCTGGAACTATTGGCAATATTTTATGCATTAAAGTCTTTTTGTAAGCATGATCAAAATATCCATGTCCAAGTTCGAACAGATAATACATGTGCTTTGTCTTATGTAAATAAATTTGGAGGGATTAAATCAGAAACCTGCAATATATTGGCCAAAAATTTGTGGCAATGGGCTATTGTCAAAGACATATGGGTTTCAGCAGCCTATATCCCTGGCTCAGAGAATGATGCTGACTATGAGTCTCGAACTTACAATGATAATGTCGAGTGGATGTTAGACAGGTTTGTTGCTCAAAAACTTTTCAGTTTATGGGATTCACCTGAAATTGATATGTTTGCTTCAAGGCTTAACTCACAGTTGAGTAGGTTTGTGTCATGGAAACCTGATCCAGAGGCAGAATTTATTGATGCTTTTGCTATGAATTGGTCAGATTTGTATTTTTATGCTTTTCCTCCTTTTAGTTTGATACCGAGACTTCTGGTGAAATTGCGAGAAGAAGAAAGCGAGTGCATCCTCATAGCACCCATTTGGTTAACCCAGTCATGGTTCACGACAGTGATGGAACATCTGATTCAAGATCCATATATTCTTCCAGTTCACGAAAGGTTGTTGACAATACCAGGAACTCAGAAAGTTCACCCATTACACAGAAAACTAACTCTAATGGTTTGTCGTTTGTCAGGGAAACATTACAAGGTAAAAACATTTCAGAAAGAGCTGCAAACATCATCCTGTGTTCTTGGAGACCTGGTACCCAGAAACAGTACACCATGTATATTAAAAAATGGTTTGCGTATTGTTGTGAAAGAGAAATTAGTAAGTTTCAAGCAAATTTGAATTCGGTATTGGATTTCTTAGCATTTCTTTTTGGAAATGGATTGAGTTATAGCGCCATTAACTCAGCAAGATCAGCACTGTCAGCTATAGGTATTGTGATAGATGGATGCTCTGTGGGTGCACATCCTTTAGTCATCAGATTCATGAAAGGGGCATTTAATTTGAGGCCACCTCGGTCTCGTTATAGTGAAACATGGGATGTTTCTATTGTTTTAGGTTATTTGCAGAAATTGCCGCCTACTGAAACTCTGTCGTTAAAGTTATTAACACTTAAACTTGTTATGCTAATTGCTTTAGTTTTGGCCTCAAGGTGTCAATCATTGCATCTGTTGTCTCTTGAAGATATGAGGAAGGAATCCTCAAAGTATGTGTTAAAATATAAAGGACCACTTAAACAGTCCAGACCAGGTGTAAGTCTTCCTGTAGCCGAGCTTAAGGCTTACCCTCCGGACAGGAGTATTTGTGTATATAGTGTTTTGACTGTGTATTTCGATAAAACTATAGAGATTAGGGGTAGTAATACACAATTGTTTATAAGCTATGTAAAGCCATTTAAACCTGTTACCAGTGCTACAATTGGTCGATGGATAAAAACCGTTATGTTCAAAGCTGGAATAGACTGTGACAAATACAAAGCACATAGTGTTCGCTCTGCATCAACTTCTAAGGCAAAACAATGTTTCATTCCTATGCAAGATATTTTGAAAACAGCCGGTTGGTCTAGTGCTAAAACATTCAGTGACTTTTATGATAAGAAAGTTGAAAGCATTGATTTTAGTTCTGCGGTTTTACATTCGTAAATTAGAAGTTGATGATATTAGAGTGATTTTCAGGTTATACAGCCAGACTTGGACATTTCCTCTATTGGTTATATGTATCTTATTGGTGAAATTGGTCTGCTGAGGAACAGCATTGTTTTTCAATTGTTACAGTAAGATATTGATACAGAAGTAAAATGTCATATCTTATATTACTGTTAATTCATTTTTATTTACATTTAAATGGGTGTCTTCAGGCCAAAAATCCTTCTTTTTACAGGAACTATGGCTTTGAAGTCTCATCTGAGAACGGAAGTGCTATGACGTAAAAGAATCCCCCCAAATAAACAAGACTTACCTTAAGTTGATGTTTGTTTGGGATTCTTTGTAGTCATATAGCACTGAAGTGATCAGATGAGATGCGCGCCACGCCTAGCTATAATCCTCAGAATTCAACGCCAATATCTTTGTACAGGAACGTCAATTAAACTCTCTTAACATGAGGTTGTTATTTAACATAACATCTTCTTAATAAAGAATGTTACTTTGCATATTCCCACAGGGAGGGTAAAAAACGAAATGGGTGGGCATCTGATCACTTCAGTGCTATATGACTACAAAGAATCCCAAACAAACATCAACTTAAGGTAAGTCTTGTTTATTTGGGGGGATTATACACAGTTATTTCTCATTTTGATAAGCTCTCAGAACCTTGAATTGTTTTTCTTTTTGAAAGTTTTCCTTTTCTTTTATTCCATTGGTTGGAGCATTATTGAATAGTGTATTTTCTGGTCAATTCTTTTCATTCTGCTTTTGAATATTTGTTGAAAAATTATTGAAAGAAATATGATCTGATATATATGGGACAAAGAAGTATTTAACTGAGTTTTGTTTTTCTGAAATTTTGGTTAGATCGAGAACAGAGGAAATTATATGAAGCAGCCAAGGTGATACAGAATGCCTACAGACAATACAAAGATAAACAGTGCAAGCAACAGGCCAAGGAGAGAGAAGCCGCTGTCCTTATACAGAGTTATTATAGAAGATATAAACAGGTCAGTGCTTTGTTGAAAAAAAATCAAAACAGGGTATCTCTTGCAGCAGTGTTTGGACTGGATCCATAATACATTGGTAACACAGAAGACTAGTGATCTAGGAGGTCTACTCCCTTAACTAACACCAGCATATCTTGAATGAACTGTGCCAGCAACTTTATTCTGAGGACTGTTGATGGCTGTTTATTTAAAAACATTTCAGGAGAAAGTGTTTACAGCTTTAAGAGTGCCAACATAAATCTGTAGAGAACGTCTTTGTAAACATATAGAAATGTGTAATGAAAATCTGAACTCACAGATTGTTTAAGATGAACAAGTAAATGAATAAGAGTAAATAATTGTTCTCTTACAGTATGCATATTACAAAAAGATGACCCAAGCAGCAGTTTTGATTCAGAGTCAGTTTCGAAGTTACTACGCTCAGAAACGTTTCAAGAAGAGTCGAGATGCTGCTGTTGTTATCCAGAACCAGTACAGAAGTTACAAAGAACATGAGAGGTTAAAGAAAGGAGGAAATAAATCAGTTACTCAGAGATTCAGGTACATCATATTTGACAGGAAATGAAAGTTTCTTTTCAAACCAGTCTGTAATTTTATTTGACTGGTTAGATTGAACCAGTCTATAATTTATTTGACTGGTAAGATTGTATGAAATATAGTAAAAGGTTTGAAGTAAGACATGTGTCTCTCATCTGTTTTGTTTGTCACTTTGCTGTTCTTGGTTCTGTTGACAGTACTTTTGTATGTAACAAGTTACACAGTTCAGTCAGCATATTCTTTTCCTTTTTGGTTAATTAAGTAGTCCTCAGTTAAGGTCAAGGTCATTGCTACTGAAAATACAAATATCATTTCCAATCAGAAGCTTCACTACACAGTGAAATGTGTGTAAGTAGCTTGTTTGCACTTGTCTCTCGGAATTGTTTTGGTGTTGTCCTGTTGCTTTTGTTCCTGTAACAAGGTGGAATTCAGGGTTATTTCTATTTCTTTTTTATGTAACAGCAAGTGTGGTGCTATAAGTTGCTATTTAACTCTTGTCTGTTCATTTGTTGCACTGTCATTTCCAGGATATATGTAATTTACCTTAACAATTTATGAAGCTTCACTGGCAAGAGGAGATGTCTGTATTTTCAGGCTGTGTTCTGTTTAGTTGAATTTTCATTTTATTGGCCAGTTTATTGTAAACTAAAGCACTTTTGTGGCAGGGTATTTCTCAGGAACCAATAATTTGATTGAAACTTTGTGAAGAAACTTCACTTCCAAGAAGAGATTTACAAATTGTTAGGATGTTTGTCCGATAAATGGAGCATCATTTGTTACCTTATCAAAACAAACAGAGCACAGTCTGCAGTGTGCATTCGTTACTGCCTTCCGAATTCTTGTCATGGTTGTTTTTTGTTAGCATTATTACCATGAATACTGTTTTTTGGCCCCTTTAATGGTGTATATCTGTATCAGCATGGTATCTGAGGCTATTTGTCAACTGCTATCCCATGGTAGCTCTTGTTTGACTTTTTCCCCTATCCTCAGCTATGTATTTCAAGAATGACACAGTTACCTTCTGAGACTGTGGTGAAAATATTTTTGCAGTTCAGCTGTGTATGTTTTTAATATAATGTCCATTAATGGGTATGATATTTTTCAGGAGTCATTACCAACGAAAGCCAGTTGGGGCGGGCAAGGGGTCACGAGTAGTACAAATTATCCCTGACACTGAAGGGTAAGTAAATACATGGATTTGCCATGCTCTAACCTTTGACATGATTAATTAAAACCTTCAGAAGATGATGGAGGCTGTCTTTGAACATCACAGAGCTGTATTTCTACACATATTTGTCTCTCAGTACAGGCAGTGGCACTTGTTGCTCTGTTCCATGCACAAAAAATTCAGTGGTTTTGGAAGCAAAGATAAACCTGCTTTCTGATACTTTTTTAACATTTTTAGTAAGTCTGTTTTTATCCAAGTTGCCTGTAAAAGCAATTCATGTGAGCTCCCTTGAAGAGGATACACTTACAAGGACAGTATTGACAGATTTAGGATTTAAAATTTAGCAAAGCATCTTTATTAATGACTTTAGTGCATTTTTTGAATGTTGCTTTTTTATCTGGTGGTATGTTTGAAAAATTTACTGCATATTGATTGAAAACTGCTTGTTTAATATGTGAATGATTTGCTTTGACTTTGGCATGTGTTAACATAGTTTGAAATAAGTTTGTATCTAAAATTTCAGTGTCAGATCTGTTTTTGTAGTAATAATATTCTTGTAACAGTTACAGTATATAAAACTTGAATCACACATTTATCATGGAGATTCCTATTTTCTCTTCTTGCAAAGAAATGGGAGCCTACCAATATACGGAGTCACCTTGCTTTGGGAGTAGTGTCCCTTTGACACAAAGTACATGTACCTAAACCAGTGCCAGTTATTTCCCATAGCAACCATTAATTGGGGATACAATTGAGACCATTTATTTGATTGACAGAGGTTATCAAACATATGTGATTTAATACATCCTTGGACAGTAATAGAGAATGTTACTATGATATAGGAATTTATAGAACTGTTTTATAAAGTTTTCGTACCTGAGTTTGATAAATTGAAATGCTATGTAATCTCTTTGATTATATTAATGAAAACGAAACATAAATCTTTAGTAAGTGAAGAATAGTTTTCAGATACAGATGTGACCTAGAATTTAATTCATTTGAAGTTAGTGAAAACATTGTACATTAGTTTTCATTAGAATGTTATAACTCTGGAATTTCCGGATTAAGAATACTTTGTACAATTATAATCGCAGCCACTTGTCAGATAGTTGAGCCATCCAATTGAGATCACGTTCATGACATTATTTTAAAAATAAATTACTAAGGAACCCATTGTTGGAGTTGTCCAGAATGTTTTTTTTTTTCAGATATCATGTTTACTTTTAGAAGCTAGAGTAATGAAACGTATGCCATCAATAATTGTAATTGTCATATTTCTATGTAAAAATGCACTCTACATGCACTGGGGAGAGATGGATGGATATAAATAATGGAAAACAATTTATTTATTTGTTTTACATAACATAAAAGATATGTTGCCTAATTAGCAGTAATGATAAAGGGTAACCAGAACTACCCTGTGTGCACTGTCAGGGGAAGTAATTTTGGAGATAACTCTGTATATGGGTAGGTTCCTATTCTTACTTTTCTCATTGACTTGACATTGACTTTATACATGTTAGAAAAAAAAATACTAAACTGAATAGGTTGTATAATAGAACAAATGAGTAATAACTTCAGCGTGTTCTTCTTTTATGGCAACTCAGTGATTTTTGGAATGCTTGGAACATGCATAGGGTGGGTAGACTCTTTGGATATTGGTATTGTAGTCTGTGATTTTGTTGTTATAATTTACAAGGAAAACTGGCGGAATACAGTGTCTGATTTTGCTGGTGTTTTGTACAGCTGGTGTCAGAAGGCTCTGCAAAAGTCTTCCAAAAGAAGCCTATTACATATCAGATCTTATAGTCCTTCTTTAAGTCATTAACAAACAAACCAATTCATTTTGATAGAGGAAAATAAGAAGGTTTGGGTGAGTTGTACTGCATTAGCTCTTTAGTTTTATTATGCAAAACATTAACTTGAATGTATTTTGTTTATTTTTTAAGACAAAAGCATTATTACCTGTGCCCACGGTAACTGATTCATTAATACTTCGCTAGTACATATATTGTTTGAATAGTGGGTGTTATTTGGGTGTATGTAGAAGAATTCTGTAGTACCTGTAATTGCTTTTGCCTCTGCTTTTATCAATAGATTATTCCTGGCTGAGCTATCTTCTTCTAGAGTGCACCAGAGTGCATAAAAAAACAACAACAACAATAACTCATTCACATATGTCTTGTATTACCTCCAGAGTGAACCTCTGGTGAGCAGTTGGTCACATTCATGCTTTAATATAGGCTTCTGATGGTAAACACCAGTATAGCTTGCCTACCAATTAGTATATCTTACAGGCACAATCAGTTTTGGAGACTCTACAGCTTAATATATAGCTTTCAGTTGCTTGTGTTTCTATATTTAGCTTGAACACAGAATATAATAGTATATTCTAAAGATTAATATATTCTAAAAAGTTGAACTTAGGACTATTGAAATAGACAGTATTTATATTTGGTACAAATTTTAAGGTTTTAGATCTCCAAATTTGGAAAATTTGTAAAGGTTATTGATTTCTACATTTTTTTATACATTGAGTTTTATACATAAATTCAGGTCAGAATAGTTTCAAAGTAGTTTTTTTTTTACATACAATAAAGGTGATATATTATATCATTACAGCAAACACTTAAATCCCATTTACAGGTATAGTTTATTGACTTCAGATTTCATACTTTTGTATGTTGTGTAGTTAGACTTTGTCTTGTGTACATTTTGAAAATTTCTTTGTATTTCTAGTTCAGTAATTTTTATCTGTTGTTGGTTTCTAAGTCAACCTGAAGTCTTGTGACAGCCATATGATAAAAGTTTTCGATCAGATGAAATAGAAATTGTAATACAGCTAGATTGCAGTATGAGAAGATGCAGTGGGCTGGGAACATGGGAACATAACTCTTCTTTTGCTGGTTTTAGAGTTATTGCTCTTTGTTAAGTTTTTAAAGCTGGTTGCTTTGTTTCCAAAGATTATCTCGACCTTTTTGAGATATCAGCTACAAACTATAGTTGAAGATAATTTTTTTAGAGGAGAGCAGCAGTGTGCAAGAATTAAAACTTTCTACTTTTTATTTGACTTTTATAATTACCCGATATAGTCGAGAACCAGCATGAAATATTGCATTGGGCATAAAAGCAACAGCTAAACTATCCACCATTTGCAGTTTCTTTAGCTTAGATTTTGCATAATGCTGTATGCATGGGAAAGCTGAGTTATGCATTGGCTTAGTTTAGAAAGTGCATGTAAAACATGCAATCATTCGTCATGCTTATCTCTCAAAGCATAAGATCTTCTGTAGTGAAACTCAAGAGAAATGTCCAACAGGATGGAGGGGAGACTTAACTCTTTGTGTGAAGAAATGGTGGGCAAAATGTCTACACACATTACAAATGTGGTATTTATACAACCTAGATGCTTAGCATCTGGCCACTGGGGTTTTAAATCTCACTGCATTGAAAGTTCAGTTATTAAAGAAACTATTTGACTAGGGTCCTCCAACTTTATAGGATGGTTGGTTATTGCTAGTAGATGATGGCTGCTGTGTTAAAAGTTTAGGTGACCTGTTCTGCTTCAGTAGTTTCAGTAAGTAACTCCAGAAATTTACTGACTAGGATTTCCTACACTTTAGAAAGGTTGATCATGATGAATCCAACATCCTTTGTTGAACTTCAGAAGATTTTAAAATAACTTGGTTATATTGAAAAAATATATTATAAAACACCCGTCTGTCTGTTTCAAATAATATAAAATACTGCCTACAAGTATGTTTGTAACCGCTCTTAAGATTTTAATGAATTTTTATTCATCTTTAAAATGTTTCTGTCAGAATTAAGATTAATGTGCTACTTACTACACAAAAAGCTTTCAGTTATAATGTTATAATTTACAGTTATAATGAAGATGTTTCATCCTTAATTGCTTCAGATCATGCACTGTTTGCAGACAATACCCTTTACAGTGTATATAGGTCAGAAAAATCCTAAAAGACTGTTAATTGGTAGAATTATATGAACTGAATATACCAGGTAAAGGTAAATTAAGAAAAAGGGCAGCTTTAGATTTATATTTAGTTATAATGATGAACATCTTTAAATTATTTATATATAAACTATATCCTATAGGTGTTGTATTGTGTCAGTATTTCAAGGTATTACTTATAATCTGTTTCTTGTTATCCCTCTTACTGGTGATTTTATCCTAGTTTGTAGATGTTGTAGGACCCAGTTGTCTTTTAGTGAACTTTCATACTAGACTTGTCACTAAATGCTCTTCCATAAAAAATAATTTTTGAAGTAGATTTGGTAGGCTGATGTCCTAGGTTGTAACCCTTACAGTAAAAGTGTTTGAGATGGTTAGGAAGGCCCTTATTTTTCTGATGATATAAAAGTATTGATATATATATAAAGGTTCTTATTAATCTTAACATACTAGTATGTGCTTACTTGAAAACCCACAGTTACTGTACTGGTTTTCAAAAGACGGCATACAGGTTCTCTAAAAAGACTCTTTAAATACTTAAATTATTATTTATATGATGGAGAAACTTCAATCATAGTACTGGAGCAATGTAGCTTATATATTTGCTATAAGATAAAACAAAACAAAAAAACAAAACAAAAAAATCTGAAAATGTTATCAGAGCAATGTTTCACATGGTAATTTTAAGTGATTTTGTTTAGTTTTTCCAATAACGTTAGGCAGAAGGACACTTGATAGACATACTATGAATCAAAGCACTGAAAGTACTAGTGAAAGTGTATTTTTGTTCTTTCTTTTGTTTTGATCTTTCCTTCTTTTGTTCTTCATTCTTTTGTTTTTGTCTTTCTTTCTTTTGTTCTTCATTCTTTTGTTTTTGTCTTTCCTTCTTTTGTTCTTCATTCTTTTGTTTCTGTCTTTCTTTCTTTCCTTTATTCCTTTTACTCAAGTGTCAGAAGCTGGTGTCCATTCTAACTGGCTATCTAATCCAGGCTTATCTAGTGAATAATTCCTTTGGCAGTTTGTATAGAATTACTCAACTTTAGATTTCTCTGTTGTGCCACTTCGCTGCAGTACACATTTGTGCACCAACATCAACATAGAATCAAATATCTGTCACCAAATGGCACATGACAACATGATGGCCAACTGAAAGTAAACAATATATTAACATTTTGATATTGCTACAGACTTAGTGCAGAATTGCTTCCCTTTTGATGGGTATACATCTATAGGGCATTATCTGTTAATGTTGGCTTAGAAAAAAAAACATAATGAAAGCTTGTCAGTTTCCCTCTCTGATAAAGAATGTTTTTATTATTGTACATAAATGCTGTACAATTCTGTATTTTTGAAATCTGGGAAATTGTTTTAGTCAAAAGATTTATTGAACTACTTTTTTGGCACATGACTGTGTGTAAAAAGCCATGGGCTGACTGCCATATTATACCCTTTTAGGGCCTTGTCACGTTCCCCAAAATAAACCTGTTTTTGTAATGCTAGATTGATTTTGATTGCTTTCTACAGGAAGTAGCACATATAAGTGTTTATTTCAGAACTTGTGTAAGTTTGGAGTCTTTTTATAGAGAAATCATGTGACTGTAGATATACTGTGAAATCATTTAAATTCAAGGGCATAAAATTTCGTGGTTTGCCGACAGAAGGCAATTTCGTGGGGTCGTAAATTCGTGGAATTCTATTGTTAGGTAAAAAAAAATAGGGGGCCGAAAATTCGTTGATTTCAACATTCGGCAATATCCGGCATTTGTGCTTTGAAATTGTTGACACGTGAAAGTTAACGTTTTTCCACCTGACCAAACAACCAAAGATTCGTTACTATGGTAATTAACCTATCGATCGGTCTTCTCAATTAACAAGTGTCAAGTGTCAATTATACTTTGTGATATGTTGCGCATCTTTTACATTGTTAAAATTTAAGGTGTGTAAAAACGGTCTTTATGATTTTTTTAAGCTGTGAAAAACGTTGGCCTTCCGTCTTTGATAATGCAACCTAAATTAGCGCCAATTAAACTTTTTGTTTGCAGCATTGTAATTAGTACAACAAAATACAGTAGTCAATTTACTATACTAAGTAATAAGTTCCAAAGTAATAATAGTTTACTCAATATCAGTAAAAATAAACATTTCATTCAGGGACCGTATAACTGCAAATAGTATCCGCAGTATAGTGCGGTTTGACAGACACGTGACGCTACGTCACTACAATTTCTACTTTCAGTTTGGATGCACTTAGTAAACAAACACAATACGGGTACACACCTGAAAAAAAATAATCTATCGGTTTAGTATCCAATTCATACCTATGTTTATCGTTGATTCATTGAATGAAGTACAAAAAAGCCGCGGTTAAGCACACGACGATGTACCAACTACGAACCACGTCTCACACCTTTTTTGGTGCTGACTGATTGGGCATACTTAACATTATCTTTGGCACAATTTGTTCGTCGGGATTTGATTTCGTGGGTTACCTGAACCACGAAATCCACGAAAATTAATCCCCCACGAATATTAATGATTTCACAGTAAAAGTCTTCACAATTATATTGATAAGATAGTTACTTTGTTTAAACACGCGTTCTCAAAAGAATTGGGATTTATGAAGAACAAAATGTCAAATAATAAATTTCTTCGAAACTGCATATTTAATATTTAAAATACTCAAGCAAAGCTTAAACAATTACAAGGTAAAAAAGTTTGAACAAAAACTAAAAAAACAGTTATAGTTACACTAAACAGACTAAAATATAATTATTTTTCGGTAGTAATGTACAATACAGGACGGGCAGGTATGTTTAACAAGTAAGATAACAATTTGTTTCAATGTAATTAACACAAATTAGTTATATATTTCAAAATTGACTTTAGTTTTATGCATACCGACTTAAATAGTGTCATATTCGAAAGTTTTCTAAAAAAATATTGTTGTCACAAAAATGTGAATGTTACTAACAATTGTTAAAAAATGTCTTCGTGCCAATATTATTTATTTATACTTTCTATGGAGACATTATAATTCTTTAGAATTGTTCAAACTGAATTTTATAGTACAGGTTAAACCAATACTGAAAATTGCCGCCGATGAAAATATGGTCATACTTAAATACAAAATCGATGCATTGTGTTTATAACACACAGTGCTGTGTATCGAACATTACAAGAAAGATAAAGAATAATTCAACTGACAAATCAAACAGAAAATATGAGTTTTTTATGAGAGTTTACACTTAATAGATAATGATTATATAAGAACACGACGAACACACAACGTGCACATGCAAAAAAGCATTTTTGTCAATTGGAGTTCTGTTGCCAACATGAAAAAAATCAGTGTAGTAATGGTTGATAGGAACTAGAAACAATAATATCGTAAAAAAGATAGAACAGTTGCTCACAACAACATATTTACAAGCAATTATAGTGAGAACACTATCATGAAAATTATGTTTATGTCGAAATAGTTTTCTGCTATGTAATAGTTGAAAGTCACAATATATGATAAAAGTAGCGAACATTACGCATTCGTGCACATTTTTGTATATCTACACAATCAGACCGGGTTATACTGTTATTGCAATCTAGTGATGCCACATTGATTAAAAAGTTAAATGCATATACTATTTACTGTATTTACATTACATACAGGAATGTAATGTTTATTTGAGTTTTTAGTATCGGACATTACAAAGTCAGTGACAATAACTGCAAAACACGTGTCCAAATAAATGCACAGATGTGGAATTTAACCCCGATGTTCAAACAGGTTTGTAATGTTCATCTCATCTTGTTTTGCTAGCCGAAACATTCTTCTTGACTTGCCGGTTTCAGCAGGTTGTTGGATGACACAAATAATATCTTCCTTGCTCAGCCATATCTTATCCTTTTGTCGCGGCCACTGGTACAATTGCTTCCTTCTTTCCATGAAAGAAACTTCAACCTCGTGATCATTGTCATCATAATCAACTATCTTGCCAACGTACCAGTTTCCGTCATATACGGCCGCAACGTAATCGTCAACTTCACAACTCGGCACAGGAACGTCATCTGGCACATCTTCAGAAGGTTGTTGTTCACATGCTTTAGGATCAATAAATGCAATCACTCGCAATTCTTTTCGCGTGTTCTCTTTCCGCCAACCACTACAACGAATCCCACCCAAACAATCGTCACAATAACAACTTGTATTTCTGACTAGTACGGCTGATTGTCCAACACCTGCTACAGCATGCAAAAGCATTGTCCCTTTTATTGGACGAAGCTCAGCTGATGATTGGGCAAGAGCAGCAGCCTTTTCAGAAATGGTGACATCTGACACATATTTGAAATCAACGTTTGCAAATGTCGATTTTTCTGTAGCCCACTGAAAGAAGTCGGATGTGTTCTGAATCATCACCTTACCAGTATTAATTGCAGTATCGGCCATGCGTTTAACCAAACCCCCTAACCCATCACACGGACCCTTTCCGTGTCCGGATTCAAAATAATTCCATACAGCGGAACATCCAAACAACGAATCATGGTTAGCGACTGCATCAAAAATAAGTTTATTCCTATATTGGGAAGAAGGGCTATCGGTCCAGTAATGGCACACACTGACGGACGGAACAACTTTTTTCACTTCATCTATGATCGTATCAAGGAAGGTACAAACAGTAGTTGCATTGTGGCCTAGTGTGTCTGATACAATAACCATGCTTTTATGCTTCAGCTCATCGTCGTGCTTGTAGTACATGACAGCTGGGTGTAAGGTGACACATGTTTGGTTGAAGTACGCTGACTGTATTTCTTCTGAACTGCGGCAAGCGTAGTTTTCTGCGAAATCCATGTGGATCACAACATCAGTTTGGGGCAACTTTTGTTTTAGGAGCTTGATTTGTTCATATTGCGTTTTCATTCTATCAACGTGTTCGTTAAAATCCTTTCTCTGCCTCTCCACATATGAGATGAACTCTTGCTTGGTCATATGCGAGTCTTGAACTCTAGTAACATATTTCACTTTACCCCTGTCTTCAACTTTTAGACGCTTCCATTGTGGAAGAGTAACTTTACTATTAAGATCATTTCCTATTGTTGCAAAGTCTAATTCAGTTTTTGAAAATGTTTCAGGATTTGCAGACACCAGTACACCTTCTTTTCTCAAACATTTTGCAGTGAGTGCCATATTCTGGTGTTTTGTACACAAACAGCTACTTCGAGATATGAATGCTGACAACTGGATGTACTTGGGTCTTGCACGACAGAATGTTGCTAATGATAATCCTATTTCCGGATTTTCTGACAGAAATTTTGTGTGAAGGTTCTGCATATAATCAGTTAGAACTCTGGCTTGTCTGACGTTTCCATTACATTTCACAGTGTCCCCTTTACCTGGTTGCGCGCGACTATTGTCGTCTCTTTCAAGAAATTGAACTATCATCCTTTCATGTTTTCTTGTTACCTTGCTGTCTGCTTCCTCAGTTCTGGAGGTCGAATATTTCGTCAAAGTATTCTTATTCAATCCACTTTTATAGCACAATGTCGCATTTATCTTGTACTTTCTCAGGATTTGACCTGCCACCATTACGTGCAACCCTTTCACATTACCTTTATTGCATTTATCTTTCTTCTCTCGCAGTTGTTCTGAAACAACATTGGCAAAAACAATTTCTTTCCTCACCTTCTCTTTCTGGACTTTGGTCAAACCAGCGTCGTTCATTAAGGCTTCAGCTTTGCTCTTCGGTGTTTTAGGAGAGCTTTGGAGTCACTTTAACTCTCGTTGCCGTTTTCTTTGCTCAGTTTTGAGTCTTCTCATTAGGTCAAGGTTTTCCTGTCTTAGCTTCGTTATCTCGTTTTTAGCACTTGCTAGTTCGTTTGTCAATCGTTTTCTGGGACCCGCTGCTCTTCTAGGAAACTGCATGGCAACAATCATGTTTTCTTGTTGACTACTAGTTGACCCACTTGAAGTTTCATACCCACTTGTGTCCATGGATTCATTTTGCTGGCGCGCATTTTCTTGTTCTCGCTTCTGTTTTTGCCTATACTTTTGAACTGCCTCACGAACCTTTAATCGTCGTTCTGCCTTTTTAGACGCACTGAGGAGTCCTGTGGGTACATTTTTCTCCTTCTCTCTCGTTCTTTTCGTAGGTAGAGCTCATTGTTCTCAAGCTTGAGTCTTCTTCTGTAATCGCGACATATTTCTGCTCGCGACTTCACCATTTTGACTGAAAAATAAAGTAATTTGCAAAGTATGGTCCTGTGTAATGTTCGATTACGAAATTGTGTAATGTTCGAGACCAAGCATTGCAAGTAACGGTGTAAATCAATACAAGCTTTATATTGGCAATTCTTCTACAATGTCAGTAGCATATATGTAGAAATTTATAGACATCTATTCATAAATTAACATTGACATCTTGTTTCGCGATGTTTTGTTACTGTCAACACATTGTTAGAACCAGTATTGTATATTTTCAAGCAAATATAATCATTGTATCATAAAACAACATTATCAAAGACATTCCGGTAAATCACACTGACAATACTGGACATCCGATGTGCTTGGAAACAGATTAATTGGTCCGTGTTGTCCATTAAAATTATCAGTATCAAAAAGGTAATGTTCGCTACAATATGTCTCGAACATTACACATGGTTAAACACTCTAATAATGGCAAAACAAAACAGAGATGGGTCAATACATTTATTCACAATCTTGGCAATATTATTTAGGAATGAAATATTAAAAGTGTTTTTCCATTTTAAAAATATATAACGAGATAAATCACTTACCAAGCACGCTGTGAACAACTTGTCCTAAAAAGTAATGGCTGCGCCAAGGTCGAAGTGTCAAATACACGCAAAGCGATGACATCATTAATTTGACGTCATAGTCATATTTTAACCATATTCAAGCGAAAATAGCGCACTTTGCAGTAGATCATCTCGAACATTACAATCGCGTACATTACAAATCATACAAAACCAGTCGCTATTTTTACAACCTAAACATTACATAGTTAATGCATGTGTTAAATTTTAACATCAGATAGATACTAGTGTTAATAAGTCGCCTGTTGCATGCGCTGGTAAGTAAAATAAGACTATATAACATGTATCGGACATTACAGTTTGGTTGACTTACTGTTTACTGCTGCACTTAATGCATTAATAAATGTCCGTTAACATCCCTCAATGCTTCTATGAAATTATATTGTGAACTCTTAATTAAATTTCCATCATTTGCAGTATTTTTGTTCGAAGAAAACATTTGGTTATCTAAAATATAAAAACATAATGAGTAAACATCGCGGAACATTACAAAAATGCAAAACAATTGGCGACAGCTCAAGGAAGAATTTACCGTCTACAATAATGGATTAAATCACTCTTCACGACTTTATTATTAATGTGTGATGATTAGGGACGGTCCATATATACTAACAAAATGCTAAAGTCTTATGACTTCAATACAAATTGTGTCAGAAATAAAGGAAAATAAAAGGCGACAGTCTCGAACATTACATTTTGGACATTGCCGATATCATATTTTTATCGCCAAAGCATTAGATTTCAATATGTGTCATTATTATATGCAGACACCTTTACCCTTTCACATAAATGAGGATTTGTAAGCATTTCGGTGATAAATTTAAGACAATCATGTGGCGACGGCAAAATCCCAATTTTTTTGAGAATGCGTGTAAAGAGGCTGTACTCCAGATTTGACATAAAAAAATTTTTTTCATAAATTATATATTTAGATGCCATGAGATTATAACAACATAATATTTTACTTCAAACCTTGACTCTAGTCTTTCGACTTTGCTATATATTGCTTGGGAACCAGGATTTGAAAGTTTTCTTGTTTGCATGTGTTTTTGAAAACAGATACCATTTATTGAAAGAGTTTCATAACTGAAGCAAGATGTTTTTCTGTTTTCCCATCAACAGGTCCCAGGCCGAAGCAGCAAACATGCCCATAGACGACTGTCCCCAAGACACAACTGAGCAAAATGAGACTTCCTTTGAAGAACAAGAACAAAGGGAAGCTACCCACAGAGAAAACACTCAAGGAGAATAACTATTGGGCAGCAAGTCTGTACCATACTGGCTGTCAAAACTTTTAACATGAGATTACTAAAATGGTCTCCAAAAATATCAAGGAGTATTTATAGTAAAATATAGAGAAATTTCTTTAACATGGCAGAGTTGAGGTAATTCAGATGAGAAGAATTGCAACAGTTGTTTTTTTTTTATATCTATGATATCAATAACTTTATTATGCTGTAATCAGCAGCAGAAAGTTTGACATTTCATCACTTTATTGATTAAAAACTTGTGTTTGATTGTTCATATTTTTTTAATGTTATCTCTATGAATTGTCCGTGTAGTTTATGACTTTTCACCAGGTATTTTCAACCTCAGAACAGAATTCCAGATTGTGATGTGCAGCTTTCCTTCACTTTAAATAATGTACCTAGTGTATTGTGTCTGTTAAACATTCTATTAAGTACAGATACTTATTTCTTATAACAATTAGTAGGGCTCTTTGTTATTATAGCTACACTTGTATTAATGTGTTAAGTTAAACATGTACATGTAGGTCCAGTTTATTGTACACATTCTTAGGGATTGTTTTAGTTTTACAGTTACCTAGTCTGTTGAATGATGATTTTATGGAGAAGTCACAGAGACAGTGAGCAAAAGGAGGGAAATTCAAATTAAAAGCTTCTTGTTTCTTTCTGTAATTGTACTGTCTATTTGAGTTTACGGTTGGTAACGGTTACCCAAATGACCAACACCCCATGCAGAGATGGGGGATAGTGCAAGATGCAGAAAGCATCTCATTCCAGAGACACCCCTGGTTCTTTTGCATGCTTGGTACATGGGACCTCAGTTTAATGTCTCATCAGAAAGACAACTATTAATGTTAGTGGAGGAGCGGGGGATTGATCTGGTGACCCCTGTAATCATTTCCTTTTTGTTAAAAGATAAAAATGGTAACAATATATGTCATATCTACAACAAGTAGGTGTGAATATGTATGCAACTTGTGAAATACATATTTCTATGGCATAGATAAATAATCAGATAAATTTGTGTGATGTTCTTGGAAAAGAATAACTATACCAGCAGTAGTCATGTGGTAAAACACTAAACTCATTATCTGGGATTAACTTTCTCCATTCCACCATTAGCAAGAGTACTGGGTTTAAATCTAGAAAGCATTAATCATCTGGGATTAATATAATTTCCCTATTAACAGCATTAAAAATTGTAAATCACAAGTAACTATTAAATTAAATGCCAAAAAGAATGCAGAAATACCAGAAAGACACATAAACAGCTGGGTAGGGTTTAGTGAGAGAATATGAACTTCAAGTAAGTGTGGAAGTTTTCTTATATTGATTGCTTCTTTTCAGTTCATTTTTTCTTTGGCCCTATTGTTCAAACCAATCAGACGGATTCATAGAGCCAGTTTAAAATATCATTTTTGGAGCCCAGGACTGAGAGTGTCATTTACATTGGCCCACATTATTAAGATGGTCCATATTATATCAGATCAGGTATTTAGTAATTTATGAGTCCAATTATTAAGAGTTATTAAATAATAGGAGAAATATAGTTTGAGAAATGCTTGGATTTTTAGTTTACCTGAGCACTTTGTACTCAATGTGAGCTTTTGTGATCACCCTGTGTCCCTTGTGTGTCGTGTGTCATCAACTTTTTATTTTAAACAACATCTCCTCCTTAACCACTAGGTGAAAATGATAAAATCTTACAGGAATGTTCCTTGCATGAAGCTTTACCAAAGTTGTTAAAAGAATTCCATTCCATGAAAAACTCTGGTTGCTATGGCAGCAAGAGTGAAAAACTTAAAAAAATCTTCTTGTCTAAAACTGCTAAGCCCAGAGGTCTGAAATTTGGCATGGAGCATTGTCTAGTAGACCTCTACCAGTTTTGTTCAAATAATGTCCCTGGGGTCGCTATTGGCTACGCCCGAGGGGTCACAAGTTTTACATAGCAATATAGAAGAAAATCTTTAAAAATCTTTTGTCTGAAATCACAAGGCCTAGAGTTTTAAAATTTGGCATGAAGCATTGACTTTTGGACATCTACAAAGTTTGTTCAAATAATGTCCCTGTGGTCACTATTGGCCTTGCCGAGGGGTCAAGTTTTACCTAGCAATATAGAATGGAATCTTTAAAAATCTTTGGTTTTTAAGCACCTACAAATCTTCAATTAGAAAATGTAATACTGCTTTTGACGTTAGTTTAGTACTCAGGTGAGCAATCTGGGGCCATCATGGCCCTCTTGTTGTATTTGAAATATGATGAAAATGTTAAGATCAGGAAAAACTGTTAATTTTTGGGGAAGAGATTTGTATATATTTGAGAATGTTTATAAGGTTTTGCTTGGCCTGACAGTGTTTCTTCATAATGTCGCTAGTCTTGGTATTACATTCAGTGGAACATCAGATAAAGCAGTATCAGTTAATTAACAATTAAGGCCGGATATTTTTTCACCTTTTCAAATTAAAATTGCCTGTTTGTAGTAATTTATTGTTATTTGTTAAGAGACCACACTGACCCAAGAACAGTTGCTTCCATTGTGAAAAGCATGTCATTCACTGCTCTTCATTTCACATTTTGTAATATCACATTATACTGCTATACAACCCTCTCAGGTTTTATCTTGTCCAAAATAATCAATATTTTGTATGTTATTTCTTTTGTGTTTAGAGTAACAGTTTTTTGTTCATTTCCATTCTCTTTTTTTTTTTACTTCTTGTTACGTTTTTTTTTTAAGCTTATAAGCCTGTGCTTGTGGGTCATTTGCATGTACATATTATGAAATCTTCCAAGATCTAACAAACTTGTTAAGCTATTGTCTGAAAGCTAGTGTCTGAAAGCTATTGTCTGAAAGCTAGTGTCTGAAAGCTATTCAGAAGCGTGTTTTTGACAGTTTTGACAGTTTTGAAATTGTTTGGCATTGTGCATTATTTTTATACCTGTGAATTTTATTTTGTTATACATACTAGTGAAAGCTGCTTGCTTGTATCAGCTAAGTTCAGTGTTTGATACAGTTGTGCTTGTTACAAACTATTGTAGCAGGACAGTGTTTCCTCTGAACTTCATTTGTTACAGGAAATAGGCACAATAATACAGGGGTAAAATATCTCCTGATGAGGGAAAGGAGGGGTTTTGTTTTTCATTTTCTTTAAAAGCTGCACCATAGTTGTCCTTCACATAGAGAACACCCATTTCTTCCCTCGTTAGTGTATCAGTTTATAGTTGTCATCATGTAGCTTTATAAATAGAAATGCAATACAGTTTTTGTTAAAATTATACTGATTTATGTGTGTGCATTGTACCAATTTTATGAAACAAACAGTTGTAAATAATTTTCTAAGTGCATAAATACATGTACACATAATCCCCTAACTATTTTAAATTTTTACCATCATATGATAATAATGGCCTAGTTCACATGATGTACATATTATTTTTGAAGATTGTTTCTTTTTTTTAATTTATTATTGTTACAAATTGTTCTGTACATAAGGGATATTTATTATAGTATATAATTATCAATCATGTACATATCTTTTACCGCACTAGTTGTGTTTCTTGTTTAGATTACATTACCTATCAGTCATTTTCATATCTTTCATGTTGTTTCAAATCTATACACAAACTGCTTGATAAAACAAGATTGTAGTCATTTCTTTTTAATACACTACCATGAATGATTCGAAATCTGCACAAATAGAAAAAGTCACTTGTTTTACCTTGGAAATATCCTTTCTCTAACATTTGTTGAGGAGTTGACATTTTCTGCACTGATATGTAGGTATCTGTATTCAGATATCATGTTCCAGTCATCAAGCTTTGTGATAATCAGGTCATAGAAATGTTTATCTTAATGGTTTAGACTAAACTTCTTTGCCTGGAACATTCTTTCTTCCTCACTTAGATGTCTGTTCAGCATGCTTTGATGCACAATTCTTATTCTTTATAATTATTATGTTTCCCACTTAGTTTGTGGAGACATATTAATTTTGTGCTGTCTGTTCATCTATCTTTCTGTCTTTGTCTGCCACAAAGTTTGAGTTGCCAACTTCTCTGAAGCCACACAGATTTCAACCAAACTTCTCAGATTTGTTCACTTCCAAGCATAGTTATGTATGTCTTTGACATTTTCCAGTTCATTAATTTTTAGCAGAGTTATTGCCCTTTATGGACTGATTTTTCAGTGGATTTGACAAGACATTTTTTCTGACACCACCGTGTGGTATTTAACTAAACTTCACAAATATGTTCAGTGCATGTCTTATTGTGCATATTGTTAGAATTTTCCTGATCATTGATTTTCTGCAGAGTTATAGACCTTTATTTTTTTTCTATCCATTTAGTGGATTTAAGCCAAAACTTTAACAGGAGTAATCAGTTCCAAAAGCCTTGTTTGTGTATAACTTTGGCATTTTCTGGTTCTGGTTGATTTTCAGCAGAGTTATTGCTTTTTATGCATTCATTTCTTATTTTGGCTATACCCTTGGGCAGATTTCAGCAGAACTTCACAGATCTCATCAGTGCTAAGTCATGTTTCACATATCGTCAACATTTAGATTAGAGTCAAGTGGTGGGAGATATATGTTTTTCTCTTGAGAAACAAAATTTAATCTAGTTTCTAGGCACTATTCTTTTGATCTTTCTTATAAGTTATAACATCTTCTAGTAATTGTCTTATATTCAGAGTAATCAGCTTCTTCTGCACATGTATTGAGAAAATGTTATATATATCATATTTAAAATCTTACAGAAAATTTATATATATATTATGTTTCACCTCATATTATAAACCATCCAATACCATTTCACCCACAATTTTGACCAACCCAGTGTTCTTGTATATATGTTAAGTTTATCTTACATGTTAAAATAACTTATTCTTTATATTCAATTATTAAATCTATATTTGAATTGTATTTTTCATCTTAAAATTTTAGCATTAAAAAATTTAACTTAAGCATTTATCTTTCAGTCCAGCAATTTTGATATTTGACCATATCATGGCTACTAAATATTCATCCTCTTGGTGCTAGGGTTAAAATGAAGTATGACTATATACAAAGGGGAGTAAATTAACCACCCGTCACAGTTACAAAATTTACGGAACATACACTAACACCATTGATGCACACAAAGATGATGACTTTAGAAATTTTTGTATTGTGGGTTTAATGTAGAAATATTTTTCCAAATTTGAGAAAAAACAAGTGATTTTCTGTGGGTAAACGTTTTCAATTTTACTGTTACTAACGAGAAAGAATGACAAACTGTCAGCCATTTCAACATTTTCACACAAAAAATTTTTTTTGGAATACTTGATAAGAGAAATATTCTTCAGAATATTACACTGACAATTTTAACATACATTAAGATGTTTACCAATAATGAAGGTTTTGATTTTCTTAGTAGTGTTTGAATGTTCTCTTTATCATTTTTGTAATGATATTGAACCTATATACATGTAATACACACATCAGATGGCTGAAACTTTCATCCGGAGCATAATTCTGTGACTCTTCAGTATATAAAATCTTCAACAAAAATTGTAAGGTGCAATTAACATGATTAAGGAAAAGAGAAAAACTCATAACTCATGGCTATTTGCAGAGTTATTGTCCTTTGTCAGTCACTAAGGTACTCATTTTTGCAGAGTAATTATTGTCCTTTTTTATTTCTAGATATTGATTTTTAATATAAACATTGTCGGGTATAATTAACCATTGGTTCTAGTTTCCCGTCTGACCAACATATTGATAGAACTCCTATTTCCAGGACTTTTTTAAGTCTTGTGTGTTAGCACTTGACCAGTGATTCACTCTTATGGTTCTTGTTTTTAATGTAGTACTTCAAGTACGGGAGGTGGCCTATTCAGTAGCCATGAATATGAATCTCAAACATTTCATGACTTCAGAATTATTTAGACAACCATTATTTGAAGAGTCATTTCCTGAAATACAACATTCTAAACTTTAAAATTATAATGTAATACGATCAAAAAGCAATGTTCTGACAATAAATCTGTGAAAAATTACCCAGGAGAAAATATAACCTTTTTTTTCATATTTTTTTAATAATAATTGCTTATATATGTGATATGTCGTTTCTTTTTTTACTTCAAAATTTGTGAAAAAATAAAATTGGAAAGCACTTTCTCTTGTATTTTTTGATGTGACAGATTTATTTGATCCTAAAAAAATGTATTAAAAAACTCGAAAAGGTGCCCAGACTCAGTTTATCCAGAGCCTCTATGTTATTAAATAAGTTATTTTACCCCCACACAGTGTGTAGGAACCCTGGGGGTATATTGGATTTACTTTGATGTCCCTCCCTCCATCCATCTTGTCTGGACCATAACTTCTCTATACATGGAAGGATTTTAAAATACCTCTGCACATTTGTTCACCTTGATGAGACAGTGCATCACTTGTAAGACCAAAATCTATAGCTCTCAATCACTAGGCAAGGTAAATAATTTTTGAGATAGAGCTTGTCTTGACCATAACTTCTCTTTGCATAAAAGTATTTTGAAATACCTTTGCATATTTTTTAATCTAATGAGACAGTGTATGGTGTGGAAGACTAGTCCCTAGCTCAAAGGTCAAGGTCACAGTAACGTCAAAGTTTTGTTGATAGACCTTGTCAGGGCATTAACTGCTTCGCGCATGGATGGGATTTGGAGGTCAAGGTAACAGTGACTGGTCAAAGGTAAAATAATTCGAAGATGGACCTTGTCAGAGCCATAATTCTTCATGCATGGAAGGATTTTGATGAAATTTTCTATCCCAATATAATTATGTCCGCTTGTTATTTGCCTTCTTAGTATTTTATGACTTTCTTTAACACATAGCATCAAATAAAATAGCATCATAGGCAGAATTCTGTTTATTTTACAATGACCCTTTTAACTTGCAAAGCCATCAGTTCAGTTTGGGGTCCAAATTCTGAAGGCCAAGAGCAAAAAGGTCTTTTCCAAGGACAAATAACAGGGACTGTTTCAAATCACTTATTTTAATGAGAATTTTATTTAATATCTATTAATTAAAAATAATTGAAATGTTGAAATTAAAACAAATTACTACAAAATTATTTACATCTGCTTGTGGGTACCAGAATTTCAAGATATAAAATCAGGCAAATCTGCCATTCCTACATATGTCACAGGTTTTAATTTTTCACTTTGTCTTTGTTTTTGTTTTTCTCAGTACTTCTTTTTTTTCGGTTAATTGGAAAGTTGTTGTTGTTGTAGGTTCTGAAAATTTACAAGATGTCCAGTTGTTGTGAATGTTTTTATTTTCGAAAAGTATAGCAACAGTATGATCTACAATATACATATAATAGCAAAATGAAGTAAATTGAAAGCATTGTAGTAATTAACATGAAAATAAGTATTGCAATTTATCTTGGGGAAACTCGCTTTTAATGAGTGTACCGAATGAGAAAAATTTTGACTAATTTTTATGTAATATAAAAATACACTATGCAGATATTCAAATATATATATATGATCAACTTAAATGAAGAAACTTAATTTTGATAAACAGAATTAAAATATTTTCAGAGGAAGTCAAAATAATTATGTACATTAATGACCATAACACAAACTGCATTTACTAATATCGAACTTAAGAAAAATACCAAAATGATTTAATAAAATTTTACATCAAAAAATATTTGTAAACTGTGACAAGAAATAATTCTTACCTGAAAATTTACAAGATGTCCAGTTGTTGTGAATGTTTTTATTTTCGATAAGTATAGCAACAGTATGATAAGGTTCCTAAGAGCAGTCTCCTTATATACTGTGTTGTTGCTACCCCAACAACTGGCACATCAAAACATATATTTACTTGTAAAAACCTGCAAAAAACCTAATTCTTTGTATTACAAAACTGATGTACTATAGGCAGTTCTTAAATTAAAAAAATACCAAACAGTGATTAGTAACTAAAGTCTTGATATTGAAAAATGGCTTTGAACAGATTTTCATGAAAAGGTGTTAGAGTTTTGTATTCAAGATCAGTCAACATACAGGTAAGGCAGGTATTGGATTAACAATGATAATATTTAATCTTATTTTCATCATACCAAACTAGTTACAACAAGCATTGATTATTTTATACAACAACAGAAAAATCAAATACATACTGTTATAGACAAAAATATTTTCATCTTAATTAAAGAAAGACCAAAAAAACAAATATAAAATATGAAATCAGTAATAAATTTTAAAGAAAACAAACAAAATTATGAAATATGAAATCGGTGACAAAAACCTTGTCACACATACACTTACAATCAGCAGAACGCCACTGAGTCGGCCTCTACATTACTATATTGCTTTAAAGATGTGACATCACTTCCATTTTATATACATACATAACACATTTTAATCAACTGAAAAACAAAATGGCAGTCATTTAAACATGTTTCAATATCAAGTTTCTGGCCCTGACCAAATCCATTGCTTCATATTGAGGCCAATATTATATGTGTACCTTTTGTGGCCTTTGCCTAGGAATGCAATAATTACCTTATTATTTAGATGGTCCACACTCGGTTAAGTTGGACATATAGTACTATAAGTGTCTGATAAAAGATAATCATTCTATAAATTACTTTATTGAGCTGTATGATTAAAAGAATGCCAAAGAGAACTTCAAAACAAAGTGTAAATATTAAAAAAGTTTTGTAACAGAGTTGCCTCCCTTTAATTCTTCCGTTCAGTTAATCATATTTTGTAAATATGATGATAGCAAAAATTACATGAAATATTTGCTCAATTCAGTTTAAAAAAAAAGAAAAGATTAATTGAATTTTTTTGATTGAAGTTGTTTGTAGAAAGTGTAAAGTACCAGTACAAAAACGTTTTCAACTTAACACATTATGACAACATCCAAAATCAAAATGTATGTCAGATTTATTATTAAAAATATTCTACAGAAATATTCTGAAAACTGTGAAAATGAAAACACCATACTGATCTCTATAATTTAAACATATCATTGTCTTGAGTAAGTTTAGTTAAAATACTGTCAGAGCTTAAAGACCATTGACAACTTCAGACTGCAGATAGCTTGCGATTATTGATAGCTTGAGACATCATGTGGCTTGAGACCTCAGATAGCCTGAGACCTCAGATAACCTTAGATTTTAGATATCTTGAGACCTCAGATAGCCTGAGACCTCAGATAACCTTAGATTTTAGATATCTTGAGACCTCAGATAGCCTGAGACCTCAGATAACCTTAGATTTTAGATATCTTGAGACCTCAGATAGCCTGAGACCTCAGATAACCTTAGATTTTAGATATCTTGAGACCTCAGATAGCCTGAGACCTCAGATAACCTTAGATTTTAGATATCTTGAGACCTCAGATAGCCTGAGACCTCAGATAGCCTGAGACCTCAGATAACCTTAGATTTTAGATATCTTGAGACCTCAGATAGCCTGAGACCTCAGATAACCTTAGATTTTAGATATCTTGAGACCTCAGATAGCCTGAGACCTCAGATAGCCTGAGACCTCAGATAACCTTAGATTTTAGATATCTTGAGACCTCAGATAGTCTAAGACCTTAGATATCTTGAGACCTCCCATAGCTTTAGACCTCAGATAGCTTTAGACCTCAGATATCTTTAGACCTCATATAGCTATAAACATTTAATAGCTTAAAAGCTTTGATCTCAGAGAGCTTGAGACCTAGGATAGTTTTAGAGCTTGGGACCTAAAACAGCTGGAGACCTTGGATAGCTTCGGACCTCAGGGAGTTGTGAGAACTTGGACATCAGATGGCTTGAGACCTAAGATAGCTCGAGACCTCAAATAGTTTGAGACAATGATAGCTTGAGACCACAGATAGGTTAAGGTCTCAGATACCTAAAGCATTGGATAGGTTGAGAAGTCAGATAGCTTGAGAGCCCAGATAGCTGCATTTTGTTTGTTCTTATAGGATCTGGGGCTGTCAGTGTTTTACTGTTTCCTTGATACAGTAACAATAAAGATGTGAGTTGTCAGTTCTTTCTTACTATCTGATCTTTAGGGAACCCATTGCAGTGTCAGAATTTAATCCTATGGCTGGACATTGAATGTATGAAAATATTATTATAGTTTGTATAATAATATCAGGCTTCAGAATCAGAGTTTAGGGGTCCAAACTTCCCATAGTAACTTTGTGCAACAATTTGAGTACCAATCTACATGTTTTTTATGAATATTTAAATCATCAAATTGTGAAAAAAATTTCTTCTCTTTGTATTTACATGTTAAAAAAGCCATTACTGTTTAAGTTGATTGTATTTCCATCCTTTCTGCCACTAGGCATTTAGGATCATTCAACAATGAACCATTTATTTTACACACAAACTGTAAGATGAACATCTGATCAAGATAAGATAATTGGTATAGTGACTAATCTGGCTTGAAATGTGAAATGTAACCTCTCAAATATTTGATAGATGTTTACAGTATCCTGTGATATACAAGGAGGTTTGGCAAAATGATTTTGTGGAAAACTTTGCATGGTCATCTGTTAGGTAGCAGCTGAACCTCAGCTGTCCAGTCCTTTAAAAGTTGAAACCATAGTTTACTATGATGCTTAAAATCATTTACATGAAATAAAAAGCGAGACATTTTCAATAACTAAGCTCAAATGCACCAAAATGTTATAGTTTTGACATAATAATAATACCTCCAAAACTACATCACAAATAAAAACAACAAAAGATGTCAAGATTTATCTGTAATAGATATATCCCTGAGTTATTACTGAATGTTTAAGCAGAGTTCATTAGTAACATGTCTTAAATATGAGTAAATATAAGTAAAGGCAATGTTATGTTAGTTTTAGAACTGGTTCTAAATGCTGGCTTGAAGTTGAAAAAGGCCAATATACAACAAGACCATGTAAATTGTGTAACTCAGTTACTGTTGAAGATGAGTTTCATTTCTTGTAAATTTGTGAAATATAGTGCTAATCCAAATACGGTACTATCCAGAAAATATGTTCAAATCTGGACTGACAGACTGACAGATAGTTTATTCAGACATATACAAGGTACATCTATCTCTCTAAATTATATTTCTGTCAAACCCCTTATTAGGACGTAGACAGTAGGCATGTCAAGCCACTAAGAAAGTTAAGAAAGTAATGAAAAAAGACATATATAGAAGAAATTACCAGTACATAGTCTACTTTACATATCCGTTTGCTAATAAACTGTCAACAAACAAGTTTAATATATTAATATGTTGATGTCCTCAAGAAAAAAAAAACATGTTGTAAAAGCAAGTTTGTCATTTTTTTACCATATGCATTAAAGCACATCCATGGTGTAATGTAATAGCATTATGACCAAGTTATGAATAATGTTACTAGATTTGTTATTTCATGTGCTTTAAGACATGTTTAATATGTGTGGCAGGACATATTCACAGGTGCACATTCCGATGTTTGTGTTTTACTTTGTACATATGTTTTGTAAGGGTCAGTGGCTTTAAACCAATTTATTACATTTGAATTGCCATTATCCCAAGGAGACTGTCTTAAAATCAACAGCTGTTTATATAACAGCTTGCTGTTTTATTTTGATCTAAAACAGTTTTTAATTGAGGATACAAGCAGGATGTCAGCTTTCAATGTTCATGTTTGATTTTCATAAAGAAACAACAACCATTTAAGTGATGTGTTGCAGTAATCAGGTATGTCCAGGACGGTAGTACAGCTGTGATTTGTACAGTGTAATATTATCAGAGGTCTGTATCTGACCAGATGCACATTGAGCTCAGATCCCCAGAGGCATAAATGTATAATGATAGTATTTTAACTGATCATAAAATAGTGGACATAGTGTTAAAATGTGTACACAAATAATATAATTATGGAACTGACACCATACCTTTTTTTTTAATGAAAAAAAAGTGGCGAAAATTGTGATAAAGCAGTTGTTATTTTTTACTGTTTTGTCCTGCAGTATTTATATGTAAAGTCTATAAATATAGTTTTTAAAAATGGAATTCACAATGGTTTTATTGCCTCTGGGAATGTTGATGTTTAAAACAGGTAAAGTTAAAACTTGTTGTCTTATTGTACAACTACATAATTGTATATAAACAATCTCTTAAATATATATTTTAATGTACAGGTGTGGCTGCATTTCTAAACACATTTCAGTCAGATAGAGGAAACATTTGGTCTCAATTGTTTTATTAATTATTTTTGTATTAACAAGTGACCTCCCTCATAAAACATAACCGAAAAGAGGGAAAAGTTGCAAATTTTGAAGGAAAGAAACTAGTCATAAGATAAATGAAATATTTTTGTTTTTATTTCTTAATCTTTAAAATACTTTAATAATTCAGTCAAATGATTGCTTTTAGTACAGAATATTTGAGGTTTCATATTAGAATCCTTTAAGCTATGGGGTACCATTTTCTCTTGAACAACATGAAGGAATATTTGAAGTTTATTTGGAAGAGATATTAAATATGGGCAGAATGTATGATTTGGTTGGCTCTGTCCAAGGTCAAGGTCATACCTGATCTAAAATGTGGGGGACCAGGATTGAGTTAAGACCATGATTACATAACAAAGCTACAAGTGCAGGAGTGTAGGACATTGAAATGTCTGCAGGAACCATAACTGGGTCACCTGCTTCAGGTTGTACTACCAAATGAATTTTGATGAACTGTATAATATGTCATACATTTCATTTCATTTCACTAATCTATGTTTTCACACCTACAATTATTGATATATATTAGGAATTAGTTTTTAGTATCTATTCAGAGAGACATTCATGTATAATAATTTTAACTCTTACTATATACATTATGTTGCTTAATACCTTAATCTCCAAAGAGTACCAGACAAACATGTACAGTCTGGTCTTCCATCCCATACATATTATGACCTTTTTTGGGCATTTGTCAAATTGTGTGTTAGCTTTTGCTTTATAATTATCAAGCAATACATGAAAATGGTATAACAGTGCCCCATAACAAAGTTTGTCTGTGACTTCAACATTTCTCTTGTCCAAAGTTGTGAGTGCAAGTACAGGGGCAGTGACAAACTGTTATGCCTTTCTGTACAATCAATGTTAAGTAACAATGATTTATCAATATTTTTTTGCTTTTTAACTTTTTCATTTATCAAAATCGTAAACCAGTATTTCATTTTTTTACAGTATTTATAGTTATTGTAGTTTTCTTCACAGTCTTGTATGAGAATCCAGGAGAAGTAGAAGCTGTGATGTTAGCTAACTGTACATGAAGCATACATATATAGCTGTGATGTTAGCTAACTGTACATGAAGCATACATATATGGCTGTGATGTTTGTGATGTTGGCTAACTGTACATGAAGCATACATACATGGCTGTGATGTTGGCTAACTGTACATGAAGCATACATACATGGTTGTGTTGTCGGCTAACTGTACATGAAGCATACATATATGGCTGTGATGTCAGCTAACTGTACATGAAGCATACATATATGGCTGTGATGTCAGCTAACTGTACATGAAGCATACATACATGGCTGTGATGTCAGCTAACTGTACATGAAGCATACATACATGGCTGTGATGTCAGCTTACTGTACATGAAGCATACATACATGGCTGTCATGTTAGCTAACTGTACATGAAGCATACATGTACGGCTGTCATGTTAGCTAACTGTACATGAAGCATACATGTACGGCTGTCATGTCGGCTAACTGTACATGAAGCATACATGTCTGGCTGTCATGTCGGCTAACTGTACATGAAGCATACATGTATGGCTGTGATGTCGGCTAACTGTACATGAAGCATACATATATGGCTGTGATGTCGGCTAACTGTACATGAAGCATACATGTATGGCTGTGATATCGTCTAACTGTACATGAAGCATACATATATGCCTGTGATGTCAGCTAACTGTATGTGAAGCATACATGTATGACTGTGATGTCAGCTAACTGTACATGAAGTGTACATGTATGGCTGTGATGTCGGCTTACTTCACATGAAGCATACATATATGACTGTGATGTCAGCTAACTGTACATGAAGGATATATATATGGCTGTGATGTCGGCTAAATATATATGTGGCTGAGATGTAAGCTAACTGTACATGAAGCATACATATGGCTGTGATGTCAGCTAACTGTACATGAAGCATACATATGACTGTGATGTAGGCTAACTGTACATGAAGCATACATACATGGCTGTGATGTCGGCTAACTGTACATGAAGCATACATATGGCTGTGATGTCGGCTAACTGTACATGAAGCATACATATGGCTGTGATGTCGGCTAGCTGTACATGAAGCATACATATGGCTGTGATGTCGGCTACCTGTACATGAAGCATACATATGGCTGTGATGTCGGCTAACTGTACATGAAGCATACATATGGCTGTGATGTCGGCTAACTGTACATGAAGCATACATATGTCTGTGATGTCGGCTAGCTTTACATGAAGCATACATATGGCTGTGATGTTGGCTAACTGTATATGAAGCATACATATGGCTGTGATGTCGGCTAACTGTACATGAAGTATACATATGGCTGTCACAGTTTTCTTTACGCTCCCTCAGCAGCTAAATGAATACACTACCGTTATTTGACCGATGCGCAGGAGAGTAAGTTTTCTGAAGCATCAGTGGGATCAAAAGAATACTTTTTGACCTACTTTAGTATTACTTGTTAGTAAATATACAAGTTCTTGAGCTCTCAACTGTCACTGTACAAATGAAATGAAAGTATGTAAAAAAAAGTTTAAGTGATTTGAAGGCTGTTTTATAAATGAATATATGTATATTTTGAATTTCTTTTATTTCAGACATTCAGATACAGGCCAACCCCCATGTCAGCATCCAATCCCCATGCCAGCCAGCATGAAAAGACCAACCTAATTTCAGCATGACAAAACCAAACTCATGTCTGTATGATACAGTTCAACTTCCTTGTCAGCATAATACAGACCAACCCTCATATCAGCATGATGCAGACAAACCCCAATGTCAACAAGATACAAACCAAACTTGCAAACAAACTGCAATGTCAACATGATACAGACAAACCCTCGTGTCAGCCTTCACAGATATTGGTGTACTGCAGAAGAACTTGAAAATTAAATTCCATTCTGAACCAGAGTAGACAGAGTGGAGCCATGTCTTTGATGAAAATACAGACTGCAAATTCAACAAAACATAAACTAGTCCCCCACAAAGAATGTAAAAGAGATGGATACTGCCAAGAGTGTTGTATTAGATTAGGCTTTTGCTAGGATTATTATGTGTTTTATTGAATGCAGTGGTGTGCAATAATTTATTTAAATGATATTGTGTACAAATATCCAGAGTTTATTGTTAACAACAGCCTTATTTTCCAGGTGTCATCTTGGAGCAGAAGGGAATAATGGGAGATATACATCTATTAATATATTAATAAATACATAATTATATTTCTGTTTTAGGTCTGGAAATTGGTTTTCCAGAGATGGTTTTAGCTTTTATGATGCACTTTATAAGTAACATAAGTTTTATGATTTATTGTGAGTTGTATCTTGATTGTTTCAGTTTCCCAGGTTAACATTTACACAAAGTTTTTGATCTCATCAAATTGTGAGTTTGATGAAAGCGAGGGAAATGATACTAGCAACTTTTGTCCTGGATGTAAGTATCAACTTTTTTGTGATTGATGTTGGTAAACTGTCTTTGCCTCTATTTGTTTTTAGACTGTCTTTGGTACCAAAAGTCCAAATATGGCATCCAAAGTAATCTGTTCTGAAGTTGTGTATAAATGTGCATTATGGTCTTTTCCAAAGAAATGAATTAAACAAATCATGGCTAATTTTCTTGAAATGTTTTTTAAAAAATATACCAATTTATATTTATATATAAAGAAATTTCAATTTAATATGAGCTTTTTGCTTATTTGCAAATCCACACAGTGGTTTCTGTCCTTACAGTACAGTTACTGATAACTCTGAATGGAGCTCAGTGTTCATTTGCTTCAAATAGAAGGCATTTGAATAAAAAGCATAGCAAAATTTGAGTTTCAGCATAATCCCTCTGTGTCTTTGCAGACAAACTTTCTGCACTTTCAACACTTTGATTTTCACCTGGTGCAGTATCTTTACTTTACAATTGCTATAACTTTACAAACTGTAGGAATCTGTGTTGAGAAAATTTATTCATTGGTACTATTCCCCAAAATGTCTATAGAAAATAAATTGGAGGAAAGGTGTTTGACAATAATTGAAATCATTGAGGAATTATAGTAATGGTCACAGTGTGTTATGCAAGCTGGAACTGAACGTATTCATTACGTATTGACATTTTTTTATTCTAAACATTTTAAACAGTTGTTTGAATAAAAAAAGAAATGAATCAGTTGTTTCCTACTACATGTATGACTTAATGTTTTCCAGATTCAGATGCTCTTGCAACACCTTACCCAGGCAGCAAGGAGGCCAAGCTGCAGGACATGGCTGATATGTTCTGTACCCACTGTGCCCCTGAGGATCAAACCTGCTCTCAACTTTTCTGTAAGATATATTAGTTAAGAGTTTATTTGTTTATCTGTTGTTTAAATAATATATATTGAATATTGAATTATTCACAATTTGTAGGATATTGTTGATTCTAACCTTTGATCTGATTTGAATTTTCTGTTCTGTATACCACCATATTGTATAAAGAACAATTAGACATTTATCAATATTTGTTCTGCAACTGTAAGCAGTGCAGAATCTTTGAGACTGTTAACTTCTACTACACTGACATAGGATTTATATATATTTTTTTTATAGTAGTTCATTTGTAACATCATAAAAGCAAAATTTCAAAAGTAATTTTCCAAGCTTTCAGTTTGCATGTTGTGTGTTTATATTGGTGTTGAGTCAATAGTTACATGAAACAGTTCATAATCAGACTATGTGCTTTAGGTTCTATTAAAGACTGTCTTACAGTTTAGGTTACTTTGCAGGTGCCCCTTCAAGACAGCTAGTAACAGTTACCATGGCAATGATATCTTCCTTTTGTGCCAATATTCAGCAGACATTTCCTTCTTGTTACAGTGAGTTCTGTAAGTCTAAAACAATATTTTTTTTTCTGGTTAAACAGCGTTACACATCAAAGAAGCGATTTATCACTGATATATAACCAATGGTATATACTGTTGCAGTCTAGACAAACTGAAACTATCACAAGTGACTGGATGAGTCATAAAGACATACCTACTTGCTAAATAGCTGAAATATAGAGAATAAAACTTTCTCCATCCACACCACCAACGTATTATTCTATTTATCCTGTCACAGTTTTTCTTTAGATTTTTACTGACAAAAAATTAACAAAACGCAAGTGCATCATCGATAAAAGTTTTAATTAAAAGTAATCTGGGTGATCACATGATCATGTAACTGTGTATCACGTGATCATCTGCCGTAGATAAAATAAAATATACGGCACCTTGTTATTGGTTCGAAATTGTTACTAGTGACAGGATAAACCTCAATTCTTCTACATATGATTCACACAAGCTTCATACTGGCTAAACTATTAGACATTTCTTAAAGCAAGGAAACTAACTGACCAGGTTTTTTTCTGTACATGTTACACTGCTGTCAGTATTAATTTCAATGCATATAAAATGTTTTAATATTTACTCCTGATCATTAAAACACCTTTTGTTGTGCTACTGTCATAAGTGCAAATCATAAGTGCAAAATCGTATTTGAAATTCTGTTTTTTTTGTATCTAAGGCACAACTAGTGTCAGTAAGAGGAAAGTTCATCCCCCAAGATATAGTCTAAGTTCTACATTTGAATGTACTGCTTCCTCTGACTGGTCAGTTGTCACTGGAATGGACCAATGGTGTCAAAGCAACTGTAAGGAAGGGAATAATCCTGTCACCTGTCCTGAGAGCTACTGTCATTGTTTGGAACTGGAAGGTATATTATTGTCCTATGAGAGTTCATTAATTCATATTATATGATTTTTTTCACATTCTGTGAATATTTTTCTAAAATTTACCCACTTTACAGAGGTAAAACATATTACTTTTCTTCAGCCTGTTATGGTCATATTTGCATTTCTAATACATATGCAATTGTAGTAAAATGTAATACATGTTCTGATTGGCCATGCACATATTTTTTTTCCTCAAGTATTTTAGACAGTGTCACTATAATGTTATATTAGTTATCGTAATGAAACAGTCATTTTAAATATCTTTTATAACCTAAACACATCTTAATGAGTGTATATAGATCTACAGAGCACTGTTTCAACCAATGGAAGAAATTATCTGATCAGTTCAAAGTGCCAAAACAGAGACATATAATAAGTGTCTCTGGCCAAAATAAAAAAAACTTTGACACTAGGTGTGTCTGTTACATTGTTTAGTACATATTTCAATATCTGTGTTACCGTATGTTGAAACAAGTGTAGTGATTTTCAGGGACTACAGTATCTGCTAACAGTCTAGTGGATAGATGTTTAAACTGGGCAGCATCACTGGCATGGTCAAAGGTACCAGGTAAGGCTACAGTAATACTAAGAGTTATCAGGCCAAATGTTACATCTGACACAGACTTTTAGGGGAAGTTCAATATTCAGTTGTACCTTTAAAGTATGTTGCGTTTCTGATATTACTTCACTTTACATTGGATATATTTCGAAAAGTTGGCCAAGTTCTGTAATAACATTGGTCAATCATCTTCAATTTTAAATGTTCAAAGGTACCGGCAGATCTTCTTTGAGGAATAATGTATCCAGGTTTACACTTCTTTTTCTGAAATAAGAACACACAAGTCTGTAATGAAAACAAAGCAAGACGTGTAAGTCTATATATGAAGATACAGCACATTTTTTTTGTTGGGAGATAACTTTTTGAAAACTTAAGTTGTTGCATCTTTTAAACAGAAGTTTAGTTTGTAGCTGCAATGTACTGTTTTATGCTTTTGTAAGGTGACAGTAGTGATAAACCAGTTGTGAGGAAAAGTTACCTCTGAACAAAAAGTTGTAAACATTAAGGTGATGTTTTGACTTCTTCAAAAGTTTTGCAAACTCATTCCAAACATTTTGCCATTTTTGTTATCCCTATCTATATGACCTGCTATTTATATTGCTTCAGAAATTAGATTTTTAAAATAGAGTGATACCAGTTTTATAACAGAATTATTGCCTTATTTAATTAGAATGCCTACATAATTGGAATACTGCTGTTATTGTGATGCTTATTCTGTTCAATTTATTGTTTCAGGTATGAATTCTTGGTGTAAGAGCACTTGTTCTCTTGGTGGAGATTGTCCGGAATCTCACTGTCAGTGTGTGGAAACTTTACCAGCAGCAACAACTACTTCTACATCAACAACTACATCTTCAGTACTGACAACACCACTAAGAACTTCAGCTTCTCCAACAACTGTTACACATTCCACACCAACAACCACTCCAGCTGCAACAACTACACCTATGACCTCAACATCCACAACAACAACAAGTTCAGCATCTAGAACTATTTCAACAATAACAACAAATCCTACAACAACAGCTTCTACAACCATTCCACCAACTACAGCTTCAACAATAACACTTTCTGCAACAAATTCTGCTAAAACACCAACAACTTCAATTACAAAAACTTCAACAACAACAACAACATCAATAACAAAACCATTTACAACTTCAACTTCTGATTCTAAAACAACATCTTCCACAACATCAGCAGTTTCATCTACAATTTCTGGAACATCAACAGTTGCAATAACAGCCAACCTGACAGGTATTGTATTTAATACCAATTAATTTGATACCTGTTTCACCATACATCCTGCCTTAAATTTGTTAATATTTGGCTTCAGAAATGAAGTTATTTTTTAAACAAAAACACTTCTTAATTCTTTGTCTTCTTTGGTTAAGGCGTCCATGTACAGAATGAGAGGTTGAAGGTTCAAGACTTGTAAGACGCTTGTTCTGATTAGGCAGGTTAGTGAGATAGCTAAATAAAGAAATTCCTTAAAACTCTTCTTTTCTAAGCCAACAAGGCTAGGTTTGAAGATTTTACACAGAAAAATATACAACCTTTAAAAAAAATGTTCATCAACCAAATAGCCCAAAGCTTTGGTATTTGGCATAAGCCCAAAGCTTAAACATTGCCTGGTTCTGTACAAGGTTGAACAGTATAAGTTAAAGATGGGAGAGAGGGAAAAGACAACAAATATTGAGTGATACAAAAAAAATTACTGTCCTATAACATAACATATTTTCAAATTTTGAACAAACTGTATATTCAGATGCAGATTCTCAGAATGTTGTTAGTGCTATTGTCTGTGATGAAGCTAGAAGCAGGAACCAGAACTTGCTCTCAGAAAGATACTGCAATAACCAAGGTACATACTAATATCTTTCTTTAATTAAAGCTTTTGTTTCTTAGCATTTCTTTAATTAAGTGTTGTTAGCTGTATGTTAACTGAAGTTGAACCCTTATGTAAAGGAAGAATATAAGACTATTGGAATTTTTGTTCCAGTTAGCTTAAATCCATTTTGAAAATTGCTGAAATTGGTTTCAGAAAGCTCTAATCTACTCTGTTTTATGTCACAATAGTCCTTGTCTTAAATCCTACTGTTTTTCCCTTTACACCTTGGTTACTATACAACCTCCAAATTACAATGATGCACATACCTATTGCAAGGAAACAAAATATCATATAAATAACGTATAGCAGTGGATTATCTCAGTGTAGACTTATTTTATTGCTAAACATTGTTTCTAAAGAAAATACTCTATATTTTGTTATGTTGTGTATTTCAGCTAAAATAGGTGACACTGGCTATAGTTCTGTCATCATGGGTAAATATGTCCTTTTATATCAAAGTTTTAGTTTAAATACATGTTAATTCAATGTCCACTGTCTTTTGCAAATAATTGACTATGTTCATAAATTTCAAAACAAGAGGCAACCTGTCACATTATAAATACATACCATACTTACTTCTAAGATGATGACCTTTATGTACTAGACTAGCATCAGTCTCTGGTTCCAGTCTACAATATTGGTGTCCTGATTAAGCATAAAACTTGATTCGGCTTGTAGACTTTCAAGTTGTTTTTTTTTGCTAAGAAATTGCCCTTGGAGACTTGGTTTGTGTCTGCGAAAGTGCTCTTGGTATCAGAAAGTCCCAAAGTAGCTTAAGTTGTATATAATGATAATATTCATGCATTTTTCAGTACACTAGTCGTGTTCTATTTCTGCATGTTAATTGTATGATGACATTATTGCATTAATTTTAGACAGAGATGAAGATAAAGACAAAACAAGATTGGCCTAATATTTTGTTATTTTTTTTTTCCCCTAGAAATATATCTCTCATAAGGTGTACATGTGTTAAATTTTCAGACCAGGTCTTAAGTTTTGCTCCCAAGATATTATGTGCCTTCAGCAATAGTGCAGGCAGATCAGATGCATGCCCAAATATGTTCTGTAAGTAGTTAGCGTCTCTAAGACTTGTCTTTTCTAAGCTACTGACATTATTTGTAGACTGACAAGATTTAGGAACTTGTTCAAAAATGAAACGAATTGTAACTATTGACAAATGGTAATAGATGCTAAAGGTTGTCGTTTTTGGTAAATAAAACTGAAATTCTTTAAAAATTGCACGACAGAATTGCACGACAGAAAGAGTAAGGGTATATGTTTTAAAGGTTACAGAAATGTAGTTTTTCAAATAGAACATAAACTTTTATTCAGTTCTGATTTCCATAGGCAATACCACACCTGTTTAGTAGCACTACAAGCGAAAGACAACTTAAAGACCAGTTCTTTTCAAAATCGATAGATGGGTCAAAACTTATAGTAACATGAAAATGTTAAAATTATGAGACACGTGTTCACTTTCAAGGATTCTTTTAAAATGAGGAAAAACATCATACAATTTTAAGGCATACAATGATTTTGTCATCTAATGACATTTATTTTCTTAAACTTTATTCCATATTAAGATGTTGAAAGTCAGTGTAAGTATTGACATATATATAACATCCATACAATATCATAAGTTTGCTTGCAGTGTTGCTGGTTTACAGGTGTGAATACTATAAGCTTGTACCATATGAAGATTGATTTAACATTGTATATTTCTTCAGGAAACAATACTAACTAAAAGTTCTCAAGAATATTTTGTAAGCCTATTGCAAAAACAAGAGGATGTGTCTATATTTCTCAAACACTACTCTTGAAGTTCTAACCACCAAGCCTGGGAGCTGAATGAGGGGATTCTCTTGCCTATTGTTAAAACATGTCAGGTCCTCTGAATATAATTATACAAGGTTAAACATATGGGGAGGAAACCTGAAACAACCTGTTTGATGCATGTCCCAGTTACAACACAATTAACTATGCAAAGTAAGAAGGTAATAAAAGTATTGTCTTTATGTTACAGGTGGAGAGAGCCCTCTGGCACAACACTTGATTAAATCCAGCTTATGTTCTGTGTGCCAGCAATTTTCTGATAGTCTTGCGCCAAGCTGTGCCAGTGCCTACTGCTCTTGATACAACACATCAGTCAGTTTGTTGTTAAAAGGCAAGTCAATACAACAGCAACTGTGACAACAGTTCGAACCAAAAAAAAGAACAGAACTTATATTATTATGCCACCATTAGAAGTGTTTTAACATGTGGTTCTAATTACATATATCTTCAGGGATTTACAGCTTACATTAATAAATCAGAATTAAAGGCTTAATTATATGTCGTGGTCAAAATTATTACGAGTATGCTTTAGTTACTTGATGGTCATGATTCTAATTTCTAGAAACTACCGCCTTTTTTTCAAGACCGTGAAACTAAATTTAGCTTAATAATGTATTTAAAGTGGCCAAGATTGAGAATAAAGACAATGAATGATGCCGACATGGAAAAGATGTTTTCTTTTCTATAAACCTCATAAATAGGGCAAATATTAAATATACAAAATAGCTTCTCAACAGCAGAAAAGTCCAGCAACAAAAAGTGTGAAAAAATTTACAAATGTAGCTCTAAAAACAGAAAGCAGGTCAGTAGGTCATGGTCACCCAGTTAAAGTAGAAATGTGCAAGCAAAATTGTACATGTAGTTCACATTTCAGTGCCAATGCTTAGAAAGGAAGTAGTTCAAGGTGAAGTAAGGTTCTGCATGCAAAACTGTACATATGGTCCAAAGTTCATAACCTTCAAAAACAGAAAGGTCAATAAGTTAAGGTCAGAAAAGGTCCAAGTTGAAATATACATGCAAAATTAATTAAATTATACATATACATTTCAAATTTCATTGCTGTAGTTACAAGGAAGTGGGACATGAAAGCCATCTTCTGAGTCCCAGGTTAAGCCAAAATATGACTAAAGAGGACGACTGAACAATCTTGGTAGTGATCCTCTAGGTAATGCCTTGTGCAAAATTCTAAATAATTTTTTTCATTCTTGTTGCCAAAGCAAATGGAGTATTGAATGCCATAGATTTCTTTGAACAACTTTGGTAGAGTTTCATGCAAGGAACATCAATTTAGACAATGAATTATTTGAGTTTGTTCTCAAATCAGACCAAACAATGTATTACACATTGATAAACTGCAAGAAAGAAAAGAAACAATCATAGTAATCAAAATTCTTTATTCAACATATAATTCTACAACATATATAAAAACATTTATAAAAATAAATTTTTCTTCATTGGCAAAATAAAGTGTTCCTAATTGTTTCTTTAAATTTGTAGAAAACCTTACCTAAAATATATGAAACAAAAGTATAAGTAGAAGTGATCAACACTCCTTGAAACCTTTTTCCCCGGAATGGCCAACATTGCAATAATTGTTGTAATTGCGATGTATGATAAACATGAGGATTATTTTTTTAATACGAAAGAAGAAATATCTTTTAACAAAAAAATTGTCAGTGTGACCTTGACCTTGAACTAGAGTAGTAAAACACCGTCATGCTTTGAATATCATTCATGTCAAAATAACTTAGATATAAGTTTTATAAATGTCATGCTTGGTGGCAAAAACTCAATAAAAAAATTAAGTAATGAAAAATGAAGTAAGAAATTACCAGGGAGACAACAGAATTCTATATTATTTGGCCAATCAAGTACAGTCTTGTTTTAGGGACCCATGGTCTTGTTCATAACACTTCTTCTCAGTGATAATCATTTTTAGCAAGTTAAATCCTTTGAAAACTGGCCACAAATAGTCATCTTGGGTATATATGGTAGATCTATGACTGACCTTGACCTAAAGACTGATTTTAGTGCCTGACCACTGCTTTCATTTGATGCTCATACCTGTTAAGCTATTTCAAAATCCTTTCATGTACCTCTGAGATACAATTTTTTTCAGCAGACACAAAAATAGAGGTAGTAATAGTATGGCATAGTAATAGTATTCTGAATTATAAAGTTTACGAAGTGTAAAAATGACCTTGATTTTACAGAACTCATGGTCTCATAGGTCATCCAAATGCAATGATCATTTGTGGCAAGTTTATCAAAATCTTGTAAAATTTGGCAAAGTTGAGGCAAATGGAACATGAACAGTGGAGAATTCCTTACTTCCATGAGATAAAACATTTGTGCCAAGGTACTTCAAAATCCTGTCATGTACCAAATGATTACAGTAAATGGATCAACATCCTATAAAATATAGACCTGTTACAGACAAAGGGACAGATAAACTGGTTTCCCGTCGGTCGACATGAATTTAATACATCTTAATGTAGCACACAATGGGCGAGTTTTATCAAAATGACAAAATCATAAAAAAATTGCTGAGTTCCAGAGTCACAAGCGTTTGAACACAGATGTATAAATGTGGCAGCCTATGTATGTCCTATAAGGGAATAAGTTTGAACACAGATGTATAAATGTGGCAGCCTATGTATGTCCTATAAGGGAATAAGTTTGAACACAGATGTATAAATGTGGCAGCCTATGTATGTCCTATAAGGGAATAAAATAACGATAAGCCATGGAATGCTTTCTTTCTATTGAATTTCAAAGCACATAGGTTATTTCACAGAAAAGCTTATCCACCCGAACACTGTATACATTCTGGAAAAAATGAAAACGTCTATTGGGGAGACCTCTTTCACAAATTTTGTCCCCTCCAAAGCTGCTGCAATAATCTATCAGTATATATATGAGATCACCAAGTAATTGGTACTCTGAATTTTGACAAATCTGTCTCACCAATATAATAGTTATTGCAAGTACATGCAAACACAATGACTTTATCTTCACTAAGACTTAAATTCAACAGATTTAAAAAATGCGTATCTACTATCAAACTGGCAAACACGTTTGTGGCAAGTTTGATTCAAGAGACCCATTCCATGGGAAGTTCTGGTTCTTGTGCAATGAACTTCTTTACTAGATCATTTCAACAAAGAAGTTTCAAGTGTGTACCTTCAGGAGTCTTAGAATAATGGTACCCTTTCTCAAACAAATAATCAAGCATGAAATTAACAAAAGGCAATAATTAAAATAAACTGTGTATGGAAAATTATCATTCTTTTGCAATCCACTCCTCATTTATAAGTTCGGTCCATGTCTGAAGTTTCAGCTTTGTAACCCCAAAAGGTCTTGAAAAAAATGACAAATTCAAAACTGGAGTATCAAAAAAGGTTAAAAGTTCCTGTGCACTGCAAATATCCTGAACGAGGTATAGTTGATTATGATATTTTAAGCTTGTATTTTCAAGGGTCTTGGAGAAATGCATTAGACAAGAATCGAGCATAAATATTACCAGAGGACAACTACTAAAAACCTTAGTGAGTGAAGTGCCATGGTTTTGTGAACAGCTTTCCATCATTGTGACATCTTTAAGTTTATAAAGATTTGTATCTTCAAGGGTTTTGGAGTAATTACCCAAACAAAAATTGAAAATGAATATTAACAAAGGGCAATCACAATAAAATAAAAATGTTATGGGAAGTTAAAGTTCTTTGGCACAGCACTAATCCTTTATGAGATCTATCCATATGTGAAGTTTCAAGTTTATGTCTTCAAGGATCAAGATGATTGTGTAAAGAGTAAATTTTGGACAAAAAACCATGACTTACAGACAAATGAACACACAAAGCTGCAAGTAAATTCTCAACCTTCTAAAAATGAAAATAATGTATACAGGTCCTAGCAATGGTTAAGTATATAAGCATACAATTTTTAAATCAACTTTACTGACTATTTAATCATTGTCTAAGTTTGTAAACATTAAAACAAATGCCGTCTTCAAATCTAAATAGTTAAACAAGAGGGCCATAACAGCTCTGCTCACCTGAGTATTACAACTCAGTAAGTCAAGTTGTTGTATATGGATATATCACCAAAATAAAAGGAAGAACCTGACATTCTTGAATACCAAATATCAAGGTTTAAGAGTTTTTGGTTCATGAAAAACCGGTTTTGAAAGGTTTCCAATATATTTTAGGTTAAATTATAACCTCCAATTGGAACAAAAAATATCCCTGGTGCAAGTTAACAAAATTTTTGTTGAGGTTCACTAGACAAAACTACATACAAAATTACAGAAATCTCAGTCTTATGGTTTCTGACAAGGAGATTATTCAACTGTTTGTCTATATAAGCTTATGTAAAACATTTGACCGCAGGAATCTTGGTAGAGGTCCATTAAGGAATGCTGTGTAAAAAAATCTTTTGAGCTCTGGGCCTTGTGGTTTCATACAATTTTTTTTTTAAAGATTTTGCTCTCTATTGTGTAAAAATGTGAACCCCCAGAGTCAGCAGATAGTGAACCAGGGGACATAACCTACACAATCTTGTTAGAAGACCACAAAATTTCAAAACCTAGTTCATCAACCCTGACCCTGTGTTTAAGGAGGAGATGATGCTCAAAACAAAAGCTGATTGTGAATGATGGACACTGGGTGATCAGAAAAGCTAACCTTGAGCACATAGTGCTCAGGTGAGCTAAAAATTGCACTATGGAGCTGTAAAATGGATTATAGTTTCTCTGAGCCCTTTCCTACAACCTGACATCAAATATATAAAACAAAGAGACTGAAGAACAATCATTCACTTCACATACTTTCCAAACTGAACACAAACTGAATCAACAAACTTTGTTTTCCAAACATCCTAATTATGCACCAATTTATCTTGCAAATTTCAAACAGTCTTTATAGAAATGTTCCAAATCTTTTCTTTTCAAAATATCCTAGACTGTGTACTATTAAACATATATTTGTTCATATGGTCAGAATAAAACGAACTAACAAACTTCATATCCTAAAAGTCTGCATACTTTTATACTGACTGCAACAAAAAATATAAAATGATAAGGTTGTTTTGGTCCTTTGTCGCTCACCTGAGAAACATTGTAAATACTGTTTAATTTTACTTTGTTGTAACTTCCATAATTAGAACATAGATCAGAATGTCAATCAGGTTAAAATATGATTCAAAACTGTCCATATGTTTAAATATCTTTTAACCAACCTAACTCAAATATCTGTGAAATAGCTTTGAAACTTGGCTAGGGGTTTCTGAGGAGAAAATTTGAAAGTTTTACATAATGTCATATAGTGAAAACTTGCCCAAATACAGTCAAGTTTTTTACAAACAAACACGGCTTCAAGGAATTTCATAAAAGGCCACCACAGGAACATTTCTGTGAAATTATTTGAAACTGGACAAAGGTTTTCTAAGGAGAAGATTTTTCTATATAGTTGTGTACTGGAATGTTGCTCTGCCCCCTGTCATCCAAATAATTCAACAAACCAATATTACTCAAAGAAATTACATTACAATTGATACAGGGCCAGCTAAGAAATATTTCTGGGAAATAATTTTGAAATTGTGCAGGCAGTTTCCTAGATGATTTTCAAAGTCTTCTATATATTGTTGCATACTCAAAAGTTGCCCCACCTGCTGTCAGCCAAGTTTCTTTTTTTTTTTTTTTTATAAACCAACATCATGTGAAAGAATTTGATAAACAGCCACCAAAGGAACATTTCTGTGAAATTATTTTGAAATTCGGCTTGTTGTTTCTGAGGAAAGATTTTCAAAGTTTTCTATAAAGTCATATAGTGAAAACAGACTCCGCTGTCTGAAGGCCATATTTTTAAGGGACCCAAATGACTTGAAGGAATTTGTGAAATTACGTTGAAATTGGGGAGGTGGTTTCTGAGGTGAAGATTTTCCTTATGGTTGCCGTGGTAGAATTCTTAATGGAGCCAATTAATTTTAAGGAACTGAAAAAGGACAAAGAGAGGAACACTCCTGTGAAGTTTGGCTACAAATGTTGATTACAGATGATGGACAGTCACCTATCCTAACAGCTCAACTTTGAGCACTATCTGCTCAGGTGAGCTAAACATGCATCACATTTTTATGACAAGATCTTCAATTTTTTCCTATTTAAGTCTAATTAAAACAAGTGACCAATAAGGCATGGCATATAATCAAAGAGTCATCATTTGAACTGTCTTGGTAGAGGTATACTAAAAATGCTACATAGCAAATACACAGACTTCAGGCCCTAAAGTTTCAAGTAAAACTTAAATTTCTTTTTTTAAATATTTCTATGTAATAAAAAGTGACCCCTGGGACAGGCCTTATTTTCTTAACTTAGGTTCATGATTCTTAACAATATAGGTAGATGTTCACTCAACAACACTACACACAAAAGTTCAGAAGTCTCAGCCTTATAGTTTCCAAGAAGAAGATATTTAAGAGTTTGTACATTTTAGTCTATGTTAAACATCTGATCCCAGGGTAAAAGCCAAAAATTACCACAAGGGCAAAGTGTCAACAACCTTAGTAGAGGTATCTGACCACTGGTCCTTGTGGTTTCATATTTGAAAGATTTTTAAGATTTTACTCTGCATTGCTCTATAAAAACATGACCCTTTTGGCAGGGCCAAGAGTGGCCCCAGGAACACAATTTGAACAAATGTGGTAGAAATCTTTGCGCTTGGGTGAGGTAAATGTATCAATGGACACATGGAGCAAATATGTCAACATTGTTACCTTAAGAACATTGCAACTAAAACTGGTGAAAAAGCGAAGCTAACAAGCTAAAAAACAGGACTAAAAAATAAAAGGCAGTTTGAAAAAATTAACTCAATACCTAGAAACATATCTTCAGAAGACCATAGTTATTTACAGTTTTTTACAAAAAATGGTGTTTCATCGAGTATGCAGATATTTGAAGTTTAGTGTTCTACTGACACAATAATGTACACTGCAAACGATCAATGAACATAAAGAACGTGTAGACTCAGTACAGAAAGAAAAGCATTTTTGTTTGTTTGTTTTTACTGGAGTTTAATGCCAGTTTCAACCTTTTTTGGTCATATCTTGGCTTTCAGTTCAACTAACAAGTGTTCTGGGTATCTAACCAGTTTACAAACCAAGATCTTCGCAAGTGACTATGTGTGTCCTCACTTTAATCAGAGGTGAGGGACAAATAAACTTTAAAAGCACTGCTGGAAGTTAGTTATAACTGAATTGACAATCAAATGCTCTACCAACTGAGGTAGCCAAATTAGCTTAAGAAAAACAAATCAGAAGTCACTGTAAATGGAAGATGATAACTGCCCTTGCAAATGTCAGAAAATATCAGTTGAATATGAGTTAACATGATATGCATTTCTTTTTGTACTGAGTGTATATATTGCAGTGCCGCTTATTTTGTCTCATCAATATATGCAATTTTAACAAACAAATAATCAACCAGAATGTTGGTGTGAATAAACATTAATTAGATTTTTAGGAAAGAAGTCCTTTGGAATCACAGATAAGGAAATATTATGAAGACGTTTCACAGGATTGCCATCACTACTTGTCTTGAAGTTCTGCATTCGATCTAATTCACACTATGTGATGCATCTGAAATAAACAAGAAGTGTTGAATTTCCTCTCAGATTTCCTTCTATTTAAAATAGCACTAGGATATAATGTTCACACCTTCAAGATACATCTACAGACAGAGATACTGCAGTAAACAGGAAATCTTGTATAACAAGTTCATTTTTTATGAAAGTCAAGATCAGATTTGGTGGTATAAAGCTAACGCGAAAAGACAAAGGTATCATGAGTATCACAGCTAGCTAGCAAGTACATTATAATGTCGTGTTTGTGTTCCGATGACATTATTATACTTCGAGTTCCTATCTGCCCACTCAAAGACAAACATTGTTCCAATAATCTGATTTTCAATTTGAAAAATCAGAGAAATCATTGTGTGCAGTCCCATAAAATGAAATATTCACATCAAATCCTAAGTGTTCTTAACTAACAGAAGTAGTTTTGTTTGTGGACATCAGTGGTCAAGTGGTGTAAGCTCTCTGATTCCCACTCAAAAGGAGCTCAATCCGGGCCAATAAGGGCTTGTACTTTGGTTAAGCTCAACCTGGCCAATCAAGGCTTGTACTTTGGTTAAGCTCAACCAGGCCAATCAGGGCTTGTACTTCAGTTAAGCTCAACCTGCAGAAAATACTTAAACCTACATTACTTCCAATGGTAACAAGTCTAAAAAAATATAACCTTCACTTTTAAATGTGACTGGTTCAATATCTGGAAAGGTTTCAGAGTAAGTTCAGAATTTTTTTTTGGCATTTCAGCCTTAACTGTTCATTTTCAAAGAGTAGAGAAAAAGTTTGACAATGTTACAGTACCGTCATTACCTAGCAACCTCTGTCTTTCCTCAGGCTCACCCTCAGGTCTCTGAATCTGTCTCAGTTCTCTTCGTTCACGTCGTCGCCGCCACCACGGCATGATAATTATATCATTATACAATGCCATACCAGTCACTAGCAGAACAAAACCTAAAATCTGAAACAGTATACCAGTCACTAGCAGAACAAAGCCTAAAATCTGAAACAGTATACCAGTCACTAGCAGAACAAAACCTAAAATCTGAAACAGTATACCAGTCACTAGCAGAACAAAGCCTAAAATCTGAAACAGTCCAGAAAAATTGAACATCATTTTAGAGAAGACTGAAAAGTTTTAACTTTTAAGTATGCTCCACATTTCCATGGATTATAAATTATGATACTTTTTAGAGGCCCAGTTTCACTTACAAAGCTTTGTGTGCAGGGAGCTGCTAATATATACAAGAGGGCCTTGGTAATCCTGTATCTCTCACCTGAGCACCTTTGTCATTTCATTTCTAAAATGATCTTTTCAGAACTCTGAATACAGTAAAAATGCTATGGTTGAACAATTCAACATACACAAGGATTTTTCTCTTCATCTAAAATTTAAAGTCAGCCCCAAACATATTTTAAGAAATAGGTCCATTCTTAAACCTGCACACATGACTTTATCTATTAATAAGTTCATTTTGTCACTAATGCATATCAAACAGGTCTTTAAGTGTAGACAAATATACACTGATCAGTCAACCAATTAATTCATTTCACAAAGCCTGGATAAGTAACGAGTGACAACTGGTGTCTCCTTGAAAGGGGCCAGTTTTGACCCTTTAGTAACACTAAACTGGACTCAAGTACCTGCACTTTCAGAGAAAAAGATATCTTAAGTTTTTCATCTATGTCTATGTAAAAAAGTGACCTTGGTGCGAGGCCAATAATGACCAAAATGACAAAATTTGAAGAATCTTGGCGGAAGTTCAAAAGACAATGCTACACACCAAACTTCAGAGCTCTGGGCCTGGAGGTTTTAGACATGGTTTTTAAAAGTTTTTCATCAAGGTAGCAATGGCAACAATAGTTCTGAACAGAATGGAATTCTTTAAACAAACTGAATAGAGTTTCATGCAAAGGGCTTCCCTAAAGTTTCCTCAACTTTGGCCCAATGGTTTCAGAGGAGACGTTGTTTAAAGCAAGCACAAGAGCTATCAAAAAACTCACCCTGGGTACCTTGGGCTCAGATAAGCTAAAGATAGACTAGAGTTACAACTCTTTTGCTCCTCACTTTGCCCTAAAGCTAACTCAGTATCACTTAAATTTCAAATAAAACATAAAGAATTTTCGGTGACATGCTCAGACCAACACTGATGGACAGAGACCATTACCATATTCTGTGCCCCATATATATATTTTATACATATTTCTTCTAATAGTTCATTAGATTACCTGCAGAGGCTCGAAATCCTGCCATCCCAAGGCCAGTGTCACAGCCCAAATAACAAGTGTTCTGACACTATCTAGAACCATTCTGGTTGTAGCACTAAGTTCCCTGGTAACACTAATACCAGCAAAGTTAAAGAATGCTATACTCAGTATGTTGCCTGAAATATATATAAATTTCACAATTACAAGAGCATAGTAATAAGAACATCATCTAAAATAGATAAAACTGACAATGATAACAAGCCCAGTTACAAGGAATTTACATAAAATACATAAAACTGAAAAGGATAACAAACACAGTTTCAAGTAATTTACCTGAAATACATAAAACAGACAATGATAAAAAACCCAGTTACAAGTATGTTACCTAAATAACATAAAACAAACAATGATAGCAAACCCAGTTACAAGTAATTTACCTGAAAAACATAAGACTGACAATGATAACAAACCCAGTTACAAGTATGTTACCTGAAATATATAAAACTGACAATGATAACAAACCCAGTGACAAGTATGTTACCTGAAATATATAAAACTGACAATGATAACAAACCCAGTAAAAAGTATGTAACCTTAAAATATATAAAACTGACAATGATACCCAGTTACAAGTATGTTACCTGAAATATATAAAACTGACAATGATAACAAACCCAGTGACAAGTATGTTACCTGAAATATATAAAACTGACAATGATACCCAGTTACAAGTATGTTACCTGAAATATATAAAACTGACAATGATAACAAACCCAGTGACAAGTATGTTACCTGAAATATATAAAACTGACAATGATAGCAAACCCAGTTACAAGTAGGTAACCTAAAATATATAAAACTGACAATGATAACAAACCAAGTTACAAGTAGGTTACCTGAAATATAAAACTGACAATGATAACAAACCCAGTTACAAGTAGGTAACCTGAAATATATAAAACTGACAATGATAACAAACCCAGATACAAGTATGTAACCTGAAATATATAAAACTGACAATGATAACAAACCCAGTTACAAGTATGTAACCTGAAATATATAAAACTGACAATGATAACAAACCCAGTTACAAGTATGTAACCTGAAATATATAAAACTGACAATGATAACAAACCCAGTTACAAGTATGTTACCTGAAATATATAAAACTGACAATGATAACAAACCCAGTTACAAGTATGTAACCTGAAATATATAAAACTGACAATGATAACAAACCCAGTTACAAGTATGTTACCTGAAATATATAAAACTGACAATGATAGCAAACCCAGTTAAAAGTAGGTAACCTGAAATATATAAAACTGACAATGATAACAAACCCAGTGACAAGTATGTAACCTGAAATATATAAAACTGACAATGATCACAAACCCAGTTACAAGTATGTAACCTGAAATATATAAAACTGACAATGATAACAAACCCAGTTACAAGTATGTAACCTGAAATATATAAAAAAAACTGACAATGATAACAAACCCAGTGACAAGTATGTAACCTGAAATATATAAAACTGACAATGATACAACCCCAGAGACAAGTATGTCACCTGAAATATATAGAACCGACAATGATAGCAAACCCAGTGACAAGTAAGTTACCTGAAATATAAAACTGACAATGATAACAAACCCAGTTTTATAAACGAACCTTTGGAACTACAAGTACTTGTAACATACTTGTGTGGATTTTAATTGCATCCTGTATTATACTGTTTCCCTTCCTGGAACTGAAGCTTCCATTAAAGTTTTAATTAACCCTAGCCAGTGACTGCTGAGAAATGGTCCAGACAGGATGGTGTTGCAGGAAAATAAAGGGCCAAAAACTGTGTAAACATATTCACTATTAAAGGGAAAAAAAGGAAAGGAGTCATTAATATAACCAAAACCATAATCAAGTTTGTGCATTTATTGTTAAGTTTGGAAAATTTTATGAATATTGAAAGAATAATTACTTAGAAACAATCAAAAGCAGGGATTTTTCAGTCAACGGCCAACTGATGGACTGCACCATCTTATCAAGTGACCATTTAGGTTGTGACTTGGTAAGTTCAACTAAATTATTAATAACTACAATAGGTAAGATTATCGGAAGAATGGCTATTTATTGCATGAAAATATGCTTAATAAATTGATGGCTAATTTTGTGTTTTTCAAAAATAAATCATCCCTATGCATTGCTTTCACTGAAATGGTTTTCACTTCACAGATTTACAATGTGAATTTCTACATTCAGTGTAATTATAATACTTAAAAGCCGTCAATGGGATACTTACATATTTCCATCACACTTACAATGAAGCTCAGGTAGAATTAAAACGCTCACTCATAAATTTAAAATAAAGAAAATTAACATTGTGCATGTTTCATCCAGCTCCCTTTACTGTACAAAAAATCAGCATTTTTCATTTTGTTTCAATACATATCATGTATTCGCTTTTTCTCGTTCTATATAATCTGAATCAGAAATTTGTACCATCAACAATGTAAGGATTATTGTGAGTTCTGTGAGCAGATGCAAGCACAGTCTACTGCCAGTTTGTACAGTGGATGCTTTGAGGTGAAAAGAGCTGTCATTCCTACTTGTGATGTTATAGCCTGGCACTAGGCTAGATTGTTTAAATTATATATTCATATACTTCCGCTACTACACTGACTTCTCACTTCATACTGATAGTGCAACAATCTTATGTTCAGGAGTAAGAAAATAGAAAAGTCTACATTCAAGGGAGATCATAAATTGAAATCAGAACATAAAAACTGGAGCCAGTCTACATACAAGGGAGATCATAAATTGAAATCAGAACATAAAAACTGGAGCCAGTCTACATACAAGGGAGATCATAAATTGAAGTCAGAACATAAAGACTGGAGCCAGTCTACATACAAGGGAGATCATAAATTGAAATCAAAACATAAAGACTGGAGCCAGTCTACATACAAGGGAGATGATAAATTGAAATCAGAACATAAAGACTGGAGCCAGTCTAGTATGTTACTGTAATAAGACAGTAGTTTCCCTAAAGGTTTCACGACAGTACTGGATACACTGTGGGACCTTTCATACTATTTGCTTGTTTGAAAACATTCAGATAGTGTAAACCTTTACTAGAAGAATTAAATTTTTTTTGCTAATCTTTTTTTCTCTAATAATTACCCACAATGCTTATGAAAATCTTCATTCCTTTTGAACTTGGGTGACTTTGTTATAACTTAGTTATAAAGCAGAAAAATAATATCATTAATACCTGACAGGTTTTTATAAAGCCTGCAACAGTTTTTCATGACATGCAAATTAGGTCAAACTTGAAACCAACCAATTATGATGGGTCTTTGAAGATCAAACAACAATTAACAGTGGCTTATCCGAACATGTATGTCACATTATTTTATCACTTTATGTTAACTGCATCATTATAACTGCCATCCTGTTAGAATTTTTAGCTCTGACAAGCATGAAGTTCTTTAACTCTTGGAAATCTTATCAGGAATTAAATGTAATTATTTCAGAGATTTGGCTTTGTATTTTTGATCTTACTTGAAATATGGGTGTAAACGTCAAGCTAAGTAAGAGCTGTTTTTTTTTTCTGGAGTGAACTAATGATTAACCTAGGAATGATGGTAAAGAATGCAGTGAATGTGATAACACTCATTTCCACCTGTATTATAATGAAAACTTTTATTCCTTGGAACGCAAGATAAGTTCATCATGACTTTGAAGTTTATTTTCACGTTTTTTTTATTTAACTTTAAACCTAAAAGAACTAAACAAATAAAATCACAATGCTGAAAAAAACAACAACAATAAAAATGTTCTAAGGTTTAAAAATAACCAGACTTTTAAGTCAAAGCTGTGTTATATTTTGTATATCGTTGTCCTGGATGAAGCCAGAAATATCTGTTCATAAAAATCCTCTGGTAACATTTTCGGCAAGAAAGCAGACTGTTAATCAGTTTGAAATTTATTTTTGCGGCCCTTTCATGGTCATTATTACTTATATACTTTTACCATTATCAAGGAATGATGTTATGACAACATGAAATGAGAGTCTCGGTTAATCTAGTTGTGTATTTCTGCAACAATGGTGCCTCCCATTGATTGGGTGTACAGCCAAATTTTAACTTGAAAAAATCATTTTAAATGCATCTGCGGGCTAAAGATGTGCCCTTCATTTTGGAATAAGAAATAACTTCACAAGATAGTTAAAATTATTTAATTAATTTTTGTTTTACTTTTGGTACCCTTTAATGTAAAATTGTTCTTGAGTTATAGATAATTAACTATTCTCACACTGTAGAAGCCTAAGAGCTTGACTGTACGAGCAAAAGGGTCCGAAAACATCCCACGTAATCTTCTGATAAAGCTTAACCACCATGGGGAGTCTGAACATGCTAGGAGCTTTGTTGCTGAGTTACGGAGAGACAATGATACATAATAAACATCTAACTTCTGTGACTTGTGGTTCTTGACAAGAAGTTTTTCTTAGATAAGATTATATCAGACATATGATACCTATGGGTGGGGCTAATTTTGACCATAAGTTGAACAACTTTGGTTTAAGTAGTCAGATAATGATACTGATATATACCAAATAGTTCAGCCCTATGACTTGTGGTTGTTGACATGAAGAATTTTGAAGTATTTTTTCTTTATAAAAATTGTGTTCTCTATGACAGGGCCTGTTTTGATCCGAAGGCCAATATTTGAACATTTTGCAGAGGTCTACTAGACAATGCTATATACAAAATATCAAAGCTCTATGACTTGCAGTTCTTGACAAAAAGACTTTCAAAGTTTTTCCTATGTAAGTCAATGTAAAACATATGATCCCTAGGACAGGGCCAATTTTGACCCAGGAAGCATAATTTGAACTATTTCCTTAAAAGTTTACTTGAGAATGCTACACACTAAATATCTAAGACCTGTGACTTGGGGTTCTGGACAAGATGATCTTTTAAGTTTTTCACTTTTGTTGCCATAGCAACCAGAGAGTTCTGCAGTTCTTTGAACAACTTTGGTAGAACCCTTTACAGGAACATCCATATGGAGGTTTAACTTCCATTCAGCGGCTAAGAAAGAGATGTTCTTTCACTGAAAAGTTAGCGACAAACAAACAGATGATGGACAAAGTGCAGTCACAATACCACACCATGAGTACTTTTTGCTCAGGTGAGCTAAGAAAAGTAGTATATCTGCATTGAAAATTGCACTGTAGTAGGGTAATGCTGACTGCCTATGACTTTGGCTTCGACAGATGGTAGAGCAGACAAACTCTCATTATCTATTCACATTAGGTTGTCTTATTTTAAAGAAAGTTATTTATAATAAACTGACCAACTGTTGCTAAAATGATTTTCCAGTTGTTTCCCATCTGAACGAAAGCATCTTCAGCATTCTCCAGTCTGTTACCTGCCGTATGACTGAAACTTCCCGCATCAATATAATAGAAAGGTATGAGCAGCAGTCCAAGCACAAGACCTCCCCATAATCCTGAAAAACAAGACCATGTATCATTTTACCAGAGACATAGATAATGTTATCTATGTCTCTAATTTTACTGTATACAAATATTTATGAAAAATTATATGAGTTTATCTTTATGCCCTCGAGTATTGCTAACAAGATTTGAATTTTATAGCAGACAGAATAAATTGAAGGCAGTTTTATCTGTGTCGGACAAAATACACAACTAATTTAATAGCAAACAATATACAGTACAACTTTTCACTTTACCACCTCAAGAAAGTAAGGCCTGAGATAATCCCTTTTAGTCAAACAACCTAGTTTTACTTCAATGTTAACTACTGAGTTTAAATCTTAACCTGCATGACCCAGTTATCTTTCAAGAAATTGTCTAGAAAAGTATTATTACCAAGTTTTTTTTTGAAAATTGTGTAAAAATGACTAATAAAATGTTCACGTGTTCTAACCCCATATGACCTACTTTAAAATTTATCAAGAAATCAAGACAAACATGCTGACCAAGTTTCACCATGATTAGTCAAAATGAGTGACCTCTACAATAATCATTAGGTTTTTCACTGATGTGAGCTGGTGACTTAGACTTTGACCTCACATGACCCTGCTAAATCCTCATCCTGGAGATCATCTTACCTTATTTCATGAAGACTTGGCAAAAATGTTACCTTTATAGTGTTCACTTTCTTTTCCACTGATCTGAGTTGAGGTCATACAAGAGATCATAAAAACAAACAATCTGACAAAGTTTCATGAAAATTTGGGACAAAATGCATCCTCTAAAATGTCCATAAGGCTTTCCACTGATCTGACTTGGTGACTTAATCTTTTACCAAAGTTTACCTAGAATTAAATCTGACCAGAAAACCATTCTGAGCATATTTCTTGAAAACTGGGTAAAAACTGTAGCCTTTCGAAGGTTCACAAAGTTCTCCTTTCATCTGGGCTTGTGACCTAGCCTTTGAAACCCACATGAAAACAATTCAAACTTGTATGAAAATCATCAGGAAAAACATTCTGAGCAAGCATTATGAATGCTGAATAAAAATGTGACCTTAAGTTTACACAAGCTGAAATGTTGATGAGAGATGACTTCTGATGACAGATGGTAGTCTAAGGCCTATTACAAATACTCATGCTGAGCACAGCTGAGCTAAATATTCATGTAGTAAAGCGCTAGGTTGATCTTTTGGTCCAAAAGTTACATCATGGCTCCAAGTCATTGGGATCAGGAAAGATACGTCCAGTGTCGAAAAATGTCAGTCATGAAATGAGATTTTATGTTCATAAAAACAAAGTTTCAAGTGATGTCAGAATAACACTTATACCTTTTTAAATGTGCTTTAGAAGAATTATCTGTTGTATGTCTAGCAATCCAATACTGATTTGAAGTGAATGTACTCTGTACCTCTGACTGATCTGAGAATCAATACTAGTCATTTTCAACTCCTTATCAATCATTAAACCATGCCTGAAGCATGGTCAAACTAATCTAGAGATGCTGATTAAAAGCAAGAAAAGGACAGTGTGACCTTGACCTTGATATACTGACAATACAAACCATCTGAGTCATTTTCTCATCAGAATCAACTTTCCTATCAGGCTAAGAGTACTTGGTCCAGTTGTTCTAGAGTACCTATCAGGCTTAGAGTACTTGGTCCAGTTAGTCTAGAGTACCTATCAGGCTTAGAGTAATGGTCCAGTTGTTCTAGAGTACCTATCAGGCTTAGAGTGCTTGGTCCGGTTGGTCTAGAGTACCTATTAGGCTTAGAGTAATGGTCCAGTTGGTCTAGAGTACCTATCAGGCTTAGAGTACTTGGTCCAGTTAGTCTAGAGTACCTATCAGGCTAAGAGTGCTTGGTCCAGTTGGTCTAGAGTACCTATTAGGCTTAGAGTAATGGTCCAGTTGGTCTAGAGTACCTATCAGGCTTAGAGTGCTTGGTCCTGTTGGTCTAGAGTACCTGTCAGGCTTAGAGTAATGGTTCAGTTGTTCTAGAGTACGTATCAGGCTTAGAGTGCTTGGTCCAGTTGGTCTAGAGTACCTATCAGGCTTAGAGTGCTTGGTCCAGTTGTTCTAGAGTACCTATCAGGCTTAGAGTGCTTGGTCCAGTTGGTCTAGAGTACTGATCAGGCTTAGAGTGCTTGGTCCAGTTGGTCTAGAGTACCTACAGTACGCGCCAGGAGGAACTCACATTTTCCGCTCTATTTCACGGACGCAGAAAAAAAAATACCTTCTACGTCATCGAGGATAAAACGGATTTCCTCGATGTCTTGACATCGCGAAATATCTCGGCGATATTTGACGACCAGTGCGAAAATAATTAGGGTCATAACTCACCTGGATAAGATGAACATTTAATGAAATGACCGTAATGAAACTGTGCCCTTTACTTCTGCCAATTATGTGACATTTGGTAAAATTAAAACCAAAGTGCTAATACATTTGCTGTGTAGGTTTATGTGTACTTCCGTCATTGAAAACGCTCGTTATTGTATAGCAAAATGGATCAATAATTTTGTCAAGTGCATAGACGATACAGATGTCGCAGTAGGGTTTACATGTTGTATGTTTTCTTTAAATATAGGGAAGCAGTTTTAACATGTGTAAATCGGAAACCACTCAACTTATTTTCTGAAAATAGGCTCAGCTGTTCCGAGAAGCAATTACTTTCGGTTTTGAATTGTCATTCATTCAATTAACAAATACGAGCATTTGTAAACAAATGCATCTGAATGAGGGTTTTATACATTTAAATGATATTTTAAAGTGTAAAATTCGCTGGAATGCGTGTTATCAGGAACTTTGTGAGCCTCGATACGTCAATTCTTACCTGTGAAAAAGTTCGCGGAACCATTTAGCGGATGTCCGCCACAATATTTGGTGACCATGTCTGCGGCGGTGATCCTCGAAATGCGGCGGATTTGGTCGCATTTTAAGGAATGAGTAGTCCGCGACAACCTCAAGGAAAACGAGAGTTCCTCCTGGCACGTACTGTATCAGGCTTAGAGTAATGGTTCAGTTGTTCTAGAGTACCTATCAGGCTTAGAGTAATGGTCCAGTTGTTCTAGAGTACGTATCAGGCTTAGAGTGCTTGGTCCAGTTGGTCTAGAGTACGTATCAGGCTTAGAGTAATGGTCCAGTTGTTCTAGAGTACCTATCAGGCTTAGAGTACTTGGTCCAGTTGTTCTAGAGTACCTATCAGGCTTAGAGTGCTTGGTCCAGTTGGTCTAGAGTACTGATCAGGCTTAGAGTGCTTGGTCCAGTTGGTCTAGAGTACCTACAGTACGCGCCAGGAGGAACTCACATTTTCCGCTCTATTTCACGGACGCAGAAAAAAAAATACCTTCTGCGTCATCGAGGATAAAACGGATTTCCTCGATGTCTTGACATCGCGAAATATCTCGGCGATATTTGACGACCAGCGCGAAAATAATTAGGGTCATAACTCACCTGGATAAGATGAACATTTAATGAAATGACCGTAATGAAACTGTGCGCTTTACTTCTGCCAATTATGTGACATTTGGTAAAATTAAAACCAAAGTGCTAATACATTTGCTGTGTAGGTTTATGTGTACTTCCGTCATTGAAAACGCTCGTTATTGTATAGCAAAATGGATCAATAATTTTGTCAAGTGCATAGACGATACAGATGTCGCAGTAGGGTTTACATGTTGTATGTTTTCTTTAAATATAGGGAAGCAGTTTTAACATGTGTAAATCGGAAACCACTCAACTTATTTTCTGAAAATAGGCTCAGCTGTTCCGAGAAGCAATTACTTTCGGTTTTGAATTGTCATTCATTTCATTAACAAATACGAGCATTTGTAAACAAATGCATCTGAATGAGGGTTTTATACATTTAAATGATATTTTAAAGTGTAAAATTCGCTGGAATGCATGTAATCAGGAACTTTGTGAGCCTCGATACGTCAATTCTTACCTGTGAAAAAGTTCGCGGAACCATTTAGCGGATGTCCGCCACGATATTTGGTGACCATGTCTGCGGCGGTGATCCTCGAAATGCGGCGGATTTGGTCGCATTTTAAGGAATGAGTAGTCCGCGACGACCTCAAGGAAAACGAGAGTTCCTCCTGGCACGTACTGTATCAGGCTTAGAGTAATGGTTCAGTTGTTTTAGAGTACCTATCAGGCTTAGAGTAATGGTCCAGTTGTTCTAGAGTACGTATCAGGCTTAGAGTGCTTGGTCCAGTTGGTCTAGAGTACGTATCAGGCTTAGAGTAATGGTCCAGTTGTTCTAGAGTACCTATCAGGCTTAGAGTACTTGGTCCAGTTGTTCTAGAGTACCTATCAGGCTTAGAGTGCTTGGTCCAGTTGGTCTAGAGTACTGATCAGGCTTAGAGTGCTTGGTCCAGTTGGTCTAGAGTACCTACAGTACGCGCCAGGAGGAACTCACATTTTCCGCTCTATTTCACGGACGCAGAAAAAAAAATACCTTCTGCGTCATCGAGGATAAAACGGATTTTCTCGATGTCTTGACATCGCGAAATATCTCGGCAATATTTGACGACCAGCGCGAAAATAATTAGGGTCATAACTCACCTGGATAAGCTGAACATTTAATGAAATGACCGTAATGAAACTGTGCGCTTTACTTCTGCCAATTATGTGACATTTGGTAAAATTAAAACCAAAGTGTTAATACATTTGCTGTGTAGGTTTATGTGTACTTCCGTCATTGAAAACGCTCGTTATTGTATAGCAAAATGGATCAATAATTTTGTCAAGTGCATAGACGATACAGATGTCGCAGTAGGGTTTACATGTTGTATGTTTTCTTTAAATATAGGGAAGCAGTTTTAACATGTGTAAATCGGAAACCACTCAACTTATTTTCTGAAAATAGGCTCAGCTGTTCCGAGAAGCAATTACTTTCGGTTTTGAATTGTCATTCATTCCATTAACAAATACGAGCATTTGTAAACAAATGCATCTGAATGAGGGTTTTATACATTTAAATGATATTTTAAAGTGTAAAATTCGCTGGAATGCATGTAATCAGGAACTTTGTGAGCCTCGATACGTCAATTCTTACCTGTGAAAAAGTTCGCGGAACCATTTAGCGGATGTCCGCCACAATATTTGGTGACCATGTCTGCGGCGGTGATCCTCGAAATGCGGCGGATTTGGTCGCATTTTAAGGAATGAGTAGTCCGCGACGACCTCAAGGAAAACGAGAGTTCCTCCTGGCATGTACTGTATCAGGCTTAGAGTAATGGTTCAGTTGTTCTAGAGTACCTATCAGGCTTAGAGTAATGGTCCAGTTGTTCTAGAGTACGTATCAGGCTTAGAGTGCTTGGTCCAGTTGGTCTAGAGTACGTATCAGGCTTAGAGTAGTCCAGTTGTTCTAGAGTACCTATCAGGCTTAGAGTACTTGGTCCAGTTGGTCTAGAGTATGAATCAGGCTTAGAGTGCTTGGTCCAGTTGGTCTAGAGTACCTATCATTCTTAGAGTAATGGTCCAGTTGGTCTAGAGTACCTATCAAGCTTAGAGTAATGGTCCAGTTCTTCTAGAGTACCTGTCAGGCTTAGAGTAATGGTCCAGTTGGTCTAGAATACCTATCAGGCTTAGAGTACTTGGTCCAGTTGGTCTAGAGTACCTATCAGGCTTAGAGTAATGGTCCAGTTGTTCTAGATTACCTATCAGGCTTAGAGTACTTGGTCCAGTTGTTCTAGAGTACCTATCAGGCTTAGAGTACTTGGTCCAGTTGGTCTAGAGTTACAGACAAAAAGACCACATTAACCTTGACCTTTGGTGCAGTTACTTCAAAATTTACAAGACATCTTTTTTGTGAAAAACTTTCCTATGAAGTTAAAGATCCTAGGGTGTACAGTTCTTCTGTTATTGGACAACAGACAATTGTAGAAGTAAAGGTCACTTTGACCTTAACCTTTAATGTAGCAGCCTTCAAATCTTGAGAGGCCATGCAACCATAATGTCCTATGTCTAGCATACTGAACTGAAGCTGCTTTCAAAATGTCAAAGACCTTAAACTTTGATTTGGAAACAATCAAAGTAAATGTAGGCCATATACTCATCACCTCCATTTTATTTCTGACAATCAAAAGGCTGTACTTGAGATCATGAATGGAAATATCTGGTGCAGTGTCACTTAAATATTTAATGTTCATAAAATTTTTTGAAATACTCTATCTCATGACAGTTATTTAGTGGGAGGTTATAGTCGTTTACAAGCCTATGACAAGCTGCAGGTTTTCTGTTCTGTAATTCATTGATCAAGATGGCAAAGAAATGCAAAATTAAAACAATTATGACGAAATTGAAATATAAAACTGTACCTTCACAGCCAACAGCAGCAAGAGGCTGGACATTAAATCGACCAATAACTCTCTCTTCATATACCATCTGTACAGATACTAATCACCTGGGCCATGATGATAAGTAAATCACCTGTAATGATCACACAATGATAAATTCACTACTGGAAAAAGTTAACTTACCTGTATTTTTTTCTTTACCTTTTTTGTAACTATGTTTACTTTCTAACATATAAATATATATACATGTACTGGATTAAACTGCAAAATTATAACTAGTTTTTAATCTCAACTGTAGCTCCTAGACTGGACACTACCTATATTTCTGAACATGTTCTGTCTATACATGACCAAAACATACAAACCAGCTATGATTCCATTTGTGTTTGTCATCGATTTATCTTTCTTTCCAAACACAATATCAGCCAGACCCACAACCAGTAGTCCAAGCAAGACGGTAAACATTCCAACCCACATGTGTTTCTTGATTACACGGCCGAGAAATGCAACGGAAAGTAAAGCCGTGAAGATAATCACAGCACCTTGAAAAACAAGCATTAAAATTTGAGTAAACCTACATCTTAGCTCTTACTGCTGTGTATCTTCTAACAAAAACTTTTGTTTATATCCAGACTTTTAAGCAATACTTTACTGTATATATGACTTGGTATGTACAAATCAAAATAACGTCTTAAGAATATTTACATTTATAAATTTTGCTTTTTGTGATTCAGAAAAGCACATAGATAGACTTGTCTTCTTCTACATATCGACTCCTCTCAGGTGAGGGATGATGGAATTTATCTAAAGGATAGTGCTTCGACAAATGACATTAAACATGGACAACACTTTCAATAGCAATACTTGTGTTGGTTTTCAAGTTATCTTAGTGGTCAAAGTGACCCAAATAAACATCTGTATGAAATTTGGTGACTGCAAGAGTATTTTTTTTGGGAGCTGTACATTTCAAAAGAATTTCCAAACCAATGCTTTGTTTGACTAAATTAAGGGCTATATCTAAAACAAAGACAAACATCTCCTCCACCAACTAAGCATTTGTATCAAGACAGATGAATCTTAAATTTCTCCAAAGACATGCATGAGTAGATCTACAATACATATTGCCTAAAGAGAGTGAATAAAGAATAACATAGATCAATATATTGTCCCCTACTTTGTAACATAGTCATTTCAGACTGCACTTCCATGAGCACTCAATGAAAATTTAGATTGAATTTCATAGATTATTAAAATTATAATAGTGTTTACTTTGAGAACAATCACTGAATTACATATTGGCATACCTGCCATAATTTTTCTGGCCATTTCCGGGACTTTGATATTGAATTTCCGGGATTTGAGCCGATTTTCCGGGACATGCAACTATTCATATACTTTCAATGCCCTACCGTTGGCTGTACAAAAAATTGGACGGGATTCCATTTTTGGCGGGAAAAGCCGTGCACGTGTTTCAAATACACATCAGTACCATCAGTTTTATACCTTTTATTTTAGTTGCAAGAGCATAATAATTGTGTAGCAGTAATCATAAAATAATAACTGTGTACGATTAATTAATCAACATCATAAACTCGAAATTCTCGAATTCAAGTTGAATCACTGGCGTTTGATGACAGCGTCGTTATACACCTAGAGTGAAATAAAGGAATTGTCATTGTCTATGCTTCGTATTACAAGTATAGGCATGATTTGATTGAACATTACAATATTCATCACAAATACCTTTTTAACTTACCTTTCCTTTGTCAGACTGATATGTGAAAAACTCAGTTTAATTTTAAGCAGCATCTCTATTTATACCAAATTCCAACAACAGCAAACAAACCACAAACAAGTTAATGATTTAAAAATCATAGTCTTTGTCGGCAAGGTTGATGCGCGTTTGCATTAATTTAATTTTAATAGCATCTCTATTAACACCAATTACTGCGGTGACAGTCTTTGAAAGGGGCAGATATCGTACAAATTAGCACCGCAAGTCAATAAATCGATAGGCGATAGCAGTCATCTGTTAATTGGTTATCAATGACATGGGGTGTATTTGCCGAATCGGAACATATTATGATAACGAGTAATTAAAGAATTAGTGGCGTGTCAAAAATTTGACTGGCCTGATCAAAGGTTTGCACGTTTTTCAGAACAGAACAGAACAGAACGTCTTTTTTATTCTCTCAAACATGCATACAACAAGTAATATGAAGGTAAATGTAAATACTTGAAACGAGGCATTTACACAACATTCAAAAACATTGATATCATAGTATATATATAATTGATATTAATATTAAATGCATGTATATAATAATGACTTGGTTTCACTTAATATATTTAATACTTGCAATTGTATTTTGATACAAAAATAAACATGTGGTTAAGTTCTTACATTTCTAATAATCATCATAATGAATTTACATAATTTATAGAATTCAGGTGAATCTTTCATGGAAAAAAGTTCTTTCAATTTGTACATATTTGGACGTCTATAAAAATAAGATTTAATGTACCAGCTTCTTTCATTAGCAAAAATGTCACATTCAAAAAGATAAAGGAACTCATCACCAATTTTATCTCTGCAGAAAATACATATTCTTTCATTGATAGGCACATGCGTCCTATTTCCTGTTTTGACTGGTAATCTGTGGTTTCTTGTTCTAAATTTGATAAAATTATAAATAGATGCATTTTGGGAATACTAAAGATAAGGTTCAATTCCGAAGGTCTGTTTAAAAGCTTTGTAAAAAGAACTATTACTTGATTCAACTACCTCGGAGTACTATTTAGTTAAGAAAAGATCTGGATTTTACGCCTTACTGCTAGTTTCAACCACTTAATATCAGGAAAATTTTGTTCATTCTATACATTATTAAAACTGCATTTGATTAGTATTGATCTTAGGTTATAAATCCATGGATATTTGCGTTTAAAATTGTTCTCATTAAGATTTACCATGTGACTTGTCATATTTTTATAGACAAGATATGACAGTTTATTTGGTATCTCACCATTTCCGTTTTTTAGAAGACGCGACCAAAAAGAGACGATCCTTTCTTCAATATCTACAGATAATGGCATGCAACCCGTTTCACTGTATATGAAATAATTTGCCGTCGAGCGTTTTAGTTAAAGTATGTGTTTTAGGAATTTTAGTTGTACACGTTCAATGGGATCTAGGTTTCCAAACCCCCAGATTTCGGAACCATAAAATGGGTTTTACAGTTTTATTAAAAAGATCAATTTGTAAATCAATTGGTAGGTTTAGCCTATTTGAATTTCTTATTAAAGTATATATAGCTTTAGTAGCCTGATCTGCAATATGAGTTTTACTTTTTGCAAATGAACCACTTCTACTGAAAAATATTCAAAGGTATTTATACTCGTTAACAACTTTAACTGACTCGTTTTTAAAAGTGAAATTATATCTTCGTGTTTTCCGGGACATCGGGTGTCTTTCCAGGACGGGCCTTCGATTTCCGGGACAATCCCGGACGATCCGGGATGTATGGCAGGTATGCATATTGGAAATACTTTTAAATCATCCATACATATGTTAGTTTTCATACCTCTTAACATCTGGAAACTTGATGCATATGTTAGGTTAAGGCCTATGTACATTATAGATGTGCCACACATATCTAGCATGGCTGCTGGCAGGAAGATGAGTGGATTGAATGATCTTGGCTGGTTCTCCTCTATCACCTGACCTCTTCTGCCACAAGCTTTGATCAACAGGTATGCTATTAAACATGTAAACTCCCCTATAAACATTCCAACTGCCTGAAAAAGAAATAATTTTATAACTATCTATCATCAGATTCATGAAATACTAAACCCCTTACTTTATAGTTTCCAATTATTTTTTAATTGAGCCAACAATTTCTAAGAAGATTTTTTTAAGTTTCCCATATAGACTTTTATGAACGTAAAATCTATGTCAGACATGTGACCCCCTCAGGCAGGTCCAAAACTGACTCTAAAGGAGGGGTCAACAGTGACCCCAGGGACATAGTTTCAACAACCTTGGTAGTGTTACATTAGATAATGCAATAAACCACATTTCAGAAGTCTCAGCTGCTGACATGAAGATTTTTAAAGAGTTTGTCAATAAAAACATGGTGTAGCAAAAAAAAGACACAACAAAGTACACCTTTTAGGATTCATTGTTTTACCTTACCTGAGTGTGAGCCCCATAAACAATTAATGGATCTGTCCAAATTTTGAGACAGACAAGACCATTTTAGATCCTTACCATGGTAACGGTTAACAGCTTGCCAATTCCTTCATTTTCAGCATTTATACGGACAAATGCAAGTTTTGTTAGCCATTTAGACATCAACAAAAATGAGGATTTTTTAATGATATTTTATTTCATATTAAAGCACTCTCTAAAAGGGTCTCACAAGCACTTGCTAAGACCATGTTAACGATGAGCAGATTGTAGAACCTAATATTTGTTCCAGTTAGGGATGCCAACAAGTGACTGGTTGGCTGTTGAATATTTGAACATAGTAAATTTTGTTAACTGACATCACTAGTTCCAAGTGACACACGTTTCAGCAAAATTAGGATATTTCCAGTCCAGCTTAAAGAACTACTGAGAAGTTTATGACATGGGCAAAACTTACTTGTAGAAAGGGATGGTCAAAGTTTCGACTGGTTCCATCTGATCCAACAGCTTTTTCTTTGTCTGCCCATCTGTAAAAAGCAATATTTCTCATTTGAAATACAAAACAATGTTTGAGAAAAGAATCTCCTGCTGGGCACTTCTTGTATACTTCATGATATTTTTACTATGCCAAATACTGCAAACTTTGCGCGTTTCTCCTGCCCAGTACTGTACATATAACCATAATAGACAAAGACAAGTTACTGTCAACTTGTATAAAAGTCAGCTCTGGAACTAAATGGTACATCAGAAGTTTTTGAAATAGCTAACCAAAGACAATGATCACAATGAAGCAGTTCACCACTGGCTGCATAAATCTGTTATTTCTTTAAACATGGCTGATAACATTTTGTGCACAGGTGAGCTAGAAAGTTAAAGCTATTATAAACAAGAGGGCCATGATGGCCCTGTATCACTCACCTGAGAATGACTGCTTTTAACAAAGTTGTTATGGACCTGGTTAATTGACCCCAGATGACCCAAATTTAAACTTGACCTAGAAATTATACAAACAACCTTTCTGACAAATTTACAGGTTATCTGGAATGTTATCTCTAGAGTGTTAACAACATTTTTCTATAATTGGGCTCTGTTACCTAGTTTTTGAACCTAGATGACCCATATTCGAACCTGAGCTACAAATTATTGAAACAACTTTTCTGACAAATGTCCAGGATATTTGGACAGAAATTGTTACCTCAAGAGTGTTCAGAAGGTTTTTCCATATCTGGGCTCTGTGACCTAGTTTTTGAACCTAGATGACTGATATTCGAGTCTGAGCTAGAAATCATGAAAGCAACCTTTCTGACAAATTTCCAGGATATTTGGACTGAAACTGTTACCTCAAGTGTTAAAAAGTTTTTTCCATATTTGGGCTCTGTGACCTACTTTTTATACCAAGATGACCCATATTCGAGTCTGAGCTTAAAATCATCAAAGCAACCATTCTGGCCAATTTCCAGGATATTTGGACAGAAAATGTAGCCTCTAGAGTAATAACAAGGTTTTTCCATATTTGGACTGTGTGACCTAGTTTTTGACCGTAAATGACCCATATTCAAACTTGAACTAGAAATCAATGAAACAACCTTTCTGACAAATTTCCAGGATGTTTGGACTGAAAAAGTAGCCTCTAGAGTGTTAACAAAGTTTTTCCATATTTGGGCTTCGTGACCTAGTTTTTGACCCAAGATGACCCATATTTTTAAACTTAAGCTAGAAATCATTGCAACAACCTTTCTGACAAATTTCCAGGATATTTGGACTGAGAAACTAGCCACTAGAGTGTTAACAAGGTTTTTCCATATTTGGGCATTGTGACCTAGTTTTTCATCCTAGATGACCCATATTCAAACTTGAGCTAAAACCTTTATGACAAATTTGCAGGTAATCTGTAACCTCTAGATTGTTAACAAGGTTTTTCCATATTTGGGCTCAATGACCTAGTTTTTGACCCCAGATGACCCATATCCGAACTTGAGCTAGAAATCATCAAAGCAACCTTTCTGACAAATTTCCAGGATATTTGGACTGAAAATGTAGCCTCTACAGTGTTAACAAGATTTTTCTATTTTTGGGCCTTGTGACCTAGTTTTTCATCCAAGATAACCCATGTTCGAACTTGTCCGAGTAATTATTGGGACAAACATGCTGACTAAGTTTCATGACAACTGAGGCAAAAATGTGACCACTAGAGTGTTAACAAACTTATTGTGGACGGACTGACGACGGACGGACAGACGACGGACAAAATGGCGATCACAAAAGCCCATTCTGTCACTATGTGAACATCAACCACAAAAACGCTGGCATGGGCAAATAAAAACTTTCCCTTAGCAGAGAAATAAGCTCACACTGAGCAGTAACTACTAAAGCGACCTGAACTTACTTTGTAGATAGAGTATTCAGTGATCCTGTAATAACCATAACAATAGCCAATGCAATCTGATAAGTTGTCCATGCCATGTCTTCCTGCTAATGATGTTTCCACTTACTGAAAGGTTACATGACGATGTCTAAATATAAATAATACAGCAAAAATACAACTCAATATTTTTCAAAATGGCAAAAATTACAATATTTACAGTTTGTGAACAATCTACTTTATATGTAATGTAAGTCTGTTTAGTCATAGTCTTTTTTGAAAACTGATTCAATGTTCATAGTAGTTTTACCAAAGATCTAAAATATCACAGATTCTATTATCGTGTTTTGTTCACTGGTTTTGTTAAATGTAAATGTCTAACATCGTGAAAGTTGTACACTCTAAACACAAACATCAATGTGTTAATTACCACCTAATTTAAAATGCTGATTTGATGTGGTGGGTGGGTTAAAGTTTAAAGAAGCGGATGTGGTCCAGTGGTAATGCGCTGGACTGGTATACCAGGGGTCCCGAGTTCGATCCCCCCCTCCTCCACTAACATTACTAATAGTCTTTCTGATGAGACGTAAAACCGAGGTCCCATGTATCAGTGCTATACACTGAGCATGCAAAAGAACCAGGAGTGTCTCTGGAATGGGATGCTTTCTGTATCTTGCACTACCCCCACAACATAAAATAACTAATCTCTTCAGGGGGCGTCGGTCATATAGGCAACCGGTACCGACGGTAAATAAGCTTAAATAGAAGTGGGTGGGTTGATAATGAGGCAATTAATTTCAATTATTTGTCAATTTTCTCATTTCAAATAATGTTTTCAGAATTTGGAATAAGCTGTTTCTTCTGTCTTTTGAAGTAAATAGATTCTTTTAGATGAATAGTCTGCCTATATACAAATTTAAAAACAATTTGTTCATTTTTTATTCAGCAGATTTCAAGACTGCTTTAATGGGCATTGTAGGTCTAGTCACAAATTTTTTAACACTGTTTCCATTTTGTAATAATTCCTTGCTAACTTTATACATGAATGATGCTTCAATTGCACTATGATTTTTTTTATAGATTTTCTGGGGAAATTCTGTACATTTAAAGACAAAAATTATCGGGACATTTTACTTAAAACCAAGCAACTGCCTTACTCAGAAACTTTGATGATGACATTATCTTCAATCTATACTCTTCAAAATTCTTAAAAATGCTTCTTTTAATCAAAATTAATTATATGATAATTATTCTTTTCACTCCTACAATTAAATGCAGGGCTCTTGTTTGGCAAAATCTGGGGCTAAATATCGACCCCATTCCCCACTCAAAACAGTAAGTTTCTCTTCCACCATTCAAAAAAAAAATTCCCCATCGAAAGAAATGATGAGCAGACATTAATGAAAAATGCCTAAAAATAATGCAAAATTTCCCCTCTTGCTTGGACTCTGGCCCCAGTGTCAAAATGCTAACGAGAGCCCTGAAATGTTTCAATACCAACTGTAAAAAAGGCTATTATTAGTTTGATATCATCTTGATTAATACAGGTCAAGAAAAATGTTGGTCAAAGAATCTATGAACATAAAACACTAGCCCATCAACCTTACTAATACTTTTTAGTATAATTTATACAGGGAAACAATTTTCCACCAAATAGTTTACAGAAACTATTGAAAAGAATGATCATCCTAATTAAATAGGCTTCTTGTATCACACTGAAAAATGCTTCAGTCATTCTCTAGATTTTCATATCTAATGTACGAGACTTTGGCATGAGGTTATGCATTACCATGCCTACTGTCGAATCTGTGGTATTTTAGGTCTTTGATTTCACTCGATCTACACATGTAAGTGAGTAACTTCAAACAATCAGCTTACTGACGGGTGCTGGTATGTTCGGTAAATTTATGTTATATATAGCTTGGAGGTTTCAGTAAAAAGGATTTTTGAACAGAGATGAAAGATAATTGGATGACTGTTGCAACTAACTTTGTAATTTAAGAAGATTATTGCCTAATAAACTTTTGATTTAAATAATAAATGACAAAAATCAACCATTTATTCATGAAAAAATTATATATTTATACATATAAATTAGAAACTGATGTCTATTTTTTCAAAAAAGTTTATTCTTATTAATTATGTACTGAACTGAATTCTGTTAATTATTAAACAAGAACTATCACTGTCACTGTAAGATGACAATGCCCCCTAAAGGTGCTTTGACCTTTGACCTTTGAGCTGAGAACCAGTCATTCAGGAGTCAAGGTCAAATAAATATAGGTCAGTGGGAAGGTCTTATTCAAAGGGGGTTGTGTCCAAGTATGAAGTAATTCCATTTACTAATAAGGAAGTTATGGGCAATGTTAAAGATTTTGGACAATTGGATCTTCAAGGTGAAGGTCATTCAGGGGTCAAGGTCAAACAAATATAGGTCAGTGGGAAGGCCTTGTCCAAAGGGGTGTTGTGTTTAAGTATGAAGTGTATCCACTTACTAATTTGGAAGTTATGGCCAAATATTAGTTTTTGGTCAATTGGATATTCAGGGGTCAAGGTTAAATAATTAAAGGTCAGTTGGAAGGTCTTGTCCAAAGGGGTGTTGTGTCCAAGTATGAAGTAAATCCACTTACTAATTAGGAAGTTATGGGCAATGTTGAAGTTTTTGGACAAATGGATCTTCAAGGTTAAGGTCATTCAGGGGCCAAGGTCAAACAAATATAGGTCAGGGGGAAGGCCTTGTCCAAAGAGGTGTTGTGTCAAAGTATGAAGTAAATCCACTTACTAATAAAGAAGTTATGGGCAATGTTAAAGTTTTTTGGACAATTGGATCTTCAAGGTGAAGGTCATTCAGGGGTCAAGGTCAAATAAATATAGGTCAGTGGAAAGGTCTTGTCCAAAGGGGTGATGTGTCCAAGTATGAAGTAAATCCACTTACTAATAAGAAAGTTATTGCCAATGTTAAAGTTTTACGGATGGACTGATGGACGGACAGTTCAAAAACTATATGCCCCCTTTGGGGGCATAAAAATATAACTGATAGAAGGTACAAGTTATACAGTTTTGTTATTTCAAATGAAATAATAATTTAGATGTTAATAGTAATAATTGATTTCAGGGTACTGCTAGTCATTAGATTCATGATAATTAAATGAAAAAAGAATAAAGACAGTTATTTTAGAAGTACATTTGATCTTGTCCCCTCATGCCTCAAATATCCAATAATAGCTGAAAATGTGTTCTTTTTACCAAAACCTCCAAGCAATTTGCTATTTAAAATAAATTTACCAAACTTGCCATTTACCAAAACCTCAGGTAACCTTACTGACTACACAGTTCAGTTCATCACATTCACAGTTCAGTTTGAATAATAGGCTAATCCAAAAACAATTAGATGTGCTAGTGTAAGAGCAGTGACTGAACTCGCGATCCCTGGATCATCAGTCCATATCGTTACCATAAGACCACTATTCTGCCTTAGGTTTTAGAACCATAATCCTGTCGTTTACATTTAAGATATCTACCAGTATTGAACATGTGCTAATTTCAATGAGCGTCTGTCGACATGGAATGGAATTTTTATGTTTTAATTTCATAAAACAATACTCAGCTGTGTAATCTACTAAATATACCGCTTATATCTTATATTAATACAGTTTGAAACAATATCAAAGTTGTTTTCAATCAGTAATTTTATTTACCCTTTCGAATATCAAAAAACTTCCTTGTTCTGTGCGGAGTTTCTGTTTGCATCAAAGTCATACAGATGCTTTTGCATGTGACGAGACAAGTCATGTGATGACACTATTTATAAATCATTTTTTGATTGCATCTCTCAACATGGCTCGTTGGTCTAGGGGTATGATTCTCGCTTAGGGTGCGAGAGGTCCCGGGTTCAAATCCCGGACGAGCCCAACTTTTTTTTTCTTCCAGCCGAATTAATTTTTATAGCCTTCGAGATTCTAAATGTGTCATGCACCTGACCGGTGTTTCAAGATCAGTTTCAAACAAACATGTTCATGATATGAAAATTTACCATCGGAAATTTACTTTGATTGCCTTTGATGGTCATTCTGGGCAATACTACTACTACTAGGCCTACTACTACTAATAACAATAATGATAATTAAAAAAAAATCTTTACTTAACTACGGTTACGCATGAGAACAAATAAAGAAATTCAGTCAGATTTGCAATTCAATATCATATTTTCAGTGCAGAGTTTAAAATAATTATTTCATAATTATATAAATATGTCCCTGCATGGTGTCGTCATTGTTAATTGTGAAATAACATTACATGTAGAAATAATTATCAGTATCAACCGTTAGATAATATCAATGACATGAAAACAATATGAACTTATATATAGCGAATGCAACCACACTTGCTTTATCCAGGGTCTAGCAAATATTTGAAAGACCCTGATTTATCTCAAGGGTGTCATTTTACGCAATATATCTTACATTATTGCTGAAATAGCATTGATATATCTCGACTTGGATACATTTCGTATACATTTCGTATATATATACATTTTTAGGCGTAGCTTAAAATCGATTATATATGTCACGAATGAAATTGTTAGATACAAACTCTGAAGAAGAAATTTGCCATAGTTCAATTGCGTCTGAAACTAATGCAATAATAACAATGTAAATACTGCCGTAAATTAAACGTCAGAACATCTAAACCATGAAAAATGATACTAAATGGAATAGACATATGATAAATATGACTAAATAATTAATTTATTTCATTGAAAATGATATCGACACTTTCAGCATATAATACTCAACATTTGTTTTTGTTTATAAGCAATCTGATTAAAATCAGCTCCTAAATAACGCTGTGTTAACCGTAGTCAGATCATGTACTTTATAAGTAGTATAAAACTGGGGGGGTGGGGGGGGGGGGGGGGGGGGCGGAGGACCGTCGGTTCCCGAAACTTTGCCTTTTCCGAAGATGAGCACTTCCTGAAGACTTTCCATGCATGGTAGGGAAGGATAAACGCGACAAGACGTCTGTCAGAATTGTCGGGTACGACCTTAGCTCGATTGGCACCGAGATTCCGAGATTTCCCATGGTCGAATATTAATGTTCATTGGAAAAAAAACTTTTTTCTATGACCATTTGATCAAGGGAAATCTCGGAATCTTTCTTAGTCTAACTTTCCGGGAATACAACTCAGTACCCTTGGATTAGTAATCTAACATCATATGCACTGAACAATTGGCTGGGCTTTGAAGAACAAATACTGAAGGAAACGGTGGAGATCAACTTCTGAATTTTGTCTAAGAAAGTTTTTTCTATGACCATTTCATTATACCACGGGAAAAGCACGGCGTCTCGCCATTGGTGAAACCGAAATGTTATACTAATACATCCAAGGAATTGGTAGTTAGTACCTTATAACGTTTGAACATATCCTTATTACGTTGACGTTGAACCTATATCATAAAGATATTTTAAAACTCAAATAAAAGAAAAGGTACCGAGGAGGCACCGTGCTCCAGGGGTAGAGCGCATGGCTCCTAATCAGGAGGTCGCGGGTTCAAATTCCGTTAGAGGCGAGATTCTCTCACGATTTTCACATTCCTCCCCACTGAGCAAATACTGGTATGCAACCCAGGAAGCAGTCATCGAACGTGATGAATCTAAGTGGTAAGAACTTGTATCAACGGGGGGGGGGGGGGGGGGTACTTCAACAATTTTTTTTTTTTTTTTTTTTTTTTTTGGGGGGGGGGGGGGGCGGGGGTTCGGTCGGATAGAGGTCTTGAACCCCGTCCCCATTGTAGACTACTTTTTACCTGAATACGCAACCCCATTGTAGACCCTTTAGGCATCTTAAAAACCCCATTGTAGACAAACATGCAAAATCTTACACCCTTTTTTCAGGTGTTTATACATTTATATCTTAAAATTTTAAGACAGTATGAAGCATAATTTTATTTTAACAAGATAAATGAAGACGTAAACTCAATGACAGTCCTTGCTCTCATTGACCGCCTTTCACCACTTTCTTGTCTTGGTGCTGCAACAACAGCGGCTTGCACAAGTTGGTTAGTAACCTGAATACCAAATTCCATTTTAGCAACAAAAAATATCATTTAAAATTTCAGAGCAATTTGAGGTAAAATGATTAATATTATTCCATGCACATGTATCAATACCCTTGTCCATTTCATGTCAAGTCATTGGATATAAGACAATATGCATGCCATGGACTGCTTGTAGTTTGTTCCAGATGTTATTTCCTGCTGTGCAATACTTAGAGATTGTGATAAGGGATGTAATTTGTATAATAATTATGAGATAAGTTCTAAAATGACAGGATACTGTTATAATCCAATAAAGATGCTGACCTGCTATGATTAAGATTCAATTACAACCCCGTGGTAGAATTATCTTTGCTAATTATAACCCAATTAGAGACTAGATTTTACAGACCCCTTCAGAGACACAGTAAAAATGACATACCCCATTGTAGACAAAAATATGAAAAAAATACCCCCGTTTGTCAGAACCTCCCCACCACCCAATATATAGTGAGTGTCCCCCCCCCCCCGGGCTTGTATCGCAATCGAGGTAAAATAAATGAGGCTAAACTGAACTAATATAAAAGAAAAGAAATACAAAAGACTGAATAACATGTTAAGAAATAACGACCTTTAGACTATTAACATTTAAATATGTATGTAAATAACTACCTGCTCCGCCATTGGCCGTATTATAAGACTTCAGTCCGCTCGACTGACGGAATGGCAGCCGCAGACACTTTGGCTTAAGTTGCAGATTATCATGCTGCAACTGCCCTATTGTCTATCTGAATATAAAGATTAAAGCGGCCATTTAGAATGGATTCAGTTCGTTGACAATTTTGAAACATACTATACCAACTAGCATTTTAAAAAATAATTTTAAAGCTTTGTAACTGTATTCATATTTATTTTACAATGTTATTTTTTCATGGTTAAATGTGCAGACGATTAAAATAAACTGTTAGACATACCTGGGTTTCTAACTGTCGATTCTCCCCGACAGTTATACTTGAAGTATTTCTGTCTTAAAGAATAACATTTATCAGTTGGTTTACTGCCATTTTAATTTTTATTATTCTAAAAGTTAAGCAACTAAATAGGAGAATGAGAGAAATGACTTTCCTTGTATGTAATCACGAAATGGCTGATTTACATGACTTGATACTATTTCTGATACGATATATTTTAATTAAACTACTTATTTTAATAATATTGGTAATGACGGGACGTGCTGCTGTTTTGATAACATTCTTTATTTAAATGATTAAACTAGTTACCATCACAGCATGAGCGACGCAGGTATGGACACCATCTATAATATGACTATTTTGAAAAGTTTATTTAATACCATCTCAGTAGCAAGGGGCACAAATAGTGACCAAAAGGTGACAATTTCAACATTTTTGGTAAAAAAAGGACAAAGTTATTCAAATGCAAAGTTACATGAAAAGTAAGGATCGGAATGAACATTCGAAAATCGACCGAATATTCGAATCTAAAAATCAAATTCGAATATTCGTTAGTTAGTGCATAGCTTTTTTTCAAAATTAGTATCGTTGATTTTGAACATCTAAGTATGCACATTATGCAGAATAAAACTGTTTGTGCTGCTGTGTTTGTTTTTTGCGTGTCAAAAAATCATTTTGTCTTTTACATGTCTTTTTCGAAAAAGTTCAAAAGAGAAACAATTGCAGTGCATTATTGGCACGGCGGACATTGTTACGATTAACAGTCTCCATAAGGAGTAAATGTGATATTTTTTATATTTTGTTCATTTTAGCTGGGGTCTGTTTTATATATCAGATTTTAAAAGTTATTTGTCTCTCACAATGTTCCAGGATTAAAGTCATGTTTTACGAAAATGTACACAACCAAGCAGGCTTTAGATTCTATTTTTATAATACTCCTTTGTTGTCATATCAACCAGTATAACTCAAATATTTTCCTCTTATAAATGTGTTTGAAAATATTTTAAACATCCTTGCATGCTTTAAGTTTGCATCTTAAGAAAATTGTCAATGTCTATTCATTTATTTGTTTCCCGAATCTGGACCAAAAAAACAGCCCTTGCTATTTTGTGTAATAGTCCGTTTTTATTACGTTAATTCTCGTTTTAAAGAACGGCATTTATTGTGTTTATGCCAATCACCTATATATATATTTAGTTTCCACTACACAATCCATTTCCATGCCATTTATCGTATAACTGAATAAAAACAGTACCAATATTCTTATATCGAAATTCGGAAAACTGATGAAACTTCGAAAATGGAATATATTTGAATATGACACGCCGAATATTCATTTTAGTATTCGTTCCAATCCCTAATGAAAAGTTCAAATTCTACGCTAAAACTGCAAAAACAAGTAGGTCAGTAAGTCAAGGTAGCATAAAGATCAAGGTAAAAAATTTGAGCAGAAAGGTTCCGTCTAAAACGATTGAGCAGAATATAGTTTTCGTGTATGTCTGCATAAAAGTGGCACAAAGTTTTAAAAAAAATCTGTATGAACATAGCAGATCTAAGTATATGTAAAATTTAACGATCCCTTGGATTGAGCATATCACTGAATAATCATAACAGGTCCACAAGACACTGAAAACACGAATTTCAAGAATCAAAGTCTTGTGGTTTAATATGATATATAAAAATGTCAAATATTTGTCTATTAAAAAAATCAAGGGCTTACACTTTCTGACAAGAAGATTTTCAAAGAATAAATATGCATGTATTACACAAATACATCCCAGGGTTGGGCAAATTCTATCATCAAGGATTTGAATAATTTTGACAGAGGCCCACTCCAGGCCAAGTAGTTTCAGAGAATATGTAGAAGTTTGTCTCGCATGTGACTATGTAACAAGAAATGTCTTTAAAAAAGACAGTCAGCGGAGTTTGTAAAGAACATTTTGATTTATTTCTAATCCGATTCGTACAAGCTTACATGAAGTTGAAAGGTACCAATGATTTTGTTTTAAGTGGGTTTTACGACCCACCAACACAAATTTAGAAGTGCTCAGGTGAGCTAATAACACACAAAATAAGAACTGTATTCACTTTATTTGCAAGATCTTTAAATGGAAACCAAACAACATAAAGGTATAAGGTATACTGTAAAATTTTGAAAATAAGCGCATGTGCTTATAATAAAATTATTGGCTGAAATATGCGCTTATTTTCCATATGGCTTATACTTTAGTGTAAAAGTATGCGCTTATTTTCAGTATGCGCTTATACTTTCGGGTACATATGCACCTATTTTCGATATGCGCTTATAATGAGACATAAAATTATTAACAAAAATGGGTGTAAAAAAATGGCAAATATTATAACTCCTATGTTCTAAATATTCATGTAACAATGGTAAAATATGCGCTTATAATAAGGTACTTTATTCGGTAACAGCAGAAATGTGCGCTTATAAAATAATGCTATTTTCTGGTAAGAAAAACATGCGCCTATGAAGGGAAACACAACTGATTTCCTTAAAAATACATATTAATTTGACAAAAAAGCTAAGTTTTCATAAAAAATATTTTATTTACTGAAAATAAATTAGTACGCGTATTAATTTGGTCCCTTCAAAATCATCTGTGAAGCCCGCAATATTCCAACATATTTTAGGCCAGTAAACAATAATCTATCGTTTGAATCTAGATTAATTTCTTGTTGTAATGCGAACTTTTTGTGGCATTTTAACAATTGGCGGTTTATCACTATCGCGTTTAATGTTAAGTTTCATACTTGAGCATCATTAAATGCAGTTTTGCCCTTTTTAAATATTTCAAATAATGGTGCAGATTGGAATGACATAGCTCATAACAATATTTATTGCACTGCCTTATTTTCATTGCGCCACAAAATATCGGCCAATAAAATGCTAGTTTTTAATTTTCCCGCTGAATATTTATGTTTTGGCGCAGCATTTCATTGGTCTAAGCTTCTGCAAATCTAGGTCAAAATCAATTTTAGACAGCTCCGCTGAAAAAAACCAGTGACACCTGGAGCAGGGTAAAGAGGCATACAGTGACTAATTTGAACAATTTTAGTAGAGGTCTACTAGGCAATGCTACACACTAAGTATCTAGACTCCCATCGTCGGTGACCCCCGGTACATATTCCGCACAGCTACATTATGTACCGGTAGATAAATAGAGTGAAACGGAATGGATCGAACGTGGGTTTCCGACGATGCAAGACTCCAGGTCCTGCGATTTCAGGAAAGGGTTCCCCTTGTCTATGTAAATAATATTTCTAACCCATTGTTGGAGAGAGAAAAACATGGCGTCAGGGGCGTAGTCGGAACACACGTGGGCGACGTCTACTAGACAATGCTTTGTGCATTTTTTGAAGTCTATTCCGTGGTTTCATAAAAGAAATTCCTATATATTTACGGGCAATAGCACTAGCTCACATTGTCTCTCTTGTGAGTAAAAAAAAAAATCAGAAATCATTCACTTACTGTACAATCCAAAAGGAAAATGCTAATGACACTGAACAGAAACTGATTATGTAGTGTAACGATGACCAGGACCCCGGGGAGGTAACAATATATGTAACTAAACAACATAGTCTTATTATTAGAGACCAGTTGCAACTAAATGAGTCAAAATCAATATTTTATTTATAGTAACACTGGTCTACACCTTGGCCACTAAGGCTATGTGGTAATGTATATGCCACCTTAATACAAGTCTAATTACAATAAAATCTGTTTTAGTTATTGACGATCAGATCCCACTGATCACAAGAGCAACACCAAGCTATGAAACGACACTTTATTATCAAAGTTATTTGCATTGTAAACTATTGAGCAGAAAACAATTATCTATTTTTAGTAACAATGAGCAGCACCTTGTCCCCTAAAGCAAACCAAAGTGAGACAGTGCTGTATGCTACATAAATCAAAACGTAATAAATATTGAGCAGAACCTGAAACTATTATTAGAAACAGAAAGCAATCTCTTCAGTAATGTTACTACTGTACTGTACTTTCAAGACTTTGGAGGAAGGGGATATTTGCTAGCTGCCAGGATCTTAAATAAAGGCAAGGAAGTGTCTAGGGATAAGGATCCGTATCTCTTGACAGCACTAGTAGGAATGTCTGGGAATACGGACCTTCTTTTAACTTAAAGCTGTTTATATTTCTACTAAATAAAGTGATTGCACTTTTAGTTCATCTTTCACCACCCCGTTGTTTTTCTTTCAGCAAAATTTGTTTTGAATATCGAAGCTTAATTTAATATATTTTCACAATCGTAACAACTCGGCCTTTTCCGACAACTTCGTATAAAGACCTCGTATGTAAGTTTTTCCGACAACTTCGTATAAAGACCTCGTATGTAAGTGTATGAATACACCAAATGGTAATTCGCCCCGGCTTTAATAAATATATAAGCAAACATGGCAGAATTCAAGCAGTGTTTCTCTAATGCATTAGAAAAATGAAAATAAATTTTAATTTTAAGCATGAACAGGTAAAGGCTTTAAGAAATGTTTTTAATTTAGAAGACACCATTTGTATTATAAAATAGTCCAATATGGCGCCTACCATATTATTTCCGAGGTGACGTCATGAAGTCGCCCGAGGTGCTCCGATTGATATTTTCACTGGACTGTAAAATCCGAATGAATCCGAATAATGGTTCAGAAATATCGTTGTCCTCTAGCAGGCACTAAAGAAATGTAAATTTGTGAAGCTATCTTTTTGGGTGACTTGTACAGTGTAGCAATACCACATGACCGTGACGTCACTAAAGGCATAAAACCAAGACAAAATTGTCAACACTGGCTCGTCTTGAAAATACCTGTAAGTATTTAATTTCTTCATCGATTTCTGTGGGAGATGTGTCAGTCTCAGGAGAAAAATATACGATTTCCAAGGAATATAGGATCTCCACCAGCAACTGAGTTGTTTTTTCAAGCTCTGAAACCTTTGACTTTGTTTGTATGCAAGGTTTCAAGTTGTGATTAAATAAAAACCAACTCCTCTGCGGATAGAGATCCTATGTTCAGTTGAAAGCTTATATTTTTGTCCTTAGACTGACATATTCCATAGAAATCGATACAGAAATGAATTTCTTATGGTTTATTTTCAAGCGGAACCAATATTGATAGTTTTCCCTTGGTTTTGACAAGTATTTTAAGTCTAGTGAATGTTTTACTGCCATTCTTTAAATGGTCAAGACAAAATTAATAAATCAGATTTATTTGGTTATCATGTTCTAAAATTTAATTAAAATTAATTGGGACATTAAAACACTTTAAATGTAAAACATGTATGCCCCCCTGGCACATTATGACTCGACAGCAATAAAAATTTAGGAAGGTAGGGCAGGGACTCGTGTCAGTACATCAAGGGAGGGTGACAGGGGTTCTGATATCAAAATCAATTTGCCATGGCAAGTAGATGAGAGGAAATGAAGAATATATCAGTAACACTTTGATTATAAAATGTTTTAGTTCAATTACCGGAGAACATGAAAAAGTACAGAAACTGCATGGTTAGGTACACTAGCGGATCCAGGGGGGGGCGCACCCGGCGCACGCCCCCCCTAAAATTCCCGGAGCTTACATGTTCTTTGGTATGGAAACAATAAAATATACTATATTTTCCTATTTTTTCTTCGCTCGCTTCGCTCGAGTATCTTTATACAACATTGCCTTTTGAGATGTACTCGTACACAACACAGAGTGCACGCAATTTAAACGTTCCCGCTTAGAGTGATTAAAAGTTACGCCCCCCCCCCTAACCCAAAATCCTGGATCCGCCCCTGAGGTAGGTAGTAATGTGGGAGGGTGGGTAGCTGGAAATTTTTGAGGCAGTAAGGTCCCAGGGTTCTCTATCAGAATCTGTTTTCGTCTATATGGTGTATGGCCACCGTGACCTTTAACTAGTGACCTAAAGACAACAAGGGTCATCTGCTGAAAAGACCAACCTGCATAGCAAGTCTAAGAGTTCTCTAGTTATTGATTGGAAACCATTTTTCTGTTGATGGTCACTCTGACCTTGAATTTTCACCAAGTGACCCTAAAAGCAATGTCGGTCATCTTCGGGTCATCATCAACAACCCTTGCAAGTTCAAGGACCCTAGGGCCGAGCATTCTCTAGTTATTCATCAGAAACTATTTTCAGTTCAAGATCAATATGACCTTGGATTTATTGGCCCTATACCTTATCTACTGGACATGACCATCCTGCATATGAAGTTTCAGGGAGCTCGGATCAGGAAGACTGCATTTAGTGTGGAATTCCAGAGACGATGCAGCTTGCATTCGTAAATGACAAATTGTCCATCAGGAAGAGACCCTGCTACTAAAAGAATTTAGTTCAGTTTAAGGCTAAAGAAAAAAAAAAACAAGATGACCTGCAAATCCTAAATTAAACATCCGACCCGAAACATTTCCCCTGACCAATACAATTAGTTGGACTCAATGAAACAAATTCTTTGATTGCATTTCATTAATAATTTACTCTTTATAACTTTGCACTCATTTATGTAAGGTTTGCTTCAGTGATCACGTGTCGCCTGATGATAGCCAATTAAACAGTTGTATTGAGAGGTGATTGGACAGTTTGTAAGCTAAAACGCATTTTTTTATTCAAGGGCCATAACTCAGCCAAAAATCATTCAAACGAAAAACCCGTTAGATATGCGCAAGTACTTGGTGCTGATCAATTCTGTAAAATTTTATACAAACTGCATTAGTAGTATAAGAGAAGTAGTCCGGACAAACTTTAAAAATCAAATTCATAAAAGGGCCATAACTCTCACAAAAATTATTGAAGTGGGAAATGCCAACGATGTGCACAACTAGACTTGGTACTGATCATTCCTGTAAAGTTTGGATTAAATCGGACCAGTAGTTTCTGAAGAGTAGTCCGGACAAGTTTTGTGACAGACTGACAACGGAGAAATGATCCCTATGTCGCGGCTACTTCGTAGCAGGCGACACAGAAACAATTGAAAATGCTGCTACCTGCCCATACAATATTTATTAACCCTTTCCACTGAAAACCCTCAAAAACTTACCTTTCACCACCAAGTTATCTGGTACAGCTGTACTGTTCACAAAGAAAACGTTCAGAAAGAATGACAAATTTCACTTGGTATTTGCATTTATTATGAATACAAAACAATTATCCAGCTAGCATAATCTTCGACACATTGGTATTCTAACAATAGCACTTAGTCTGGCGTAAATTACTTTTCTAATCAATTTTCTGTGCTTTCAGTATGTGTACAATGTACTTTTCAAAATCATGCCAGGTATGCAACACTTCTAGATGAAACTAAAACATGACACTTGTAAGCATTAAAAAAACAGGCTTTTCAGACAATATCAATGTGCCAATACTCAGTATGGTAATCAGTCCTTTGTTTTAAAGCACAGACAAGACTCGTCTTCTCTTTAAAACCTAACGGGGGACATTTAAAGGCATGCAGCACTGCAGTGTCACAATAACAAGACTTTAGGGCACCACCTGGCTGATTATGAGAGGTACACCTGTACTGTTAATAAGCTTTCCAACATATCATGGCTATACATATGAGCACTACACAACTTTGCATATATACCTCTGATCAGATATTTGAAGAAATGAAACAAAACAAAAAAACTTTCAGTGAAAACTGTGCAATTCTGTTTCAAACGTCCTATGAATCCTTCAATGTCCGTTTTTCAAGAGTCAAACAGGACCTAAAATCATAGTGGTTTATGATATATATAAATGGTTCAGAAGCCGTGAATAAATAAAACAACCAAAAATAGGCATCTGGTCAATGTTAGAAATACAGAAATAACATGACACAAATACATTACACAGGGATCCTGAGTCTTCCTCATCAATTTGTCATAGTTTCAACTGTAAGATACTAATTATTTGTTTGTGGTCTTCTAAAAGTTGTTCTTATAATTTATCTATACAAGAAAAACTGCAGTGCAATAATATTCGTTGCCCAGCATTCATTACAAGTGTCAACAGCACAAACATAACTAACCTTTCAAGAAATGTTCATGAGTAAGCTTAAAGATCATAAACTGTAGCTAAGAATTTGCAGAAACTTTCGTTCTAAACTTAGAATTCAGCATTTAACTTCAACCACACAAAAATCTAAATTTAAGAGAACTTTAAGTATTCTGCATAAAAATGACTCTCAATAAGACACAAACACCTTAGCCAATTCTTAAACGAAAATCTGTTTCAACTGTAATAAATTCTGTTCAAGCTAAACATACTATCATGATATAAACTAGTCTTTCTGAATATGTGTACAGTTTTGGTACTTTTAAATCTACTTTTTGGTACTTTTGAATGACACATTTTATGTATTATGGAGACATGAATATGGTTTTGTTGTTTCTTTCAAAGCTGATGTCCATGGTTTTTATTTGTTCATTTTTACAATCTGCCATTGATATTTACTTTGAAACAGTCATTGCTTGTTGGCATATAAATTTGCATTAAGTTTTCTTAAAAATATATATATTTTTTTTAAATTGTCAGACCATGTTGTTTACAAAAAATTCTCCTACAGTGAAAAAGTCATTTGTAGCCCTGCAGTCCAATCAATTATCTGGACACTTGTTCATTTGTATACAATACATATATATTTTTTAGGTAAGTAAGTCATAAAATTATTAATGTATTAGTTTGTAAATTAGATGAAAATCAGTTATCATTAAAAAAGTAATGCCCTCATCGGACATGGACTTGTGCATAAATAAACAAAATACATTTTGAACAATGTTAATCCATTTTCAAGATCCAGGTTTACTGACAAAGATAATATTTTACTTCTCTTCCAATGAGCTTCTATATTTACAGACATTGAACATGTGTTATGTCTGAAATATATCATCTGCCTTGTTCTTGTGACTTGAGCTCATTTGCTGTTTGATGTAGCATCAAGTTACTGAAATCACTGGTGTGTGTCCTTCAGGTTTGTAGATATTGGTCTGAATTTACCTTTTTAATTAATGAAAAGCTTATTAGAAGCAAAATTGTAACACATTATGTAAATCCCCTTGAATTCATCTTTGTTTGTAAATCTGGACCTTTCAGGGCTGTATATTTCTATGACTATCATGGAAAGACAACATTAATGGATATCTGTTAAGTGTCCAGATAAGTGATTGTCTGGTTAATGCCAGTACTACACCCATTGTGCTTTCTTATTCATCAGGTAAATCCCGAATCATTTCCAGTTTCATTTCTCTTACATGGAAAAGCAGTTATTGTGGTCAACATATTCTCAGACAGCAAACACATTTTCCATGTAAGTCACAAAGTTCACCTTGCACAGCTATACAGTCCCAGTTTAGTTACTGGTATTTGTTGACCTTTAAAACCCCAAGACCCTTGTTAATCTACATTAAATAATTTTATGTTTTTTTTCAAAGAAAACAATGGGTAAATCAAGTGTGAAGACAAAGTTGTCTTAGATTTAGTCTTGTATTCAGTTTGTGCTTGTTTTAATTGATGCTATACATTCTTCATCCATTGCCTTCAGAACTGTAGCCTGAAAAAAGAACATTACATTCTGCTACATTATTCTGCTGAGTAAAAACGACAATAAAACCACAATAATTGCTCTGGAACGGACTGTGTTACCCGTAGACATTTCTTTTTTAAATAGATGGTGTTTGTAAAACAAGAGGACCATGATGGCCCTTTCATCACTCAATTAAGTTCAACTGCAACTACTTCCATAACAAACCAAACCTATAAACTCCAGGCCTGGTGGTTTCTGACGAAGACTTTTTTTTTTATAGTTTTTACCAATGTCAAGTCTATATAAAACCAAGTAACCACTGGGGTAGGGCCAATTTTGATTTCTAGCCTTGGTGACCTTGACCCTAGTACCTAAAATCCAACTCAAAGGCAGATGGCCATGGTACATACATACCAAATATCTAAGATATCAATCAATAAATGCACACTAAGCCAGTGGTCTGTAAAATTATCAAAGCTGTGGAATCACTATCATGCAGACATGGCAAAATATGCCTCTTCCGACTGAGATACCTCTCAATATAGAATCAGGTTGGTTCAAGGAAAGGAAGGAAATCTATTGTTTAAAAATTCTTTGTGAAAGTTTTGTCGAAATTAAATCTAACGGGAGTATAACACTATGATGTAAGGAAGAAAAAATATTTTTAACCTCTGTGACCCTGACATGGACCACAGTGCCCTCAAACCTCACACAGTGGTAGAGGTGAATGCAAGGTACCAACATACCAATTATCTAAGATATCGGTCAATAAATGAAGGCTCCATAACGCAAAGTAGAAAAATATCTAGTTTCTTTAACCTTGGTGAATTTAACCTTGACCACAGTGAATTGTAGAAGTTCATGGAAGACGCCTACAAACCAGATATCTAAATAATCGAGAATAAATAAAGGCTCTATGACTGAAAGTAAATAACTATCATTAGCCTTGGTGACCTTGACCAACTGACCTAAAACCCCATGTAATGGTACAGGTTGATGCAAGGTACCTACATACCAAATATCTAAGATATAGGTCAATAAAGTAAAGTAGAAAAAAATATATTTTTAGCCTCAGGAACCTTTACCCAAGTCCATGAAATTATTCCTAAATCAAGTGACCACTAAGGTGGAGCCATAAATGACGTTTAGTTTGCTTTTATTAGGGTTTAACGCCAGTTTAACTGTGCAGGTCATATCAAGGCGGTCAGTCCATATAACCAGTGGTTCTGGGTATCCAACCAGTTCACTAACCAATTTCTCTGCAGGTAACTGACTACTTCCTCACTTGTTTCAGGTGAGGGACAAATGACCTATAGACTAATTGTCTGAGATCAATCATCACGGAGAAATTTTGCTGACCCTGATGGGGATTGAACTGGGATCGTCAAGATTGACAATCCCATGCTCTAACAATTGAGCTAGCCGGGCCAGCTTCCATTAATGATGCAAGGAATAATTTGAACCAATCTTTATACAGGAGCTCTAGGTGAACCTGTATGCTACATACATTGTAAACCTTAAGGCACAGTAGATTCAGCGAAGATTTTTGAAAGTTTTCCCCATATAAGCATAGACCAAAAAAATGTTAACATCTCCAAAATAAGTAGGAAGGGAAATTATTATTATTTTTTTAGTTTTTAGGTATGTGTTAACATGCTTTTTTTCTTTACATTCCACTCTCCCTGATGTATTTAACTATTGCTGAGGCTCTGTTTGTTATTAATTTGACAAAGAACTGTTGCTACAAGGCTTTGTTTGACAAAAAAATGCATGTATCAATGATTTGCTTGAATATTGAATTCTAAAAATGCCCCCTTGTCCCAACAAGAGGGCCATGATGGCCCTAGATCGCTCACCTGAATACTCTGCCTTTGGGTTTGCTGTTGAGGAAACATCAAAGATTTTTTAGATTCTCCCTAAATAAATCTTTTCGAATTTAAGTGACCCCCAGGGTAGAACCAATTTTCACTGAAGCAGCATAATTAGTCTAAATTAGAACTAACTTGATAGATGACCTTTCGCTGATGCTCCATTAAAAAATATCTTAGTTCTAGGCTTTGTGGTTTCAGACAAGAAGTTTTTCAAATTTCTCCTATATAAGCATATGTAAAATCAACTGACCCCAGAGGCAGGGCCAAATTTGACCCGAGGGGCATAATTTGTACAAACTTGGTAGAGGTCCACTAGACAATGCTTCTTACCAAATCTTAGGGCTCAGGGCCTTGTGGTTTCAGACAAAAAGATTTTCGAAGTTTTCCCTATATAAGTAAAATCAATTAACACCCTGAGTGGAGCCAAATTTGATCCCAGAGGTATAATTTGAACAAACTTGGTTGCTACGTACCAAATCTTAAGGGTCAGGGCCTTGTGGTTTTAGAGAAGAAGATTTTCAAGGTTTTCCCTATATAAGCCTATGTAAAATCGATTGACACCCCCAGCCCCCCCCAACCTTGAGCAGGGCCAAATTTGACCCTAGGGGTATAATTGAAACAAACTTGGTAGCCACCCACTAGACTACATACCATATCTTAAGGCTCAGGGTCTTGTCGTTTCAGACAAGAATATTTTCAAAGTTTTTCCTTTCTGTTGTCATAGCAACCAGAGTTTTTCATGGAATTCAAGTCTTTGAACAACTTTGGTAGAGCTTCATGCAAGAAATATCCCAGGCTTGTTTCGTCCAAGTTGGCTTAGTGGTTTAGGAGAAGTCGTTCAAGTCAAATTGTTGACCATGCATGACGAACCATCAATGATCCCAATAGCTCGCCCTTGAGCACTTTGTGCTCAGATGAGGTAATTATAAACCGGTCATTAAGACAGATCATTTCTGTTTTTAACTTCTAGGCTATTGTTCTTTTAAACTGCTAATTTTCATGTGATTTTGAAATAATGTAATAATAGTGGAGATGAATTGTTTTTCTATCATTGTGTCTTATCAAAGATTCTTTTCTCTCATCACTGAACTATTTTCAAGTAAAGAAACAGGAAGAATAGACTGAACACTTTCCTTACAGACCTCACCATTCAACTTATAAATTTTCAATTCTAATCTTAATAATCTGACTTCAAAACTGCACTGTTTACACCATGTAAGTTCCATTTCCATGTTAAATCACTGTTACTTCTACACAAACAAAACAAACTAGAAATGGTTTTTGATTGAACAAAAACATATGTCTCCCCCCAGCCAGTTGCTGCAGGCAGTATTGAATCAGACGATTGTAAAATTTGACATTTAACCTCCAAGTGTGACCTTGACCTTGAGACACCACAACCGCATAGTGGGTTCTGCATGTCGCCTTGATGAGGTGAACATCTGACCCAAGTTTCATAAAAATCCTTCAAGGGCTTTTGAAGATACAGAGCGGACACGATTTTGTGGCATTTGACATTTAACCTCCAAGTGTGACCTTGACCTTGAGACACCACACCTGCAAAGTGGGTTCTGCATGTCGCCTTGATGAGATGAACATCTGACCCAAGTTTCATAAAAATCCTTCAAGGGCTTTGGTAGATACAGAGTGGACACGATTTTGTGACGGACAGACGGACGGACAGACAACCGGGGGAAAAACAATATGTCTCCCCCGATGAGGTGAACATCTGACCCAAGTTTCATAAAAATCCTTCAAGGGCTTTTGAAGATACAGAGCGGACACGATTTTGTGGCATTTGACATTTAACCTCCAAGTGTGACCTTGACCTTGAGACACCACACCCGCAAAGTGGGTTCTGCACGTCGCCTTGATGAGGTGAACATCTGACCCAAGTTTCATAAAAATCCTTCAAGGGCTTTGGAAGATACAGAGCGGACACGATTTTGTGACAGACAGACGGACGGACAGACAACCAGGGGAAAAACAATATGTCTCCCCCATTTTTGGGGGGAGACATAATAAATTTCAAGATGCATACCAATAAACTTTCTTCATCATTAAATCTTTTTTGTAGGTCAGCACCAAGATCTCCTTCAGGCAACTTTAGGTCTTCACGCTCTTCACCGACATCATTCATAAGGGTAACATAACCATCATCAGATATATTGGTCACCTAAAAGAAGTAAAGGAACCTACTGTTTAAGATGAACAAAAGTAACATGCTTGTAAAAAACTACCAGCTATTGAATACTCGAGATAATTCAGATGATTCATGAATTAGTTTCAAGTGAGTACTAGATATTCATCATGTCCTAAATTTCAAACCTCAGTGAACTGCACAAAACATAATTTGATGGAACTGTCATGAAACTAAGCATAGAACTAGACTATGCTGCCTGCCATATATAAAAGCTTTAGAAAATTTGGTATATATGAATGCATTTTTAAGGTTTCTTTTAATCTTTATATAGAATGTGGGAAGCACACATAATACTCAGCATGGACATTTAACAGTAGATCATGGATTTCTTTTTTTTATTGAATACGTAACTACTGAAATTCCTGCTCGATTTTTTACACATTCTATGTGGAAACTTAGTTAGTTCTTTGTAATTTTTACTTGTCTTGTGAAATGAGAAAAAGATTCCAGCATATCAACGCAGTACTTTATAATGCAAAAATTTACTTCTCAACTAATTTCTATGCAGTTCTGAACAGAATGCTTCCTTAAATGTTTGATTATAACCATAAATTTAACTCTCTTACTAATGCGTTGAGTTCTTAAGCATAACAGATAACACTGGAGCTATCATTAAATGTGATTAATACCCCTGCAAGACTGCTTCGGAACTGAGCAAGTTATTAGTTAACAGAATACTTTGTAAAAGAATTGAAATAGAGTTATGGTTGTAGGCAATTAAAGATAGTTGTTGGTCTTGTACACTGAAGTTGCACTGAATTCCAATCATCAGTTTTAAAGTTATGCTCCAGACAAGAAAAACCAACAAAGGACAAAAACTCTGCAAATACTGAAGATGGAGTTATGGCCCTTGAACAGTGCATTTCCTGTCATTGTGCTTGACTATTGTAAGAAGTTGCATTGAATTCTAACCATTAAATTTCAAGTTACACTCCAGACAAGGAAAACCAACTAAGGGCAATAACTGTGCAAATAGTGAAGATAGAGTTAAAGCTCTAACACAGTGCATTTCCCATCGTTGAACTTGAATTGTATGAAGTTGCACTGAATTCAAACCAGTAGTTTTCAAGTTACGCTCCAGACAAGGAAACCAACAAAGGGCAATAACTATGCAAACAGCGAAGATGGAATTATGATTCTTGAACACTGCACTTCCTCTCATCGTGCTTGAATGAAGTTGCACTGAATTGTAACCATTAGTTTTCAAGTTATACTGTTGACAAGGACCGTCTGACCAACTACCAGGTGACTCCTATATACCCATCCCAAAACTTTGTTTAGGAGGCATAATGAGCATTGTGAAAGAACTGTAAATGACAGATCGATAATATACATATACTCCCTGGTTTCTCTTTGATGTGTATTTTTTTTCAAGAACGAAATGAATTTGTGTGTGTATCCCAGCAAACTGCAGGAAGTAAAGTAATCATAGTGTATTTTCAATTAGACAAGTAAAGAATATTGGGCAAGTTAATTTAAGAACTTTAATTTATAATGGTTATTTTTTTTACATTAGGTGTTTAAAATAAACACTCCTTGATTCTGACTAAATATTAATGCTGATTAGAGCAGAAATGTAAAGTAGCAAGCTGTATATATCTGAAGAGATTGCAATTTTTTAATAGAATCCACCTAAGACTGATAATGATATTTTGTAGGTCCTGTTTTCACAATCACATTCTATTCAATGCAGGAAAATCTTCCTGTTAGTTCTGTCAGAATAGGACCGTGAAACAATAGAATAGTTTGTAAGACTGAAACATGTTTAATAATCATGAAATATATGCTCTGTTATATCATAAAAACTAAACGAATAAATCTTTATTGTAATGGAGGTAGTCAAAAGTTTATTTTTCTCTTTTCTTCATTGTTTGGTCCAGCCTTTAAATGAATTTCAGTCATTAAAGTGATGACGATGGTCTTATTTAAGGTCTGAACAAATATCGTTCAAACATCAGGGGTTTCATTAAGAGGCGGAAGGCGTGTATTTCTTCCTACTTTTCTTAAAATCAGGCTTATTTTATAACAAACTGGCAGCAATTCACCCGCCTTTTTTACCTGTATTCCCTCCAACTCAAAAACTTAATGAAACCCCTGAATAATGGGGCTTCATAAAAAACTGACAGGGATTCCCAAATCTGAATACCTGGAAGTCCGGACCCTCATTTTGGGCCTAAGTGGAAGCCTTGAAAAATACTATTTTTTCAACGATATTGCAAAAAATAGAAAGCCCATTATGGTTACAGTGTCTGTGAGAAGGGAAAGCAAATTATCAAGACAGCACCAGGTCCCTATCAGAAAAGAACCTAACAGAACCAATTTTCTATTCATCACAGTGCTCCAGCTAGGATTTGAAAAAGGACCAGGTTCAGGGACCTAAAATGACACTTTGAGGCACTTACTGACAACATGGGTTTGAGGGAATTAGGAGTTGTATTCTTACTCTGTAGAAGTCATATGCACTATTTTTGTCAATCTATTTAGCTTTACTGCATAAGACTTTCATCGGAAATATGAACACCGATGCTGGAGTAAGTAGGACAGCTCTCCATATACTTAGTGGATGAGCTAAAAAGACTCCAGGGACATCAACAGGGCGGTATCAGAAACATCTTTTCCTGAAGCAAAATGTGACCCCAGGAGCATAGTTTGAACAAACATGGAAGAGGTCCACTTGAAAATTTGTTTAGTGCAAAATTTTATAACTCTTATCCTGTTGTTACATAATTGAACAGTAAGTTTCACGAACAGTAAGTTTCACAAACAGTTCCTTTCATATATTGTACTAAAATCAAGTTTTAAGCTACATACATAAATATTTCATTTATGTATTGAAAACTCTCTTTCTCTCATCTGAAACAAGCTAACAGAAGGACCTATCAACCAAGATGCTGACACATTATTCCCCTCAAAAATATGTCTGAGCAGGCATTATTTAAAAATTGCACCTAGAACAATATTATGTTTTTACCGAGTATTCTCTGCGGCTCACATTTGGTACATCCATGTTGTGTGTAGATGGGCAAATATCTTCATATTTCTTTCCAGTGAAAATATCAATTCCAACCAAGTGCACCTGTATATACACAGAAACTTGAAAATCATGTCAATTAAGTGGTTATAAAGCGCAAAAATATAGCACTGCATATAGCCTTATCAAAAATGATTTAAGCAAGTGCCTAGATAAAGAAACATCAACAAAAACAGTTTCCTGACAGCCTTTAAGACACTGAAAGTCAATTCTAAAAAAAATGTTCATTTTGAAATTTTGAAGGTTAAAAGTATCCTACTTATGCTTATTTATTGATCTGATGAGACCCTTAAAAACCCCTAGTTGTTACCTTAGCATGCCCATGCTTTCCTGTTTTAGAGGTTGTCATCTCCACTATCTTGCATGGTTTTCCTTTAATCACCACATGACCGTTCTTACGAAGGGCTGAACATTGCATGGGGAAGGTCTTTGACGCCCCAGAGTCAGCAGACTGAAATTCTTCATCTGCCATTTTGCAAAATCTGAAACAAAAACAAAAATATTATGACAGTCTTCTAGAGATTTTGTGAGAAGGGACAAAAACTCTTTAAAATTGTGAATACAAGCTGCCTGTCACTGTGACAAAGCCTATAAATGATCTTGGCTGCAAAAAGTCTTTCACTTTAAGAAGACTTCTGAAGTGCTGTTCAAATGGAGGGACAAATCTGTGAAAACTGTGGAAATGCCTTTTGTGTATTTAGCAAAACCACTCTGCCGACACATCTTAGTTACTGACAAAGTTCAAACTACAATGAAATACATTTACTCCTTTACCTTCACCTGTGTTGCAAAAGCCATGCGATGAAATTTTGTGCCAATCTATATCATAACCTTTCTCTTACCATTAAGGTTTAAACAGGATAGTTTATTCGCTTAAAAGAAATGTATCCGTGACTTTTTTTATCTGGCATTAAATGTCTGACGTGAATTACCTCTTAAATGGTCATTTCCTTTAGCAAGTGAACTGTTATCGAAAAACAAAACCAAGTTAACTGATATCCCTAGATCCAAAACTTAGCAAAGTGTATTTATAAGTAAAAACATTCGACAGAATTTCAATCAGTTGTTTTTTTACAATTATGTGGTAGCAAAAATGAAGAATACTGGAGTTAAGGCCTAAAATAAAAAATTTTTTCCCCTCAATTGCACAGGTTGTTGAGGACTGGACTACATTCTGATTAGTATTTCCACAACAAAGCATTGTTGTGATGATTACCATTGAGGTTATACATAGCAAGTTTATTACTCTGAAACTTGTAAAATTTCATCTTTATGTAGGGAATAATCTAGAACCCCAAAAAGGGCAGGGTGCTGTATAATTAGGGCAGGGTGCTAAGGTATAGGGGCAGCATATTTTTGCGCGTGTTCCGACTTGAAAGCATAGTTATGTCTGCCTATACGTAGTATAGGTTTTGTGCTGTATTTAACAAAAAAGAAAGAGATTATTCAATAAAACTATTATTTTTCATACTGATATGAAATGTTTTATTTCATTATTTAGTGAGAATGTACAGGCACTGAAGATCTGCCAAAAAAATAATTACTGTTACTGTAGCCTTAACACACATATTCAATACCAAATTGGGAAAACATATACCAAATTGGGAAAACATATAACAAATGGGCCAAAGAAGCTGTTTAGCTTAACCTCTTATACGAGCTGGCCTCTACAACTATGTGAACTACAACTATGTGAATTCTAAGATAATAGGAAACTTTTCCAATGAAAAACTGGCACTTATAATAAAATCATGACCACTTATCTAAATCAATTAATTGATGGTTGTAAGTTTGCCATATAAAGAGTGTCCAAAACACTGTTTTCTATTAATATTAAAATACGACGGGGTCGCGGAAATATATGACAAACGGAATTTATCCGTGATTTTCACTCGCTGCAAAATTAGGGCAGGGTGATTTAATGAACTAAATATATGCTGAAATTGGTTTCCTTCAATTTGCAAAATCTACTTGACTTTTCTTACAAATTAATCCGAGAATTGAAACAAATAAAGGTGAAGTCAGGGAGTTTTTGTGACGATTTCGCCCAGGTCGCCCGCTCGTGAGAGTCCTGCTCTGATCATGATATGGGCGGTACTGACAACTTTCTGAAGATGTTTTAACACCTGTCCCATTCAATATTCACAACGACCATAATTTTAGGTATCGCAGTTTGCTTAATCCCTGTACATCACACGGTGTTAATTGGTTGACTGGTGTCAACTAAATAAACAAACAATCAAGTGACGCACATGATTAGGCGTGTGCAGATCAATCATACATCAATCAATTTGACAAATCAATAAACAGTGGGCAGGACATAATTAAACTAGGCCAATGCAAAAGGCAAATGGGTGGTCCTTAAAGGGCATAAGAGCACTGGAGGAGGGGCAGCGTAGTGCTCAACATCGGGCAAAGGGGCGCGGGCAAAAAGGGACATGGCGCCGCGCCCCGCTAACACGCTCTAGATTATTCCCTATTATGAAAATTACCTATTCAATTACTCATTCCAAGGGCAAAATCTACTAAATAGCTATGTTTAATCTTGTTGTTAAGATACAGACTCTAAACAGACTTAGTATGTACTGTATTTCAGAAACATACTCAAATTTCAAAATGCTTTTCTTCAGTTCCCAGTTATTTTAAGCAATCACACCTTGGAATGAAAAGCAACAAATCTATTATAAGTAACATCATACCTGCGCAAAAATTTGAAAAGAACAAAGGACCATGTACACATCTATGTGTTGTTGGGTAACAAATAATTATCTGTCTACAACAACAGTTTCTGATGCCAAAAAAGTGAAGTTCAAATTTAACTTATATTATGTCAACAGTCAATACTGACTGTACTAGGCAGGCAAGTTCTTGCAACTTATATGATGACAGCTCATGGTCCTCAATCTGCTATATCTGTGGCAGGTATTTGGCCACAGTCCCCATCAAAACAGATAAAATTCCCCTCAAGACATGAAACACCTTTGAAATAAAGGTAATATATGCTTCTTTTATATGTATAATTCAATCTGTGTTTTGCAATGCTTTTGTTTTGTAATTTAGTCTGTCTACACAGTTTTACATGTGTTCTGGTGTAGTATATACCTTCCTATAATTGTATAAATACAAACTCTGACAACTGCACCAGGGAATCGATAATCTGGCTCAATGGTTGCAGTGTTTGTCTGCAATGCTCTAAGATTGGAGTTCAAATCCCGCTCTGTGTTGTGTATTCTAAGATGCATTGCATCTTTCATGTTCATAAGATGAGGGCTTGTTGGAGATGACCTCTCCTGGACTTAGTTAAAATTAAATAAAAAATTATCTGTCAACATTTCTGTCTCTCTTCTGATCTCAAAATACACAACACCATTCGTCATCAGAAACGGTGACTTCACAAGAGGAAATTCATTGAAGTCCAGTACATTTCTTCCTATAATTCGATAAATTAACCCACTAACAACTGCGTCAGGGAATCGATTCTTTGGCTCAGTGGTGAAAGTACTGGCTTCAATGCACGAAGTGTTCGATTCCCACTTTGGGGTGTGTATTCTAAGATGCATTGCATTCATATGCTACTGACTTTCATTTTTGTAAGACATGGTTACATTTATATGCTTGCAACCAGGTGACATTTACCAACATGTCTCATAATTCGGTCGTATCAGAAAAAACTTCAGAATTGTGCAAGAGGATCAACTTTTTTGTTTAAGCAATAGACAGGCTAGAGTTTGGCTCATATTCAATTTAAGTGGTATTTTATTTGATATTTGCCTTGAAAAGAAACCATATGCTGAAACTTCCTGTGCTGAGGGTAGCAACCCGCTCCCCCATATTAGACTAAGGGCCCTACTGGTTCCTGGGTTCCTTCCAGTTCTCGCGCCTTAAGTGACGAGTGTGGAATGTCACTGGGGACTCTCGCTTCTGGAGGAATTCAAACCAGCAATCTCTGGATCTGGAGTCCGGTGCTCTAACCCCTCAACTATTGGCTCCTCTTTGTAAAGGCAAAATTTTTGAAAGTGGCTATGGTTACGGCATAGTCTTAGCCTCCGAGTCTAGGATTACGGAAGTTCTGTAATCCCAGAGAAAACTAGTGGAATAGGCTACGGTTACGGAAGTTGTTTTAAAGAAGGGTTACATACCCAAAATAGAGTGATAAACCATGAATTGTCTCAAATATTTCATTTTCTCCAAAATAAGTCAACACTAATGTTATGATTCGCCATCTTGGTTGTTGCTGTATACTGATTAACATTAAATGGTTAAATGTCTTTGTCGTCATCTACAGACACTTCAAAGACGACTGGGGTGGGGTCTCTGTACGCAGTTACTGGGAAACAATATTTTTATTTTCACTGAATTTGACAATAATTACAGTACTTTTGCACTATTCTGTAATTACGTTTAAAAGTTCCATTAAGATGACGTTTCTTGCACTCAATGTTATCGATGTAGAAAACAGTAACAGTATAATGAAATGTTTTTTTTTTAAATTTTTGATGTTTTGACACTATCTGTAGTTTTTTGTTCAATTCAATCAGGTATCAACGCTCAAATCATGTGCAAATGTACAAACGTAGCAAAATAATAAGTAATTGGCTCTTCAGTACAGATTCTTTTTGGTTCAAGTTGATTTATGTATGATATATTTTCTGAGGATTAATTACATACCCTTTCATAATTACTTCAATACAATGCATTCTCAATCTCACTCGGCCCATAGTGTAAGTATCGAATGGTATAGAAAATTCATCGTCACAAATTTACAATTAAAATGGTTTGATTGGTAGCAAGACGTTTCGGCCTCCAACCATATCGGCACTCGTGCAAAAATCGGCCCCATTTCATAAGACATTTCGGCCCCTTTTAGGATAACAACATATAATATTATTACATACAATAATGAATTAAAAGTTACTGAAACAACTTGTGTAATCAATTATATTAATTAATCTTTTATTTAATTTGATAGTCGTCAAACTGCAAAAATCAATCGATCTTTTGAAGGTTTAACATTCTTGTTAAACGAAGGACTTATCAAGAAATTAAAATGGATAATTGCCTTGCAACTTAACAATTTATAGATACTTTAAATTGTTTTTCTTCATGTCATGCATAAAAAATAGTTTTGTATTGATGTTGTTTCTGTTTTTCTTTTCAACTTTTAATTTTTCAAATATTTTAATTCCGCTCTAAAGTATATTTGATACAACCTAAAGCGAATACTATCAAATGTGCAATCATAAGGTCTCTAAAGTATATTTGGTACAACCTAAAGCGAATACTATCAAATGTGCAATCATAAGGTCTCTAAAGTATATTTGGTACAACCTAAAGCGAATACTATCAAATGTGCAATCATAAGGTGTGATAAAGTAATTAAAACAATGTATATACCAGTTATCGTACATAACTTAATCCAATGAAATACTTAAAGACGATTTTCATCTTTTGAACAGTATGCGACAAGTGTGAAAATTCCAAAATATTGATTAAAATTAAAATTTGTATTTTCCAAATTGTTGGTATAAATAGAAAACACGTATTAACTTTTAATTCAAAATGTAATGCGTTTAAAAAACTAAGCTATAAAGAAGTTATAATATACATTACTTTGACAAAAAAGAGGCATTATTAGCATTTTTGTGGTTGGTTCCTTATAAAACATAAACATCATGAATACCATTTTACGTTGGGGCCGAATCGGTAAAGTGCCGATTTGTCTGGGGCCGAAACGTCTTAGCTTTATTGGGGCCGATTCGTCATGGGGCCGAAATGTCTCGAAACCGGTTTGATTAATGAATAAAAATTAATTTGGCATGCTATTTGATATTTAACTGTTGAAAATACGCTTCTTTAAAAAAACTTCCATAACTGTAGCCGTTTCCAGGGGGTTGGTCTAGGATTACGGAACTTAATCCTAGACTCTGAGGCTAGGATTATGGTTCCGTAACCACTGCCAAAATATTTACCATCTGGTTCCCTTGAAGATGATATTCATAAGAGTGTTCTTAGAAGGCGCCTGGAAACAGCATTGCATTCCTGTTGCTTTTTCTACATATGCCTATGGTGATCGACGGGTTCCTCCAACTTGTTTAAATTGATAAAACCTTTACCTGTCCGTCACTAAGAGCAGACCTCTGGATTATTAATGAAAATACTCGCCCTGATTGGAACAAGTGCGGGTTCACCATATAAAATGAAGGCAGCAGTTTAAAACTACTTGACACTTTGAAAAATGAAGCTTGCCTTTTTCCCAAAGTCGTACGGAAGACAGAGGTCCCATCTATAAACAAAATGGCGGCAACATCCAATGATCTCGTCGTTGTGCAATTTGTTCAACAACACTCTTATACTTACACGAGATACCATAATTACAAACAGAAGAACTATCAATCTATAAAAAGAACATTGCAAAATTCAAAGAAAAGTGAAAATAATCTTTGAAAGAACAAGACAATTGGTACAACTTGGGTAAATCCACATACTCACGTGTAGCCTACTTGTTACTGAGCAGGAAGAGAGAGATAGAGAGCGCATGCGTACCACGTTCTATAGGTGGCAGCACATGTTAGACGTGGACGGGTTCCTTCCTTAGTGATAGGCAAGTGACGAAAAGGTGCCAGTGGGAGAGTTGCGGTAGGTGATATAAGAGATGTTTCTTTTAAATTAGGTTTCAACTCGCATCCGTATCAAATAGTGAATATCATACCTTACTTAAATTTAATATTGCTGCCAGATGCTGTTTTCATTACTTTCATTATTTGATAAAACATAAAAACATTATTAATTAATCACAGAAATTCGGGAAGAGAAAATCAAATGATGGGGGTGGGGAGGGGTGGGATGGGAGAGAGAGAGAGAGAGAGAGAGATTCCACACAATTGAAAACATACTAACCGTTGAAAGTCCAAAGTTCCGTCTATCGCAATATAACTAGATTGGGTAATAAATAGATTGCACTATTGCACAACATGGCAAAATCGCGCTATTGCACGACCTGCTGAAAATGATCTTGTATGGTTATTTAGTGTTTTTCCAACACTCGGAATAACCAGTCGAAGCGTTTAAAGCGCTGAATGACTGTCGGCTGAATAGGAAGCTCATGCCTAGGCACACATTTTGCTTTCGTAATCGTCCCTCTATTTGAAATCAAAATGATCTTCACATCAGCGGAATGTTAACTCTTTATGCACGTGTTAGCATGAAATGGTATGAAATTAATTCAGTCATTCATTTATCTTTTCTTTTTTGCACGCTCACCGATATACATATGTATATATGTATATAATGTATGTTAAACTGATGCATTGTTATTATTATTATTATTATTATTATGATAAAATATCAAAGACTTTAAGACAGAAACCAGCATGAAAGAAAAGTGTAGCAAACAATTACGTTAAATCTTTGTTCGTTGCTTTCTATCATTTACTTCCTGACCACAGAAAGCTTAAGGTTGCAATGACCTTCCTTAACCGTCGCATTACATCATAGTGTTCTGGTCAACCCGTTCCCTTCAGAACTACAGTATTATGATTCTAAAGTCTTCTTTGATTTGCAATCTCCTGTTCGTGATACTTTACTTAATCCAATTACTTTTAAACAAACAAGCCAACAAATAAAAATATGTATACAATTGTGCATTGTTGGCATTAAGGATAGATTTTCAATCCACGCCCCCCCCTCTCAGTACACACACAACCCCCCAACTTTTTGTTGAGCTCTTTTCCATTATCATAGACTTGTCAATCCATTCTGTCTACATATGTTAGCATGATAGTCGGTGTGTTAGTTAGATAATGTGCAAAAGGCTTGTTTCTAAACAAAATAAAATAAAGAAAAGAAACACCTAAACAACAATGTTTTTATTCCACGACAAAAATATCAGCGTTTCTTTTATCCGAACACGTGATCCCCGTTTAACATAAAATTTCATATGTCTGGAATCTGGGTGTGGGATAACCTGAATAATTTCATTGAACAGCCACTGCTAATTACCTTGATATTAGTATCTTTCCAATTTTTACATTTTAGTAAATCACATATGTGCTGCTCTAGATTGTTCTTATGACTGCACTACTTTTCCCGAACAACACATCGCATCGTATATTCAGTGACGTAGAAAAAGGAGGTGCGCATATAATATCTTTATTATTTCTATTAAACAAAAGTTCGATACCGTTGTTTATCTACTTTCGGATAGCATTTGTGACTATTTAAGAATTAAAAGATCTCCCCACTATATGTTGCGAACATTTAGGACCCCAGTGTGGGCGCAATAATATATCAATGTTAAAGTGGACGTGTCCCTCGATGCCTTATTTTGATTTGCGGTTCTAAAAACGTGTACTTAATTTGATAATGGATATTTATATTTGAGCTCAAAAGTTTTGAATATATGATATCTTCTAATTCTTGAAAGCAACACAGTGCGACCTTTTCCAAACTTTCTCAGATCAATTTGACCTGTAGTTAACTTCCATCACCAGTACGGTGTAGAGAGAAGGGGTCGTTATGTGTTTTATGATTAAAAGGTCTGGGTGGGAAAAAATATGAACTTGACAATAGTTGAAATGAATAAAAAGTAACTGGGATGTAGGTTCATATAATAGGGGTGTGCTTACGTATAAGGTATTTAAGTAAATGTTGAAACAGAATTTGTTCAATGTTTGTGTTATAATAAAGTTGTACGAACTTTTCAATCTTTACAAAAGCAACAAATAAAAAGTAATTATAATGAGACACTTTATTACATATATTGGTCTGTCAATGCAGAAAACGTGGGGAGCGGGCTGATTACTAAACAATTTCAGTCAAAAATAATTTCATCCTAATATACTTTTTCTTTTTCAAAGTATAAATGACGTAAATACATTTCCCCGTACGATATATATAAAATATGCAAAGCATTATCACTCCTAACCAGGCCCATTTTAGATTACAAATCCATCCTCATTTTTGAAGAATTATCATAGCACTGACATAAAAGAAAGGAAAAAGTCCTGGTTATGTATCGTCTAAGACAGATTTTGCCTGTCACAAGTGCTTATAATGAAATCTTATTAGAACAAAACCGAGATTACGTATGTATGTTCCTCATATAAAACTGCTCTAGCCTGGTGATACTACTCATAGTGGTTGTGAGTTGCACTTCATCAAACACAATATCCTCTCTTATTTTTTCCACTAAAATGTCAGAACACACCCGCAAAGAAATTTCAAGCAAAACTAGATTATAACTCCAAACCTATTGCACTAATTTGTTGAAAGTGTACAAAATGATAAAATACAGTAAGAGAAATGCTTTGTACAGGAACAATAACTCTTTCTTTGTAACTTTTGGAATTATCTCCCTTCTTTAGATATTACTTGAACACTTCCTATGAAACTTTCGATAAATTCCACTCGGTGGTTGCTGAGAAATAGTGTGGACAAAAATTATAATTAATAATGCATGAAACAGGCACGACTTTGTGAAAAATCAGTGAACCAGAACATGCTGCAAATATACGCAGCTCCTTTTGGTGGTAAAATTACCTATAAAGTTTCAATGAATTCCAGTCGGTGGTTTCTGAGAACTTAATAGCTGAAAAGGTTTGAAAGGGCATAACTTTGAGAAGAATCATTGAACCGAAACATGCTGCTAATCTGTACAGCTCCTCTTGGTAGTAAAGAATGCTATGAAGTTTTCATAAATTCCAGCCTGTGGTTGTTGAGAAATAGTCCGGAAAAAATTTCGGGTCGGACGGACGAAGCTGCGACTGTATGCATCTCCGTAAGGGAGCATAAAAATAATGTTACACGACAAAGTATTATTGCTCTAACCATGACAAACATTTCATGTTTTGCCTTATCACCGATTTTTCTACGCTTAAGTAAGTGTTCATGTATAAAAGATCAGTTGAAGACGAGATCATGTCGGAGCGGATCAGTGGTCCAGTGGTATTACGCGCAACACTTGTAAACAATAGGTCGCGAGATCGACTCCCCGCTAATTGTTTTTCGGATGAGACGTTAAACCGAAGTCCCATGTATCAGTGATACACTGAGCATGGAAAAGAACCAGTTCAAAAATCTAAAAGTTACTGTGTGTTAGATAAACGCAGTGATCCTCCGAAGTTATTGCTACATTTTAGCGAGCATTTGAATCAAAAGCTCAAAGTTTGACAAAAGCTTTGTGAATTTATCAGTTCGATTCAGCTGAACACAACAACGGGATAGCTGTATAGAGAAAAGAACACATGAGCTCCAACGTTGGAATCGGTGATTTCAGTTAATTCGTACTGAAAACATTTTATTACCTAACAAGGGGGCGATCTGCATATTACGATCATTTGATGTCGCCTTTTCATTACTGAAAGCAGTGATCTAATTTCTTTATGTTCTACACATTTTTTAAAATTTTTAATGGGTCAACGGTCAGAGAAAAGGCATCAGTGGAAGCCAACCAGAAAAAAATGACAGAGTGATGAAGTCTCTAAGCACTTTGTTAGCAGGCAGTAGACAAATGAAATGATGAATTTGAAAAAAGCCAACTTTTTGATTCCTAACCTGTTTCTAAATACGCTTAACTTCAGACACTTGCTACCATACAATAGCCGATATTTTGCAGAATTACCTCCCCTTGACTTGACCTTCATAATAAAAAACACACTTTTAATACCCCCAAAACGAAATTTGGAGGGGGGGGGGGGGTTGGTATATAGGAGTCACCCGGTGGTTGGTCGGTCGGTCGGGCTGTACCCTGTCTGGAGCATAACTTGAAAACTACTGGTTGGAATTCAGTGCAACTTTATACAATGGTCAAGCACAATGAGAGAAAGTGCATTTTTCAAGAATCATAACTCCATCTTCACTATTTGCAGAGTTATTGGCCTTTGTTGGTTTTCCTTGTCTGGAGCATAACTTGAAAACTAATGGTTAGAATTCAATGCAACTTCATACAGTGGTCAAGCACAATCAGAGGAAGTGCAATGTTTAAGAATCATAATTCGGTCTTCACTATTTGCAGAGTTATTGCCCTTTGTTGGTTTTCCTTTGTATGGAGCATAACTTGAAAACTACTGGTTGGAATTCAATACAACTTCTTACACGTCAAGCACAGTGATAGAAATTACAGTGTTCAAGAATCACGACTTCATCTTCACTATTTGCAGAGTAATTGCCCTTTGTTGGTTTTCTTTGTCCAGAGCATAACTTGAAAATTACTGGTTGGAATTCAGTGCAGCTTCATACAATGGTCGAGCACAATGACAGAAAATCCAATGTATAAGAACCACAACTATTTTTAATTGCCCACAACCACAACTCTTTTTCATTTTCTTTACAAAGTATTCTGTTACTTATAACTTCCTCAGTTCCGAAGCGGTCTTGTTGGGGTATTAATCACATTTAGTGATAGCTCTAGTTTCTAATATTTACCACTGTCTGTGACAACTGTGAGTGTGTGCTGTATTTATTGTCATTTGGTCTTTTAAGTTTGCATCAGTCATACAAAAGAACAGTGCGCGCGAAAATGCCTGTATGTGATACGAGCAACGATGGTAATTTTCATCTTTGAAAAACAACGTCCCGAGACTATGTTTGACAATTACCATTATGGTTAATTGATAGACTGCACGCTGTTATTCTAATTTAAGCTCGACTCGACATTTGGTGGTTTCGAGGGTCAGTGGTATATGGAACGCCAAATATGCCAAAATCGCAAAATACGTTTTAGTACGTTATAGGTGCGGAAAGGATATGAAATTAAGCACAAATTCCTTCTGTACACAAGGTGGCTATACCACGGGGTATATAATGTCATTTAGGCTATTGCGAGCAGCATTATTTTGACTCGATTCGGAGGAGAAAACTGCTGTAAGTATTTTATTTCTTCATCAATTTTAATGGTATATAGCGCATGTGAAGCGGAAAATTATGTCCTACACATTGGTTCTCATGATTATTTTACAGAATTTTATAACATTCGGGAAAACTGATGCGCTTTTCGCAATAGCAAACATATTGTTACGAACTGTTTATTTCCCGAATGTTCAGAAAAACTGTACATCTGGCAAAAGAATCATTAGGACCTGTATGAAGGTCACAAATTTCCGCTTCGCATGCACTAAGCCCCCTATATATTGATGTAGAAATAAAATACTTACAACAGTTTTCTCCTCCGAATCGAGTCAAAATAATGCTGCTCGCGATAGCCTAAATGACATCATATATCACGTGGAATGGCCACCCTGTGTACAGCTATTGGTTAAAATTTTGTAAGCTTGAAGATTTTTCAAGTAAAATTGTTTGATATTTTCAAATTTTCCACTCAGAAATGACTACACCTGTTTGGAGTTAATAAACATTCTAGCAGCCAACCGAATTCTTACTTATTTTACAAAACGAAAGCTACATTAATTCGAAAATCCGTGCGATTTTCTTTTCCGGAGCTTCGGAGGGTCCAACTTTTCTCTTAAAATTATCCGCCCCAGTTTTAAGAGCTGGTCCACGCGTCCACATAAAATATCCATGCTTTCATCAATAAGCAAGAATATGATTATTTCTACATATCATTTCAATGTTGATTAAACAAAGGTACGCATATTAACATACGTCAATATATACAATAAACAATCCGAAGCAGTCCTGTCCGATAAGAGGTATGGACTTGATATTTTCGATATTTGTTTCAAAACTCATTATTTGTGACTGTTCTGTGCGTATGTGTGATAATAAATATTGCTAACTTCGAAACATTATATTGTTTAAATGCTAAATTACCAAAATGTAACAAAACTGCATCTCCCTACCTATTACCTACCTGCGCCATTAATTACCGTCGGTACCGGTTGCCCATATAACCGAAGCCCTCGAAAGGTTGAACGTATATCAATATTGATATTATATATTATTATATTATTATTATATTAACGAAAAGGTAAGTACTTGCAAAAGAAAGAATATATCAATTCGCTTTGCCTTTTTGTTTTTGTAAGAGATCTTTATAAGAAATTACTATTTTTTCAAGTTTTACGAACGTAGTGTCGGTGAAATCAATTATGCAGACTCTTAATCAGTCATTATTAGGGATGGGAACGAATGTTCGAATTTTCGAAAATCGATCGAATATTCGAATCTGAAAATCAAATTCGGGTAACTGAGTGAACTGAAAAAACGAATATTCGAATATATTTGAATATGGCAAAGCAAATATTCGAATATTGATATTACTATTCGTTCCCATCCCTAGTCATTATGGCATGTAAGAAAGTGTGAATTTAAACTTTTATTCCGGCGCAGCCAGGTACTTATAGCACTTCGTTTTAAACAGATGTTGTTATTGTTGTCGTGGTTGTTGTTACATTTAGTGTTGTTGTATGTACTAATGTCGTGGTTGTTGTTACATTTAGTGTTGTTGTAAGTACTAATGTCGTGGTTGTTGTTACATTTAGTGTTGTTGTATGTACTAATGTCGTGGTTGTTGTTACATTTAGTGTTGTTGTAAGTACTAGCATTTCATGATTTTAAACTGTAGTTTGACTGATAAGGTGTTACAGGAAACAACTAAATCATCAAACAACTTTCAAATGTGATAAGGCAACGTGATACTTTTGTTTGAGCTGAAAATCAGGGTGGGGGTGGGGAGGGTAGTTAAAATAGTATTCATAATCTTGTGGAACAGATGTAAAACTAATCTTTTCGAGTTTTATTCTGTAATTATTTCATTATAAAACAAGAGGACGATCATGATGATCCTATATTGTTCAATTAAGTATATGCAGAAATGTAAAAACGACACGTGCAATGTATGAATTAATTATAAAAGTAAAAGAAATAGAAATGGCGGGAGGCGTCCACACTTAGTCCGGGTCATAACTCTGTTGCTAACTGGTTGACTGACTTCAAAGTTGATGTACAGCCTTCTTGCAATGAGTAAAAGTGCAGTGAACAACAACCATAACTTTACCTGGTCCCATTTTAAAAGCATCCCCTCTTGATTTATTTTGTCCAGAGCATAACTTTTAAACTATGAAGTGAATTGACGTGAAACTATATTTAAATAAATTGCTGGTGAAAAGGAGAAGTACATTGCCCAACAAGCATAACTCTATCAAGTTTTAAGCTATCTACGTATTTTTGGTTTCATTTTTTCAATTAATTTTTGTTCAGAGCATAACGTGATCATTATAAAGATACTAGTAGAAGTGCAAGAAATATAACTCTGTCAAGTCTCATTTTTTAATTGTCTGCCTTCTTAAATTATTTTTTGAAATATAGATATTTTATGGTACATTGACAAGAGTCTTTTACTGTCGTTTCAACACAGAGTTTCACAAATATTCTTGTTGAATTTGATGGTTTCCAAATATTTGTGCCATGTGAATTGTCTGGCATGATCAGTTCGCAGCCTAGGATGACTGGCTTATATTGTATCTGCGATGCTTTTTTCTTGTTGTGTTGTATTTCTGGCAGCTATGAACCTAGAGGCATAATTGAACATACATGGTAGTAGTTCACATGACAATACTACATACCAAATATCAGAGGTCTCAGTCTTATGGTTTCTGACAAGGACATGTCTAAAATCTACTAGTATGTAAAACAGCAAATTTCAGAAGTGTGGTAGATAGCCCATGTGTATTCCGAAAAAAGTCTTGAAATTCTTAAAACTCTTTCGTAAAGAATGTCTTTTAGTTAGTTTCTGTTATTTCTAAAAATACTAGATTCCAGGCCGTTGATAGCAAATTTTGACCTTTTTCAGTCCATTTCGTTCCCGTGGACCATGTGGACTATCCCATTCATTACTTACTGTAAGCATCCTTTTTACTGTTAAATGTCAGTATTTTGTTATCTTCCATTACTGTAACGATTATGTCCTTTTTTCAGTAGTTGCTTAAATACATAAAAACATGCTATGGGCCCTCTAACGTTATGCCACGCCGCATGGCATGACAAACGTTGTAATTTATTTTGAGCAAAAATATATTCGATACAATTCTACATGCAGAATACAAAGAAGTATTTGTTTTAAAACTGTAATATCGTGCGAACGTGTGTCCCTAGGGACGTTTTTGTCCAAATATCTATCCCGCGGGCTTTGGTTTTTATGGCAACCTGAAACAAAAACTTTAAAAATGTTCTTATCCCAAACTTCAACGCTTTAAGGTTTGAAATTTGGTAATAGACTACAGTTCTGTGGTTATTACTAGCTGTGACCCAGGAGACATGTCTTAAATAAGCATAGATTACGAGGAAATGATTAAAGATCTTGTTCAAGTTCTACAAATCCCGGTATTTAGCATGCAATATGTTTAGTGGACATTTACCAGTATTGTTCAACCTTTGCTCTTTAGGTCATTATTCTCATTCTCCAGTTCACGTTTTTTAAAGATCTATACATTGAAGGATTCCATTGACATTTCAAATAAGTAAAAAAAACGACATGCGTTCTACAGAAGCTGCAATTTTTATTACAACATGTCAATACATAAAAAGAATACATACATTTAACTAAAGTATGTAAACATACATGCCGGGCGTCAAATACAAATCGACGTCAACGTCGTTTACAGGTCGCTCTTTTTTTCAACGTCCTTCAGAAACCTAGGAACCTATCTGGCACTGACCTTCGACATTCCAAGGGCCTGTGTTAGTTTACGGTGAGCTGGCGAACAGGATACTCCCAAGTCATCAGATATTACGCGAACTCTAATCCGCCGGTCACCATTTACCATATTCCGAACTTTGTCTAAAATTGACGTCGCCACAGTTTCTGGTCGTCCTTGACATGGATCGACTTCAAGTCATATTCTGCCTTTTGTAAAGCGTGCATGCCACTTGCATACGGATGATTTGCTGCAAGAAATTGTAGTTGCCGACTCTTTAATTATATCTGTAGTTTCTCTGGGCGATTTACCAAGCCCAACACAAAACTTAATAACTCGCGCAGCTCCGTATCTGCTGAAAACGTCTAAACTACAGAAATTTGCTTAGCTCTCGTAGGACTTTGTAAAAATGTTTTTGTCTGTAACTATACCGCTGCAGAATTTTGTAAAAGTATGCTTCATACAATTTGTTTAAAAATAATGTTTTCAGGCAACTTAAAATTTCCCTACCATATCAAAATCAACTTTGCATGACGTATCCGGTATGTAAGCAAAGCTTAGAAACGTTTGCAAAGAAACGTGATGTATGGTGTGTGCACCGCAGGGTGATTTATCTGTTGATTGTAGCGTAGTGTGACGTATCCTTTGTGTGCCGCGCAGTGTGATTCATCTGTTGATTGTAGCGTAGTGTGACGTATCCTTTGCATGCAGAGCAGTGTGATTTATCTGTTGATTTTAGCGTAGCGCGAGGAATCCGTTGTGTGCTGCACGGTGTGATTTATTTGTTGATTGTAGGGTAGCGTTACGTATTTGGAGCGGATCAGTGGTCTAGTGGTAACGCGCTGGACTGGTTAACCCAGAAGTCGCGAGATCGATCTACCGCTTGAGACGTTAAACCGAGGTCCCATGTATCAGTCCTGTAAACTGAGCATGCAAAAGAACCAGGCCTGTCTCTGGAACTTAATGCTTTCTTATCTTGCACTACCCCAACAACATAAAATAACTAATCTCTGCAGGGGAGCGTCGGTCATATAGGCAACCGGTACCGACGATTAATAGAATTAATTAGAAAAAGAACGTGACGTATCATTTGTGTGCAGTTTGAGTCCCTCTATGTATATTTTCTCTTTCAAAATTTCGTCTTCTAGGATTTTTTCTTTTGCATTTTTTTATCAGTGATGCCGATAAAATAATATGCATCTTTAGTAGCGATTATTTTAGAAACTTTTTTTATGAAACAAAACACCACTGACTCCCAAACAAAAATAATCTTAAGATAAAGCAAAACCGTAGCAGCTATTGTAAATGCTCTATTACTTCCTCGTTAATACAGAGTCGAATGCAATAATTTCTAAATGGACGTTTATTTGTTATTGAATTACCAAGTAGGTTTTATGATTATTTGTTGTAAGTAAAACCCGTCATTAAACCTATTTAAATTTCTGTTTTATTCATTGAGAACATCTTACAGGTAGAAAGCGATGCTTTTATATAGACCAGGACCCGAATGTATTTGATCGTGTTCGTGCCACGCTAATATTCGCTAGTGCTACGACTTATCGTCTTCAACGCGATAATTATCGCCAAAGTAAACACTATATGCGAAAAGCAAGACGATAATTATCGAGAGCATTTTAAAATTTCGCTTCTACAAATGGTTTCACCAGTCTGAGGAAGGTTGCATTCGATAATTGTCATGTAGTACAAAGCGAAAATTAAAGAGGCATTAAACGATATTACATTTAACAAAGTCACATGTCATTGATTTCTAACATTAAATAAACTTCAAGACTGTTTTAAGAGGAGATACATCGGATGTATGATAACGACCGTTTGAATTATTCTACAACTGCTTAGTAAAAGTTTATTGTCTTATCATTTTACAGTTTGTGTTTTTTTGTGTGTTATATTCTGTTCTTTTACATTATAAACTATTAAATTTAATTCTTCTTTTTATTCAATTTTGTTTTTGTTTTGCCTTTTTAAATGATACTTGATTTTTACGTCATTCGCTTGCAAGGGAAATTACGCTTTTCTTTTTTCTTCTTTTTGAAGACAGTAAAATTAAAGGCGAGCAAACCCCTTTTTTGAAAAAAAGCTTTTGGTGTTACTAGAAACTCAGCGGACTATCACTAGAAATTTAAAATTAAAGAATAAAACTATTTAAAACTTTTTTTTATCAATCGATCTTTAAGTGAGTAAGTTTTTTAGAAATAATAACAAGACGAGACATTCAAAGCAGTCTGAAAAGAATCTGTTTTCACTTTCCTTTTTTCCCTCACATTGGTTAGATAAAACTAAAAAAATAAAGTTTGAATTGAATGGAAGTGGTTTACTACTGCTGAAATTTAAAAATGATTTTCCAAGAGAAGCACAATATTTTTCAAAGATTTTCAAACCATGTTATGTTAGTACATTTTATTTTCGTAAGTAGAATTTGGCCTTAACTGTACATGAATGGTATATATATTGAGCAATCAATATTTCAGCATTCCTATCATTGTCAACGAGTAACGTGTACGTTATATTTAATTTCTGGATTTTTGTTTTTAAATTGAACTGAGTAAACTGCATGTAGTCCTATTCAAAGAAATAACGCTCCTTAAATGATTATTTTTGAGGAATATTGCGTGTTACTTGTGAATAGGTTTAAAGATAATGGGACATATCCTTAGATAACAGTTTTCGTTTTATGGGTGTAGTTTTGAAACAGTAGTATATGTACATGTAACTTTAAAATTTCATACAAAGAGTATTTTTTATACTTCAGCTCTCTTAACGGTTAATTGTACAATTGAGAACTAATGCTTTGTTTAGTTTGATAATATTTAAAACTGTTGTCGATCGCTTGAAGCACCTTGAGTTAGGATTTAAACCTTTCTTATACTATTTTTATTGTATCTTTTTTCCTATTCGGTACTTGTCTCTTATTAATTAAAAGTAAGCAAACATATGGCGGCTGATTTACGCCATGTCGTATTTTCGCTTTTTTGCCACGAAAATGCGATAATGCGAAAACGCAAAGATACGACAAAGTCAACTTTGTCGTGTTTTCGCTTTTTCGCATTTTCGAGGCGAAAATGCGAAAGCACGACAAAAGAAGGGCAACAATACCAGACATAAAATGTGTTGTGTTTTCGCATTTCATCTGTCATGTCTTTGCTTATTCGTGGTGAAAATGCAAAAATGCGAAAACACGAAGAAACGAAAAAGTCAAACTTTGTCGTCCTTTGTGTTTTCATATTGTCGCCTTTTCGCATTTTTTGCACTGTTACTTTTTCGCTTTTTCACATTGTTGTATTGTCGCATTTTCGCGTTCCGGTTGTTTAAGCGCATGCGCACATCAATTACACATATGCTTTAACAACAATCACGGTATGGATATAGTGATCGCGGTATCCTTTTTAATTAATACTTTTGTTATTGTTTTCTTACTGGTTTGTATTTTATAAACAACGCGACTGCCAAGTACGTTTCAACACATTCAACAGATGTATGATAAATCTGCGCATGCGTAACCGGAACGCGAAGAAGCGAAAAAGCGAAAATTCAACAATGCGAAAAAGCAAAATAAGACAATGCAACAATGGGAAAAAGCAAAAATGCGGAAATACGAAAAAACAAATAATTATGCGAAAATGTAAAGACATGACAAATAGGAGGCGAAAACACGACACATTTTATTTGTCGTATTTTTACCTTATGTTTTCGTCCTTTTGCTTTTTTACCACAAAAAAGCGAAAGCATAAAGATACAACAAAATTTGACTGTGTCATGTCTTCGTGTTTTCACATTTTCGCATTTTCGTGGCGAAAAAGCGAAAATACGACATGGCGTAAATCACTCACCATAAACTAGTTTAAACATACGTCAATCGATAAGGAAGATACTAGTAGTTTCGAAATAGAATATTGTAAAATGAATTTAAATCGTTCCTTGTTATCACCTTACCGGTTAACGTTAAAGAAAGTAGCTTCCGAAAATTGAACAGTATTTCCAATAATAATTTGTTACGCATAGATAAAAATAAACGGCGATGAACTTACTATACGGGTGTCTAGGGAATACCCTTAAATTTACCGATAAGAAATGCGTATGTGTATTTATTGGCTCATTTGCTTCATGAAAAGACAAATAGATTGTTTAAAGAAGAATATATGTTCAAAAAATATTTGCTAAAGGCACACAGCAACCAAATAAATGTGCACTGATTATAAATGGCTATCCAGCCAAAAACGGTACAACAACAACATTCTATATAAAGAATTATATTAGCATTTTCGACTGACTGAGACCTTCGTATAGAGTAATCATTCATTTTAAACCATTTACATTTATATTATTTAGAAGATGAAAATCTTGAGAAATTTTAGGGTCTGCCTCTTTATAGCGCTCGACCACTGCTTTGTAACGGTTAATATCCTTGTTCGACCAAAGTTTAAAATCTTGAAGCTTTCTAATATATATATTTTTGTCATTTTGTCTTGAACTACATGTACTATTTTCTTCTCTATTACCATATACAGTTATGGTTTATGTTTTTGTGATTGATTTTAATGCGTGCATTTCTGCTTTCGATTTCCACGTGTATCAAATGCAGTTCAATGTATTTTATGTAGCATATTATTTTCTTACGTAATTTGCTCACGACAACAACAATGACGACAACAGAGCATATGAACGAATTCTTTTATTACAATTAGCGTTTAGTATTACTAGAAACTCAGTACATAGCAGAAAATCAAACTATATAGTATAAACGTTTAAAAATCGAATTAAATGTTAAAATTTAAAGGTAACTTTATTATATATTGAAAAAGAATTGATTAAATGGAAACTTTTTAATTTGATAACTTTTAATTTCTTCACTTTGTTGAATTAAAATACCCCCAAACCATATTTTTTAAGTAAAAGGGGATAGTTTGTTTCGTTCCGAAAATGAAAGAAAAAGAAAAAAGAAAAGAAAAGAAATCATAAAGAAACAATGATTATCAAATTTGAACTACAGTATACATGAGCTTAGATTATGTACTAACTCTACGTGACGTGTCTCTTTCGGAGTTGAAATTATTGAAATTTCCCTGAACTGTGCCTATTTAAAGAAATTACGTAACAATACAAAACTGGGCATTTGACTCGATCTTAAATATAGGGATAGTAATCATATACAGCAGAAAGACCAAATTGAAAACGATACATCAGGAATCTTATAACAAAAGTTGCGGACTAAAGGTAAAAAATTAAAACATTTTTAATGTTAATCCGTTTTCCATTTCTTATATTTGTGTTACAGTCTAGTGCACACCTTCCGATAATTGTATAAATACAACCTCTGACAATTGCGTCAGGGAATCGATTCTTTGGCTTAGTGGTTAGAGCGTTGGCGGGTCACGCGGGAAATCGGAGTTCGAATCCCGCTCTAGGTTGCGTTTGTGATCTTTTAAAAGTTGTTAAAAAATATCCAGACCCTAATGTTCATGAAACTTGGTCAGTATAATTGTTTTGAAAATGTTAAGGAAAATGTTGAAATATGGTCAATTAACATCAAAACTCTGTCACCAGCTCACATTAAAAACGCTTTAGATGCAACAAATTCTTCACAATATTCTTGAAACTTGACCAGAATGCTTGTCTTGATTTCTTTGATCAGGTAAATAGAAAAGCACGTGAACACCTTAGAGAACAAACATTCAATCATTTGAGATGATCTCCTTGGAAAAAATTAAACTTGGTCCACAGAGCCCTAATGTAGGTCACCGGCTCAAAGAAAATCTTATTAACACTTGAATTGATTGCCTTGAAAAGCTTTGTTGAAACTTAAGAACTTAAGATTTAATCAAAAAGGTCTAATTTAAATCATTGTCTCCGTATGGCATATCATATTACGGAAGACCATTTTGTTTTCAAGAAACAAAGTGGCACTCAGGTGAGCGGTATAGATATTTTTGTGTACATTGTTCAATCTACTTTAGGTGTAATTAAATTATTATGTAAGTATTTGATACAAGTATATCTAAGATTGTCCTGTCAATAGTCTTGAGCAAAATCAATTTATAGAAATAGACTATGTGCTGAAATAAATTGACATGTGAAAGTTTTCATAAATCAATTATATTATCTGACGGTGTGATTTCAAGGATGTTTTCTACCTAAAGGTACACTGGTGGTTAAAGTATTTTAACACGAACGAGATTCAGCGTGAATCGTATTATATTTTTACTTATCCACCCTGCTACACATATAAAATCATTCAACAACAGCTCTTATTCATGTCATCCGTGTTCATTCGATATATATATTTTGATTTTTTTTGGGTACATAAATACTACAAACTACAAAAAAGAAACACCCTTTTTATATGCAACACACCATTTTATCATCCGAGTCCAACTTACAAGGTTGTATCATTACGTCGTGGATTTATTGTCCCCTTAATATTATCGAAACAGAAAGAACAAATGATACGTATAGTAAAAACATTTTAGTACTAAAATAGAATTCTATAAAAACCGATACCTCACTTTTATGAGACAGGAAATTATATTTACTTTTACACAGGGGTACGTTATTCCCATTGATAATTAATCTAAATTTAGAACTGAAGTCAGGAATGATTGCGGTCTACTCTGTAGTGGGATAGGCGATCATGTGCGGAAGTATACGCCTTGGAATGCATTCGCGTCTTGCCAGCACCACCTTCTCTCAGTAATTTTCTTCGCATAATACTCAAGAAAGATGTACCAAAGTTTAGGAGTTTTAAAGATCCTGTTTCCTTTACAAAGATATGTTAAAACTATGTTTCTTATATATACATTCCCAAATATTAAACAGCTCAATACGAACCCATGCAAGTCAAAACTACGTAAAATATCGCCTGTTTGATGCAAATGATAAGAGATACAAGTATAAAATGTAGCAAAGAGATTGCACGGCGAAACAAACACAATGAAGTCAAGCTGATAAAATGTAGATTTACGTAGGAAATGTTATTTTATAACAATTAAGATCATGTAGTCAAAATATTAAAGTAAATATGAAAGAAAAGGAAATATTTCTAAAACAAACATATTGAAAATAAGCAATTATAAAATAGTAAGGCAATAGATAAAAAGTTGAGAGAAAAAAAGGTTATTTTCTTATGCTTTTATTATTATTATTATTTAAAGATGCAATGATTTATACTGACAAAAAATCATCTGAACTTTAGAGGTAAAAGATTTGTTCCAAACCTTCACCTTCTTTATTTATCTATAAAACTTGAGTACAACTTGGAAACTTGGAAATTACGGACTTCTATACTGTAATCAGCTCACAAGTTCACAAATTTAGGAAATTTTTCAGTCATGAGGACTGATAAGGTTAATCCACATCAAAGGTAATCGAAAACCAGACATTTAAAAAAAGATAATTTCTTTAGCTACAAGCAGATTAAGAGATGAACGTGTAAAAGGAAAAGTTTATTATTTTAACTTGAACAGTTACAATTCACAGTTATACACACACACACAACATTCATAACAATATGCATAGCAAAACCAGAGCGAACACCATTACAGTCAGTCTTCTTTTTATATACATAAATGATATTATTAATAAGACAGATGTAGCCGATTTTATTTCTTACTCACTAATACGAGTATTCAATTTTTCAAATACGAGTATTCAATGTTTCAAATACGAGGATTCAATGTTTCAAATACGAGTATTCAATGTTTCAAATACGAGTATTCAATATTTCAAATACGAGTATTCAATGATTTAAAGCCAAAAGCCATTTAAAGTAATCAGTGACTGTTCTGAAAGAAATATATAATATGAATTGTAAAATACATGACTTTTTTCCAGACACTTACCGTATGACAAACTGAAAAATTACAACTTAAATCCACATCGGACCTTCTACATTATAAAAAAAGATTCAAAGACTTAAACTTGTGAAAAAAGCAAAATCTACAGAATAATCTCATTATGAGACATTAAGCAGTTAAGTTACATACACATGCTCAATATTCGATTAAATCTTATCACGCAAGCAACTTAAAGCGAAAATATAATTACATATTTTAAGATGGTTTATAATTAAATGCTACGGTCATTATCTCGTTCTTTAAAACACTCATTAAACCTTTTTAATTCATGTGTTTTGTTGCATTTGCAGATGCAAAATTCTTTATCTGTTGAAGAGTACCATGAAAAGCCTGTGTTGCCAGAAAAGCTTGAAGAAATAATAGAGCGTGCTGTTGGATGGGCTTTACTTCGCGGTATGAGTGATAATATTTAAACAATTTCAATCACAAAATCTGTTTAGCCTAAAAGATTCGAAACCTGTTCAGTCATTATGTATGGGGTGACACCTTCTGGCGAGAAAAACAATATCTGTTACGATAACTGAGTTGCAGCATCTTTTTGTAGAGAAATGTCAGTAAAAACTTACTTTAATTCGGGAAAGCAAGGTATTGTACGCGCGTTCGTTCTTGAAATTTCAACCTGTATTTGACAGCCAGCTTGTATTCGGAACAAATATTAGTCGGAATTATTTTTCATCCGTTAGGATTTTATAATAAGTAATTAAAAATGTCAAGTAAGAAAGCCCCATTTTCAGGAAATAAAAATGACTCGACGAGTCTGTTTATTGTACTTAGGTGGCAATATATGTTGAGTGCATAAGGTCAAACCATATTTTCTTTAAAAACTGTTTACTTTATGATTCAGGCAATCAGAGGACATTTACACCGACAGTGTTTCAAGAGAAAGCAACAGACGATCAGAGAACTCTTACATCCACAGTGATACCAGAAAAAGCACAACCCGAACCCTTTACACTGTTTCCAAGTCTTTTACCAGTCAAAGTATTTCAGAAAGCGAAATCATTGCAACCTCATTTCCAGACTCTCATTTATAATGCAGCCAAAGATCACAACTTCATGAAGTACTGTTTTGAGGGGTAGGTTAATTATTTTAAGCAGCAACTGCTTAAGTGAATTCAGTCATTTTGTAAAATGTTTAGTCATTTTGTACAAAATGACTTAAATGGTCAGTCATTTTACAAAATGGCAAAGACAATGGCCAGTCATTTTAGAAAATGACTGAATCAATAAAATGATGTTTTAAATTAAGTGTTTAAGTAAAATGTTCGGTGCATGTGGATGCAACTGAATTGTTAATGTTTGAATCACATAATAAAATGCAAAAATAAAATGCTTTCTACGTCACCACATTGCATTTCTAAAACTCTGAAAATTAATAAATCATAGGCAGAAATAAAACAAAGGATCACAGATCCTGAGGTAGTTCACCGATATTATGACTACCCACTTGGCAAAGGCAATTTTCATCCCCAGTGAAAGACACTATATTATGACTACCCACTTGGCAAAGGCAATTTTCATCCCCAGTGAAAGACAATGTTGATATTTCATAAAAATACGCTAATAAAAGTCTTTGAAACATAACGTGGTATTTTTTCAACCCTTTTTATATAATCAGGACTTGGCTATCCACTTAGCTTAACAGTGGAATTGTAAGTAAAGTAGCAACTTTTCAACAGCTGAACTTACACTTTCTTTGGTGATAATAATCTACAGATGATTTTTTTTCTCTCCTAATTTTATCTGTTGTAGAATCTTGTTATACTTTTCTCTTTTCCATATTACTCATTTCGTTCTCTTTTCCAAAGTTTGCAATCACTAAATTGTGAATTTTTGTTCTGTAGACAAAGACATCTGTGTTTTGTTCATGGTGGTTTTATAAGACTTGACAGACAATTATACAAGTAAGCCCCAAATGTAAAGCTACAAAATATGTTCCCCAATTATTTTTGGACATTGAATATACTTATGACATTTCAGGTAGATCAGGATCTTAAACTAAAGATTAGTTCAACTATTAACTTTGACAAGGGTTCACCTTAATCAATAACACAATCATACTAAAGCTATGACAAATCGATTCTCTGTTTGCGTCATCATCATGTTTCAAATACCTATCAAGCTATAGCTTGGACAGTGACGGTTCTAAAATTCTATAGTTTCATTTTACCAGTTGCCACCTGAATATCAAAAATAGGCTTAAACATGTGTTTTTTTTCCAGCTAGTGTCAAAAAACATATCTGCCAGAGAAAGGATTTGATATGGCCTAAATATCTGTTCAAACACACATTTAGCTGCTTTCATTATGTTATCATGTTTAAGATTGATAATTTTACAAATTGCCTGAACCATAATTTACTGACCACTCAAACTTTAGATCGTCAGACATTTTACTAAATGACTAGCATTTTTCAGTTAATTTACAAAATGCCTGACCACTTTGCTCATTTTACGTATATTGCCTTAAATTGTAATCATTTTACAAAATGACTGATTTCACATACTGAATGTGGCAAATCAAGTGATTCATTTGTTTATGATTTATTCATTCTAATCATTTATACTATTAGTATTCATACTTTCAGTTGATTTGTTTGTGTGTTTTTTTTTCCACAGTCAGCGAATCATTGCTTTTAGGGATATTATTTTACAAGAGCGATTCGAAGAGAATACAGCTTCTTAAAAATTTGATTTACTATCCGATTTATTTACAGTAATTCGTTTTGCTAATGTACTTAAGTACTTGTAAACGTTTAGAAACACAATTTTTTAAAAAAAAAGTTTGACATGTTTCTTTCGGTGTATTACAAATGCTTAACTTTTTACATATGGAATGATTGCTTTTTAAGATTAGTGAGTGCAGATGATTTCATCAAAAACCTATGGGACATCTACGAAACGGTCAGAAAAGAAGAGCCGGCACAGGTAAGTAGTAATGTTAGCAAAAAGTTTTGAAAATCCCCTAGTGTCATAATAATCTTGCCTTGAATTGTGAAAAAGAAAAGATTCAAGCTACTCACTTGGCAATATTCAAGTTTTACCTCGGTTTTACGTATTTTTGAAAAGACAGGAATCGGAATGGAATGAAAATGAAGAAACGATTTTTGTTTGATTTTACACAGTGCATAAGGTATGAAAGGTTATATCTTTATTTCGTAACAGAATAATGAGATTCACATCCTTAAGGGAACTAAATCCCATATGGTATGTTTAAACACACGTACGCACGCACACATACACGCACCAAAAGGATTTCAACTTTTGTCATTTCGCCTTATCCACAATATTTCAGTTTTTCCCCTGATCACATGAATGCAGACATCAATATTTGATAAAATGCGGCCAAATAAACCCTTTTTATTGGTAAAATAATTTTTTGTCTTTCAGAACATTTCATTTATTCTGACGCGGAATGATTTCATGATGGAGAATGAACCAGACGGAAGTGGTAGACAGAACTGCAAACAGGTGGAAATCAACACTATTGCGTCAGGCTGTGGAATAATAACAGATGTGCATAGGTAGGCAAGAAATATTATTTTAAAATACATCTGTTTATGAGAAAATTGGTTTAAGATTGACAAAAATTTACAAAGGATTACTTTATTTCTTTTTCCCCCAGAAATACCTGTGTTGGTTTTCGATCATAACGTTTATTTTCGGGTATATGTCATTTAGTTTTTCGATCTTCCAAGTTTCTAATTAAATCAACTCAAGTGAAAGTAAATAGTAAAACATAAATTAAGTCGAACTAGTAGTTGCTTTCCCAACCTCCCCTCACCTAAAAATGACATTATTTCTGTCAATGAATATATGTGAAACATACAAAAAGGTTGGTACACAGGCTAAGCTAAAGTACACATGGTACAGTTGTATGTTAGATTCACACCGTATGAAGTACCTTAGATGTGAAACTTATATATCATCTTTGTTATCGCCCCCATTGTCATCATCATCGTAATAATCATCAGCTTCATCGTCATCATCATCATAACTTTAAAACAGTGAACAATCTTTGCGACAAAATAATACAGCATGTTTTAAATTAGATACCAAATTTGAAAACATGTTATACATAGGGTACTTTTTTGTTACAAAGTAAAACAGCTTAAAACTTGAACTTGCAAAATGACACAGTATTAAACAGCACGGAATTATTTACGATTCCATGGTCAGGAAAGTAAAATACTATTACGAACGTTACATGAGAAGCCTTGATATTGCTACTGCATATTCAGTCTCATATACATGAGAAGCCTTGATATTGCTACTGCATATTCAGTCTCATATACATGAGAAGCCTTGATATTGCTACTGCATATTCAGTCGAGTAATTGACTCAGCTAGGAAGCATTACTAACCAATGCCATAAATAGATTCTGGAAACACACGCTTCTTCGTAATTAAGAGGGGATATTTGACAGTAGTAAAATAAGACACACCATCAAAGTCTGAAGAAAAAACATTTTAAAATGCAGGTGGTTGTCATCTCATAACCTGAAGAACCTTGCGACTGCGACCCGTCACTTCTGTTTAATATCCAGTATGTTTCAAAACTTTATCAGGACTGTTATGCATGAGCATTCATGTTAGTTTTTGAGAAAAATACAATATACCGCTGGTTCTTTTTATATTCTTAATTGATAACTGGAATACCTCGGATTAACGTCTCATCCGAATAAAACTAGCAGTGAAAGAGAAACAGTGTAAGGCTAAGTTATCGAACCCTGGATCTCTCCATTATGCTTGAAACTACAATTTTTATTTCATACACTTTATTTTACAGGTATAGTCTTAGCCTAGCAGGTATACCATTCACAGACAAACAGGTAATATTTAAGTTGGTACAAAGACAATAAATATCGACAAAAATGATACATTTTTTTTACTTCTAGCACTTCATTTAGATATAATTTTTCTTCATTATTTCTGTGGCTATTGACATACACTTTCATGCACAGATTAATGATAAGGCAAGCATCTGCAGCATTTTTCGAGTCTTTATATTAAAAACTACAGGTGCCTGGGCTACCTCTGAGCAGTTACAAACTGTCATTATTTGAAGACTTATTAAAAGTTTTAGTAATAAGAGGATGCGTTTGGTTTGCATATTCTGGTTGTATTGTTTTTGTCAGAGATTTTAGCACATATGCAGGCACGTGTATGTATAATTGGTGTACTGTTAAAGCTATTTCTCACGAACCGCTGACTCAATATGTATGAACCTTTACGGAAAGTTTAAACGTAAATAGATATGTGCGTATTGCAAACGTTCTGGTTTGATTGTTCCTGTTAAAGTTATCCGCCCGTCTGTTTTGTCACGTAATGTATTATTGTACCTTTCGTACCCGGGCTGTTTCTCAGGAGTCTGTATATGTTTGCTGGATATGTAAGAAACTTTACGAACAGCTTAAGAGTAAATTGAAGATGAGCATATCGTTAGCATGTATCTAATTCCGTTTCTTTTCTCGTAATATATTTGGACGTTGTATGTTGCCATTTGTAAACAATAGCATTTTTCGGTGTCCCAGCAGATTTCTAAGGAACATGTTGCTGGAATGAAATGAATGGTTACGGTCACGAGGAGATGCGCGTATTGTAAACATAATTGGGCTGGATTGTTTTTTTCACAGATTCTGCTGCATAGAGCTGCATATATTACATAGCGCTGCTCTTGAACAGACTTTTTTAAAAAAAGAAAAAAGTTTTGAAGCTATGAAAAGACGTGCATGTTTAAAGTGTAGTTCGACTGAGTTGTTTGTACGGAGGTATTGGTCTTTAGGTTTAACTTTATAAAGTGTACTGTATCACTGTTGTGTCAACTCGATCTCTTAACAGCAGCTGGTGTGAATTAATTGGATCTTGATATTCACATTCTGTTCAGCAGAGCCGTGCATTTTAACCATTTAACACAACTTTTTACAGACAAAAAGACCCGTTCAGGCACACTTTGGTATCTTGAACACATCTACTGTCAGCTGGAGAGATACTGAAATAACCGTACACAAATGTCTACAATAACATTCTGGAATTTTAAGTGCATGGCGACGGTCCTTTGCTTCGGTGTTGAGCAATGTTTGATCCCTTTTCTGCCTACGCTCAATACTTCATTATGCTTGACGAAGTTTTGAAATAAATTTGCACAAATATTTTCATAGGCTGTCTTTCCGTGCACTTAAGCTAGGTACTATAGTTCAAAGGCAACGCCACACTATAACATTTTGTTTAAAAGATATTTTTCTTGGGGTGGGGTGGGGGGTATGAAACCTGTCCAATATCCTTCCTTGAAGATAATTATTATGTCGTATCAAGAGACTTAGTGTGGTTCGGGGGAAAACATTATCTCTTGTTATACTCTTTGTTAACATATGTTTTCACATAAAACAATTTTTTCACATAATTTATTAAAGGTAGTTCACAACAACCCTACAGCAGGACTTGCAAAAGGTCTTGTAAAGGCATGGGAGTTGTATGAAAATGAACTGTAAGTTACTTCAGTACACACCAAATACATTCACATTTTAAAGTAAACTTGATAATTTTTTGGATAAAAACTCACTACAATGTTTGTAACAACCAAACATGTTTGGAAGAGTTTGGAAAAGTCGAGAAAATAGGCATGTTGCAAATAAAAACCCTAACAAAATCCTTTTTTCTGAGTGCAATATTCAATATTATGATTATTATGATTTGCAAAGGTATATGTCATTATGAATTATAAGCACAGTAGAAACTCTTAAAATATTTTCAACGCCTAGATATAATAAGCGTTAACATGTTACCTCGGTTGTGCTCGGTTGTTTTTCAGAAATGAGGTTTTAATTAAATTTTCCCTTTATAACGTGAATCGATGTTTTTGACTTTCTCAGGGCTGTTTAAAATGTTACTGGCATTATCATTTGACCACGCGTATGTTCCAAAAATGTGTTCTTCATGCAATGCTCCGTTTATAACGTGAATCGATTTTGGTTTTCTTTTTCAGTGCTGTCGTCTTGTTTTTGGTCGGTATATCAGAACCGAACACCCCCGGGCAGCGATGTGTGGAAAAAGAAATCTTTAGATTGAACAAGTCAGTCAAGGTCATTTATAGGTCATTCATACACCTTAAGACACAGATGACTCTCGGAAATGATAGGGAACTACTCGTGTAAGAACTAAGAACATACACTTATACCTTAAAAGTACTAGAACCAACTTTTAGCAGGGTTAGCTCCGGTTACGTGGTCAATGAGCTAAAATCGATGACTTGAACTCACTAAAACCTTTCCCTGAAGGAAAGCCATAGGTGCCAGTCGCAAAAGAGAAGTGTGTAAGGAAAACTTTCGCTTACAGAGACCTGGGTTAAGTACTGGTCCTTCCCAGGAACGATAGTAAGGAAACTGTCCGCATGATATGACCTCGATTAAGAAGAGATAATAACATCTCAGCTAGATGATATATTATACCAGAATAATAGTAGTTCGTTCACTAGGCGCTGTCCACTGTTTCAAGAGATGTTAATACTGGGGTAAAGTCATGAGCCTTCTAATTATGTGCTTAGTCCTACAATCTAGGTTCGAAAAGTAAGTACGGGTTAAGGTCTTTACACAAGTTGTGCTATTAAATTGTAGGGAATACTTAAAATGTTACGAAACCTACGTATTACCTATTTATGCTTCAGTCTGATCACGATTACTTTATGTTTGTAACTTATGCTCTGCAATGTAGACGCGAGGGTCCATAAACTGCAAGGTTAGAAATATTGACGCAATTGAAAATTTGCCTACATTCTTCTTCAGAGATGGAAAAGAGGTTGCCGTTGTCTATTATAGATACGGATACACAGCGGAGCATTATCCAACCGCGGCTGTAAGCATTACAAAATACTATACTCGTTTGATTAAAATTTTTGTATAATTTTGTGAAGTTTTTCTAGACCTGCGTATGGAAAACTCGACACCTGCCTTTTTTGAATACTGTCTGAAACTCGCACTGGATTTAATAATGTTAATGACGATTTTTTTTCTAACGGCATTATAATTTGTGACTTCAGGGCATAATGCCTCTTTATTTTCGGAAAACTTATCTATGCAATTTTACACGTATCATACTTCATACTTATGTTATACAAAAATTCCTTGCTGTAAGCAAAGGAAAGAAAAGCCAAACATCTGTTGAGAATTATCAAGATGGCAATACTTAAGGAAAAAAGATAAAATGCATACTTACTGAAAAGCTGAGACCAGCAAGTTTTCAGGAATTCCAGTTGCGACTGTTGATAGAAAGATCCCGAGCAATCAAATGCCCGACGGTAGCACACCAGCTGATTGGGTGCAAAAAGGTTCAGCAAGCCCTCACGGAGCCAGGGACTCTGGAGAAGTTTCTAGTTGATCCTAATATAATTCAACAAGTACGGTCCACATTTGTAGGACAGTATAAACTTGATGGCGTAAGTAGTGTCTGTATTGAAATTTTACTGTGTGCTAAATTACTTCTACGTCAGCATAATAAATTGTTTATTTATATGCAATTTTGTGTTCATTAAAATACCTTCCGGGAAGTATTTGATTTTGCTACCTTGAAAGTTTAATGTACTGAGAGGATATTATACTGTAACTCTAGGTATTGAAACCGATACTCTGTTGCTTTTTACAGGTATTGTTGCCTTTCATCTTAAAATCTTTAATATAACTCTGCATTCAGCTGGTTCTCTCTGGTGTAAGTTATAACCTGAAAAAGACAAATACAAGTGAAACTTAGAATATTAAATGATTTCAGTAAGAGGAAGAAACAATAGGTATAAATGAATTAGCATTGTTGCTCTCCATTCTTTATCGATGTATGTATAATATGCGATGCGAAGGAAGCAGAAAGTTTAGTTGCATTTTGTTTATTTCAGGAAAATTCTAATGAAATAATTTCCCGGGCACTGACAGCACCACACAAGTTTGTCCTCAAAGCACAAAGGGAAGGCGGAGGTACAAACTATATACAAATGTACCGTGATATTGTTTTAATTTTCTAACGCTTCCTTTAAATTCATTGATAGTTATATCAATAGTTCCTTAAACACAATTTTCGTGTGTATGTTCGCAATTTTATAAGAATTATTTTCTGGGCTTCCCTATTTATTTTTCATATGTATTGACAGAACAGTTTAATAACACACCAACACAACACACTCATCTTGAAGTGTCTGCCACTCAAGGGTGATCGCTTGTGTGAGGTCCTTTAGGGGTCAGTGCCCCTATAGCACCAACAAAAGATCTCACAATAAGAATCTCATCACTGTGACGCTTAGCAGTTAGTGTATCTCTATCCAACACTCAGAACTCCGTGCGGCCCTATACGAAAATTCCATCCCCACCCCATAATCGCAGCTACCACGAAACGACCAGTTCCCACATTAATACACTCAGCAGTAGCATTCTCCTTGCTTCCGCTACACACACAAAAAAGACAAATCGAAGATTGAATCTACTTTAGTCTGTAAAACGTACGGACAGCAGTCGTGCAATTTACAGTAAATGTGGGTTTTGGTGAAATCAGGCCTGTCTCTGCCACGCCATGAGTCAAAATTGGCAGGTCGTCCAGTATTCATGCCATCTTCATAAAGCCTGCATTTAAATGTCTGTGTCGAAATGTATATGAAGCAATCAGGATCTCTGTCTGGAGACGTATTGCGGTGCTTTGACAGGCTGCAGTGCCACTGTTTCAATAAAACGACCCTGTACAGCTGTTGTGCATCTTCCTCGAGCTTGATTCGGACGCCTGGTGTACTTCTACCGTCTCTGTGCGACCACGCTTTGCACAACTAGCACTTAAGTCACCTGACGATCTAAAAAGTTCACCTCAAGCATTTGCACAGCCCTCGCAATAACAACTTTTAAACGACACCTTACACTTTCTAAGTAGCAATGAAAAAAGTGTTCATTGTGTACCAAATGTCTATATGCATAAAATGGCCCTATGTTTGTGTTGCCATGCCAAATGCCCTGAAGATTCTTCAAAGTTATTTTTTCACGTGCTGGCCAAACAGTCACTTTCAACTGTGTACAAGTTAAAAAAGCGTTATCATCTATTTTCATTGAACCCAATAGGGTTATGTATGCGATCATTTAATTTTGTGAGAAATAGGTGTCACATATATGTTATGCAGATACCTCACAATTTATATGGATGCTAACAATTTTTACAATTTCAAATTCAAGTTTTCTATACGACTTCCTTAAGAATATCTACATTTTAATTAAAATTTCCTCTAGGGAACATTTCACAAATATTGTTACTTCTTTTGTATTTTTTTTCCTTGAGAAACGTAATTAGAGATGACATACGCACCGGATTGTATTCGTAAATCGCAAACATTACATTTTTTTTCTCAAATATTTTCTTTCCTTTGTTACAAAACAGTTTTACTTCATACAGTAAATCTGAATCCAGAAAAATCGTGTATGACTGTCCCAAGCAAAAACATTAATTTGTCAACTTTATTTGCGTGTATTTAGGTATATACTTAGTAAGTCTTTGTTACTCCTAATTTACTTGATTCCTGAATACACACTTCCGTTTCAGCATTCCTCTTGAATTTCATGCATGTTGGTCAGGTTAAGACATTTTTATTTTAATTTAGGGAATAATTTATTTGGAGAAAACTTGAAGGAGTACCTTGAAAAAATAAAAAATTCTCCAGAAAGATCGTCATGGACTCTTATGGACAGGATAAAAGCTGTCAAGCACAAAAATCGACTGATACGGGAGGGTTTGAGTCCAGATATTCGAACGGTGGTCAGCGAACTCGGATTCTTTGGGGTCCATCTCAGGTTTAGATAAAGTTCTTACTACTACAAACAATCATTTTGAGAAATGTACTTTTTTTGCTTCCGATCACATTGTCGACACTATTATTCTGTTCATCCAATAACTACGACTATTCTATAAATATCACAGGATAAATAGTAAGATTATGCTTGGCTCAGTTGTAATACTGTTCTCATAATGAGTGTGCACTTTTTTTGACCTATTTGAGAATAGAAAGTTTGCTAGGAAGTTAATTGTGAAGATATGTGAAAAAATAATTGGTTCACTTTCAGTACACCAGATAAGGAGATTGAAAATTTTGAATGTGGATACATGCTGCGTACAAAACCAGACGATGAAGACGAGGGCGGAATGTCTCATGGCAACGGCTGTTTAGACTCAGTGTTTCTTGTAGATTCTGAAGTTAACGGGTAATTTACTTATGAAAGGGATCGTCCTCATTGCCAGATTACCGGTCGTTTTAGCTCTTCTGTGTACCCGTGTTTATTTAACTGCATATTATGACACTATATTATTTGAGGTTGTTCGAACATAGTCACTTCAGTTTATACATAAAATATTTCTAGAAGTAACCCTAGAAATAGTTCTAAAGTAGTGTCCTTGCACATCTTTATCAAATGATATACACACGTTTCCAGCCAATAATAAACAACGGTTGCATAACTAATAAACTTACACAGTAGAAATTATCAAGGGAGGGACCATTGGGTTTTCTCTTTCATTTCTCGTAAGTAAATATTTATTTATTAATTTTCTTAATAATTCATAAGAAATTTGACATGCAGATTTAATATGTTGGGTCTTTGATTTTACATTACTTGTATTCCATAAGTTTATACAATGTGTAATTATTTGTGAACTTGCAATACATTAGCATCATAGCAAGGTTTGATGTTCATATGCAGTTCTGTTAATTTTTTGTTAATACATTTCTTTGATTTTGTAAAGAGACGTATTTGGCATGGTTTAGCACACGTTTCTTTCTTTGTTACCATTTTCACTTTTCAAATATATCTAACTGAACAATAGATATCTCATCACACATTACCTTTTTAAATATCATCTTTTTCTATTTCAAGAGCATCTCATTGCTGTTCTGTGAATGGGTTTAAGATTTAATTAAAATGCTGTCAATAACATACTGTCTCCCATTTTACAAAATACTTTTAATTGTCCAAAGCATGAAAGCAAATAAAAATGATACTGAAATGAAGTATTAACAAAGCACATAGAATTCAAAGCACTCTAAGGGTGTAGGAAATAATTATTCTCATGGTGCTTCTTCTGTATACTGTCAATCATGAATGAAACTTAATCGGTTTCTGACTAGGATTTTTGTTTTAAAGATTTGTCTATGTAAGTCTTTTTAGAATATTTGACCCCTGCAGCAAAATTGGAATAATCTTGATGGAGGTCATCCAGGCAGTCATTTAGTATCATGCGCAAATGTGAAGAACTCTACGCGTTGCGGTTTCAAATAAGTAAAGTTTTTGTTAATTTCCTATACATTACTATGTTAAAACGTGACACCCAAATGGGAGCAAAAAATATCCAAAGGACATATTAAACAATATTTGTAGAGATTTTAGAAGTCTTAGGTGTATGACTTTTGACAAAAGATTTTTTTCTATGAATTTCAACATAAAATATCTGCCAACTGAGGCAGAGCCAAAATATAGGGCAAAGTTAAAAAAAAATCTTGTTAGAGGCATACTTAACAATGATTCATGAACATTTTCAGATTTCTGGATTTTTGTTTTGTTTCATGAGAGTAGGGGTTTTGATTTTTCTCAATAGATTTATTGATAAACATATGATACTATGTCATATAAATGTGTAACATAAATTAAAAAAACAAAAACTTAGAAAATAGTATAATCCCAATATATATGTAATATTTGTATATTTGTGGTAAACCTTTAAGAGGATAGCCCACTTCAGTTCAGAATGAAATCTTGAAACTCATAAAACTCTTAAGTATCTTGTGTCCTCTGTCTATAACAAAGCTTGCAATGAATAGTCGATATTAGCATTCTTATTAGCAGGCATTTCAAATCCCTGTATATATTCGCTGCAGATAAATAGCGCCTGATAAAATGCTGTAAACCATACAAAATCAAACTGACTACTTTTAATAAGCAGCTAATGGGTTATCCCGAATGACTGAATTGAACAAGTGATCACATCTACATGCAATACATCTTGCAATATTTTGATAATTGTCTTTTTGTTTTGATGTTTCTGTCCGTGTTAGTAAATATTTTCGGAATGTAAACATTCTGTCTCATATGAATTTATACACAACTGACTTAAAAAAATACTAACCAATATTTGCCTAACACAATGAAAAATCAGAATCAATAAATTGAATGCAGCTTCCTCCATTTTTAAACTCTCGCTAATATACATTAAGAAAAATCTAATAACTGCACATAGTTAAAACTAGAACCACAAGTGAGACACCACAGGTGGAATTGCAGGGCACCGGCATAAACTCCTGGTACTCTGCTACATTTTCAATGTCCATAGAGGCTCTGTCGCATTTCGAAATACGCCACTATACTGGGTGTAGTCTCACTATTTCATCTCTGAAGGTAAACCGATTTTATAAGTTGACATTTTATAGTTGTTCACATTCTTGAAAGGTTGAACAACTAAATAATATCGGATCTATAAAAGCGGTTCAACAATTTAAGTATAATGTATTAGGCTAAATAAACCTTAAAAAAGTAACACTCAGTATCTACATTCAAAACAAATATGAGCCACTAGTATTGGTAAACAATTTTGATTATAAAGGTGTGTGCTGGTAAATTTGCATATATGAACATAATTAAAATCAATTATATAAACTACCTAAGTTGTAAAATGTAGGTCACGACGTCTGTTTTGCAGCAGCGCGGATTCTCTAAATTATTCTAATTTATGAGAACCATTTTCTTAAAAAAACAACAACAAAAAGAAAAAAACAAAACAAAAACAAACAAAAAACAAAAACAATTTAGATCAAATAAATCAGTCATCCTTAGAATCGAAACCAGAAATATTGATCACGTGATCATTACACTCTTTTGGTTTCTCTCGAAACTACCGTTCTACACATTAATAACTCAATTGTAGACAAGTCAATGTGCAGAACTAATATATGAATTAATTTAATGAATAAACAAATAAGAGATAAATCTTTCTTCAAGTTCTGTACATATTCATCATAATTAAGTTAGACGACTTAACAAATCCGTAGTTAGGTGGGACCATTATAACTAGATTTGGCGGCACAATTAAGTTAGTATCCGGCAATGAATTAACGTAAGCTAGAGACGAGAACCAGACTAGCGACACAAAGTGCGACTGGTTTAGAAAACTGCGTAAGAAGAATACGCCACGATTTCTTTCTCAAATCACTAAGCAAATACCATTAAACAAAACAAAATGGCAAACAGTTAAATATTACGTATAAAACAAGCATGTATAAGATAGTTACGCGTTTTGTACAACATTGCTAAGTTCTGTGCACTATTTTGTCAGCTGCGGTACACTAATTGTATGTGCTCATTTTTAGAAGCGAAAGCTTCTAAAGCTATACACCAAGTTTTAGTTACAATCACTTGACCGCCTCTTATCCGTACATTCGCGTTGAAAAATAGTACCACAAGTTGTATGAGTTTTTATTGCAGTTTCTATAAAAGTTCTTTGATATTGCAGAATTCTGTTGATTTTGAAAGCATGGGGTATAATTTCAATATTTTGGCAAAAATCAAACTGTAAAAATAACAAGTTAGTAATTCAGTATTCATCCGCGAAAAGTTCATTCATAAAATTTACTACGCAGCGATACTCAGTAGTGCTTCAATCAATAACTCTCAGAGTAATGTTAACCCACCTATTCGTCTGCCGGACCAATCAGAACGCTCGGAGTGAGTGATTTTCCACTTGTTTCAGAGTGTTTGCTATTGTCCCAGTTAATCCCCGAATTACAATTCGATTGCTGTGTAAACACTTATGGATTGTTCACACGTGGCGGCGTTATAAAGGGAATAAACAATAGATTAAACAACTTCCAAATTATTGTATATCAAACTTATAAACTACGGGTCGATTCCGGTGTATCTCCATATGTGTTTTTTTTCAAAAATCGCCGAATTTGTTTGTTGTAAAAAATTGCCACGCGAAGAAACTGTAAATGTTTTCAGTAAATATATTATTTCTGATGTAAATGAATGAATAATGTAATTTTTATTACTTAGATTCAGTTATTTATGAAATACAGGATTCCGGTGTATCTCAATCCCCATGCGATTTATTTTTCGAAAATCGTAGCTTTTCTTTCCGTTGTATAAACTTACCACGCTTGGAAACTTCAATATATTATTTCTGATGTATAGGAATGAATCATACGTTTTGTATGACTTAAAATCCAATATATTTATAAAACAGTGTATATCCGTATGCAAAAATTTTCCGCAACATGCCGATTTTCAGTCTATTGGACCTCTAGAAAGATTGTTCAAATTATGACCCAGGGGTCAGAACTGACCCTGCCCAGGGCTTACTTGATTTACATAGAGTAATACAGGGAATATTTTAAAAATCTTCTTGTAAGATAAACTACAAGGCATGGAGCTTAGATATTTGGTGTTGAGCATTGTCTAGTAGACCTCTACCAAGATTGTTCAAATCATGGCCCCTGGGTGAACACTGGCCCCGCCCAAGGGGTCACATGTTTTACATAGAGTTATATAGCAAAAGACTTTAAAAATCTTCTTGTTTCAAACTGCAAGGCCTGGGGCTTAGATATTTGGTAGTATGCACTGTGACCACAGTCGGGTCATCCCCCCTCCCCTGGGGGTCAACCCCCCCCCCCCCCAAATAAAAAATCTCATTTTTTAAGTTTTTTGCTATGGCAATAAAATTTGGACCATTTTTACAATTTTTCAAGATGATTTCAAAAACATTATTCCTTGACCTATATTTTTGACCTACTGACCTACTTTTTTGTTTTTTTTAGCTACAGCAATGAAATTTGGACCATGTGCACAGTTTTTCGTTTCGATTTCAAAAATGTCATCGCATGACCTATATTTTTGACCTACTGACCTACTTTTTGTTTTTGGAGCTATGGTAATGAATTTTGGACCATGTGTACAGTTTTTTGCTCCGATTTCAAGTGTCATATCATGACCTATATTTTTGACCTACTGACCTACTTTTTGTTTTAAAGCTACGGCAATAAAATTTGGACTGTGTGTACAGCTTTTCGTTCCGATTTCAAAAATGTCGTCTCATGACCTATATTTTGACCTACTGACCTACGTTTTGTTTTTGGAGCTTTGGCAATGAAATTGCATTGGTCCATTTCTGTGATATGCATCATTACATTCATAAAAATTTCTTTCATCTTTGAACCAAGGTGAGCGCTTTAGGGCCATTGGCCCTCTTGTTATGAACAGTTTACTTACTTATTTGATTTCTGTGTTGCTCATGACTTGGACATATTTATAATTACTCAGTTTAGTAGAAATCACCAAGGTATTTCCCCTATTTTTAGCTCATCTGTTTCGAAGAAAAACTCGAGCTATTATGATCGCTAAGTCGTTTTCGTTGTCGTGCAAAAACTTTGATGTAGACCGTAACTGTAACAATTTTTGCTACGTGAATTAGACACGGATTGAAAATTAGTATGTCAGCATTCCTATCATTGTCAATGAGTAACGTGTACGTTATTTTTAATTTCTGGATTTTTGTTTTTAAATTGAATAAAGTAAACTGCATGTAGTCCTATTAAAAGAAATAACGCTCCTAAAATGATTATTTTTGAGGAATATTGTGTGCTACTTGTGAATAGGTTTAAAGATAATGAGACACATCCTTAGATAACAGTTTTCGTTTTATGGGTGTAGTTTTGAAACGGTATTATATGTACGTGTAACTATAAAAATTCCTACAAAGAGTATTTTTTTGATAGTTCAGCTCTTGTAACGGTTAATTCTCAAATTGAGAACTAATGCTTAGTTTAGTTTAATAGAATTTAAAACTTGTCGATCGCTTCAAGCACCTTAAGTTCGGCTTTCTTATCCTATTTTTAATGTATCTTTTTTCCTATTCGGTACTTGTTCCTTATTAGTTAAAAGTAAACAAACATGAAACTAGATTAAACATACGTCAGTCGATAAGGAAGATACTAGTAGTTTCGAAATAGAATATTGTAAATCGTTTCTTGTTATCACCTTACCGGTTAACGTTAAAGAAAGTAGCTTCCGAAAATTGAACAGTATTTCCAATAATAATTTGTTACGCATAGATAAGAATGAACGGCCATGAACTTACTATACGTATGTCTAGGGAATACCGATAAAAATGCATATGTATTTATTAGCTCATTCGCTTCATATAAAGGCAAATAGATTGTTTAAAGAAAAATATATGTTCACAAATATTTTCTCTCAAGGCACACACGAACCAAATAAATGTGCATTGATTATAATTGGCTATCCAGTCAAAAACGATAAAAACAACAACATTCTATATAAGAACTTATATTCGACTGACTGAGACCTTCATATTGAGTATTGTGTGTGTGTTTGGGGGGGGGGGGGGGCGGGGGGGGGGGGAGGGGGTTATTTCGTCTTGTACTACTATATTTTTCTTTTTTTGCCATTTTCAATTTTGGTTCATATTTTCGTGATTGACTTTAATGCGTGCGTTATTTCTGCCTACAATTTACACGTATATCAATTAAATCTTATGTTCATTTAATGGAATTGTTGAGATAAATGATCAAAAATATGACACCAACACAAACATTAAGATTGTTAATGTAATCTTGTCAATGGTGAACTGCAAACTTTATCACAAAAGCCTATTTACATAGAAAAAGGTCCTGCTGTCATAGCAGAGTATATCCACATTCACGTGCTATATTTTTACTAATATACTGATTGCTGCTTATAAACGTTGATTTTTAAATATCCTACATTGATGTGTACTTTTAGTACATTTCATGCATATTTTGATTCGTTTACATGTTTAACTGTTATCAATTGAAGTATTGATCTATTTCACAGTTGTATACATGTATGCTCCTGAGTATCAATATCATCAATGCAACTTTTTTCGTGACCACTATGTTAAATATGTAAGTTTAAAATAAAAAGAACTATTTAGTGAAATATAGGTCCATTTGTCCGGGTGTAAACTATTTTATGCATTGATTATTCGTCTTGAATTATGTTAAATTGCACATGCTTTTCTATGGGGGTTTCAAAAAATGACTAATATTCACTATAAACCTCACCCAACCTAGTGGGTTTATAAGGTATAGAGAAACACAGTTTTTTCTAAGACTGACCCTAAAAAAAACTGTTTCTTGGTATGTAATCTTTCACATTTAGAATAACTGACTGCTGACAAAAACAAACAAACAAACAAAATTAAAAGCCGAAAGTGAGAAGAAAGGAAATATGATTATAAACATAGCACGAATTTATTCCACCCACTTCATTATGAGGGAATGTCATAAACATAAACTTCAACATAAATCTTCGGGACTTAGATTAGCTATAAATATTCTATTCATGTACTATTCAACAAATTGGAAAAGTATCAAATATTTTTACAGTCTAGTTATTAATGGAGGAATTAATAACTGAAATTACAGATACCCAATTTTCATCGATTTACCATGTTGAAAAGCTTTATTACAATTGAAATATATTTACAACGAAAAAAATTGAATTCAAATTCTATAAAAGTTATTGTTGTAAACCCCACTCCCACAAAAAATGTAAAACTGCCAAATCTAGAGAAACAAACTTGACTTGAGTGGGGTTTGAACCCATGCCCTTCAGTTAATTGTCGCAATCCTACACAATTTAATGGAATTGAATACTCTTCCGGGTGGAGGTAGGGTATTGGGAATCTAATTCCTTAAAAGTCAGCAGAAAATCAACTACATCACGTTTAAAAATCGAAGTAAATGTTAAATTTTAATGGTAACTTGATTCTGTCTTAAAAAGAATTGTTTAAATGGAAACTTTTTTTTTATTTGATAACTTTCTATTTCTTCACTTTGTTTAATTAAGATACTCCAAAATCATATTTTTAAGTAAAAGTGGATATCTTGTTTTGTTCCAAAAATGAAAAAAATATCTTAAAGGAACAAATCAAACTTATCAAATTTGAACTGCAGTATACAGGAAAACCAGCGGTGACACGTGTCTCTCTTTAAGTGTTAATAAATAAATGAAATTCCACTAAACTGTGAACTGTGTCTATTAAAAGAATTCACGTAACAGTAGAAATTAGAGCGTTTGACGCAGGATAGTAATCATATACAGAAGGAAGACCGAATTGAAAACGATACATCAGAAATCTTATTAGGTTGCAGAGTAAAAGTTAAGTAAAACATTTTTTTTCAATGTTAATCCGTTTTCCATTTCTTAAATTTGTTTTACATTCAAATTTTAATACATTTAATACATTTTTCAATATACATTATGAAATTTCTTTTATTAGTAAACAATTCGTACCATATTAAATTACTTAAAAACGACTTTGTGCAGATTATTAATAACAACAACCACAACAACAACGACATAATAATAATAATAACTTATGAAAAATGTCACTATGACCGCAGAAATATTATTACGATGACTTAAATCATTGTCTCCGTATGGCATATTACGTAAGACCATTTTGTTTCCAAGAAGGAAAGTGACACTCGGGTGAGCGGTATAGATATTTTTGTGTACATTGTTCAAGTCAATGCAAGTGTAAAGAAATTATTTATTATGTATGGATTTGATACAGGTATATCTAAGATTGTCATGTCAGTAATCTTGAGCAAAAACAGTTTATAGAAATCGACTATGACGTGTGATATCTTTCATAAAGCAATGATGTTATCTGATCTAAAGGTATAATTCTAACACGGACATGATTCAGCATGAATTGCATTATAGTTCTATTTATCCATTCTGTTACACATCTGAAACCATTGAACAACAACATCAACAACAACAAAAACAACAACGCTTAACGATGTTATCCGTGTTCAGTGCTTTCCTGAGTTAACTTCAGGGATGCACAAGTGCGCCCCAATGGGGTCAATTTGAGACTGCGCTTAAGAGCCATAAGTAATTCCTGGATGATAAAGCGGTTAAATTTATTACTGCCGAAGCATAGAATTAAGCACACACAGAAAAATTCGGCAGGTATAGAATATTTGAGTGTTTTCGATTTTTGATTTAAAAAAAATATAATCTCAGATATTCATCATACATTATAACTTTACAGTTGAGTCAGTGAAAACCCTATGTCGATCTTTTATCGTCATTTGCAGACAAACCATATTATATTATAATAAGCTTTTAAGTCAACTTAGGATATGTCGACAAACTATGTCATACAGGCTAATTATAAGGTTTGGCTCAGAAAATTCAACGCCAGTTCATTTTACACATGTAAATTATTCCTTGCCGACTGTAAATTCGTACCCCTCATGAAACTATTTTAAAAAGAAATGTTTTTAAAACTCCCATGAGGCGGTATTTAACCAGTGATGAAAGGCAGACTTTGAATCAATATATTTATATATACAGAATTTATTGATCTTTAAACTCAAAGTGTGACCTTGACATTTGGCGTGGATGTTGCGCGCGATGTATCGTCTTGATGTTCTGACCATGGTGCGTTTTTAATATTCTTCCCTTCTGAGGAATATAATTTGTAGGTAGTGTTCAAGAAAAAAAAAGTTAGACAAACACTTGCCTAGTTTGGAAATTATTTTCCATAACAATAAATAAGCAAATGTAAAACCAAATAAATTGTCCTCTTTTTAATTAAAAAGTGAAATTTTCGTCTTGAGCATAACTTGTAAACTATCAAAGGGACTGACAAAAACTTTTAAAATATCCGTATATTCATTTTATTGATGGACTTATTACCTAAAGCATGGCAATATAAGGTTATCTTTTATTTGTCATCACTGTATGCTAGTGTTTTGAATGCGGGCGGGTTGGAAGACCATTGTCACCTTATTGTGACAGCTCTTGTTTGAAAATCATTCAGTCAAACGGACTTTCATCACATAACTCGTGCAATAATAGTGGTGTGCTATACAAAACAAGTGAATAATAAACAGGTGGTTTTAAGAACAGCGAGTGCCTGTTTTTATTTAAACTATATTTCTTATGAAATATTTCACATACATGTCATGGAAAAGCATATCAGGTGAGCACCATTCTATCTTAATCAAATTAATTTAAAGGCGTTACAATGTCAACTTATGTGTCTGCAGTTGATCTACGGCGTATAAAAGTTATATTTAAAGGAAATCTTTCTGTCATTACTATGTTTCATGTTCTTATTATAAGAGTTTCCCCCCCTTAAAAAACATGATCAGTTTTTCGTGTTGTTTATTGCTGCAATTCACTCTAGTTTCGGTATGATTGTTAAAATATGTTTCGTTAGTTGATAATACACATTTTAAACATTACGGATATGAGAACGAAAAAAATCGTCTGTCTTAACAACGGAAGTAAACAATCACAATCATGGAATTTCCCAAACAGGAAGCCACCAGGTGAAGTGAAAAGTATCGTTAAAACTAGGAAAAGTTTAAGAGTTGACATGATATTAGTCCAACTAATCAGACTTGTCGAAGAGACATCGAGTCTATAAAATGGGTCAAACTGTCAACGCCAAATTTATAAGGTAACATGTTATCAGACTATAATATAAATAAGCAAATTCGTTGAATTGATATCCCCCGCCGAATGATACAAATCACTGGGATAAGGCTGTTAAGTATTATCAACTTTTTAACAAGATCTTTGACCTTGGAAATTTAGTGACAAATCATTTTGATATCTTTATCAATAACGAATCAATGCCCTTAGTAATTGAGTTGTGCCAAGCAGAAATAGCTCTTCTAGTAAATTAGTAAATGACGTCGTTTGAGAGAAATGATGTCAAAACAAAGCAGCGGAACAACAGCAATTTTTGGTCTAAACAAGTGAAAAATTAAGTTCCGATGCACTGCATGACTCCTTAGTGACATATATGCACCTATGAAGTTTGATTTAGATACCTCAAATACTATTTGAGTTATGGTCCAAACAAACATTGAGTATTAAAAAGCAAAGGGGAATAACTCTAAGGTTATGAAGTGACGATTTACATTTCCTATGCGCTGCACTTTTACTCAGTGAGATCTCACTATATAAAATGGTTTAGGTTTATAGTTTTAAAAGATTAGACCTTTAAGGCTTTTTTATTCGTTCCAAATAAAAAGTGTGACTGTCGGACAGACGGACAAACAGGCAGCTGGACGGACAATGCCAAATCTACATTTCTCTTCTCCTAAATGACATCTATGCACCTATGAAGTTTCATGTGTAGATACCTTAAATACTTTTTTGAGTTATGTTCTGAACAAAATTTAAGTACGAAACTAACAAAGGGTAATAATTTAAAAGTTATCAAGTGAAGAGTTACAGTCCCTATAATACGCACGACTCCTTAATGACATCTAAGCACTTAAGAGATTTAATGTTGATACCTCAAATAATGTTTTGAGTTATAGTCCAAACAAAAATTAGATATAAATAAAAAGTACAAAGGGGAATAACTCCAAAATTATGAAGTGAAGTTTTACAGTATCTATTCAATGCACTTCTATTCAATTAAATCTAATAACATACATTGTATGAAGTTAAAAGTTGACAACTAGAATAGTTTTTGAGTTTTGTTCTAAAGACGGAAGGACAAACGGCCGGACGGACAACGCCAATTAATCATTTTCTTTCGGTCAAAGAAACCAAACCTTCGAATGACGAAGTCTCAGCCACTGCGACCATTGCAAGGAACTACTTTCTAGACTTTTGTTCGAGTTACGAGTTTATTTTTCTGACAACGGTTGTCTAATTTTCAATAATCATGATAGAAACTTATGACTTACTTTCAAATCATTGAATTGTAGTCGTATCTCTGCCATTTCATTTGATTCGTAACATCGATGGTACTAGATGTGCGAGTTTAGTACCAGTATTGGATGACTCATGAGACTAGTAATTCGGTAAGTGTTAGGATAAAGTATACAAAAAATAATCAGTTTTACGCAGAACCTTTCTTCTAACGAGCCTCTAGATTTATATTAGATATTGGACATTCGTTATGCTTTTGATAATTTAATATCTGGTTATGGTCCGTAACTGATATCTATTAAGCTGATGTATCATCAAGGTAGTAAAACAAATTTGGTTCATGCAGATTCATAGATGCAACTTACTTCAGCGAATTTTTTGCTCAATTTCATTAGTGGCTTTCACGCAAATGCAGTGTTCGTTTTAGAGCCGTCAGGCATAACATGAGAGAAAATTCCTGAAATGCCATACGAACTGACATCTGTTACGAGATAAGGAACTGACATCTGTTACGAGATAAGGAACTGACATCTGTTACGAGATAAGGATTGATCAAGTTTGTTTGACTTTTTAAAGCTACTTGACTTCTTTCTTTACATTCGAAATTCCACTTTTTCTCGAGTAATGCATTCATAGGCATAAAATGGTGTCGAGACCAGGTAAGAAACGGTAAACGCTAGTAGTAATTGAGTGTACTAGGATAGGCATTTACAGAAGATACATCAGTATGTGTTTTGTGCTGTTGTTCTTTTTTCCCACACATATTCTATTTTACAATTTTGCTTAATCAGACCATCTATATAATGACCACAGTAAATAATTTTGTCTTTTAAGAATTCAATTTACTGAGTATAGAAAGCACTTTTTCAAAGTTTTGTAAATTTTCGTCATCCGTTCTTCCGGTGACAAATATCATCCGGAATACACAGCAAATTTGCTCTGTTGTTCTTTGCCAAATGCCAAGTCCTGAAGCTACACCGTAAGTTATTAGGTTCATCATGTTAAGCCTTTTTTGTGTATTCCATCCCTTTGCTTGCATCGACGCATTCAGTATGAAGATAGGCTTGGCGCAAGTCAATATAGATGTTTTCTCAAACGAGTTGACAGTTACAAAAGACAAAATAACATCACTGGCGCGGAATAACATCACTTTGACGTCACGTTTGAACTTTTTTCAACGTAGTCACCGCCAGTGCAAAATCATTTCCTATGACGGGCATTTCATTTGTTGTACGTGTCTGTATAGAATTCATCAAAGGACGACACAATTTTCAGTGTATACGTCATCACATCTCGCGCGCTGTGTCTCTAACACCCTGCATAAGTGACGTTTTCAGATTTTTAGGTTGACCGCAACGCGTCTTGTCTTCAACGTTATATGTGACCTTATGTCTTTAAATTGACCATGCCACTTAAATACTAGCGACCAATAATATTTTCACAATTCTTGTATCTTGATTCAACTTGTTAAGTCATTATTTTGTTCTGTCCACAAACAAAAGAAGAAGGTTAATTGTAACACATAAGTGTATCAAAATATATTATTGTATCTTATCTTGCCTTTAATTGAATGTTTAATATACACTATAGGACTGAACAATTAATGTGTCACAATACCTGTCGTAGCCTAGGAGTGAAGTGTTTTCATTATCATTCTTTAAATTGTGTGTTTTTTAAAATCCAATATTCTAAAAGAAAAACACTAGTCCAATTCAAAATAACTATGCCCTTAAAATGACTATTCTAGAGAAATATTGTGTTTTACGTACTTAAAAGTTTAGAGATAAAGTTTATTCGGCAGGAAGACAAAATTGAAAACACTATAATTATCTGATGCAATAATAATAACTTTAGAAGTTACGGAATAAAGATAAACATTGCTTATTACTTGTTTATCAAATCTTTACTCATTTTAACAATTAAGATATCTTTGTGTACATAAATGATATAAAGTATCCTCGATCTATGTCAAATAATTATATAATTATCAAATAAATATAAGGCAGAATTTTAAATACTACTTTTATACTGTAGTGTTGCTAGAAATTTTATAATTATAAAATTGAAGACAATATTAAAAATGACAATACTTGTTATAGAAATAATCCTATAAGGTCTAAATTACCACAGATTAAAAAAAACAACAAAAAACAACAACAAAAACAACAACAAAACGTTTTGCAAATTTTGATACCCAGATTTAAGTCAAAACTACAATTGCAATGAAAAATCAGTGCTGCAACAAGGTATTTCTCAACCAGTGTTTATGGAGATTTGGTTTATAAATTAAACGTAATAAATAGCAATATCAATTTCTCCACATTTTTTTTGTTAAAACCACCAGTATTTCCAGATGAAAGGTTACCACATGATATTCTGCAGTGCTCTATTTGCTTGGTGGTTTCTCTTCTACAGCTGATCGCTTTGCTTTCCTCGTTGTTTGCACGATGGTGGCAGAGGTTTGAAAGATTTTGAACGTTTCTAGGTAAATATTTGTAAGAACGTAGCAACTCAATACGTCTTACTATTCCTGTCATCGTGTTCTTACTGATTTCTATTTAAGTGATCTGGTCTCAGTAAGTCATTGAGTACCTAACATTTTCACTCTACAATGCCATTAACTTTTTATGTTTTAAATGTTTTTGTGTTTTTGCATGCAACATCGATGAGTTCATGGGTTGGAGTAAATTCACGGAGGCAACTTGATCTTGTTTGTTCTTGTGCAAGTGTGAGGTTGGTGGACCTTAGAACCTTGTTTAAACCCCCAGTGGTTAATATTTGCCTCTGACCGTTCCAAGGCAGTTACCTCTCAGGGTCTCATTTTCGGCAATTGTTTAGTAATTCTAGAAAACTCAGTCACAGAAAGTTTATAAGTTAATAAACAAATGAAACTAGTTTAAACATTCATATATCAAATTAAAGAAGTATCGAAATAGATGTTGATAAATATAATCATTATTAAAACTGTTTTCTTTTTTCTCAACTTCCTCGCGTTGTTTTATTCTAATACCCCAAATGATATAATGATCGACGTGTAAGGAGATGGATTGTTTCGTTCCGAAAATAATATAAAATTCTATAGAAACGGCTGTATTATGAAAATTATAAACCACAAAATACCTTAGTCATGACAATGTATTATTTATTTTCATTTACAAACCCCATGAGTTACGTGGTTTTATCTTTTTAAAAATTCACGTTAACAAAGATTAGTTTTTAGAAACTTTGCATGACTTGGTTTTAAATTTAGGGATAAACGACATTCGACAAGAAGACACAATTAAAACAAAAGTACTGAAGTGATTTTCATTATTAAAGGTAAAATCAAACTATTTTTATGTTAAATCATTACGATTTTATATGTAAAATTATAACCATTTATATGTTAAATCATTAACATTTTGTACGTTAATTCATTACGATTTTTATGCTAAATCATGACCGTTTTATATCTTAAATCATTACTCAATGTTATTTTTGTTTTATATTCAAATACTTTAACAAAACTCGTAATAATCAGCAATAATTTATAAATAAACAACTGCCACTACTGTCCAACCTCCCCAAACGTCACCTCCCACGAACGACATCCTCTTTACAACGACATCTGTATTTCTCGCGTTAGAATTAGGTGCGTTTTTTTACCTTTCTGACACTATTGTTTCTCCCCAATGATCCATGAAATCCTCCCACGAACGAAACGAACATAATCAACGAGTTGGATATCCCCAGGTTTCGAATGCGCGCGTGTATTGCGTCTAAGATTACAATAGTGCAAATAAGATGCGATTTTAGAATTAAACAAACAGGCAATACTAGCTTGAAATGATGAAACAGTTTGTTTATCCACTATCAGGTATAATTTTTACGGATATTCAAGGTTCTTTTTTGATTCAACGGCATTAAAATGAGACTTCATAGTTCATTTAAATTTAATACAGCAATGCTTCCTCAGTGTGACCTTTCGAATTTCTTTGATTGATACTGAGTGAATGTTCTGTTGGATTTTGTGTATGGTAATATATTTATCCTCTCCTTTTCTCAAGCTATTAAGATTTGATAATCACTATTTGTATGTCAGCGTCGTACATCACAGAAACAGAAATTTTGTAAAATCAACTTTAAAAGATACAATGTAGAAACTTGGTCACGCGCTCAAAAAAAATGTCCTGTATTTCGTTTCGACATGCTTTTGATCAAAACCCTGTGAATATTAACTGTGTATACTGACTGCAGGACGTTAGTAACCCGGTGAATAGTTACTATGTATACTGACTGCAGGACGATATTAACCCAGTGAATATAAACTATGTATACTGACTGCAGGACGTTAATAACCCGGTGAATATTAACTATGTATACTGACTGCAGGACGTTAATAACCCGGTGAATATTAACTATGTATACTGACTGCAGGGCGTTAATAAATACTTCGTAAAGGTAAGGTTGTATAGTATACTTTACCAATAAGCATTTAACTTTTCTATCAAATTCTTACTAACATACTTCGTTTACTACAAAGAAAGATTTTTAGTTTTCAATATTCATTTTCCATTTTCAAGGTACAAAAGTCGTTGGATCAAGATTCAGTCCGACGTGAATTGTATAATTTTTTTATTTATCCCTTCTGTTACATTCTTTAAATCAATGAGAAACAACAACAACACGTATTGATGCCATTCGTGTTGAATTTATATACTTTCTTTCTTTCTTTTTTTTTGGTACATTTGATAACTTTTGGCGACATACTAAATTCACGAGCCGCATTTACCGTTATCTTTAATAAAATTGTAACTCTACGTCTTGTCTATATATTGGTCTTTAAAATAGCATCGAAACAGAAAGAACAAGTAAAATGTTTAGTAAAAAATTTTGTAACTAAAATAGAACCGAACGGACAGAGATACTTCACGATAAAGAAATCAGATTCATTAATGTTACCCAGGCCTTTGTTATTCCCCTTGTAAATTATCTTGAATTGACAATATTAACCCAGGATTGCTTTCGCGATAAGAATGCGGTTCTCAAAAATCAAAAAACAGATTTGTATTTGAATTCCTTGAATGAAAAATTGGCGATCTTGTGCAGTAGGTTATGTATTTTCTAAAATAAGATGCCAACTCGGCTGTGTCTTGGTAATTTTCTTCATACTTTAGTAAAGCAGTTAAGTATTAAAGTTAAAGAGTTTAATAGATCCTGTTTCCTTAACACAGCTAAAATATACTAAAATTACATGTTTTACATGTACGTTTAAGTCTTTATAAAGTGCAACATTTAAATCTTAAACATTTAAAACCTATTCCGAAGTGTTAAATGGCAAAAGGAAGAAAGAAAATAACACTGAGAGTATATATGCAGTTGTTCCGTTGTTAACAGATATGTGAGATCAGAGAACAGTGTTCCAGATAAAGTGTTTCGTTTGTTCATCGAGATAGCAGTAATGGTTGTTATGTGCTGTAAGGTGGTTTGTTATAAAATGATACGGTCATTTTTTGTGTTTCAAATACATTCATCAACTCTATTTAATCAGAAGCAATTGTTGCATTTTCAGATGCCTAATTCTATATCAGTGGAAGAGAACCATGAAACGCCTTTGTCGCCCAAAAACCTCGAAGAAATGATCCCGCGTGTCGTTGGATGGGCTTTACTAAGCGGTATGAGAAATAATATTTAAACCATTTCTGTCAAAATAAGAAAAAATAATTTTAGACTAAGGAATGCAAAACATATTAAAAGTCAATCTGTAAGAGATAAAACGTATTGGCGATAAAAACTAACATTTTGTTACATTATATCACTAAACTGCTATAGCTGAAATCTATCTTAAGCAGTAAGGTCGTGCTTTTAAATTATTTCAGGAAAACAGGATTTTGTTCTTGCATTAGGCCTTGAAATTTCAACCTGTATATGATAGCCATTTTGTGAAAGAAAGCACAAATCCTATTCCGAAGTAATATAGGTAACAAGGCTTTCATCTGTCAGGATTTTGTTCTTCAGTAACTAAACAATAAATGGCAGAAAAGCCTGTTTTCGCGCATTGGAAACAGCACGGCGAATCTATTTATTTCATTTAAGAGGTTTTATGCTATGAAAGCATAAAATACAAAGAGTTCTTTATATCTTTCTATATGAAACAGGCGTCCAGAGAACTCTTACACCGACAGTGTTTCAAGAGCAAGAAACAGAAAATCAGAGATCTCTTACACCCACAGTGTTTCCAGAGAAAGTAAAACCCGAGCCATTTACACTGTTTCCAAGTCCTTTACCGGATGCAGTATTTCAGAAAGCGAAATCATTGCAACCACATTTCCAGACGCTCATTTATAAAGCAGCCAACGATCACGACTTCATGAAGTCTTGTTTTGAGGGGTACGTCAATAAGTTTGGGCAGTAACTGCTAAATATTTTTTTTTAATTTCTCACTAATTCACTTGCTCGGGCAGCTCCAAATCCATCCATCCATCCATCCATCCATCCATCATTCATTCATTCATTCATTCATTCATTCTTTTCCATTATTCAATCACTTATTTAAAAAGAAGATAATTTGATTGAAATTGTGGCACAATCAGCGAATCATTGCTTTTAGGGACATTATTATTCGACAGCGATTCGAAAATGATACAGCTTCTAACAAAATTTTGCTTTACTATCCAATTTATCTGCAGTAATTGGTTTTGCTTGAACTTTAGTACTTATAAACGTTAAGAAACACAAAACAATTTCTTGTTATTTTACATTGTCAATGTGTATTATAGAACCTCTCATGAAAAGTTTGGTTAAAATGTATTGCTACTTTTAGTCTAGTGGATGTAGATGATTTCATCAAAAACCTATGGGACATCTACGAAACGGTCAGAAAAGAAGGACCGGCACAGGTAAGAGTAATATTAGCAAAAAGCTTCATTCTTGTTTTGAAAATCGTCAAATCATTCTTTCATGATTCTGTGAGAATGAGAGAAAAAAGACTAGCTTCTTGACAATACTCTTGTTTGACCTCCATTTTACGTATTCTTAACAAGGCAGTAATCAAGATGACATGGCATTTTTGATTTGTTTTTCACAGTGCAAAAAGTATCAAAAGGATGTATCTTTATTTCTTCCCATGATCATAAGTTTTGTATTCTTCAACGAATCAAACTGTCAGGCATTTTTAAAAAAACACGAAGATATTATATCTTGTTTCGTTTCGCCTCTCGAGTATATTTCAGACTTTTTTCCTGATCACACGAATGCAGATCACCGTATAATAGAAATAACTTTTTTCAGTACATTTCACTTCTTCTGACGCGAAATGATTTCATGATGGAGAATGAACCAGACGGAAGTGGTAGACAGAACTGCAAACAGGTGGAAATCAACACTATTGCGTCAGGTTGTGGAACAGTAACAGAGGTTCATAGGTAATTAACAGATTTTATATCAAAATACAATTGTTCATGCGAACAGTGGTTGGCGACTGAAAATAATTTTCAAGGATAACTTTATGTTATTTCTTTCGCCCTTTTTACTCTTTTTTCAAGAACTAATTCTGGTATTATTTTTTTTTGCTCTTTATTTGCACAATATTTCTGTCAATGTATATATGTAAACTATAGAAAAGCTTCATACACAAATGCAGCTCACGTACTATTGTATGTAACATTAACACCAAGTGAAGTTAACGTAGATGGTAAACTAACTCAACATCCTTGGTATTGTCCGCGAGGTCATCATCATCATATTCATCATCAAATTCATCGTCATCATCATCAGAACTTTTTAAAAAAGGACAAGTCTTTGTAACAAATAATATACCATATTATCAAGTCAGCACCAATCTTGAAAGCATGTTATATACACGTGCTTTTTGTTTCAGTTATTAAACAACAACAAAAAAAAACCACAAAAAAACTAAAACTGCTGAAAACCATTCAAAAAAGGCACAATTTTTCGTAGAAAGAAATTCTAAATGATTCCGAAGTCATAACAAGAATTTCTACCGCAATAGTCAAATACATTCAAGTAATCTAAAGTTTGGTTCTGCAGATTCAATCGAGTAATGGACCCAATTTAGAATCATTGATAACTATTGTTATAAATAGATATTGGAAGCATATCCTCTTTGTGTTAAATCGGTGATATTTGGCTGAGTGAAAGTAAGAAAAACTATTAAAGCTCATGTAAAACATTTCAAAATTCTGTTGTTATTCTTCCTTTCACATGCCAATGGTATCTCGACGAACATATTGACTGCAAACCGTCACTACTTTGCTATAAAGTTTTTCAAAACTGTAAAAGAATTGTTATGGATGAGCCTTCGTGGTAGATTTAAAGGAGCACACAATTCTTTCATATGGTCGGTTGATAGATGGTTTACTTCGAATAAATGTCTTATCCGAAAGACAACGAGCAGTGTGAGTAAAACGGACGGATAGAGGACTGGATCATTCCGTTATGTTTGACGTTGCAGCTTTTATTTCATATTCCTGATTTTTCAGGTACAGTTTAAGCCTAGCAGGAATACCATACACAGACAAACAGGTAAATAATTCAATTTCTACACAGATAATTCATATAAATAAAAATGAAGCATTTTACTTCTAACATTTGACATAGATGTATTTTTTCTTCTGGTATTGAAAACAGTATAGATAACGTGTAATATCAACGGTAAAAAATTCTTCGATAAGAATCAGAGGTTTTAATTTGAGCCCAGGACATTTTTGCTAAGTTTCAATACTGTTTTTATGACATTTTCAAGACAAACACAGTTTTTATGCTCCAAGAAATGTATTTTACGGACATAAATTCGACCGGTCCTCTGTCACAATCTTTTGTCTGGGCTACTTCTCAGCAAACATAGAGTGGATTTAATTAGAAAGTTTACGTACCATAAATAATAAGATATTTTACAAGCATGTGAAGATAATTGATTGTATACCCACGAAGGTAGGCATATATTGATCTTTACCTATGTCCGTCAGTGCCCCAATACGTATTAGCTTCATATCATTTGAAGACCTTGAATGATTTTGAATTTTCTTGTAAAATATTTAGTATGTCCATATGATGGGGTATGCTTTGATTAGCTCGTCATAGGTCAAGGTAACACGTGTGATCAATGTTTGCACTTTATCCATTTTCATTTAATCATTTTCCTTCACAGTTACATTTATTGATACGCATACTGAACTATAATGACGCAAAAAGGAAACTGTGCACTTGGGTTTTACTAAATTTTTCAGGCTATTCTTGTAAAAATATTTAAATATTTGGTACCAAAATCTGGGATATTCATCCGCCAACATGATGCAGTGTTTTCTGTCATAATCAAAGATAAGCGCCGCTGGGTTTTTATGTTAAAGGCATAAGGGATCAAAATTGTAATTCGCATTTTTTAAATTGTCAATTTTCTGTAAATGTCTTGATAATTTTTACTGTAAATGTGTTTCAATTTCTGAAATTTCTTCAATACCGATTATGTCCACTTCTCCTATGAATCAAAGCAATGATTCTCGACCCCATCGACCTTGCGTAACGTCGAATGGCGTCATTTGGAATTGCATTCCATTCTTGGACAAGGGCAAGTGTAAGCTCACGAATGTTATTACTAACGTTATTTCTTCTTGCCCTCTGTCCAAGAAGATCCAATGTGTGCTCAATGGGATCCATGTCCGGTGAGCAAGCCGACCATGGTAGCACGTTAACATTGTGCTTAGCGAGGTCATTTTGCGTGAGCCTAGCAATGTGTGGCCTGGCATTATCGTGCATCAGTAAACCTTGATGCTGACACAGAAAAAGGAACAGCCACTGGACAGCCAGTGAACAGTGTCAATATAACGTTGGGCATTCAGGAATGACGACTAAATTTCTTTTTCTGTCACTCCAAAACATAACGCTGCCTCCACCAAATCGATCCCGCCCCAACAAGCAATTATCTGCAAAATGTTCACCTCGACGGCGAAAAACACGCACTCTACCATCTGCAACGCTCAGATTAAAACAAGACTCGCCGCTATACAATACTTGTACCCAGTGGGCACGAGTCCAACGTAAATGACGTTGAGCCCAGAGTCTCCGAAGATTACGGTTACGAGGATTAATAATCTGGCATATGTATGGCCGCCTGGCCCTGATTGGGTTTGCATTCTTGCTCAAACGATTCAGAACGGTTTGTCTAGATATGCCAAATTGTCCCGCGGTACCTGTAGCGGTTTTAAACCTGTCACGTAGATGCGTTAACATTATGTACTAGTCTTGACGTGCAGTCGTTACCTTTGACCTACCTGAACGAACGCCATCTCTAACGCTTCCAGATTTCTGAAAACGCTGCCGCAGATTGATAATTGTGTTACGATGGCAGTTAAACTGTCTCGCAACGTCAGTGACGCTTCTTCCCGACGTAAGAAGCACAAGATCTTGAACTCTATAATCTCGAAACTGTGGCATCATGTTATCGAGTCAAATTCAATTTGAATTGTGATTTTCAATGCGTAAAGGTTCAGTAAATCGGTCAGTGACAAATAAAACATGAAAAACATATTGCTCGATGTGAACGTGAAAAAAGTTGCATAGTAGCGTTCAATCCATCTTGAGGTAAAACATCGGATAAATTGTCGGTCAATTAAGTGCAATATGTAGGCAAATGCGCCAGTACTCAAATGGAAAAGCCCAGTTATTCAGTTATTCCGAGTAATCACGAAAATATAGCAAATATAAAAGTGCACAGTTTCTTTTTTGCCTCAGTAGTAACTTGTGACTATTCACACACTTTCATGTACAGTTAGATGATTAGGCAAGCACCTGCAGCATTTTATTACTCTTATTAAACATATAGTTTACTAAACTAATGGGAAGCTGACAGAAGCAGTAGCAGTTGGCAGCAGAAATTAAATCAAACGTGAAGTTGGCAGTATAGTAACAGCAGTAGCAGTTGACAAAACTTGAAACTGGCAGTAGCAGTAACAGCAGTAGCAGTAGGAAACTCTGAAATTCTGCGAGAGTGTTTGAAACAGTCACAGACCGGTGCAGTTGAACCAGGAGGGTCCCTAGATTTTCTTGATTGGCTCTAAAATTCTCGGAAAGTCTTCAAGATTGTCAGAAACAGAGGCGGATTGGTAAAATTAACCCGGGATACTCGGTAGACCTTTAACAATTACGTTTTCCCGATTGGCACTAAAATTTCTGAAAGTCTGCGAGAGTTAGAGAAACAGTCGTAGACCGGTACTTTTGACCCAGGACGATTGTTAGACCTCAGAAATTACATTTTCCCGATTGACACAAAAATTCCTGAAAGTCTGCTAGAGATTCAGAAACAGTTGCAGACCGGTTAAATCCACCCGAAAGGGCTCAGACCTTAAAAAAGACATTTTCTCGATTGGCACCAAAATTTCTGAAAGTCTGCGTGAGTGTCAGAAACAGTCGCAGACCGGTAAAATCGACTTGGGAGGGTCCCTAGACATCAAAAATGACATTTTCCCGATTAGCACCAAAATTCCTGAAAGTCTGCAAGAGATACAGAAACAGTCGCAGACCGGTTAAATCGACCCGGAAGGGTCTCTTAACATTAAAAAAGACTTTTCCGACTGGCACCAAAATACATGAAAGTCTGCAAGAGATTCAGAAACAGTCGCAGACCGGGTAAATCGACGCGGGAGGGTCTCTTTAACATCGAAATGGCATTTTTTCCGATTATCACAAAAATTCATAAAAGTCTGCAAGAGTGTCAGAAACAGTCGCAGACCTACGCAATAGACTCGGAATGTTCTGTTGATGTTAAAACTTGTTTTATTTTCATTGAAACTTTCCAGACTTTTAAGACTTTCCTACTGCTACTGCTTGTACTGCTACTGTCAACTTCACGTTTTAGCTACTACTACTGCTGTACTGCTACTGCCAACTTCACGTTTTCTTTACTGCTATTGCTGTTACTGCAACTGCCAGCTTCACGTTTTTCCTAATGTTAGTGTTGTTACTGCTACCGCCAGCTTCACGTTTTCTTTACTGCTACTGCTGTTACTGCTACTGCCAACTTCATGATCTGCTACTGCTCACTTCCTATACATGTTTACTAAATCTGTACATTTCTGGACTACCTGTCATTAGTGGAAGATATATCGAAAGTTTCAGTATCAAGAAAAGATACGCTTGGCTTGCATATTCTGTCTCCGTTGTTTTCCTCAGAGTTGTTAGCACATATCTGTAGCATTTAGTGTATACATATAACTTTTCTTGTTCAGGCTATTTATTACAAACCACTCACTGGATATGTATGAATCTTTACGGAAAGTTTCAACGTAAATTAGAGGTGTGCATATTACAATCTGTCTGGTTTGATTATTCCTGTTGTTATACACCCTTCTGTTTTGTCACGTAATATATGATAGTACGTGTACCTTTCATACCTAAGGTTTTTCTTAGCAATCTTAAGCTGAATGAAACTAAGAACAGTTTAAAGGTAATTTGAAGATAAACTTTTTGTAAGCATGTATCTAATTCTGTTTCTTTTTTAAAACATAATTGGTCGTTGTCGGTATAGTAGCATTTTGGTGTCCTGGCAGTTTCTAAGAGCAGATTCTTGAATGGAATGAATGGAATTGTTCAAGAGGAGATGCACATAACATAAACATATTGGACTTTGTCACAGAATTATGCTACCTCAGATATTTCTACTTAGAGCTACATACATAAGAGCACTGGCCCTGGCCAGTCTTTATTAAGAAATACCTGGTGGTAGTTTTGGAACTAGGAAAAGAAGTGCATGTTTTAAGCGTATTTCGACAGTTTTTGTTTGTCAAGATGTATTTGTCTTATAAAGTATATTGTAACACTGATGTTTCAAGCCAATCTCTAAGCAACCACTGGAGTAAATTAACTGGATTTTATAAGCATCTTCAGTTTAGCGGAAGCGTGTTTAGTGTTTAACCATATGCCTCAGGTGAAGGTTCTACAAATAGTTTGGTATCTATAGCACGGCTTTCAGAGATACTGAAACAATCGTACAAAAAGGTATACAGTAGCTAACTAGTATATTATGCACATACCAAGAAATTCTGGACCAGTGTTGATGCCTTACACGATACCTTAGTCTACTTAAGGTGAACACTCAATCATGCTTGGTGAAGTCGTGAACATTTGCACAAATATTTTTGATAGAATGTCTGTCCTGCACTTTGGCTAGGTCTTTCAATTCAAGAACAACGCCATAATATGACATTCTGTTCAAAAGATTTTTTTTTTTTTGGATAAAAATCTTTCCATTCTCTTTCTTTGAAAATAATCATTATGTAGTTGCTATTTTAGGGGACAAACATCATCTCTGGTTATGCTCTTTGTTTTCAGATGTATTAATTTAAAACAATTTTTGGACACTATTAATTTTAGTTAGTTGACAACAACCCTACAGCAGGACTTGCTAAAGGTCTTGTGAAGGCATGGGAGCTGTATGAAAATAAACAGTAAGTTATTTAAATATACACCAAATGTGAAAACTGAATATTTGGTAGTATAAAAACACATGAAACAACCAAACACATTTGGAGGAGTTTGCAGAGATTCAAGAAAATAAGCAGGTTTCAAACGAAAAAAGAAAAATATTCATTTGTCAGTTTACTGTAACATCAGCTTTTGATATACAGTCTTATCTCATTTTGAATTATAACCACAGTGGAAATCTTAAAATGTGTTTCCAGATCTAAATATAATTGGAATTATCATCTCACCTCCGTTATGCTTCAAAACGTGCTCTACATACAGACTTCAGTTTATAACATGAATCAATGTTGTTTTCCTTTCTCAGGGCAGTCATCTTATACGTTGTTGCAATACCAGAACCCAACATTCCCGATCAGCGATGTGTCGAAAGAGATATCTTTAGGCTAAACAAATCAGTTAAGGTCATTCGTAGATCATTCGCACAGCTGAAGATGCAGATGACTTTTGGAAACAATAAGGAGTTAATCGTGTAAGAAATAAAAACGTGTATTTAAATCTTAAAAATGACAGACAAGCTCTTAGCAGATACGCGGTAGATGGGCTTAGATCGATCACTTAAACTTTCTAGAACATTTCCCTGATGAAAAAGCCATGGTTCTGAGTATAATATGTAAGAAAATAATGCGTCTCCTACAAAGGACGGAAGTTAAGTATTGATACTTCCCAGAAACAAAAGTTAGCTCCAATTTAGGGAAGGTAATCATATCTCAGCTTAATAATATATTATTCTAAAGATACTTGTTTACCTCCCTATATACTTAATACAAAAGTGCTTGTTTACTATTGTGTCACCCCTACTGAAAGGGTCAGCCTCCCGGGCTTATGAGACACCTCTATTAGGGTACACATTTACCCCCCGATTCCTTTTCCTATGTGCCAGGCGGACAGGCAATCGGTAACCATTCTTTAACTAGCTGGCTGCTCACCAACCGGCCGCTTCAGAACAAGCTCCTGACGGGACTCGAACCTTCGACCTCCCGCTCTGTAGGCGGACTCCTTAACCACTAGGCGGATAATACATGTAGTCGTATTGAATGGCCACTAGTTAATAGTTGTGATTTGAATCAACTCCAGGTTTTTGTTCACAGTACCTCTGATAACGGTAACCTGATGACATGCAGCAAGCACAGTTAACACAATATTTTATTTTAAAGTCCTAAAGCACCATAAGCTGCAAGAATTGAAAAAATGAGGCATTTGTGAATTTGCTCAAATTGTTCTTCAGAGACGGAGAAGAAGTTGCCGTTGTTTACTACAGGTACGGATACTCACCGGACCATTATCCAACTGCAGCTGTAAGCATAACTGACAGAATATTCGATTGTTTTAAACATTTATTTTATCATCTTGTTTCCTTAGACCAAATGACCGCTGACTTGAATACCAACCAAGCTCGAATCGGATTTAATTGTGTGTGACAATATTTTCTAACGATGTTTTCAATTCCTGACTTTACATATTTTTGCTTATGATTTTCTGAAAACTTATACAGTTTAACCACTTAAATAGAGTTCATACTTCATACTCATTTTATTCCAAAAGCCTCTAGTTTGAGCAAAGGAAAGAGAAGGCAAACTTATTATTGTTAAACTTAGACCAGTCAGTTTTCAGGAATTTAAATTGCGACTGGACATAGAAAGATCACGAGCAATCAAATGTCCGACGGTGGCCCACCAGCTGATTGGGTGCAAGAAAGTTCAGCAAGCCCTGGCAGAGCCCGGGATTCTCGAGAAGTTCTTAGTTGACCCGAATATGATAGAACAAGTACGATCTACATTTGTAGGATTGTATAAACTTGAAGGCGTAAGTTGCATTTGTATTGATCGTTTTACTGTGTGCAATACATACTTTTCATCAAAATGATAAACTGTTTATTGATATAATTTTCTTTTCACTGTTTTCTGGACAATGTTTTTTTTAACATATTGACAACGTTTTGCTACCAGAAGACTACCAGAAACTCTGACCAGGTAACGCATCGATTAAAGAATTGTTAATGAAGCGCGGAATTCAAATTTTAAAGAGACTTTGAAACTGCGACCTCTAGGTATTGAGTCTGACACTGTAGCTCTTTACCGGCACCGCAGCCATTCATCGTAAAGGCTTTTGATAACATTTTGCTTTCGACTTGTTTTCTGACATGTTAGGTATAAGGTGAAATATACAAATACCTGTTAAACGAGGAATATTAAAACTGATTAAATCGAAACAACTCTGTAACAGGAAAAGACCAGTTAATATCTGTTAAAAACTGGCATTTTTATAATCCTGATCTATGAAATTGGAATGTGTATATATAGTTTGGTGACAGAAGCAGATACAAATTTTACAGTTTTTTGTTTATTGCAGGAAAATTCGAACGAAATAATCGCACGGGCATTGACAACACCAGAAAAGTTTGTTCTCAAACCCCAAAGGGAAGGCGGTGGTACAGACTATATTCTATGATATTTTTTAATTTTTCTGACGTTTCTTTCATACTTATTGATAGTTTTGTGCAATAATTTCCGATATATTTCTTTCATACTTATTGATAGTTTTGTGCAATAATTTCCGATATATTTCTTTCATACTTATTGATAGTTTTGTGCAATAATTTCCGATATATTTCTTTCATACTTATTGATAGTTTTGTGCAATAATTTCCGATATATTTCTTTCATACTCATTGATAGTTTTGTGCAATAATTTCCGATATATTTCTTTCAATTATATGTACACAATTTTATGATAAATTTGTTTTGGTTATTCCATTCATTTCTTATTTGATAATATATATTCAACAGTTTAATATATGTGTTACAGAAACAACTGTCACAGAAACTGATGTGTGATACATATACATTGCAATTTAAATCGGTATTTGCAATTGTATGTATTTTCAAATAAAAAATACAATAAGATCTTCATAAGAATATATTATTGAAATTTTCTGCCACTAGGGAATTCGTGTTCTCAAATAGCTTTTTGCCACCCAATAAATCTGATAACAATGAATGTCCCTGTGAATGGATTTACTTTGCAACTAAAATGTATACTGGAATGTGTATTTTTCAGGTATATATCATCTTGAAAGTTCTTAAAGACATTCTTTATATTAATTTAGGGAATAACTTATTTGGAGACAACTTGAAGCTGTTCCTCGAGAAAATAAAAAAATCTCCGGAGAGATCGTCATGGATTCTGATGGACAGAATAAATCCTGTCAAGCACAGAAATCGAATGATACGGGAAGGTTTGAGCCCAGAAATAAGAACCGTTGTCAGCGAACTTGGAATTTTAGGGGCCCATCTCAGGTTTTGATTAAATTCTTCATTACATACATTCGTACATTGGTATAAACACACAAATTTCTCTCATCTACATTTTCCCAAGTTATAAAGTCCGACTGGCAGTCCGCACGATTTTCATATTGATCATTCTGACTGAACTTTTTATTATGTCGTACGGATATCTCGAGATAAAGCGTACGAATATACATAACAAAACTATAAGCAACGTTCTCAGACATTGTTTTCTTTACTTTTATTTAAGTATTATCCACCATTCGAGAATATAAAGTGTGCTATGAATGTAACCTGTAAAGATTACGTAAAAATCTATATTTATTTACTTTCAGTACTCCCGATAAGGAGATTGAAAATTTTGAATGTGGATACATGATGCGTACAAAACCAGAGAATGCTGACGAGGGCGGAATTTTCCATGGCAGCGCATGTCTAGACTCGGTATTCCTCGTGGAATCTGATTTTAAAGAGTAAATTACTTATGAAATGGACAGTGTCATTACGAGATGGACATTCTTTTTAGCTTTTCTGTATAACCGTGTTTATTTAACAATACAATGTGGCAAATGTTATTTGGGACTTTTTGAACATAGTCACAGGAGGGAACATCAAGTATATCTAGAAATTACATTTATAGTTACTCTAAAGTATTGTCTCTGTATATTTATTCAAATAACATACGCAAGTCTTGAGCCATAAAAAACTACAGTTCCATTATTTGATAAATCTTAGTAACATAATACATTGAAAAGGTACCCTGAAATTTTCAATGAAGGAACCATTGGGTTTTTAGTTTTCATTTTTGTCTTAATGTTTTCGTTTTCCTTTAAAAAATGAATTAGACATTTGATATCTGCAATGACAATGAAAAATTAATTTGTTTGGTCTTTGATAGTCGCTACAATGTGTAATTATTTGCAAACTTGCAAGCGATGAATATCATAGCAACGATTGCCGTTCAAATGCAGTTCTGTTTGTGCTGTGTTAAGGCAGTATTTTTGTCTATATCTTTTCATTATCAATATTGGACATGTTTAGCAGTTTTGGCACATGTTTTCTTTGTCACTAATATCGTGTAGACAATGATCAAACAGCGTGTAGTCTAATCAAGGTATCTACTTGTTTAGTGAACTGTCGCAAGAAATGAAAGTAGTCCATATTGAACGATGGACAATTGTCTTCTTTAAATAAAGAAAAAAATGTAAAAAAAACGCGTATCAGAAAAAAAAAAACACAGTAAAAAACAGAGTCTCCATGCATAGTTAAAAGCCAGAGGAAAAGATATTTTGAATTATAAATCAATTAAAAAAGACTTCAAAATGAAAATCCGAGGGGTTACCGCCTAGGATCAGGGAGAAAGGATGTATTATATTGTTACCATTTTTTAATCATCCACTATGTGTTTACATACGATCATATAAAGGTTAAAATAGATGAAGTTAAACAGGCACCTCAAAGTTTGAATACTGCAGTAATAATAATAAGGCAACATTTTGCCAAAAATAAAACAGATGCGTTTGCAGCGACGTCTATATTGACGCCATATCTGTATATTTTCTCTAATTAATCTCACACACGCTTGTTGGTTCTGAATCACTCATCACCTCCACACACACCCCACTTAAGAAAAGGGCAGATGATATTTAATGCACAACGGAATTTTTCCCAATTGAAAGGTTGGCGTGTAACTTTCTTAATAGACCTTTTGAAACCTCTTAAAAAGCATTCTCCTAAGTCGTCTAATTCATTCAGTAAATTACAAATCAGGCTTTATTACAGAAAGGCTGGCACCGCTGTAGGGATACTAGAAACCAAATAAAAGATTTTAAACTATTTCCATCACATAGAAAAAAGACATTTCAAGGCGTATCAGTGCCTGGATGATTCCATATTTCAGTAATGTATTCATTCCAGTTAGGTGTGCTGTCATAATATGCAGTAAGTTTCAGTTGCGAAGGTTCAAGAAGAGTCGTAATACCAAGGTAACTGGACATCTCGCTCACTCTATAAAAGACATGCTGTAACCTGAAGGGCAATCATCAATTAAGTCTTGTCGCAACTGTTTTATCAATGTTTATTTATCACCGAAATTTCAACTACAGTTATTTGCAGAAAATGATTACTAGTATTGGTTGTGCAGTTAAAACCTTTCTTTCAAATTTTATATTATCCTGTTATTTGTTATTGTATTTTTTCTTTGACACATATGCTCAGTTGCTGTTAATTGTGAAAGGATTTATGCTCAAGAACCTTTGGTAATGTCATTTTCATAGTTCTTATACTCATGACAAACATTAGAGTGTATACCTGAATGTAAAACATGTAGTAAAGAAAATTTAAAATCATATCATTTAAGTTGGCTTATTCATATAAGATAGAACAGCTGATAAATCAAGTCAATATTCATTCTGTGTTGATTTTCATTAGCTTAGTAAGTCAAACTTTCTAAAGCAGAGCAATTAAGAGAGAATAATTTAACAGATCAGTGTAATTTCACAGTTCTGACAACCTGTGATACCAGTTCACATCTCAGTTAGCACTTCGACCCTTGAGAACAATATGAGATGAAAATTAACACATTAAAAACTCATCCAGCCAAGGAATAATTCGAGCGTTGCGACTTCTGGCCATGAGAAAATCACGCGAAGCGAGGTCAAGCCATCGAGGAACGGGTGTGTGTAGTTTTGCCGTTACTTCTTTATTTGTTCAATATATTTTTTTTTCGTCGACAAATATTTTCAGTCTCTGTTAATTGTGAACGATAGTATAAAATTTGCCTATGATAATGCAATTTACAGAGGATGCAATGTATTTATTTAAATGTAAAAAGGACATTTACAGTAAAGAAAGAAGAAAATATCATAAAATTATAGTATTTTTGTTGTCTTATTACTAAAAACCTTGAGCAGCTGATGAATTTAATAAATAAATCGGCACTTTGCCCATTTGTTGAATTTATTGTTTTGAGAAACCAGTTAGCTTAGCGCATTCTTTAATTTTGTAAAGCATTTTTGTTTAACTGTTTTATTGTGAAATATCTAGAACAATATCCGCCGGTTTCTTGGATGTGGGCGTTATTACACAGTATGTTATTTGACATCATGACGTCATACATCTCCGACTTCATCAGGCAGAATTGGGAATTTAGTTGTCTTAGGATATTGCTTTTAAATTGTTTTAAAGTATTTCTCGTTTTTGATTAGGAGATTTTTCCCATAGTAGAAACTCATTTTATGTAACTTTAATCTCTTTGTTAGAGACTAAGCTTCGTCAAGCTTTAAAAGTTGGCAAATATAACCGTAATTCAAATAAGTACCATTTGTTAGTTCTATTTTTCATGTAACAAACATCGTGTCGGATAATGATTATTTATCATTGTTTTGCAATTGAAGAAAGCTATAAAGATTATATTTGAAACTCCATTTAGGTCACACCTTTTTCATTGCGGACAGGCATTTTGAAAAAAAAATGGTTTGCTAGAAACATGCGCATGATATTAATGAAGAATGCAACAGCCAAGCAAAGTAGTTTCGTGGATGAAACGATTATTCTTACATTAATGCTTGAATGCTTACGACATGTCATAATTGTTTACATATCCTTGAGAGATGTGTTCTCGATAGTTTAAGATATTATGTCATTATTTTTTTCTAAATAAATTAAAAAAAATTATCTCCTCTTTCTTGCTGATAATATATAAAACAGCATTGTTTTCCAGTAAATCTGTCGCAGGAAATGGTAAAATTTCAAATGTTTTTCTGACCTATTTTCGTTTTCAGGAAAGCCTGACAACCTTTTTTTAGAAACAGAAATTTCAGTGACAGTTGTAATAATCACATGGAGACTTGTGTTCTCTAAAGTTTAACGAATAATGCCAAACTACAACAAAGAGGAAAATCTGTAAGATATATGAATTTCTTGAATTTTTAATTCGCATTTGGTAATGAAAACCTTTGAAAAGTTGCACACCAAAAATGCAAAATATGTAAACAAAAGTCGGCCATATTTGATTATTACTGTTATGCATTTGTTTGTCACGCTTCGTAATCATATACGGTATGTGCTTTTACTGAATAACATATACAGAAATGACACTTATTATCAGCTGTAAAATTAAGAGCATATGGGAATTTCCCTCTTTTTGGGTCATTTAGATTTTTCTTTTCAAATGAGCATTGCTAATGCTTAGCTTTTCTGCACTAGTAATTTAGTGACACATTTATTTGTAGACATCGTCGTCTATAACAAGTCTCAAACCTACTTAAGCGTTTCTGCATGAAGTCATTTGAAATCTTTATAATTTGTTTAGGGGAAAAGGATCCCAGTAAGTCATAGATTCCTTAGCTGCTAGAGTTCAGTCTAAACCAATTAAGGGAATTCATCCTATCACAATTTTCTTTGAAAGTAATTACCAAGAATTGATTAGCAGTGAATTTGAGTGAAAGAAATGATTAAAGGCTTATTTCATTTTGACATCTGAATAATATTTTAAGTGCACTTTTCTACATACAATGTATAATTTGGTGTAATGTTATCCACAATATAAACAAGAAAAGAGAAATCCAGTGTTAGTATTCAACTTTCTTATACTTTTATTTTGTTAGAATTGCCAGCCTAAATGTTTTTGTCGCGGCCTTTTTTTGTGACAGCGTAATGTAACTTCAAAACTTACATTTAACGTTATGAAAGGGTGATCTGTTCTTGTATTTCATTATAGTGTTAAAATATATGAAACATTATTTGCATTTGCATTGATGAAATCAGTATTGATGCAGATGACTCAAACTTATTTCAACAAGAGTTATAGACTTGCTAGTGAAGCTGAAAAAGTGAAGGTGACCATTCTAAATATTGCAGGGTTTCTATGTACCCATACTGCAAGGAAGATTCTAAGCTTTTTAATCATTATAACTTTTTGTTCTACTAGCAAAAAAGTTTATCCTAAAATCCTAAAACAAAAGACAAAAAAGTTCTAATTGTTTGACTTTTAAGGAAACATCAAATGGGGGACGTTGTGATATGTGCTATCACTTGTTACTGTATATACTTAACTTTTTTTCCAAAGCAAAATGCACAATAAAGAAGGTACATGTAGAGTCAACCTTGATCTTTTAATTTAACATTTAATACAGTCATGTATCAAGTAAACCCTAGCCATACCAATGTCATTTCATCTTGAAATATAGATGAATTGATTGTAACATAGCTAACTGAGATAGTTATTTAACAACACAATTTTGATAATTTTTTCCACTGTCACTTAATAATTGGACTACAACATAACATATGCACAAGGACCAAATCTTTTTGCAACTGTTACCTCCTTTTCAGTACAGTAAACACTGATGCTGAACATGTCACTGAAATGATATTAGAAAGTAAATATACAAAATGTAAACTTCTTAAAATATTTCTCCCTTTCAGTTTCATTATTTTATGTCCATTTTACAAAACAAAAAAAGGGGAATTCTTAGAAACATTCATGCATGTGCACACAGCTAGAAACAGTTATACAGAGTATACAAATCATCTCTAGGGAATACAGAGTATACAAAGTATCTCTAGGGCATACAGAGTAAACAAATCCTCTTTAAGCAAAAGAGGTATACAAAGCATCTCTAGGGCATACAGAGTCTACAAAGTATCTCTAGGGCATACAGAGTAAACAAAGTATCTCTAGGGCATACAGAGTATACAAAGTATCTCTCGGGCATACAGAGTATACAAAGTATTTCTAGGGTATACAGAGTATACAAAGCATCTCTAGGGCATACAGACTGTACAAAGCATCTTTAGGGCATACAGAGTGTGCAAAGCATTTCTAGGGCATACATAGTGTACAAAGCATCTTTAGGGTATACAGAGTGTACAAAGCATCTCTAGGGTATACAAAGTGTACAAAGCATCTCTAGGGTATACAGAGTGTACAAAGCATCTCTAGGGTATACAGAGTATAGAAAGCATCTCTAGGGTATACAAAGTGTACAAAGCATCTTTAGGGTATACAGAGTGTACAAAGCATCTCTAGGGTATACAGAGTGTACAAAAGCATCTCTAGGGTATACAGAGTGTACAAAGCATCTCTAGGGTATACAGAGTATACAAAGCATCTATAGGGTATACAGAGTATACAAATCATCTGTAGGGTATACAGAGTGTACAAAGCATCTCTAGGGTATACAGAGTGTACAAAGCATCTCTAGGACATACAGAGTGTACAAAGCATCTTTAGGGTATACAGAGTGTACAAAGCATCTCTAGGGTATACAGAGTGTACAAAGCATCTCTAGGGTATACAGAGTGTACAAAGCATCGTAAGGGTATACAGAGTATACAAAGCATCTCTAGTGTATACAGAGTATACAAAGCATCTCTAGGGCATACAGAGTATACAAAGCATCTCTTGGGCATACATAGTGTACAAAGCATCTCTAGGGCATACAGAGTGTACAAAGAGTCTCTAGGGCATACAGAGTATACAAATCCTCTTTAAGTAAACAGAATAAACAAAACATTTCTAGGGCATACAGAGTATACAAAGTATCTCTAAGGGCATACAGAGTATACAAAGTATCTTTAGGGCATACAGAGTATACAAAGTATCTCTAGGGCATACAGAGTATACAAAGCATCTCTAGGGCATACAGACAGTACAAAGCATCTCTAGGGCATACAGAGTGTGAAAAGCATTTCTAGGGTATACAGGGTTCAAAGTTTTTCTAGGGCATACAGAGTGTACAAAGCATCTCTAGGGCATACAGAGTGTACAAAGTATCTCTAGGGTATACAGAGTGTACAAAGCATCTCTAGGGTATACAGAGTGTACAAAGCATCTCTAGGGTATACAGAGTGTACAAAGCATCGTAAGGGTATACAGAGTATACAAAGCATCTCTAGTTTATACAGAGTATACAAAGCATCTCTAGGGCATACAGAGTATACAAAGCATCTCTTGGGCATACATAGTGTACAAAGCATCTCTAGGGCATACAGAGTGTACAAAGAGTCTCTAGGGCATACAGAGTATACAAATTCTCTTTAAGTAAACAGAATAAACAAAACATTTCTAGGGCATACAGAGTATACAAAGTATTTCTAAGGGCATACAGAGTATACAAAGTATCTTTAGGGCATACAGAGTATACAAAGTATCTCTAGGGCATACAGAGTATACAAAGCATCTCTAGGGCATACAGACAGTACAAAGCATCTCTAGGGCATACAGAGTGTGAAAAGAATTTCTAGGGTATACAGGGTTCAAAGTTTTTCTAGGGCATACAGAGTGTACAAAGCATCTCTAGGGCATACAGAGTGTACAAAGTATCTCTAGGGCACAAAGAGTATACAAAGCATCTCTAGGGCATACAGAGTGTACAAAGCATCTCAAGGGCATACATAGTGTACAAAGTATCTCTAGGGCATACAGAGTGTACAAAGTATCTCTAGGGCATACGGAGTGTACAAAGCATCTCTAGGGCATACAGAGTGTACAAAGTATCTCTAGGGCACAAGGAGTATACAAAGCATCTCTAGGGCATACAGAGTGTACAAAGCATCTCTAGGCCATACAGAGTGTACAAAGTATCTCTGCGGCATACAGAGTGTACAAAGCATCTCTAGGGCATACAGTTTGTACATAGTACCTCTAGAGCATACAGAGTATAGAACGCATCTCTAGGGTATACAGAATAAACAAAGCATCTCTAGGGCATACAGAGTATACAAAGATTTTTTAGGGCATACAGAGTATACAAGGATGTCTTGGGCATACAGAGTGTACAAAGCATCTTTAGAGCATACAGAGTATACAAAGCATCCCTAGGGTATACATAGTGTAAAAAGCATCTTTCGGGTATACAGAGTGTACAAAGCATCTCAAGGGTATACAGAGTGTACAAAGCATCTCTAGGGTATACAGAGTGTACAAAGCATCGTTAGGGTATACAAAGTGTACAAAGCATCTCTAGGGTATACAGAGTGTACAAAGCATCTCTAGGGTATACAGAGTGTACAAAAGCATCTCTAGGGTATACAGAGTGTACAAAGCATCTCTAGGGTATACAGAGTATACAAAGCATCTATAGGGTATACAGAGTATACAAATCATCTGTAGGGTATACAGAGTGTACAAAGCATCTCTAGGGTATACAGAGTGTACAAAGCATCTCAAGGAGATACAGAGTGTACAAAGCATCTTTAGGGTATACAGAGTGTACAAAGCATCTCTAGGGTATACAGAGTGTACAAAGCATCTCTAGGGTATACAGAGTGTACAAAGCATCGTAAGGGTATACAGAGTATACAAAGCATCTCTAGTGTATACAGAGTATACAAAGCATCTCTAGGGCATACAGAGTATACAAAGCATCTCTTGGGCATACATAGTGTACAAAGCATCTCTAGGGCATACAGAGTGTACAAAGAGTCTCTAGAGCATACAGAGTATACAAATCCTCTTTAAGTAAACAGAATAAACAAAACATTTCTAGGGCATACAGAGTATACAAAGTATCTCTAAGGGCATACAGAGTATACAAAGTATCTTTAGGGCATACAGAGTATACAAAGTATCTCTAGGGCATACAGAGTATACAAAGCATCTCTAGGGCATACAGACAGTACAAAGCATCTCTAGGGCATACAGAGTGTGAAAAGCATTTCTAGGGTATACAGGGTTCAAAGTTTTTCTAGGGCATACAGAGTGTACAAAGCATCTCTAGGGCATACAGAGTGTACAAAGTATCTCTAGGGTATACAGAGTGTACAAAGCATCTCTAGGGTATACAGAGTGTACAAAGCATCTCTAGGGTATACAGAGTGTACAAAGCATCGTAAGGGTATACAGAGTATACAAAGCATCTCTAGTGTATACAGAGTATACAAAGCATCTCTAGGGCATACAGAGTATACAAAGCATCTCTTGGGCATACATAGTGTACAAAGCATCTCTAGGGCATACAGAGTGTACAAAGAGTCTCTAGGGCATACAGAGTATACAAATTCTCTTTAAGTAAACAGAATAAACAAAACATTTCTAGGGCATACAGAGTATACAAAGTATTTCTAAGGGCATACAGAGTATACAAAGTATCTTTAGGGCATACAGAGTATACAAAGTATCTCTATGGTATACAGAGTATACAAAGCATCTCTAGGGCATACAGACAGTACAAAGCATCTCTAGGGCATACAGAGTGTGAAAAGAATTTCTAGGGTATACAGGGTTCAAAGTTTTTCTAGGGCATACAGAGTGTACAAAGCATCTCTAGGGCATACAGAGTGTACAAAGTATCTCTAGGGCACAAAGAGTATACAAAGCATCTCTAGGGCATACAGAGTGTACAAAGCATCTCAAGGGCATACATAGTGTACAAAGTATCTCTAGGGCATACAGAGTGTACAAAGTATCTCTAGGGCATACGGAGTGTACAAAGCATCTCTAGGGCATACAGAGTGTACAAAGTATCTCTAGGGCACAAGGAGTATACAAAGCATCTCTAGGGCATACAGAGTGTACAAAGCATCTCTAGGCCATACAGAGTGTACAAAGTATCTCTGCGGCATACAGAGTGTACAAAGCATCTCTAGGGCATACAGTTTGTACATAGTACCTCTAGAGCATACAGAGTATAGAACGCATCTCTAGGGTATACAGAATAAACAAAGCATCTCTAGGGCATACAGAGTATACAAAGATTTTTTAGGGCATACAGAGTATACAAGGATGTCTTGGGCATACAGAGTGTACAAAGCATCTTTAGAGCATACAGAGTATACAAAGCATCCCTAGGGTATACATAGTGTAAAAAGCATCTTTCGGGTATACAGAGTGTACAAAGCATCTCAAGGGTATACAGAGTGTACAAAGCATCTCTAGGGTATACAGAGTGTACAAAGCATCGTTAGGGTATACAAAGTGTACAAAGCATCTCTAGGGTATACAGAGTGTACAAAGCATCTCTAGGGTATACAGAGTGTACAAAGCATCTCTAGTGTATACAGAGTATACAAAGCATCTCTAGGGTAAACAGAGTATACAAAGCATCTCTAGGGTGTACAGAGTGAACAAAGCATCTCTAGGGTATACAGAGTGTACAAAGCATCTCTAGAGTATACAGAGTATACAAAGCATCTCTAGGGTATACAGAGTGTACAAAGCATCTCTAGGGTATACAGAGTGTACAAAGCATCTTTAGAGCATACAGAATATACAAAGCAGCTCTAGGGAATACAGAGTGTACAAATCATCCCTAGGGTATACATAGTGTAAAAAGCATCTTCAGGGTATACAGAGTGTACAAAGCATCTCTAGGGTATAAAGAGTGTACAAAGCATCTCTAGGGTATAAAGAGTGTACAAAGCATCGTTAGGGTATACAAAGTGTACAAAGCATCTCTAGGGTATACAGAGTGTACAAAGCATCTCTAGGGTATACAGAGTGTACAAAGTATCTCTAGGGTATACAGAGTATAGAAAGCATCTCGAGGGTATACACAGTATAGAAAGCATCTCTAGGTTATACAAAGTGTACAAAGCATCTTTAGGGTATACAGAGTGTACAAAGCATCTCTAGGGTATACAGAGTGTACAAAAGCATCTCTAGGGTATACAGAGTGTACAAAGCATCTCTAGGGTATACAGAGTATACAAAGCATCTATAGGGTATACAGAGTATACAAATCATCTGTAGGGTATACAGAGTGTACAAAGCATCTCTAGGGTATACAGAGTGTACAAAGCATCTCTAGGACATACAGAGTGTACAAAGCATCTTTAGGGTATACAGAGTGTACAAAGCATCTCTAGGGTATACAGAGGGTACAAAGCATCTCTAGGGTATACAGAGTGTACAAAGCATCGTTAGGGTATACAGAGTATACAAAGCATCTCTAGTGTATACAGAGTATACAAAGCATCTCTAGGGCATACAGAGTATACAAAGCATCTCTTGGGCATACATAGTGTACAAAGCATCTCTAGGGCATACAGAGTGTACAAAGAGTCTCTAGGGCATACAGAGTATACAAATCCTCTTTAAGTAAACAGAATAAACAAAACATTTCTAGGGCATACAGAGTATACAAAGTATCTCTAAGGGCATACAGAGTATACAAAGTATCTTTAGGGCATACAGAGTATACAAAGTATCTCTAGGGCATACAGAGTATACAAAGCATCTCTAGGGCATACAGACTGTACAAAGCATCTCTAGGGCATACAGAGTGTGAAAAGCATTTCTAGGGTATACAGGGTTCAAAGTTTTTCTAGGGCATACAGAGTGTACAAAGCATCTCTAGGGCATACATAGTGTACAAAGTATCTCTAGGGCATACAGAGTGTACAAAGTATCTCTAGGGCATACGGAGTGTACAAAGCATCTCTAGGGCATACAGAGTGTACAAAGTATCTCTAGGGCACAAAGAGTATACAAAGCATCTCTAGGGCATACAGAGTGTACAAAGCATCTCTAGGCCATACAGAGTGTACAAAGTATCTCTAGGGCATACAGAGTGTACAAAGCATCTCTAGGGCATACAGTTTGTACATAGTACCTCTAGAGCATATAGAGTATAGAAAGCATCTCTAGGGCATACAGAGTATACAAAGATTTTTTAGGGCATACAGAGTATACAAGGATGTCTTAGGCATACAGAGTGTACAAAGCATCTTTAGAGCATACAGAGTATACAAAGCATCCCTAGGGTATACATAGTGTAAAAAGCATCTTTAGGGTATACAGAGTGTACAAAGCATCTCAAGGGTATACAGAGTGTACAAAGCATCTCTAGGGTATACAGAGTGTACAAAGCATCTCTAGGGTATACAGAGTGTACAAAGCATCTCTAGGGTATACAGAGTGTACAAAGCATCTTTAGAACATACAGAGTATACAAAGCAGCTCTAGGGAATACAGAGTGTACAAATCATCTATATGGTATACAAAGTGTATAAAGCATCTCTAGGGTATACAGAGTGTACAAAAGCATCTCTAGGGTATACAGAGTGTACAAAGCATCTCTAGGGTGTATAAAATATACAAAGCACTTTAAGGCATACAGAGTATACAAAACATCTCTTGGGCATACAGAGTGTACAAAGCATCTTTAGAGTATACATAGTATACAAAGCATCTCTAGGGTATACAGAGTGTACAAAGTATCTCTAGGGTATACAGAGTGTACAAAGCATCTCTAGGGCATACAGAGTGTACAAAGCATCTCTAGGGTATACAGAATGTACAAAGCATCTCTAGGGTATACAGAGTGTACAAAGCATCTCTAGGGTAAACAGAGTATAGAAAGCATCTCTAGGGTATACAAAGTGTACAAAGCATCTTTAGGGTATACAGAGTGTACAAAGCATCTCTAGGGTATACAGAGTGTACAAAAGCATCTCTAGTGTATACAGAGTGTACATAGCATCTCTAGGGTATACAGAGTATACAAAGCATCTATAGGGTATACAGAGTATACAAATCATCTGTAGGGTATACAGAGTGTACAAAGCATCTCTAGGGTATACAGAGTGTACAAAGGATCTCTAGGACATACAGAGTGTACAAAGCATCATTAGGGTATACAGAGTGTACAAAGCATCTCTAGGGTATACAGAGTGTACAAAGCATCTCTAGGGTATACAGAGTGTACAAAGTATCTCTAGGGTATACAGAGTGTACAAAGCATCTCTAGGGTATACAGAGTATAGAAAGCATCTCTAGGGTATAGAGAGTATAGAAAGCATCTCTAGGGTATACAAAGTGTACAAAGCATCTTTAGGGTATACAGAGTGTACAAAGCATCTCTAGGGTATACGGAGTGTACAAAAGCATCTCTAGGGTATACAGAGTGTACAAAGCATCTCTAGGGTATACAGAGTATACAAAGCATCTATAGGGTATACAGAGTATACAAATCATCTGTAGGGTATACAGAGTGTACAAAGCATCTCTAGGGTATACAGAGTGTACAAAGCATCTCTAGGACATACAGAGTGTACAAAGCATCTTTAGGGTATACAGAGTGTACAAAGCATCTCTAGGGTATACAGAGTGTACAAAGCATCTCTAGGGTATACAGAGTGTACAAAGCATCGTTAGGGTATACAGAGTATACAAAGCATCTCTAGTGTATACAGAGTATACAAAGCATCTCTAGGGCATACAGAGTATACAAAGCATCTCTTGGGCATACATAGTGTACAAAGCATCTCTAGGGCATACAGAGTGTACAAAGAGTCTCTAGGGCATACAGAGTATACAAATCCTCTTTAAGTAAACAGAATAAACAAAACATTTCTAGGGCATACAGAGTATACAAAGTATCTCTAAGGGCATACAGAGTATACAAAGTATCTTTAGGGCATACAGAGTATAGAAAGTATCTCTAGGGCATACAGAGTATACAAAGCATCTCTAGGGCATACAGACTGTACAAAGCATCTCTAGGGCATACAGAGTGTGAAAAGCATTTCTAAGGTATACAGGGTTCAAAGTTTTTCTAGGGCATACAGAGTGTACAAAGCATGTCTAGGGCATACATAGTGTACAAAGTATCTCTAGGGCATACAGAGTGTACAAAGTATCTTTAGGGCATACGGAGTGTACAAAGCATCTCTAGGGCATACAGAGTGTACAAAGTATCTCAAGGGCACAAAGAGTATACAAAGCATCTCTAGGGCATACAGAGTGTACAAAGCATCTCTAGGCCATACAGAGTGTACAAAGTATCTCTAGGGCATACAGAGTGTACAAAGCATCTCTAGGGCATACAGTTTGTACATAGTACCTCTAGAGCATACAGAGTATAGAAAGCATCTCTAGGGTATACAGAATAAACAAAGCATCTCTAGGGCATACAGAGTATACAAAGATTTTTTAGGGCATACAGAGTATACAAGGATGTCTTGGGCATACAGAGTGTACAAAGCATCTTTAGAGCATACAGAGTATACAAAGCATCCCTAGGGTATACATAGTGTAAAAAGCATCTTTAGGGTATACAGAGTGTACAAAGCATCTCAAGGGTATACAGAGTGTACAAAGCATCTCTAGGGTATACAGAGTGTACAAAGCATCGTTAGGGTATACAAAGTGTACAAAGCATCTCTAGGGTATACAGAGTGTACAAAGCATCTCTAGGGTATACAGAGTGTACAAAGCATCTCTAGGGTATACAGAGTATACAAAGCATCTCTAGGGTAAACAGAGTATACAAAGCATCTCTAGGGTGTACAGAGTGAACAAAGCATCTCTAGGGTATACAGACTGTACAAAGCATCTCTAGGGTATACAGAGTATACAAAGCATCTCTAGGGTATACAGAGTGTACAAAGCATCTCTAGGGTATACAGAGTGTACAAAGCATCTTTAGAGCATACAGAATATACAAAGCAGCTCTAGGGAATACAGAGTGTACAAATCATCCCTAGGGTATACATAGTGTAAAAAGCATCTTCAGGGTATACAGAGTGTACAAAGCATCTCTAGGGTATAAAGAGTGTACAAACCATCTCTAGGGTATAAAGAGTGTACAAAGCATCGTTAGGGTATACAAAGTGTACAAAGCATCTCTAGGGTATACAGAGTGTACAAAGCATCTCTAGGGTATACAGAGTGTACAAAGCATCTCTAGGGTATACAGAGTGTACAAAGTATCTCTAGGGTATACAGAGTATAGAAAGCATCTCTAGGATATACACAGTATACAAAGCATCTCTAGGGTATACAGAGTGTACAAAGCATCTCTAGGGTATACAGAGTGTACAAAGCATCTTTAGAACATACAGAGTATACAAAGCAGCTCTAGGGAATACAGAGTGTACAAATCATCTATATGGTATACAAAGTGTATAAAGCATCTCTAGGGTATACAGAGTGTACAAAAGCATCTCTAGGGTATACAGAGTGTACAAAGCATCTCTAGGGTGTACAAAATATACAAAGCACTTTAAGGCATACAGAGTATACAAAACATCTCTTGGGCATACAGAGTGTACAAAGCATCTTTAGAGTATACATAGTATACAAAGCATCTCTAGGGTATACAGAGTGTACAAAGTATCTCTAGGGTATACAGAGTGTACAAAGCATCTCTAGGGCATACAGAGTGTACAAAGCATCTCTAGGGTATACAGAATGTACAAAGCATCTCTAGGGTTTACAGAGTGTACAAAGCATCTCTAGGGTATACAGAGTGTACTGAGAATCTCTAGGGTATACAGAGCGTACAAAGCATCTCCAGGGTATAAAGAGTATACAATGCATCTCTAGGGTATACAGAATGTACAAAGTATCTCTAGGGCATTCAGAGTGTGCAAAGCATTTTTAGGGCATACAGTGTTCAAAGCATCTCTAGGGTATACGGATTGTACAAAGCGTCTCTAGGCCATACAGTACAAAGCATCTCTGGGGCATACAGAGTGTACAAAGTGCCACTAGGGCATACAGAGTATACAAAGAATCTCTAGGGTATACTGTACAAACCGTCTCTATGGCATGTAGGGTATACAAAGCATCTCTAGGGCATACTGTACAAAGCATCTCTAGGGCATACAGAGTGTACAGTGCATCTCTAGTGCATACTTTACAAAGCATCTCTAGGGCATACAGAGTCTACAAAGCATCTCTAGAGCATACAGTATGTACAAAGCATCTATGCGTCATACTGTATAAAGCATCTCAGGGGCATACTGTATAAAGCATCTCAGGGGCATTCTCTACAAAGCGTCTTTAGGGCATATAAATTGTTCAAACTATCCTTAGTATACTTCATTTCTACCTTTTCGAGAATTACTTTTTTTCTAATTTAAATGGCCTGGTATAAGGAAATTATGATGATATGAGATAAGACACTCGTTATAAACGTACATAACAGGATGTTATGAGATAAGACACTCGTTATAAACGTACATAACAGGATGTTATGAGATAAGACACTCGTTATAAACGTACATAACAGGATGTTAAATATATTCAAACTTGACGCCAAGCCTGTAATCATGAAGGCTAGAACTGTGCCATTTTCGCCAGGAACATCAAAGTATTATAGTTACGTGAATACTAGTAGCTTAGCTACGGCCATCATTTCGGTTGTAAAAAAAACGGCATTGTACTCATAATCGCCAACTTTAAGTTTACCGCCAAACAATCTCTGAATTTACTGGAGTACCCGCTTAAAGGATCGAAGAGATTATTGCAAATTAGTCAAAAGCTAACAAAAAATGGGCAAACTGACCTGCGCCAGGCTTACTAGTATCTTCTGCTTGAATGCGACGAAGCAACCAAAGAGATGTTGTTAATATAGATGCATGTAGTACTGTACAAGTTGAACCTTGTGACGGTGTTGCTATTTATTGTATTATGCTTGGCATGTGTGTCTTGGGAAGAATAGACGATTATTATTTGCGAAACTTAGAAAACGTGCTGTCTGGACTTTGATTTTGGAGTGAAAGCTAACAAAAGCAAATGCGAAGTCTTAAAAGAAAGGATTACTTACTGTGGTCATTAGAAAGAAAGACATAGTCCTTGGAAATTTCAATATTGAATACAAAAGTACAAAACGACAAACGACTATCGACAGCTAATCAGTGCTACCTGTCCGATCAAATCGATGTCAAAATTATAACGAGGACGACATTAGAAAGTTTTTATGGGTTTCAAATAGACCTCGCTTACAGAATGAGAAAATTAAACATCTCGCTCATCAACCGCATGTTCACTCTATTTTAAATAAACTTGTTTTATTCTCTGATACAGTTTTAAAGAATTCTTAAAATGAATATGCATTATTTAGCGCTTCTTTAAATATCAAACTGTCTTTTGTCTTTACCACGTGTGTTACCACGCACAAGCGAAGTCTGAATAAAACGGGCGTGTACATGAAGGTACATGCCCGCGGTGCACCACTTTTCCAGGGGTATCGCTTTTCCCGTGCATCTCGAGCCATGTACAGGTAAACAATCAAAATCTGCTGGACAGGTCGGCTTTGCCATATGAATAAACTACATGTATGAGAAAAATCAGTTATCTTGAGGTTATCATGAAAAAGATATTTAAGAATTAAAAATTGATCCCTATCAAATTTTGAGTAGTATATTAAGTAGCGTATAGATTAGGTGCGAAAGAACGTAAGTAGCGCATATGTACAGATGGCAAACTGATAGGTAGCCAATTTCTTGTATCCAATCAATACAAACACAAGCACTAAATTGTACTACACTTGATCTTCAGGTCATTATCAAATAAGTTACTTAAAAGGAAACCCGAAAAAAAAACAGAAATATTAGCCGATTTTAACTGAGTACTAATTTCGTTATATGTAGGTTGGAGAGATGTAAATGGTTCTCCCACAGACCGCAATGTTAAATCAATGACAACCCACAGGCCTGAAGACATAGATGGTACCAGTTGATTTTGTAATAACTTACATGTACTTAAAGCTTCCTGCTTCTTCTATTCCGATTAAAAAAAACAACAACAAGTCATTTATCTTCTAAGACAGTAATCTCCCCTTAAAGAGGTGCACTGTGAAAATTGCACAATTGTGACTCATGAAATTTGCCCCATTCCCTTTCAAAAGGTACATAATAATAAAAAATGAACCAAAGTGTTGTGAAAATACCACAAATGCAAGAAAACATATATTTGATACTCAAACAGTCCAACAAAAACCACAAAACAGAAAAATATTGGATTATTTATTGTCAGCAATTATCTGACTAGCCCGCGGAAACACTTCCTGTTTTGATTTACAACTATCTGACCTATATAGCACCACACAACAGACTCTTCCCTGAATGGAGGGGAGATTACTGCGTAGGGAAAGGTTCAATTTACTTATTAAGGTACCGAATGTTAAAAAAATGTTGAGAATCATCAAACATGGTATTTTCAAGTTTATACCGGTGAAACATTTCATACCTTTTTCAGGTTAATACCTTAGTTAAATTTCAATAATTTTTATTCAGTGAAACGACATAAAGATAAAAGAAATTAATCGTCAATAAAAACTTGTCCACAACTTTTGCTATTAATTTGACAATATCAAATAATAACAAGGTTAGCCATGTAAAGAAGTGAGTCACCAGTCCGTTTAGAACTTAATTTGGGGGAAGCAGACATTTGGAAATCTGAATTCGTTCTTTAATTTTTCCGACATCTCATGCAAAAACTCTAGATAGACTAAAAGTAACCATACAATGGATGATGGAAACAAGTCACAAAAGCAGAAAAGCTACATTTTTTCTCTAGTTTCAAAATTGTTCTCACTAGCAATGTTCTTTTCAGGTATATCTGAAAGCAACTGATGATTACAAAATCAGTTATAACACTAAACTATAATTATGATGAAATTTGAAAACATTATAAACAAGTGCACCAAGTGCACCGAGGCAAAGTCTTTAATAGGCGGTAAGTACTGACGGAACTGAATGTTTTATCTTTAAAGATAACAGCTAATTTCTGCACTGGGAAATAAGTAAACTATACAGGACAAATAATAAATGCTACTATGCCACTAAAATGGCTTTGCATGAAACATGTAAAGCACAGTGTTCGACAATAAATAACTAACCACTATTCAAAATGAAACAGTGTGATCGAAAAAGCTTTTGAGCGCACAAGAGGATATATTATTATGGAATCCTTATTCAAACCTTACCTGTACACCGTGCTGAATTTGTAGGTTATTTTCTGAAAAAAGAAAACATTATGTCTTGAACTAAGCAAATATTACTATAATTACCATAGTGACTTTTGGTTACGTTGTAATTCCATTCTTTATACAAACGTATTATTTTATAGACTTCTAAGGGTTTCATAGTTGAACGAAAAGCAGTCCACTTCGACAGGGAAGACGAAAATCAAACTTCAGCCTAACCATTGCCTCTACTTAATATGTGAAGAGAGTTTGCAAATGAAAGAACAAAATATAAACTAATTTTTAAGTGTTTTCCCGTTTGATGAATTTAAAACATTTTGAAGTAAGAAATATCTAATCAAAACAGTATAAAAACAATAGATGAGAGAAAATATTTATGAAAAGTGAATACATGTTCTTATGCTCATTTTCGGGTCAGTAATATGATAGGGGAAGTAACTCTTCGTGAATTAGGAACGGAAATATGTGCGTTGTGTGAACAGATTTTATACCTATTTGAAGGTTACTTCCCTTTCAGTAAAACGAAGGGAAGATTTCTGCGAGGAGATTGAGACTGTATTGTTGGTCTAAACGTTGCGTACTTAGGGAGAATACATTTGGGACCCGTCCATATTTTGGCCCATATCATCATTTAAACGCTTCGGACTTTTCCGCAGATTTCATAGGAAAATTCTATCGAAATGTCCTCGAGGCCGTGGGGGTCCGAAATAATAAAAATAATAATGGGGAAAATAAGAATAAATATAATAATGATGATCATCATCATCACCATCATAACAATTAAAAATCTGGTTTGGCATACAGAACTTTTAACGTGGACATGAAATGAGGCTCCCCCTTTCACCGTCTGAAGTGATATACTGACTAAGAACAATTTTTCAAACAACGCAATTCGTATGTTCATCGATATAGCAGTAATGGTTTAACGAAATTAGTACTCAGTTATGTGCTTTAAGGTTTTTGTTATTGAATGCTACGGCCATTTTATCATGTTTAAAATATATACAACAAATCTTTCAAATTCAGAAGCCATTGTTGTGTTTTCAGATGGCTAATTTTGTATCAGTGGAAGAGTACTATGGATCGCCTTTGACGCCAGAAAATCTCGAAGAAATGATCTCGCGTGTCGTTGGATGGGCTTTACTGAACGGTATAAGTATAGATGATATTTAAACCAGTTCTTACCAAATAAGAATTCATTAATCTTAATCTAAGGGATGAAAATCTTGTCAAAAGTCAGTTTGTAAGTGATGACACCTTAATATTTGTTACATTATATCACTAAACAGCTCTAGCGGGAATCTTGCTCTTAGCGGTTAGGTATTCCTTTAAAAGTTCCAGGAAAGCAGGGTTTTGTTCGTGCATTATCCCTTGAAATTTCAACTTGTATACGATAGCCATTTTGCAAAAAAAACGGCAGAAATCTTCTACATTAAACCAGTAACTAAAACTAAAAGGCGAAACCCCAATTATTTTTATGAAATGTAAGAAGGCACGATGAAACTGTTTGTTTCACTAAAATAGCTCTTTAATTTTTGTTCTGTATCAAACAGGCGTTCAGAGAACTTTATACACACAGTGTTTCCAGAAAAAGTACAACCCAAGCCCTTTACAGTGTTTCCAAGTCCTTTACCGGACGAAGTATTTCAGAAAGCGAAATCATTGCGACAAAATTTCCAAACGCTCATTTATAAAGCAGCCAACGACCACGACTTCATGAAGTCCTGTTTTGAGGGGTACGTCAATTAGTTGGAGCAACAGCTACTAGAGAATTTTAATCATTTGTCATGTTTGTGCAGCCGCGTGCTCACTCAATCGCTCAGTCACTCACACACGTAATCGATATTAACAAATTGATTTAATATTTCAGTCGTTCATTTTATTTTCTATTTTTTTTATTAATTAAATCATTCATTTTAAAACACTGGTATGTTTGAAATTTGTCCCCGAATTAGTTAATCATTTCATTAAGAGGCGTTAACATTCGTAAGAGATTCAAAGATATAACAGCCTCTTACCGCATTAAATCCGCTGTAAGATTTATCAACCATGATTTGTTTGTTCAAATAAAAGTACTTATAAATGTAAATAAATTCTGACACAGAAAAAATTCTTATAAGCTTCAAATGTTATTAAGAATGTATTACAGACGCTATCGACACGTTTTTGCATAGAAACAGATTGCTTTTTTAAACTAGTGGGTGTAGATAATTCGTCAAAAACCTATGGGCCCTCATTTCAGAAAAGAAGGGCCGGCACAAGTAAGTGTTATGTTAGCAGAAGGCCAAATTCACTTTTCAAATGTTTTGTCACTGACCGTTCCAAGGCGGTAACCCCGCTGATTCTATTTTTTATTAATTGTTTGTGGTGTCTTTTTTAATTGATCAATATTGTATGTTCTCTTTCCCTTTCTAATTTTTTACTGCGTAGGGAGGCTGTGTTTTCTGACTGTGGTTTCTAATGATATGCGTTTTCCACCTTTTATTTTATTTTTTCACACAAGAAAAGAGTTGTGTTGTCTTCAATGTTTCAAATAGTTCGGTTTTTCTATTAACACAGGCCAAAAGGATTTCATTTATTTTTGCTTAAGCTGCTCCAGTTTCTTCTCCCGATCATGCATGTATACAGACTTCAATTCTTTTATTAAATACAGTCGAATAAACAATCTTATAATCATGTTATAAAAACAATTCAGAACATTTCACTTCTTCTGACGCGGAATGATTTCATGATGGAGAATGAACCAGACGGAAGTGGTAAACAGAACTGCAAACAGGTGGAAATCAACACTATTGCGTCAGGCTGTGGAACAATGACAAAGGTTCATAGGTGGTGAACTTACAATGTAATTCAAATCAAAATTTGATATAAATTATGAGCCGTAAGCTGTAAGGAGTAAGCTGTAAGCTACACATCTGCGTCAGTCTCATACACTATTGATCACCGGATAGCTACAGTGTAAATTGCTCACACATTTCGTGGCGTTATGTTCAACAGTCCTGATATACGTGTTTTACACTTTTTTTTGTAAATCAAAATTCAATCGTTCAATGAGACGAGGGGTGATAATTATATCTAAAGGATCAAGTTATCTTCATTTCTTTCGATACCAAGAAATACATGGGTTATTTTTAATCGCCACTTTTATTTTCGTGTTTTCGATCTTAAATTTGTAGTTTTTGTTTAAATGACTTTAAAAAGAGTAAAACTGAAACTAAAGAGATATAACCTAAATTTTAGAGTATCCCATTTCCTTTAAAAGCATGTTAATGTGAATGGCATTGAATGAATAATTATTCAAAGTCATGGAGTCAGCCAAAAACATATGACAGGTACATAAGATCAACTTACACGCCTGGTAAACAACAGAGCTACCTCTTTCGGAGGTATACGGTAAATCGCTCTATCGCTACTTCCGAGATAGTGCGTGTCGCTAAATGTGAGTGTCAACAAAGGTAAAATATTTTCATATTTTATATTTTTTGTAAATTCAGAATCGAATATCGGAAATCGAAGAATGCTATACCATGTAGATTTGATTGAAGTTTCCAGGGAACGTAAAGTTGGTGAATTTATCTTTCAAATGTAGTTGTGGCGGTGTTTCCCAGTTAACGAATTTAACGTTGAAATGGGCCGTTTCGTCATGAAAGTAGTGTTTTTGCCTCGTATTTTCATTTAAACAGCAATTAAGATTAAACAGAAATACCTTTCAAGTAGATGTTAGGTCTAGAATGCAAATGAAATCTAAATCACAACCAAACCTTAGTTATTAAAGGAAATATATGATTTTTTTGAGAACCCTCATTAATATAAGTTATATGTCTTTTTAGAGCATTGTTTCTGTACCATTTTGGGTGGATAGCCATTTACTCTAAATCAACAGTTTCTAAGTGCCTAAAAGAAAACAAAATGACCATATATGTTCTTCTTTATTTATTTTACAGCAAATGAACAAATTAAAATAGATATGCAGTAAATCGTCGATTAAATGTATATAAGTAATACAGTACTATATTACTTTAAGTCGATCGGATAGTTATTTCCCCACCCACCCTCATCGAAAGTTGCAACATATTTCTTGCAATAGATATATTGTGAAATATACAGAAGGTTCGTACACGCAAATTGCATATAAGATTCACACCATATGAAGTTAACCTAGATGTAAAGCTTACATCATCATCATCACCATCGTTCTCGTCATCATCATGATCATTATCACGGCTCTAAAACAAGGACAAAGTTTTACGCATTTTATTAAGTCAGTACCAAACTTTGCCGATAAGAAACATATTATATAAAGGTGATGTTTGTTTCAGCTATTAAATATGATAATAAATAGTTGATATCTAACAGGCTGAAAGGTAGGAAACAGTGTTTTTCAAAGACTGTCCCAAAGTAAAAAATAAAAATTCGAAATATTGGGTGTTGTTATCTCATAACATATTAATGATAACCTGATGACTAAGAACCGTCACTCTTTATTCAGCATGTTTCAAAACTCTTACGAGGTTGTTATGGATAAACATGCATGTTAGGCTTTGAGGAAAACACATATATTGCTGGTTCTTTCAGATGGTCAGTTGGTAACTATTGGACATCGGATTCATGTATTATCCGAAAGACAACTAGCAGCAAAAGCAAAACAATAGTAGAATAAACAAGACAAGAGGTTGCCGTTGTCTACTATAGATACGGATACTCACCGGATCATTATCAGACTGCGGCTGTAAGCATTACAAAACACTACTGTAGTACTCGTTTGTTTTAAAAAAAATATCATACGACTTTGTCATGTTTTTTCTAGACCTGCCTAAATGAGACTTAACTGCTTTCTTGAATACTGACCTAAACTTACACCGGATTTGATCGTGTAAGTGAATTGTTTTTACAATATTTGTAATGATCTCAGGCTGAAAACTCATACAGTCTAACATATTTCATACATAATTCTCATTTTATTCAAAAGTTTTGTTCAGGTTCATCTAGAGCTTGGCAAAATTTAAGAAAGAATGTGTTATTACTGATAAACTTAGAACAGTCAGTTTTCAGGAATTTAAATTGCGACTGGATATGGAAAAATCACAAGCAACCAAATGCCTGACTGTGGCCCACCAGCTGATTGGATGTAAAAAAGTTCAGCAAGCCCTCGCGTAGCCCGGAATTCTCGAGAAGTACTTATTAGACCATAATGTAATTCAGCAAATACGGTCTACATTTGTTGGACTGTATAAACTTGATAGTTTAAGCTGCATTTGTGTTGATATTTTATTGTGTACAACGATTTCTTTTACCTCAAAATGATAAACTGTTTATTCATAAGCAATTTTATCTTCTTTTTACTGTCTTCTGGACAGTATCAATTTTAATACATGGCAACTGTTTTGCTACTTTATATGGCAGCCACGTTTTGCTACAGTTTATACACCATTCCTGATCGATGTTGACAAATTAAAAGGAAAAGATTGTGTTCGTATAGTTTGATGACGGACACAGTTTTTTTCCTTTATTTGCAGGAAAATTCAAGTGAAATAATTGCCAATTAAGGCACTGACAACACCAGAAAAGTTTGTTCTCAAACCCCAAAGGGAGGGCGGAGGTACAGACTATATTTATACTATATGTCATCGTTTCATGTTCCGACTCTTCTTTCTTACTCAGTGATAGTTTTAACAATAATTTCAGATATACATTTTTTTCAAGTATTATATGAGATGTCTTTTAAATGTCACTTCATTCATTTCTTATATGATATAAATACAACAGTTAAATATATTATGTGATAGTAACAATTGTCACAGATGTGTAATCCAGATACATCACAATTTATATCGATGTTTGCAAAATCTTTGTAATTTCAAATAAAAAATTACAATAAGATCTGCATTAGAATATGTTTTGTAGACTACTCAAAAGAAGTTAGGGACAACTTTTATTTTTCTGTATAAAAGGACGCAGTAAACAAACAAAAGTTTCTCTACAAAAAATCATCATCTGCAGAGAAACAAAAAAGAGTTCGGCGAAATTCATTGCAGTACCGTGGATTAACGTCATTAATGTCAAGGATGCCAAAAATAAAGTTCAGCAAAACGTGTATGACCACTCGAGCTGCCACACGGGCCACACTTGGATCGAGGTCTCACGGAATTGACCTAATATCTCAGGACATCCTATGGAATTGTTTCCCACTCCTGAGTCAACAAAACGACGGCCTACTCCTGAGTGTATCAAACGACTGAATTTTACGAGATTCTATGGAGGGGTGATTTGCCCTGACACGTCTTTCCAGAATAACCAAAAGGTGTTAAATTGCCGCAGAATATGGGATTTATGCTGGCCAGTCCTATCGTATTACATTGTTCTTTCAAAGGAAATCAGGGCAATATTAACACGATAAAGTATTGTATTATCGACCTGTAAGCCTGTAACAAGGGAGGATATGAAGTGTCAGGCTCTCATCCCTTTACCACGTTGCACTGCGGAAACAACCAATAATATAAGATCAGTCATGTGGTGATAAGAGAACCAGTCCACACATCACACTACCACTACCAAACTGATTTCGCTCACAAACGTTAACATCACCGTTCGCACAGGCGCCTGTATACAAGAATGCAGCCATCATTTTGCTACAAAGAGAACCTCGACTTGTTAGTGAACAACACAGAAGACCACTGATTACACGTTAATTGACGATGATGACATACCCATGCGTCCCTTGCTGTCCTATGGCGAACTGATGTTCCATTTGCGTAGTCGGTTTTTGATTATCTGATCACTAACGTCGGACCTGTAGATGACCTCTAGTAATATTGAAGGCGACAGTTCTTTGTCAGATTGCACATGAAACAAAATATTTGGGCGTCATGACCTCGGTCTGTCCTGTACCGTTCCTTTTTTCTCTGACGTAATTGTCAAATTTCTAATGAACTGACATTAAGTCTGTTTGCCGTTTGACGAAGAGAAATTCCTTCACTGGGCCACACTATCGCTAGAGCCCTTTCTTCCAAGAAGAGACGTGCTGGCATGTTCAAGGCAATTTTGTTTAACCGGGTTGCAGTTGTACAGGAAAACTGCATGCAAATTTGTGACGATGAGATACACAAAAATCATGCTTGACAGGCATTATCGTTAGCCCATGCTTACTGTGAAGACATGGAAGAAATCAACCGTAAATAATAAAATTTCACTTAAAATCTCAGTGCACCTTTCATCACACATTGGCAGACATGTTAACAAATCATCTGAATAACAAGTTCTCTGTAATTTGTAAAGTGACCTCAAATACAAGTATTATTAAGTTCTAATCTTCCTATATTGTTCTGAGTAGAGTATTATAAAGACTTCCCTATTACAGAAAATTACGCAAGTATCATTACCATGTTCGAGAATTTTTGATCCTATTAAGTATAACTGGAGTTGACATACTAATCATGAACAAAGATCACTAATCAATTTACTCAAATGTATTCGTGTTTTCAAGTAGTTTTAATCCCTTCGAGTAAATTTGATTACGGGAAAAACATTTTATGAATGTCCCTGTCAAAAGATTGATTTTGCAGCTATACTGGGTTGTATATTTTTTGGTAAATATCTCTTAGAAGTAACCCAAAAAGTCTGGTCACTCCTAATTTATTTGATCTCAGAAGAATCACTGTGTTCTCAGCATGTATTTGTACTTTTATGCATCTTTCATTTTCTGAACACTAACATAACTATATACTTCGGACATTCTATATTTTTACCTAGGGAATAACCTATTTGGAGACAGCTTGAAGGTGCACCTTGAGAAAATTAAAAACTCTCCGGAGAGATCTTCATGGATTCTAATGGACAGAATAAAAGCTGTCACTCATAGAAATCGACTGATACGGGAGGGGTCAAGTCCAGAAATCCAAACCGTGGTCATCGAACTCGGAATTTTAGGGGTCCGTCTCAGGTTTTTTTTGCAAACATACATTTGTATAAACATACATTTTTGCTCTCTTCCACATTTTTGTAAGGTATAGGGCCCGAATGGCTGTACGCACGACTTTTATTCTATTCATTCTGTTTTAGGATTAGACTGAGTATCATGTCGTACAGATATCTCGATACTACTCGTATGAATATGCATAACATAATTGAAATATTGTTCTCATATAGATTTTTTTCTACACGCTTAAAAGTACCATTAAAAAGTAAAGGTGATATCTGCCATTAGAGAACAGAATGTGCGCTATGATGTACATTGTAAATAAAATAAACATTGGTTCACTTTCAGTACTCCCGGTAAAGAGCTTGAAAATTTTGAATGTGGATACATGATGCGTACAAAACCAGAGAATGCTGACGAGGGCCGAATTTTCCATGGCAACGCCTGTGTAGACTCGGTATTTCTTGTGCACTTTAAATTTAATGAGTAAATTACTTAACAGGAATTGTGTCATTGCAAGATGGACGGTCATGTCAACTCTTCTGTATACCCGTGTTTATGTAACAGTACATAATTGTGTTATTGAAGACTGTTTCAAACTGAAATTTTCAAGGAAATGACCATTGAGTTTTAAGGGCTTTTAGGAACAGCCAACATCCTACGGTTTTTCTTTTAGATTGGAATGAAGTTTTTTATTACATCGGTTCCCATGCAAGTGTTCTGCATTTATTCCCATTTTTCTTTAAGGAGTGGGTTGGTAGAAGAACCAGAATCGACAGCGTATGTCAATATATTCAAGTAATTCCTTCAAATTTAGTATTATGTCACTGTAAGAGGTCAGTTGTAATTGTGAATGTACAAAAAGGGACCCAAGACTTAGGTTATTTATCAAATCGAATGGTAAAATGTTCACTCTTAAAATGCATGCTGTTATCGCAAGGGCATCAAAGATTGCAAGCCTGTTCAATTTTTAATGTTGCTTCTACACTATGTATACATTCTGAATTTCTGCTGAGTTATTCATGTGTCCATTTGAATAATCAAAGTCCCTGAAGTTTACCTGTTATTTTAAATTTTACAGGTAGCTAATGGTTCCATCTTTTAATCCTTAAAATACTCTCTTGTCTTTACTGGATAGTTTCCTTGTACTTTAAGGCGCAAACATGATCATTTTACATGTCATTGTCCGTCCCTTTCTCCTACTATACATTCTACCGATTTTATATATTCACTTCATATTTCATTATAACTTTTTCCAAATAAGTAATACCATTTCACCGGTACGATAGGTCCGTTTTGCGGACTTTCGGCCATTATTTATGCTTTTCAGTCGGATTATAATGTGAACGTGGGATCAAGACCTGTTTCTATGGTTTATTCAAATCTCTAACAACTGTTTGTCATCAGATTATATCATCTGTCTCATTGAAAATAATATATGAGGGAGCAAATTAGAGTGATAGAAAAAACAACAAAAAAAGCATTTTGATCTTGCAAGAAAAAAGTATAGTCGATTATACCTACATATGTGCGTTAGTATTTCGAAGACCAAAAGCACCAAACAAATCGAGTGTCCGTTTATTCATTTATATTTTCTTCAAACTTCGTCTAGGATGATATTTTAGGTTTACTGCATCAATGTACTAGCATCCAGTCTAAATAGTTTTATTTATGGTTATTTCTGACTTTATTTGTACATTTATCTGTAGAACTTACTTTCTAGGGGAGCTGGTCTTTCATGGAGAAAGCACATTTTCTTTGCGATTGGAGATGGTGACATTCTATTTAAATTTATATTTAGAAGGTGAAAAAGAGAAGGAAATTGGGACCAGACGCAAGGTATGGAAAGTATCATAAGTGCAAAGATTAAAAGTACAAAGGGCTGTAAAGGCCAGAATAAGTCATGTATGGAGCGGATCAGTGGTCCAATGGTAACGCACTGGACTGGTAACCTAGGGGTCCTGAGATCAAACCCCCGCTCCTCCACTAATATTACTAACTAATTGTCTTTCCGATGAGACGTTAAACTGAGGTCCCATGTATCAGTGCTGTACACTGAGCATGGATAAGAACCAGGGGTGTCTCTGGAATGGGATACTTTCTGTACCTTGCACTATCAAAACCCCTTTAGTCAGAACCCTCTTGGTCAAAAAATGGCATAGTAGTCAAAACCCCCTCAACAAAAATAACAAGGTGTTCAAAACCCCCTTGGTAAAAATAAAAGGGTGGTCATAACCCCATCAATGGGTACATTCCAAATCCGCTTGGTAATATGAATTATTTTTTAATTACCATGGTACATCTAAATGATTAGACTGTTTTATTTCAAAAGTAAAGTTAATGTGTTGCAAATATAGATATATTGTTATGCTGTTTGTTCAACCTAAATTTTGTTAATTAGAAAACTTTTTTTTCCTCTTCTCAATATAACTTATGTCTCCTAATGAATCCCCTTTCCTAATATTTCCCTGCTCAACACAGAAGTGACACAAGATCAAAAAGAGATCAGCAAAACTGAGTTATAATAATAATCACAAAATGAGGGTAATTTGACAGAAATGACAAAGATCATAGAGACATCAAACAACTTGATAATTATCACAAAATTAGGGGGGTTTGACTGCTCTTTCATTTTTGTCAAGGGAGTTTTGACCACCGAGTCATTTGTGTCGAGGGGGTTTTGACCACTAAGTCATATTTAGACCAAGGGGGTTATGACTGAGGGGGTTTTGAGTGTCCCCCTCCCCCACAACATAAAATAACAAATCTCTGCAGGGAGCGTCAGTCATATAGGCAACAGGTAATGACAATAAACTCAGATATATAGATAGACAATTGGGCGTGATTTAAACAAGAGCGATCAATGATCATATGTGTCGCCTAAGAGTGTAGGGAAAAAAACCCCTCAGAAATACCCTCCCTGTTCAATTTTGTATAGGAAGACAAAACCACCCTCATGCATTTTACAAGGTGGACAAAACCCACTCATGTGTTTTCCAAAAGTTGAAATATCCGCCTTTTTCAGACATGGTAAAATGGAAGAGGGTGGGGAGGGGGGGGGGGTTGTCCACTTGTAAAATGCATGAGGGGTAGGGAGGATTTCGTCCACCTATACAAAAATGAGCAGGGTGGTGGTGGTGGGGGGGGGGAGGGGCTTATCCGGATACCGTCGCCTTATGATAGCCAATTAAGCAGTTGTATTCAGGGGTGATTGGACAGTCTGTTGGAAATGTAAATTGAGTTACCGATCAATCCTGTAACATTTTATTCTAATTGCATTAGTAGTATAAGAGAAGTAGTCCGGACAAACTTTAAAAATCAAAATCATTCAAGGAAAATAACTCAGGCAAAAATCATTCAACCGAAAAAAACGTTAAAATGCGCAAGTACTTGAGGTATCGATCAATCCTGTAACATTTCATTCAAATTGCATTAGTAATTTTTATGAGAGAAGTAGACCGAACAAATTTTAAAAATAAAATCATTAAAAGGCCATAACTCTGACAAAAATAATTGAACTGGAAAATGCCGACGAAATGCATAACTACACTTGGTACTAATCATTCCTGTAAAGTTTGGATGAAATTGCCCTAGTAGTTTTTGAGGAGTAGTCTGGACAAGTTTTGTGACGGACGGACAGACAGACAGGTGGACAGACAGACGATGGAGAAATGATCCCTGTATTTCGCCGCTACTTTGAAGCAGGAGACACAAAAAGCTGTAAAATCGTAAATATTATAATCTAAAACATACAACAAATTAGAATGATTATTTAATAATAAAACCTTTTTTGCATTCAATACCAGGATACTGCATTATTTGTGTTTTTGTATTAAAACCTGAACTTATCAAATCCCTTTTTACTAATTTTTAAGTGATTAATTTATTTTATAAAATACAACTTATAATATGGTTTATATATATTTTTAATTAAAAATATAGATATCCAACTTACACTTAGATAATTTATACATTGTTAAATAGTTATTTCAATAACTTTTCAGACTTTTCTATTCAAATTACCCAGTATGAATAAAGAATCGATGGACTAACTTTTGCTTGACTTAGGTTATTTAATATAAATAATATTCTGTGTAATATTTTCATGGATATATCATATTGAAATATAATAATTAATATGTATTTGGATGAAAAGTATAAATAGGTCATCCCAAAATGGGGTTGAAGTGTCTTGGGAAGAAAAGTCTTGGAGGGGTGAAATGTCTGTCAACCATCTAATATTTGTTAATCATTTACTAAGACAGGCTAAGTTAATCATGTGATTCAATAGTATTATTATGCAGGAGGGTTTGTGATTTCACAAAGGAAGTCCTTTAATGTTCAACAATTTATTGGCACACTGGATATCCAACAATAAACCACTATAGTCTATGCGAACGTGTGTCAAATAAATAATTATCTCTTAAGAGTAAACACTACATAAGATATATAAACAATCAAGGTAAAGTTATAACAATAAACAAAGATGTTGCCAGAAGGAATTGAAATAGTCCAAATTAAGAAGGAAGAGAACATGCTAAAGGAAGTTTGTCAATCACATCAATACCTTTGAAAAGTGATAACATAAATAAATTTTAATTATCAACTGTAATTTTTCGCAACCGATTTTTATTCTGTAATTCAAATGACCCACCCCTTCAGAAAACGGTTTTGTTTATTTCGATGTGAAAATAAAGATATACTGCTGAACGTAGACGTCATCAGCCGAGTACCCATCTGTCACTGGATGTTTCGCCCCTTATCTCGGAACATCCTCTAGATGGTGGGGCAGGTAGTATTGATCAGGTACTACCTCGTCTACGATGGCTGCCAGGCTGGTTCATTGCGTCTTAGCCAGAGCCAACTGGACGCTCTCTATGCAGCTTTGTCAAGAGCATGTGCTGCGGTTTTCCGGGCTCCTCCTTTGATGCCCACAGCTCCCAGCATTTTCCAAACTGACTGTGATGGAAAGCCTCTGCACCCAACTTCTACTGGGAAGACCCATGTCTTCTATCCTCTATCTCTACAAGTGTCTGCCAAGTCTTGGTATTTTCCCTTCTTGGTCTCATGCGACTCTTCTACTCTCTCTTCCCAAGGGACAGTGAGTTCTATCATTATCACCAACTTCGGAGACCTTGACCAAATAACTATGTCTGGCCGGAGGGATGTGTGAGTCACTTCCTCTGGGAACTTTAGCTTCTTCCCAAGGTCTACCAACATTTCCCATTTCTTGGAATCATGTAAAATGCCAGTACTTGTTGATTTTGCAGACTTCTTCTCCCCCTCTTTAACGAAGTTGATAAAGTATGGTCCTGTCTGGTTTAACGGTCTGTCTTTCTTCCTCTCTTTCTCCAGGATGTCCGCCATTTCACGAAGAACTTGGTCGTGGCGCCATCTGTAACGTCCCTGGGAAAGTGCAGTATTACATGATGACATGATATGGCGTAATGATCCTACATTCCCGCAAAGTGGACAGCTGGGATCTTCTGACAATTTCCACAGTTTAAGATTTGTCGGAGAAGGTAGTAGGTCGTATACAGACCTGAGGAGAAAACACAATTGAAGTGGCTCATATCTCCACAGCTCCTGCCAGGTTAACTTTCTCTCTGGCAAGTTCCACTTCATCCAGTTCCCCTGTGATCCAAGTTGAACTGATCTTGATGACCGTGTTTCATCTTCTGCTCTCCTTAGTTCTGTCTGCACCATTGATCTTCTCACCACTTTGTCTGAATCTCTCCATCGCTGTTTGTAACTGGTACCTAGTCCTTCTCTACCCTTGTTTGTTGTTCCTACAATATCCTGGAGCATTAAACTACTTTCAGCTTGTTCTACTGCCTGCTTCACTGACCATTTCCTCCCAGTTCTTACTTCTATGCCTGCACCACTGATCTTCTCATCAGACGAGTCCCTTAGTGTAAGCAGCAGACGTGCCTTAGCAACTTTATACTCTTCGACCAGTGAGTTGAATGGCATCTGTAGTTTTGAAGACCGGCTATATAAACCTAAACTGGTGAATGATGGTGGAAGGCCTAGCCATCTCCTTAGATGCTTGCTAACCGACTGCTCCAGCTTCTCGACTAGACTGATAGGAATTCCGTTGACCATCAATGGCCAGATAAGTCTAGCTAGTAGACCGTGCTGGAAGATCCATGCTTTGTACTTCCCTGGGAGTTCTGACTTGTCAATTCTCCTTAGCCCTTCTTCAACTTGCTGTTTTAGTCTTTCTTGGCTTTGCGTGTCCTTGAGCGTGGAATCGAACCACTTCCCCAAACACTTCACTGGGTTGTTGACTAACGATGGAATCTCCTCGTTCTGTATAGCTAGCTTGAACATGTTTCTTACTTTCCCCTTCCTCACTACCAAACACCTTGACTTTCCTGGTTTAAACAACATCCTTGCCCATGACACGGTTTCGTCAAGTGCTTGCAGGATCCATCTCGCCTGGATGTGGGTTTCTGTGGTGATAGTCATATCGTCCATGAATCCCCTATTGGATGGGAGACGAATCCCAGTATTTGTCTGTGGACCTCTTGATTCCCTCTCTGCTGCTCGGATGATCATGTTCATACCCATTACGAACAAGATAACAGAGATGGTGCATCCTGTGACAATGCCCTTCTCCAGTGGTACCCAATCTGTTGTAAATCTGCTGCATGAGAACCTCAGATGAATGTTACTGAAGTAGCTCGTGACCAGATTTCTTGCTTGTTCTGGAACATGGTAGTGCTGTAGTGCCACATGGATTAGTTGGTGGGGTATGGAGCCATAAGCATTCGCAAGGTCTAGCCATACTACTGTTAGATCCTTCTGGTTGATTCTCGCCTCGTGCAGCAGTTGTGTGAGCGCCCTAGTGTGCTCAACGCAACCAGAGAATCCTGGGATTCCTCCTTTCTGTACAGACGTGTTGATGTACTTGTTTTCTATCATGTAGGTCGTCATTCGCTTGGCTAGGATGGAGAAGAGGATCTTTCCTTCCACACTCAACAATGATATGGTTCGGAACTGTCTAACGTTCTTCGAGTTCTTCTCCTTTGGAACCAGGCAGCCCTCTGCCGTCTGCCAACATTTTGGAACAGTTCCTTTCCTCCATATCACCCGCACAAGTGACCACAGTGTTCGTAACAGCCTGGGGCATTTCTTATATACCTTGTATGGGATGCCGCTAGGGCCTGGGGCAGAGCAAGAGCGTGCTTTCTTAACCACATCGTTAATTTCTTTCCATGTGGGCTCCATCATGTTTAGCGGAATGACTGGTTCGTCTACTGGTTCGATTCTTCCGCATTCTCCCAGCGCTTCGCTTCGGTGTGGGTCAGAATGGGTTTCCTTGAGGTACTCTTCCACCTCGTTCTGACTACTCTCGAGCTTCCCACATTTCTCCTCGCCCAGTAGCTCTTTTGTAAATTTGTATGGGTTTGATATGAAAGCTGTTCTTTTCCTTGTCTTTTCCCTCCTTTTACGTCTCAGTCTCTCAGCATTAGTCAACGACTTTAGTCTTGACCTTATCTGCTCTCTGAGTTGCACAATACCTTCTTTCTCAACAATACTTGATCGCTTGTACCGCTTCCTTAGGGACCGCAGTTCTACTCGGATCTTCTTTATTTCACAAAGTCTCCTGTTAGGAACTGGAGGCGGTTTCGGGAGATTGGGTTTCTTTTCTAAGCCAAATCTCTCCTTCCCAAGTGTGTACGTTAAAGAAGTAAGTGCCTCCAATTTCCTTTCGACTGCTCCAATGAGTGTTGACTGTAGGACTAGGTATAAGTCTTCGTCAAACAATTCCCAGCCTTTGTCGTTCATCTTTGGCCAAGCAATCTTCTGTTTCCTCTCACTAGAAGTTGGCTGTTTCCTTCCACCTACATGGTCGTGTGTCACCCCAATACTTCCTGCAAGTGGTGATGTTCGCCATGACTCTGGGAAGGTAAATGGACCTTCGATGCTCTCTTCAGTTGCTGAGACTGTCTCACTGGACTGGGCTAAACTTGGCCCAAATATAGGTGAGTCCTCTCTGGTATTTGTCAGCCTGAATATTGGCGAGTCCTCTTCTACCTCTGGTACATCATTGTCTTGCTCCTCAGGGACAATAACATGTATATTGTCCTGCAAACTCAAGAGGTTATCTACGGACTGCGTTACCTCCGCCGTCGACCTGCTACCAGCCATTGAAAATACAGGAGCTGAGAGACTTCTAATACTGTGGTTGGGAACCTGACCAGATATCTCCCCCGTCTCACCAGGTAAACCTGCGCGTTGCTGATGTTTTCCATGTGACTGACAGCCGCTCTTCGTCTGATGGATCTTCAGTCCTCGATGATTCTTGCAAATCTTTTCACATTGACACACCACTGATGTGGTTTCTCCAGTCAAAGTCCATTGTACGTTTCTGTTCGTTGCCGTTGTATCCGTCCTGTTGGGCCCTTCATCCTCCCCCCTCTCGGATGGCCCTGGGGGTATCTACTCTTTTGTTCTGTTGTAGCGTACTGTGTGGTTGCCTCCACGCAGAGACTGTATAACGGGGTGCCGACCCATTATACACCGGTTTCTGTCTTTCCTAGATGTCGTCTGTCTCTCCAGCGTCACCATTCTTTCTTGATTGTCATCCAGCCTTTCCTGGAAGTCACTGGTAAACCAGCATAAATGATGTGAAAATACAGATATACTGCTGAACGTAGACGTCATCAGCCGAGTACCCATCTGTCATTGGATGTTTCGCCCCTTATCTCGGAACATCCTCTAGATGGTGGGGCAGGTAGTATTGATCAGGTACTACCTCGTCTACGATGGCTGCCAGGTTGGTTCATTGCGTCTTAGCCAGAGCCAACTGGACGCTCTCTATGCAGCTTTGCCAAGAGCATGTGCTGCGGTTTTCCGGGCTCCTCCTTTGATGCCCACAGCTCCCAGCATTTTCCAAACTGACTGTGATGGAAAGCCTCTGCACCCAACTTCTACTGGGAAGACCCATGTCTTCCATCCTCTATCTCTACAAGTGTCTGCCAAGTCTTGGTATTTTCCCTTCTTGGTCTCATGCGACTCTTCTACTCTCTCTTCCCAAGGGACAGTGAGTTCTATCATTATCACCAACTTCGGAGACCTTGACCAAATAACTATGTCTGGCCGGAGGGATGTGTGAGTCACTTCCTCTGGGAACTTTAGCTTCTTCCCAAGGTCTACCAACATTTCCCATTTCTTGGAATCATGTAAAATGCCAGTACTTGTTGATTTTGCAGACTTCTTCTCCCCCTCTTTAACGAAGTTGATAAAGTATGGTCCTGTCTGGTTTAACGGTCTGTCTTTCTTCCTCTCTTTCTCCAGGATGTCCGCCATTTCACGAAGAACTTGGTCGTGGCGCCATCTGTAACGTCCCTGGGAAAGTGCAGTATTACATGATGACATGATATGGCGTAATGATCCTACATTCCCGCAAAGTGGACAGCTGGGATCTTCTGACAATTTCCACAGTTTAAGATTTGTCGGAGAAGGTAGTAGGTCGTATACAGACCTGAGGAGAAAACACAATTGAAGTGGCTCATATCTCCACAGCTCCTGCCAGGTTAACTTTCTCTCTGGCAAGTTCCACTTCATCCAGTTCCCCTGTGATCCAAGTTGAACTGATCTTGATGACCGTGTTTCATCTTCTGCTCTCCTTAGTTCTGTCTGCACCATTGATCTTCTCACCACTTTGTCTGAATCTCTCCATCGCTGTTTGTAACTGGTACCTAGTCCTTCTCTACCCTTGTTTGTTGTTCCTACAATATCCTGGAGCATTAAACTACTTTCAGCTTGTTCTACTGCCTGCTTCACTGACCATTTCCTCCCAGTTCTTACTTCTATGCCTGCACCACTGATCTTCTCATCAGACGAGTCCCTTAGTGTAAGCAGCAGACGTGCCTTAGCAACTTTATACTCTTCGACCAGTGAGTTGAATGGCATCTGTAGTTTTGAAGACCGGCTATATAAACCTAAACTGGTGAATGATGGTGGAAGGCCTAGCCATCTCCTTAGATGCTTGCTAACCGACTGCTCCAGCTTCTCGACTAGACTGATAGGAATTCCGTTGACCATCAATGGCCAGATAAGTCTAGCTAGTAGACCGTGCTGGAAGATCCATGCTTTGTACTTCCCTGGGAGTTCTGACTTGTCAATTCTCCTTAGCCCTTCTTCAACTTGCTGTTTTAGTCTTTCTTGGCTTTGCGTGTCCTTGAGCGTGGAATCGAACCACTTCCCCAAACACTTCACTGGGTTGTTGACTAACGATGGAATCTCCTCGTTCTGTATAGCTAGCTTGAACATGTTTCTTACTTTCCCCTTCCTCACTACCAAACACCTTGACTTTCCTGGTTTAAACAACATCCTTGCCCATGACACGGTTTCGTCAAGTGCTTGCAGGATCCATCTCGCCTGGATGTGGGTTTCTGTGGTGATAGTCATATCGTCCATGAATCCCCTATTGGATGGGAGACGAATCCCAGTATTTGTCTGTGGACCTCTTGATTCCCTCTCTGCTGCTCGGATGATCATGTTCATACCCATTACGAACAAGATAACAGAGATGGTGCATCCTGTGACAATGCCCTTCTCCAGTGGTACCCAATCTGTTGTAAATCTGCTGCATGAGAACCTCAGATGAATGTTACTGAAGTAGCTCGTGACCAGATTTCTTGCTTGTTCTGGAACATGGTAGTGCTGTAGTGCCACATGGATTAGTTGGTGGGGTATGGAGCCATAAGCATTCGCAAAATCTAGCCATACTACTGTTAGATCCTTCTGGTTGATTCTCGCCTCGTGCAGCAGTTGTGTGAGCGCCCTAGTGTGCTCAACGCAACCAGAGAATCCTGGGATTCCTCCTTTCTGTACAGACGTGTTGATGTACTTGTTTTCTATCATGTAGGTCGTCATTCGCTTGGCTAGGATGGAGAAGAGGATCTTTCCTTCCACACTCAACAATGATATGGTTCGGAACTGTCTAACGTTCTTCGAGTTCTTCTCCTTTGGAACCAGGCAGCCCTCTGCCGTCTGCCAACATTTTGGAACAGTTCCTTTCCTCCATATCACCCGCACAAGTGACCACAGTGTTCGTAACAGCCTGGGGCATTTCTTATATACCTTGTATGGGATGCCGCTAGGGCCTGGGGCAGAGCAAGAGCGTGCTTTCTTAACCACATCGTTAATTTCTTTCCATGTGGGCTCCATCATGTTTAGCGGAATGACTGGTTCGTCTACTGGTTCGATTCTTCCGCATTCTCCCAGCGCTTCGCTTCGGTGTGGGTCAGAATGGGTTTCCTTGAGGTACTCTTCCACCTCGTTCTGACTACTCTCGAGCTTCCCACATTTCTCCTCGCCCAGTAGCTCTTTTGTAAATTTGTATGGGTTTGATATGAAAGCTGTTCTTTTCCTTGTCTTTTCCCTCCTTTTACGTCTCAGTCTCTCAGCATTAGTCAACGACTTTAGTCTTGACCTTATCTGCTCTCTGAGTTGCACAATACCTTCTTTCTCAACAATACTTGATCGCTTGTACCGCTTCCTTAGGGACCGCAGTTCTACTCGGATCTTCTTTATTTCACAAAGTCTCCTGTTAGGAACTGGAGGCGGTTTCGGGAGATTGGGTTTCTTTTCTAAGCCAAATCTCTCCTTCCCAAGTGTGTACGTTAAAGAAGTAAGTGCCTCCAATTTCCTTTCGACTGCTCCAATGAGTGTTGACTGTAGGACTAGGTATAAGTCTTCGTCAAACAATTCCCAGCCTTTGTCGTTCATCTTTGGCCAAGCAATCTTCTGTTTCCTCTCACTAGAAGTTGGCTGTTTCCTTCCACCTACATGGTCGTGTGTCACCCCAATACTTCCTGCAAGTGGTGATGTTCGCCATGACTCTGGGAAGGTAAATGGACCTTCGATGCTCTCTTCAGTTGCTGAGACTGTCTCACTGGACTGGGCTAAACTTGGCCCAAATATAGGTGAGTCCTCTCTGGTATTTGTCAGCCTGAATATTGGCGAGTCCTCTTCTACCTCTGGTACATCATTGTCTTGCTCCTCAGGGACAATAACATGTATATTGTCCTGCAAACTCAAGAGGTTATCTACGGACTGCGTTACCTCCGCCGTCGACCTGCTACCAGCCATTGAAAATACAGGAGCTGAGAGACTTCTAATACTGTGGTTGGGAACCTGACCAGATATCTCCCCCGTCTCACCAGGTAAACCTGCGCGTTGCTGATGTTTTCCATGTGACTGACAGCCGCTCTTCGTCTGATGGATCTTCAGTCCTCGATGATTCTTGCAAATCTTTTCACATTGACACACCACTGATGTGGTTTCTCCAGTCAAAGTCCATTGTACGTTTCTGTTCGTTGCCGTTGTATCCGTCCTGTTGGGCCCTTCATCCTCCCCCCTCTCGGATGGCCCTGGGGGTATCTACTCTTTTGTTCTGTTGTAGCGTACTGTGTGGTTGCCTCCACGCAGAGACTGTATAACGGGGTGCCGACCCATTATACACCGGTTTCTGTCTTTCCTAGATGTCGTCTGTCTCTCCAGCGTCACCATTCTTTCTTGATTGTCATCCAGCCTTTCCTGGAAGTCACTGGTAAACCAGCATAAATGATGTGAAAATACAGATATACTGCTGAACGTAGACGTCATCAGCCGAGTACCCATCTGTCATTGGATGTTTCGCCCCTTATCTCGGAACATCCTCTAGATGGTGGGGCAGGTAGTATTGATCAGGTACTACCTCGTCTACGATGGCTGCCAGGTTGGTTCATTGCGTCTTAGCCAGAGCCAACTGGACGCTCTCTATGCAGCTTTGTCAAGAGCATGTGCTGCGGTTTTCCGGGCTCCTCCTTTGATGCCCACAGCTCCCAGCATTTTCCAAACTGACTGTGATGGAAAGCCTCTGCACCCAACTTCTACTGGGAAGACCCATGTCTTCCATCCTCTATCTCTACAAGTGTCTGCCAAGTCTTGGTATTTTCCCTTCTTGGTCTCATGCGACTCTTCTACTCTCTCTTCCCAAGGGACAGTGAGTTCTATCATTATCACCAACTTCGGAGACCTTGACCAAATAACTATGTCTGGCCGGAGGGATGTGTGAGTCACTTCCTCTGGGAACTTTAGCTTCTTCCCAAGGTCTACCAACATTTCCCATTTCTTGGAATCATGTAAAATGCCAGTACTTGTTGATTTTGCAGACTTCTTCTCCCCCTCTTTAACGAAGTTGATAAAGTATGGTCCTGTCTGGTTTAACGGTCTGTCTTTCTTCCTCTCTTTCTCCAGGATGTCCGCCATTTCACGAAGAACTTGGTCGTGGCGCCATCTGTAACGTCCCTGGGAAAGTGCAGTATTACATGATGACATGATATGGCGTAATGATCCTACATTCCCGCAAAGTGGACAGCTGGGATCTTCTGACAATTTCCACAGTTTAAGATTTGTCGGAGAAGGTAGTAGGTCGTATACAGACCTGAGGAGAAAACACAATTGAAGTGGCTCATATCTCCACAGCTCCTGCCAGGTTAACTTTCTCTCTGGCAAGTTCCACTTCATCCAGTTCCCCTGTGATCCAAGTTGAACTGATCTTGATGACCGTGTTTCATCTTCTGCTCTCCTTAGTTCTGTCTGCACCATTGATCTTCTCACCACTTTGTCTGAATCTCTCCATCGCTGTTTGTAACTGGTACCTAGTCCTTCTCTACCCTTGTTTGTTGTTCCTACAATATCCTGGAGCATTAAACTACTTTCAGCTTGTTCTACTGCCTGCTTCACTGACCATTTCCTCCCAGTTCTTACTTCTATGCCTGCACCACTGATCTTCTCATCAGACGAGTCCCTTAGTGTAAGCAGCAGACGTGCCTTAGCAACTTTATACTCTTCGACCAGTGAGTTGAATGGCATCTGTAGTTTTGAAGACCGGCTATATAAACCTAAACTGGTGAATGATGGTGGAAGGCCTAGCCATCTCCTTAGATGCTTGCTAACCGACTGCTCCAGCTTCTCGACTAGACTGATAGGAATTCCGTTGACCATCAATGGCCAGATAAGTCTAGCTAGTAGACCGTGCTGGAAGATCCATGCTTTGTACTTCCCTGGGAGTTCTGACTTGTCAATTCTCCTTAGCCCTTCTTCAACTTGCTGTTTTAGTCTTTCTTGGCTTTGCGTGTCCTTGAGCGTGGAATCGAACCACTTCCCCAAACACTTCACTGGGTTGTTGACTAACGATGGAATCTCCTCGTTCTGTATAGCTAGCTTGAACATGTTTCTTACTTTCCCCTTCCTCACTACCAAACACCTTGACTTTCCTGGTTTAAACAACATCCTTGCCCATGACACGGTTTCGTCAAGTGCTTGCAGGATCCATCTCGCCTGGATGTGGGTTTCTGTGGTGATAGTCATATCGTCCATGAATCCCCTATTGGATGGGAGACGAATCCCAGTATTTGTCTGTGGACCTCTTGATTCCCTCTCTGCTGCTCGGATGATCATGTTCATACCCATTACGAACAAGATAACAGAGATGGTGCATCCTGTGACAATGCCCTTCTCCAGTGGTACCCAATCTGTTGTAAATCTGCTGCATGAGAACCTCAGATGAATGTTACTGAAGTAGCTCGTGACCAGATTTCTTGCTTGTTCTGGAACATGGTAGTGCTGTAGTGCCACATGGATTAGTTGGTGGGGTATGGAGCCATAAGCATTCGCAAAATCTAGCCATACTACTGTTAGATCCTTCTGGTTGATTCTCGCCTCGTGCAGCAGTTGTGTGAGCGCCCTAGTGTGCTCAACGCAACCAGAGAATCCTGGGATTCCTCCTTTCTGTACAGACGTGTTGATGTACTTGTTTTCTATCATGTAGGTCGTCATTCGCTTGGCTAGGATGGAGAAGAGGATCTTTCCTTCCACACTCAACAATGATATGGTTCGGAACTGTCTAACGTTCTTCGAGTTCTTCTCCTTTGGAACCAGGCAGCCCTCTGCCGTCTGCCAACATTTTGGAACAGTTCCTTTCCTCCATATCACCCGCACAAGTGACCACAGTGTTCGTAACAGCCTGGGGCATTTCTTATATACCTTGTATGGGATGCCGCTAGGGCCTGGGGCAGAGCAAGAGCGTGCTTTCTTAACCACATCGTTAATTTCTTTCCATGTGGGCTCCATCATGTTTAGCGGAATGACTGGTTCGTCTACTGGTTCGATTCTTCCGCATTCTCCCAGCGCTTCGCTTCGGTGTGGGTCAGAATGGGTTTCCTTGAGGTACTCTTCCACCTCGTTCTGACTACTCTCGAGCTTCCCACATTTCTCCTCGCCCAGTAGCTCTTTTGTAAATTTGTATGGGTTTGATATGAAAGCTGTTCTTTTCCTTGTCTTTTCCCTCCTTTTACGTCTCAGTCTCTCAGCATTAGTCAACGACTTTAGTCTTGACCTTATCTGCTCTCTGAGTTGCACAATACCTTCTTTCTCAACAATACTTGATCGCTTGTACCGCTTCCTTAGGGACCGCAGTTCTACTCGGATCTTCTTTATTTCACAAAGTCTCCTGTTAGGAACTGGAGGCGGTTTCGGGAGATTGGGTTTCTTTTCTAAGCCAAATCTCTCCTTCCCAAGTGTGTACGTTAAAGAAGTAAGTGCCTCCAATTTCCTTTCGACTGCTCCAATGAGTGTTGACTGTAGGACTAGGTATAAGTCTTCGTCAAACAATTCCCAGCCTTTGTCGTTCATCTTTGGCCAAGCAATCTTCTGTTTCCTCTCACTAGAAGTTGGCTGTTTCCTTCCACCTACATGGTCGTGTGTCACCCCAATACTTCCTGCAAGTGGTGATGTTCGCCATGACTCTGGGAAGGTAAATGGACCTTCGATGCTCTCTTCAGTTGCTGAGACTGTCTCACTGGACTGGGCTAAACTTGGCCCAAATATAGGTGAGTCCTCTCTGGTATTTGTCAGCCTGAATATTGGCGAGTCCTCTTCTACCTCTGGTACATCATTGTCTTGCTCCTCAGGGACAATAACATGTATATTGTCCTGCAAACTCAAGAGGTTATCTACGGACTGCGTTACCTCCGCCGTCGACCTGCTACCAGCCATTGAAAATACAGGAGCTGAGAGACTTCTAATACTGTGGTTGGGAACCTGACCAGATATCTCCCCCGTCTCACCAGGTAAACCTGCGCGTTGCTGATGTTTTCCATGTGACTGACAGCCGCTCTTCGTCTGATGGATCTTCAGTCCTCGATGATTCTTGCAAATCTTTTCACATTGACACACCACTGATGTGGTTTCTCCAGTCAAAGTCCATTGTACGTTTCTGTTCGTTGCCGTTGTATCCGTCCTGTTGGGCCCTTCATCCTCCCCCCTCTCGGATGGCCCTGGGGGTATCTACTCTTTTGTTCTGTTGTAGCGTACTGTGTGGTTGCCTCCACGCAGAGACTGTATAACGGGGTGCCGACCCATTATACACCGGTTTCTGTCTTTCCTAGATGTCGTCTGTCTCTCCAGCGTCACCATTCTTTCTTGATTGTCATCCAGCCTTTCCTGGAAGTCACTGGTAAACCAGCATAAATGATGTGAAAATACAGATATACTGCTGAACGTAGACGTCATCAGCCGAGTACCCATCTGTCATTGGATGTTTCGCCCCTTATCTCGGAACATCCTCTAGATGGTGGGGCAGGTAGTATTGATCAGGTACTACCTCGTCTACGATGGCTGCCAGGTTGGTTCATTGCGTCTTAGCCAGAGCCAACTGGACGCTCTCTATGCAGCTTTGTCAAGAGCATGTGCTGCGGTTTTCCGGGCTCCTCCTTTGATGCCCACAGCTCCCAGCATTTTCCAAACTGACTGTGATGGAAAGCCTCTGCACCCAACTTCTACTGGGAAGACCCATGTCTTCCATCCTCTATCTCTACAAGTGTCTGCCAAGTCTTGGTATTTTCCCTTCTTGGTCTCATGCGACTCTTCTACTCTCTCTTCCCAAGGGACAGTGAGTTCTATCATTATCACCAACTTCGGAGACCTTGACCAAATAACTATGTCTGGCCGGAGGGATGTGTGAGTCACTTCCTCTGGGAACTTTAGCTTCTTCCCAAGGTCTACCAACATTTCCCATTTCTTGGAATCATGTAAAATGCCAGTACTTGTTGATTTTGCAGACTTCTTCTCCCCCTCTTTAACGAAGTTGATAAAGTATGGTCCTGTCTGGTTTAACGGTCTGTCTTTCTTCCTCTCTTTCTCCAGGATGTCCGCCATTTCACGAAGAACTTGGTCGTGGCGCCATCTGTAACGTCCCTGGGAAAGTGCAGTATTACATGATGACATGATATGGCGTAATGATCCTACATTCCCGCAAAGTGGACAGCTGGGATCTTCTGACAATTTCCACAGTTTAAGATTTGTCGGAGAAGGTAGTAGGTCGTATACAGACCTGAGGAGAAAACACAATTGAAGTGGCTCATATCTCCACAGCTCCTGCCAGGTTAACTTTCTCTCTGGCAAGTTCCACTTCATCCAGTTCCCCTGTGATCCAAGTTGAACTGATCTTGATGACCGTGTTTCATCTTCTGCTCTCCTTAGTTCTGTCTGCACCATTGATCTTCTCACCACTTTGTCTGAATCTCTCCATCGCTGTTTGTAACTGGTACCTAGTCCTTCTCTACCCTTGTTTGTTGTTCCTACAATATCCTGGAGCATTAAACTACTTTCAGCTTGTTCTACTGCCTGCTTCACTGACCATTTCCTCCCAGTTCTTACTTCTATGCCTGCACCACTGATCTTCTCATCAGACGAGTCCCTTAGTGTAAGCAGCAGACGTGCCTTAGCAACTTTATACTCTTCGACCAGTGAGTTGAATGGCATCTGTAGTTTTGAAGACCGGCTATATAAACCTAAACTGGTGAATGATGGTGGAAGGCCTAGCCATCTCCTTAGATGCTTGCTAACCGACTGCTCCAGCTTCTCGACTAGACTGATAGGAATTCCGTTGACCATCAATGGCCAGATAAGTCTAGCTAGTAGACCGTGCTGGAAGATCCATGCTTTGTACTTCCCTGGGAGTTCTGACTTGTCAATTCTCCTTAGCCCTTCTTCAACTTGCTGTTTTAGTCTTTCTTGGCTTTGCGTGTCCTTGAGCGTGGAATCGAACCACTTCCCCAAACACTTCACTGGGTTGTTGACTAACGATGGAATCTCCTCGTTCTGTATAGCTAGCTTGAACATGTTTCTTACTTTCCCCTTCCTCACTACCAAACACCTTGACTTTCCTGGTTTAAACAACATCCTTGCCCATGACACGGTTTCGTCAAGTGCTTGCAGGATCCATCTCGCCTGGATGTGGGTTTCTGTGGTGATAGTCATATCGTCCATGAATCCCCTATTGGATGGGAGACGAATCCCAGTATTTGTCTGTGGACCTCTTGATTCCCTCTCTGCTGCTCGGATGATCATGTTCATACCCATTACGAACAAGATAACAGAGATGGTGCATCCTGTGACAATGCCCTTCTCCAGTGGTACCCAATCTGTTGTAAATCTGCTGCATGAGAACCTCAGATGAATGTTACTGAAGTAGCTCGTGACCAGATTTCTTGCTTGTTCTGGAACATGGTAGTGCTGTAGTGCCACATGGATTAGTTGGTGGGGTATGGAGCCATAAGCATTCGCAAAATCTAGCCATACTACTGTTAGATCCTTCTGGTTGATTCTCGCCTCGTGCAGCAGTTGTGTGAGCGCCCTAGTGTGCTCAACGCAACCAGAGAATCCTGGGATTCCTCCTTTCTGTACAGACGTGTTGATGTACTTGTTTTCTATCATGTAGGTCGTCATTCGCTTGGCTAGGATGGAGAAGAGGATCTTTCCTTCCACACTCAACAATGATATGGTTCGGAACTGTCTAACGTTCTTCGAGTTCTTCTCCTTTGGAACCAGGCAGCCCTCTGCCGTCTGCCAACATTTTGGAACAGTTCCTTTCCTCCATATCACCCGCACAAGTGACCACAGTGTTCGTAACAGCCTGGGGCATTTCTTATATACCTTGTATGGGATGCCGCTAGGGCCTGGGGCAGAGCAAGAGCGTGCTTTCTTAACCACATCGTTAATTTCTTTCCATGTGGGCTCCATCATGTTTAGCGGAATGACTGGTTCGTCTACTGGTTCGATTCTTCCGCATTCTCCCAGCGCTTCGCTTCGGTGTGGGTCAGAATGGGTTTCCTTGAGGTACTCTTCCACCTCGTTCTGACTACTCTCGAGCTTCCCACATTTCTCCTCGCCCAGTAGCTCTTTTGTAAATTTGTATGGGTTTGATATGAAAGCTGTTCTTTTCCTTGTCTTTTCCCTCCTTTTACGTCTCAGTCTCTCAGCATTAGTCAACGACTTTAGTCTTGACCTTATCTGCTCTCTGAGTTGCACAATACCTTCTTTCTCAACAATACTTGATCGCTTGTACCGCTTCCTTAGGGACCGCAGTTCTACTCGGATCTTCTTTATTTCACAAAGTCTCCTGTTAGGAACTGGAGGCGGTTTCGGGAGATTGGGTTTCTTTTCTAAGCCAAATCTCTCCTTCCCAAGTGTGTACGTTAAAGAAGTAAGTGCCTCCAATTTCCTTTCGACTGCTCCAATGAGTGTTGACTGTAGGACTAGGTATAAGTCTTCGTCAAACAATTCCCAGCCTTTGTCGTTCATCTTTGGCCAAGCAATCTTCTGTTTCCTCTCACTAGAAGTTGGCTGTTTCCTTCCACCTACATGGTCGTGTGTCACCCCAATACTTCCTGCAAGTGGTGATGTTCGCCATGACTCTGGGAAGGTAAATGGACCTTCGATGCTCTCTTCAGTTGCTGAGACTGTCTCACTGGACTGGGCTAAACTTGGCCCAAATATAGGTGAGTCCTCTCTGGTATTTGTCAGCCTGAATATTGGCGAGTCCTCTTCTACCTCTGGTACATCATTGTCTTGCTCCTCAGGGACAATAACATGTATATTGTCCTGCAAACTCAAGAGGTTATCTACGGACTGCGTTACCTCCGCCGTCGACCTGCTACCAGCCATTGAAAATACAGGAGCTGAGAGACTTCTAATACTGTGGTTGGGAACCTGACCAGATATCTCCCCCGTCTCACCAGGTAAACCTGCGCGTTGCTGATGTTTTCCATGTGACTGACAGCCGCTCTTCGTCTGATGGATCTTCAGTCCTCGATGATTCTTGCAAATCTTTTCACATTGACACACCACTGATGTGGTTTCTCCAGTCAAAGTCCATTGTACGTTTCTGTTCGTTGCCGTTGTATCCGTCCTGTTGGGCCCTTCATCCTCCCCCCTCTCGGATGGCCCTGGGGGTATCTACTCTTTTGTTCTGTTGTAGCGTACTGTGTGGTTGCCTCCACGCAGAGACTGTATAACGGGGTGCCGACCCATTATACACCGGTTTCTGTCTTTCCTAGATGTCGTCTGTCTCTCCAGCGTCACCATTCTTTCTTGATTGTCATCCAGCCTTTCCTGGAAGTCACTGGTAAACCAGCATAAATGATGTGAAAATACAGATATACTGCTGAACGTAGACGTCATCAGCCGAGTACCCATCTGTCATTGGATGTTTCGCCCCTTATCTCGGAACATCCTCTAGATGGTGGGGCAGGTAGTATTGATCAGGTACTACCTCGTCTACGATGGCTGCCAGGTTGGTTCATTGCGTCTTAGCCAGAGCCAACTGGACGCTCTCTATGCAGCTTTGCCAAGAGCATGTGCTGCGGTTTTCCGGGCTCCTCCTTTGATGCCCACAGCTCCCAGCATTTTCCAAACTGACTGTGATGGAAAGCCTCTGCACCCAACTTCTACTGGGAAGACCCATGTCTTCCATCCTCTATCTCTACAAGTGTCTGCCAAGTCTTGGTATTTTCCCTTCTTGGTCTCATGCGACTCTTCTACTCTCTCTTCCCAAGGGACAGTGAGTTCTATCATTATCACCAACTTCGGAGACCTTGACCAAATAACTATGTCTGGCCGGAGGGATGTGTGAGTCACTTCCTCTGGGAACTTTAGCTTCTTCCCAAGGTCTACCAACATTTCCCATTTCTTGGAATCATGTAAAATGCCAGTACTTGTTGATTTTGCAGACTTCTTCTCCCCCTCTTTAACGAAGTTGATAAAGTATGGTCCTGTCTGGTTTAACGGTCTGTCTTTCTTCCTCTCTTTCTCCAGGATGTCCGCCATTTCACGAAGAACTTGGTCGTGGCGCCATCTGTAACGTCCCTGGGAAAGTGCAGTATTACATGATGACATGATATGGCGTAATGATCCTACATTCCCGCAAAGTGGACAGCTGGGATCTTCTGACAATTTCCACAGTTTAAGATTTGTCGGAGAAGGTAGTAGGTCGTATACAGACCTGAGGAGAAAACACAATTGAAGTGGCTCATATCTCCACAGCTCCTGCCAGGTTAACTTTCTCTCTGGCAAGTTCCACTTCATCCAGTTCCCCTGTGATCCAAGTTGAACTGATCTTGATGACCGTGTTTCATCTTCTGCTCTCCTTAGTTCTGTCTGCACCATTGATCTTCTCACCACTTTGTCTGAATCTCTCCATCGCTGTTTGTAACTGGTACCTAGTCCTTCTCTACCCTTGTTTGTTGTTCCTACAATATCCTGGAGCATTAAACTACTTTCAGCTTGTTCTACTGCCTGCTTCACTGACCATTTCCTCCCAGTTCTTACTTCTATGCCTGCACCACTGATCTTCTCATCAGACGAGTCCCTTAGTGTAAGCAGCAGACGTGCCTTAGCAACTTTATACTCTTCGACCAGTGAGTTGAATGGCATCTGTAGTTTTGAAGACCGGCTATATAAACCTAAACTGGTGAATGATGGTGGAAGGCCTAGCCATCTCCTTAGATGCTTGCTAACCGACTGCTCCAGCTTCTCGACTAGACTGATAGGAATTCCGTTGACCATCAATGGCCAGATAAGTCTAGCTAGTAGACCGTGCTGGAAGATCCATGCTTTGTACTTCCCTGGGAGTTCTGACTTGTCAATTCTCCTTAGCCCTTCTTCAACTTGCTGTTTTAGTCTTTCTTGGCTTTGCGTGTCCTTGAGCGTGGAATCGAACCACTTCCCCAAACACTTCACTGGGTTGTTGACTAACGATGGAATCTCCTCGTTCTGTATAGCTAGCTTGAACATGTTTCTTACTTTCCCCTTCCTCACTACCAAACACCTTGACTTTCCTGGTTTAAACAACATCCTTGCCCATGACACGGTTTCGTCAAGTGCTTGCAGGATCCATCTCGCCTGGATGTGGGTTTCTGTGGTGATAGTCATATCGTCCATGAATCCCCTATTGGATGGGAGACGAATCCCAGTATTTGTCTGTGGACCTCTTGATTCCCTCTCTGCTGCTCGGATGATCATGTTCATACCCATTACGAACAAGATAACAGAGATGGTGCATCCTGTGACAATGCCCTTCTCCAGTGGTACCCTAATCTGTTGTAAATCTGCTGCATGAGAACCTCAGATGAATGTTACTGAAGTAGCTCGTGACCAGATTTCTTGCTTGTTCTGGAACATGGTAGTGCTGTAGTGCCACATGGATTAGTTGGTGGGGTATGGAGCCATAAGCATTCGCAAGGTCTAGCCATACTACTGTTAGATCCTTCTGGTTGATTCTCGCCTCGTGCAGCAGTTGTGTGAGCGCCCTAGTGTGCTCAACGCAACCAGAGAATCCTGGGATTCCTCCTTTCTGTACAGACGTGTTGATGTACTTGTTTTCTATCATGTAGGTCGTCATTCGCTTGGCTAGGATGGAGAAGAGGATCTTTCCTTCCACACTCAACAATGATATGGTTCGGAACTGTCTAACGTTCTTCGAGTTCTTCTCCTTTGGAACCAGGACAGCCCTCTGCCGTCTGCCAACATTTTGGAACAGTTCCTTTCCTCCATATCACCCGCACAAGTGACCACAGTGTTCGTAACAGCCTGGGGCATTTCTTATATACCTTGTATGGGATGCCGCTAGGGCCTGGGGCAGAGCAAGAGCGTGCTTTCTTAACCACATCGTTAATTTCTTTCCATGTGGGCTCCATCATGTTTAGCGGAATGACTGGTTCGTCTACTGGTTCGATTCTTCCGCATTCTCCCAGCGCTTCGCTTCGGTGTGGGTCAGAATGGGTTTCCTTGAGGTACTCTTCCACCTCGTTCTGACTACTCTCGAGCTTCCCACATTTCTCCTCGCCCAGTAGCTCTTTTGTAAATTTGTATGGGTTTGATATGAAAGCTGTTCTTTTCCTTGTCTTTTCCCTCCTTTTACGTCTCAGTCTCTCAGCATTAGTCAACGACTTTAGTCTTGACCTTATCTGCTCTCTGAGTTGCACAATACCTTCTTTCTCAACAATACTTGATCGCTTGTACCGCTTCCTTAGGGACCGCAGTTCTACTCGGATCTTCTTTATTTCACAAAGTCTCCTGTTAGGAACTGGAGGCGGTTTCGGGAGATTGGGTTTCTTTTCTAAGCCAAATCTCTCCTTCCCAAGTGTGTACGTTAAAGAAGTAAGTGCCTCCAATTTCCTTTCGACTGCTCCAATGAGTGTTGACTGTAGGACTAGGTATAAGTCTTCGTCAAACAATTCCCAGCCTTTGTCGTTCATCTTTGGCCAAGCAATCTTCTGTTTCCTCTCACTAGAAGTTGGCTGTTTCCTTCCACCTACATGGTCGTGTGTCACCCCAATACTTCCTGCAAGTGGTGATGTTCGCCATGACTCTGGGAAGGTAAATGGACCTTCGATGCTCTCTTCAGTTGCTGAGACTGTCTCACTGGACTGGGCTAAACTTGGCCCAAATATAGGTGAGTCCTCTCTGGTATTTGTCAGCCTGAATATTGGCGAGTCCTCTTCTACCTCTGGTACATCATTGTCTTGCTCCTCAGGGACAATAACATGTATATTGTCCTGCAAACTCAAGAGGTTATCTACGGACTGCGTTACCTCCGCCGTCGACCTGCTACCAGACATTGAATATACAGGAGCTGAGAGACTTCTAATACTGTGGTTGGGAACCTGACCAGATATCTCCCCCGTCTCACCAGGTAAACCTGCGCGTTGCTGATGTTTTCCATGTGACTGACAGCCGCTCTTCGTCTGATGGATCTTCAGTCCTCGATGATTCTTGCAAATCTTTCCACATTGACACACCACTGATGTGGTTTCTCCAGTCAAAGTCCATTGTACGTTTCTGTTCGTTGCCGTTGTATCCGTCCTGTTGGGCCCTTCATCCTCCCCCCTCTCGGATGGCCCTGGGGGTATCTACTCTTTTGTTCTGTTGTAGCGTACTGTGTGGTTGCCTCCACGCAGAGACTGTATAACGGGGTGCCGACCCATTATACACCGGTTTCTGTCTTTCCTAGATGTCGTCTGTCTCTCCAGCGTCACCATTCTTTCTTGATTGTCATCCAGCCTTTCCTGGAAGTCACTGGTAAACCAGCATAAATGATGTGAAAATACAGATATACTGCTGAACGTAGACGTCATCAGCCGAGTACCCATCTGTCATTGGATGTTTCGCCCCTTATCTCGGAACATCCTCTAGATGGTGGGGCAGGTAGTATTGATCAGGTACTACCTCGTCTACGATGGCTGCCAGGTTGGTTCATTGCGTCTTAGCCAGAGCCAACTGGACGCTCTCTATGCAGCTTTGCCAAGAGCATGTGCTGCGGTTTTCCGGGCTCCTCCTTTGATGCCCACAGCTCCCAGCATTTTCCAAACTGACTGTGATGGAAAGCCTCTGCACCCAACTTCTACTGGGAAGACCCATGTCTTCCATCCTCTATCTCTACAAGTGTCTGCCAAGTCTTGGTATTTTCCCTTCTTGGTCTCATGCGACTCTTCTACTCTCTCTTCCCAAGGGACAGTGAGTTCTACCATTATCACCAACTTCGGAGACCTTGACCAAATAACTTGTGTTTTTCGCACATGTACTCTGTATGATTGCTATAAGCATTGTATATAATGCTTAATGTAATAAAAGCTTAATGTAATAACATATTTGGTATTGGTATTAATATTTGACAAAGGTGTCTGGCTTTGGCTTGTAACATCAAATGGTGGTGGCAGAGCAAAAGCATACATACTAACAATACGGGTGTCAGACTTTAAGTAATTTATGACATACGGAATGATTATGCAGCCTTCTCAACTAAAATAAGTTTTAACACCTGATGGTATTTCCTAATCCATAATAATGTGATTTTATCTTAAAGTTTCATGATTTAAATATTAAGATCCAAGAAAAGAAATATGAGCAAATACGCTGAGGTTTTGAAAGTTGAAAAAAATAATAAAATACATAAAATAGCCAATGTTAAAAAAAAGATTTGAATAACAAGAAGATGAAAATATTTTTGTGAAAATTTACTGAAAGAATTAGGATGAAGCTTGCGGCATAATAGTATATCCAGTTTTACACTTTTCCTTTTACGTAATAATAATTATCACTTAAAAATAACCTGTCCATTTATTGCATGGTATCTTATTGCAGGTGATTTTAATACAAAATGAAGTTATTTATTTTTACAGGAAAGGGATAAATCACACTGGGCCAAAACATGCATTATTCTGACGTGTAGGTGTTGAGCTGTATTCTTATAATGTCTGTCTTAGACCAGACTTTTAAGTTGTGTTATCTGTTATTTATTTATCAATTATGTTTCTGCGATAAAATACCATTCTTTCATTTGAGATGAAACATAGAAAGGTAGATTTATTCTTGCATTAACAACGTTTACATATAACAGTAGTTTAGTTTAGACTCATTTTTTTACATCGATTGCGATACAAGTTCTTACAAGTTAGATTCATCACGCTCGATGACTGCTTCCTGGGTTCCATACCTAGTATTCGCGCAGCGTGGAGAAATGTGAAGATCGTGAGAGAATCTCGCCACGGACGGGATTCGAACCCGCGACCTTCGGATCCGGAGCCCAGCGCTCTACCCCTGGACCACGGTGACTCCTCATTTAACAGTAATAAAACATATAACAGTGATATTTTAAAGATAGTAATTTCAAGATCTCACTATATGTCTATCACAGAAAAAATCAGTTTAGTCCTTGAATTTGCTTCAATTCATATTAGGCCTGAAAATAAGTTTGTTTCGGGTAATCCGACCCTACATAGCTAAAGCCGCCGACACTAAGATTTTTTTACCTTTCCGGGAAAAAAAACATAAATTCGTCACATTCCGCCTTTGAGCCTTTGAAAAAACAATTTTTGATTGGCTGTTGGTCTTTGTATTTGTCCAATCGTAACAGCGCTAAGAAATCGGCTTTCCAACATAGCGTCGCAATGGACTTACGTAATGTAAATATATGGAGACGAAAGTGCCCCAATACCGATGAACGGCGATGTTATCATGCACATCAAAGTGACTTTAGTTCAGAAAGTTGGAATCGCAGATGCGATGCAGCCCAGTTGGGCTGATGGAGTTGTTTTTGGCGAAGAATGAAGGTATTTTAAAACCGAAAGTACAACTTTTATTTGCAAGCAAGTCAAATCGACCCCAAACCGAATCGGCCTCAAAATAAGTCAGATCGGCCCCAATGTTTTTTAAAGAAGATTAATAAGATATAATTGTGTTTAAATAATTAAATAAAAATCAGCTTTAATGTTTGTGAAAATTGTTACTAACAATTTTACACGCGCGCAATAATTTCAGGTTGATTATCAACAAAATCAAATTACGGTTAAATTATAGCTTAACAAAAATGTAAGTGTGTAATCCGCGTGAGTTGACAGCATCACAAAAACCTCAAGTTAAAAAAACGATTCATACAGCCTTTTGAATGTGCCTATGATTTATCAAAGGTATTTAAATGAATGAATGCACAAACAATTTAAAGATAAAAAGATTTTTACTATGATTATGATACTGTTTTGATTTGACGTGAAAAGTAGAGTTAATTTAATAATCTTATCATTATGTCTCCCACCTTCTGGGGAAGACATATTGTTTTTGCCTTGTCCGTCTGTCACACTTTGTTTCTACTAAATAACTGGACTACCGTTTAACCCAGAGCCTTCAAACTTCCTGGGGTGATTGCCCTTGTTGAGTAGAAGAACCCTATTGATTTTAGGGTCAGTAGGTCAAAGGTCAAGGTCAGAGGGGCCCAAAGAGTGAAAACCGTTTCCGCTCAATAACTAGAGTTCTATTTCACCCAGAGCCGTCAAACTTCATAGGGTGATTGCCCTTATTGAATAAAAGAACCCTATTGATTTTGGGGTCAGTAGGTCAAAGGTCAAGGTCAAAGGGGCCCAAAAAGTGTAAACCGTTTCCACTCAATAACTAGAGTTCTTTTTCACCCAGAGCCTTCAAATTGCATAGGGTAATTGCCCTTATCGAGTTGAAGAACCCTATCGATTCTTGGGGTCAGTAGGTCAAGGTCAAAAGTGCCCCAAAAGAGTGTATACCGTTTCTGCTCAATAAGTGGAGTTCTATTTCACCCAAAGCCGTCAAACTTCATAGGGTGATTGCCCTTATTGAATAGAAGAACCCTTTTGATTTTGGATTCAGTAGGTCAAAGGTCAAGGTCACAGGGCCTGAAGAGTGTAAACCGTTTCTGCTCAATAACCGGAGTTCTGTTTCACCCAGAGCCTTCAAATTTCACAGGGTGATTGCCCTTTTTGCTTAAAAGAATCCTTTCGATTTTGGGGTTAGTAGGTCAAAGGTCAAGGTCACAGGGGCCCGAAAAGTGTAAACCGTTTCTGCTCAATAACTCGAGTTCTATTTCACCCAGAGCGTTCAAATTCCATAGGGTGATTGCCCTTATAGAGTAGAAGAACCCTGTTGATTTTTGGGTCAGTATGTCAAAGGTCAAGGTCAGAGGGGCCCAAAGAGTGTTAACCGTTTCTGCTCAATAACTAGAGTGCTTTTTCACCCAGAGCCGTCAAACTTCATAGGGTGATTGCCCTTATTGAGTAGAACAACCCTATTGATTTTGGGGTCAGTACGTCAAAGGTCAAGGTCATAGGGGCCCGAAGAGTGAAAACCGTTTCTGCACAATAACTGGACTTCTGTTTCACCAGGAGCCTTCAAACTTCATAGGTTGATTGCCCTTATAGAGTAGAAGAACCCTATTGATTTTGGGTTCAGTAGGTCAAAGGTGAAGGTCACAGGAGCCTGAAGGGTGTAAATCATTTCTGCTCAAAAATTGGAGTTCTATTTCACCCAAAGCCTTCACATTTCATAGGGTGATTGCCCTTATAGAGTACAAGAACCCTTTTGATTTTTGGGTCAGTATGTCAAAGGTCAAGGTCATAGGGGCCCAAAGAGTGTAAACCGTTTCTGCTCAGTAACTGGAGTTCTATTTCACCCAGAGCCGTCAAACTTCATAGGGTGATTGCCCTTATTGAATAGAACCCTATTGATATTGGGGTCAGTAGGTCAAAAGTCAAGGTTGTAGGGGCCTGAAGAGTGAAAACCGTTTCCGCACAACAACTGGAGTTCTATTTCATGCAGTGCCTTCAAATTTCATAGGGTATTGCCCTTATTGAGTAGAAAAACCCTATTGATTTTGGGTTCAGTAGATCAAACGTCAAGATCACAGGGGCCTGAAGAGTGTAAACTGTTTCCACTCAATAACTGGAGTTCTATTTCACCCAGAGCCTTTAAGCTTCATAGGGTGATTGCCCTTATTGAGTAGAAAAACTTTATGGTTTTTGGGGTCAGTATGTCAAAGGTCAAGGTCAAAGGTGTCCGAAGAGTGAAAACTGTTTCCGCACAATAACTGGAGTTCTATTTCACCCAGAGCCTTCAAACTTCATAGGGTGATTGCCCTTATTGAGAAGAAAAACCCTATTGATTTTGGGGTCAGTAGGTCAAAGGTCAAGGTCACAGGGGCCCGAAGAGTTTAAACCGTTTCCACTCAATAACTGGAGTTCTATTTCACCCAAAGCCTTCAAATTTCATAGGGTGCTTGCCCTTATTGTGTAGAACCCTACTGATTCTGGGGTCAGTATGTCAAAGGTCAAGGTCACTGCTGGAAGGACACTTTTCGACCATATATATGTTAAAAACATGGACTGCATTGAAGCTTGTGTTACTCCAAAACATTACAGCTACCACAATGTAACATATGCTGTCTTCCACACTGCCGTTGATACAAACAGTTCCACTGTGATGTCAGGTGACATAAACCGTGCCTAGAGTAAGGTGTGAAACTATCATAACCATACATATGTTAATATATATATATATATATATATATATATATATATATATATATATATATATATATATATATATATAATGTTCTTTATACCATAATAAATGACAGAGGCTTCTGTTTCAGAAAGGTGATATCTCTTCCTTGGCCTTCCTTCCATCGGGGGCAGGGGGTAGACATGCGTTTTTCACAAAAAACATCTAGTTTATATAGGTGTTGATTGGTATTGTATTTTACTGTACTTTATCTTTATTACTCTTGAAATGTCACAGTAGAATTGCATGCTAGGATGCTTAATCCACCACGTTTGATCAAAGCAACAGTATTTTGAGTGCAGAAATATAATCATGTCATTTATATAGGTGTTGTTTATTTACTGTGTCATGAAACAGTACCAGCGCCAGCAAGGTCAAGGTGATTTAATCCATGACATAAGGTCAAAGCAATTAATTATATATAATTGATAATGATATATCATTGTCTTGATAATGAAACAAATTTGCAAATATCCTGTGATAGGGCAAAGATTAATTTAAGCTTTGCCACATGCATACAAAATTATACCATTATTAAAATACATTTGATTAATAAGATGAATATTCTCTGAAATTACATTGGTCCTTCCATTTAGATTTCTCTGCTTTCATCGCTATTTTCTTTTGGTATGGAGATAATTAAGCCTAATTATTTGCAACGATGGTAGTCAGATTACAAATTTAGTTTAGCAGCATGCTTTGTTGACACCATTATGTTTGTTTTTAGCTCACCTGGCACAAAGTGCCAGAGTGAGCTTTTGTCATACCCCAATGTCCGGTGTGCGGTGTGAGGCGTCAACAATTTCATTCAAACGACATCTCCTCTGAACCCACTGGGCAAAATTCAATCAAACGTGCGTGGGGTGTTCCTTGCATGAAGCTCTTCCAAAGTTGTTCAAAGAATTCAATTCCATGCAGAACTCTGGTTGCTATGGCAACTTAAAGGAAAAACTTTGAAAATCTTCTTGTCTGAAACCACAAGGCCTGGAGCTTAGACATTTGGTATGAGGCATCATCTAGTGGACCTCTACCAAGATTGTTCAAATTATGACCCTGGGGTCAGAACTGGCCCTGCCCTGGGGGTCACTTGATTTACATAGCGTTATATAGGGAAAACTTTAAAAATCTTCTTGTCAGAAACTGCAAGGCATGGAGCTTAGATATTTGGTGTTTAGCATTGTCTAGTAGACTTCTACCAAGATTGTTCAAATCATGTCCCCTGGGTCAAAATTGGCTCTGCCCAAGGAGTCACGTTTTACATAGAGTTATATAGTAAATTCTTTAAAAATCTTCTTGTCAGAAACTGCAAGGCCTGGAGCTTAGATATTTGGTATGAGGCATCATTTAGTGGACCTCTACAAAGATTGTTCAAATTATGACCCTGGGGTCAGAACTGACCCCGCTCAGGGCTTAGGCCACATTTAAAAAAGTCTTTGTTTGCTGTCTCCAGACCCTACTTTTTAGAGTTGGGTAGGTAGGTAGGGATTTTTTTTTTGAAATACATAAATGTTTTCGGTTTGATTTTGTCTTGTGAGAAGACTTTTTGAAAATATGAGTAAACATTTTAAAATTGATATATCTTACTATGTTCCAATCAGTCAATACAAGATATAATTATAGTTCTTTTTAATAAAAATACATGTAACAAAAGCAACAAATACTTTCAAATTTCTAAAATTTACCCAACATGTAACAGGATGACTAGAACACTCAAATATACTCTGCAAAATAACTACTGAACAACAAAAGGCATCATTATACAACAACAGTTTAAAGTCTGCTCACACTTTATCTTCACTTAATGAACAGAACGTAACACAAACAGAAAATAAAACTTCAAACATTGCTGGGAAACTTCAGACAAGTAAACAGTTAAACCATAGTCCTGTTGGGATTGAGATTATTGCTCAAATGTACCGAAAGAACGTCCGATTTTTTCGTGTAAAATCGCCGGCATCTATCAACAGATCGTTTCACATCTCGGCCATTGTCCAGTCCGATCCATCTCGTGAAGGTGATTTTTCAACAAAATTGAACTGAATCAAGTATTATACGTAACAATAACTGTTGACGAGATGATAAAATACTCGTCTTCTAACTTTTTGCCATCGCGAAAACTTGTCATGGAAGTGTACACAATCGACATTTACCCGGCGGCAATTGATTGTCAATACACGTCAGGAATAATACGCGGGAACCAGAATACTACACTGCGTCATTGAACGGATATCGATAAAAATATGCGGAGCTAGAAATAAAAAAAAAAACAAGTTGGCTTCCTTTAAAAAGTAAGCCAAAGAGAGGTCAGCAGCTGTCGTCAATGAAAGAATGAATCTACTTTTTTCCAAGATCATTTTGAATTTTTTAAACGTTCTGTGACTTAAACAATTATAAAAAACTAGTAACCTAACTATTATTAATAGTTAATACCTTATTATGCAAAATGACCGAAACTGGCTATAATTTAGTTATTTCATATGTTTTTTATAGTGGCGTATCTATCATTTAAATAATTTAAACAAATTAAGATAACCTCATGTATTTCATACCTTGTAGAATCTTGGGGATCTTCCTATAAGCCCCTAAGGCTTTACTCCCCCCTCTTTTTCAACAATGCATGTAGTTGTTGAAGCCAGAACTCCCATGTTTAACAGCTGCTTTTTTAGGCTCATTAAGTTTTGTTTTCCCTTTCAAGCTTTAATTACACCTTTCTTAGTCCAAATATTTTACAAAATAATCAGCGATAGTATCTGTTAAGCTGGACTAAATATTAAAAGGGCGTAAATTTGATCCAAATCGAGGAAATGGACTTGTCAAAAATCCTCTGAAATTCGTAAAAAATATTTACCATTTTTTCATGACCATGGCTAAATATTAATTTGTTCAGCAGGCTGATGAGTTTCTCAGAAAAAAAAATGCATTTTAGAATTTGTAGCTTTTAAAAAGTAGCATGCATTATAAGAAATGCATCCCTATAATTGTATTTTTTTGTGTTTAGTTAAAGCTGACTGACTGACTCACAGAATTTTGCTGATTTTTTTTTCTTTAAAATTTAAGAGAATTTAATATACTACGGAAAACATAATATTATGCTTCTATACGCCATGAATAACCAGGATTCGAACCCACGACCTTTCGGTCAGTAAAATAGGGAACGACGATCTAGACCACTGAGCCTTGTAAGCAAGCGTCAAAATTAATCTTATAACTAAAGTATCTACCCTGTGACTAACAGGGTAATTTTTTTTACCGATAGAAGTGTGTAAAACTCTATATTTTGATGTAAATGAATCAGTAACTTAGTTTAAATATGTTCTTTGCAATTGCAACAAAAATTTCAAGATGTAAGAACATTTTCTTTTTTTTTCATCGTCGGCCCATCTGTAAGTCAGTCGCTTTAAGGGAATACAAAATTATTCTGTACGTTTTGTTCATAATGGGCCGTTTTAACCATTGGCCGTTTTGACCCGATGTTAAATTTTGGTTTCGTTTAAATGAATTCGTATTTTGATTCAGAGCATGCGCATAACTATCTTTGTAGAATGGTTTTCATGATTTTAGGCTTAATATGAGATCATTAACTAAAATTTGATACGCAAAAATGGATGCCGCCAGCAATTAAAGCCAACACTGTGGAGAGGTCTGATGACCTCTCCAATAATGGTCGGTGAGAGCAAATAAAAATTTTCGTAGCGCAGCGTTTTTCTAGGGTCGGTCAGGAGACAGCAAACAAAGCTATTTTTAATTTTGGCCTTACTTGATTTACATAGAGTTATATAGGGAAAACTTTAAAAATCTTCTAGTAAGAAACTACAAGACATGGAGCTTAGATATTTGGTGTTCAGCATTGTCAAGTAGACCTCTACCAAGATTGTTCAAATCATGGCCCCTGGGTCAAAATTGGCCCCGCCCAAGGGGTCACATCTTTTACATAGAGTTATGTAGAAAAAAAGTTTAAAAATCTTCTTGTCACAAACTGCAAGGCCTGGAGCTTAGATATTTGGTAGTATGCACTGTGACCACAGTGGGGTCATCCCCCCTCCCCTGGGGGTCACTTTCCCCCGCCCCCCCCCCCCTCCAAAAAAAAAATTTTTTTTCTCATTTTTTAAGTTTTTTGCTATGGCAATAAAATTTGGACCATTTGTACAGTTTTTCAAGATGATTTCAAAAACATTATTCCTTGACCTATATTTTTGACCTACTGACCTACTTTTTTGTTTTAAAGCTACGGCAATGAAAATTGGACTGTGTGTACAGCTTTTCGTTCCGATTTCAAAAATGTCATTTCATTACTAATACTTTGACCTACTGACCTACTTTATGTTTTTGGAGCTATGGCAATGAAATTGCATTGGTCCATTTCTGTGATATGCATCATTACATTCATAAAAATTTCTTTCATCTTTGAACCCAGGTGAGCGCTTTAGGGCCATTGGCCCTCTTGTTTGATAATCCTAACTTCTTATTTATTATATAAGTGACAATTTTTACAGCTAAAAGTCAAGTCTATCACAAAGAGAAACAAGGATAAAGTTAGAGGATTCCAAATAAAAGGACCAATGTGCAATTTGGTCTATCTTTGATATTATCTGAGTAAGGGAGATAATTTATTATGAGGAATGTCCCTCATTCAGTGTGCGCAACATGCCCTATCCACTGAAGCAAAATAGTTTTCAAATAGAGCCAGTTCTGACAGTCCTAGGTTGGCCTAGCTTCTCTCTGTTATGGATGCTCAGCAGTGTTAACACAATTTTTTTTTTTTAAGAGCCGACAACCTAGACCATGCAGATTTTACTACCTTTCACATACTAAGTGACTGCCAAATGTTAGTATCTGGAATTGAATAAAGTCTTTAATAAAGCATGAACCAGTCTTCATTTTATCTTTAAATATGCATGCAATGCTCCAAAATAATTGAATTTAATGTCAGATTCAAACTCAAAGTTGTCAGAGCATGAAAACCATTTCATAGTGTGGGGCCTGGATTGAAAGCCTGAATTTTAAACAACTTTCTACCAGTCTCGGTCAACAGTGGCGTCAAGTTTCCAAAAACTTGGTAACTTCATTGTGATGCTCTTTAGTCTGTAAATACTGTACAGTATTATACTGTTCTACCATTTTATAAAACCCAGGTGAAATGTATACCATGTTCACCAAAGTATATCATTGTTTTTGACATCTGAACATGTTATTTCATGGTTGTCACTGAAAAAACATCAAATGCCATGGTAACAGCATGGTCAATTTTTGAGTATGACCATGTTAGGACATGGTCATTCAGTGTAACAGTAAGATACCATGAAATACCATGGTCTGCTATGGTACAAAATTTCAAACCATGGTCAAATTCATGATTACATTAAGCAACAATGAAATACCATGGTCAGTTAACCATGGTACAAAAACATCAAACTAACATGGTCATATGTCTAGATGTGTTCTAATATGTTCAACCACATATTCCACTGCTTAGAGATAAGACAATTGCAGACATGAAAAAATGGCTAAAATGAGTAAGACTGAAAACAATCAAATACCTTTAGAATAATTGTATTAAGAGAAAATAAGCTGCAAAAAAGAGAATGCAACCCTTCAAAATGACATAAGGCTCATGCTATTATCATGAGCTACATTTATTCAGAATCATTGAGTCTGCTGTTACTGGTAGTTACTTGAAAATACCATGACCAATTAAATTTGGTAAATAGGCAATATAAGAGGTATCATTTAAGGTCATGAAAAAAACTTTGTCATAAATGCTGGTGACTGGAAAAACAAGATGTTCATTGGTCTCTTCAACACGAATAATATGGTGGGGTCCTGCTTCACAAATAAAACTAGCATGATGAATGCTGAGTTTTTTTCCACATGCAGATACTGTGCCATCATTTGTATTCACAATAAAATATGTAATTTTAAGTAAATCACCACTTGTACAACGAACCACATGGCACACACGCTTTTTCATGCGTTTATACTGAGAAGAATATAATTTGGTATTGCGAACCTTGACTCGAAGAGCTTTTTTGAACACAGAAATATTTTCACACCCAGTGTTATCTAAAATCAACTGTCTTTCTTCTTCTGAAACATGCAAGTCGGTGAGTCTTCCAGCAGGTTGTATAAAATTTTCATCAGACACTGGCCCATTACGATTTTTCAATTTCTTGAGAAAAGAAGAAACTGGACCAGATGGTAGACTGTCTAATTTAACACTACTTGCCATCAGCTGCAATTCTCTAGTACGTATTATCTGCATGGTTACATCTCCAGTCCCATGAACTGACTGCAACAGTGCCGCATTCCAGTCTTCAAATGAGAAGCAGCTCCATGCCCAGATGGGACCCCATAAACGAACATAAAACACTAAATGGGCTCCTATATTGTGTACATTGAGACCACAAGACCCACTCCCATACAGGTTGGAAAAATCTTTGTAGAAAAGATCAAGGAATTTCTCTGCATTGGTCAAATCTTCTTCTTTGATGTCGTTTCGAAGAAGAATATGTATACTTTCAGACAGTAGTGCCAAATTATTTAAATAAACAGGTTCAAGAAAGCCTTTTAAGCATGGGACAGCATAAAAAAGTAGCCATGATTGAAGTTCAGTTGCTTTGAAATTACCATAGTGTTTTTCTAGGTCACGCGGCATACGTTCAATGAAATCTGGTGGTGAAATACTTTGTAGTCTGTCTGATATCTGCTTCAAGTGCTTCCCAACAAAGTATGGCTTCTGACTGTTAACTGGTGAAAAGAACTTATACATTAAAGTTTTAGTTATTCCTAGTAACACAGAGTGCATATAGTCAGGCACAATGCCTAATATTATGTCAAACCATGGCATGCTTGCAAGCCCACTTGCACCACAAATTCCTTTGATGCGATGTCTCGCTGTGGCATTTGGACCCTTTTCATATTTTACATCATCAGAAACACGTAATGCAGGTCTTTCAGCTGATGTCCTGTATGGGTAAGATCTTGCATAGCCTTTGCCCTGACTGACAGTGATGCCTTCCTCCTCACATGTGCTACAGCCAAATTTACCATTGTGCATGGTCATATTAAGTACGTAAGATTTTGCTTGAAGGTCCAGAGTTGCAAGAAATACACCCAACTTAACTTCTGTAGGATAAGGACAGCCTGGTACATTTATTGTGAATCCATCGTTATAAAGTCTGCATATCTCTTCCCCCACAGCAGACATATATTGACGAAATGGTGGTTTATTTTTTCCTTGCCAAATTGCAGCAAGAATCATATTTTCCCTGGCAAATCTACTTGAAGGTGGTAACTCATTGATAGCTAGAAATACTGGCCACAGTTTAACATTTGAAGAACTGTACAGGGGAATTCCATCAGTGTTCATTATTGCACTAATTGCTGTCTTACTGTTCAAAAAATGACCAGACTGACATAACTGATGATACAGACTTCCATCCGTAATATCTTCCAAAGTTTCTGGTGGTGTCTGGCATAACTTTGACTTTGTGTTTTGTATCATTTCCCAGATTCCCTTTCTCTCCAAAATAAATTTCAGTTGCTTCGAAATATCAGCAAGAATAAACTGGCATTGAGGTTCACGACCCTTTAAGTGCTGAGAAGACAAAGGTCCCTTGTAACGAAAGTTTCCACATGCATTGCTACATACAATGTTGTCTGGGTCATCTGGAAAGACATTATCACACGAGCTACAGTAGTGTATGACTTTACACTTGGTGTTACCAGCTAAACTCATCACTTTGTCATAGGTTAGAGTGTCCTCTTTACTTATCTGTGGACAAAGGGCAGTAACAAGTTCAATTAAATCCTTAGTGGCTACACCAGATGCATTATGGCGCAATACATAAGACATAACACAAAGACACTGTAGTTCAATTGCTGAGTATTGCTGGGCAGTATCATTATCATATGAATGTGGATCACTGTCATGGTAATCTGATTCAGACAAGTTAGAATCTGAATTTATATCACATGATGATGATAAGTCACTCTCACTGGAATTGTCTGGTTCACTATTAAGATCTGAATACAAACTACCATCGAGTTGTGAACAAAAACTGTCATCTGCAGAAGCACTGCTATTGTCAGAGATGTAACTGTTTCTATCATCAGTGAGGTCTTCATGACACGATAACTCTGACCAAGATTCATTTGATGATAGTGTGATGTCACTAAGTTGCTGTTCAGATGAACATGCTTGCCTGCCAACTTCAGAATGTTCAGCGTCAAGTGATGAATGTTCTTCTGTATGCGATTCATTCCCAACTAATGTGTTATGCATTTGAAGATGTCTTCGTTTAGTACGCTCTGGAACGGGTAATGATGGGTCCTCAACATACCGCTTGTATACTCTTTTTAATGGACCTGTAAAAATATATTATAACAGGCATTTTTAGTAAAATATTTCTAATGTTGAAAACATCATCAACATTCAATTTCTGCATTTTTTAAATTGACCAGTACGGCAGTAGGTACTCAGAGTAATGTAAAATTTTAGTGTACAAGACTGATGGCATGGACAAAACTAGAGGGAGACATAAATTATCTGCATTTGTTGTCAAATTTTTAGATACTTACTTTTGTCATGCTTCTTTACAAGATGCGTGAAGACCCTTTGTTTTGTACTTAAAATCTGATTGCAAACACTGCAGCAAAACATTGATTTTCCTCCAACTATCACAACACTGTAGGTATTTTCTTTTGAATTGTCAGCCATTACCTGAAATTAAAAACAAGACAAAAATTAAAGAAAAGTCAGAACAATGAAGTATTGCATTTTGGAAACGGATGCCTATAATGATATTGATAATTTATTGTTTTAGTTGTTTTCAGCATTATAAAGTATATAAAATAGCAAAAGAATGCATTCTCTAAGTACATCAATGCAAGTCTGGCTCAAGTCAGTGTAAAACGTGTCTTAGTTTTTACATAGTAGTTGGTGAGTTTTAAGATATTTATATAAATGTATACTATTGTAACAGAAGTATGTGAATCCATCTTTAGATTGAATTTCAACGTTTGATAAGCTGCTGTTCATCAACTTACTTAAAATTGTCTAAAACATGTACCGGGTACATGTAGTATGTATCTCACATTTAGCTTATCTAGTCTACTGCTAGACATATAACTCGAGCTGAACACGATTTATAACTATATTAAGTCAGTCTATTCATTACAACATAGCTTTAATATAATAAACAATCATAACAATATAACATTTTAATATGTTACTATTTTGGGGGATTATCACCAAAAATTTAACCTTGTCAGATCCATCCCTTTTCACTTAGCAATAGCCTGGGTGGCTGCTCCATTCTGATACGATCATTACAAGTTATATGACATGAGACTTAAAAAGGTTATTAGGCTGTATTTAGGTTGCAGCTGATGCCTTTAAATACAACCAAACCCTTTCCTAAGAGCTATACATAGGTGGCACCTAAGACAGATTGCTGTTAAAAGCTGGAGACCACATAAAAAGGTTTGACTTCATATGCAATACTGAAATTGTATTTCTGAACAATACAAAATATATTTATACTGAAAACACCTACGATGTACTCCCTCTAGAGTCTAGATGTCCAATCAAATCCAGAATTCTACTTCAGTGCACCATACTTTTACATGTCATTAGGAGACTGTAAAATAAAAGAACAATTCACTAACAGAGAATATAAACATATTATCACAATGGCTCATCTACATACAGAGACATATAGAATTTAGTTTGAACCCATATAAACTTCTCGAGTCTGACCATAGGTATAACAATCCATTAACCAAAATGATAACAGCATGGTTTTAACTTCATTTACTGAAACTAGCCGACTTGTAGTGGACACCTGATTAATAAGGCATTTCCAACAGCCTCCCTGTTAGGCTAGCCCATTTTCTGACTGGCAATATCCTTCGCACATAAAAAATATCCAAATGAAAAGCGGGTGCCTGCCCGCTTAGCTCAATAGGTCTAGCACTGGATTAGCAATCCATCGGTGGTTGGTTCGACCCCTGGGCAGGACAAAATTTCTCAGTGACAATTGATCTCAGACATTGTCTAATGTTCATTTGTCTCTCACCGCTGATTCAGAGTAGATCATGTGGGAACAGTAGTCAGTTACTTGCGGAGAAATTGGCAATTACTGATTAGTTATCCAGGAAAACCGGTTAGGTGGACTGACTGCCGAGATATAACCTATATGTTAAACCCCAAAAAACAAGCGGGTGCCCCAATGTCTCGTAAATGTTGGGCTAGCTCTTTAGCGACATGGTTGGAGTGTCTGTTACGTTTGCCAATTTAAGCAACGTGATCTATGGTTAGTACTTGTATGGGTGTCCCAGAATGATCTCATACAGTCATAGGCCAGGTAACTACAGACTCTTTATGCAAAAAATAAAAGAAAAAACTAGCCCAATGCATTTAATATCAAATACCTGATACTTTACAATCCATTATTCATCAAACAATATCAAAATAATGGTAAAACTTACATGGAATGGAATCAGAAATAAAAGCTCTAGAGCCAGTAACTGTGTGCTTTGTGGTCGTCTTGATTGTAAAGTCGCTGATGTAAGTCAGTTCCAGAACGAATATTGGCTCGTAACTACTCGACTATTTCCGGAAGGCTCCGTCAAAGCCTTATGGCTCGCCGAATATTGCCGTGTGGTTACGGAAGGCCGTTCATACTTATCGTAATGTCATAGTATCAGTTATAATCGATCTCCTATTTGATAATTTGTATTGCGAGAAAATTTATCTAAAAAAAAATAAATAAAATCCACAGCAATAAATTAAATATCCCTATGACGTCGTCACAGACTCTGTTAAAACGCCTCACTTGATTGGTTCGCATGAACTCTGTTCAAAGCGCCTCACTCGATTGGTTCGCAAAGCAGTTCACAGGAGGCGCTTCATAATTTACCAAGGCGCCAAAGAAATATGTCTGCTAAATGTGATGCAAGCGAGGAAAAAAACAATTTTGCGGTAATGAGGTGGCTTAACGATGGAAATCGACTGTCTGTTCATAGTCTTAAAGAAGTTGTAGAACCCAAGTTACCAATCAACGAATTCAAGCACGGGATGAGCGGCTTGTCTAAGTATCGTGGCTGTCCCGGTCTGTGGCAGTTCCGAATTCTAAACGTAGGAGGTAAGTGTTTCGACCATCTATCAACTTGGAAAATTGTTCATTTATTTTTATACTTTAGCACTCTAAATATACGGCGGATGTAAGTTATGAAACTGCATTGCTGTTTTAAGGACAAATTACGAGTTGATTTGTACCTCAACAACGGGATAACGTCGGCGGCATTATTTATGTCTGGAGCATAATATGAAATCCCTTGGAGACAATTATTCTCCCTGAAGGGCGAGCATACAGTTGCCGCTTTGTCCGTCCCGTACGTTTGTCTGTCAGAATTTTGTCTGGAGCATAACATTAAAACTATGAGAGATATCAAGACCAAACTTCAAAGGTAGTTAGATCTCATTAAGGTGCAGTGCACAAGTGCCAAAACTCTTGCTTTATTAATTTTTGAGTTATTGCCCTTTGAAATGTTTCATACTTATTTTTTTGTCCGAGTTATCAAGTTGAAACTTTATAAGTAGATAGATCTCATTGATGAGCAGTGCAGTGCACAAGAACCATGACTCTTGATTTATTAATTTTTGAGTTATTGCCCTTCAAAATTTCTCATACTTATTTTTTGTCCAGGACATATCTCACAAAGTATAAGAGATATTAGCATGAAACTTTATTGGTTGATAGATCTCTATGAGGAGAAGTGCAGGGTGCAAGAACCGTCACTCTATTTTCGATAATTTAGGAGTCATTGCCCTTTGTTATTTTTCATACTTTAAAAAAAATATATATTAAACAACAACCCTTTTGGAATTGGCATTCATTTGGGGAGCATCCATCGTTCTACCGATTTCTTGTGAACATTCTACTTTTAACCTCATTTTAACTTTCTTGTGATTTTGACATGCAGACATATCTATGTAGCTGGGTTCTGACTAGTGAGCTGAATACTTTTAGCTATGGTTAAGTCTGTCAACATGTGCATTTGACTGGATTAGAAATATATTTATCTCTGTATGTTATTGAACACTTTACGTATAATTTTTGCAAATCATTTTTTATTTAGGGTTAGTTATGATGGTTTCTTCAACACGTTATTGTTTTTTTTTGTTGGGCTTACATGATTTTCCTGAACATACTATGCATCCTTTATTTTTGTGCCGTGGAAGTATTATTTTCTATATTACTTTTTAATCACAATTGACAACACAAATTTCATTTTATTACCATCACCAGAAATTTTGTTTTAAAGTTCTGGATAGTATTGAAAAGTTATTTGGGTGATATTAGTTGCAATTCTGACAGTCATTTGTATAAGAAGTAAAAATTCCTAGTTTTATCCAGCAAATAATGCAATTTTGTTAATTTTACTTTGTAGGTAAAAAAGAAATGAAGAAATGGCTTGATGACAATATCAGCTCCTTGACTACTGATGTGTCTGACAAGTTTTGTGAAGGTATTAATTTTTTGATTTAATCCTTGTCAGTATTCATTCTTAACTGCTGGTTGTAGAAATAACTTCTGTATAAACAAGTCTCGTTCTGTAGCTGCATGAATGTTACAGATGTGAAGTTGACACACATTTCAACTACTTTCCTGTTCTTGCATGTCTATATTGATGCTCAGCCAAAATATTCAGTAAATGATGATTTGGCAGCAAACAGTGCAGTCCTGATCCTTTGTTTTGAGGCCACAGGCAAGTGGATTGACCAGGAGATCACTAAACATAGTGCCTTCTTTGCAACAGCTTGATGCAAACAACTCATAATGCATAAACAAATGTCTGAAATACAGATGAAGACCTGAATGTTAAAATTATCAGAGTTCAGATTTCATAGTATTGATTACTTCCGTGACTTTAAGTAGAATTACATCAAGATGGTTTGGGGATTACATGTACAGAATTGCATATTGGATCAAATCCCCTTAGGGTTGACTTACAGATTTTCTTTGGCGGTTTTATCATGATTGTAATGTTTGATCTTTCTCAGATATGAAGACCTATGAGCAAGGCAAGGAATCACTGCCAAAGGACCAACAAGATGAAAGCTCTGGTCAGCCCCAGAAAAAGAACTCTCACCAAGGCATGAAATCAACGTCTACATCAATATCTTCAGATAATCATGTGAAGAACAGTGACCAAAGCAAAGACTTGTGCTCTCCACTGTCAAAAGAAAATGAAGTTGAACTGTCAAGTCCACCCCTGCAATGTTGTCAAAAGAAATTGACACTTGAAGGTAATTATACAGGAAGACAGATAATGAAACAAGCATGTCTTTTAGCTTAGCTGACTTGGATTAGAAAATGATGGGGGGCATATAGTCGCCGCCTTGTCAGTTGGTACTTCCATCCGTTCATCACTAAACATTTGTCTTGGCTATTTCTCTGAAATTTCATGTTGGAATTCTATGAAACTTATGATCTATATGCATCAATACCAAGTAAAGTTTTGTACCTTGCATTCTTGTTCCGGTTCTGTAATATTTCATGGAGCTATTGCCCTTTGTTCATTTTGTTGCCAAATTCTTGTCCAGTCTATTTCTCAACAATAAAATTTACCAGACTGACAGTCTGGTAAACTCAGATTTTTTACCAGAACAAACAGTCTGGTAAATTTTATTGTTGAGAAACAGGACCAAAATTTTTGGAAAAAAAAAATATGAAAACAAAATCACCTTCCTTGAAGTTGTTGTCATCAGATGTTGACATTGAAAAAGAAAGTTGTGACTCTAATTTTCTGGAAATTTCATATTGGTTCTCTTGATCGTTAATAAAAAATATACCAAAAAAACTGAACCGAGTACAATCCCGATCACATTGCAAATTCCACAATCCAGTGAAGTCACTAAATTATCAAGGACCAAGTGATCGAGTGATTGCATAAATAACTATTAATAACATAATATTTTTAGATGAAATGGAGTGAAATTCTAGGACAGAAAATAAGGACTTCCTTAACAAATTGTCATTTTGACTTGTATTTTTACCGGACCTTTGGTCTTGTAAACTTATTGGATGTCTGCAGACTTAATATTTACTGGACATGCCTGATGGTCTGAGGGCTTTTGCTGTTAACAAGCTGATTACAGGCATTTAATTTAGAGTTATTCATTGATTGTGTTGCACTGATAAAAAATCCAGTATGCAAAGGTAATGGCAATTGATCTTCATGTTAGATATTTTACTACTTTCTGTTTGCAGGCAAATCCATCACTCAGAAAATGGAAGCAGAGGAAGCACTGTCTAAAACAAAACAACACAAAGACACCAATATTCATTCCGAGTAAGCTGTTAAAAGTCCTTAATGTGTTTAGGTATTTTAGGAACTGCTGGAAAAGCCCTCCTTAAAGAAAAAGGGGTGGGGGGCTTTTTTTTTTTTAAAAAAAAAGGTGACCCACCTGTAAATATTTTCTCATAACTACAAATTTTTAATAAGAAGTGTTAGTGGACAACGTTATACAGAACTCTGTTAACTTGGTTTTTGTGATCCTTGTTGTTAAAAGTGTGAGATTAGTGACTATTTTCTTGAACAGCAAGTTGTCAGTTACTTGAGTTTGGTATCTTTACTATAAACCAGAAAGTTGGTATTAGCTTGCCGTTCACTGACAGATAATATATGTCTGAAATAATGTTGAAACAGTGTAAATCTCTAAACAAAAAAAAGTTTATAACTACTTGTAAAAGCAATTATATTAATCTTATTGTCATTCGTAATTTAAATACAGTTTATTACTTGGATTTGTAGTTGTGTCTCAAGGAAGGAGTTCAAGGAGCTTAAAGACGAAGTAAGACGTCTCAAGAGGAAGTTCCAGGAACTTGTGAAAACAGAGTCGTCTGGAAGCCCTTGCACTCAAACACCAACTGTAGACTTTCCACCATCTCCAAAAGCTCCAGATCTGCAAAGTCCCAGTTCAGCAGCACAGACTACAGCTGGTTATAATGGTTTTACATTATCTGATTTGAAGGACTCTATATGTCATATTGACAAACTGTATGAAGCCGTGAAATGCCTTATGTTGAAACTATTCAGCAAGGATTATATTGTTACACACAGTGTCTCTGGAAAAGCGGCAAATTCAAAAACTGCTAACAAGTGTCAGTTTGACTCCAGGCTGTACTTTGCCATGCTGGGAGTTCTTAAGGAGAAGTTTGATGTTAAAAATAAAGACATTACAGAGAAAGTGCATTCAGTGCAAAAATTTGTAGCCAAGCAATTGTCAGTCAAAAAATAATAGCAACCTTTGGTATTTTGTTTGGTCAGTCTAGGCTTTCCAGCATTTGTACTTTTTCCTACATGTTTGTAAAGTGCTCCTAGTTTTACCTGTTAATAAGTAAAAAGTTCCTATTATTCCTACCTTCTTTTTACAAAAAGGTGTCATGAGTGTTTTTATTTTAACTCTCTGTAACCATTGAGGCAACATTTGGTAACTGTTCAGTGCTAAAAAGTACTTTTTTGTCAAACTTCCTAATTCTTTTTTAAATTTATTCCTACTTTTTTCAGTAGGTGGCTGGAAATGATGTCAGATAGAACTATTTTTTGTTGTTTTTTTTTAGATGAGAAAATTGTTTCTTGTGTAACCATGTCTGATCATGTTAATACATGTTTCAGTTTCAGAGTATGCATTGTTCTTTATTTCCACTTAACCATGTTTGCATGATGTTTGACAGTGGCTGACCATGTTATTTTAAACTGTCATTTTCATGGTAGACCATGTTAGGAGATCATGAATAATCAGTCACACCATGGTAAGAGACCATGAGAAACCATGGTAAGAGACCATGTTAGTGGCCATTTAACAAAACATGTTCAACCATGGTTAACCATGATCTGTGGGGCAAGGTAGTTCATGGTATTTCATGAAAAAACATGAACCATTTCACCTGGGAAGCCACACATTCCAGTTTCAAACTTTTTATTCAAGTAAATCTTTGATACATGCATATATTTTAATCAAACAAAGCCTCTTAGCAACAGTATTTTGTCAAATTATGACAAACAGAGCCTCAATAACAATAGAATATGCCAGTGAAAGTTGAGGGTAAAAAAGCTTGTTATCACGTACCTAAAAACTAGAAAAAATAATTAAGAAAAAAAAAATTCCTTGCCTACCCTAAGTACTGATTTTGGAGACGTTACCCTAAACAAACAATTCTTTTTTTTGGCCTTAGCCAAAAAAATAAATATATTTAGTGACTGCTATGCAAAGGTTTGCCTATAAAGTCATAAGACTTGTTTCGATTGGGGTTCTTACATGAGTATGAAAAAAAGAAAGAAAAAGAAAACATCTAAACCAGTCAAGGTCAAAAGTGGCATGGCGATGAATTTCAGACTACACTGATAACAAATACCATAAAAACAGTAAAACCTTGCTGTTAAAATCTAACCTAAACTATCTGCTTTTACCGTACAGTCTTGAAAAATGTCTTTCTAAAATCTCTTTTAAAGTTAAAATATTTGGAATGGCACTTGACTGATTTAGGAAGTTCATTTCATACAAATATACTAATATTAAAAAGAGTGGTGTACACTGTGGTACAAAATAATTTAAATAACTTTTCTTAGTGTTATAAGAAGGAAAATTAGTAATTCTGTAAAACATGTAAGTAGGATGGGTAGACTTATTTCCCTTGAGCATTTTTATAATCAACAGCATCATCATCATAAACAAGATTTGTCTATAAATTAAGATGCTACATGGAAAAAAAGGGAAAATACAATGAAATACACCAACTAACCTCAGGTGCTAGGTGTGTTACATCCCCCGACCAACCTCTGCTACCCTGTCTAACAGCAAATACAACATGACCACATATAATTTATAAACATCAAATCATAATGACAAATCATGTCAATTTACTATTTACAAGAGCTTTCCAAAATTTTCTTTTTCCTCCTGTTCTATATCTGTATGTACTTGATGATGGGCAGGGTAATAGAGAAATGTGGGGGTGGGGTCAGGTTACATAACACACAATATGGTACTATGAATTGACCACAAAAACGATTAAAGAAATGTAGTTTTTATAGATTAATGTGTACTGTCGTTGAATTTACTTTTAATTTTTTCCCCTTACTGTTAAGAGTGTGACAAGGGTTTTACATCGAAAAAAAGTTCAATGGTTTGTTTTGGACTTCAATGAATGAATGGCAAAATAACATAAACAAGAAATGTTTGTAAAACATAAATGCCCCCGGGCAGCACCTAATTGCTTGTGGTTGGGCAAAAGCGTTCTCTAGTTATTGATCAGAAACCGTTTTTAGGATCAAGGTCCCTGTGGCCTTGACCTTTGACCTAATTACCTCAAAATCAATAGGGGTCATTTACTGGTCATGACCAACCAGCATACCAAGTTTGGTGAACCTAGGTCAAAGCAATCTCTAGTTATTTATCGGAAACCGTTTTTAGAGTCAAAGTCTCTGTGAGCTTGACCTTTGAACTAATGGCCTAAAAATCAATAGGGGGTCATCTACTGGTGATGACCAACCAGCATACCAAGATTGGTGAACCTAGGTCAAAGAGTTCTCTAGTTATTGATCAGAAACCGTTTTTAAGATGAAAGTCTCTGTGATCTTGACCTTTGACCTAATGACCTCAAAGTTAATAGGGGTCATCTACTGGTGATGACCAACCAGTATACCAAGTTTGGTGAACCTAGGTCAAAGCAATCTCTAGTTATTTATCAGAAACCGTTTTTAGAGTCAAAGTCTCTGTGAGCTTGACCTTTGAACTAATGACCTCAAAATCAATAGGGGTCATCTACTGGTGATGACCAACCAGCATACCAAGTTTGGTGAACCTAGGTCAAAGAGTTCTCTAGTTATTGATCAGAAACCGTTTTAAGGATGAAAGTCTCTGTGATCTTGACCTTTGACCTAATGACCTCAAAGTCAATAGAGGTCATCTACTGGTGATGACCAACCAGTATACCAAGTTTGGTGAACCTAGGTCAAAGCGTTCTCTAGTTATTGATTGGAAACCATTTTTAGGATGAAGGTCCCTGTGAGCTTGACCTTTGACCTAATGACCTCAAAATCAATAGGGGTCATGTACTGGTGATGACCAACCAGCATACCAAGATTGGTGAACCTAGGTCAAAGAGTTCTCTAGTTATTGATCAGAAACCGTTTTTAAGATGAAGGTCCCTGTGATCTTGACCTTTGATCTAATGACCTCAAAATCAATAGGGGTCATCTACTGGTGATGACCAACCAGCATACCAAGTTTGGTGAACCTAGGTCAAAGAGTTCTCTAGTTATTGGTCGGAAACTGTTTCTACCTACAAGGTCAATGTGACCTTGACCTTTGACCCCTTGACTCCAAAATCAAAAGGGGTCATCTACTGGTGATGGACAATCATCCTACTAAGTTTGAAGTTCCTAGGCCTAAGCGTTCTTTTGTTATTGGTCGGAAACCGTTTCTACCTACAAGGTCAATGTGACCTTGACCTTTGACCCCTTGACCCCAAAATCAATAGGGGTCATCTACTGGTGATGGACAATCATCCTACCAAGTTTGAAGTTCCTAGGCCTAAGCATTCTTTAGTTATTGGTCAGAAACCATTTGGTCTACGGACCGACGGACCGACCGACAGACAGACAAATGCACAGCAATATACCCCCACTTCTTTGAAGAGGGGGCATAAAAAAAAATTGTTTATCTAGATGTTTAATTTACCAGTTGATAATTTCATGCTTATTTCTTAACTATAAGTCTAAAGAAATTAATTACTGTGATTATTATCAAGCAGTTAGTAAAAAAAAAAAGAAAAAATTTTGTTGAAAGTTACAATGATTCAAGTCAAGTGTCTCCTTGAGAACAACATTTGAATGTTTGGAACTTTGATGCATCTGGGAATGTTGACGGCTGCAATTGTATATTGTATTAAATATAACTTAATATGTTTTTCACTTAACCTGACATTTTTTTCTCTTTTTTTTTTTTCAGATCTGAAACATGATAAATAAAGTTCTATAGAAAGAAAACAACACCTTTCAATACAGTTGTTGCCACTGATTGAAAAAGAAGACACGCTCCTTCTGCAGTTTTATGAAAAGCCAGAAATCACTAAGAAGAATTAAAAAGTGATCGAGGGCAGACATAAAGAGGTTTAGACAATGACTGGTACATTAAGTAATATATTCCACAGAAGCGACGATAACAAGGAACCTTTTAGTGAAATATATATGGCCGCAGATGCAGGATACAGGAAGACAGCTTAGTTAAGAGAATGGCCTTAACATGATGCCACGCTAGGGATCCACACCAAGAAGATACAAAGCTATTCTCACCAGACGAGGTCAAAATTTTGAAGGGATTTAAATTTGATTTTCTGTTGTTATTAGGAGATAGTTCCTACATGTGTTTCATTGATGACCTATCATATAATCAGCTCTTTCAACAGATGGGCAAAGCATCTGATAAAGGAGATCCAGAAAATGTTTTCAGCAAAGAAAGCTGTCTTATCATATTAGACAGCCTTGATGAGTGGGCACACCCGTCAAAAGCCTGCCATAAAGGAGATAGGTCTATCCCACAGAAAATCCACCATTCTGCCTAAGGTCTATCCCAAAAAATCCACCATTCTGCCTAAGGTCTATCCCAAAGAAAATCCACCATTCTGCCTAAGGTCTATCCCACAGAAAATTCACCATTCTGCCTAAGGTCTATCCCACAGAAAATCCACCATTGTGCCTAAGGTCTATCCCAAAGAAAATCCACCATTCTGCCTAAGGTCTATCCCACAGAAAATCCACCATTCTGCCTACAACTAGACTATGTAAATCAGCTGTGAGCTGCCTAAATGCCAGTCAGATAGACCAAGGCCATGTTGCAGCTAACATTTACATACTAAAAAAAAGGTGGTGATACTACATCAGAATAAAGGGACAGATGAAAACACAGTAGCACAGTTTGATTCTGAAATGAAAGTCAGCAGTATCTCAGATCAGACAGCTATTTCAATATTCTTAATGTACATGTTGTGTTTGTTTTGTGACAAAATAGGTTTAGGTAATTCTGTGTTGGGATTTTACAGTAACACTGTTGAATTGGTTTTTAAAAGGACTGTGAAAAAATAAAAGAGTACAGGAATTGGCCCACCACAGATACCCGGTACCTCACAGTATGATATTTATCCCATCGTATTTTAGCAAAGGTGGAAAGTGTAGAAAATATTATACACTTCTCATATCCTTGAAAAATTAGTGTATGAAACATTACTCAGGACTGGAAACAAACGAAGAAAGTGTGCTGGTATTTGATCACTTTTTAGCAAAACAGTATCTTGAAACAAAAGAATGAATACAGTTCTGCCTTCAAGCTGGACTGTTAACACAAACTAAAGATCGCAGAAAATTATTAGAACAGAAAACCAAAGTGTGGTTTGCACACAAGACAGTTCACAATTTTTTGCCGCATGAACCATGTACTCTGCTTTTGATACAATGACAGTCCAAGAAAGCTCAATACCAAACTGTAAATGTCTTGGGGGACATTTTTGACATGTCTAAATTAGTTTGTTAGTGGTTTAAATACAGACCAGTCAACTTTGATTTCATGGGAGCTGATGGACATTGTAAGTATAGATGAAACTACACTCAAGTAAAGAAGTTCAGACGACAGCGAGTTGACTGAGTTCTATAATTATATATCACTGACACACTGTTTGAGGCAGATTTGTGCTGGACAGCTTATCCTGTACTGACCACTGGCATGACTGTCAAGGAAGAGAACTTGACCTGAGTGGACATTCAGAACTAAGACCGTTATCACAGCGGAATATACCTGGGAAAGAAATTTGCGAAAATATGGCACCACTACAGGATTGTAAGCTAGAGTATTTTTATAAACAAGAATTAATGTTAAAGTTGTAAAATAATATACCACTAGACAGGAAACTACAGCCATGTAACTCATACACCTGTTGAGTTAGTGTAGTGAAAATATCTGTTAAATCATTCCATGATCTAGTTGACTTGATACGAAATCTACGACTGTTCATGTGTACATCTAGAAAACACAGTACAATAAAACCAGGTGGATTTAAAGTGCAAGAATAGAAAAAAATCTTCACAACAGGTAGGTACACATTAGAGATTAAAACAATCAAAGGAGGTGTGTAAATATTTAACTCGTTTCCATGTATATAATGCTATAACAGTGCTCCAGCTAGTGTGGAATAGCAGGGCGCAGCGCCCTGCCCCTTTTTGTGAGCGCCCTACACAAGTGTGTTATAATTAACTTTGACATATGTTTGTATTGAATAACTGCATAGAGAGCTGTTGGAATTTAAATGTGTAAAAAAGATTGATTTTGAATGAGTTTGGATATCAATCATATCATTGAAAACAGATGGGTATTATTTTACTTTCTTGTTATTTTTTTCTCATATATGTCATAAAAGATAGAAAGGAGTCAGAAGTTTGATTAGTCTGAATATGTGGGGCAATTGTCTATCTTCACATTATTCATTTTCTTATTTAGCACATAGTAAACAAGAGCCACAGCAAACTGGGGCCACACTCGACTTTTTCCTATTTCCGAAGGCAAACACATTAGAGGAAGCAAACTGTGGTGAAGAGTTTTTAAAGGCAACATCATTTGGAAATATAATTATCAAATCCATCTATAAATAACAAAGTTTATAGCAAATTTAGCAATATTCAATAATTTGACCTTGAATGTTAAGGTCAAATAAAGGTCAATGTCAAGTTTAGTTTAACTTCTTTAGAGGTATTGTCTAAAAGGTAGTTATGTCCGAGTATGAAGACCATTGATACCAAAGATAAAGCGAATTTTAGCAATGTCAAGGTCATTTAAAGGTCAAGGTCACAGCTGAAACAATCAGTATGTAAGACTTGTCATAATTAATGTTCTGTCCAAGAATGAATCAAACCATAAATGAATGAAAAAGTTATGACAATTTAAGCAAATTTCAATAATTTGACCTTGATGGTCAAGGTTAATTTAAAGACAGTGTCACACCTGAATTAATCGACGTGTCAGTTTTGTCAAAAAATGTTGTTTTGTTCAAGTATGAATCAAATCCATAAACAAATGACAAAGTTATTACAATATAAGCAAAATTCAACATTTTGACTTTGATGGTGAAGGTCATTTATAGGTCAAGGTCATACTAGGATTATTAAACATGTAGGTTTTGTCATAAGTGTTGTTATGTCCAAGTATGAATCAAATCTAACTACAAATAACAAAGTTATAGCATTCAATAATTTGACCTTGATGGTAAAGGTTATGTTAAGGTCAGGGTCATAGTTGAAACAATCAAAATGTTGGAGTAATCATAAGTGTTGTTTTTTCTAAGTATGAATCAAATCCATAATTAAATGAGAAAGCTATGACAATTAAAGCAAAATTCAATCATTTCACCTTGACGGTCAAGGATATTTTTACGTCAAGGTCATACTTGAATTATTCAACATGTCAGTTTTGTCATAATTTTTGTTTTATGCAAGTATGAATCAAATCCATAAATAAATAAGTTATTACAGTTAAAGCAAAATTCAACAAATTAACCTTGATGGTGGAGTTCTTTTAAAGGTCAAGGTCACAAATTAATCAGCATGTAAGTTTTGTCAAAAGTGTTGTTTTGTCCAAGTGTGAATCAAATCCAGCTACAAATAACAAAGTTATGGCCAAATTAAGCAAAATTCAATAATCTGACCTTGACTCTCAAGGTCATTTATAAGCCAAGGTCAAGTTCAGTCTGGTCTACTTGAAGCCTTGCCCAAAGGGTTATTGTGTCCAAGTATGAAGACAATCTATTCAGAAATAAAAAAGTTACGATCAATGTTAATGACATTGACGGCAATGACACCATGACTATAGCAATATAGCTCGATTTTTTTCTTTGAAAAAGTCAAGCTAAAAACGTTTTTTCTATATGCTTGGTTAGATAATTTTCCACCCTGCATACAGTGTATGTTTTGACTGATGAAATTTTCCTATGAAAAATAGTTATTGTTTTATTAATTTCTCTCTTTATGTCCTGTAAGACTTTAACATTAGGTCATTGTAGCCAGGCTAGGTATACATTGTATATATATTATATGGCTTATCCCGACATCATGAGTATACCCAACATCGCAAAAATACTCAATACAAGAGGGCCATGATGGCCCTGGATCGCTCACCTGAGTAGTTTGGCTGTGGGTTTCCTGTTAAGCAAACATAAGAAGCAGTATTTACATGTACAGAAAAACCTTGTTAACTCCAAGTCGCTTGGGGACAAAGTAAATCCTTGAGTTACTGAGGTCCTCGAGTTATCTGACTATTATGTCAATCGGTCTGGCATTGCATTACAATTTCTGCTTATGAACATTCAAAATAACGTGTGATGAACGGCATCAATGATGAGCCTGTAGCAATCTTAATTACATTGTATCTGGTCAATCGTTTAAACAAACAAAACATTTATTTTTATTTAGTTTTAATCATCAGTAATGTTTCAAAAGAATCTACATTTATTATCAAATGCAGATAAATGACATAAAATGTAGGCACATTTTAAGCAAATGTTAATGATTTTAGGTAAATATCAATGGTCATCATAGTTTATCTAATCTATTATGCAGTTCAGAATAATTAGAGAATTTAGAGCATGGTAAAAACACATTCTGAGCACATTTCTTTGGCATCCACCATTCAAGAGTAGACTGAAGTTTTCAGTTGCATATACAATGTATACAGTAACAACAATGTAATTTTAATGACATGTCTAAACAAAGATGTGCCAGCAAAGATGCGTAAACATTCACTTATCAGAGCTTTCGAGTTACAGTAGGTAATGTAGGTGTAAAAACAACCAGTCCACACCACAGGTGTTCTTCGAGTTATCGTGTTACCGAAGTTTAGTTATTGATGTAAAATCTAGTTAAAAATAAAGGGGGAAATGCCGGGACCAGGGCGATAGCTCAAGTTATCCCAGGTTCAAGTTATTGATGCTCGAGTTACCGAAATTTACTGTAATTTTCTAATTGAAGATTTGTAGGTGCCTACAAACCAAATATCTAAAATATCAGTCAATAAATAATGGCTCTGACAGAAAGCAGAAATATCTACTATTAACTAAGGTGACCTTGACCTTGATCCAGTGACCTCAAACCCCATCTGTGGGGTTCCTTGCAAGGAACATACCAAATAACAAAGATATTGGTCTATAAATGAAGGCTCTATGAAGTAAAATAGATAAATCTAGTTGTAGCCATGGTGACCTTTATCCTAATCTAATAATTTGAATGAGCTTGGTAAAGGTCCACTAAACTATGCCTCATGCCAAATTTTAGAATTCTAGGCCTTGTGGTTTCAGACAAGAAGATTTTAATGCTCCTCAAAGGGAGAGCATATAGTCGCTGCCTTGTCCATCCTTTCATCCGTCCATCATTCCTGCCATCTGTCAAACTCTTGTTAGGAGAGTAACTTGAAAAGTATTGAAGAATATTTGATTGAAACTTAACATATTGATAGATTGAGACCAGTGAGAGGAAGTGCACTGTCCAAGAACCATAATTCTACCTTGCATAATTTTTAAATTATTTCCCTTAAGTTAATAATACTTGTCCAGAATATAACTCCTAAACTGTGCATGATATCTCATTGAAACTTCACACAGTCATAGAGACTAATCAGAGGAAGTGTAGTGTCAAAGAAACATAACTCTTATTAACTTAGTTTTTTTTAATCATCTCCCTTTATAATATTTAGTAATGCAGATATTAATTTGGAAAGTATTGAAAGGATTTGATTAAAACTTCACACAGTCATAGATACTAGTGAATGATAGGGATTATTCTAGAGCTCAAAAGGGGGCAGGGGGGCACAAAAAAGAGGCAGGGTGCTTTCTGCGTGTCGGGAATAGTAAATAAGAGACAGTTTTACTGTTACACTGAATCGTTACTGTAACAGTAATAACTGTATAATAACTGTAAATATTATTAGAAAGTTATCTACAGCAAAACAAAGCAATAATTATACATTGTATGTCTATTGTTATTTTATTGTAAACATTTGAATAATTTCAACTGTTTTAATGATATGATATAGTAAAAACATATGTCTATTGTTATTTTATTGTAAACATTTGAATAATTTCAACTGTTTTAATGATATGATATAGTAAAAACATCAACATTTTCATGAAATCCACAGGAGCCAGACAAAGTCACTTATGGTGACCATGTCATATCTGGGCACTGATATCAACGTCTTCACTCATGACTGTCAACATCCATACATGCTTTGAAACAGCATCAACGACAACATGTTTTCATGAAAACCTTGTGCTCACAGGAACCAGACATAGTCTTGAATTAAGTTAAATCTTATTACATATTAGATTAAAATGTGCTTGAATCCTCAAAAAAAAAAAAGTATCTGAATTTAGGTGTCCGAAATAACATACACTTTTTACGACACAGATATTCGACTTTGCAATGTAAGGCTTAAGCACAAAGTGCTCAGTTGAGCTAATTAGGGATGCTATTATGAGAGTTGATCATGATGGTGTTACTTTATGACCAAACAAACACCTTATGTACCAGTACCTTATGTACATGTACCACTTATGCAGTCCTGTACAGTATAGTGATTGTATTTCAGATGCTTTGAAATATATTTCTTGATTAATTAGAATGATTATCTGCTGAAAAATCTGTAATTTGAGTAAGTATTCTAGATTTATCTTAAGAGGTCAGACAGTTGTATTATAAGATACATTGAAAACTAAAGTGTTATTGTTGTGGACTGGAAAGTGTGTACACATACAGCGAAAAAATGTGTATAATTCATAAAATGTTTTCTCCAGAAAATTGCAGTCTAGGTTTGCAGTCATCGTTACAATGATATTAATCATTGGGAGTACTAGCTAGCTGACGTTTCCCAGGAAACATTGATTTCATTCCTTGATATATCAGTATACACTACATGTAGTGCTTTCTCATGAAATAAGGGGCTTTACATTGTTATCCTGAAAAACTGCTCTTTAAAAACTACTTGTCACAGGAAACTTGCTGTCTGCTGAATTGCTTAGGCAAATCAATTTTTGTTTGTGTTATGAAGCATAATTTATTAATTTTACATGTACATGTACTAAGCTTTTCTTCTTTTAAACTGAGTTATTCAAACCATTAATTTAATTAATCACATTTTCATATTGTTTCCATTTAATCATTAAAAGTTTTTTTTTTTACTCAGAGTATTGTCCATGAGTTAATTCAGTCTGAAATGAATTATTCCTAGATTCTGGATTACAAGCATGTACAAGTAGTGGTAAATAGCAACCAAGTAACATGTCTGGGTGTTATTCAACTTTTCTCAGAGAGTTATATATATAATGAATTTAATAAAAAAAAAAAAAAAAAAAGAGAAAAATGTGGAAAAAATATAATGAAAATAGGAAACATATCAAATTAACCCTTTACTCCATAGATACGTGTTTTAATGCATATGCGACGAGTGCAGATCCAGATCAGCCTGCACATCCGTGCAGTCTGATCAGGATCTCCACTGTTCGCTTATATATCCATAAAAGTATTTCTGACTGAAAAGCAAACAGTGGAGATCCTGATCAGACTGCACGGATGTGCAGGCTGATCTGGATCTGCACTGGTCGCATACGAGATTTAACACTTAACCATGTGGTAAAGGGTTAAAAAAAAAAAATAAATTATATTCCTCTGTTTGGGGACATAAAAAGAATTCTGTTATCTTCATGTACAATTTTGTTTTACTCTGGTTAGTATGTAATAAATTGTTATATTGTTATAATTGTCCTTTATTTGGATGTGTAACTACAATATTTATTGGTAACAATGATATAATTTTCTTTGAGGCGAAATGTTTACTCATTATGTATTTTCATCCATTTTATTTTAGACTGATAAGAAGTTATTTGTAGATGTTGAATATACATGTAAGCTAAGTAGAAGCTTTATTGTATACCCATTAGTGCATGCAGTGGGATGATTTGACAAGTGAAACATGCAAGTTATCATGCCTAAGAGGCATAATTTTAATATTTATACTTACATGTATGGTCGGGATATTCAAGTTAATCAAGAATATGTATTCTTACCTCTCAATATCAAGTTTTATTTCCTTAAATGTAGGTTAATGTGAATACCAACAGACCAGTCCTAATTGGATGAAAGGAATAATTAGTGATTTATTTCACTTCATAAGTAAAGTTATTTTGTGTCATCTGTTTTATTTGATACTACTCCTAAAAGTCAAACTTAATAAATAAGTTTACTACATAAGTTTAGAGTCTGGGCTGACTTAATTATGAAACAAGAGGGCCATGATGACCCTGGATCGCTCACCTGAGTACTCAGAGCTCAGGGTGAGCTATTGTGATCACCCTGTGTCCGTCATCAGTCGTCCGTTGTCCTGTCGTCAACATTTCACTTTAAATGACATCTCCTCTTAAAACACAAAGCTATTTTAACCAAACTTTACAGAAATGTTCCTGAATTGTTCAATTTTTAGAATCGTCGATCTGCCATTTTTCTCCCTTTTGTTTAAAGAAAAAAAAGAAAAAAAAAAGAAAAGAAAGGAAGGAATTTGTAATGTAATATACACATTAGTTAGTACAGCTGAACTCTCATCTTATCACCATGTCCAAATGTGGCTGTCTGCACTATATAACCTGTCTGTATTGTATAACTGACTTACAAGCTTCAGCTGGTTCATAATAAAATCTTTCCAAAGTAATAACAAGTATTGATGATTATCAAAAGTTACACTGTAAGTCCATTAGTTGTCCAGTCTAGAATGAATTATTCCTAGGTTCTAGATACTTTATCACTAAGTATACAAATAATGGTAAATAGCAACCAAGTAACATGTCTGGGCGTTATTCAACTTTTCTTTATCTTTAAGAAGAGACCTGTAACTAAGCAGGGGAGAGTGACTTTACAATCAGACTTTAGCATACCTCTGTGATACATACATACATGTAGTTTAGACTCTTAATAAAATTATACTTATAAACTATTTTCTGAAGTTTGAAGTAGAAAGATTAACATTTATAGTTTATTAAAACACTTAGAGAACAAACAAGACCTTTTGTCACTACACTACACCAAGCATGGACTCATGTAGTCAAATCAATAAGAAAAACCATCTATCACCTTCATCAAAAAATGTTCAAAATGACAATAAGAACTGTTTGACCAAAAACCCCAACTTAATGTTCAAACTCAAGTTTGTATAAATCTGTGACACCAAGGAAACGGGCAGACTGTGTGTCACCAAAAAAGATAAAACAATCACGAAAGAAAACACCTAATAGTCGTAAATGGAAGAAGAACATACAGAAGACAAACATAAATTCTGGCAAAGCATACATTTCTGATAAAAGCAAAAAAGTCATTGAAGCAAAGAATGTACTTCTGGCTACATGTATTGATAACAACTGCAAAAACAAGTGTATTGTAAAAGTAAGTGAAGAAAGTAGACATAGCATTTTTAGATCTTATTATGATGAAACGATGACATTTGAATGCAAGCCAGACTTTATATGTCAACACGTTGACGTTCATGGTACATCAAAGAGGTATGGGCACAAAAGAAAACAAGAAGCAAGGAAGTACTACCTGCCAGTGGGAAAACAGAGAAAACAAGAAGCAAGGAAGTACTACCTGCCAGTGGAAAAACAGAGAAAACAAGAAGCAAGGAAGTACTACCTGCCAGTGGAAAAACAGAAAACAAGAAGCAAGGAAGTACTACCTGCCAGTGGAAAAACAGAGAAAACAAGAAGCAAGGAAGTACTACCTGCCAGTGGAAAAACATAGAAAACAAGAAGCAAGGAAGTACTACCTACAAGAAGCAAGGAAGTACTACCTGCCAGTGGAAAAGCAGAGAAAACAAGAAGCAAGGAAGTACTACCTGCCAGTAGGAAAACAGAGAAAACAAGAAGCAAGGAAGTACTACCTGCCAGTGGAAAAACAGAGAAAACAAGAAGCAAGGAAGTACTACCTGCCAGTGGAAAAATGGAGAAAACAAGAAGCAAGGAAGTACTACCTGCCAGTGGAAAAACAGAAAACAAGAAGCAAGGAAGTACTACCTGCCAGTGGAAAAGCAGAGAAAACAAGAAGCAAGGAAGTACTACCTGCCAGTGGAAAAGCAGAGAAAACAAGAAGCAAGGAAGTACTACCTGCCAGTGGAAAAACAGAAAACAAGAAGCAAGGAAGTACTACCTGCCAGTGGAAAAACAGAAAACAAGAAGCAAGGAAGTACTACCTGCCAGTGGAAAAGCAGAGAAAACAAGAAGCAAGGAAGTACTACCTGCCAGTGGAAAAACGGAGAAAACAAGAAGCAAGGAAGTACTACCTGCCAGTGGAAAAACAGAAAACAAGAAGCAAGGAAGTACTACCTGCCAGTGGAAAAGCAGAGAAAACAAGAAGCAAGGAAGTACTACCTGCCAGTGGAAAAGCAGAAAACAAGAAGCAAGGAAGTACTACCTGCCAGTGGAAAAGCAGAGAAAACAAGAAGCAAGGAAGTACTACCTGCCAGTGGAAAAACGGAGAAAACAAGAAGCAAGGAAGTACTACCTGCCAGTGGAAAAACGGAGAAAACAAGAAGCAAGGAAGTACTACCTGCCAGTGGAAAAACAGAAAACAAGAAGCAAGGAAGTACTACCTGCCAGTGGGAAAACAGAGAAAACAAGAAGCAAGGAAGTACTACCTGCCAGTGGGAAAACGGAGAAAACAAGAAGCAAGGAAGTACTACCTGCCAGTGGAAAAACGGAGAAAACAAGAAGCAAGGAAGTACTACCTGCCAGTGGGAAAGCAGAGAAAACAAGAAGCAAGGAAGTACTACCTGCCAGTGGAAAAACAGAGAAAACAAGAAGCAAGGAAGTACTACCTGCCAGTGGAAAAATGGAGAAAACAAGAAGCAAGGAAGTACTACCTGCCAGTGGAAAAACAGAAAACAAGAAGCAAGGAAGTACTACCTGCCAGTGGAAAAACAGAGAAAACAAGAAGCAAGGAAGTACTACCTGCCAGTGGAAAAACAGAGAAAACAAGAAGCAAGGAAGTACTACCTGCCAGTGGAAAAACAGAAAACAAGAAGCAAGAAAGAACTATCTGCCAGTGGAAAAACGGAGAAAACAAGAAGCAAGGAAGTACTACCTGCCAGTGAAAAAATGGAGAAAACAATAAGCAAGGAAGTACTACCTGCCAGTGAAAAAACGGAGAAAACAAGAAGCAAGGAAGTACTACCTGCCAGTGGAAAAACAAAGAAACAAGAAGCAAGGAAGTACTACCTGCCAGTGGAAAAACAGAGAAAACAAGAGGCAAGGAAGTACTACCTGCCAGTGAAAAAACGGAGAAAACAAGAAGCAAGGAAAAACTACCTGCCAGTGGAAAAGCAGAGAAAACAAGAAGCAAGGAAGTACTACCTGCCAGTGGAAAAGCAGAGAAAACAAGAAGCAAGGAAGTACTAACTGCCAGTGGAAAAGCAGAAAAAACAAGAAGCAAGGAAGTACTACCTGCCAGTGGAAAAACAGAGAAAACAAAAAGCAAGGAAGTATTACCTGCCAGTTGAAAAACAGAGAAAACTAGTATGCAATTTTTTTCCCTGAATATGCTGAATATAGGGAAAAGACAATTGAATGTTCATTGAAAAGAAAATATCATAGAAGCTTTGATGGAATTGACAGGAGTGGAGGGCATACACCAGCTAATAAAATCGATGATCAAACAATAATGCATATCAAGACTCACATACAATGTAGAATCAGTCCCTTCTGTTGAATCACATTACACCAGAAAATTAACATCGAAGACATTTTTAAGGCAAGATCTTTCAATTAGAAAAATGTATGACCTTTATAAAACTAAATGTGTAGAGGACAGAATGAATCCAGTTTCAGATTGTATACAACGAAAAAAAGAAAAATGGTAATATAACAGAATCAGATGAAACTATGTTTACGGATCACATAAAAAGAAAGGAACAAGCCAGAATGGAGAAAGATATAGACAAGAAAAAAGAAAAGAGTGATAAATGTATGTTCGTCACAACCTTCGATTTGCAAGCAGTATTGCAATGTCCATGTTGATATGTTTCCCAAACATATTACAAATGAAAACTAAACACCTACAATCTGACCATCTACTCTCCTGCAGATTTTGTTATTCTTTACTCAGACTGCTGTTCACAGTAGAACAGAAAATTTTTTCTAACATCAGGATTGCTGCATACAATTTCGCAAAACACTAACATTAAAATAATCAAGCAGAAATTCCTGGAATCAGGCCATACACATACAGAGTGCGACAGTATGCATTCTGCTGTTGAACATGCTAAAAAGCAAACCAGAACAATGGGTTACTGTTATTGTGTACATCTAGAGAACACTGTACAACAGAACCAGAGGAAGATTTTAAAAGTGGGAGAAAAGAAAAAAAAATCTTAACAACAGGTACACGTTCGAGTTTAAAACAATCAAAGGAGGAGTGTAAATATTTAACTTGTTTCCGAGCATATTATGCTAGAATGTCTACACAAGTGTGTATTAGTTTGACATATATTTGTGTTGAATAACTGCATACAGAGTTATTGGAAGTAAAATTTGTAATAAGAGGGCCATGATGGCCCCATTTCTCTCACCTGAGCATGACTGCTTTTAACAAAGTTGTTAGGGACTTGGTTAATTGACCCCAAATGACCCAAATTTAAACTTGATCTAGAAATTATAGAAACAACCTTTCTGACAAATTTACAGGTTATTTGGACTGAAAATGTAGCCTCTAGAGTGTTAACAAGGTTTTTCCATAATTGGGCTATGTGACCTAGTTTTTGAACCTACATGTACATGACCCATATTCGAAATTGAGCTAGAAATCATCAAAGCAGCCTTTCTGACATAAGTCCAGGATATTTGGACTGAAATTGTTACCTCAAGAGTGTAAAGAAGGTTTTTCCATATTTGGGCTCTGTGACCTAGTTTTTGAACCTAGATGACCCATATTTGATCTTTAGCTAGAAGTTATCAAATCAACCTTTCTGACAAATTTTCAGGACAGAAAATGTAGCCTCTTGACTGTTTACAAAGTTTTTCCATATTTGGGCTCTGTGACCTATATTTTTACCCCAGATGACCCATGTTCAAATTTTAGCAAGAAATCATCGAAGCAACCTTTCTTACAAATTTCAAGGTCATTTGGATTGATGATGTAGCGTCTAGAATGTTTACAATGTTTTTCCATATTTGGCCTCTGTGATCTAGATTTTGACCCCAGATGACCCATATTCAAATCTGAGCAAGAAATCATCGAAGCAACCTTTCTGACAAATTTCAAGGTGATTTGGACAGATAATGTAACCTCTGGAGTGTTAATAAGGTTTTTCCATATTTGGGCTCTGTGACCTAGTTTTTCATCCAAGATAACCCATGTTTGAATTCATTCGAGTAATTACTCGGACAAACATCCTGACTAAGTTTCATGAGAATTGAGGCAAAAATGTGACCACTAGAGTGTTAACAAACAAAGTGTGGACGTTGGACGATGGACATTGATCGATTCTTATAGTTCACCATGAGCATGATGGCTCTGGTGAGCTTAAAAGATTGTTTTTGAAGGAGGATGGATATCATCTAATGTGGATAGTATACTATTTGGAAAACAGATGATTGCTATTTTTACTTTCTTATTATTTTTTCTCATATATGTAATAAAAGATACAAAGGAGTCAGAAGTTCGCTCAGTCTGAACATGTATATCTACGGGGCAATTGGCTTTCATAACAACATACAAAAAAAAGGTTTTTTTCTGTATGCTTGGTTAAAAAAATTACTACCCTGTGTATGTTTTGACTGATGAAATTTCTGATTCCTGTGAAAAATATATTTATTTTATTTTTAATTTCTCTTTACGTCTTCTATTCATACTATAAGTCTTTATAATTAGGTCATTGTAACAAGGCTAGATATATATAAGGCTTATTCCGACATCACGAGAATACCTCACATCAGGCTTGCAGAAATCCGACAAATCGTCTAGACCGATTCAGAACATCTGGGACCGGTTCGCATCTCCGAAAATCCCATATCACTCTGTCCAGAAATTCACCATTTTCTGTTCATAATGTAAATCCAGACAGTATAAAAACAGAAAATCTACCAAAAACAAATCCACAACAGAAGTCCCCGACCATCTGTGTTTATCACACCTCGCTAATTTGTCCTTATTACACCCTAATAAACTTGTAAAAGACCAGATGACCGTGAAAGACAAGTTGGACATGTTCGTCAAAGTCGGCTCCTATGAAGTCAGCTGAAAGATGAACGACCTTTGCTCAGTTACTTTTGAGCTTAATTAACGGTGCGTTTCTTATGCTCCATACTGTTTGATGTTTTGAAATTGAGTAGCAAAGCGAGTTGTTTTCGAAATACACTATTTAAAAGTGTAAATTTTATTTTTATGCACTTACTGTACACACAACATCAGTTTAAAAACTAAAATGTGTAAGTCTTTGATCAAACAGAATGGGGTTGGCAATTATTTTTTACTCGCAAGTCTTTTTATACATATCAAACCTGGGAACAAAATTTTTCATTCAGTGACTACTCATCCTCCAGGACGAGTGACCTAAAATTCCTACTCATCCTGCATCACCATCACCCATCCTGGAGACCTAGGAGAAAAAAGATCAATGGTACTGTGCAGTGTTGTACTGAATTTAAAAAGGCACAGTGCTTCCCCTTACTCAACATGCTTCTGGTTTCGTTTTGACAACGTATTACATGGAGAATTTACAAACTGACATTATGATATTATTTAAATTATTTAAACACATCCATCAGTATGTTGCTTGTGGTTTTGCACTCGTTCTGCGTGAGTGAACGAATGGAATTTTTTATCCTTGCAAACAAGTTGTTGTTTTTTTTTTGGGGGGGGGGGGGGGGGGGGGGTAATTGTTGGGCGGTCTGACCAACTGAGCTTGAAACATTTCTGCAAGCCTGCCTCACATCCCAAGAATACTCAATATACATGTACATGTAAGAAATGCGATTACGAGAGACAATGATGAAGGTGTTACTTTATGTAGCAAACAGTGAAACACCTTATGTACCACTTATGCAGCCTTTAGTACCACAAATAAGTTACATGTATATAGTGATGGTATTTCAAGTTCTTTGAAATATATTTCTTGATTAATTAGAATTATTATCTACCGTAATTTAAGTATTCAAGTTAAAGATTTACCTTAATACATGTATGTCAATTGTATTATAAGATACATTGAAAACTAAAACGTGATTGTTGTAGACTGGAAAATGTGTATGCGTACAGTTCATAAAATGCTGGTGTTTTCTCCAGAACATTTCTGGCTAGGTTTGCAGTCATTGCTGAAATGATATTGTCAGTGTTTCCCCGGGGAAACATTCATTCCTTGTTATATCAATATTACAATACATGTAGTGCTTTGTCATGAAATAAGGGGCTTTTGTACACAGTTGAAACATTTTAATTCTGAGAAGACGCTTGTCATTAATTACTTGTCACATGAAACTTGCTGCCTGGTGAATTGCTTATGCGAATCAATTTTTGTTTGTATTATGCAGCATAATTTATCAATTTTACATGTACTAAGCTTTTCATTTATTGTATAATTCTTGTTTTAAATTGAGTTATTCAAGCCATTGATATGACAGTCATGTTTTCATACTGCTTCCTGTTCCCTTTAAATCTTGAGATTTTTTTTTTACACAGAACTTAAAAATGATTACTGTCAGCAGCTCTAAGTCTGAAACCTTTCTAAAAACACTTTTCTCAAAAGGCCATGCCTTCTTTGTAACACCAACATTCTTAGTTTGTTACTTTATTGCCTTGTTTTTATAATACTGATTATTTTTAATGAATTGTAGATTTATAAAATTGTCACCAGAAGCCAAGTATTGTTTCCATGCTCTATTTAAACATGATAATTTTTTTCACAGATAAGGAGCGGATCAGTGGTACAGTGGTAATGCGCTGGACTGGTAACCCAAGGGTTGTGAGATCAATTCCCTGCTCCTCCACTAACATTACTACTTGTTTTTCAGATGAGATGTTAAACCGAGGTCCCATGTATCAGTGCTTTTGCAAAAGAACCAGGGGTCTCTCTGAAATGGGATGCATTTTGTATCTTGCACTATCTATATCCCCACAACATAAAATAACTAATCTCTGCAGGAGGACCTTGGTCATATGGGCAGCCTGTACCGACTATAAATAAACTGAAACAGATAGTTAAGTACACAGCTAGTTCAGAACTTAATGCCTCTATAATACTTAGTGATTTACAAATAATTTATTGTTAGAATTTCTATTTTCAGTGTGTCAGATTTATGTTGGAGTTTCCATATTTACTTTGTTTTGGACACTTAGTTTCAATGGTCAGAGTTGAAGGATTTAACTTCTTATTTGAACTGTATACATAAACTTTGTAAATGAAATAAATAGCAAATAGTGATAGGACTCGGTCAACTACCACTTGAGTGACCATTCCTTACGTCATAATATTTGACATTATTAAATCTACTATATTTGATTAAATCACTAGATGTGCTAAATATTTTCATATAAACATTGTACATGTATGTACATGTACGTTTGTGCTATTTTGCGTGTAGTTGCATAAATGTGCTTCTGTGTATGTTAAGATTTTAGTACTGATGAACTGAGGTTTAACCCTTAACCTGCTGAATATTTGTAATGGATTTGCTCAGCTTTGAATTTGAAACAGTCCATTCAAAGTTTAAGGGATTTCAATATTAAAATACAAAAACAGAGCTACCAACAGTATAGAGCCTTGTCAGACTGCACGGATGTGCAGGCTGGCCTGGCTCTATACTGTTGGCAAAGGCTAATCACTTTCGGTTCCAGCAGGTGAAGGGTTATATTTTTTACACAGTGTGAATAATATCTCTTATAGTATACTGTATAGTACTACATATATAGAAATATATTGTTTTAATTCACTGTTTTTGTTACATTTGTTTATACATATAATCATTCAATATTAAATTGAAAACTCATCTTTTTCTTTTGATTACTTAATTGGAATTACATTGTGAAATGTTTGATCACCTAGCTAACAGATCGCAAGGTTTGAAATTTTTTGAATGATCTGCCAAACATTTTTTTCTTAGATTAGCATCACAGTTAGTAGAAACAAGCCTTAGTTCAGTGTTGTGTTTATGATTTTTTTTCTTGCATTTGAAAAAAAACACACAAGTAATTATCACTCTCACATAATGTTACACTCCACTACACAATATAATAAAACATATAGGTACAATGTAGTAAATAAGGTGTCAAAAGTGGTACATAAGGTGACCTGGTAAATAAATGGATCTACACATACATAGTTACACTGTTTCATGATGAATTCATCTATTAGAAAATATATTCATATATATTCATTAACTGACCATGCAATTAATCCCTTCATCCCTTATTACCTTCACCAGCTAGTGTCATGCAGTGATTTTTTTCCTATCATTCCTGTAAAATTGACATACCACAGACAAGGGAACACAAAAAGTTGTTAATAAAACCGTAAAATTGTTCTAAAAATTCTATTTTCACTTACCACGTCTTGATACTACATGTTTTATGTTTATACTACTGACCATGACTGACCATTGCAAGAATATACCAGCTAGAACACTTATCACTACTAAGTTCATGTATATAGTCTTAGAAATCTGTTACATGTATCTTATCTGCATGGCATGAAGTCAGTGATGAATATAGAAGTGTGTTATCTGCTCTATGAAAGTTTATCCTCTTGAACTATGTGCTGAAGATCTCATCCATGGATATGTGTTACAAATACACCTGTATATAAAGTGACCATCCCGATTTGAAATGTATTCTGTCCACAGAAACTTTCTCATCCGCTTGTATGTCCGAAGTGTGAAGTTTGATCATAATTATCCGTATGTTTTGACGATCGGAACATATATCAAGCTACTTGTAACTTTTTGATGAAAGCACAACAGACGAATCTATATTGGTGATTGCTATTACGCTGCTGCATATCCATTCTCAAGATTTTATGTAACAATGACACAAAATGAACTCAGTAAAATCATGGTTACACCTCGTATGAAAATATGCACACCCCAAAGTAAAGATCCAGCACAGTCTTTCTAAAAAGTGAATAATTTTGAGAGGGTGTTGAAGCTAGGTTCACTTTCATTATAATTTATTTGTAAATTTTGCATGATTGTTTTGTAGAAGGTGAACAACTACAAAATGTCTTCCTAGTATTACTCCGGTTTACCTTTGGAGGCGAAAATAGTGAGACTAAACTCAATAGAGTTCTGCTTCTGTTAATTCCATACTTTCTGTAGAATTACATTATATCAAACTGTCCATCTGTCAGTATGTTCAGAGGCTGTAGATATACTTGGACTCTGCAAAATACAATATTTAACAAATGTGACTTAAAATTATAAATATTTGATCAAAAGACATATATATTAACCTTTACTTTATTAATTGGTTTTATCCGGGTTTAACGCCAATTCAACAGCTAAGGTCATATCCCAGTGGCCAGTCCACCTAACCAGTGTTCCTGGGTATCCAACCAGTTTACTAACCAATTTCTCTGCAAGTGACTGACTACTTCGAAAGTTCCTCACTTGCTTCTGAGGTGAGGGAAAAATGACCGATAGATCAATTATCACGGAGAAATTTTGCCGGCCCTGATGTGGACTGAACTGGGATTGTCAAGATTTACTTTATAAAAACATCCAGTATATAAAGTTAACATCTTTAAATTGTCAGAACACAGTTCGGTGGTCCATTATAAAAGTCATTAAAACAGTTACTTGCAAATCAATTGTCAAGATTTTCTTTATAAAAACATACAGTATATAAAGTTAACATCTTTAAATTGTCAGAACACAGTTTGGTGGTCCATTATAAAAGTCATTAAAACAGTTACTTGCAAATCAATTGTCAAGATTTACTTTATAAAAACATACAGTATATAAAGTTAACATCTTTAAATTGTCAGAATACAGTTCGGTGGCCCATTATAAAAGTCATTAAAACAGTTACTTGCAAATCAATTGTCAAGATTTACTTTATAAAAACATCCAGTATATAAAGTTAACATCTTTAAATTGTCAGAACACAGTTCGGTGGTCCATTATAAAAGTTATTAAAACAGTTATTTGCAAATCAATTGTCAAGATTTACTTTATAAAAACATCCAGTATATAAAGTTAACATCTTTAAATTGTCAGAACACAGTTCGGTGGTCCATTATAAAAGTCATTAAAACAGTTACTTGCAAATCAAGAAATATAATTCTTGACAAATACTGAAAAGAAAAATATATGAAAATTCCCCATACAGGAATGATTATTAAAGGACATCCTTATTCTGCGGCCCTGAGGCCCTAATTGTGGCTCAAACACCTTTTTCTGTAATTATCATAGTATATTTAACAACAAATAATTACTATTGGATAATAATTTATTACATTTTTTTGTCATATAAATATTATATATAAATGGATGAAAGTAAAATCTACAAAATATAATACTTGCAGGATTTAATTAATATTCGCCTATCACTATGATAAAGATATATCAGATTCAATAGATCTACAAATGTACATAAATGCAGTTCCATTCATTGTTTTGATGCTGGCAAGACACCACCCCACAGACACTTAACTCCCCAAATTTTGCAGACACTTCACCCCCTAAGACACTTCACCCACCCAAAACTGGTAAGACACTTCACCCCCCAAAATTACAATGTATTTTTGAAATATATTTGAACCAAGACTTATTATGTAGGTATGTAGCCATACTTGTTATATTTTTGTAGTAATTTTGCATATCGAACAACAACAACAACAACAAAACATGACAGAGAATTTATTTTTGTTATATTTTTATATTAAAACATTAAGTATTCAAACAAAAGCATGATAGAGGGAGGATAAGGATCTACACTGCTCACACAATGGTGTACCTCTTCAGTTGGACCTATTGTATGCATCTCAATTAAGGCCCTGATGCAGCCTTGGGTATACCTGTTAGATAAATGTTCATACTTATACTTTTCTCCAGCAAATGAGTTATCATAATATGATATGATAGCTTTGTGCGATACTGGCCTGAATTACTTTTTTCCCAAATTAGTACATGTGTAGTTACATGTATTCGTTTAAAACTTTTCTGTAATGTTTAAATAAAAATATTAATTTTTTTTTATATATTATTTTGTAGAGCAAGCAAGTAATCATTTTACCTATTTCTAATAAGATTAAAAGAGTCATCTATATAATCATGCATATTCACATCAGACAGTTGTATACTGTCACATTGTATATTCAACATTACTTTGCTAAAATCTGTTTATTGAATTACATGGTAAGTGTGCCACTTTCTGATCTCCTATCACATGCTGGCTTAATTATGCCTGAAGTAAATTATTAAAATATGTAACAATTTATTGCATAAATTATTGATGTAATTACAGGTGTTTAAGTTTAAAAGTGTTCAGGTATATAACTAGATACCTTGTCTCTTTAAAGCAAAATACAAGTACTTAGCTAAATTATTTAACATCTTCCTGGAATAAGTTGATACAAAAAATCAGTTTATCAAAAGCACTTTTAGATATATATTATACAGCACACTTGGAAAAAGCTAATCAAATGATATTGATAACTTTTTTTTTTTTTTTTGTGGGGGGGGGGGGGGGGGGCAGTTATACACCGATTTCAACATCTAGGTTATAATTATCTCGGCGGTCAGTCCACCTAACCGGTTTTCCTTGATAACTAACCAGTAATTGCCAATTTCTCTGCAAGCGACTGACTATTGTTCCCACATGATCTACTCTGAATCAGCGGTGAGAGACAAATGAACATTAGACACAATGTTCTGAGATCAAATGTCACAGAGAAATTTTGCCCTGCTCAGGGGTCGAACCAGCGACCGATGGATTACTAATCCAGTGCTCTACCTATTGAGCTAAGCGGGCTGGCATATAGTTAATTATACCAAACAGACTTATATAATAAATGATCAAGATAATTAAAATATACTCAAAATTGAAAAGGCAATGAATACTTACATATCTTTCTAATCTTATAATTACTCATTATGGGCCAGTATCTCTTATTATAAATTACTCTAAATATAAATCTAGCACAAAGACTATTTAGTCATTGATACTGTATTATACACAATATAGTTTTTCACAGACACCTCTGAATTAAAACAGAAAATTTTTTGGATCAAAATTTAATTTGATCAATTAACAACTTTAATTTCTGGCTATTAAATGCATACATAATGGTATTAGTCTTCATCCTGTTTCATCAATTAGAGATGAAAGGGGATATGAAAGGGATTACATCATTCTGATATAATAAATAATATTTATTATTATTAACTAATAATATAATATTAATAGACATTTAAACAATGATCCTATTCACAGCCAAACACCAAATTCTGTATGTGCATGGACAACAAAACCATTAACAAGAGAAGTATAACACTGATGTGTTATATGTGGGCGACATTTAAGTGATGTGGAATATTGGGTGAAAAGGTGGCCAGCAAGCAATGATACATGTATACTGTAAATAAACAAATATTCGAGTGAAAGTTTTTTTGTTCTTTATTGATTATTGAGGTATTTTCATGGCCTTGTGTTGATGTTAAAATTTGTATACAGGATATTTATTGAACCTTGAGATTGAACTGGCCAGGTTAGAACATGAGTTCTGCATATCATCTTGATGGGCTGAACATTTGATCAGTTTCATGGAATTCATTCCAGGGGTGAAAAAGATATGAAGCGGACATGAAACACATGGCTCATATCTTTAGACACCACTAGTGACCTTGACCTGGTCAGGTTGGAACATGACATCGGACACAGGGTGACCACAGTAGCAAAAAATAACACCCTTCGAGCATATAATGCTCCACCTAGTGGTGCTCCTGTTGACTTATTTTCTACTAATATTGAAATTTCTGTTCATTTAAAGAAAATGCTTAGATTTTTTTCATATTTTGCATATGTATGTATCTTATGAAAATACAGGTTACTTGCAAAATTGGGTAGTACATCTCCAAATTTGTCAAAGTTTTGACCTTTATAGTCTAAATTTCTGATAACAACCAAAATGTCTTCACATTTATAGGGTTTTTTTTTTTTTTGTAGCACACTGTTCATTAAATAAATGTAACAATTATACTTCTTTTGACACTCCACCTGCCTCTTTAATTTTTATCATCTGCTTATGAAACATGGCTGGGGTAAATGTGTCCCATGGACACATTTCTAGTGAATTATTGTTTTTGATAGTTTTATTTTTTTAAATAAAGATAATGTTAACAAGTATTGCTTTCTTGTGTTTGTGGTAAACTTATTGTCAGCTTAAGTTTTACCCCCTCTTTACAGTTGTATTCATATCAAAGTCAGTTTACCTTCCTAAAAATACTGGAAAGAACATGTTCTACACTGCAAATGTTACCAGTAAACTACCAACAGAACTTACAATATTGGTCAGTATGCATAAATCATGGTTGGTATAATAGTACACTTGTACTTTTCTAGAACATTACAGTTGGAGTTAATAAGTGGAATTGTCAATACTTACTTTGATAAATAAGTGTTGAAAATGATCAAGATCAGTGATGGTCAGTATTGATTAGAGTGTTCAGTAATTATGTACCAAAAAAAATTTCCAGTGAAGTTGGACCATAATCTATGGAAAGGCAAGTAAAAAAAAAAAAAAGATTTTTATCATATTCAGCTCAATGAGACTAGCTCCAATGAACTTTTATTGCACAGAGATATATTCTCTCGGATAAAGATATTGCATTACATGCATGTATCCATTACTTGAAAACCCAGCACTACGCAACAGTTTTGCAGTACTTTCAGTGCTTTGATTTATGTACATGTGTTTATCAGTTTAACGCCATCTTGGAAATACAGCAGGGTCAGTTCAACATTATCACAGGAAATCTATTAATACACCGAATTATCACTACACATACGGTTTTGAGGGTACATTGATTCGCATCTAAATGATATTTTCTACATACTTATATAAACATAAAATTTTATCAAAGAAGACCCATAGATCTAACATAATTTAACAATAAAACTCGACATAATCAACCCAAATTAAGAAATTTCGTTGAAATCTCTTTTATTTGCATAATAATTGGTACCCACGTTCAACAACGCCAGACAATCGCTGGTAATTCACTATCGCTGTAAACGTATATCTAAAGCCGGATACATTATTGAAAGAGATGTTCAAAAAGTTTATCTGTCCTCTCACGTTAACTCAGACATTTTCCCATTATAAACTAATGTTTCTATTTACGTAAATTTCAAAAATCAATAGATTTCATTAATAAAATTAACATTCTCTTGGAAACTTCAGAATTTTCAACATCTTTTTACGACACAAACACAAGAAACATATTTTCCTAAAACAAACCCACATACACGGTACTTTTTTAGTAACCCTCATGTCTCTCTTGGGTCGGAATAGATGTACGTAGTAAAGGTCATCTAGTAATAGTTAATAGTACTTATAATTAATGACCCATAATTCGTCCAGAAAATGCTATAATTCAAAAGACACAAACATTAACACCATTAATTGTCTATAAGTAACAAAAAATAAAATGGGGGTGAAGAGTCTGAGTCATTTTTCATGAAATGAGAGGTGAAGTGTGTGTGTGTGGGGTGGGGTTGAAGTGTCTGTAAGCCATGATGGTATGAAACCACCAATTCAGTCTATCTGAGCTCAAAAAATGGTACCCGCAATGTGTACACCGGTCAGTAAGACCAGGTCGATTTGAAAGAGAGACCGGTGTATATACATTGATGGTACCCGCATAATGGTGGCTAGAAATAGTTCTCAGTTTTCTTTGCTATTTTTAATATTTTTGCCCTAATCTTTTTGGCAGTGGCTACGGTTACGGAACCGTAATCCTAGCCTCCGAGTCTAGGATTACGGAAGTTCCGTAATCCTAGACAAAACCACTAGAATAGGCTACAGTTACGGAAGTATTTTTAAAGAAGAGTTACATACACAAAATCGAGTGATAAACCGTTAATTCTCTCAAATATTACATTTTCTCCAAAATGAGACAACACTTATGTTATGATACGCCATCTTAGTTGTTCTATTGACTAACGTTAAAGGCGATGTGAATAATTGCCCTGTAATGTGTATTGTCTTAAGTGTTATCTTGTTCGCATTATCATGACGCAAAAAATGAACCACTGTCTATTAAATTCCAAGTTTTCATTGAATTATTATGTTAGGAAGCAAATACTGCAGGTCGATCTTGTCAATTTCTTATTGTTTGGGAAAAGTTGGGGAAAAACAATGGTGTCCTGGGAATAAGTACTCGTTCATTTTGTGCAACAATAAATTTGACCACAGGTTATTTATTTTTGAATAAGATTCCTTTATTAAAAGAAAGCAATTAATGAAATAATTTATCATGTAACGCTACTAATTTTGTGAATTTGTAATGACAGACTGTTTACAACCTGTAGTCAGATTAATAAAACATAAAAAAGTGGGGGGGTGGATAGAGAATGATCCAAATGAAAATGGATGGCAATTAAAAGAAAATGACAACAAAACATAACACATTTCATGAAGAACGAATTAACACTTATTGCTATGTGCAAATTAAAATGCAATAGTCTTTTAACAACAATAATTCAATTCTTAAAAATGTCTATTCAAAATCAATATTAAATCACAAAACAATGACAGAAGAAAGGAAAAGAACAAAGTAAAAAATGATATAATATGTCTGTAACATGTCTGCTGCCAAAAAAAAATGTAAAAATACAAATTTTGGCGGGCCATGGTTTGAGCGCCTCCTTGTGGTGTGGCCTGGATGTAGATGGACAAGTAAAAGTGATTTACATGATTTTACATTATAACATTTTATTTAAAAAATTTATATATTACTTGTCCAACTACAAATGAGAGCTCAAGTGACAGTGCAAAGATGACAACGATATCTAACGTTAGTTCATTGCTGAAACAACAATCAAAATGGCGTACAAAATGACAGTTTGATAAAGCAAATTTGGTAAAATGGTTTGTTTAATGAATAAAAATTAAATTGGCATGCTATTTGATAATTAAATGTTGAAAATACGCTTCTTTAAAAAACTTCCGTAACCGTAGCCTTTTCCAGTGGTTTTGCCCTAATCTTGGAGGCTAGGATTACGGTTCCGTAACCGTAGCCACTGCCAATCTTTTTAATTTTTTCGCTGGAATCATTTTGTTTGACTATTTCTGATAGTGTGGTAGCAATTTTATGCTCATATGCATTCAGAATAGAATTCACAATGTGAAATTGTTTCACATACCCCAATCTGAAAATTAGCTCAGATTTTTTGTTAATAATTTTATGGGTAAGTTCACATGAGCAGAAAGGCCGAGCAGAAATATCTTTCTTGTTTGAAACACAACCCCCACTTTTCTTGCTATTTTTCACGAGAACAGATATAGATCTACAAGAATATGTAAGTTAAAGCTATTTAAAAAAGGTTTTGCTGTTTTACAGCCCTGTGAAGTTTATGAATTTTATATGGAATAAAGAAGGAATCTATTTGGTGGTTTCACACATGTTTTGATCAGTAAAATTTATCCCTGCCACGTGACGAGCACCTGTAAAACTTTAGATTTTGGATGAATAAATATTACTTTCATCCATTATATATTCAATATTTACATGAAATATATGTAATAAGTAACAATCCAATCGCTATTATTTGTTGTTACATATGCTATGACAATTAAAGAACAAAAGGTGTTAAAACTAGAGCCGCAAATTATAGCGCCGCAGAATAAGCATCACCATTATTAATGAAAAACCCACCAAATTCTATGGGAATCTAGTCTTCACACAAATGTTGGTTCCAGTATGCTGGAAAGCTTTAACTCCTCAAGCTAACATCCCAATATTAAGTCCAAACAAATATAAAAAGTACAAAGGAAGACACGCATCCTTCTCCTTCAACAACTGAAGTGATGCGATCAATACAATAGGAGAAATCGCAGTGACGTCACACGGCAAAACAACAATAACATAAATCAAAGCACTGAAATTACTGCAAAACCTGCCGCGTAGAGCTGGGTTTATGTTTTCAAGTAATGGATACATGCATGGAATTGAATTATTCAATACCTTTATCCGAGAGAATTTATCTCTGTGCAACAGAGGTCCAATGGAGGTAGTCTCATTAACTGAATATGATAAAAATCTGTTTTTTTTTACCTGCCTTGCCATAAGTTGGATGGCAGACATTTCACTCCCAAGACGTTTCACACCAAGACGGTTTACACCTAGACGATTCACTCCCATTTTGGGAGTGAACCGTCCTGAAGACGTTTCACTCCCCAATAGAATACTATATATAAAATATGTCCATTTGTATTGAAGAAGAATGGTAACTTAAAAAAACTGTATATTGTTTTGACAATGTAAATCATAACTTTTAATTATTTTTAGAAGTTTAGGCCATTCCTTTGAAGTTTTTAAATTGAATTATAAAATATGACATGATTAATTTACTTTCCTTTAATTCCATTTGATTATATGTAATTATCATTTTATTTGTATCTTTAAAGAAAAATAATCAATTTTACTTCACTTCGATAAATCCAAACTGTTATCTGAAATTGACTTACAAATACTAATTTATTGTTGTTTGACCTGGGCCTTAATTAAGACATTAAAATATTCTTCGACTGGAACCTCTGTGGTGTATTGTTTGTATGTATTAAATATATAATTATTATTAAATAACAAATTATGTTGTAACAAACTAATGTTTTTGAGTAAAAAAAGTACTTTAAAACATAGAGGAAATTGATCCCACACTATTCAATAATTTCATATGGTCGAAAATTTTTTGTAACTTTATCATTATCGACATCTGCAAAAAAATGAGACAATAAACAAAAACTAAACATATACTATTACAAGGAAATTGTTTAATTATGACCAACATTAATGAATAAAATAAATATAAATTTGATGAATTTTCTCTTGAACACCTGATTAAAATTATATATAGGGAGTGAAACGTCTATACTTTTGATAAATTGGGAGTGAAACGTCTTGGTGTGAACCGTCTTGGGAGTGAAACGTCTTCAGTGTGAAACGTCTTGTTATAGTCCAACTTCACTTGATTTTTTTGTACATAATAACTGAACACTCTATTCAGTACTGAACCATCATTGATCTTGATCATTTTCAACACTTATTATCAAATTTAGTTTTGACTATTCCTCTTATTTTTCTAAAACCCTTTGGTACGTTAACTACAATGTTCTAGAAAGGTACAAGAGTACTATTATACCAACCATGTTTTATGCATACTGACCGATATTTGTAAGTTCTTTTGGTAGTTTACTGATAACATTTGCAGTCTGGTACAGGTTCATAAGATTATACATGCAGAACATGAAAAAATCTGATTAACCATTTTTCGTTAAATGTGAAGAAATTTCATTTTAGTAGAAAATAAGTCAAACAGGGTCGTAATGGAAGGAACCATATGTAGACACATATACATGCAAATATGAATGAAATGTAGATTCTAGTTTGTTTTCGCTTCAGGAATCATAATGCACGCCTCCTTTTACTCTTCTGGGATAGGTCGCATTCCCTGAAGCTACATCGTTTCACAATCCTATTGTTATGCTAAATTTCGACCAGAAACAGTCAAAAAATCTTATACAAGAGGACCATGATGGCCCTAGATCGCTCACCTGAGTACACTGTAAGGAACAACATACACCATAGGGCTCAAATTGAGCAGTGGTTAACATCATGGCATATCATTAGCTGATTAGCCAGTGCTGATGTAATCCAATAAAATAGCCATTAGCACATCCCAACTGACCCCATGTGGCCTAGCATCCCTCCATGTAACAGATGTTACTTGCTCAGCAAAATACATAAATACATGGATGAAGTTAGATGATTAGAAGAAAAAGGTGTTTTCTGTAATTCATTCTGTGGATGCCAAATTTGAAAGGGTGAGTTTATTTACATTTTCAATATATACTCATTGTTAAATATACAAAGTAAGTAACAATAATATATTACCGTTACACAACTTTTGAATATAAAATATTTTTATTTAACCTTTTTCAAGGCAAAATAAAAAAAGACGCATCAATGTAAATAGTATTTGCGTACTTGTGTTAAATCTATGACAAAAACTTACACTTTTTATTCAATTTAGACACATCTTTAACTTTTCCCTCCATTTATACTCATAAATGGCATCGGTTAATACTGTAGACCCAGATCAGTAGACACATATGTGCCGTCTGATTAGGATATGCACTGTTTGCTCTTTATTTTATTAGGTTATTTCTGACCCCCCCCCCCCCCCCCAAAAAAAAAAAAAAAAAAAAAAAAGGTGAACAGTGTAGATCCTGATCAAACAGCATGGATGTGCTGACTTATCTGGATCCACATTGTTTGTTCCTGCGATAAAATGCGTATATGGAGGAGATGGTTTAATTGTCTTTCTGGAACAGCATTTTAGAAATAAAATTGAGGGAAGGCAGTTTAACCCACAGAAACAAAGTTGCATTTAAACTCTAAAACTTCAAATTTAACTTGATTTTTTTTCATCAGCGTGATTAAGTTATAATAACAAATTGATAAATTTTGTTAGCTCTCATAGACTGCATGATTTATTAGATAAGTTTATTTTTCAGATGTAACATCACTGATGGCTTTCAATATAACTGCTTTTGCTAGTCTACATATTTTAACGCATGAGCATCAACTATTTATCAGTTTGAATGAGTTTATTGGATTTCTGAAACTAAATCATAAACCAACAGACAAGCCAATTAAAAAATTTAATATAGAGAGGGAATTGAAAACCAATACTTGTAAAATTCAAAATGACACCTTTATTTTAGTTACTTCTGTGATTGAATTTGTTTGCACACATTCAAGTCATTACCAAATTTGTAAAACAATAGTTGATCAAATTCAGAATAAAATTGTGATTTCTACGTGTAATAGAAACAGTGATGAAAATTCAGTTAAAGAATTGTATGACTTAATAGTAGACAAACCAATTATTTACGTAAACAAAGAACATTATGAATACATTGAAATCAATGAGGATAATTTCTCTTCAATATGTGTCACATACAAATCACAATACAATGAAACTGACTGGAAAAAGATTTGTCTTTTCAAGAAACACTTTACAGATGCATATGCTGTGGACATTTATAACGAAACTTATGAAAGTCTTCTGAAAAAAAAGTGGGAATACTTAAGAGCCCTACAAAAAACCAAAGAAATTTCAAAATTAGTACATATTAATTCCAAACAAGCTATCAACAGGCGTTTGCAACGAAAAAGGTTGGGTGATGTTGACTCCGGAATAACCATTAGTGCTCAAACCCAGCATGTTCCGGATGTTATTGAATCGCAGTTGTCGGAACTGCTACCTTCTAATAGGGGAGTGAAAGAAATTATTTGTGTTGACTGTACAAAGTTATGCACACATCAGCCTGCAATACATATACTGAAATACACAAGAAAGAAAAGCAGGATGTCAATTCTTATACAACTTTGATTACAAGGTTTTTAAATAGAAAACATTCTGTCACATGTGCAGAAATTTCACTTTTTGAAATAGGCAAGATACCATATTTTGATTGTGATGGAGCCAAAGTCCGATTTCAAATGAGAGATGAACATATAAATGGTAAATTGTCAAAGCATTGTCTTTTTAATTGGACAGATTCGGAAACAGAAAATGAAGAAAAAGAAAATGAACCCAACAGCGTCAAATGTCAGGAATGTTTTGGAGACATAATGCTTAAGCCCCTATCAATTTATTCTTTTAATTTAATACAGGAGTGGTATATTGATACACCGGTGGCATGTCAGATCCTTTTTGAACCATTTATCAACCAAAGAAGCTTTAAATTTGCAGAAAACCAGCAAACATTCTCTACTACAAAACTAACAAAACTGTATGGAATTTATGATTCTCTTCTCAATATTTACAACAAAAACTACTTTGGATTGTTACAAGATATTAACACCCAAGAGCTGTCGTTGAATTACCAATCAATTACTTCTGTCTTTGGTGTGACATCAGCAGCCGGTGCAACTCAATGCTTAAAAAAAGCAGAAAGCAGAATCAAGGAGAAAGCAACCAGTGAATTTTGCTATTACAATACATACCTCAAGAAAATTCCGCTGACATACCAGACTCTGGCAGGAACAGAAACTAAAAAAGTGAGTCTCCGAGACTGTGCCATAGTTCTGATGTTAGACAACCTGGTGCGCCTAAAATACCATGCTGACCCTGACCCCGGAGAGAGCCGGTCCATGCAGCTGTGTACTCTGCCTGTTACACTTAAGGGTATGCCCCTTGATGCCGTAGAAATTGATGACTGGCATGATTATGAATGCAATGGGTTGACTATTTGCAACTGCATGCAGGACAAACAGCTCACAAAAGAAGGTGTAGAGACCATACTACTAAAACCAACTGAATCAGAACGTTCATCAATGGAACGTTTCCAAAAGCTAAATGTATGGGGTTACACGTCAGCATGTAGTAAAATTTTGGAAAGTAAGTGTGCTTTTATGAAAAAGTGTTTAATAATATGGCTTAATTTAACATTTCCATAAATCATTGTAATGGGTATTGTTGGTGAACAAAACTGTATTACCATAAAGTTTAAAAAAAATACTGATATTCGTGGGGTTCTATTTTTAGCTCACCTAAGCGAATGCTCAGGGTGAGCTATTGTGCTCGCTGGATGTCCGTCGTCTGGCGTCTGTCATCTGTTCACATTTGCCTTGTGTATGCGATAGAGGCTGTATTTGTGATTGGATCTTTATGAAACTTGGTCAGAATGTTTGTCTTGATGAAATCTAGGTTGGGATTGTATATGGGTCATCTGGGATCAAAAACTAGGTCACGGGGTTCAATCTAAGAAAAACCTTGTGTATGCGATAGAAGCTATATTTTTCATTGGATTTTCCTAATATTTTGTCAGAATGTTTGTCTTGATCAGATCTAGGTTGGGATTGTATATGGGTCATCTGGGTTCAAAAACTAGGTCACGGGGTCCAGTCCTAGAAAAACCTTGTGTATGCGATAGAAGCTGTATTTTTCATCCGACTTTCCTAATATTTGGTCAGAATGTTTGTCTTGATGAAATCTAGGTTGGGATTATATATGGGTCAATTGGGGTCAAAACCTAGGTCACAGGGTCAAATCTTAGAGAAACCTTGTGTATGCGATAGAAGCTGTAATTTTTATCCGATTTTCCTAATATTTGGTCAGAATGTTTGCCTCTATGGTATCTAGGTTGGGATTGTATATGGGTCATATGGGGTCAAAAACTAGGTCACGGGATCAAATCTTTGATAAACCTTGTGTATGCGATAGAAGCTATATTTTTCTTTCGGTTTTCCTAATATTTGGTCAGAATGTTTGTCTAGATAAAATCTAGGATGGGATTGTATATGGGTCATCCAGGGTAAAAAAATAGGTCACAGGGCCTATTCTTAGAAGACGTTCTGTTCAGCTACAACAATGAAACATTAGATAATTTTGCATGCAGATTAAATCTTCGACCGTGGATGATCTTGGCCTTGACCTACTAACTTACATCCTGATTTTTATGTTTCTGTGCAATGATTCTCAGGTGAGCGATATAGGGCCATCTTGGCCCTCTTGTTCTTGGATTGTTCGGGCAGATTCATTAGTGTAAAATAAATTATTGTAATTTAACCTGATTTAAGGAATATCTATATACAAGAGTTTGAAAATAAAAACATCAACAGCGCCTTATACAATTAAAAGTCGTGCCCATAAGTTTAAATACAATCACAGTATTTTGTTAGATTCTTAAGAGTTTAAAAATTGTGTTGAAATGCAATATTTCAGGGGGATTGCATTTGACAGAACCGGAGTTTTCTATCATTCTACGGGAAAATTCCCACCAAGATCTAGAAGATACATTTTCTTCCCTTCAACTAAATGAAAGTGCTTTAGAATCTGGAGATGAAAGCACTGACACTTTTCAAATGGTGAGTAACAACAGTTGAGCTATGGTTCATAGTGTTATAAGCGAAATTATAAAAAGCATGTTCCCTTACACAGATAATAAGCCTTAATGTGCTCAATTTAATGTGCTCACTTTAATGTTATTTTTACAAACAAATATTATAAATGCAAATAAATACAATAATTTTTCTATCAACTACAGTGTTATCATAGTGTCTGGAGTTTTGATTTTTGCATATTTTGGCTTTGGGAATATCTATTTTTGATAATAATAATAATAATACACAATTACAAAAACATCATTAATATCTGATGCGCGAAATTTGATCCCTGCGAAATTAAATTTTACCAAAGTATTTGTTTTTTTTTTAATTGCAGAAAACATATTTAATTGTGCTTATCAGCCATATTGTAATAAATTTACTTTTTGATGTATTTGAATGTATAAATAAGATAAAATATACTCTTTTTTTACAGAGAACACCACTCAACTTTACTTTCCGACATCATACTAGATATTGAAAGGATTCCAGTCAAACCTATCCTAGCTGAAATAGAAGAGCCTCCAGAGGAAGATATGTATGATTAACAACACATTGAAGATTTAATAATTGAAAATGTTTCTAGTGTGACTGATTCAAAAAATGATTCGGAGAACAGTTTGTCTCTGGAAGAATCATTTATTGGTCAAATGATAATTGACAGTGAAGATGAAAATAACGATGATGTAAATTTGGAGACGAAACACACAACGTCTTTCAACACTTTCCTCCAAGTGTTGGGATTTAAACAGTTTAAACCACCTCCGATGATAGCAAGGCACCCTCCCCTGTTCACTGGCAGAGATGATGACATCAATAAATTGCAAGAAATTTTGGATGAAATTCTTGTAAAAACACATAACACAGATCAAAGAAATATGAAAATATTGTTTGCACCCGATAACAAAATTGGAGCCAACCTACTGAAGCTTCAGGCAAACAATATTAAGTACAGGAAATTTATTGCAGAATTTCCCGTACTACATCTTAAGAAGTCAAAGATCACAATACTTGTAAGCGCATGTAAAGACGCGGGCCTTCTACACATTTTAAGATATATGCGGGATGAACAGTTTAGCGAATGGAAGAAGCTGATATCTGCTGATCATATCGACATGGCATCAAAGTATATCAGAAGGCTGCCAATCAGTTTACATATAGCATTTATGTGCAAGTACATGCAAACGAAGCAACCAGAGGACCAGGACAGATTAAAACAGAATATAATGAATTTGGAGAATATTGAGGAACATTGGGATGATTTTCAAAGTTTTGTGAAGACTGGCAAAGAAAACAATGGAACGTTCCTTTGCACGCTGAGATGAAACATTGTGATGAAATATGTGCAATTTCAATGGCAGAGAGAATGGGAGGTGAAGCAGGATACACCCTTCTTCTAGCTGCGGTGAAGTTATCTCTACCATTCTCTTTTTTAAATGGCGCATCGTCATATGCAGCATTCTCCACAAGTTTGTTGCATGAGCATTTTAAATGTGGATTCTTTTATCAGTGTCTTAAAACTTCACTTTTTTCCACGCCTAACAAGGGGAGTTCTGTTGATTTTGCTCTTGATGCTCAAAGAGAAATGGACCATCGTGATGTTCTTAAAGCCTTCTGCTCCGGAACTAGTGCAAATGCTGTAATTCCACGGATGTCACTTATTGATTCGTTGAACGAAGTACATGATGCCTCACTAAAAGACACCACGCCGAATCCAGATACCCAGCAAAATTCACAAGACTATTTGCTGGGCTTAAAAACATCACCTACGGACTTGAACTATATATGTAGATTAGTCGGTCTCATTATTAGGCAAGACGGCATTTCAACAATCACTGACAAAAATGTTTACAGTGTTTATGACCATGCACGACCAGTCATAAATAAAGCAATATTGGACTCAAAAACTGTAGAAATAGGAGAGTATTTGATTAAAAGGTTTGTTGCTTGAAACGAACTGTTTGGATGTTCGCGCATGGATGAGCCCAATATTTCTGATGTGTGTGGACCAAAGGATCTGCTGTCGACAGTGAAAAAGTGTAAATCAACAACTATCAGAAGGACAGGGTTAAATTTGAAACCAGTAAACAAATCAGAAGGAGACATAAAGGAAGAACAGCGCAAAAAAATTGTGAAGAAGGAGACAAAGAAAGTTGAATGTTTATCTTCTGAAATGAATGCTTGCCAAGCAATTGTGAAGCCAGACTGTTCCAAACCGAAAGTAATGAAGTCTACTGGTATTAAGAACGCTCTTGGCACTGTGCTTCAACAGACAATAAGCAAAATGGAATCATCAAACCATACTGATTAAGATGTCCTTTTGGAAAAAAATGATCTTGTGTACACTGGTAAACATTGTGTGCCTCATCATATATCATCAAAGGTCAAAATTGCTACTGTTGAATTCGCTGGAGTAAAATTTAAAACAAATGTTATAACTGGAAACCATTACCTGAAATATATAGAAAATTCTGTTCTGCAGAGAACATTGCGAACATTTCCACACCTCCAGCAGTTGGTGTTGTGTGAAGAGAAGTATGGCTTTACACCAGATGAATTCAAATTTGCAACACGAACACAGAGAAAAGATAAAAACCAGTTTACAATAGCACATTTAAAAACAAAAGAGGAAATCATTTCATCGGATAAATTTGACAAAGCATCAGCCACATCCACATCAAAAGGCAAGACGATTATAAGTACATATTCGGCAAGAAACATTCAACAACTACAACTGAAAGCAGACTTAATACTTGACATAGACAGTGAATTACATTTCAGTTCACATGATAATTAGAGCTTTCTCCCAACAGTTTCACCTACACATTACACTAACCCAATACGGGCAATATTTTCAGCCACCCATGGGTTTGAAAGTACAGAAAAACTCTCACATATACATCAGTGCAAAGGAGAAGCTGAAATGGCTCAGATAGACTGGTTGATGGAATATGTCAAACAAATCGAACTGCCTACAACGTTTACAAGTATAGTGACATCAGGAGATATTGATTCTGTTGTTTTACACATGTTCACTCTGTCGCACTTGCGGCCTAGATTGGATAGCTATGGCACATTTAAAAATGATGTGTATGTAATTCTACAAAAGCCTGCGGGTAAATTTGACATTTTCAATGTTACAAACATTTTGCGTGTTCTTGAAAACGGCTGGAAAGATTGCAATATCAGCATGAAGTTAGCTCTTGTACTCAGTCTAGGCGGAAATGATTACCTGCCCAAGCTATATGGCATTTCTCATTCGAATACAGTAGACACTTTTCTGAAACACCAGTATTTTCGAGATGAGCTGTTTAGGTTTGATGATATGACAGCAAAATATGTATCACTTGATGTTGCTGTTTACAAACAATTAGTAAAATTCTTGTATTCGCCAAAAAATATTGATCCTTTCACTTTCTCATATGATGAAATTCGCCAAATTTCAATTCGGAACCCAACATTAAAGAACCAACAACAGGTTAGAAACCCACAGACATGGATGCCGCCTGCAAGTGCAGTTGAGCATTTGGTTAAAAATGTAAACTGCCTAATAAAGTATTACTTCACAGCCGGAAAGTGTGATGCGCAACTACCAAACTTCCTACAGGAGGGTTGTTTGAAAAGATTACAGAATGGCGAAATAGAGTATAACCTGGGGGATGAGGCCTACATAAATGACATTTCGGAGTGCTTCTTATTTTCCAATGAACACCTGCTGTCTAAAATGAAACCTGCAAAAAGAAAACATGCAGAAACACCACAGAAAGGACGACGAAGAAAAAGGAACTTAACATCTACTCCTAGGTAAATTGTTGTTGTTGTTGTTCTTAAACATAATTAAAATCTTAGTTCAAATGTAAGTCATCCATTCAAAAATCTCTTCATTTTAAAAGTATCTATGAATACATAATACAAAATTATGTCATTTTATCTATTTGATCACATTAAAACTTCTTATGCTGGACATCATATGGTATTAATTTCACCCAATTTGTGAAGAACTTTTTAAAGTTGTGTTCGGATAAATTGGCATTACTACCTCTTTTTCAGGAAACCAAAAGATGAACAGAAGCAGTATGAAGACTTCAAAAGTAATATATGATCAGAAAAAAATCATCTGTTGAACTGTAAAATCTCTATGTGAAATGGCTATTCATTGTTTGAAAGTTTTGAATAACTGTGATGGAAATATAAGCATGTGTTTAAAAATATTTTTGCAAATGGCTTAACCTATATTTGTACAAATTAATGTAAGATGTGTTTCTTTTTTTTTGCTTGTTTTATTTGTTTTTGTTAAATGAAGTTTATTGTGCAGAAACTGCTTATAACAAGCAAAACAAGTAATCGTAGCTCTTGTTATTAAGTGCACATACATGATTAAATTATATATAATATAAGTGAAGTAGAAGATGAAACTCATTCTTGTTGAAGTGTTCCATCTATCAGGACATCAGAGACAATATTCTATACAGATCAGTTGCTACTAATAAATTTTTTCTAAAGCTTTAAGATATAGCGGCATGATTAGAAGAAAATCTACATTGCACAATTAATTATCTCAGTTTTACAAATCTCTTGCTTAAAATTATAAATAACTTTAAGTAATATGTACTTATTTCTTTTCAACTCTTACAGACATATCATTTGTATATATTTTTGTATCTTATTGTGCGACTTAAAATATCAATAATATACATACTTATTTAAAATGCCGTACAGTTATCACTATATGCATTCTGTTCTAATGTTTAATCAACTAAAGTGACTTATAAGCCCAATGAGGCTATGTGTTTAAACTATTTATTATTATCATAATTTGTAAATATTATACACAATATCACTATAATAAAATATACTTACTTACTTACAGTGTGATGATTTTAATTGATGTTATCATGCGGTATTACAGAATTCAATATTTCATTATTGTAACGATTTAAAACATGTAGAAAAAACCAATACACTGCCATTTTTATTCTCTGTCAGAATTATTATAATAACCTTGAACAGTGTTCAACCTAAAAAGATAAAAAAAAATTCATGTTTCATATTGTGTACATTCAACATAGAATACCTCATTGACTATTCACTCTCATAAAATCAAAGACCTTCATTCCCTGTCTAATCCATGTGCAATAAATTAGCCCCATGTGATCTGATAATCTCTATTTTATGACCCATCAATTAGCTACACATTATGATGCGTGAAGGACCAACATTAAGAGTATTCCAGAAACTGTAGTTTGTTCCATTAAGTGTATAGGTGATAAATCAATACGGCGGAACCGTGTGACTTGGTAGCTCAGTTGGTAGAGTGTCCGCCCTGTAAGCGGAAGGCCCTGGGTTCGAGTCCCGGTCGAGCCACGATTTTTCACCACCTGTTACGTAAGGAAACCACAGGCTTTACGACACGAATGCAGTCATGCAAAATAATACTTAATCGGCGTTTAAAGAGGCTGTACTCCAGATTTGACATAATTTTTTTTTTCAGAAATTATATATTTAGATGCCGTGAGATTATAACAACATAATATTTTACTTCAAAACTGATTGTAAAAGTCAAATTAGAATAAAAAAAATATTTTCGCTCCAGCCTGATTCGAACTCTGGACCCTCATGTTAACAAATATTTCCAACGCTTTTACTGTCACCACCATCGCTGCATGTGATATTATAGATATTTACTTTAAATGTTATACGATATAGTTATACCGTCGCGTTACGGTATAGCATTTTGAAAGGGGAAAAAATCAATTTATAATGTAATTATTTGACTTATTTTTTGTCAGTAAGTTATTTTTTAAGCATTAGTCATAAATATTACAAGAAATTTATAATACAAGAAAACTTTCTTTTTTCGTCATCTGGAGCACAGCCCCTTTAAGTACAGATTCTATTTGCTTCTAGTTGATTTATGTTTGATATATTTTCTGAGGATTAAATACATACCCTTTCATAATGTTTTTACCTCAATAAAATGCATTCTCCATCTCACTCGGTCCATATTGTAAGTATAAAACGGTACAGAAAATTCATCGTCATAACTTTACTATTAAAATGGTTTGTTTAATGAATAAAAATTAAATTTGGCAAGCTATTTGATATTTAACTGTTGAAAATACGGTTCTTTAAAAAACTTCCGTAACCATAGCCACTGCCAAAACTTCGAATTTGAGTGTACGGTTTTTATTTGTGTTGGTCGTCAGACCAAACAAATAATGGTAGCACAATTGGGGACAGTAGTAGATTATCTACCCTGAATACTCTCTGTTATTACATTGGTCCTTTCATTTGGATTCCTCTGCTTTTATCGCTATTTTCTCTTTTGGTATAGTGATAGTTAAGCCTAATTATTTGCAATAATGGTAGTCAGATTACACATTAAGTTTAGCAACATGTTTTGTTAACACCATTATCTTTGTTTGTTTTTTTTTTTTTTTTTTGTTTTTTTTTTTTTTTTGATAATCCTAACTTTTTATTTAATATATAAGTGACAATTTTCACAACTAAAAGTCAAGACCATTACAAAAAAGAAACAAGGATAAAATTAGAGGATCCCAACTAAAGGGACCAATGTGCTATTTGGTCTACCTTTGATGTTATCTGAGTAAGGGAGATAATTTGTTATCAGGAATGTCCCTCATTTCAGCCTCTATCACTCTCAGTTACCAAATCAGCAAATAGTCCGTCTGTATAAAATGAATGGCGCATTAATTTTTACACCCTTCTCAGAGAACAGAAAAAATAGTTCCCGATTGATCAACTTCAACTTATCACTACCAAAAGTCAATACTGACTAAAAGATTAAAGATTCCTAATATAATGTAATTCTTTACACTTCAACAAATTATCGGTAATATATTCAAACAATTTTGATTATAAACATATCGTTTTCGTACTCTTGAATGAAAAGGCGTTCGTTTACATGAAAGTACGGATAATTTGTAACGTGATCAAACCTTGCCGAAAAGTAAACAGAAAAGATTACCACGCTCATGAAAAGTTAGTAGATTCTTTTTATGAAACTTTATTTGTACATTATCACGTGGTGTTTTCTTAACGATAGATAAATGAAGAAGTTGACTGATTATTACAAACGAGTTTGTAACAGTTGAAAAAAGCGCATATATTTTAATTAGGTCACGGTTCCTTTGTTTATTACCAACGAGTGACGAAGTCTAGATCTGTGGGCAGGTGTAGGAAAAAAAAAACATAGATTTTCCGGAATTCATTTTTTACGTTCTTATTTAAAAAAGAAAACAAAGATAAATGACTGAAAATACTATAGATACTTTATTTTCCTTTCAATATCAAACATTTATAAAAAAAAAATAAGCTTGATTTAATGACGCTCAGTATGTTTAAATTGATAAAGAAAAAGCCCGATTCTACGGAAAACGCGGAAAGAAACATTGAATTTTCAGAAATCATTTAATATGCTCCTGGGTAAAAAATGTAGTAAAGATACCATATGTGTTTAAATTACGTTTTAATATGAAACATATATGAAGTTTAGCTTGATTTAATGACGTGAAGTAAGTTTAATTTGATAAAGAATTAACCTGATTCTAAGGAAAAGCCGGAAAAAAACACCGATTTTCCGGAAACCATTTTATATAAGTTTAGATTAATAAAGAATATGCGCGATAAGCAGACAGCAGTAATGGTTAAATTTACTAGTAAAAATAAGAAAGATATCTATCATTGTAATGGGTATTGTTGGTGAACAAAACTGTATTACCATAAAGTTAAAAAAAATTACTGATATTCGTGGGGTTCTATTTTTAGCTCACCTGAGCGAATGCTCAGGGTGAGCTATTGTGATCGCTGGATGTCCGTCGTCTGGCGTCTGTCGTCTGTCATCTGTTCACATTTGCCTTGTGTATGCGATAGAGGCTGTATTTGTGATTGGATCTTTATGAAACTTGGTCAGAATGTTTGTCTTGATGAAATCTAGATTGGGATTGTATATGGGTCATCTGGGGTCAAAAACTAGGTCACGGGGTTCAATCTAAGAAAAACCTTGTGTATGCGATAGAAGCTATATTTTTCATTGGAATTTCCTAATATTTTGTCAGAATGTTTGTCTTGATCAGATCTAGGTTGGGATTGTATATGGGTCATCTGGGGTCAAAAACTAGGTCACGGGGTCCAGTCCTAGAAAAACCTTGTGTATGCGATAGAAGCTGTATTTTTCACCCGACTTTCCTAATATTTGGTCAGAATGTTTGTCTTGATGAAATCTAGTTTGGGATTGTATATGGGTCAATTGGGGTCAAAACCTAGGTCACAGGGTCAAATCTTAGAGAAACCTTGTGTATGCGAAAGAAGCTGTAATTTTTATCCGATTTTCCTAATATTTGGTCAGAATGTTTGCCTCTATGGTATCTAGGTTGGGATTGTATATGGGTCATCTGGGGTCAAAAACTAGGTCACGGGATCAAATCTTTGAAAAACCTTGTGTATGCGATAGAAGCTATATTTTTCTTTCGATTTTCCTAATATTTGGTCAGAATGTTTGTCTTTTTTTTATTGTAATTTAACCTTGATTAAGGAATATCTATATACAAGAGTTTGAAAATAAAAACATCAACAGCGCCTTATACAATTAAAAGTCGTGCCCATAAGTTTAAATACAATCACAGTATTTTGTTAGATTCTTAAGAGTTTAAAAATTGTGTTGAAATACAATATTTCAGGGGGATTGCATTTGACAGAACCGGAGTTTTCTATCATTCTACGGGAAAATTCCCACCAAGATCTAGAAGATACATTTTCTTCCCTTCAACTAAATGAAAGTGCTCAAGAATCTGGAGATGAAAGCACTGACACTTTTCAAATGGTGAGTAACAACAGTTGAGCTATGGTTCATAGTGTTATAAGCGAAATTATAAAAAGCATGTTCCCTTACACAGATAATAAGCCTTAATGTGCTCAATTTAATGTGCTCACTTTAATGTTATTTTTACAAACAAATATCATAAATGCAAATAAATACAATAATTTTTTTATCAACTACATTGTTATCATAGTGTCTGGAGTTTTGATTTTTGCATATTTTGGCTTTGGGAATATCTATTTTTGATAATAATACAGCTGTGTATATTTTACACAATTACAAAAACATCATTAATATCTAATGCGCGAAATTTGATCCCTGCGAAATTAAATTTTACCAAAGTATTTGTTTTTTTTTAATTGCAGAAAACATATTTAATTGTGCTTATCAGCCATATTGTAATAAATTTACTTTTTGATGTATTTGAATGTATAAATAAGATAAAATATACTCTCTTTTTTTACAGAGAACACCACTCAACTTTACTTCCGACATCATACTAGATATTGAAAGGATTCCAGTCGAACCTATCCTAGCTGAAATAGAAGAGCCTCCAGAGGAAGATATGTATGATTAACAACACATTGAAGATTTAATAATTATGTCTCCCCCCAAAAATGGGGGAGACATATTGTTTTTCCCCCGGTTGTCCGTCCGTCCGTCCGTCTGTCTGTCCGTCCGTCTGTCTGTCCGTCACAAAATCGTGTCCGCTCTGTATCTTCCAAAGCCCTTGAAGGATTTTTATGAAACTTGGGTCAGATGTTCCCTTCATCAAGGCGACGTGCAGAACCCACTTTGTGGGTGTGGTGTCTCAAGGTCAAGATCACACTTGGAGGTTAAATGTCAAATGCCACAAAATCGTGTCCGCTCTGTATCTTCAAAAGCCCTTGAAGGATTTTTATGAAACTTGGGTCAGATGTTCACCTCATCAAGGCGACATGCAGAACCCACTTTGCAGGTGTGGTGTCTCAAGGGCAAGGTCACACTTGGAGGTTAAATGTCAAATGCCACAAAATCGTGTCCGCTCTGTATCTTCAAAAGCCCTTGAAGGATTTTTATGAAACTTGGGTCAGATGTTCACCTCATCGGGGAGACATATTGTTTTTCCCCGGTGGTCTGTCTGTCCGTCCGTCTGTCCATCACAAAATTGTGTCCGCTCTGTATCTACCAAAGCCCTTGAAGGATTTTTATGAAACTTGGGTCAGATGTTCACATCATCAAGGCGACATGCAGAACCCACTTTGCGGGTGTGGTGTCTCAAGGTCAAGGTCACACTTGGAGGTTAAATGTCAAATGCCACAAAATTGTGTCCGCTCTGTATCTTCAAAAGCCCTTGAAGGATTTTTATGAAACTTGGGTCAGATGTTCACCTCATCAAGGCGACATGCAGAACCGACTTTGCGGGTGTGGTGTCTCAAGGTCAAGGTCACACTTGGAGGTTAAATGTCAAATTATACAATCGTCTGATTCAATACTGCCTGCAGCAACTGGCTGGGGGAGACATATGTTTTTATTCAGTCAAAAACCATTTCTAGTTGAAAATGTTTCTAGTGTGACTGATCCAAAAAATGATTCGGAGAACAGTTTTTCTCTGGAAGAATCATTTATTGGTCAAATGATAATTGACAGTGAAGATGAAAATAACGATGATGTAAATTTGGAGACGAAACACACAACGTCTTTCAACACTTTCCTCCAAGTGTTGGGATTTAAACAGTTTAAACCACCTCCGATGATAGCAAGGCAATCTCCCCTGTTCACTGGCAGCGATGATGACATCAATAATTTGCAAGAAATTTTGGATGAAATTCTTGTAAAAACACATAAGACAGATCAAAGAAATATGAAAATATTGTTTGCACCCGATAACAAAATTGGAGCCAACCTACTGAAGCTTCAGGCAAACAATATTAAGTACAGGAAATTTATTGCAGAATTTCCCGTTCTACATCTTAAGAAGTCAAAGATCACAATACTTGTAAGTGCATATAAAGACGCGGGCCTTCTACAAATTTTAAGATATATGCGGGATGAACACTTTAGCGAATGGAAGAAGCTGATATCTGCTGATCATATCGACATGGCATCAAAGTATATCAGAAGGCTGTCAATCAGTTTACATATAGCATTTATGTGCAAGTACATGCAAACGAAGCAACCAGAGGACCAGGACAGATTAAAACAGAATATAATGAATTTGGAGAATATTGAGGAACATTGGGATGATTTTCAAAGTTTTGTGAAGACTGGCACAGAAAACAATGGAAAGTTCCTTTGCACGCTGAGATGATGAAACATTGTGATGAAATATGTGCAATTTCAATGGCAGAGAGAATGGGAGGTGAAGCAGGATACACCCTTCTTCTAGCTGCGGTGAAGTCATCTCTACCATTCTCTTTTTTAAATGGCGCATCGTCATATGCAGCATTCTCCACAAGTTTGTTGCATGAGCATTTTAAATGTGGATTCTTTTATCAGTGTCTTAAAACTTCACTTTTTTCCACGCCTAACAAGGGGAGTTCTGTTGATTTTGCTCTTGATGCTCAAAGAGAAATGGACCATCGTGATGTTCTTAAAGCCTTCTGCTCTGGAACTAGTGCAAATGCTGTAATTCCACGGATGTCACTTATTGATTCGTTGAACGAAGTACATGATGCCTCACTAAAAGACACCACGCCGAATCCAGATACCCAGCAAAATTCACAAGACTATTTGCTGGGCTTAAATACATCACCTACGGACTTGAACTATATATGTAGATTAGTCGGTCTCATTATTAGGCAAGACGGCATTTCAACAATCACTGACAAAAATGTTTACAATGTTTATGACCATGCACGACCAGTCATAAATGAAGCAATATTGGACTCAAAAACTGTAGAAATAGGAGAGTATTTGATTAAAAGGTTTGTTGCTAGAAACGAACTGTTTGGATGTTCGCGCATGGATGAGCCCAATATTTCTAATGTGAGTGCACCAAAGGATCTGCTGTCGAGAGTGAAAAAGGGTAAATCAACAACTATCAGAAGGACAGGGTTAAATTTGAAACCAGTAAACAAATCAGAAAGAGACATAAAGGAAGAACAGCGCAAAAAAATTGTGAAGAAGGAGACAAAGAAAGTTGAATGTTTATCTTCTGAAATGAATGCTTGCCAAGCAATTGTGAAGCCAGACTGTTCCAAACCGAAAGTAATGAAGTCTACTGGTATTAAGAACGCTCTTGGCACTGTGCTTCAACAGACAATAAACAAAATGGAATCATCAAACCATACTGATCAAGATGTCCTTTTGGAAAGAAATGATCTTGTGTACACTGGTAAACATTGTGTGCCTCATCAAAGGTCAAAATTGATACTGTTGAATTCGCTGGAGTAAAATTTAAAACAAATGTTATAACTGGAAACCATTACCTGAAATATATAGAAAATTCTGTGACATCAGGAGATATTGATTCTGTTGTTTTACACATGTTCGCTCTGTCGCACTTGTGGCCTAGATTGGATAGCAATGGCACATTTAAAAATGATGTGTATGTAATTCTACAAAAGCCTGGGTGTAAATTTGACATTTTCAATGTTACAAACATTTTGCGTGTTCTTGAAAACGGCTGGAAAGATTGCAATATCAGCATGAAGTTAGCTCTTGTACTCAGTCTAGGCGGAAATGATTACCTGCCCAAGCTATATGGCATTTCTCATTCGAATACAGTAGACACTTTTTCTGAAACACCAGTATTTTCGAGATGAGCTGTTTAGGTTTGATGATATGACAGCAAAAAATGTATCACTTGATGTTGCTGTTTACAAACAATTTGTAAAATTCTTGTATTCGCCAAAAAATATTGATCCTTTCACTTTCTCATATGATGAAATTCGCCAAATTTCAATTCGGAACCCAACATTAAAGAACCAACAACAGGTTAGAAACCCACAGACATGGATGCCGCCTGCAAGTGCTGTTGAGCATTTGGCTAAAAATGTATCTGCCTAATAAAGTATTACTTCACAGCCGAAAAGTGTGATGCGCAACTACCAAACTTCCTACAGGAGGGTTGTTTGAAAAGATTACAGAATGGCGAAATAGAGTATAACCTGGGGGATGAGGCCTACATAAATGACATTTCGGAGTGCTTCTTATTTTCCAATGAACACCTGCTGTCTAAAATAAAACCTGCAAAAAGAAAACATGCAGAAACACCACAGAAAGGACGACGAAGAAAAAAGAACTTAACATCTACTCCTAGGTAAATTGTTGTTGTTGTTGTTCTTAAACATAATTAAAATCATAGTTCAAATGTAAGTCATCCATTCAAAAATCTCTTCATTTTAAAAGTATCTATGAATACATAATACAAAATTATGTCATTTTATCTATTTGATCACATTAAAACTTCTTATGCTGGACATCATATGGTATTAATTTCACCCAATTTGTGAAGAACTTTTTAAAGTTGTGTTTGGATAAATTGGCATTACTACCTCTTTTTCAGGAAACCAGTATGAAGACTTCAAAAGTAATATATGATCAGAAAAAAATCATCTGTTGAACTGTGAAATCTCTATGTGAAATGGCTATTCATTGTTTGAAAGTTTTGAATAACTGTGATGGAAATATAAGCATGTGTTTAAAAATATTTTTGCAAATGGCTTAACCTATATTTGTACAAATTAATGTAAGATGTGTGTCTTTTTTTTTTTTGCTTGTTTTATTTGTTTTTGTTAAATGAAGTTTATTGTGCAGAAACTGCTTATAACAAGCAAAACAAGTAATCGTAGCTCTTGTTATTAAGTGCACATACATGATTAAATTATATATAATATAAGTGAAGTAGAAGATGAAACTCATTCTTGTTGAAGTGTTCCATCTATCAGGACATCAGAGACAATATTCTATACAGATCAGTTGCTACTAATAAATTTTTTCTAAAGCTTTAAGATATAGCGGCATGATTAGAAGAAAATCTACATTGTACAATTAATTATCTCAGTTTTACAAATCTCTTGCTTAAAATTATAAATAACTTTAAGTAATATGTACTTATTTCTTTTCAACTCTCTTTCAGACATATCATTTGTATATATTTTTGTATCTTATTGTGCGACTTAAAATATCAATAATATACATACTTATTTAAAATGCCGTACAGTTATCACTATATGAATTCTGTTCTAATGTTTAATCAACTAAAGTGACTTATAAGCCCAATGAGGCCATGTGTTAAAACTATTTGTTATTATCATAATTTGTAAATATTATACACAATATCACTATAATAAAATATACTTACTTACTTACAGTGTGATGATTTTAATTGATGTTATCATGCGGTATTACAGAATTCAATATTTCATTATTGTAACGATTTAAAACATGTAGAAAAAACCAATACACTGCCATTTTTAGCTCGACTTTTTTTGAAAAAAAAAATCGAGTTATTGTTATAGTCATGGTGTCGTTGCCGTTGCCGTTGCCGTTGCCATTGCCGTTGCCGTTGCCGTTGCCGTTCCCGTCCGAAAACTTTAACATTGATCATAATTTTTTTATTCCTTGATGGATTATCTTCATACTTGGACACAACAACCTTTTGGACAAGACCTTCAAGATGACCAGACTAAACTTGACCTTCACTCTTAAATGACCTTCATATTCAAGGTCAAAATATTGAATTTTGCTAAAATTGGCCATAACTTTATTATTAGTTGGTGGTTTCTCTTAATTTTTGGACACAACAACCCTTTGGAGAAGACCTTCAAGCTGACCAGACTAAACTTGACCTTGACTCATAAATGACCTTCATATTCAAGGTCAAAATATTGAATTTTGCTTAAATTGGCCATAACTTTATTATTAATAGGTGGATTCTCTTTATGCTTGGACACAACAACCCTTTGGACAAGACCTTCAAGCTGACCAGACTAAACTTGACCTTGACTCATAAATGACCTTCACCTTCAAGGTCAAATAATTGAATTTTGCTAAAATTGACCATAACATTAGTATTTATGGTTGGATTTGATTTATACTTGTACAAAACAATACTTATGACAAAACCGACATGTTGAATAACTCAGATTTGACCATGACCTTAAAATTACCTTGACCGTCAAGGTCAGATGATTGAATTTTGCTTAAATTGTCATAACTTTTTCATTTATTTATAGATTTAATTCAAACTTGGACTAAACAACAGTTTTGACAAATTCGACATTATGATTATTTCAAGTTTGACCTTGACCTTTAAATGACCTGGACGGTCAAGGTCAAATCATTGAATTTTGTTAAAACTGGCCATAATTATGTAATATATTGTTGCATTTGAATCAGACTTAGACAAAACAACACTTTTTCGTTTCGATTGCAAAAGTGTCATCGCATGACCTATATTTTTGACCTACTGACCTACTTTCTGGTTTCGAGCTACAGCAATGAAATTTGGACTGTGTGCACAGTTTTTTATTTGGATTTCAAAAATGTCACGGCATGACCTATATTTTTGACCTACTGACATACTTTTTGTTTTTGGAGCTATGGCAATGAAATTTGGACCTTGTATACAGTTTTTTCTCGTCATAGCATGACCTATATTTTTGACCTACTGACATACTTTCTTGTTTTTTAGCTATGGTAATGAAATTTGGACTGTGTGCATAGTTTTTCATTTCAATTTCAAAAATGTCATCTCATGACCTATATTTTTGACCTACTGACCTACTTTTTGTTTTTGGAGCTGTGGCAATGAAATTTGGACTGTGTGCACAGTTTTTCGTTTCGAATTCAAAATCGTCATGGCATGACCTATATTTTTGACCTACTGACCTACTTTTTTGTTTTTTAGCTACAGCAATGAAATTTGGACCATGTGCACAGTTTCTTGATTCGAATTCTAAAATGTCATGGCATGACCTATATTTTTGACCTACTGACCTACTTTTTGTTTTTGGAGCTATGGCAATGAAATTTGGACCATGTACACAGTTTTTTGTTCCAATTTCAAAAATCTCATAGCATGATCTATATTTTTGACCTACTGACCTAATTTTTTGTTTTTTAGCTACAGCAATGAAATTTGGACCATGTGCACAGTTTTTCTTTCCGATTTCAAAAATGTCATCACATGACCTATTTTTTGACCTACTGACCTCCTTTTTGTTTTTGGAGCTATGGCAATGAAATTGCATTGGTCCATTTCTGTGATATGCATCATAACATTCATAAAAATTCCTTTCATCTTTGAACCCAGGTTAGTGCTTTAGGGCCATTGGCCCTCTTGTTTATTAATACTTGGACAAAAGAAGGCTTATGACAAAACCTACATGTTAAATTATTCAAGTATGACCTTAACCTTTAAACGACCTTTACAGTCAAATTTCTAATTATTGCATATTGCTAAAGTAGCCAAACTTCTGGTTTTATGGACGGATTTGATCTATACAGGGACAAAACAACACTGAGAATAAAAGAAACGTGTTAAACAATTCAAGCATTACCTTGACCTTTAAATGACCTTGACATTACTTAACTTGGCTATATCTTTGTTGATAATGGATGTAGTGTCTTCATGCTTGGACATAACTCCTTTTTAGACAATACCTCCAGAGAAGGTTAAACTGAACTTGACCTAGACCTTTAAGGTCAAATTTCTGAATGTTGCTAAAATTGACCATAACTTTGTTATGTATAATTATATTTCCAAATGATGTTTCATTTGAAATCCCTTCACCACAATGTGCTTCCTCAGATGTGTTTGCCTTTGGAAATAGAAAAAAGTCGAGCGTGGCCCCCGCTTGCGGTGGCTCTTGTTATTCTCTGTCAGAATTATTATAATAACCTTGAACAGTGTTCAACCTAAAAAGATAAAAAAATTTCATGTTTCATATTGTGTACATTCAACATAGAATACCTCATTGACTATTCACTCTCATAAAATCAAAGACATTCATTCCCTGTCTAATCCATGTGCAATAAATTAGCCACAAGTGATCTGATAATCTCTATTTTATGACCCATTAGCTACAGATTATGATGCGTGAAGGACCAACATTAAGAGTATTCCAGAAACTGTAGTTTGTTCCATTGAGTGAGTATGACTGTTTTTAACAAAATTGTTATGGTCCTGATTAATTGACCCCAGATGACCGACCCATATTCGAACTTGACCTATACATTACCGAAACAACCTTTTCTGACAAATTTCCAGGTTATTTAGACTCAAAATGTTACCTCTAGAGTGTTAACAAGGTTTTCACATATTTGGGCTTTATGACCTAGTTTTTGATCCCAGTTGACCCATATTCGAACTTGAGCTAGAAATCATCGAAACAACCTCTCTGACAAATTTCCAGGTTATTTTGGACTAAAAATGTAGCCTCTAGAGTGTTAACAAGGTTTTTCCATATTTGGGCTCTGTGACCTACATTTTGACCTCAGTTAAGCCCTATTCAAACTTGAAATAGAAATCACCAAAGCAACCTTTCTGACAAATTTTCAGGATATTTGGACTGAAAATGTAAACTCTGGCATGTTAACAAGGTTTTTCCATATTTGGGTTATGTGACCTAGTTTTTGACCCCAGATGAACCATATTCAAACCTGAGCTAGAAACCATCGAGAAAACCTTTATGGCAAACTTCCAGGTTATTTGGACTGTAATTGTTACCTCTAGAGTGTTAACAAGGTTTTTCCAAATTTGGGCTCTGTGACCTAGTTGTTGAACTTAGATGATTCATATTCAAACTTTACCTAGAAATCATCGAAACAACCTTTCTGACAAAAGTCCAGGATATCTTGACTGAAAATGTTGCCTCTAGAGTGTTTACAAAATTTTTCCATATTTGGGCTCTGTGACTTAGTTTTTAACTTAGATGCCCCATATTCGAACTAGAGCTAAAATCATTGAATCAACCTCTCTGACACATTTTCAGGATATTTGGACAGAAAGTATAACCTCTGGTGTGTTTACAAGGTTTTTCCATATTTGGGCTCTGTGACCTAGTTTTTGACCCCAGATAAACCATGTTCAAACTTGAGCTAGAAACTATCGAAACAACCTTTCTGACAATTTTCCAGATTACTTGGACTGAAAATGTTACCTCTAGAGTGTTAACAATGTTTTTTCCATATTTGGGCTCTGTGATCTAGTTCTTGAACTTAGATGACCCATATTCAAAATTGAGCTAGAAATCATTAAACCAACCTTCAAAATCTAAATGGAAATCTAGGAAACAGTGTTAATTCATTCTGAGATATTAAATTTGAAAACAGATTCGCTTCTGATCAGAATTATATGTATTGACCAACCAAAAATGCATTAATACAGCATTCACTAAGTGCAATTTGGTTACTTATAGATACGGATTTGCACCCTTACACTAAATGTCTAGTATTTCAACTTCATACACCTGATCTTAGGCAATTACTACTTGGATTTCATTTCCAGTTTCATTATATTCCCCGCCAACCTCCCAAACAGGGAAGAGAGGGCGGCCGAGGGAGGATACTGTCATAGTTTAACTGTATTTATTGTTACTGTATTGCTTGTGTGCCATTTCAGTTCACTTTAACAGTTGTTGTTTCTGTCTTTTGCAGGACTATATGTCAGGGTGGATGAATCACAGAAGTGATGTAACCGGTGTACTGTGAGATATCGAGTTGTGTATTGGAGATAGTGATAGTGTTTGTAGAGATTAGCATATAACAGAAAAATTCATCGTTCATCATAAAGTTATTTCTTATGTGTTATTTTTTTACTGAGACAGTGTTAGGAAAGAGAAATAAAGACCACTGATTAGTAGAATGTTTTCCTGGAGTTCATAGTTTGTCTTCAGTTGAGCTGGATTTACAACAGAATAAAGAAGGGGAAAAAAACACCGACACCTACTAGACAGTCACGTGATTCTGTCCGAGAATTTCCGGATTAACACAACATCCGAATGAAGCATTCACAAATTGATTCAACAGGTAACACATCGTAAAAATACGTAATGCTTCGGCAATAATCGGATCTTCTAACAGCCAATCAAAATATAGAATTACATAATATTGGATAACACTAACCTCGCTCCAGTTGTACAATATAATACTGGCAACTTTCCGTACAGAAAAATAATCGTGTCTTCATCACTACACCGCGCACTACAGAGAGCATAAGGTTGCGATGACCTTCCTTAACCGTTGCATTACATCACAGTATTTATAATATGGACCAAACAGTGATGATTTCGATCAGACACAATACGATCTCGCAAAAAATACATACGCACCTATTAGAACTTGGCATATCAGACCCACTATACAAGCCCAGTGATCAGTTAAATTACATTGGTGTATCTGTTGGTGATACTAAAATCTCGATACTGCTCTATGTGTAACCAGGGGTTGACTTTTTCGACTATCCTGTAAGAGTATTATCCCTTCAACTGTTCTTTAATCCTATCAGACTATATGACATGCCATAAAAATTGGTCTAGTGAAATTAAAATTATTAGAGACTTGATTGGGCTAAATATTTACTTTACAGAAAAGAGAACCATAGATTTAAACGTATCTAAAGAATAATTACTTTGTTTTCACAGCAGTGGCACACAAGTGTACAAAGTAGTCCTAAGTTACGGACATACAGATTATTTAAAACGAATTTTGAAACCGAAAACTTTATATTGATAAATTTAGAAAAGAACGAGCGTTCTATGTTAGCACAGTTACGGTGTGGAATCTTAGCCTTAAGAGTGGAAACTGGACGATATATTGGTGAGAATGTAAATGAGAGTACATGTGTGTTCTGTGAACATGAACAAATAGAAAATGAAATGCATTTTCTTATTGGATGTACAAAATACAATCATGATAGACAGCAAATATATGGTAACTTATTATTAGACATTCTTACACCCAGAAAAGCAGTTGATAAATTGTTCTACCTCTTAAACGAAACCGTTAGAAAAACAGCAAGATATACTGTATAGGCGTAGACGTTTATATTCATAAATTTTGGTTATACTATGCTTTAGAAGTTTAAAAAAATTCTATTATAATGACATATTGTTTCTGTAATACGATGCAAACATTATTGCACATGTATTGTACTGACTGAATGTATATAAGTTACTCTTAAATGTCTTATAAGTTCACTGCATTGTAATAATATTGAGACATAAAAAAGACTGTGTATAATTATGAAAAATCTGATGGAATATCAAGAATTATTTATTCGCATACAATTATTCACCTTCACGTAAATAGATTGATTATTTTATTCGTTAAAGTAATTTGTCAACTTCACTTTAAATACAATAATATTTATATCGTTATACATGTATACTTATTCTATATGTATGTACTAAAGATATTAAAGCCATATATCATTATAGTTAAAAGTGTTCATTATCAGTGTGAATTAAAGTAAGAATCTATACCGTTTATAAGCATGTTAATGATTTAACAATTTTCTTTACTGTACTTCATCGATATTATATGTATTGTTATATAATGTTGATTTTCCTTTCATCTTGATACCCGATATTTATTTGAAAACTGAAGATTTTCATCGTACACCTATTTGAAATCGATGCATCATTACTGTTTTTATTCAACTGTTAACTGTATATAAATACTGAATTTATTTTAATAGTGACTTATTGGCCCATGGGACCGGGTGTTCTTGACACTTTTTTGTATACATTTATATATATTTGTACATAGCAGATGTCACTATAATAAACAGTTTACTTACTTTCTTACTTACTTACTTACTTGCTTATAATGTCAAACAAACCAACAAAGTAAAAATACGTCTAAAATTCTGCCTCGTTGGCATAGCATATACACTATGAACTTTTTGTTGAACTTTTGTTTTGTATTTTCATCGACTAGTCCTTTCTGTTTACATAATACAGATGAATCATTGTGTGTCCGTTTTTATGACTGCACTACTCTAAATTGTTTTTGTATGACTGCACTATTTTTTTTCTCCACAAAACATTATTGTATCATATATTCAGTGGCGTAGGAAAAGGAGGTGCGCATATGTCCATTAACAAAATTTCGGTGACTGTCGTCAGTATTTCAGAATTTAAGCGCATTTTCCACATTTGTAGTGTACACCTGACAGTGAGACAGTGTATGAAGAAAGCCATCATAATGAGGCGGAAAATAACCGGAATATATCTACTTTCGTATAGCATGTGTGACTAATAACGAATTACGAGATAACCCCTGTAAAGGGTTCGAACATAAGTTTATTAAAGTCTCGGTTTGTATTTACTAAAAGAATATTATTTAACGTATGAGCATGGGGACGAAAATATTCAGGTAAACTGGTCTGTTTATTTTTGTAAACATGCAGTATCTATGAAATGTCAAAAGCCACTGGAAATTTTCCTATACGTACAATTATCTAAACAAGATTTCCTCGGTTAACTTTGACTAGAATTGAGTAATTTGGGATCCCAGTTAAATATAGATTTTCCCATGCTTTCAAATGGATAAAAATAGTCTTAGAAACTGATTCGCCTTAAAAAAACTTGAAAGCTAGGCGCTGTTTGAAAAGTCATGAGAAGGTGACCTTCTTTTGGTGACGGTCAAATCCTAATGGAAGAGCGTTATTAAGAAGCTGATTTTAATCTGATTGTCATTCATTCATTCGTTTGTTTGTTCGTCCGTCCGTTCGTTCGTTCGTTCGTTCTTTCTTTCTTTCTAAAATGTTAAATATGTTGCCACCAGTTCTTGTGTTAATTTTAATGGGGAGTCAGTGAGCGTTGAGCTCCTTTGATTTGAAGAGTATGTCATACATATTGTTCATCAGATATTGGTCTTCGTATAGGATCGGTAACTTAAGAACAAGTGCAAAGAGCCTTTAAATTTGGTAGATAGATTGGGCATGGTAAGACCCACAGGGTCAATGTTCAAGTTCTTAGGGGCTCACACTTTGAAAACAGTTTCTGATCAAATTACCCAAGAATAACTGCACCCAGGACCTTCAGACTTTACAGAATGGTTGGCATGATGAGTAGATGACCACTACTATTTTCAGGTCAACAGGGTCAAAGGTCACGCTCACAGGAGCCTATATTTTGAAATCAATTTCAGAAAAATAATTCAGGAACAACTACACTACAGACACCCAGACTTTACAGGATTATTGGGTGTGATGAATAGATAAACAATATTGTTTTGGGGGTCATAAGGTCAAAGGTCAAGCTCACAAGGGCCCATACTTTGAAAACAGTTTCCAGTCATTAACTCAAGAGCAATTGCAACCTGGACCTTCAAACATCACTTCGCAAGGTGATTGGGCATGTTGAGTAGATGAATCATTCTGTTTTTGGAGCTCACAGTGTCAGAGGACATGCTCGCAGGGGCTTGATTTTGGAAATGTTTTCTTTTCAAAACCTCAAGAACAGCTGCACCCAAACTTTACAGGTTGGTTGAGCATGATGAATAATATTAGATGAAGCCATATTTTGGTGGCTGAGAGTCAATTCCGTAAATTAATTTTTGCCTCATTATCTCCCCATTTGCTACTACGGTACTGAAATGGCATTTGACTTACTGTAACATTTTTCGCAAAAATGTAGAAAATACATCGTTTTATTGATAACCAGAAACCACTGACATCTTTCAAACACTAGCATCTTATATAAGTGATAATAATAATTAGATGTTTTATCATTATAATAAGGACCGTTATTTAATTGAAATTGGAAATATTTCTCTACTTGGAAATACTTGCATTTAATAGTTCTCGCTTTCCCCAAATTAAGTCAAGAACTGGTCTCAAAACTGCTTTCTCTAGTTTTAAACTTAATTCATTTAGTATTTTTTTGAAATACTCTTGATCAATAATCTTAGATAAATGTCCAAATTTATAAACAACATGTACACATTGATGCCTGTTACAATGAAAAAAAAATAAATAAAAGAAACTTACTTTCGTACATGTGGTTACTTCAGTGTGCCAAAAATGGTATTTCAGATGGAAGATTTGGTTCAAAACTGGACAGTATTTATCGACTCTTGAGACGCGTCGTCTTTTCTGTATAAGGAAATAGTACCTGCCGTGAGAGTGAGAGGGAGACCAAGGAACGGCGTCCGTCCTTCAGTCTGTCTGTCTCTCTGTCAGTCAACATTCATGTCTGCTTGATAGTTTTCAAACTATCAGGAAGATTTTGAAATAACTTGGCACAAATGTTGACCATCATGAGACAATGTGCAGAGCGCAATACACAAGCTCAAACCTCCAAGATCAAGGTCGCACTTACAGGGTCATAAAATCCTCATGCTTTTTCATGTCCGCTCCATAACTTTCAAACTATCGGGAAAATTTTAAAATAATGTGCGATAAATGTTTAGCATCATGAGTTGTGCAGAGCGCAAAACCCAGGTCCCCTCTTCCCCCAAATTCAAGGGCATAACTTCCTCATGGTTTTTCGTGTCTGCTCCATAACTTTCGGGAAGATTTTCAGGTAACTTGGCATAAATGTTAACCATCATGAGTTGATGTGCAGATCGTTACACAAAGGTTCCTATCCCGAAGTACAAGGTCACACTGAGAGGGCAGTAAGTTATTCAAGCATGAAAGGATTTCGAAATAAGTTATAAAAACGTTTTCCATTTTGAGATGATATACAGAGCACAATACAAAGGTATATACCTACCTCAAATGTAACTGACACACTTAGAGGTCAAAGGTAAAAAAAGCGGGTCCATTCGTCCTGTCCGGCCCGTAACTTCCTCAGACATGGAAGTGTTTTTCAATCAGCCTAGCACAAATGTTCACCATCATGAACTGATTTGCAGAGTACAACAAACCTTCACAAATAGATGATAGTCAAATAGATGATATCACATTGTGATATTCGTTTCTTGAATAGATGATATCACCTATTGAAATAGGTGGCATCACTTGTTCAAATGGGTGATATTACGAAATTCGGTTAAAAATAGTGAAGCGATATATCATATACATGCAACTTTTGAACTTTCGAATAGTTTCAAAATAACTGAGTGCTGATCGTCAAACACTACATAGTAGATGTAAATCCATCACTTGACAATGGCGTATTCAATAATAAAACTAAAACACACACACACAAAACAACATTGAAATAAAGCGAGTTGTCCGCAATACTGAGACAGAAACCTGTACTGATACTGTTGCTGCTAATTAACCTACACCAGATACTCCTGCTAACAATATTCGCAACAGTTATTATAACTCCGAAACGAAGTTTGGGGGGTATATAGGAGTCACCCGGTGGTTGGTCGGTCGGTCGGTCTGTTCCTTGTCCGGAGCATAACATGAAAACTAATGGTTGGATTTCAATGCAACTTCATACAATGGTCAAGCGCAATGAGAGAAAGTGCAGTGTTTAAGAATCATAACTCCGTCTTCACTATTTGTTGAGTTATTGCCCTCTATAAGTTTTCCTTGTCCGGAACATAGATTGAAAACTACTAGTTGGAATTCAGTTTAACTTCATACAATGATCAAGCACAATGACAGGAATTGCAGTGTTCAAGAATCATAACTCCTTCTTCACTATTTGCACAGTTATTGCCTTTTGTTGGTTTTTGTATAAATTTTCAAATTAATTGCTGTCCGTGAAAAACATGACCCCAAGTGGGCCGGGTCAATTTTTACCTTATATTTCTATATGGGAAACATTCAAAATCTTTTTCTTAGATTCTACAAATCCAATTTAAAAATTAATTTGGAATATATATTATCATTTTGATGACATTCTTTGTAAATTATTAAATTTATTGTGATCCGTGAAATAAAACATGGCTGCCAGAGGCGGGCATGTTTTCTTTATATGTCTGTACAGAAAACATACATATCTTCTTCTTAAAAACTCAGGTCCAATTTTGAGATTAGTTTTTTTCTGTGTTCTGACAAATGAACCCCTCCCCCTCTTGTAATGTCCCCCCTCTCTCGTATTGTTTGATAACCCCTTTTTAAGTAAGCGTCCTAGGACCATTTGGTCCTCTTATTTTGTATACAGTTCGAATCGTATATTTTAATAAGATCGAGTATTACCCTGATTATTTCATTAGAATTAATGATGTTCTCATTTGAATAAAATACATTTAGTGATTAGTATTTTCGTTTCAGTTCAATAGCGAAAATATGTACTTCAAAGTCAAATAAGTATCCAATTCGTATTTCATTTTCTTTATTTGTCATTTGAAACTAATTAAACGTTTAGTTTAGTTAGGGTAGTTTTTTAATTACCAACAGAGTACCACTTCAGTGTTAATGCTGACTGCCAGAAGCCGTATTGATGAACTATAAAACTATTGATTTTTAATAACACGTGTAGTTGTGATATGACATGTGACATATTAGTACTAAACCACCAGCTAAAGCTCCATGTTATATGCATTGTTGCAATATTAATGGAAATTGCATACACTTGTTTTGATAAAAAAAGGTGAACAACACAAACAATGTTGAATTACACTTGTACGTTGAGGCATAGTCGAGAAGGTACACCATCTAACAGACCGGAAGTGATATCCCAAAAAAGATTTGTAAACACGCTGTGAAATTCATTTGAGAGAAATCAGAAGTGCAATACAGTTTGTGAAGGCAATCCGAATCTTAAGGCATTCCGAATCAATTACGATTTTTTCCTTTGAAACAACTTTAACCTGTGATAATTTTATGGACACTGATAATTTCTTAAAGAATAATTCTTTTGGTTTAAAATGATCAACAATCAAAGTTGCAAGCGTTTACTTTAATCAAACGTCCACTCGATTTAGATCACGCTACGAAGCTTCGCGCACCTGTTCGAATATTGTTTGCTTGTCTTGAAAATTGATCTCTCGTGACTTACAGAATGGGGCCGAAAAAGAAAAAGGTAATTTGCAAAATATAACCCTATCATATGTCGACACTTGGAGAAATTTGCTATTGCAAATATTTATGCTTAGTGTTAATTCTCGTTCAGTCTAGAACGCAGGTAACAGAAGCTAATGCGAATCAACGAGCCATGATGCTGGGGGTCGTCTCAAGTTTGTAATAGGGACAAATAATTTTTATTAAATTAACTTATTATGTTTCATTTGTACTTGTAAGTGATATCCATAATATTTGATAGATTTTTTTAATATTTTATATTTTTTTAAATGTTTTAATTTGAACTTTGACCATTGTAATAAGTAACCATTGCTGAAGTGATATAGTAATACACTAAACACATATATATTCCAGCATTTTTTAAAATACCGGTATATATTCTAGCATTTTTTTTTTCATACACAGCTTTTACCAAATATCTGTCTTCTTCTGACTGATCTCTCACTCACACAATTGAAATATGAAGCAAGTAGTTGTGTGAACTCATTAAAGTATTATTTAAATTTTTTATAGGTTGAGACAAGGCCATCAGCATCTAGTCCAGCTGTGCAAACAGCAAAAAAATTGAGAAAGAAATACAGAAACTGGATTTCACCTAGCAAGGCCAAGGATAAGGCATCAAGAGCAAGACGTGCACTCTATGAGGTGACAGTTAATAAGGTACCTATTAGAGAAGCAGCAAGAAAACATAATTTGTCTTATGGTTTTGTTCACAGAAGAGTTTCAGGTTCTGTGGAGATTGATGCACTCCATGGTACGGGTACTGTGTTAAATGCATGTGAAGAGAGAGAATTTGCTGAATATTTAAGTGAAATAGCTAAAAGGGGTATGGGCTTAAGACCAGGTGAATTTTTGGACAAAGTTCAAGAAATAGTCCTCAAGGAAGGAAGGAAGACACCCTTTAAAAATGGTATGCCATCATACGATCGGTACAGGCGTTTCATGAACAGACACAAGAACATTCTAGGTGTTCGACAAGAATCCTTGCTAGAGTCCTCAAGAGTTAAATTAACAAAGGCAAAACTAGATGACTGGTATAGCTCATACACAAACTTTTTAGCTGAAAAAGATCTGCTGAATAAACCCGAACGAATATGGAATGCGGATGAATCATGGATTTAACTTAGGAAGTAAAGCTGGAAGAGTAATTGGACCATCGAGGGCTTCATTTCCCTCACAGATACCACATTTGGCTTGAAGCTCTAGCAAAGCAAGACTAACAGTGATGTTCTGTGCCAGTGCATGTGGATCAATCATGCCTCCTTTCTATGTGTATCCAAAGGCATCAATCCTTTAAGTTGTAGTATTCCTGGAGGAAAAATTGAATATACTGAAAAGGGGTTGATGGATGGACCAACGTTTGCTAAGTTTCTGGAACATTTTGATTCACATATTGTTACAGAAAGACCAGTTGTGTTGTTGATTTACTGAGTTAGCAGTCAGATTGGTTAAAAAATCTTTCAAGAAGCAAGGGCAAAGAGTATTGAATTGTATCGGATAGTACCTAATGCTACACATCTAATGCAGCCTCTAGACAAAGGTGTGTTTGGCCCCTTGAAAAAGCAGTGGTATAAGACTGTGAGAAAGCATAATCGTGAAAATCCCGGAATTTCAATAAATAAGGGAAACTTTGCAGAAAAATTAAAAGATGCTTATAATGACTTTTATAGGCCAAACATCGTTGTAAATAGCTTTGCTTCTTCAGGAATATATCCAGTGAATAAGGCTGTTATTTCAGATGATCAGTTGAAAACAGGGTTAACCTTTAACCCAGATGATGAACAAACAGAAAATGATTCTAAACAAAAGGAGGCTGAGTCTTCTCACCATGTTGAATCCCAGAGCATAAATGAGAAAGTCTTCAACACATATGTCAGTGTACTTAAAACGGCCCGTCAAAAAGAAATACATGAAACGTCAAGAAGAGGGATACAATGTGCATGGAGTTTCGCCAGGGTATGATACATATGTGCTGCTCAAGTCAAAAGTCAATTCAGAGCAAGCAACTGTAGAACAATCCATTTCCCAAGAACATTCCATCAACATTACAGGGCCAGAACAATCCACAGTAAGTGCAAGACAAGTACATTGAAGATGCCAATCAAATACCCTAACAAATACAAAAGTCAACCCAAGGATTAGAATTATTAGCAGATGCTGCATCTCGCATGACACCATGTGACACTTCAGACCTTGTTAAGAAAAGGAAAGTGTCTGATAAATCCAGTGCCCAAAATGTGTCACCAGTTATGAAAGACACACTTGTATTGCCAAAAGTCAAAGCAGCACAAAAACGGAAACGTTCATGCATACTTGATGACATGCCAAATAACTTAACTAGTCCAGAGACTATCAGAAAACTTGCTCTCAAAGACTTAGAAAAAAACAAGACTATTTGCTCACAAGGAAAGAAGGGCCAAAGCAGCATATCTGTCAAAAACAAATAAGAACAAGCAAAATGTAAAAAAAAGAAAATGAAGATGAAGCTATGTGTATGGTTTGTGAATTAATCTGGGAGGAAGACAAGTTACTCATGCTTGGTCACACCTGGATCCGGTGTGACATGTGCAAATGCTGGATACATGAGCACTGTTTGCCTATAGGTGTTACATATGATGATACATGTGAAGATGCAGACTTTATTTGTCATAAATGTGTAACAGACAAAGTTTAATTTGTGAAATGTGAACAAGTTTGTGTCAGTTTTTGATTGTGGAGTTATCATTGTTTATAAATATTGTTTTATTTTGATTGACTTATGTGGAAAAAACAGTCTTTATTGACAAATTTGTTAAAGGCTTCGGCCAGGCTGCATGTACCAGTTGAATTGTCTACATTTGTTTAATTTTTGTTAGAACCAGACAGTTGTGCTATTGTAAATTGCAAAAGGAAAACATTAAGCATAATAAAATTTTATGTTTATTTCATAGCCATCCTATGATGGTTCCTTTTTGGTTTATATTACTCAAAAATAAATTATAATTGCTTTCTCAGTTTCATTTTCATATCCGTCTGACTAACTGCATTTTATCATTTTAGGAGAAGACGGAAGTCAGGATAGAAAATTGTGTGATTAAAGGTTACCATGCCTTTAAAGTAAAGCCCCCCATGACATCACCGCCAACACAGTTGCTGGTGGATATAGAATATACAAACATCCATGATACTGATGCATGTCTGGTATGGGTACCCGATTTGAACCAATTTAAACCTGACCTTCATGACATTGTTACTGATGATATTTGACATTGAGAGACATAGCAGGGTTGCCAGTTGGTCATGTGCCCCGCACTCTGGCTAGCTCATTTAGAAACCTTATTGACATGGGTGCTTCTGTACTTTGTGAAGCAAATGATCAGCCTCAGGCAAGCTTCCATCCTTGGCCAGCACCCCAAGAAATAGGTGGAGGTGCTGTTATTCCATGCACATATCTTGTAAGACATGATAATAAACATCAGGTTATAGATATTGTTAAGGAGGCATTGATGAACATGTCTGAGGGGGAGTTTATAAGGATAGTATCTTAAAGGTACATTTCTGTGACAGACATTGAGTTGCATAATGTTGTCAAATAAATACTAAATGTTTTTCTATAAGTGTATTTTTATTAATTTCCAGCTTCAGTGCTTCTTCCATAGCTGTAGCTGTCAAATTTGACATTTTAAGTAGATTTTGAGACAACCCCCATAACTGATCCAGATGGCCTCCACTTGATTCAAATACACTACACAAAGTGCTAAAAATAGAAACAGTCTATCTCACAACATACACGACTAGGAAACCTAATCACATTATCGTCTGTTAGGTGAAGCTATTGAAAGACAAAAACACAAAAACAATTTTTTTTAATTACATATTTAATGTTTCTATGAACAGCAAATAAATTTAATGATCCGGATTGCCTTCACAAACTGTAGATAAAACGTTTCGTCTTTGAATTGAGTTCTATTGATTTCTTTATTCAGACAAACTATTCATCGAACAAAGGCAATATCTTTCAGCTTACGTTAGAGAAAATCTGTTTGAAGTAAAGTGACCGTCGGTTTCATTATTTCGTACTTTGTGTTGGTTATATTGTATCAGTGCATGTATTCCTGAAATGAATACCCGTGCATTCAAATACAAAAATAAAATTAAAAATTCAGTTAAATCTCTCAGCAAAATCTATAACAAGTCTGTCTGGTAATTGACCATTACCTGGTATATACTAAGTAATCCAGATTAACAGAACATCTACCTTAAAAATCGCCACATAAATAAATAATACAGCGTTATCGTCTTGCTACTTTCCAGTCTGACAAAGCAGTGCGTTATATTTGCTCATTCAAATTTGTAAATAAAAAAGATCAATACTACTCGTATTTAGATATTAGACTTCTTATTACTATTTCCATTACTTCATGAAAAATTATAACGACATAAAATTAATTTATTCAAAGCGGAACATTCTGATTATAAAACACTATTGGTGATTTTGCTTTATCTACTAACGCTCAAGCAACTTAGCAGTCAACATAATTTGTTTTCGGAAAACAAATGAACAATCAGTTCCAGATCGTCAGAACTTACATTTCCTGATTAGTCAAGATCTGAGAGTCGTATAATAATTAGTCTTCCAAGAGACCATCTTGTATGAAGAGCCTATTTCCAAGTATCAAAGGTCAGCAAGGTCTATCACCTGCCAAAATATTCTCAGACATCAAATACAGTCGGGAAAACTATTTGCCATGGAATATTTGTGTCACCTAAGTAATGCTTTAACCTTAGTTCATGATAGAAGAGGACCGTGACAGACGGAGGCGAACAACAAATGTTTAGTTCAGTCAAAGAGCTTTTGCACGGAAAGATTTCCAGATGAAGGCAGCAAGTCAATAGTGAAGAACAAATGAGAACTGAAACCTTCACCTTTCATAGAGAGAACAATGAACTTAAGGAAGAGCTTTGTAATATAAAAATGGAAATGGTCGTGAAGGAGATAAAAAGCAATATGTTTGGTGATGACTTTGATGATGGTGATGCTGTACCAAAGATCGGGGATACTAATGATAAGAGCTTGGGTGTGTATATCAAGAAATAAAAAAATGAAAAGCTCACATATGTATATATTGTTCAGGTCACTATTAAAGCAATTTATGGTTAAGGACAATACGACTGGTATCTTGCTCTTATTACCCATAGTTTATACGGGGTTCAATCTTTATTAGCCGCAAAAATGAGCAAAAATTGAGAAAATAAACAAAAAATCTACTTCGAATTTTTTTGGGGGTTGTAGGCATGCATAAATAGTCCTGCTAGTTTTAGCCATGCAGAATTGTTGTCTCAATTTTAGTAGGTCAAAATTCAAAAAAGGTACGTAAAATTTTCAAATAAATCACATGAAAGATAAAGCAATTGCAACCACAGTCAGTACTGAAGTCCACGTGCGACTGGCACTCAGAAAGTTTTGTCCAGCAAACGGTCCGTTACAGAAGTCGGTATCACAGATTTGTACACACATATTGGCAAGGTGCTGATTACTGTATCCACATGTGGACTGATTGTCGGCCCTCAGGTATCCTTTGCTCATACTGAGTCTTGGAAGATTCAGGTCCGCCGAGAAGTCTGAACCATTGCTACAGTCTCGTATATATGCGTTTAAATTGCCTGCAAACACAAAACAAAAGGTTCATTACTTCCTTGCTCAACTACATTGGATTGTATAAAAAATTGAAAAACGCATATCAAAAAAAAAGACAGAAAATACAGTCTCCCCACAGTTTCAAAAAATAGAGGAAAAGAGAGCGTAAATTATATTGAACAATTACACAAAAAATAAAGAAACGACACTACATACATTTAATGTAAAAGGGAACCATAACATAACCCTTCTGCTTGGGAAATGCAAGTACGCTGAACACAGATAACAGGTTATCAAAAAGTCAAAGTTCATGAACACGATTACAACGACGACAAAACGATTTACTGCAATAATAACAGGAGTGTCTGTTTTAAGATCAAGTATCACTACAAAGATACAACATACTTAAATAACAAGATATACCAACGTTACAACTATGCTTCAAACAAGTATTTCTAAAATTCGAACTACTAAATACAACCCCAGACCCTCATACTTTTGTAGCATCAACAGTCACACTATCTGGATGATACATCTACTTATTGCAAATTAGCTTGGTAGTCAAGAGACCTTAGGCAAATCAAATACGTATTACCGATGTGAGAGGGGGGGGGGGGGGGGGGGCAGGAAAAGGGGGGAGACACAATAAGAACAGAACGAGTTTGAAAAGGGCAAATGATCAATCGATGATTGTTATAGTACTACGCACGTTGATTTTCTTTTTTTGTTTTTGTTTTTTTTTGTCTGGTACTGAAACATCGTAACAAAATCTACCATTTTTATTTTAAAAATATAGAGAAACTAAAAAGAAGGGATATTATAACATACTGAAATATCTCGTGGCCGCAATTTATAACTAAGATCTTTTTGTTGGTTATAACTTAAAATATACCAAAATAACTATATAACAGAAATACCTCGATATCCCTTCCATGCTTCCATTATATGTACATACAAGCCATACATAAGTTGAACGTTCACTCTCAATACAGCTTGGCATGTATCTAACATTTATTTTTTGTTTTCAACAAGACCTTTGAAGATTTTTTTACTGAAAAGATCTATTAAACAACAATTATATTTTAACATTTACTTGTCTCAAGCTGATGTTACTTATAGGTGGTTTCAGCACTGGTCTTAGACGATTTTCTTAGTTTTACTTCATAAGTTTGTTTAAAAAGTGTATCCCTAGCAGAGTAGGGTGTCAGTAAACTTTCAGTGGGGACGAATCGATCAGATTTAGAGGACTAGTAGACAAGACAACGTGCTGAATCTTACATCTTTTAGACTAGAACAAGACTTTTTCATATTTTCTTATGTTCACCTCTGTAGTAGTCCCTGGGGGCATAATTTAACAATCGTGGAAGAAATTCACTAGAAAAATGCTTTCTACCAAGATAAGATTACGTAGTAGACCGTATTACCTCCCCATTGCATACGCCATTAATTGTCTGCTGATCTAAATTGTATTATACCGCGGAGAGTAGACAAGGATCCATTTTTAAAGCTGTTACGTGATTTTGACATTAAACGCACAGAAGAATATTTTGATAAACTACACAAAGCATTAATTTTCATTTTAAATTCATCACTTGGTCTTCTAACCGAATAAAACTCGGTATCATTGACATTGTAATCTACTGAAATCTCAAAGGTTCATAAGGATTTTTTAGATTCTTTACATTTTGCAAATTTAACATTCGTGAAAGAAAGGAAACGATAGTACATTATCGGGAAAAATGTCATAGAGGTCGAATTCAGCATTTTGTTTTTGATTTATGTTTTTCGGCCATAAGAAATGTTTTCTGCGCGCGTCTTTTATATGAGATCAATAACTTAGTAACTTAAAAACGTGAGCATTGCTTCTTATTTACCGAAAGTAAACATGGTCTTATTACAAAAGTGATTTGATTTCTTTTGCACAAACACGAATTTCGGACACACACTTCCCCCCCCTTCGCTTTTATTTTGACAAATGTTTGGCACCAAGGACAATCCTCGCACCCTCCCCCTCCACCATCCAGCCGTATCGTCGACACTCCGGACAATTCCCCTCTTGTTTTTTTTTTCTTTACAGGGTGGAAAATTTCCCTCTCGTCAATGACAATTAAGGATGGCTTATCAAACAAAGAAAACAGGTCAGCTCAAAATTACGTAACGCCATCCTAAACCACAGCAGACCGCGAAAGACAAAATGCAGTGAGAATGTTTATGAAGCGCCAAATTACCCTCTATGTCAAAGTATTATTACAAATCGTCTAAGGAATAGAACACGTAGTTATCGTTAAGACAGAGTTATCATGCAGTTGTTGAGTGAGATGTTAAACATAAGTATTTGTCATTTTTCTATAACAGTTGTTCAAATGTTTAAAAAACAGAATTTCAGCTTTTGAAAAGGAGAAAACAATGCTTCTAAATCGTATGAAAAGCAATGATGTAGTGAGCTTTTAATGTCTGTATTAAGGTAAACGGAACAGTGTCTTGCGAAACGATTTAATATTTTCTAATGAAGGACAATATGAAGCGTCCGATGATTCCAGTGTCTACACACAAAGCTAATAGCATGTTCAAGCCAGGAATACAATATTCTACATGAAGAGTAGCAGGACAAATAGATGATTTATTCCTGAAATAAAATTCACTCGATATCGTCAATAAACGAAGCAGGGTGTTACGTTTAAATGTATTTGTTATAACTTAACCACCGTTGTGAGGTATTCGTGGACAGGTCACGTGGACTTAATATGGCGGAGGACAACATCGGTTATCAACCGACCTATGAGAGCATGAAATCACATAAAAATATATCTCATGAAAGCGCGTGATATCGGGCCTGACTTTCTACGGTATACTTACTGTGGCCACGCATTGGATTAAGAACTGACTTTAATGACCGTTTGTCATTGTCAGACTTTACAGCTTTTGATAATTTACTTGAAACATACCTAAAGCGTGAACTCTCTCTATTTTGCAGAATGGGAACAGTGGTCGGCCAGTTGTCCTGTCGCGGTAATGACTGCAATCTTTTAAGGCAGGGTACTTCTAAAATATATATAGAAACTTTCATATAATCTAGGAGTGAGTTTGTTGTTCAACTGAAATGACATTAAAGAATTCTCATGATTTCAATGCACATAATTAACTACATGATTGTATGTTTTCGACGTTTTTTTTACCAAAATTCGACGTTCATAGCATTTGCTCGATTCTTAGCAATGTAACAAATATACGGTTTGTTGTTCGATTACTTCCATCATTACATGAACAAGCAATGTTTAAGAAACATGTTCCGTATAAATAATATGAAATCTCACCCTAAGTAAATTTGCTGATGTCACGGTTCTATTCCGTTTTTCGAAGTCAGCTCTCTGCACAGAAAGACCGTGCACACCGTTAATGCAATCTGCATCCTCGCCTTCAGCTGAGTCACTGCACTGGTAGCATATGATACCATCTGAATAAACAAAAATGCTTATTTTGTTGTTAAAGTTTTTTTGTCTTCTTTTGTGCAAGCTGTAACCAAAGGGGCATTGACCTTTTGAGGAACTTTATCATAAACTGTTTAAAGAATTAATATATTTGAAAACACCTGATAGATACACTTGAAGTTGTGTTGGGAAGTCAAGAAACATTTTACCGACAACTGACGTGAAATTTCTATCTGGCAACAAAAACTTACCAGGACAGTGAAACCAATATAGTTCGAGAATAACATTGATATTTATATAGTTCATTGAATACTTGCCAAGAACACTCCAAACCACTTCCGGTTTAACCTATAAGAAATATGTACCACACGTATTTGGATACTTCAGCTGAGGCTGTAAATGGGTATACTGCATAAATCTCATCTTCTTTTATTAAAATTATTTGATTTTGGATATGGATATGGATGTGACACAGACATGCGCGAACTGTTTGTTTCCATTTTAAATGAATCTTCATTTTTTCAATGAATGCATTTGTTTTTTTCTTCGCTTAGAGTGCAATGACAGCACGAGCGACAACTCACCTATGTATCTGCGTGCGCAGGTGGAAGTGACACCGTATTCTACTAGTCATCCGCTTTAAGTCATATGTAGTACTAACGGAATAACAACAACAACAAAAATACACATACACACAAAGACACACACACATACACACACACACACACGCACGCACGCACACATAAAAATATGTCGATGCAGTTTCCCCAATATACAATACGAAGCTGGAATGTTTATGTCACATAGTTCTACATGAAGAAAAAGCAGAGCAATTGTTTATGTCACATAGTTCTGCATGAAGAAACAGCAGAGAAAATACTGATCTTCTTAAAGACTTCCGGTCTAAAAATCGACAGCTTTTTGAAGTCTGCCATAAGGTAAATGAACTTTGAATATTTCGTTATAATTACGCTTATGAAAAAAAAGCGAAAATGCTAAATTTCGTAGACATTTATTCACATTTGTTAAACATAATACGGGTTTCTAGTCTTTTTCCTTCCTTCCGAAAGTGGCAAAATCTGTTTTTATTTATGAATCTGGCATATTAGCGGATGTTTTGTTTTAATATTTCGACTTTGGTTCCTTCTGATGGCTGATTTTAGCAACATAAGTCTATACGTCTTTACTGTAGATTCGATGGCGGTTTGGTTATGCGGAGGATTAGATATAATTACAGAAACATAGCATTGTCAGCACTAAATTCCTTTGAATTTTAGTAGTATGTAACCGGGGTTTTAAATTGTGGTGATTTTGCTTAACATTATTATTAAGTTACTTCCCTTTGATGATATGTTTATTTTCTACACAGTTACTGCATATCTTTTGTATTGGTTCATTCACTACAAGATGAAAAATAAATAAATTTAAATTTTGATAATTCAAAGATGAGTGAAGTGTGTCAATAATGTTCTTTAAACATTTGAACACTTAGAAATCATTCATTTGGAATAAATGGCTAGCGACAATAATAGTACAATAACAACTCCATTTGTAAGGACATAAATTCATGTACTCGGTTTACCCTTTTAAATTTAAACTTTTTAACTGACATCTTCGTCTCTTAGGTCACATAATGGAAAGGTCATCTGTCTATGGTATATTTACGATACCACATAAACATCAGTATAAATATGGTACATCTAATGCATAAATATGGTATATCTAACGTATATGCAAATAAAGCCTGCGTCACCCCTTGCTTGATCCTTTAAACTACATCTACATAGATGGAATTGTCCAAAAACAAAACGTCCTACATAGACGGATTTATCCCAAAACAATACGTTATCCCAAAACAAAACATTCTTTGTTTTGGTCAAGATATAATTTTCATAACAAAAACGAATATAATAACTGTATAATTGACATAAAAATTATTAATAAGGTAATAAATCTTACCGCATATCGAAACGTTTATAAATAATAATAGTCCAACAAAAACTATATTTCTTAACAGCATGTTTGTAACAAGTTTAGATATCTTTAATTTCTCATATTAAAGTAAAAAAATCAATAACGCAATTAACGGAATTTCAATTCTTCTGAATGCTACTTCCTCCTTCTAACTAAAATAGCTGAACTGAATATCAATAGATTACTTGAATAGAATACTGTGGGTGTATGTAATTGTATAAGCCTGTTTGTCTATTCAAATCAACCAGTGCGTTCAACTACCCGCAGTATCAAATTACAGTTTTAAAGTCCCGTATTTGGTTGAGAATATTGCAGTTACGTCCCCTTACAGGTCTTATCATAAAATAAATTTTTGTCTGTATGCTTCAGAAATTGTGAGTTTTTTATATTATTCTGATTGTTCTTTGTGTTTTTTTTTCTTAATTGTTCACATGTTTTTCAAGTATGGTATCTTCAAGTATCTTCACATATTGAATTAGAATGAAAGTAAAAGAAATGGTAGCACGAAAATATTGATAAACATTTAATAAGAGTGACCACGTTATATAAGTAACTTCTAAACTTAAAACAAACTTTAAACTTAAAACAGTCTGAAACAGGCTCGCAAGTTAACAAAATTTCTTGCGTATCTTGGTTGTACTTGCATTCATTATTTTAACTTAGACGAGCTGAACGTACATTGTTACTTTGTTCTGTGTGATTAGTTTAATATTTGTTTATTGATTTATTAACAGTTTGACAGCCTTGAAGGATATATTCTATTAACAAATCATAACTAACAATTTTCATACAACCAATTTCCACATATTAGATTTTGTTCAGTGTAAAACGATCGACCCTAAAGTTCTTCTTACATTTAAGGTTGGTCCTGTCCGATCAGGACAGAAAATATTACAATCGAATCTCATTAAAGTTTGCGCCTAGCGGCATGAAGTTTGAGCCTAGCGGCCTGGCGGCTTAAGGTTGGGGGCGGCCTAGCAACTTGGACTTTTGCAAGTTAGGCTAACAGAATAGACTCAGCAAGGAATAACTAATAAACAATCGCGTAAGTGTCTATTCTCGCCCATTGAAATACATTTTGTATTTTTTATGGCTACGTCCAGTAGTTGTTTTGGTATTTCCACAGATTTGTTAACAAAATGATCCAGTCAAATAACAAACTGAAGATGATATGACAGTTTTATAATTAAAATGTCTTAGGATTTGAATTTTCTTTGCAGAAGATATGAAATAATCTAGTAATGGAGAATGTTTCATGAAATCAGCTTTTTAAGAACTACATGCAAAGATCCTTTTCATGGCTCACTGCCCTGCGTGGATTATGCAAACAAACAAGTCGAAAACTTAAATACTGAGAATACATCATACACAATATAAATTAATTTCATCATAATCAGGATGCATACTGCCATCTGCTAATCAGGTTACCTGAAAATAGCATTTTTGAACAGCTTACACCAGGCGCATTGCAAGAGACATACTATGACTAGTTTACAAATGAACAACACAGTACTTAGCTTCTTTTTTATATTAATTTTGTATGTGTCAACTGCTTTTTTAGGCTGACCTCGAGATTGATTATTAATAAATTTCAGGCAAGATCACATTAATATAGAAATGAATATTATTGTGTAATGGTCCTTATCAACTTCCTATTACAACTTACCGAGTTTTTTTTAGATTAAAGGTACTCATCATAGCTTACTGGTGATAATGGTAAACGTTTAGTATACGTGTCACAAAACTAAGCAATCTCTATATTAGAATTCATGTACATCGTATTAAACGTTTTTTAAAGCACATGTTCTTTGTCAAATTCACTTTACGTACCAAGACAAATTTATGCCTTTCCCATTTTTTCCAGCGGCAACTATAAGAGGCCAACAAAAGATACCTCAGTTTTTATTGTTCATTGTGGTAGGGCCCTGAAAAATAGGAGGTTTGCAAACCATGCATGCCCCGCTGGCATCTTATCGCTAGAGGCAGTCATAAAAGTATAGGAATGTGGAAGAAGGACCGAGACTTGTGTCAGTACATTAAGTGGAGGATGCCAGGGGCTTCTGATATCAAATTGGGCAATTTGGCCATGGCAAGTAGATGAATCAATAGAACAGTATATTATGTCAATAACACTTTGGTTATAAAACGTATAACGTTCAATTTCATGGAGAACACGAAAGCATGGGGAAGGTAGGTATGTAGGAATGTTGGTAGGTAGGATTTTGAGGAAGTTTGTGTTTGTGTGTGCGTGTTAAATAGTTTATATGATGATTTTCATTTCCCAACCCACACTCAACTAATTATCAGACTATAAGAATATTATCAACACAAGAGCAGCCAACAAGTCAGCGTGCTCGACTATTCTCAGTGCTTGATAGTAACACAAGAGCCTGGATAATGTAAGCGGAAAATTGTATTCCTAATCCATGACAGACTGATATTTTTCTATGTTCTAAAAGGGCTATAATTCAGTTGAAATTCACGGTAGAGTTATTGCCCTTTGATAGTGACCTACAATTACAATTCCTGAAGACATGTGTCAAGTTTCATGTGAATACAATCAGTAGGGGTGGAGACTATCTTCAGATTAAAATAATAAACAGGATTTTTGAAGTTCACAAAGGGCTATAATTCAGTCAAAATCAATACCAGAGTTATGGATCTTGAATAGTGAACAACAATTATAATCCTGAAGACATGTGTGTAGTTTCAAGTGAATATCTTCAATAGTTTTGAAGATTGATCTTACACACAAAACTATAACCGTGAAACTTTTTAAGTTTATAAAGGGCCATAATTCAGTCAAAATCCATCCCAAAGTTATGGGTCTTGGAAAGTGAACAAGGATTATGTCCTCAAACATATGTGTGGAGTTTCAAATGAATGTCTTCAGTAGTTGTGGATATTTATCTTGCACGCAAAACTTCAGACCTGAAAACGTCCGTGAGCTATCTCGTGCTCGTACCAGAATGGGACGCCATACCACAAGATATGATCAGACGTGTCATCAGGAGCATGCCCAGACGATGCAGAGTATCTAAACGCTCGAGGGGGATACATTCAATACTGACACTGACTATGAAACGTTTCCAGGACCGAATCTGCTTTTACAGACATTGGTTGTTCTCCTGTAAGACCACAATTTCAAAGTTAATTTGACAGTGTTCATATCCTGGACACTGTCTCTGTTCAGGAATGTGCCTGTTGGCGATGAAAATGCCGATTTTTTTTGTAAGAAGAACGGTTTTTATTTATTTCTTTAAAAGATATTCATAAATCTACTCAAAGCGTATGGTATTTTTAGATCATATGGGCGCTCCTTTTATTAATTTGAGCAGTGTATATTGTTTTATAAAATAAATTATTCTTACCTTAACATGTTTGTCCAAAGCCAGTTCAGTTCCTTCCTATAACTCTGATCTTGATCTTACACAAGACGCAATGTTTACTTAAAGCACAAAACATTCCAACATTAACATATCTGTATAATCATACAATACAAATACAATACAATCTTTTGCTATGAGCTTTACCTTTGGACTAATGTACTGGGTCTTATGTACAGAACACCAACCCAACGTTAAGAATGTATGAAAAAATTTCAATACCTAGCATCCTCTAATTATGATTTTTTAAGTGTGAAACCTGATATTGAAATGTATGCAAAAGTCATGGACCAGAAAAATATAATAAGTTTAATCCCCTGCAGTGATCTTGACCTTGGACGTAGGCACGTGGGTCTTGATCGTCTACTTATGGTGGTCAAGAGTACGTACCAATTTATTTTGAAGTCGCATCATGCATGAAGAAGTTATGGACCGGACATGAAGTATATACTTTTTCGAACACACACACACACACACACGCACACACACACACACACACACACACACGTACACGCACAGACAGGGTAACATTATATGCTCCCCCATTTTATGGCGGGGGATAAAAACAAACGGGCTAGAATGACGAAGGCTGGACATATAATGGGAAATCCCATGGCGAGCGGGCGGGCGATGTGCAGACAGTTTGTTCGGACAATAGCAAAGTTGCATATTAGCTGACTAACTCCAAAATAGCTGTGCAGCTTTTCTGCAACGAATACAAGTGCAGTGCACAAGTCCCATAACTCTGTCTGATTCTATTTTTAATTATATTCCCTCTTAATTATTTTTGTCCGAAGCAAAAGTTTTAAACTGAACAGAATAAATGTGAAACTTAAAAAATAGACAGTTGGTGACTGCCTAAGAAGCATTACTCTCCCTTTATTTAGTTTTATAATGATTTGTTTTGGAGCATAACTTGAAGACAACAAGAGTGATTGACTTAAAATAAAAAAGATATGGATAGATGGTAAGAAGCTGGTGCATTGTACAGAAACCATTACTCAACCTGTTCCCATTTTTAAAAAATATTTCCCCTCTTAAAAATTTTTGTCCAGACTGAGAGCAAAATTTTTAAAATGTGAGTGAATTAATGTGAAACTTTAAAATATAGATAGTGACGGTCCAAGAAGCAATCCCGTTTGTTGGCTATCTTCCCTTTTTAATTTTATTATGATTTTTTCCGGTGCAGAACTTAAAAAAAACTGAAAGAGATTGACTTTGAAACTTAAAATAAATAGAGATGGAAAGAAGCAAATGTGCACTGTGCAAGATACATAACGCTACCAGTTTCCCGTTTTGAATTATCTCCACTCTTATCATTTTTTTTGTCCAGAGCATAACTTCAAAACTTTGTAGAAAATTGATTTGTAATTAAACGTGAAGAAAGATGGCGATAAGGAGAAGTGCACTGCCCATGAACTACAACTCTACCTTTTTGTACTTTTGAGTTTTCTCCCCTTTTTGAGTGTTATAATGATTTTTTTGTCCGGGGCATATTTTAAAAACCATGAAAAGGATTGTCTTGAAAAATAAAAGAAAGATGGATTGTGACTATTAGAAGTGTAGTGCATATAAACCATAACTCTTCTTTATGGAATTTTAGTAAGTCCCCTTTTATTGATTAATGATTTCCCCCCTAATATAACAAGATGACTACCAAAATTTACTTGATAAATTTAATGTCCAAGAATAACATCTTTGCCTTGTCTCCTTTTTTTAATAAAGAAGTAATGGGTAACTCCAGATGGATATGGTAAATTTTGCAAATTTATATGTAATGTCTCAAGTATGTATTTACGCCTGCTACTTTTCGCAGCAGTTTATGAACATTTGTCATTGCCTACCTTGACGGTCTAGAATAGGTCCGGTCGTGTTTTTAAATTTGATCTGTACAAACAAGTTTTTTTTTTCTAAGTTCTAAAAACGTCATCATAAAATACAAAACGCCCAACGATAAACACTATGAATTAGTAATGTTACACCGTCGCCCTTAATTATTTTCATATAATATACAATGGTAAACCAGGCGAAAATACCCTCACCCACTTTGAATGAGGAGTTAATCACATTTCCTAATGTTCGATGACAGAACACACCTTTATCTCTCATGCAGATGTTCAAAGTCTTTATCACTTATATTAATGGCGTTGTTTTCGTAATTCGAAGAGTCAGTCGATTACTTGCAATAAAAACAGGTGCTGCACATGACTTTCTGAGTAATTTTAAGAAGGCTTATGGTGGGGAATTTGACACTTGACACCTTTTATATTCAGCCATCAGATAATTGTTTAAATAGTTTAATTTGCTTTAACCGTAAGCTTATACACGACAAATATTTAGTAAAACAAGAAGAGAAATAAAACTTTTTTCACCAGGGACAGATTTTTTTGTAACTGTTAAGATTCATATACCTTGTCTTCACACAAGGCAATGTCGGGTCTCTACCTGATAGGAATGTTTAAAAGTTATGAGTAATTTTGCCTTGTTTACTATGTATATTATGTTTCAGGGGAGGTCTAAGACGACTAAATTTCAAGCAGTGGTTCATCTATTGTCAGTGGAAACGCCGAACGTTTTAAAACGCTCTCAATTACAGAGCCAATAGCAAAAACATATGCTAGATCAATATGACTGATCTCTGAGAAATAAACGGTCCTAATTAAACTACTCGTTCAGTAACACAACATACATCACATATTTGAAAATACATGAAAATATAAGAGGCCCGAAGTGATAAACCTAGATCTAAAAAACAAGTACGTCCACTTATTTTTTTCTACCAAAAATACTTCAGCTACTATAATTTAAGCACGTTTCAGCAACACCACAAATACATTTTATAAAACTTCTTGTCGCTTTCATGGTAATCTGAATTAATGGTTCCGTCCATCTGGCACTATCCCTCAATATCTATATCCTACAACTTAAAAGACCTCAACTCTACGGAGGGCGTTGACTCTCGTTCCGACCCTCGTAGGGAGTGTTTCCCAGAAGCAATAAAGACGTTGCAGACAGATTTGAGGTCCATGCATCGGTGCCATGCACTGAGCATGTGATGTTTTCTGTATCTGGCACTATCCCGCAATATCTATATCCTACAACTTAAAAGACCTCAACTCTACGGAGGGCGTTGACTCTCGTTCCGACTCTTGTAGGGAGTGTTTCCTAGAAGCACTAAAGACGCTGCAGAGAGATAGATTTACGAGGCTGTAGCATTAGTTCCTGAATTTTAATGTGCCATTACTAGATCGACTATAAGTATGGTAAATGAAATTTTCCATTTGTAAATGTAAAAATTACATTTTTTTTTCAAAATATTTGCCCTTAAATACTGTATTAAATCATTTCGAATAACGCTAGGACAAAAATCACGGAATAAGTATTATTACTGTTAGACGTGCCAGTTTATTTTGACAAGCGGTGAACATTTGTGAAACACGACACTTACTGATCTATCACGTGAACGCACTTGAAATAATCTATAAAGGAATCAGCATACCTTCCTTGTATTTCAGATGAGACATAAACCAATGCCAGGTTTGGTTTATATTTACTTACGTTTGTTTATGTTTGACAACTTAATTTTGAGAACTATGACTTAAGTCAACACTTTACATATTAGCATTTCTCACAGTTTTGGCATCAAGATCTATCAGCTTACTCATATTAAAGTTGGTTGTTTATATTTTACAATAACTTATCTCTTTTAGTTTTTCTACTCTGGAAAGTTAAATGTCAAGGTCAAACTACTTGAATATAAAACTAAGTAAAATTTAGAACTTTCTACCACTAATTCAGATATTTTTTTTTTGCATGTATGCCAGAAGACTTTTTTTCAGCAACGATCCTTGACTTCTTTTTTCGATTTTGTCTTTTTACTCAATGATTTTAAGCTGCATTTAAAAATCAATTTGCAAAATAAAGTACAAAGTTTAATGCAGAAGCAATAAAAACAAAAATGATGCTACCCACTTCAGACTGCAGGGTAACTTTTAGGCTACTGATTACGCATTTAAAACGTATCATGTCGTTATCAAGAAAATGAATGTATTTCAATCTTTAACGCCCATTGTGAAAGCTTCGTGTTTCTGAAAAGCATTTTTTATGTCTGGGAACTTTCATTTACTTGTACTTTTTCTGTAGTCCACAGAAAGACATTTATACAGTCTAACTGGAAGTAAATCTACCGAAGAAGCTCGTTTTGTCTACAATTACATTGAATATGTATTTGAAGATAACAGCCTCAAGGAGTCAATTAAAAAGTAATAGTAACATAGGATGTTTTGAAGTAGATAGCTCTGTTTAGCTCACATCGGTAAGATCCATCAAAAATGTACTCTGCTGCTGTTTCGTAATTTATTTATAATCTGTGTTAGCTGATGGTACAAACATCTTTTTTAGTTATTTAGTATTTATTTTGTTAGTGAAACCTTTCGAATTCAAACCTGTAATAAAGCTAGTGCCAATAAAATGGACCTGAAAACAAAGACCTTTTACAACCGAGTCCAGATTTTGTAACATGGACATGGTATCAAGGATTTAAACTGTCAAAGGAAAGCCCAACTGTACTCAAAGAACACTTTTTTGGTGATTAATTTAATACCTCTATAATCACAGTGACGGCTGTAATATACCGTAAGAAACGTATCATGAAATTTCATTATGAAAGTATTTTTATAAGACTAACTTCGACATAATGGAACCTGTTATCTTTGGGGCAAGGAGCTGAAGTTTTAAAAGACATACAGGTCTCACCAACTGATTAAATAAATACAGGAAACAGTTTATCAAACCCTGATTCACAAAACTTTAAATTATGACGATGATAATAATGTTTATATGTCCTAGTCTTTCAGAAATGTCATGAACATATTAGTGAACACCAAGGCACATACCTTGACTTTGAATAAGTTAGCTTTGTTGATTAATTGGTCGGAGAACAACAAGAAATACAAAACAAGACCTGTCCGCGGACAGCGGGCTCCAGTTTTCTCAGTGCTGGATAATAAATTTTTTAAGCTAAGTCAAACAAGAGGCACAAGTGTAAAAAAATATGTGGAGGAGGGCAAGTAACTACTCATGTAAGAAAAATTTATTTCTCTCTCTTTTTGGATGGGGTTGTTTGATGGGGAGGGGCTTGTGGTTGGGAGATTCAAGTATCTACATATTAAAAAAACTAATTTAAAAACTCCGGTGGAGAAGGGGGGCATAACAGGAGGGGGTCCCATGCATAAGGGGAGAGGGAGTACCTACCCATCCCATGTAAGTAAATAGTTAAGTTCTGGGCTTTTTTTCTGTGCCATAAGAAGTTTTTCCTTTATGTTTTAGCAGAATCAAGTGACTCCCGGGGTGGGGGTAAGTTTGACCCCAGGGACATGGGTACCAACAATTTTTGTAGGGGTCCTGCTTGTGATCAAGTATTCCAAGTTTGAAGGGAATATTTTGAAACTTTTTTGAGAAATGGACATTAACAAAAAGTTAACCAAGAAATTTTAAAGGGGCTGTACTCCAGATTTGATATAAAAATATTTTTTACATAAATTAAATGTCTAGATGCCGTGAGATTATAACAACATGATATTTTACTTCAAAACTGATTATAAAAGTCAAAATAGAACAAAAAAAATATATTCGCTTCAGCTTGATTTGAACTCTGGACCCTCATGTTAACAAAATGTTTCTAATGCTTTTACTGTCACCACTATCACTGCAACTGAAAATCCAATTGTTTACTTTAAATGTTATACGATATAGTTATACCGTCGCGTTAAAAAAAAGAAATTGGAAAAAATCAATTTATAATGTGATTATCTCACTTATTTTTTGTCAGTAAGTTAGTTTTTAAGCATAAGTCATAAATATTACACGAAATTTATAATACAAGAAAACTTTTTTTGTCATCTGGAGCACAGCCCCTTTAAGTCGAAAAAGGGGCATAACTTTGCAAAAGTAAGTTTGATGGTTATCTGCCCTTTAGAAAAAGTATGACATTTTGACAGTGAACAAGTATTACAGATTTCAAGTGAATAGCTTTGTTAGTTTCTGAGAAATTAACCCTAACAAAATGGTTAACCAACGCTGACGAGAGAGTGATGACAATAGCTCCCCTTTTTTTCTTCGAAAAGTAGAGCTAATAAACTTTGATAATGTACTCAGTATTCACACACAGGGTAGTGTGGTAATTGGCGTACCAGACTGTACAGTAACCAACAATAAATTCATCACAGAGTGTAACGACTAGGATTGTTGACAAAAGGATTAAAACATTTCAATCCTGTCTCAGTTTAAATCAAACCAGTATGATTCCTGCAAATACTATAACAATATATACTATTCTTCTAAACATTTATAAAAAATAAGCAATATAAACTTTCTGCTAAACATGTAACATTCACACATTTCATGAATCTCCTGGCTTTGGTTTTGAAGGAATGTCAATGGTGCTGAAATGTTATTATCTACTTCACCGTATTGTAAAGAATCTTCAAAACTGTCACTCTCAAGGTAACATATGTTATGCAAGAATACTGCTGTAACAACAGTTTCACATATTTCTCTTGATGAAATTCAATATCACGACGCTTCCTCTCAGCATACCAAAAGCTTTCAATCACTTGTTGCTGTGAAGACAATCTAGTCTTACAGAGAATTTGTTTTCTAGATAATTGACCATTACCTATGTAATAAGTCATTAGCCCTCTTCTGATGGGATATGCACAGTCAATAATTAAGTGGTAATGTCCATTCTGACAAAATTGAAAGATATAATCCCATAAGTTAGAATTTCGTAACATGATGGCATCATTAACACGTCCCGGCTATCCCAAATACGTGCCTGTGACCAAATGCTGAAGTGTACGAACAGCCTGTAAAATCACGACGTGAAATCTTTTTTTATGTTGAAATAAGCGTTTGGGATTCCTCTAGGTCGTGCTATCAATGGCACACCACAGTGTCAGAAAGGAATAATTCATCATAATGTCAAACTCCTGTGCAATGTTTGCACAATCTGCATTAGTAAACATTATTTATCACTTCTTTATTCTGTTTATAGCTTTTATAACACCCTAAATGGTGTTGATGAATATGTATTCTGTAACATTGAAAAGATTGTTCATCTCAAAAGCAATATCTGAGAACCAAGGTATTCATCAGGACTTATTTTCAAACGGGACCTGTTCTCTTCCTCTAGGGTACTGCCAGGGTCCTAGTCTGGCACACTGAGGTGTGTACTTTATCTAAACTGTGCGTTTGTCCATTCTAAAAATAATCGTTTAATGTATTTAGTTGGAACCTTGGAGATGATCCAGTATAAGTTAGATCATTTACTACGATGTTTCTTGTGTTGGCTGATTATAAAAGCATCCAGTGGGTTATGTCCAATAATTGAACTGTACATGTGAACACATCTTGATGCTGATACTGATAGTTGTCTTCTTGTCTTAATGTTTCTGTCCATATAAGTAAGTAGAATCCGAGTGTAAACAAAGATAGCAAGTAATTTTATTGCAATATAGTACTAAAAGTTTTTAAACGTACATGATATAATGAATACACTATAAAATATAATCTTTGAAAACACAATTACGATCATCTAATAGTAGAAAATAATTAAAGTATTCTAAATATAGAGAAAAAGAGAAAATTTTTTTAATTTCACCAGACTTACATTTCCAGTGTGCATCATATTCACTTACCAGTGTTATACAACGAGCATTGGAAAGGCGTTCTAAATCTTGCGGTATCACCTAAAATAAATAACTTATAGCCTAAAGCAAAGATAAATAAGCTCAAATAGATAGAGCAATACACAGTTATTTTATCAACGGTCACATAGCCTGCTGGCATAATAGGCACTTTCTGAAGTCTGGGGATTTGTTCAAATTGTTGACGTTCTAAGCATTTATTTAAATGAGACTTAATTTTTAAAATATCAAATACAAGGATTTCATCAAATATGTTTAGGAGTGTGAAGCATGCTTCTACGGCAAAAATGTCATAGTTTGAATTGTATATCTGTTGGTGTACGTGCAGTAATTAAATTTTAATTTTATTGGTGTCGTCATTAAAAATTTTGCAAAGTTATATATTAATTACAATCAATTTCTCTTTTTAATTTAAACACATCCGTTACCTAAAACACAAACAAATATTTGCCAGTCACAATAAAAACAGATTTAATACATTAAATGCAGCTTCCTTCATTGTTTAACTCTAGTAATCTCGCTAATAAATATTAACAAAAATCTAACGATTGCACATTGTTAAAACTACGACCGCAAATGGGGCCGCAGATATGATTGCAAAGCCGCAGAATAAGAATGTCCGAAAATCAAATCTTTAGCTCCAGACGCTCGGATGCATATTCACTGTCAAAAGACGCTCTGTCGCATTTTGAACTGGGTGATGCCCAAAGGGGCATAACCCAAAAAGTCTTGTACTCAAATTTCTTTTGGGGTTTGTTTAATGAGAATACTAGAACCTGAAAACTACTGACTACTAAAAGTATTCAGTATCCTCCTTGCAATATATTGCACTGCTACGTGTACACGTAATTGAATACTGATAAAAATATTTAATTTGAAAAGAACTATTGGTGTCACATATCATCAAAGATTATTCACTTTTTTTGATATTACAATCAACAAACGAAAGTGAAAGAGTTGCACGTTCAGCTAGTGTGCGCCTCATTACTGAAGAGAATCAAGTGTGATGACATGGCTGTATCCTATGAAAAGCATCAACATTTACATAATTTTCCTGAAAATGGGACTAATGATATTTTTTAACTTACATTAACATAACGAAGATAGTAAAGGTTCGTATAAGAAGGGTGTCTGCATCATCTTCATCTTGAAAAACATTTACTGAAGCTTTTGCTGTGGCAAGCAAAAATTGAACTGGCCCGCCATATCTTTGAAGCTAGTATTTAGTATTTACCTTGTAGAAGAGGATCGGCCCAGCCGGCCTCAAGACGGGTTACATTAGTCGCGTGAACGGAGTACGGTCATAATAAAGAAGATTGCCGGTATATTTCCACTGAAAAACATAAGCTGTTAAGAAAACAACTATTGTAAGATGGGTCTTTTTTAACGTCACACGCATTGTTTTACAAGAGCGTAAGATATCTTAATACAATATATTGGTCTTTGAGTTTACCTAAAGATGGCAAACGCAACCATTAGGTGACATTAAACTAAAACAGACATGATGCGCGCTGTTAGTCGACATGGTGGGACAGAGAAAGGACTACGTCAAGGGCTGATGCTAACTCAGGCACGAAAGAACTGTTTGCCAACTGTAACTGAATGTCCCCACCCAGTCTGTCCTGTACAGGCTGCATGAGAGTGTTCTTAGGTCTTGAGGGCGCTTAATACGCATCCCACTGCTAGGAACCATCGCCAAGAACGGTATGAGTGGGCATGCATTGGAATATGATGTCTGGACCAGACAAAAACTAAAGAGCAGTCTTCATCTGACGGTATTGCCTTGACTACGCAAATGGGTATGGCGGAGACCTGGAGATAGGTTTAGTTCAGCTAAAGGAGCTGTTTGTGACACATGACAAAAATGTAGAAGGAATACTTATCTACTGATCGATCAAATGTAGGAGAAAATATTATTCTTGTAAGTACTTGTACGTGCGTATAAATACGAAACCGTTATTAGGTTATTTAGTATTGTCCTGTACAAACCTGAATTTACGTAGCCGACAGACGTCAAAAGAAGATGGCGGAATAATTTAGTACACACAATTTGATGGCTTTCTGGCCATATATATGATCTACATCTGAGTGTGCGTATACTTATTATGCACTGTGACACTACAGAAGACGGACCAAAATTCGGCAGAAATATTACGTACCCGCCCCCTCCCCTAACCTCAAATCCTGGATCAGCATCTAAATTATTGTATAATGAGAACATATTGAGATGTTAATCAGCAGTCTATACTCTATGGCAGAAATGAAAAATGCAACTCATTTGCGTCATTTAAGGGAAGGCTTACAACTTCTAAACTTACCACATTTATAATTAGCCTATTCTAGATTCCTTTCAGATTACATAAAAAAGATTAACACAAAAATCTAACCCACATATTTTTCTACTTGAAAAAATAAAATTTATCTAACCTTATTCAAGATTTTTTTTACATACAGACTCTCTCTACAACATGTTTCGGTCTGACCTGCATGTCTATATCAAAACGATTGCATTCATGGCCAGGCAATTCCACAGTGTGCAGAACGCACGTGTAATATTTTTAAAAAATTCCAACAAACAAACGGGAAAACCTTATCGCAGTACTGATTTAAAAAAAACCCAGGCCGGATTCGAGGTTTGTAAAAATAATAGTATGAAACCTAGACCTTTACACCATTGCCTACGAATCTGTCATTTTTTATAACAAAAGCAGAGATGAATCATTCACTTTGACGACGGTAAACACACTGAGGGTCATTCACGTGACCTTTGAAATTTTTGAATGTAGTATTACCCAGTTGTCATCCACAAACATTGTTTTAGTCATGTCCTTGGAATCATTATTGACTCCACCCAAGGGTCGCATGTTTAAGAAAGAATACAAAGTAAAATAATTTAAACTCGTCTTGTCTTAAACAGAGCATCACTTGCTTATAAATGAAACGACAACGACATAAATAGAAGACTTTTTAAAATCCTCTTTTTAAACCAAAGAGCCTAAAACTTTGATATTCATCATTTTCATAAAAATCCATTACACTACACTTGTAAATTTTAGCCGTTATACCCAGTAGAGAGACCTAGGGTCATCTTGGCCCTGTTTATTCAAATTGTAATTATATCCTGTTTTAAATCCATCGCAGTTTCAGAAACAAAGGAGACGAGTTCAAACCAAACTTCCTATAGCTTCGTATCATAATAATAATCATTATTATGTTTTCCTTCAGTTCTGTCATACAAACATAAATTATTAGTAAACCATATTATATTTCTTGTAGAAAATGAAGAACAAACAATGATGCGGGATCTGGTCAACACAAACAAATCGGTACATTTATCAATACGCGTTCACATTAAGGTACTTTTAGCTTTTTTTGCAGTTTTACATTGTTTTGGTTTTACAACTGTAACTTCTTTTTTTCGTTTTAGATATATTACAATTCTAACAAAGCTTTTCAATAGGGTAAATTAATGAAAATTTTGTATCTGTGATTTCAAATGTTAATTTCTCCAAATCTAGACGGTACAAATATTTGATATTTTGCCTATTTGTTCAGAATATCGGCAGTCAGTAGGTCTTCATAATGTGAATGATTACATACCAAGTATAACTTGTTTTAATGGTAAGTCTTAGAAAAAACATTGTGTTTCTCTATACCTTATAAACCAGTTAAGTCGGGTGAGCTTCGAAGTGAATATTAGTCATTAATTAAAACTCCCATAATCACCGTTTACAGCAATATATTTTTTTTCGACGTAGTCAATCACTTTTTGTTTGAACTTCCGTTGATGCGGACGCGCTGCTAACAAAAATCTTTCAAATCTAACCAATCAGGATTCGAGAAAATTTCTCGTCTGGCTCGGCTAAGACGACTGAAAGGCTGACGGTTTATGAAAAAGCTGGAGTGGTATACCTTCAAATTATCCACGGTTTGTTACGAATAAAGTCCTCTGTTTTATGAATGCATGCAAAGATAGGCAGAGTAACGTAGGGAATGATTTTGTCCAACTACTAGATAAAATCCCAACTTTCTTCGCCACTGGGAGAAATTCGGTCAGAAAAACTAGTACACCTTAAGCGCACTGTCGACGCTGCCTTAAAATAAAAAAAATTCTACATATAGAAATTCTAGTTGTAATTTTGAAGAACACATTTAAACTTAGTCACTGTCTCATTTTTTGTTATACAGAAACACATCATAATATAAAGTTTACACACCGCGTAAATATATTATTTATGTTATTAATTTTGATGCTCCTTGGTTTTAAAAATGATTTTATTCGTTGGATAAAGACTCAATACCCCAAAACAAGTATTCATGTTATGAACAATGGTTGGTTATCATCTTTTATTAGACCAGCGCGTGGAATTAAACAAGGCTGTCCAATTTCAGCTCTACTTTTAATAAATGCTGCAGAAGTACTGTTCATAAATATTCGGGACGCTTTAAACATTTGTGGTATCAAAATCAAATTGGAAAATAACGCAGAGGAATTGAGAATCTCGCAGCTAGCAGACGATACAACACTGTTTCTTAGAAAGAAAACAGATATAATTAACCCTCTCAAAATAATTGAAAAGTTCGGTCAACATTCAGGACTAATACAGATGCAATATGGATAGGGTCCAAAAAAAACTTGTTACGAACAAATCAGTGATATAAACTGTCCTTATAAACCCATAAAAGCTTTTGGTGTTTATTCTGGGCATAATAAAAACTAATGTGAAGAACTAAACTGCCGAGAGAAAATGAATAAATGTATGACCATTTTAAATGCATCGAAAAAAAATGTAACCTTATATGGAAAAAATTTAATAAAAAAATCCTTAATTATTCCAAATTTTGCATATATTTTTCATTCGTTCCCTGTTTCCAAATTTGTAATAAAAGAATTAAATCAGCTTATTTTTGGATGTCTTTGGGGTCATAAAAAAGAAAAAAATCAAAAGGAATACATTAAAAGGGAATAAATCTGATGGCGGTTTCGGAATGATTGATATTGAATCTTATATATTTTCTCTTAAAATGAAATGGGTAAAATCTCTTACAGATAACAACAAAAGTGGTTGGAGAGTAATCCCAGAAATTTAAAAAAAAACAAAAAAAAAACAAAAAAAAAAACAAAACAAAAAAACGGACAAATTTGTTTTAATATGAATTTGGAATTATCTTTAATTTTAAAGACAAAAAAGGCTAAATTCTGTGAGTCAGTCCCTTTAACCTTTACCGAAAATGGAATGCAATCTAGTTGGAACCGACATTTTTCAATCAGCATTTTCTGGATTTTTTTATTGATTATCTTATCCTTAATCATTATAATGTAACTTACTTGTGTAACGTTTAAAAAAATGTTATAGGGTCAAATGGGACTCACATTCTGTTTGAATATCTGTGTGTGCTCGCGACCGAGCGCTACACCCTTAACAGTTTTGATTTTGTAAATTAAAAAAAAACTTCATCATGCGGGTTATTAACATTTTATTTGCTAAGTGCCAATAACACATAATTACATTATGGTCCTCTTATCTCAACGGTTAGTTAAATATAGTGAAACATATTACAATAACGAGTAATTAAATATGCATTTTGTAATTAGCTGATTCTTTACTTATCTCTGATATCCCATTAGTTTTCTGGCTCATGATAAAACGTAATAATTACATTTTTCATCTATTACTCATCATAACTACACTGTTTTGCTAGTTGATTAAAATATAAACTGTTCACAGTAACTTGATTGATAGCTACAAACATGCGACAGATGCTGTAGACGTTTGACAATAGAAATGCATATCTAGATTTCTCGAGAGATCCTTGTATTTCAACGTCTTCTCGAGATGCGGGTCGAGTGGAATTTTGTTGTTAGCACATTAACATGTGTTACAGCACTTGCGGTGCCTATCATGGATTTATTTGCACTTCAGAAGTGATTAAAACGTTTCTTTTACTGTTACAATACTTAGGAATTGTTTCATTATGTAATTAGCAACCGGAGGTGTGAGAATTGTATGTAAAATGTGATTGATAAATGCTAAGTTAGAATCATCTTTCTTTTGACTGAGAGATTGCCTTTGATGTTTGAACCAACACCTTATTTGAATTATAAATATTATACTGTGAATGTTAAGTGTAATAATATATATATCATCCTTAAATTAAAATCAGTTTATCTAATCATTTTACGTAAAACTGAGAGGAATGTTTATCAAATTATTGTCACCATCTCCTTTTTACCTACCATAACAATGCCGACTGATGCACAAGTATAACTTTGCTGTCCAATACCACATTATGTTTACAATTTTCTAGTCAGAAAATTGCAAAAAGTATGAAGAAAAGTACGATCAACGTCTTTCTCACATATATAGAAGATATTAAATGAGTGGTCAAGGAATACGGGATTTATTGCACGAGTTACTTGAAAACGATAAATTAAAGCGCTGCCGAGTTTTAGGAGCTGTTTTTTTATCAGACTGGGAGATGAATGAAATTACAACAGCTTTTAGTATCGCACATTTTGAATAAACATTGATAGAAACATACATGAAAATATATGTGAGAATGACATCGGTCAATGTTTAAATGGCTTGGGAGATACCTTGATTAAATAAAGGAAAAACTAAATTTGGAATATATCTAAAAAACTTTGAAATTTAAAGAAATCAGTCCAAAGTCCAAGACAATATTGTAACAAATAAATGACATGAAAATAAACGATTCAATATGTCTTCGTGATACGGTGGTTACCATCTTGCGTGTAATTCCTGAATTCGTTATACAAGTAATTAACATCAATGAATAGTTTTAGTAAAAGTGACGAAAATTTTCATTGCTTTCAAAAAGTAAATATATCATTATCATGCAGCGTTTTCTTTGGTGAAAATCTGGTTAAAAGAAACTTCTTGTGACAAAAATGCGTTTCTTTAAATTAATCAGGAACTCGTTAAATCAGATTGTTTTATATGTTTCTTTATTCCTATTTCAAACCCAAAAATAGATTATTGCTTTACAATACATTTATGCAGATATCTTAATAATTGTTAGACAGTTTTGAATAATTTTAATCCCATCTGTGTTTGTATTGAAAATACTTTATCCTGAATTTAAATAAAATGCCTTGGCGAAGCATAGTAATGAGAATAAAAAAGGCAAAAAGATTTCCTGAAGGATCAGACATTATCTGAAGCTTTAAAGAACAGTGTAGTTCACACTGGTTGTGTTCTTTACAATATTCAAAGTTATGAATATCTTCGAGTCAGTGTCATTGAAATCAATTGTTATAAGTATCTAATGCAAATTACTATTTCTTCAGAATAAAATAGTTTTAATCAATCATATGTATGTTCAATACGTTAAACAACTGTATCTGTATGTTACGGAATAGGAGACAGATTCTAGAAAATAATCTTCTTATAATTAAAAATTGCTTATCCTTATAATTAATCAAATTAATTAATCAAAAATAAGTCGTTAAACAAATCAGCATCAAATACTAGAACATTGGAAATAGCAGCTTTTAGTTATATGTATAACTTACCATTTTAATGCCACCACCGTCATAATTGTACTAAAATGTTAGACTTAGACGAGTGTTATCCTTTGCTATACCTTTTAAACCTGTATGTTGTTTATTAAAATTGATAAGACTGATTTTAAAACTATTGAGAAAAGAAAATGTTAACATAACGTTCATTTTTTTTATTGACGGCAAAAATTTGAAAGGTGGACTCTTGTATATTTAGGCATTGAGCCAACTCGTACAGGAACACTCAAAGTAACTGTCAACACAATACAAATACAAGCGCTTAGAGCTTATTGCTATTAGTTGTCTCAGATCGATCGTGTTGAGATGGATGTTAAAATGAAGATTCAATGGTCTTGCCTATATTACTCTATGGGGCAGAGGTATGGGGATATCATATCAAAGACATACATAACCTACATGCACAATTTCGTAAACTTATTGAGGTGTTAACAGCCAGACTCAATTATGCACTTATTGGAGAACTATGAAGACTCCCTTTATCAGTTCTCAGTTCTAAAGTCTATTAAAGTTATAATAATGGCCATCATAAAAACTAACCAAATACGAACTCTAGAATGCTTAAAAATATTATCAACAGCCTATCTGCATGGTTATTTTTCGTGGATGGCAAGATGTGCTTGAGATACATCAGGATTTAATTATCAAAAATATATTATGACCCGCCGATTGCTTCGGAAAATACCGAATGCACTTCGCCAATATCCGTAAAAGGAGTCGTCAATGTCACATAATCAATTCTGAATATGTGGATCATTTAAAACGCAAAGTAATTCAAATAGGTAGATAGGCCAAAACGTGGTCGACAAAACCTTCACAATACTCGAGAAAAAGCTGTAAAAGAAGAAATACGATCTGTCGAGAATACTTTTCGGCACTAAATTTGTCAGGTCCTGTAAAAAATATTGTTTCTAATAATAACTTATGTATGCAAATAAAAGTCTGCCGACTAAATCCGAGCAACGGCGGAGAGATTTTATATCCACTTAGTACATATTTGATAAAAGAAAATAAACAGCAAATTTTCTGTTTAAGGAAGTTGTTTATGAATTGGTGTGATTATTTGCAGAAACTGGCGAAAATGTTTTTATTATTATTATTATTATTATTATTAATGGGCGGTATTATAACTTTAAGTTAAAGCTAAAGATCCTGGCTCAGCTATACATTCCATTTACCAAGACCAGAGCAGAAATATAAACGATGCATGTTGGGCAATTCAAATCATAGCTCGGTTTTACCAATGTTCGATTAAATTTTGATATGAATCAAAACTATTTTCTATTATTTAAAAGCAGGTTTTATGATGGAGTACACCGATAAATGAAAATATTTTGAAGCCTCTGAGATGAAGTTCTATTGTATTTTGTTGAGAAATGTAGGGTAAGCAAGGCAATTTTGTTTCGTAATGGATATTTTGTTATTGTTCCGTTATGCGTATCATTCCCGTTTCAGCTGAAAGACTTTTCCCTGTTGATACCGTTTTTACCGAAGTTTAATTGTTCTTTACATTCATATTTTGTCTCTATGAGTTGATACACTGATCGAGAAAGAATACGATATTGCTGAGGAAAATTTGATTATTATCTGATGTAACGACATCAACTGGGGATTTTACCCGCATTAGATTAACTCGGTTCAAAGGGCTGTGCACAGATCACAGACTCATTACATGGACAATCATATTAACTTCAAGATCCGAAAATGATGACTTAGGTGGACCCATATACTGCGGGAATTTTGAAGGCTGTAATTAAAAACTGAACCAATACATACGGCACTGATTGAACAAATATTCTACTGAATCGACTGGCAGTGTGATGCATTATATATTTCTGAAATATTTTTTTATATTTTTGTATTATAAAAGATATATGTATTTAACAGAGCAGTGTTGAAAAAGAATCACCATACCTCTTTTCCAGGAAAAAAATATTAAAATGATGTAAATAAGAGTAGAATTCTAACATTGTTCAGACGTCCTTCTATGTTATTCATTCCTGGTTAATACTACATAATTAAGGCGACAGACTCACAGAATTTAGTTTTTCTTCTTTAAATTTAATATACTATGATACAAGCATAATTTAATGCTTCTCTATGAAAACTGAAGAAAAAAGAATTTTAATAGGATTCGAACATGCCCTTCAGGTCAGTGACATACGTAGCAGTGACCTAAAGCACTGAGCCACTGTGGAATGTTCTGTACAAATGTCAAAATTAGCAATAGAAACAAGGTACCTACACCATGCATAACGGGGTAAAGTGTGAAAAACTTTATATTTTGATGTGTTTCTGTAACAAAACCTGAGACAGTAACTTAGTTTAGATATTATTATTATTACTGTTGCCAATTTTTTTCCTTTAAATACCTGTTTTAAAAGAAACCCACAAGAACTGGTGTTAGTTTACAGAAGACTTACTGAAAATTAAAAAAATAGAAAACGACTAGGCTAAAATTTTGTTTTGCAAAATAACACAGAAAAACTTACTGTCAACATTGCAGTGGGGATTATATGCCACATTATTTTATATGTAAATTTCACTATTGTGCAGTGAATGTGCATAAATGCTTAGTGTGTCGAAATTGTGCGTTATATTTCGTCCATTTAAAGGTAAGTATTTTATTTTCCAATAAAAAACATGTCGCGCTTTACCCATGATAAATCTAGAAACGTCAAAATGTTGACCTTTTGTGGATACTGTCTGCAGTTTATAGCTAGATTTTCACAAGACTCTATGCATGACTCCACCACTTAGTTCCTCAAGTTAAGATGGCAGAGGACTTCATCAAATGTCTAATGTAACAACGACAGATGTACTGTGTAAAGCTTTTATCTCAACGATAAAACGTTTTGCTTTCTTCTGAATGTCTATTGTGAATTTTCTGAAAAATTAAGCTTGAGGCTTGCATGTAACTATAATTTGCCTTCACTTCCCTTTGGGGTTTATCTAGATGTGGCCCATACACTTCTGTACTCACCGTTGGTGCTCAGGATCGTATTCCCGTTGTTTACGACTTTTGCCATGTAATATTAACCTTACAATATCATTGAAATATTTTTAACAGACTTTAAGTGTCAAAGTTGCAGGACACAATGTCGACAAATGATACAAAGTGAAATGATTCAAGATCGATTGAAGCTGTGCAATCGTTTGAAGCATTACGGCAGTGCAATCGTTAAAATCATTACGGCCATGTAATTGTTTGAAGCATTACAGCATTGTAATCGTTTGAAGCATTGTAAATGTGCAATCGTTTGAAGCATTGTGGATGTGCAATCGTTTGAAGCATTGTGGATGTGCAATCCTTTGAAGCATTGTGGATGTGCAATCATTTAAAGCATTGTGACAGTGCGATAGTTTATAGCACCGCGGCATTGTAACTGTTTGAAGAATTGTGGCAGTGCAGTAGTTTGAAGCATTGTGACATTGCACTGGATTGAAGCATGGTGGTAGTGCAATCTTTTGCAGCACTGTGGCAATGCAATTGTTAGAAGCATTAGGCAGTGCAATCGTTTGAAGCAGTGCGATCGTTTGAAGCATATGTGTGTGTATGTGCGTGCGTGCGTGTGCGTGTGCGTGCGTTCCTGTGTGCGTGTGTGTGTGTGACACTGAAATATTATCTGTATTATCATTACTGAAGGCAGGTGTTACATTAATAAAAGGTTTCAGTGGCACACTGATTTGTAAAAATTTATTAGTAAGAATAGTAGGTACACTCAAGAAAAGACGGTCTGCAGCCTACACTTTCACAATGCATATAAGCTTATTCATACAGCCAGAAAACAAACAAGAACTACTTTAGCAGCATACTTATATAAATATACTTGTTCATTTCGTTCGTTTCTGGTGAAGCTTCCTGTATTATGAAGTAGTTGACTGTCTGAAACAATAAAGTGATATTATAGGGAAATTGTAAGTGTCTAGTCATCGTGTTGCTATTTTTACGAGGGTTTTATATTTTCAAATTTAGTGCTCTGGTCTACCTGTTGCATGATTTCAAAATAAGTAATGTACATGAGCTCAAACGCTAAATGTTATCAAATACTTCACGTTAAGTGACAGTTTCAAACAGAAACGCCACTATTTTAACTATCAGCTTCTCAATCAAATGTTGAGAACGACTTACAAATGTCAAAAAATTAAACTGAACGAAACAGGTGATATATCAATAAAAATCTGCATCTTTTGTGAAATAATGATTTAATTGCTTTGAAATTTATGCTGTTGTTTTCGTTATATATTGGTAATTTCCCTGATGTAAATGTAAAAGATCTAAGGTTTTAAATTAAACATTCGATGCACAGGTACAATGATGTGACAGACGTGTGTTTTATCAGACGATTTTATAAGTAACTGCAGTGCCACACGCGCTCACTGCGTCAGCATTTGGATTTCTGTTGTGATTTATCTGGTTGAAAATAGAAGTTTGCCTTCAGAATGACTGCCTGCTTCCGAAAGATAAGGCCACCGCGAAGCTAAAACCTTGCCAAAAGTGAACACCTTGTTAAACAATTTGCGAAGATAACACTTTTGCAAATTTATAGATCTAATTCATGGCTGCGAATTGTACCAGAAAACGCGCTAGTTTCCCTCACTGGAATGTCAGCACCATGCATATAATTATTAGTATTCATCCGGAGCGTTCTATAGAAACTAAAACCGTGGACGGGAGCGATAGCCACCTGAGTTTTTAATTTCTATAGAACAATAAATGCGGATGAATAATTACGTGCATAGGCCAAGTTCAAATGGAAGCTTGAGAGCAGGGTAGACTGTTCTCCAATAGGTGCTTGTAAACTCATCTGGTGCTTGTAGCGTTTAGCTCTTCAGGGCCAAAGCTATGTTTACTTCTAATCCTAGTGCCGTTCAAGTGTATCTCGCGTTTGCGGAGTCGAGTTTTTACCGTACTCTATGTATAAAAAGAAAACGAGGCAAGCAGCCCGACAAACAAAACTGGAATACAAATGGAATTTCATTTGCTCAACCGATGGTGATTTTGCTTTTGGCATTCACATGACACATGACAGTTTCTTGGAAGAGAAAGACACATCACCGACTATAGATTTTTCACCACAGAACACACACAAGTTGTTTTAAAACACAAAGTACGTTGTTTTGATTTTGCGATCCACGTTGGCAAGATTGACGTAAAAATCTAGTAACTTATAATCATGCAAAATTTGAAATAAATAATTTCAAGGTAATTTTATTTGAATTATGTTACCTTAAACAAATGATCTTTTTATTGGTCTCTGGTGCTGGTGCAATAGGCAGTTAACATCAAGACAACAACCGGTTCCCTATTAGCCATGCCTGTTTCTAGAGGTGCCAAATAATATTCTACATATGAAGACTTAAAACAATACAATAATACATTCATAGTGAAAACTTTCAGTAATTCGCTTCGTTCTTTTCCTGTTAAATGATTTACAACAAAGGAATTAAAAACTAATTTTAACCTCAGTTTTCTAGTTACCTCTGCATTGTTGAATTATTTTATGTCAAGTGTGTAACATTCTTGTTTGTTTACACCTGTGATTACCTTTCACACCTTCGATTTTGTAAAATGTATAAGCGTAGAATACCTTAAGCCCTAATTAATATACAACACGAAACCCTGTAATGACCTAAGCAGCTGGTGAGCAGATGATTGTTTTTGGTAACACGGCCATTGTTTTCCCTGGTGCCGGACTACCTTTCACGGATTTGCCACGTAGGCATTTACTTGGAACAATTTTCTTGTTCTATGGAAAGAAGTATCGTTCTATGAACCGAATTGTTCCATGGAATTTGACATTTGAATAAGTAAAATGTAGCGTTGGTTTTGGCTGGAAATTAAAACTGACGGTTTATCAAATATCAATGCCATATTTTCCCCCTACTCGGATTAGCCATAATTCGTAAAATGCAGGCAATCTACTTTTTATCTAGAATGATTCCGTAACAGGAAAATAGATCCACATTTGAATGCAGAGTTCATAGAAGCGTTATTTTGGAATTTATTTTCGCACAGCGAAACAAAAACACGACATGGAAGAAATTAGCCAACATTGAATGCAGAGTAATTGTTTAGAAATCACGCACCAGTAAGAGATATATAAAGGGAAAATTACCTTCCAGTTTAGTTGCTAATTTATAACGGGTGCAGTCAAAACAGATTTCACCGTTTTTAAATTTAACTCAGTGGGAGTAAATCTTCTTTCTCAGTTAAAATAGTGAAGTAGAAATATTGCTAATAAGTAAATTAAAGTAAAGTAAAGTGCTTGTTTAGTATAGTGTCACCTACTGAAAGGGCTTATGAGACACCTCTTGTATACATTTACTCCCCGATTCCTTATCCTGTACCAGGCGTCAGACGGACTGGCAATCGGTAAACATTCTTAAACTAGCTGGCGGCTCAACAACAAGCCCCTGACAGGACTCGAACCTTCGACCTCCCGCTCCGTAAGAGGACGCTTTAACCATTAGGCAACGGGGACGGTAATAATAATAATACACTAATAATTGCCTTTACACATTAGTGGAGATTGCTTTTGACCTTGACCACAAGTACAACTTCAATCAGCATTATACTCCTTATACGAAGTTAAGATCATGTTCAGACAGTTAGCATATTTATTTTTTAACTGAATTTTAGAAAAAAAAGTTTGTTGAACTTAAGATATCAGAATAGGCTGATTGTGACGAACGAAAATGAGCAGAAAACATTGAGTTTGACGCTACGACAGCCCGTCCGAACACCGTATTATATTACTTGTAGCCAGTTTTCAACTTCCTGGTTAAAAGGCACTATATTAAAAACCTTGAAATTCAAAAACAACAATGGCATCATGTCGCTTGTAAAGAAATGATAAGAATGAACCATTGTCGTAGTTTTAACTTCCGTTTATTAACTGCAGCTACCAGTACTTATAACATTTTTTTAAAGGTATAAGAAAACATTACACAACGGTTAAATTAATTCAACATTGTTTAGAAGAATATGGGAACATATTTATTATAAAAGATGATTACTCAAATGACGAAAATCCGTTGCTTGATTGAAGTGATGAATAGTTCCAGCACTAGTATTTAATAATAAAAAAAAGGTGGTTATTCGTTTTTTTTTTTGTTTTCTGTGAATATTGAATCTATCTCATCTCAAAGTGTTCTTATGAAGCATTTTTAACAACAAAAAATGAATAAAATAAATAAATAAAAAATATAAAAAATAAAAATTCCTTGAAACAATGTCCTCTCTGTTCCACATCCAAACTCAGTTATATCTGCTCTTTATAAGCAGTAGTTGTCAACATGAAACTGTGCATCACAGAAAGAATTATCTAGATTTCTAATAGAAACAGTAAATCAATAAATTTTGCATATTAAGTTCTTTCCTCTTTTAACATTTAGATAGCTTTAAAACTGTTTATATTCATGTATCTTCGTAGGTATTGTTACGTTGTTTATTGATGATTCACAGTTTTAAGTTTGAAATACATTATAACTAGAACCATCAGATATAGGTGGGCTAAATGTAGATATATTCAAAGTTTTAAGTTGGCACACGGTATGAGTAACTACTTGTTACAGGCATCCGGTGATTGTTTTGCAAGAACACGTACACAACACCCACATGGAAACCGCACTGGATTAAGCGCAATATCCCCAAATGCAATAACTTGTCGTTTGTGTAGACGATGTGTAAGGTGAAAGGATTGGATATATCTTCTACGACTGTGACAAAAATGAAAATAATACTTAATCTTTAAAGAAGCTTTCAATATTTGAATATGTGCTTCAAACAGGTATAAAATTACAGTTTGTATTCCATTTGCAGCTTCTGGCCTTTTAAATTGGTTTGCTTGAATTTGATTGACTCAAACAATTGCAGTCAAGTTCAGAAATTATGTTCCTTATGATCACAAACTGCATTTTCAACCTACATCTAATACAACTTCATTTATATATTCAGTAGTTTCAAAGCAAGCCTATTCCTGTAATACAACTTCTATAGAAAATGAGGTGAAATGGCATTACCCAGCACAGACCATACGGTACAGAATTTGTCCAGACAGAGATGATTTGATACTACCATGCTCTTTGACGACGCAACCAAATAAAGGCGATACAGTTTGTCAGCTGTGCAGGGAAAGTGTTCTATTAGAAGGTAAGATGACAGGGCTGTGATAATAAGCATTATGTCCGTGAGAGGACCTCGATTCAATGACATCCGTATGCAGACCCTAAAAAACGGTGCTTTTCGGTACTTGATTTAGCCTCCATAACTGAAAGCAAAAATGCGAAAAATTCTGGTATGTTGTCCTTTCGCCTCTAATGTCGTCGGGGCGAAATGTAAAAGCACGAAAAACTGGGCTTCAGGTAACAGTAATGTACACGCCTTTGCGGCAAAAAAGTTTTTCGTATTTTCTCCTAGGAATTTTTCAATTTCCGAATTTTATCTCCCCGTATCGTCGCGGCGAAAATGAGGCTTAGTAGCTATCGTATTTTCATATAACGGGGAATTTATTGTTTTTATTTATTCATTTATTAGTTTGCCTCACTCGCCTATCTGTATTTTATTCCTCCAATTCTGAAGAGTATAATAAAAAAGAAAGACATTTTAACGCGCGTCCGCTTGTACGTTGTTTGTTGATAAGATATATGTGTTTTGTATTGATGGTAGTAGCAATAATCCTGCTCTTCATTGTCCTATCAAAAACAACACCATCACCATAATTACAGCAGCATTGTAGTAGACGAGGCAACGAAATTTCTAATTGCAGCAAATTTATAACTGATAAACAACAACCAGCCATACAAACTAGTAATGTGCTACTGAATCCTTGCACAATTTACACGTATGTAAATTTTGAGAGGAAAAACATTTATCGGACGGGTCAACAGAACCCCAGCGAAATTTTTTTCGTTCTTTCAAGTTTGAAGATCGATAACAGTGAGTGAGTGACATCGTACACATTTGTAACAACCATTCACTTTCCTATAATGCGCAAAAATTCATTAGTTCACAATTGCAACGTTTCAGGAAGAAAACAAAATGTATCGGGTGTTAATCTTAGCTGCATTGACACTTGAAGGAAATGATCAATTAATGTCTATAGAAAATTCACTTAAACTGTGTACGTGGCATGCCACAGCCTCTTGCACTTAAGAAAATTATTGCTTGTCGTTCATTGCACGTCTACCAAATCACGATTAAAAGTTATGCTAGAAACTTTATGTAACACTTAATTGGTTCATGTTTGTAGAAGCACATTTATTCATCATTCGCTCATTTTTTTTCTTTGATTTTTTTTTTCTAAACTGGCGCTAGAAATCATTATTTAACTGTTGCATTTTCAAGACAAAATATGTCTACCAGAATGCACGTTCGACTTTTCGAACCGATTTGGATGAAATTTATTTATATTCAGTGATAATGCTTAACAAACGACGTAGTGGGAAATAGGGGTACCTTGACGTTTTTTATAAAACTGAAATACGGCGAAATAAGGATTGGCTAAATACCTTATTATTTTTTTATATAAATGTAGAACTTTAGGAAACAATGGACATCGTGAATATCTTCTTAATTAAAAAATGACGTTTTATTTAATTACTTTACAGCCACGATGGATATTGTTATGCGATTTTTTTATCTTTTCACATAATAGAGATTTTCCCTGAATTTAAGATCACTACTGAGTGATAACATTTGTATATTTTGTAAGATATAAAATGTGTTGACAAGGAATAGAAACAATGGTAAAAATGAAATTTATGCATAGGAAACATTCCATATAAATCTGGTGCCAACAGGAAATTTGACATTAAATGTAACATATGTTACCTTATATCGCTATAGTTTTCAGCATTTAAGTAATACTATCGGGCAGCTCGTGAATATACGGTATGATTGTCATTGCATGCTGGGATTCTATGGCATGATTGTCCTCGCATGCTGGGTTTCTATGGCATAATTGCCCAAAGAGGAAGCGCACGAGTAGTGTGTATCTTGACTTTATACAATATTAAGAGTGTCGTTTTTTTGAAGATGTTGCTGACTTATTGCGGACCTATATTTAATCCGGTGTTTGAAAAGACCCATGGGGTTACGTAATAAAAATGTGTCCTAACATCAGTGCAAATATTGTTCAGTTGTTACGAAATGTTCTAGGCACAGTCTATTACACTAGCAGCTCAAGACGAAGGCGCACCCGTCGCGCGCGCCCCCTAAAATACACTGACTAAAGGTGTTATAATATGTCTATTTAGTATATGCCTTTAAACAATGTATACTTTATTGTTCAACATTGAATTGAATAATCAGAGGCACATTTGAACCGTAAAAATGAGTTAGAAAACGGACATAAATTTTGCCAAACATTTTGCGCCCCCGTTACCTGGAACCGCCCCTGGAATCGTTGTCTCAATTAATAAACCGCCATCTTTGACGCAGTCGTTAACCAAATTGGTAAGTTATATTATAGCTATACGTGCTAATTTCGAGAAAAATATCGTTGGCTAAAAATATACACATGATATATATGAAGAATGCAGCGGCCAAACAAAGTAATTTCGTGGCTGAAACGATAATTCAAAATATTTTGATCCAATGACTTACTTTCTTTTTCTGGGAATCCTGACAACTTTCTTTTTAAAAATAGAAACACCAGTGACAGTTATAATAATCTCATGGAGACATGCATTCTAAGCTTTTTGTTCTACAAGCCAATTAAGTTTATCCTGAAATCCATAATAAGTCTAATTGTTTGAATTTTAAGGAAGTATCAAATGGGAGACAGTGTGATGTGGGCTATCATTTGTTACAGTATAAAGTTTAATAACTTTTTTACCAAAGCAAAATGCACAATAAAGAAAGTACATGCAGTGTCAACCTTGATCTTGCTGAAGCATTTCATACAGGCATGTGTCAGGTCAAACATAGTCATACCAGTGTCATTTCATGTTGAAATGTTCATGAACTGATTGTAACATAGCTAACTGAGATAGTAATTTATCAACATAAATTTGATAATTTTTTCCACTGTAACTTAGTGATTGGACTACATAATAACACAGGCACAAGGACCAAATCTTTTTGCAACTAGTACTTCCTTTTCTGCACAATAAACACTGATGTTAAACATGTCACTGTAATGATATTAGAAAGTAAATATACAAAATTTAAACCTTCTTAAAATTTTTTTTTCAGTTTTATTATTTTACAAAACAAATATAAGGGGAGATTCTTAGAAATATTCGAACATGTGTACACAGGTAGAAACAGTTAAACTAAAAGTTGGATAGTGGTGGCAGAGATCATAGAAAACATCAGATAGTGCACATTCACATTTCAAATGTGTTGGTTACTTGATTGCTTGTAGATGTTAACTTTTATTATAACATACACAGAAATGACACTTATTATCAGCTGTAAAATAAAGTGCATATGGGCATTTTACTTTTTTTTGGGTCATTTACTTTTTTTTGGTCAAATGAGCATCTACTTGGCTTTTTTCACTAAACTATAGTAATTTAGTGGCACATTTATTCTATTTGTTGACATTGTTGTCCATAACAAGTTCCAAACCTGCTTAAGGGTTTCAGCATCAAGCCATTTTAAATCTTTATAATCTGTTTAGAGGAAAAGGATCCCAGATTTCTTAGCTGCTAGAGTTCAGTCTAAACCAATGAAGAAAATTCATTCTTTCACATTTTATTTAATAAAACAAAACAAAAATGCTTCAACTTCAACTGACTTTTGGTAGTAATAAGATGAAGTTATTACCAAAATTGATTAGCAGTGAATTTGATTTAAAAAATGATTAAATGGTTATTTCATTTTGACATCTGAATAATATTTTACATGTAAGTGCATTTTTCTACATATAATTTGATTGAAAGTTATCCACAATATCAACAAGAAAAGAGAACTCCAGTGCTAACATTCAACTTTCTTATAAATATGTTTATTTTGTTATATTTGCCAGCTTAAATGTTTTTGTTTTTTTTGTCATTTTTTATGTCGTTTTGTGACAGCGTAATGTTACATGTACTTCAAAACTCACAACATTTAAAGTTATTAAAGGGTGAGCTATTCTTGTATTTCATTCAAGTGTCAAACTATATGCAATATTATTTGCATTTGCAGTGATGAAATCAGTATTGATGCAGATGACGGAAAACTTGTTTCAACAAGAGTTATATAGATGCTAGTGAAGCTGAAAAAAGTGAAGGCGACCATTCTTGAATATTGCAGGGTTTCAGTGTATCCATACTGCAGGAACGAAGGTTACTTGATTGCTTGTAGATGTTAACTTTTATTATAACAGATAAAAGTCTAAGGCTAATATATTATATACCTTAATAACTAAAGATAATTATGTCTAATTAAGTTTGTGCTATTTATAGAAATAATTTTCTATGTCCATTATTTCTCTTTAGGGTGCAGGTCTAAGGGTTTTGTGGATGGCAAATGTCAACTGTTCAAGAACAAGGAGGGCACCCTAACTTGCCGTAAAGAAGTGATGTTCCAGTGTACTAATGGACATTTGGATAATGCTGTTCTTTTTCAGCAGGTGTTGGAAATAGTTGCCTGTAAATGTGTAAGGCTTCAGAAATTTGATGAAGATGAAGTCATAATGATACTGGTGTCCTTATTACCTGTTACTTTTTCTGCTTATGTTACTTTAGACGGCAAGATCAAAATCTCACACATGAATAGATTTTTTTTACTAATTAAGTCCTTTGCAGACTTAAAAATTTGTGTTTAGCATTTGCATGATGGTTATTTTTATGCTATATTTCAGTTAACTGTTTTGTACTTACTTGAAAAGTGAAAGAAATAGTTAGGGGCATCAAGAAGCAGGTTAGATAACTCCAGACTGATTTTTTTTGCATTTTTTTTGACAAGACATCAAACCATCAAGTTAGATAACTGTAGCTGCATTTTGAAATATAGAAACTATTACCCATTTTTAAATAACAACTTTAAACAACTTTTTTGAACAGTCAAACAGCTTTTGTAAATATTTTGTGTCATTGCTTGTTATATTTTTAAATAATTGCTTTGTAAATCTTTTGATTAATTACTAATAGGTTAAATCAACATAGTTCTGTTGTTCATCTGCCCTGTCCCTCTGAGGACCTTGAGAACAACTCATTTAATTGTACAAACCTACCACAGGTTAGCAATGATCCTGTTACCTAGTAAATTGTTCCCTTAATTAGGCAAAATATTAGAGGTGATATCAATTTCTATAAAAACTGTAATTTTTCTTCCTTTTATATCCTCAAGTCTTCCCTGCCGTTAGACATTGTAGCCATTTGCTAAAAATTGTATTAATTGAGCTACAGAAATTACAATTTTGCTAAAGGATATCTTGCCTTTGTTTTGATTATTTTAATAAAATTTCATATGAAATCAGAAAATCAATCAAACTTAGCTTAAAGAAATAAAGAAATTTTTAACCAGGGTTAACTCTATATCCTGATATACATTTATGAAAGAGTCATGTTAATGCTTTGTAATACCAATGTATAGTGTAGCTGTCTATGTATATTTGGTAATTTCACATTAAAATTAAGATGATCTCACATTAGATTGCTTCGAACTGCTTGATAGTAACCTTTTATACATAATTTTTATATTGAAAATCCTATGTACAATAAATCAGGCATTCAGAATATTTGAAATTAGACTATAAGTACTATAGGTACTTTCGACATCTCATATTTCACACATGACTGATGTTTGTTTGATCGTTGCTTTTTCATGAAACTCCCAAGTGTTTCAAATGCATAGTACTTGTTTAAATATTTTTTATTTTTTAAAGTATTTCTGTATGTGATCTTTGTCAAATATCTTTTTATTTTTGAATAAATACAAAGCTTTTATTTTGTGTTCTTTTTCTATATTATGAACACCTTGGTGATCTTATCTCTGAATTACTAATGTCCAAACAATTGGTACTGTTGTAATCATCATATTTGAGCTTATTTTTTGTCGATATCGGTTGCCCGAATGACAGGCGACCCCTGAAGTGATTAGTTATTTTATGTTACGAGGGTAGTGCAAGATACAGAAAGCATCCCATTCAGAGACACCCCTGGTTCTTTTTCGTGCTCAGTGTGTAGCATTGACACGAGACCTCGATTTAAAGTCTCATTCGAAAGACTATTAGTGATATTAGTGGAGGAGCGAGGGATTGAACTCAGGACCCCTGCTTTACCAGTCCAGCGCGTTACCACTCGACCACATCCGCTCCCACTTGGTACTGTGATCATATTCCCTGCCCAATATAGACTATTTTTTTCTCAGTGAATTCCCAATCAAAGTGGACCTAATATGTTTATGTCCCTCTGTAGTGAATTTCTGTCTGTTGTTCATAGTATTGCTTTACTTCTGCCTAACCACGTTGAGAAATCCATTAACTTCTAAAAGTGTGTACACAAAGTACAAATTAAGTTAACAAACTACTGATATACCTGCCTCAAGTCAAAACAACTTATTCAAAATATTTGCATGCAGCTCTGTTCGTCGGTCCGCTGTGATACTTTTGTATCACTGTTTTTCTTGTATTAATTTGAATTTGATTGAAGAGAATACGCAAACCAGCACAGCATTTAACTTTAATAATGAAATATATCTTGATATAAGTATGCAGTTCAATGTTAGCTATATACCTCTGTGAAATATATATACACCTGTGAATTACAACAGTTTCTAAAATACGAGTTAATATGCACGGGCAGATAAGTTAAGTGGTGTTTTGTCTTTAAATGACAGTTACTGATATTTTTTCAAGATAAAGACATTTCTAAGAACTAATGAGTTGAAACGTAAACCCTCTAAATAAAGAGTGTACGGAAAGAAAATCAACGGTTGGTGTGAAACAATATTACATTTTTTATCCGAGAATATGCCGTGTATTCACAGCTAATAATCTTATTTTACTATACTTTCTGGGTTTTTTTATTATTATTATTATTATAATTATCAATTAATTCATTATACAAGCGCTTTTTCAAAATACCTTTTTCGTTCACATTCGGAGGTTTCATTGTATTATTTCAGCAACATTGTTATGTAAACTTGAACCAACCTCTTCCTTGGTGTGTTTCGTTAATAATGAGACTGATGTGATATACATTTACTGTGTAAATCGTGCAGTATTTACAGAAAACTTCCGTGTAACTGTTTGAAGAATTGTGGCAGTGCAGTGGTTTGAAGCATTGTGACGTTGCACTGGATTGAAGCATGTTGGTGATGCAATCTTTTGCAACACTGTGGCAATGAAAATGTTAGAAGCATTAGGCAGTGCAATCGTTTGAAGCATTACGGCAATACTATCGTTTGAAACATTGTGACAGAGCCATCGTTTAAAGCATTTTGGCAGTGCAATTGTTGGTGGAACTGTAATTCTTAGAAGCACAACGGCAGTGCAGTCCTTTGAAGTATTGTGGAAATGTAATCGTTTGAAGCATTGTGGTGATGCAACCGTTTGAAGCATTGTCGCAATGCAATCGGACCTTGAAAATAATCTGTATTATCATTACTGAAGGTAGGTGTTACATTTATGAAAGGTTTCAGTGGCACACTGATTTGTAAAAATTTATTAGTAGGAATTTATTAGTAGGAGAAGTAGGTACACTCAAGAAAGACGGTGTGTAGCCTACTCTTTCACAATGCGTACAAACTTATTCATACAGCCAGAAAACAAACAAGAACTACTTTAGCGGCATACTTATATAAATATACTTGTTCATTTGTTTCTGGTGAAGCTTCCTGTATTATGAAGTAGTTGACTGTCTGAAACAATAAAATGATATTATAGGGAAAGTGAAAGTGTCTAGCCCTCGTGTTGCTATTTTTACGAGGGTTTTATATTTTCAAATTTTGTGCTCTGGTCTACCTGTTGCATGATTTCAAACTAAGTAATGTACATGAGCTCAAACGCTAAATGTTATCAAATACTTCACGTTAAGTGACAGTTTCAAACAGAAACGCCACTATTTTAACTATCAGCTTCTCAATCAAATGTTGAGAACGACTTACAAATGTCAAAAAAATAAACTGAACGAAACAGGTGATATATCAATAAAAATCTGCATCTTTTGTAAAATAATGATTTAATTGCTTTGAAATTGATGCTGTTGTTTTCGTTATATATTGATACTTTCCCTGATGTAAATGTAAAAGATCTAAGGTTTTAAATTAAACATTCGATGCACAGGTACAATGATGTGACAGACGTGTGTTTTATCAGACGATTTTATAAGTAACTGCAGTGCCACACGCGCTCACTGCGTCAGCATTTGGATTTCTGTTGTGATTTATCTGGTGGAAAATAGCAGTTTGCCTTCAGAATGACTGCCTGCTTCCGAAAGAAAAGGCCACCGCGAAGCTAAAACCTTGCCAAAAGTGAACACCTTGTAAAACAATTTGCGAAGATAACACTTTCGTAAATTTATAGATCTAATTCATGGCTGCGAATTGTACCAGAAAACGCGCTAGTTTCCCTCACTGGAATGTCAGTACCATGCATATAATTATAGGTATTCATCCGGAGTGTTCTATAGAAACTAAAACCGCGCACGGGAGAAATAGCGACCGGAGTTTTTAATTTCTATAGAACAATGCGGATGAATAGAAACGTACATAGGCCGAGTTTAAATGGAAGCTCGAGAGAAGGGTAGACTGTTCTCTAATAGATGCTTATTCATCTGGTGCTCGTAGCGTTCAGCTCTTCAGGGCAAAAGCTATATTTATTTCTAACCCTAGTGTCGTTCAAGTGGATCTCGCGTTTGCGGAGTCGAGTTTTACCCTACTTTATGTATAAAAAGAAAACGGGGCAAGCAGCCCGACAAACAAAACTGGAATACAAATGGAATTTCGTTTGCTCAATCGATGGTGATTTTGCTTTTGGCATTCACATGACACATGACAATTTCTTGGAAGAGAGGGACACATCGCCGACTATACATTTTTCACCACAGAACACACAGAAGTTGTTTTAAAACACAAAGTACGTTGTTTTGAATTTGCGATCCACGTTGGCAAGATTACTACAAGACGTAACAAGAGCACCGCTGGGCGGAGCATTATATGCCCGAAGGGTGTTTTTCTAAGTATGATGCATCTGTGATATAAGGGAGGAAACCTTAGGCTTTAAATTTAAATGATTTGTTTTAAATTTTCAATTTTTTCACCTTTGACCTACTAAACCCAAATCAATTGGGGTCATTTACTCACAACCATTATATGAATTTTGAAGCTTCTGTGAAAAATGGTTATGTAAAAGATTCTAAACATTTAGGTCACTATAACCTTGGCCTTTGACATACTGATCCCAAAATGTATAGGGGTCTTTCACTCAATGTGTGCAATCATGATATAAAGTTTGAAGTCTCTTTAAGAAATGATTGTTTAGTTACATAGCAGAAATGGTTTTCAATGTTAAGGTCACTGTGACTTGACCTTTGAACTACTGACCCCAAATTGTATACGGGTCATCCACTCAATGTGTGCAATCATGATATAAAGTTTGAAGTATCTATAACAAATGACTGTCAAGTTACATGGCAGAAATGGTTTTTAATGTTAAGGTCACTGTGACTTTGAACTTTGACCTACTGACCCCAAAATCAACAGAGGTCATTCATTCAATGTGTACAACCATTATATCAATTTTGAAATCTATACGACAAAATGGTTGTCTAGTTACAGAGTGTAAATTATTCTAAGCATTTAGGTCACTGTGATCTTGACTTTTGAAATACACTCCCCAAAATTCAAAATGCACTCAATGTGTGCAATCGTGATATAAAGTTTGAAGTCTCTATAGCAAATGATGGTCAAGTTACATAGCGGAAATTGTTTTCTATGTTAAGGTCACTGTGACCTTGACCTTTGATTTTTTGACTCGAAAATCAAGAGGAGTCATTCACTCAATGAGTGCAAACAATCTATGAAGTTTGAAGTTTCTACGACAAATAGTTGTCGAGTTACAGAATGTAAATGATTCTAAACACGTAGGTCACTGTGACCTTGACCTTTCACATACTGACCCTAAAATTTATAGGGATCATCCACTCAGTGTGTGCAATCATGACGTAAAGTTTGAAATCTCTACAACAAATGATAGTCAAGTTACATGGCAGAAATGGTTTTCAATGTTAAGGTCACTGTGACCTTGACCTTTGACCTACTGACCCTTAAATCAATAGGGGTCATCCACTCAATGTGGGCAATAATCACAAGAAGGTAAAGTTAGGCCAATGAGTACTCAAATAATCCTCCAGAAACCAAATTGCTAACGGACGGACGGACAGACGGACGGACGCCCTGGACCATAACATAATATGCCCGCTTCGGGCATATAAAAATGTAGTAACTTATAATCATGCAAAATTTGAAATAAATGATTTCAAGGTAATTTTATTTGAATTATGTAACATTATACAAATGGTCTTTTTATTGGTCTCTGGTGCTGGTGCAAGAGGCAGTTAACATCAAGACAACAACCGGTTCCCTATTAGCCATGCCTGTTTCTAGAGGTGCCAAATGATATTCTACATATGAGGACTTAAAACAATACACTAATACATTCAAAATGAAATCGTTGAGTAATTCGCTTCGTTCTTTTCCTGTTTAATGATTTACAACAAAGGAATAAACAAAACTAATTTTAACCTCAGTTTTCTAATTACCTCTGCAATGTTGAATCATTTTATGTCAAGCGTCTAAAAAAGAAAACAAAGTGTGTAACATTCTTGTTTGTTTACACCTGTGATTACCTTTCACACCTTCGATTTTGTAAAATGTATAAGCGTAGAATACCTTAAGCCCTAATTAATATACCAACACAATACCCTGTAATGACCTAAGAAGCTGGTGATCAGAGTGTTATATTTTGCGGATTGTTTTTGGTAACACGACCATTTTTTTCCCTGGTGCCGGACTACTTTACACGGATTTGCCACGTAGGCATTTACTTGGAACAATTGTCGTGGTCTATTGAAAGAAGTATTGTTCTATGAACCGTATTGTTCCATGGAATTTGACATTTGAATAAGTAAAATATAGCGTTGTTTTTAGCTGGAAATTAAAACTGGCTGAAACAAAATATCAATGCCATATTTTTCACCTACTCGGTTTAGACATAATTCGTAAAATGTAGGCAATCTACTTTTTATCTAGAATGATTCCATAACAGGAAGGTAGATCCACATTTAAATGCAGAATTCACAGAAGCGTTTATTTTTCAAGTTATTTTGGAATTAATTTCCATACAGCGAGACAAAAACACGACATGGAAGAAATCAGCCAACATATTGCTAATAAGTAAAGTAAAGTGTCTGCTTATTATAGTGTCCTCCCTACCGAAAGGGCCGAGACACTTCTTTTACACATTTACTCCCCGATTCCTTATCCTATGTGCCAGGCGCCAGGCGGACAGGCAATCAGTGACCATTCTTTAACTAGCTGGCGGCTCATCAACCGGCCGCATCAGAACAGCCCCTGACAAGACTCAAACCTTCGACCTCTCGCTCCGTAAGCGGACGCCTTAACCACTAGGCCACGGAGACGGTAATAATAATATTAATAATAGGCTAATGATTGCCTTTACACATAAGTGCAAACTGCTTTTGACCTTGACCACAACTACAATTTCAATCAGCATTATAGCCATTATGCGAAGTTGAGATCATGTTCAGATAGTAAGCACATTTATTTTTCGACTGGAGTTTGTTTTTACTGCAAGTTGAACTTAAGATATTAAAATAGGTTAATTGTAACGTACGAAAATGAGCAGAAAACATTGAGTTTGGCGCTACCCGTTCGAACACCGTATTTATTACTTGTTGCCAGTTTTCAACTTCCTGGTTAAAAGGCACTACATTAAAAAACCCTTGACAATCAAAAACAACAATGGCATCATGTCGCAATGTCAAGAAATGATAAGAATGATCCATTGTCGTAGTTTTAACTTCGTCTAATAAACTGCAGCTACAAGTACTTTTAGCAGCTTTTTTTTAAAGTATAAGAAATAATTACACCATGGTTAAATTAATTAGAATTTGTTTACTAATAGCAGAATATGGGAACATATTTATTATAAAAAATGATAACTCAAATAACGAAAATCCGCTGCTTGATTAAAGTGATGAATAGTTCCAGCACTAGTATTTAATGATAAAAAAACAACAAAAATAAAAAAAAAACAAAAAAAAAAAAAAAACTGGTTATTTGTTTTTGTTTGTTTTCTGTGAAAATTGAATCTATCTCATCTCGAAATGTTCTTATGAAACATTTTCAACAACAAAAATAAATAAAATAAATAAATAAAAAATAAAAATCCCTTGAAACAATGTCCTCTCTGTTCCACATCCAAACTCAGTTATATCAGCTCTATATAAGCAGAAGCTGTCAACATGAAACTGTGCATCATAGAAACAATTATTTTGATTTTTAATAGAAACAGTAAATCAATAAAGTTTGCTTATTAAGTTCTTTCTTCTTTTAACATTTAGATAGTTTCAAACTGTTTATATTCATGTATCTTCGTAGGTATTGTGACGTTGTTTATTGATGATTCACAGTTTTTAGTTTGAAATACATTATAACTAGAACCATCAGATATAGGTGGGCTAAATTTAGATATATTCAAAGAATTAAGTTGGAACACGGTATGAGTAAGCACCTGTTACAGGCATCCGCTAATTGTTTTGCAAGAACACGTACACAACACCCACATGGAAACCGCACTGGATTAAGCGCAATATCCCCAAATGCAATAACTTGTCGTTTGTGTACACGATGTCTAAGCTGAAAGGATTAGATATATCTTCTACGACTGTGACAAAAATGAAAATATTACTTAATCTTTAAAGAGGCTTTCAATATTTGAATATGTGCTTTAAACAGTTATAAAATTACAGTTTGTATTCCATTTGAAATATACCCTGCAGCTTCTAGCCTTTAAAATTGGTTTGCTTGAATTTGATTGACTTTAATCAGCAAACAATTGCAGTCAAGTTCAGAAAGTATATTCCTTATGATCACAAACTGCATTTTCAACCAAATCTAATACAACTTCATTTATATAATTAATAGTTTCAAAGCAAGCCTATCCTTATAATACAACTTTTATAACAACAACTTTTATAACAACTGAGGTGAAATGACATAACCCAGCATAGACAATAATTTGTCCAGACACAGATGTTTGGACACTACCATGCTCTTTGATGACGCAACCAAATCAAGGCGATACAGTTGGTCAGCTGTGCAGGGAAAGTGTTCTATTAGAAGGTAAGATGACAGGGCTGTGATGTTAAGCATTATGTCCGTGAGAGGACCTCGATTCAAAAACATCCGTATGCAGACCCTAAAAGACGTTGCTTTCTGGTACTTGATTTAACCTCTTTAACTGAAGGAGTAAATGCAAAAATACTGATATGTTGTGTTTTCGCCTCTAATGTTCTAATGTCGTCGGGGCGAAAGATAAAAAAAACGAAAAACTGGGCTTCAGGAAACTGTACTTTACACGCCTTTGCGGCTAAAATGTTTTTCGTATTCTATCGTCTGAATTTTTCAGTTTCCGAATTTTATCTCCCCCAATCGCCGCATCAAAAATGAGGCTTTGTAGCGTTCGTTTTTTCATGTGGCGGGGAATAATGAGAACACGATAACGCGACAAAGTACAATTCCATCGCGGGGCGAAAAAGCGAGTGAGCCAAACTATATATATTAGTTTGCCTCACTCGCCTATATATCTTTCAGCTTGCCTCACTCGCCTATCTGTCTTTTATTCCTCCAATTCTGAAGAGCATAAACAAAAAGTAAGACATTTTAACGCGGGTCCGCTTATACGTTGTTTGTTGATACAGATATATGTGTTTTGTATTGACGGTGATAGCAATAATCCTGCTCTTCATTGTCCTATTAAAAACAACACCATTACCATAATTATAGCAGCATTGTGGTAGACGAGGCAACGGCATTTCTACTTGCAGCAAATTTATAACTGATTCACAACAACCAGCCATACAAACTAGCAATGTGCTACTGATTCCTTGCATAGTTTACACGTATGTAAATTTTGAGAAGTAAAAAAACCATTTATCAGACAGGTCAACAGAACCCCGGAGAAATGTTTCTTTCAAGTTTGACGATCGATAACAGTGAGTGAGTGAAATCGTAAAATTTGTAACAACCATTCACTTTCCTATAATGCGCAAAAAATTCATTAGTTCACAATTGCAACGTTTCAGGAAGAGAACAAAATGTATCGGGTGTTAATCTTAGCTGCATTGACACTTGAAGGAAATGATCAATTAATGTCTATAGAAAATTCACTTAAACTGTGTACGTGGCATGCCACAGCCTCTTGCACTTAAGAAAATTATTGCTTGTCGTTTATTGCACGTCTACCAAATCACGATTAAAAGTCATGTTAGAAAATTTAGGTAACAGTTAATCGGTTCATGTTTGTAGAAGCACATTTATTCATCATTCGCTCATTTTGTTGTTTGATTATTTTTTCTAAACTGGCGCTAGAAATCATTATTTAACCGTTGCATTTTCAAGACAAGATATATCTACCAGAATGCACGTACGACTTTTCGAACCGTTTTGTATGAAATGTATTTATATTCAGTGATAATGCTTAACGAACGTTGCAGTGTGCTTTTTATCCATAATATGAACGACGTAGCGGAAAATAGGGGGTACCTTGACGTTTTTTTACAAAACTGAAATACGGCGAAATAAGGATCGGCTAAATACCTTATTATCTTTTTCTATATAAATGTAGCACTTTAGGAAACTATGGACAGCGTGAATATCTTCTTAAATAAAATAAAGGACGTTTTCTTTAATCTCTTTACAGCCACTATGGATATTGTTATGCGATTTTTTATCTTTTCACATAATAGAGATTTTCCCTGAATTTAAGATCACTACTGAATGATAACATTTGTATATTTTGTAAGATATAAAATGTGTTGACAAGGAATAGAAACAATGGTAAAAATAAGAAATTTATGCACAGGAAACCTTCCAAATAAATCGAATGCCAACAGGAAACTTGACGTCAGATGTGACATATGTTAGCTCATATAGTTAACATTTTTCAGTAGTTAAGTAATACTATCGGGCAGCTCGTGAATTTATGGTATGATTAGTATGATTGTCCTCGCATGCTTGGTTTCTATGGCATAATTGCCCAAAGAAGAAGCGCACGAGTAGTGTGTATCTTAACTTTCTACAATATATAGAGTGTCGTTTTTGAAGATGGTGCTGACTTACAATAATTTGAATTTGATTGAAGGGAATACTCAAACCAGCACAGCATTAAACTTTAATAAAGAAATATATCTTGATATAAGTATGCAGTTCAATGTTAGCTATAAACCTCTGTGAAATATATATACCCCTGTGAATTACAACAGTTTCTAAAATACGGGCAGAAAAGTTAAGTGATGTTTTGTCTAAAAAAGACAGTTATTGATATTTTTTTTCAAGATAAAAACATTTCTAAGAACTGACAAGCTGAAACGTAAACCCTCTAAATAAAGAGTGTACGGAAAGAATCAATGCTTGGTGTGACACTAAAACTATTTCTTTAAATTCTTTACACATGCCTTTTTTTCAAAATACCCCTTTCGTTCACATTCGGAGGTTTAATTGTATCAATTCAGTAATATTGCTATGTAAACTTGAACCAAAATCTCTCTTGGGGTGTTTCGTTAATAATGTGACATACATTCGCTGTGTAAATCGTGCAGTATTTACAGAAAACTTCTGCGTATCACTAACATGAGTAATGAAATCTGTCACATGTAAAAATCTCTTGGGTCTTGGTGCTTAATAAGGTCTTTGTTACACAACATGCGAAATGACCGGCAAATGAGAAGAAAATGTTTGGAATTCTGATCAAAATGGCGTGTAAATAACTGTTGCGTGAACTTTTTTTTTCTTTTTTTGACCTTTCGTCCCGAATACACTTTATGTAATAACACAACGACAAAAAAATCGCTGTTTTTTTGCCTTCAGTTATGGATGTCTCAGGCTACATACAGATGCTTTTGAATGGAGGTCTCTCTCACAGACATATGTTTAATGAATATTCTGATAGAAAAAGCTACAAGCACTGCTGATTGTATGATGTTGTACTGATCAAATAATTGATAGTCATTGAAAATAGTTTATGACATTGTGAAATACACACAGTCGCTGGGGATAGCGTTGCATGATCATATATGATAAAATAAAACTATAAATTAAGATAGAGTATTCCTTATGGATTTTTCATTATAATTGTAGAAGCTGTTATATCAGTGAGTTTATGTTGCTGTGCTTTTCAACCGACCCTGAAATAGTTTGTCAGTATTAGGTGCATGGAACATGGAGTAAGGACTAAAAAAAATCAGTTTAGATTCCCACGCTCTAACTTATCTTGTGAAATATTTACCCTATCACCAGTCTGTTAACTGATTTCCGAAATTAAACGGATCGTCCCGTTATTGCCTGTTACAATCTTAGTATTTTGAGCATTTTAAGCAAAAGTCACAAGAAACTAACCTGTTGCTAAAATTATTTGGCCTAATGGTAATAGATTTTGCCGAGAACGAAAATGCATCATAGACGATAATTAAGAATTTTTGTCGTTCTTGTGTAGATAACCACTTAACATTAATATCGCGTATCGCTTATGAGCACTCCATCATTTTTGACATGCTCATAGACATTCTATCAGAGAGTTCTCTTTTTTTTATTTTCATGGATGTCGATCATTCCTGAAAGTATGTAAATGGAGATCCCGCATGGTCGCATAAACAGATTGTTGACCGAAATAAATAGCCAAGTAGGTTGCTTACATTAGCGTACAGCAATACATCTTAATAGTGAAATGTAGGAAAGACGTACGTTCGTGTTTAACTCAACTTTAACTATAAACTGCCATGCAGTGCGACTCACGATTAGTGAACGAAACGCACTTGGTAGTGTTTCATAATTTTCATTGAAAAAACAAAGAGAATGAAAATAAAAACGTGAAATATGTATTCTTATCGTAACCATATCATTTCAGGTTAACAAATTATGCCAAAATACCAGGATATTTATGTGTTACATGTATGATTTTAACCAGTATTACCAAAATCTAAACAGCTTAATACAACCCAAAATCTTCATATATATATATATATATATATATATATATATATATATATATATATATATATATACAGCGGTGTACTAACTAGAATACGCTACGGTCAGGACGGTAGTCACGAGACATGAGGCAGAAACTGAAACTGCGTCCATAGGACACGAATGTCCCCAATTTGGTAATTATAACATAAGAAACAAAGGGCAATAACTGTAGTAAAATACAATAAAAATTATTGCTTTACCATCAACTAATCATCTACTGATAAAGGTTATCTAATCCCTCATAGTGTATACTGTACGCTCCACACACACACACACTTAGGCTTAGTCCCTTATGGAAGTTTAAAGCAGTACCTTCCTAAACTGAAAGAGGTGTATTACACTCAAGATTAAAGGATGTACAGATGCATCAAAGCAACGTTATAAGCATCCCAAAATGTCGGGGCATAAACATAACGAATTCCCTACGCAAGAGAGTATGCACAATTTTAACACGCTGTTGAATTGCCTTTCAGCAATAAATTGAACTCAAGAATTAAATTACATGAAGAGCAGCGGATCAGTGGTCCAGTGGTAACACGCTGGACTGGTAACCTAGGCGTCCCTAGATCGACCCTCCTCTCCTCCACTAACATTACTAATAGTCTTTCGGATGTGACGTTAAACCGAGGTCCCATGTATCAGTGCTATACACTGAGCATGTAAAAGAACCAGGGGTGTCTCTGGAACGGGATGCCTTCTGTATCTTGCACTATCCCCCACAACATAAGATAACAAATCTCTGCAGGGGGGGGGGGGGGGGTCGGTCATATGTGCGATAAATAAACTCAAGTACATCAAAACACTTGAAGTGAATCCGTGTTAAGCCCTATTCAAAAAACACGTATGAAAGGGTAAACAATATTATTGACTGATAATTTCAAAACCATGATATTTTCTTTACAAAGGTTTTTTTCCACTGAAACCCTGATACGAGTAAAGAGGTCTATGCCAAGGTTTGACAGAAGCGTTTCTTTTCAAAACTGTGCATTTAATCTATGTAAAAGTTACGAAAGAAAAAAAGATGAACGTAGGTTGTCTTAAAAACTACAGGAGTCAAAAACCTAGTGGAGTCAAAATGCATTCTAAAAATGAGAAAATATGAATATTTCAAACTTTTTACTATAATGAAATTGTATCTGATCGTCAGTTAGTGTAAATTCACTGAAAATTATAAACGGAAAAAAAAGTTAAAATCAGTTTCGAAAAAAGCGATGTTTTGATTCCCAACTTCGGCAGTTTAGAGGGCATGTTGAAACTTGAATTTTCTTTAATTACTTCATTAGATTTTGAAACCTTCTAGACTCGTACCTTTACAAAGCCCGTACTTGATGAACGACCCCTCTGCAGTACGCTACAGACAAAGTTCGGTGAATATCCTCAGTGGGTGATCGCCTCCGGACAGCGCAATTCTCGGTTCTCTAAAAAAGAGAATAGCCCGCCAGTTTATTTTGCCTATTCCATGCGTCTTCGCCCTTTTGTTTTTAATTCTGGCAAAGACGGTCCATTCAAAAATATCCAGTGGTAGGCCTTTGCTCATACAAACCAGGCGTGGGCAACAGTGAGCGAAAGTCCTGGGCGTAGTGAATACAAAGTGTAACGGAGGCTGTAATTGTTAAAGTAAGAAACTAGTTTCGAGAATGTTGATTGACAATATACCGGTCCTGAAGCCGAACCGTTACGCGCTGTATCAGAGGTATCGTAGCTCGTTTCAGCTAGGAAACGCACAGATAATTGACGTAGCCCTTTAAAGAAGTCAGTGACGTTTGTTTATTGTCTCTTTTCGCGGAGGTAGTATGTTTATTTTGATGATTAATGTTCTATAAGTACAATGACCATATTCATTTTTGAATTTATGGATTTGCGACTCTATGAATAATATTCTGTCAAACTTGTAGAATTTGGACGTATATCACAATAAGTCTGCTAAGTATCAATTTAGTACACAAAATGCTAAGTATCAATTTAGTACTCTAACTCTGCCAGAAAGAAATATTGTACTGTCAAATCACATCCATCATCTGTCAATATCTCTTTTTCAGAAACTTATTTTTCAGAGAGGTTTGTACATTTTTATCTGTATCGGCTTCACCCAGATCCTGTATAAGTTTCCTTAAGAAGTACAAAGTCACTAAAACGAAGAAGTATTTGCCTTTTCGGGATTTATATCATCATGTTAACGGTTACTTTTTAACGATGCCACTCTATCAAGATGTTATGACTGTGAGCAGAGGCAATATTTTCGCTTATATTTGGTGTTGGCTTATGGTAGAGTTTATAGAAAACTGACAGAACTAACACGTTTTATGTTAGTAATAGTCGAGTTTAAAATTTAAGGAAAGGAAACAATCAAATACGGCAAATACCTTTTTTTATCTTTAAAAATATAATCTGATAAAGTCGCAATCATGCCTTGAATGTTGACAAGCAGTTGATTATTAAGGAATGACACAGTTGCCAGTTTATCTGAAGATCTAGAACAGTTTAAATAACGAGTTTGAGGAATCTGGTCAATTGAATTTTGAAAACATTTTTTGAAGATGGTGCGAAATGAGTTTTTGAAGCTAATTAGATAACCGAATATCGGCCAAGAATTTTGCCAATAACATTCGGAACAAACAGTGCAGCTATAGACTTTTATGAAGACAGAACGATGCAATTTGACTTAATGGATAAAATAAACTAGAAATACATCACAACGTTGTGGTAAAATCATAAATCAAAATACGACAACGATAGGAACTTGTTGCCCAGAATGTTTGAATCTGTATAGCTTCTTAACTTATATAAATGTACTCAGTCATATTGATGTAAACTTTTTAATTCTGTTTCATCCAAAAAATACAAAAAACATTTCACATCACAATCATTCTTTGTATGTAATTATTTCATCTTCGTTTCTGACACAGATCCGTTGAAATGTACTTGAACTGATGAACATGTTTCTTTAACAAAGTCCAAAGAAAGAGTAAGTTTCCGTTTAAAATATGTGACTATGTCAGATTTTATATTTCTAGTTAATTTATGATCGCGAAAATTCTAGGCTTTTCGGATGCTTGTGTTTGTTGTTTGGCAGCGCTAGTTCCTGGTGACTTGGTCGGAAACCTTAGGAGATGTTTTTTATGGACAAGAAAAGCTGGCACAAGAGTTAGTTATGATGTTCATTTAGAATTGGTCAGGAATTGAGAATTTTTTATATTGCACCTGTTAGAAACAACAGTACTTTTATAAGACATTAGTTATGATTAATACGACAAACATAAGGTCAGTATGAAATCATCCGATTGATAAGATTAAATTACAGCTTGTTTGCTTCAATAAGAAACACATACACCTCCCAACAGAAACGAAAACACTATATTCTGACGTCGTGTGGGGACATACAATGTCCACCTTAGAGTGCCAGTAAACAACCGAAGTAAAGACGAAAAACAGCTTCAAAATTGAATCTCTAGGTGTCCACTGCTGTTCAAAATTGAGAATCTGCCAATTGAGTTTCACAGATTTTCAGTGGAACGTATACACATTGTCTCGTTGTATTACAGTGTACGGTTATTCATAGTTGGTCCCAGTAAATATAGGGTCGCACATCCACTGATAGCACGGAAGAATCGTACCGATTGTTAACGCGATTTGTTGTGTTGTAAATAATATACAGAAGGCGAAAATTTTTGTGTTCCGCTCGCGTAGCTGGTCTTCCATCCAGTACAGGTTATAGGGTTATTTCGAAGCAATGCTATTTCTGATCATATGAATATCTGCTGCTGGTGATAGAATACTACATGAATGATATTTTGCTAAACATGTACAACAAACATGTTTTATTATCATATATTGCATACAACAAGTTGATATTTTTCAACTGATTCACATTCCTCATACTCTACCATATTTCGTCAGAATATTAAACTGCAGAGTGATTCTTTTAGTATTTAATCAGTACACGTTTTATCCAGACTGTATAAGTTTCCTTACGAAGCATAATTCACTGCATTTGTTGCTAAACAAAGTCTTATTAAGTCATTTTCGTAAGTTCATGTCTCCGGTAATCAGGTAGTGACCTAAAAGCTACATGAATAGCTATTACTCCTGAATGAGATGATGTTAATATACAAAGTGTGCACTGCAAGCAAAAAAAAAATCTCTTGTGACCGAAGACATTGTGGTCGTTAATATTTGGGGATAAAACATGGTAAAAGTGTATAGAAGTGAGCAGTAGCAGTACGCAGCAGTAGAAAAACGTGAAGTTGGCAGTAGCAGTAACAGCAGTAGCAGGTAAACAAAACGTGAAATTGGCAGTAGCAGAACGAGCAGTAGCAGTAAACAAAACGTGAAATTGCAGTAGCAGTACGAGCAGTAGCAGTAAAACAAAACGTGAAGTTGGCAGTAGCAGTAACAGCAGTAGCAGTAAAACAAAACGTGAAGTAAGCAGTAGCAGCAGTAAACAAAACGTGAAGTTGGCAGTAGCAGTACGAGCAGTAGCAGTAAAACAAAACGTGAAGTTGGCAGTAGCAGTAACAGCAGTAGCAGAAAACAAAACGTGAAGTTGGCAGTAGCAGTAACAGCAGTAGCAGTACAACAAAACGTGAAGTTGGTAGTAGCAGTAAGAGCAGTAGCAGTAAACAGAACGTGAAGTTGGCAGTAGCACTACGAGCAGTAGGAGTAAAACAAAACGTGAAGTTGGCAGTAGCAGTACGAGCAGTTGTGAAGTTGGCAGTAGCAGTACGAGCAGTAGCAGTAAAACAAAACGTGAAGTTGGCAGTAGCAGTACGAGCAGTAGCAGTAAAACAAAACGTGAAGTTAGCAGTAGCGGTAACAGCAGTAGCAGTAAAAAAGTCTTAAAAGTCTGGAAAGTTTCAATGAAATTAAACATGTTTAAACATCAACAGACCCTCCCGAGACTATTGCGTAGTTCTGCGACTGTTTCTGACACGCTTGCAAATTTTCATGAATTTTGGTGCCAACCGGAAAAATGTCATTTTAATGTCTAGGGACCCTCCTAAGTCGATTTTACCGGTCTGCGACTGTTTCTGACACACTCGCAGGCTTTCAGGAATATTGGTGCCAATCGGAAAAATGTCATTTTTAATGTCTAGGGACCCTTCCGTGTCGATTTAACCGGTCTGCGACTGTTTCTGACACACTCGCAGACTTTTAGGAATTTTGATGCCACTTGGGAAAATGCCATTATTTATGTCTAGGGACCCTCCCAAGTCGATTTTACCGGTCTGCGACTGTTTCTGACACTCTCGCAGACTTTCAGGAATTTTGGTGCATATCGAGAAATGTCATTTTTAATGTCTAGGGACCCTGCCGTGTCGATTTTTCCGGTCTGCGACTGTTTCTGACACACTCGCAGACTTTCAGGAATTTTGGTGCAAATCGGAAAAATGTCATTATTAATGTCTAGAGACCCTGCGGTGTCGATTTTACCGGTCTGCGATTGTTTCTGACACTCTCGCAGACTTCCAGGAATTTTGGTGCCTATCGGGAAAATGTCATTTTTAATGTCTAAGGACCCTCCCGTGTCGATTTTACTGGTCTTTGACTGTTTCTGACACTCGCAGACTTTCAGGAATTTTGATGCCAATTGGAAAATGTCATTTTTAAGGTCTAGCCATCCTTCCGGGTCAATTTTACCGGTCTGCAACTGTTTCTGACCCTCTCGTAGACATTCAGGAATGTTGGTGCCAAAATTGAGAAAATGTCATTTTTTATGTTAAGGGACCCTCCGGTGTCCATTGTTACGATGTGCTACTGTTTCTGACATTATTGCAAACTTTCAGGAATTTGGCGCAATTCTAGAAAGTCTAGCGACCATCCAGTTCGATTGCACCGGTCTGAGACTGTTTCAAACACTCTCGCAGACTTTCAGAGTTTCCTACTTCTACTGCTGTTACTGCTACTGCCAACTTCACGTTTTGTTTACTGCTACTGCTGTTACTGCTACTGCCAACTTCACGTTTTCTTTACTGCTACTGCTCGTACTGCTACTGCCAACTTCACGTTTTGTTTACTGCTACTGCTGTTACTGCTACTGCCAACTTCACGTTTTGTTTACTGCTTCTGCTCGTACTGCTACTGCCAACTTCACGTTTTGTTTACTGCTACTGCTGTTACTGCTACTGCCAACTTCACGTTTTGTTTTGTGCTACTGCTGTTACCGCTACTGCCAACTTCACGTTTTGTTTACTGCTACTGCTGTTACTGTTACTGCCAACTTCACGTTTTGTTTACTGCTACTGCTCGTACTGTTACTGCCAACTTCACGTTTTGTTTACTCCTACTGCTCGTACTGCTACTGCCAACTTCACGTTTTGTTTTACTGCTACTGCTCGTACTGCTACTGCTAACTTCACATTTTGTTTACTGCTACTGTTCGTACTGCTACTGCCAACTTCACGTTTGATTTAATTTCTACTGCCAACTGCTACTGCGTACTGCTACTGCCAACTTCCTATTAGTGTAAACGTGTAGTTTGAAAACGTTAAAAAGACACCCAAAAGATGTGTATATGTTTTCTGATACAGACGCATTAAAATACAGTAACTGCGGATTTCACCAAGCAATAGGGATTAAAGGATTGAAAAAGGTTATCCTTAAATGTTTGTCAGTTTTTCTTTCTTTACTGGCTACGCCATGGGTTTAAGGATTTCGATCACTTGAAAATTGAATGCATATTTCCATGATTCATAGGTATTTAAGAAAGAAAAAAGGCACTCATTTCAATGAAAGAAATCAAAAAAATAAACTATTCAGTCGAAATGCTTGCCCAACCATAAGACGTTACAGCAAGTTCGTCCATGCTAAAAAATTCAGCTTGAAATTCTGAACATGGAAACACGCGGACAGAGAAAAGTCAACGTTACACTTTCCAACTTGAACAAATCCATTATGCCGACAGATTTAGAGCGCTACATCTATTTGCCTTAAATACCCAATCGACTGATACATCACGATATCCGTACTTATTTGTTTTCTTCTTTCTGTTCACCATTATTTTTCTTGTGTTTTTTTTTCCTTTCCTTTATAAACCCATGGAATTGGCTGACACGTTTCCTAGAGAGTGAGAGATGTCTGCACATTCTAGTTTTCTGGTTAACTTGTTTTGAATGTTAAGATAACTTTGTTTGCTTAGATGAAAATTGTAGGCTGTCTGTCTCTAGCTTTTGGCCACTAAGCCGCTAATTTGTTGAAATTAGGCTGTTTACTCTGAGGATCGTTTTGACACAAAAGAAAGAAAAAATTGACACAGTTCGTCTTCATGCACTTAAAGCTCTCAGGAGACCCAGAATCAGACTTGGGTTTATTTTATAATTATGTATATATATTAAAGTGATGTCTGAGTGACACTTTTATTTAATACATATGATAAACAGTAATTTCGTATTTCTAAACGATATCAGAGTACCATTAATTGACGTTGAAATAATGAAAACGTCACAATTCGGGTAATTTCACATTGGCCCCATTATATGAGCTAAGCCAGTCGACACTCACCTACGGGCTCGGGACCATGCACCAACACCATGTTACAATGCCGCGATGATATCATCCGAATAATAGCAATAAAATAAAGCTGTTTATCGTCGATACTAAACATTCACACCTGTTAAAATAAATTACCTACCATTTGACTTCATGTGAAAACAAACAAAGTTAACTTCGCGACACAACGATGCATTGAAAGTATATTTCAATACAATGCAGTCGTTTATTTGAATCGGAAGGTATTGAATGATGTCGATAAAACTATAAAGACAATGCCAGCCCTTGTAAACTAAACGTGAGAGTAAATTGCAGTATTCTTACCTACCAACTTACTCATTATGTTCCGAAACACTGTGTTTTATTCATGCATTGTGTTTTAGTATAAAAATTATCAAAATACAAAGTATACCAGATGTTAACCTAAATCTACTGTATTGCGGGGATAATGCATAACGAATTTTATCCGCAAAATTTTGTGTTTCTATATTCTAGTGTAAGTGAGTATTTTGAATCCCATAGAATACTTTCTCTCTGTTCGGTATTTTATGAAAAAGTGACTACCCGGTCATACTATAGTGATTCCAAAGTCAAACTGTTATGACTCTCCTACGCGTAATTCAATGAAGCTTAACGAAGAAAATTGATTGACATATTCAAGTGACTACCCATTTACTCATTCTATTTTTCTTTACCGTTTACTTCAATTTCCTGTTTACATGGTGTCAAGACAGGTTTACTCAATTTAGTTTATTGTAAGACGAATCACCAAGGGCTTAACAGCCACTTAAAAAGTTTTACAGAGAAAACCTTTGTAATACCTGTTGTTTTCAAAACGATTTATGTATATATATTTTTTGTGTCATTTTCATGTAGATAATCCATTATTTGAAACTGATTGCGAGTAGAAGTACGTGGTATTTTCCGTCTGCTCAACGAAACTTTTCTTTTGATTTTTAACAGTATAGACATATTTTAGCATGTAAACTAGAGCTGAACTGCTTACCCATGGTGAAGGTTTCAGAAAAGAACTTGTAAATATGACAGATAAAACACGTGTTTTTCTAATACAAAGGGTAGGACCTAAATCATGTAGCTCGGTGCTTAAGCGAGAAAAACGTGTAGTCTATGACTAGTGTCGTCAGTTTTCGCGTAAATATTCAGGAATTTGGATAAATTATCAACAGGTACGGGAATTTTCTAGGAATATTTGTATAATGTATACGACTAGTACCTAGCCATATATGTATGCTTACTGTAGCTGCTTTTTGACAGAAGAAGAAATGTTTTAGAAAAAAGTTACTGAAGGGATGCCAACAAAGGTGTCCCATTTTTTGTTAGAATCTGCAATATTTTGCTTCGGTTTTTCAGCTTGACCAACAATTTTGCGCTATTAAAATGTTATTTTAAGTAAACAAGGAACAGAATTAAACATTTACAACCAGTTAGGAACATACATAATGCATCTATGTTCGATTTTTTTAACTTTAAGACAATGAACGTGTAGTTTGAGTCACTTTAAGGCCATATTCTGTAACCTCGGTTCTTTCATAACTACATACCGGTATTCTAATACATAAAATATCTTTTTGTCACTAGCATACTGGTTAAATTTAACAGTTATTTTGTACTATAATCAAACTCAAAACCCATTGTTTGTCCAATTTAAAGGCATTACATTAACTACACATGGTGATTTTATTAAGTGAAAGCAATCGAATGTCTTTTGAAGTTAACGTTCAATATATGTATTCGCTCAAGATTGTTTTCTTTTTTACAGACAGCTAAATAAATGTTAACAAAAAAATTCTTATAGTTGTGAGTTGAAACAATAATTTAATATCATAAGCAGATTTTGTTTGATATCCAGCGAGAATTAAAAGATTATAATATTTTAGCACAAATTCGCCTAAGAATTGTAGATGCCGGAATGATAAACTCTATACTCTGTAACTTGGGACAACAGCTCATAAATAAAATATCATAGCAAAATAGCATTATGACATATACTTACAAGCTATTCATACATACCATACATGAGAAGTAAATAGATCCTCCAAAGATAACTTACTTTTTTTAACAAATATAGAATTAAATCTCGGATGTATTAAGATACCTGAAGGCTTGAAGATAAGGGAAGTCAGTGATCATTTTACCTATTGCAAACTATTTCATTTTCATCCCCTTTCCAAGTTTCATTAGTAAAGACTAATCACTTTAAGGAAATACCTTAAAACCACAATTATTAGCAACGTAATTTAATTTATTGCAAAACGGCATTTTAAGCAAGATGATGAGGTTTATTTTTTCAGCCAGGTCTATTTTTTTTTCAGAAAATGATTTTCACTTCATCTTTATTCTTTGACATTGTGTTTTTAATATTATGAATAAATACGAAACTATACACGTAATTTCTCACCCAGTTATTTCAGTCATGAACATTTGAACAACTAATTATACAAGTACATTTTATACATTTTACATCAAATTTTCTTTTTTTTCTGTTTTTTTTTTTTAGCTTACAGAGAGATGATAATGTTGCCATAGAACTTTATGTTCATTATTTCATTTAAGTTTAATGACAGTCCAGTCAAAGCGGAAGAAATATTGTCGTGCCTCAGGGTCTATCTGTAGACAATGACTGGTTAGATAATGGTTAAAGGGAAACAGGTGTAACAGTCAGGGTCACTCTCTATGGTAACTTCTACTGGACTGTTGGGTAGTTCTGATTTGCTAACTTAGGGTAGGCTGCCCTGGTCACAAGTCTTGGATGTAACTAATCAGGAGAACTATGTCAGGTACAATAAAAACTGCTAAAGGTTCAATTTGATTTAATAAATTATTCTCCAATAAATAACACACAGTGGAGTACAAAGTTCAAAGTTCATTTGCAAATAATCAGTTCTGTCTTGACAGTCTTAAATATCCACTTTTAATTGACAATCACAAATTTATGGCAATTTGACACATAAATGTTACAATTTCTAACTAGCAGACATGCAACAAACTGAACGAGTGCTAATCAATTTTGACAGATTGGTTTTCCATACCTAAAGAAGTGTTCATCAAAGTTCTCTCAATAAAAGTTGTAAAAATATATCAAATTGTGTAAAGTAATTCTCTGTCCTTAAGATTTAACTTTTCTTAGTTGAAAATTCATTCGTTTGCCTATCTAAATATTTCATAGAAAAACTCTTACTTCAGTGCTAGTATAACTTTGCATTTTCAGCTCAGAGACTGGAAACAGTATAACGTGCTAATGTTCAAAATTTCAAAGACCAACCAACCCCGTTGGTCAAAAATCTGCCCCTTTTATACCAAAAAGAGAAAACTGACCAAGTAACCATGACCAAATGGGTTAAAATGGATAAAAAGACCAAAAAAAATGGTAAAAAGGTTAATTTTTGGTCACTGACCAAGGAACTGGTCATTGACCAATCTTGGTTGTTAAGCAAACGTTGGTCATTTTCAACCTAAATATTGGTTACTGCTAAAAATCATAAGTTAAAACTCTGAAATTATTTCTCATAGACTTATGCATTTAAAAAAAGAACAAATTATGTACCAATGGGTTGAATCTGTTACTTGTAGAGGGTTTAAACATGTTAAGAGATGATTAAAGCAGACTACAACAATATTCTTTTGCTTAGTAACGCAAGTAAACAGTCCCACAATGCAGTTCAAAATGGACTCTTCCAAGCAGGAAGTTACAATTCGTAGAGAAAACATGTGAAAATAATTAAAGTTTTAACAGTATCTAAAGGTTTGAAAAACATCAAAATGTGACTTAAATCAGTGCTGGATAGATTCAAATCGGAAATACAGACATTCATTCATGGAAAGTGAAAATACAGTAAATCATACCTCATGTAGCGGAATACGATGACAGTTCCAAAATGTAAACAAGTTTTAAAAAGATTAAACGAGCATGGATTCGTATGGTATGTTGTTGATCTGTGATTACACCTTGGTCAACACATATTTATACAATTTTATGACTCGTTGCATTTCAACTTTAAATGGCATTAAGTGAAACACAGAAAAAATAAATCCTGCCAATACTAGAAGTTCTTAAAGCTAGGATAAAATAGTCAAAGATTTGGAACTGGTAAGTTCACAACCTAACAATATTGACTGAACTGATATGATTGTGGAAGAAGTAAGATAATATTTTTTAAACTCCATTAAAAACTACAAATGACTTAAGAAATCTAACTTGTCAAATTTGCGTGTATCTCTAATTTGTTTCCTTTTAACTGAAATAATGGTAAGATGCAAATGAACATTAGATACAGCATCCAAGAATAAATGTCGCAGAGATATTATGTTGAGTCCAGGGATTGAACCATTAACCTTTGAATGACTATATGGAGCTTAGCACATAAGAATTTTTTTATATGTACCAAGTACATACAGTTAATTTAACTGTGTGAGACAGGCTGTCTGTCAGTTGACAACTTGTTTTCGCACAACTGAGAAAGTCCTTTTTGATTTTATAAATATAATAATTGCATGTATGTAATATCTACAAAATTGTCAGTTTTGAAATTTTAAATAAAATCTGCAGACTTGTGATCAAGTCAAAACCTTTCATAGTTTAAAATTTACTTGTAATATTGTAGTTGTATCTTACAATGAAAAGCACCACATAACCTTCCAGCCTTAAAATCGCAAGTGTTCAAATTCATAGCAACATTTATGGAATCATCTTAGCCTAAAAAAGGAAATACTTTGGGTTTTTTTTATCAGAAAAATAAAGTGAAATATACTAAACAGAACTCTTTGTAAATTTTTTCAAATACGGTTATTTTGAAAAACTTAACTTTAACACCAATAAAGAACCGAGGTTACACAATATGGTCTTAAAGTGACCCAAACTACACGTTTATTGTCTTTAAGTTAAAAAAAATGAACATGATATATAATATATGTTCCTAACTGGTAGTTAATGTTTAATTGTGTGCCTGTTAACTAAAAATATTGTTTCAATGGCGCAGAATAGATTGACAAGTTCAAAAACCTAACCAAATTATTGCAGAATCACACAAAAAATGAGACACCATTGTTGGCATCCCTTCAATAACTTTTTTGTAACACATTTCTTCTTCTGTCAAATAGCAGCTACAGTTAGCATACGTATATGGCTAGGTACTAGTCGTATACATTATACAAATATTCCAAGAAAATCCCCATAGCTGTTGATAATTTATCCAAATTCCTGAATATTTACGCGAAAACTGACGACACTAGTCATAGACTACACGTTTTTCTCGCTTAAAGCACCGAGCTACATGATTTAGGTCCTACCCCTTGTAATATCGTGACTAAAGCTCTGCTGCTTAAGTAATCATGCACTTAAGACGGTTGGGTTTTTTCAGAATAAACCGGTTTTTTTCAATCGATATTTTCAATCTAGTGTAAAACTTAGCTTTTCTGGTGTCACCATAACCTGAAGGCAGCAGGGTTTTCTTTAGATTTGCGGGATATTAACAAGTATGTTCAATCTAGTGTAAAACTCAGCTAAATTCCTCTAGAAAATGCATGCATATAGTGTTCAACTGCTGCTCTAATAATCAGTAAAGTTACATTTTGTTTAGAAGCCTGTAGGATAAGACTATTTGTCAACATTTATCAACAGAGATAAGACGTTATCACCACATTCAATATAAGCAAAAAATAATTGCTTCGAAACTGTTATAATGAAATTGCTCGAAATATGACCTCGAACACAGCAGATAACGACCAAACATGCTTTATTTACTTAATTATGACTTATCAGTTTTAGTTTATGAACATAAAGAGTAGTAGCTTTTGCGACTATTCAGATAAACTTTCATATATATTTTTCATGATATAGCACGCACTTGCATCATTTCGTTTAACTCTGTATATTTAATTTGGAGTTTCACCCCGACTAGTGGACTTGTTAAAGTTATTGTGTTTTAATATCTGACGCATGACCTTCTGTTTCAACTTCTAAAACATTTATATACAATCTCCTAATCACGCGTTTCAACATAGTCTCTATCTAACGCTGTACAAACCCCAAATCCGGTCTTATGGAACTATAAGCGCTTTGATTTTTATGACTACTATTGTTTGTATTATTACAGTTTTACTAGATTATTTCCAGGAGTGGCAGTAGACTAAGTATTTGTTACTGACAGACAACGTATTTTGATGAATAAGATCATGATTGTTTTCACTGACTGCTTTTGTTCTCGCTTCACTGTCACTGGAATAAACTGAGCCTGGCATTACTATGTAACCTACCAATGGTGAAGGTATCAGAAGTACTTGTAAATATGACAAATAAAACACGTGCTTTCCTCATATCGTGACTAAAACTCTGCTGCTTAAGTAATCATGCACTTAAGACGGTTGGGTTTTCTCAGAATAGACCTGTTTTTTAATCGATATTTTCAATCTAGTGTAACACGTAGCTTTTCTGGTAACACCATAAATATATTTACAGGAATGATAGAGGACATAAACTACATTGTTAAACTTTCAATTTTACTTAAAGTGATGAAAATTTGTTTGGAAGCTGGTAGAATAGTAATATTCACGAACGTATCCAAACCGATAAGAAGTAATCGCTACGTGATATTCACGAAAGTATCCAAACTGATAAGGAGTAATCGCCACGTAATATTCACGAACGTATCCAAACCGATAAGAAGTAATCGCTACGTGATATTCACGAACGTAGCCAAATCGATAAAAAGTTATCGCCACGTAATATTCGCCAACGTATCCAAACCGATAAGAAGTTATCGCCACGTAATATTCATCAAACGTGTCAAAACCGATAAGAAGTTATCGCCACGTAAAATTTAAACACAAACAGTTACTTGGAGATGTTCCAGACGGAGAGCAGAGCATTTTAAAACACAGGTTAATTTAGTAATTTTCATCAATACCTTGTGCCAAACAGACTCAAACAATTAAACAATAAATGAAAGAAAAAATTACATCAACATAGTGAGGAAAATATAAAATCTTTTATATAAGTGTATGAATGCTGTAAAATGATAAGATATTCACATGCAACCCAGCTTAAAGCCTTTGTAGAAGACACAAACTTGTATAGATATATAGCTTGTGGCTTATTGTGGCGTAATTGTAAATTAAGCTTTGATTTTCCTGTGGTTTACTCTTAATTGCTTGACGAATACTTTCCTTATTTAGACTATGATCTTAACAGTCTATAAGCTTTTATGTAAATCTGCATTAATTTTCCTCTGACAAACCAATATGTTTTAAATAAATCATACGAAAAACAGTTTGTCCAATATTTTTTGCTGGCACGAAACAATACCATTTGTTTTTGTAGCATCTGCATGAACGAAATCGAAAGATGCATTGTTTCCTTATATTTAAATAAATGTTAAACAAAAAAACAATCAGCAGACATATGGTACAATCTGCTTTCTCCGTGTCTACTTTAGGCAGAGATATTGCATATGTTATCTTTCTAAGATAAATGTGTACCTTTGGAGTATAGGTTAAGCAAACAAAATGAAAACATGTTTAGTGGGGGTTGCTGTGAACTTATTGTCAGTCAAGTTTTTATTTTTATTTATTTTTTTATAACATTTAATTATTTGAGTTTTAATTGTACTTGTCTTACTTGCTCTTAAAATCATAGTAAAGAAAGAAAATGTTTCTGTGAATTGTTACATAACTAAAACTTGTAATCGATAAGGAAGCCGAATGGTACAAAAGGTTGTTCAAAGACGCAATCATGACTGTCCTTTTATTAGGTAGTAAGGGCTGTAATCATGGTTTAGGCCTGCCCTTGCCCATACTTTCGGGATTCATTGTATCGCGCGTACTTTAGAAGTATTTAACATAAAATCTTAAAGAAAATTAAAATAATACATATTAGTATGTAGCATTTTGCACTTGGATATTTGTAATAGGTCCTGTTTACTCATGGTAAAAGTATTTGATTTAGTAAACATTGGCATGATTTGATTTATCCCGTCATACATCAAAGATACATGAGTTATAGCCTGAAAAATCTACACAAATATCAAATCTAAGTTATATGAATCATGGACTGTACCATGTAACTTTGAAAAGAAGGAAAACATTGTTTTGTCTGGTTTGGTTTTGTCCTGGCAGTTTCAGCAAGAAAACAGTGCAAAAAGTAAATTGCTGCAAAATCCAACAAAGGGATTAGATGGCGAAACATGTAATCGAAGCAGAGGAGACAGAATGTTGATTTATGAGAGAAAACGTCATTATGTCACAATGAATTTCCCCTGATCAAAATATTTCAGATCATACATACGGGGGGAGTGGGGCGAGCACATTTCAAACAAACGAATTGAAAATAAAAGACACTGCACGGTTGTATAGTTAAAACTATGAGAAGAGTTTTTTCTATATGTTTCTTAAAGAAAAAACAACGAATTTTTAATAATGAGTACACACAAAAAATAGACTAGCTGAGCGCATAAGATTGAGTTAAACTATGCCCCTCTCTAAGAATTTTAACACGTGACCTTAACTTAACACCATACGTTAAGACCTTAGCAAGACACTGCAAGAACAAATGATTAAAAATGAGATAACTGTTCTGGACATTTTGACATCAAAGAAAAACAATGACGAAAATTTAATTAGAAGAATAAAAGAACAGATCTCTCAACTAGGTGAATGAAGAAAATTGAGTTAAACCTGTCTCTAAGAATTTTAACACGTGACCAATATTTTGCCACTAACCCCTCGGGTTCTCTTTTCGTTAATTGTTTGTGGTGTCCCCCCTTTAAAAGAAAGAAAGAAAGACATTATGATGCTGTATGTACCTTTATCTTTTGACTGTGTAAGGAGGCTGTGTTTTTTACTGTGGCTTTTCCTGCATGATATGCTTTTTTCGAGTTTTTTTTTTGTGTGTGTAAATTATGGACGGAATACACAGAACCATGAAATTAACTGCTTAACTCTTAAAGTGTAAGAAAACTTACAGTATTACAAGATGTGAAATAAATTATTTTATTTACTTAAATGAAATACTACTCAATATATTTTTAACACTACGCTTAGAACCACATAATTTCATTAGCTTAAAATTATACAGACAATTCAAAAAAATGATCGCTTTTACCAAATGTAAGGCCTGTTATAATTAGAGTAGCGGTCGATATGTTCGGGCGCCGAACTCACAATAGTTGTTTCGAATTCCACCAGGGTTGAGAGTCTCTAGTGACTTCCCGCATTCCAAAATTTCGGCGCAAGTACTGAGAGTTTATCTAACAATGTAAAGTAAATAAGTCTTGTAAGATTGTTACAAATTTGTACCAAGTAAACTAAATAATAAAATGTGTTTTACCACGCCCCATTGGAAAATTACGCCACATCAAGACGCGTGGTTGTGATGGACCGTGTAATGATTAAACCACAACCACAGAAATTGAGAACTTGTTTTCCAATAAACAGAGCTTGACGCTTTACGGCACTATAAGATTTTACAAACGCACTTATTTTTTAGCAAAATCTTATCAAATTTCATTTAAACTTTTATCGTAACCAACAAAACACGAACATGTTCTGTAAGAAAAACATTACTTCTGAGGTAGACTTATTTTTGTCTTATTACTAAGGAAAAACTTTTTCTTACAACTGAACATTGTATAAAATTTGGGATAGCAAAGATAAAGCATTGCATATATTTGAATTTAATGTTTTCAGAAAGTATTCTCATTTTATCTGAAAATAAATAATCTATAATAAATAATAATAAATTATGTGAAAATAATGGATATTACTGTGTTTTTCTTTTAAAAATAGATACGTGTAACAAATCTACTCGAAAAAAATATGTTTATACACGTTTTTTCTTTTGTTGTTGCAATTTGGTATTCTGGTTACTCCAAAGCTGAGACTGAGACTTGTTTCAAACAATTAGAAATTTAGTTCGAAGTTGCATGAACAGTTTACGTTTTGCTAAGACTTGCTTAAAAATCTTGTTACACTTTACAGAAATAAATTTTAATAAAACAACATGTCAAACAACTATGCTTTCACCGTACATCCCCATCATTAAAACATGTAAATAAAATCTCCTTTTTACGAATCTGCAGAAAACACCAACGCTTTCACTTACTTGTTGTTACATTAACTAAATGCAAATTAGTTACGGTCACGTGGTTAGTCTTGAGACACTAGGCAGATTGAAATTTGTCACAGAAAACGAATGTCAAATGCCTTTAAAAAGTTAAACTGCTCGTTAGAAAAATAGTTGTTGCACATATGAAGAAAATCATGTTCTTTTAATACGTTATAAGTGAAACTGGGTCTAGAAAATGATATTTTACTTACGATGGCTTGGGTAAACTCCATTTATGACTAAAAATATTAACTGTTAAAAGAAAACTAAGACGGACAGCATCAAGACAGCGCAGATGAATCTGAAGAAGTAATAGTTTCGGACAGAATATTAATCTAACTGTATCTCTATCTATTTGAGTTTATCTATCGTCGGTTCAGGTTTCCCACATGACCGACGTCCCCTGCAAAGGTTACTCATTTAGGTTGCGGGGGATAGTGCAAGATACAGAAAACATCCCTTTTCAGAGACTCCTCTGGTTCTTTTTCACGCCAAGTGTATGCTACTGATACATGGGACTACGGTTTAACGTCTCATCCGTATTACCAGTTCAGCGCTTTACCACTTGACCACTTATCCGCTCCTCTGTAGCGTTGTAAGTGTATTTAAATAGACCATCTGTGAGTGTGATTCGAACTCATTCCGCTTCGATCATAAGAAGTTTCCTTAACCAACATTCTAGGCCACTTACCTAAAGAATCCATTGACTGACGCGTTCGTCAGAGGTTGCCTTCTATACCAACACAATTTGTACTCGATTGTAATACAATTACTCTTCATATCAGCGTTCAATAATTAGCTGCCTAAGAAACCGGAAAAAGCAGAAGTCATATAAGCCTGTTAATAAGTGATCCCTAATTTCGTCCATACATGTATTTAGCGCCACACCATGCAGACGTTACTTCCCAGATTAAAGGGAGGATCACTGCGTAAAATGATTATACCCAGTGTTCATTTGTTCCATGCTTAAAGGCTTTACAATTAAAATATGTTTAGAATAAAACAAACTATTACCTACAACCACAACAAAAACAAATAGCTCAAAAACTGAAGAAAAACAGGATCTTTTACATCTGCAAGTCAATATAATTGATTACTTTCAGGTAAGAGGAAATGTATCATAGATCTCATCCTTTAAAATTACTTCCATTTTTTTATCAATTTCTTCAATTTGTTTAAAATGTACTGTTTATAAAAAAATGACAGAGCGACTACCATTTTGTGCCAGACAAAAATCCAATATTCATACAGTTATAATTATCTAGTTCTATTACACTTTTAAAATTGGCAAAATGCAATGTATGGACAGTTCAAAATATGTCTTAATATATGATCTCCTGGCCTAGTGCTTGAACCTACATGACATCATAGGAAATTTTGCGTTTTGTAAAGAGACTGCATTTAAGAATGTTTAATAAAAATTGAAATTCAATATGATTCGTGATTTTCAAAACATCTATTATAGTGAAACAGAAAAAGATCTTGATTGAAAGATACGTACAACAAAATCACCACTGGAGCATTATATGCCGGAAGGGTGTTTTTTCTAAGTGTGATGCATTTGTTATATAAGGGAGGAAACCTTAGGCTTTGGAATTAAATGATTTGTTTTAAATTTCTTTAGTATTTTGATTTTTTTATCAATATAATTTTAGAGTTTTTATAGATCTTTGTCATATCTGAACTTTAGGTTTTATAATTTGTATAAATGTCAGTCTTTCAGAAGTTATGATGTTCATGCTGTGATGCATGGTTATCAAGTTATAGTGTAGAAATATTGATTGTTTAGTTGATTGTCACCTTGACCTTTAATGTACATATCCCGAACAGTATAGAGGTCATTTAATCAATGATGGCAGTTATCCTAAGAAGTTTGAAGTCTGTATGAGAAGTAGTTGCAAAGTAATACAGCAGAAATGCTTTTCAGTGTTTAGGTCATTGTGACCTTGATATATGACCTACTGATTGTAAGATGCACGGAGGTAATTTTCTCAATATAAGCAATCTTCATATTAAGTTTGAAGTCTGTATGACAAATGGTCATAAAGTTTTACAGCCGAAATAATTTTCAGTGCTTAGGTCACTGTGACTTTTACCTTTCACCTACTGACCCCAGAATCAATAGGGGTCATTCACTTAATGTGTGCAACCATTATATGAATTTTGAAGTTTCTATTGCAAATGGTTGTCGAGTTACAGAGTGTAAATGATTCTACACATTTAGGTCACTGTGACTTTGACCTTTGACATACTGACCATAAAGTGTGTAGGGGCCATCCACTCAATGTGTGCAATAATGATATAAAGTTTGAAGTCTCTATAACAAATGATTGTTAAGTAAAGTGGCAGAATTGGTTTTTAATTTTAAGGTCACTGAGGCCTTGACCTTTGAGCTACTGATTGCAAAATCAATAGGGGTCTTCCACTCAATGTGGGCAATAATCTTGTAAATGTAAAAGACTGTAGGCCAAATAGTTACTCAAGTTATCCTCTGGAAACCAAATTACTAACGGACGGACGCCAGGACCATAGCATAATATGCCCCTTCGGGCATATAAAAACGGGGAATTTACTGACATTGAAGAACCAATTAAGGATTCACTTTGATCAATCTATTTAGATTCAGTAGCTCTGCCTAGTTAACTGCCGTCAATTTGCAGTTTCTTGATGACTGAAAAGTAACCTCATACCTAATGGTACCAGCATCCTTATGATAAATGATTTCTTTTGTGATAAAGAACTGCCTTCGAACCCGTATAATACATCTTTGTTAACTTTGAATAGTTTTTTTACGACCAGATATTCTTAGCTTTTACCGTCAATTTATTTCAATGCACACTGCTGAATTTGCTGAAGCTTTTAGCGTTTACTTCAAAGACTTGCCTATCGTATTTTACTTACAGTTACTTGATAAGCTCCCCAAACCATGCTAAGTCAATAGCCACACAGAGTAACAAAAAAAAACAAAAAAAAACTTTACTTATAAATATAATTACAGTGATTACTTAATGGATATACAGTACAGTGCGCCGAAGTGTTTGCAAACAGAAGCTAAATGATTTCTAAATAACTTTTACTTAAACTATAATTGGTTTTCGCAGCGAGATAATACTGCGCCTGCATGATGGTTTAGGCAAATACAAAAGCCTTATTCAGTATATGATGCATGGTCTTCATTAAGTGCAGTAAGGTGAAAAAAACTTGGTTATCAAGGAAAAATGTATTACTCTAAGAAAGGTCAGTCTTTTATATTAAAATGCCTTTCCTTTCGCTTAGGCCAATGTTCTGAAATTTCCTTCTTTATTGCTGCGAAAACATGACATGTTACATTGTTTGACCACAAAACGTCAGCCTAAAGTAGACATGATAGTCTTAGATTTCTTCTTCATAAATGTATGAAGTATTTCAAACACTAATCGTGAGGATAATATGTGAAAATTTAATGCATGTAATTACCTTGTTTTACAATATTTTAAAAGACGTTGACATAGAAGTAAAATGAACCAAAAATAATTAATTGAAAAGGCTAACCTTTTGGAATGAAATTACAAGAAGTTTTTTTGTGCCATAACTTTTTATAAATTATACGTATGTACACAAGGTATATTCAGCATCGAAGCTATCAAATTTAAATGAAGAAATTGTTTTATCATTTATAATTGGTTTCAAGTTTCACCTGTAGCTGTCATACCAAAGAACACTTGGCACAAGCTGTTTAGCTAAGTCATTGTAGAAAACAATTGCCTCAAGACATTGAAACATAGAAACAACTAAAGTCAGGCTGCTAATTCCCTTAGTTACGGTGTCTAAAAAGAATTTAAAAGAAAATAACTCCAAATGTAAACTGATTCAAGTGCGAATTCGAGTGTCAGACTAGAATTATAATGCGATAAGGTGTCATCTGATATATAGCTATAAAAAATTACATTGCAGCACTTGGATCGAGATAACAAAAATATTACTGCTTCCATGCAGAATCTATTTTAGATCAATGATGTTTAAATTCTTTTCTCTATTTTCGGTAGGCATCCAGTTACATTGCAAACAAAGGAAATGGAAACTTTAGGTACTGATATGTGAGTGCTTCAGCGAAAAAGAACAGAATAGCAGAAAAATGCGCGGTTTGTTCAACAAAGCGGTTCTATAGGTACATCACATGACTAGAGCTGACATTCTAAAAGCGGCAGGGTTTTTTCTTGATGAACCGAGATTTTAATCAGCATATTAAATCTAGTAAAAAAAGTTTAAGTTTCTCTAGGAACTGCATGCATGTATTGTTGAAATGTTATTGTAATGAAAGTTACCAACATTTTGTTAAAAAGCATATTGGACATTATACCATCGATAAGCCGTTATCGCCGCATAAAATATTAACAACAGCAATCGCTTATAGATTTTTATACTAGAATTGCTCAACATATGTCTCACAGATCAAACTCCTGTATGTTTAGTTTTTATCTATTAATACATTCCTAATTAGTCTTAATCATTTCTTGTATGAATAACAAGAAAAATGTTGTAAGAGTAGAGAAATTTGGCAGAATCATGGACATTTACATAAACAGTGAAGTTCCGGTATTAACATAGTGTAAGTTTTTTTTCCTAAACCAAACACAGTTCAGCAAAGAACCAAACTAAAATTAAGAAGATTAAAGGTCAGCCATTAAGATATATTGAATATAAAGACCACCTTTTTGACTGGTATTTTAGACGAACTTTTATCATCCCTTACATGAGACCTAGGTTTGAACTACTGAAACAATGTTTTTTCAAATGGTACTTTAGAACAAGTATCAAAGTTGCATTTATACTTGGCTTGTTTCAAAAAGTGTTGATTTAAAACGGAGCACGTAAATTAACTTCTTGTGTTTTCAATGGAATCATTTAAACAATGCAAATCTTGGACTAATGTTGAAAAACTGCTTATTGTTACAGTATAACATCTCCTGTCCTAGTTACAGTACAACATTTTCTGTCCTAGAAACAGTACAACATTTACTGTCATAGAAACAAAACAACATTTACTGTCCTAGAAACAGTAAACATTTATCCTGTCCTAATAACGTACAACATTTCTGTCCCTAGTGTAATCGCCCAGTTCGATAACATTCCTGTCCTAATAACAGACTGTCTAAACAGTCAACTATCCTGTCCTAATCAACTATTTGCCGTTTACAGTGTAACATTTCCTGTCCTGTTGCTGTCCTACAGTACAACATTCACAGTATCATAACATTTCCTGTCCTAATAACAGTACAACATTTACTGTCCTAGAAACAGTACAACTAATCCTGTCCTAATAACTATACAACATTTCCTGCCCTAGTTACAGTATAACATTTCCTGTCCTAGTTACAGTACAACATTTACTGTCCTAGTTACAGTATAACATTTCCTGCCCTAGTAACAGTACAACATATCCTGTCCTATTAACAGTACAACATTTCATGTCCTAGTTACAGTGTCACATTTCCTGCCCTAGTTACAGTATAACATTTCCTGTCCTAGTTACAGTATAACATTTCCTGCCCTAGTAACAGTACAACATTTCCGGAACCTAGTTACAGTACAACATATCCTGTCCTAATAACAGTACAACATTTCCTGCCCTAGTAACAGTACAACATATCCTTTCCTAATAACAGTACAACATTTCCTGTCCTAGTTACAGTATAACATTACCTGCCCTAGTTACAGTACAACATTTACTGTCCTAGAAACAGTATAACATTTCCTGCCCTAATTACAGTACAACATTTACTGTCCTAGAAACAGTACAATATTTCCTGTTATAGTTACAGTATAACATTTCCTGTCCTAGTTACAGTACAACATTTACTGTCCTAGAAACAGTACAACATATACTGTCCTAGAAACAGCACAACATATCCTGTCCTAATAACAGTACAACATTTCCTGTCATAGTTACAGTATAACATTTCCTGCCCTAGTTACAGTACAACATTTCCTGCCCTAGTTACAGTACAATATTAACTGTCCTAGTAACAGTACAACATATCCTGTCCTTATAACAGTACCACATTTCCTGTCCTAGTAACAGTACAACATATCCTGTCCTAGAAACAGTACAACATTTCCTGCCCTAGTAACAGTACAACATATCCTGTCCTAACAACATTACAACATTTCCTGCCCTAGTAACAGTACAACATATCCTGTTATAATAACTGTTCAACATTTCCTGTCCTAGTTACAGTATAACATTTCCTGCCCTAGTTACAGTACAACATTTTCTGTCCAAATAACAGTACAACATTTACTGTCTAGAAACAGTACAACATTTCCTGCCCTAGTAACAGTACAATATACTTTCTTTATAACAGTACAACATTTCATGTCCTAGTAACAGTACAGCATATCCTGTCCTAGTAACAGTACAGCATTTCCTGTCCTAGTTAAGAACTCCCATGTTATTTGCCTCAAAGAAATGTTACAGGAACCAGTCATGCTGCTTATTCATTGTATATTAGGAACTAGTTTTAAGCGTATAGAAGTGTACAATTTAACACAAATTTGCAAAATGACACCTAACCTTTGTTTGCCCTTTATTCTCTTATTATTAGCGGCTATGAAGCTAGACTTCCATGTATACCTGTTTGATGTGGCACGTACCTGCATCAATTTATTTATTTACTTCAATTATATATTATATTCTGTTTTGATAATTAGATCTACCTTAATAAACTCTATTCGTCAATTTCTGTGCTTTGCCGTCGGGGACATTCGTCACATCTTTTTAGTGATCTTGATTCAACTTCTGAAACATTTATATGCAAACTTCTGTACATATGTATGCCAACAGTCACCCACCATCGCACACTAAAACCCCGTTCTTCAATCGCTTTAATCGCTTTGTTTATTATTTATCTTGTGTTATTGGATTATTTGCAGAGACAAAGTGATCTGAACATTTGTTACAGACTAACAACACAACTTACTCAATAAGATTAGGATTGTTACGATTGTTTTCATGATTTCTCTTTGAATTGTCACCAGAATAAACTTAAATTAACTCATAGTTAATACATTAGAATCAGTATTACCAAGCTTGTTTAAAACTAAGGTTTATGCATTATAACAGGAATATATTAACTAGGATGATGATGGCCATAAATATTTCTTTTGTTGCCTCATAAAATATAAAAAAAAATGCTTGAAAATTTTCAAGATGGAATTGCAAAACGTTTTCTTTTCATACAGGCGATCAAGATTACTTATATTATTGGGTCAATGCTCTTTGTCAAACAGACGTAACTAATTCAACGATATATGAAAGAAAAAAAACTTGACATAGTGAGGCATCTGTAAAAAATAAATCTATTAATGCAATGAAATAATAGGGTGTTAACATTCGACCTGGTAAAGGTCACAAAGTTTGTTTGAATACATAGCTTGTTAATTTACGCAGGGTAATTTTAAACTATTCTTTGATTTTTCTGTGGTGTATTCTTAATTCCTTTGGAATATATCTACAATTTAGCAACTAATCCTACGATTCTAATTGCTTTTAATGTAATTCTGCATTAATTATCCTATTTATAAACCAACACTTATCAAAAAAAATTAAATAAATACAAACAATTTGGCCGGAATTATTTGCTGGCACGACAACAGTACCATTTGTTTTTGTAAACTTTGCGTAAAACGAAATTGCAAGATGCATCGTTTGCTTACATTTAAATAAATGTTACAAAATAAACAATTAGTAGACATATGGTGCTTATTCAATCTGTTTTCGTGTCTAGTTGAGGCAGAGATAATAAAAATGTTATCTTTCTAAGCTGCGTAGTATAAGAATAAACGTTATGTAAACAAACTGAAAACTTGGTTAGTGGGGTTTGCAGGAAATATATTTTCAGTCAAGATTGGTTTGTTTTTAAGAACTTTTGAATTTTTTTTTGTTTTAATTGCACTTATTGTTCCATCCAAAGCATCGTTCGTTGTTTAATAATAATAATAATAATAAACTTCTGTAAAATGTTTAATCATTAAAACATGTAAATTGAAAGGACAGCCGCAGGTGCATTTGTAAATAGTACAAAAAGTAATTCAAAATCACAGTCATGAATGTCTTTTATTATCTGTTCAGGACTGTAATTATCGTAGACACTTCTTGGCTTTGCATCCGGATTGTCTTGTGCGTACTAGTAACATAAAGTCGTAAACATATTTAGAGTATACGTACCAGTATGATGCGATATGCCCTTGGATATTTGTAAGCATTCCAGAATGACCATGGAAAAAGTATTAGTATTTATGGACATATATTCTGGGACACCCTGCATTTGATTTTGAAACAAATGGCAAGTTTTATTTCTTGTCCGTCTGATTCCAGAGATACATAAGTTACAACCGGAAAATTTGACAGAAATGTAAAATTTCAACTAATGAATACTATGTTTTTTCTTGTTCAGTTTTTGAGGGAGCAAACCTTTTTTCGCAATTTTAGTAAGTTAACACCACAAGCAGTATAAAATTGCTGCAAAATGCAACAAAGGGATAGGAAACGGAACGACGCATCGTGACCAATGTGACATTATGCTGATGACATTATGCTGATTGAGAGATAGGACAACGGAACGACGCATCGTGACCAATGTGACATTATGCTGATTGAGAGATAGGACGACGGAACGACGCATCGTGACCAATGTGACATTATGCTGATTGAGAGATAGGACGACGGAACGACGCATCGTGACCAATGTGACATTATGCTGATTGAGGGATAGGACGACGGAACGACGCATCGTGACCAATGTGACATTATGCTGATTGAGAGATAGGACGACGGAACGACGCATCGTGACCAATGTGACATTATGCTGATTGAGAGATAGGACGACGGAACGACGCATCGTGACCAATGTGACATTATGCTGATTGAGAGATAGGACGACGGAACGACGCATCGTGACAAATGTGACATTATGCTGATTGAGGGATAGGACAACGGAACGACGCATCGTGACCAATGTGACATTATGCTGATTGAGGGATAGGACAACGGAACGACGCATCGTGACCAATGCGACATTATGCTGATTGAGGGATAGGACAACGGAACGACGCATCGTGACCAATGCGACATTATGCTGATTGAGGGATAGGACAACGGAACGACGCATCGTGACCAATGTGACATTATGCTGATTGAGGGATAGGACAACGGAACGACGCATCGTGACCAATGTGACATTATGCTGATTGAGGGATAGGACAACGGAACGACGCATCGTGACCAATGTGACATTATGCTGATTGAGGGATAGGACAACGGAACGACGCATCGTGACCAATGTGACATTATGCTGATTGATTATAAGTCTGCCTTCAGGAGAGCACTGACTAGATTTGTTATTGTTAAAGTTCTATATCAAAAATTGTGGACAAGTTGACGATTATTTATAATTATTATCATTATGTCGTTTCGCTGAATGAAAAAGAGTATTGAAATTATTAACCTAGCTATTAACCTGAAACAATGTCGAACTATTCGTCGGTATGAAAATAAAAAAAATATCATGTTTGATAAAAAAAACCAATTTCTTAACACTCGATCCCCTAAAGTTACTAAAATGAGTTCGATCTTCACCTACGCAATTATCTCGTTGATTTAGCAAACTACCACGATGACTGAAGCGCTATGAGCACGAGACGCATATATAGATGGTCTTTTAAAATGCACTCGAATTTCTAAAGTTATATAAATATTTTGTGTGTGTGAAATTACATGTATCCTACACTTACGTCTTTGGAGTCTTCTAATCCCACTTAATCCTGTGCATTAATATTTTTTTTAGTGTGAAATAATCATTATGCAACAATTAGTTTAAATATTTAAGTTTATACATACGCAGGAATCTATATCAATAAAACGTACCAAAACAAACAAATATAAAACACTGCAATGCTATTGTATAGTATGATAAAATTAATAGACTGAGTGGGGAAAAAAAGATCAAAGGTTGCCTTTCTCTCAAAATTTCAACACGGATTTTTAATTTGTAAATTATAATCTAAATCCAATATATGATACAATACCTTTTTTTGAATACTACGACAAGTAAGACACAATTTCATATGCTCGAAATTAAGACGAAAATTAAGAAATTGATAACATAATCTAAATATAAGGTCTGGTTAGACTGCTTCAAGTTATCATTATTAATAGTCTGAAAATCTTAAATTTTTATGATGCCTTTTCACTAGGCTAAAATAAGAACTTTGTTTTCACTAGATTACAGAGAGAGATGACTGTAAGTACATTGTACTCTTAGTTACTAAAATAATAATCTGACCTTTATTTCAGACGTATCCGACGTTAACATATGAAAACTTTAACTAACATCCTTACCAAATCTTTTAAATGATAGAAAAAAAGAATTACTCTTTAGATAAATGAGAAGGTACAATTTATAAAAAAAGATAACATTAAGCATTAAAACAGATCAATCGTTCGATTTTAAATCAATCCGTTCAACAGGGTACGTGTGCAATTTAAAAGTCATTATTAAAATATTAAGTTAATTTATTCATTCTAATTATATCATGCAGAGTCATAAATCATTTATTCAGATGAACATTTTTTTTTCTTAGCAGGATCTATTAATCATTGAGTCAGCGTTTCCTGTCGGCAAGTTACATTGCAATGAAATTAATCCAAACCAATAATTCGGTCTTAACTGTATTTAATTTTAATTTAAATGGTATTAGTCCGAAAACTTTATGAACGGCCCTTGGTTCAACCATAGTCCATGCAAAAATGAAACCCGTCAGTGTTTGGTCTTTCTTTTACCGAAACGATGTAGTAGACTCCATTAGTTATTCTGATAACAATAAACAGTTAAATACCTAATATCAGCAGCGTGCAAGTGATGCATTCAACCTTAGAATAAGTTCTTATTTGTAAGAAAATTTCTTCAACAAAACACAGATTCATACAATCTCCTATTTAGAAATCTGCAGAAAACACCAATGCTTTCACGAACCTGATGATACATAAACTAAATGCAAATTAGCTACAGTCACGTCGTTAGACATAAGACTCAAGGCAGATCAAAATTTGTCACAAATAATGCCATCTGTCTTCATAAATTTAGTTCTTTAGAAGAACAGCTGTAACAGGTATGTAAGCTACTAAACAATGCAAGGGAAACTGGATCTTCAAATAACCAAACTAGTAATGATATTTTACTTATAAGATCATTACGTCCATATTGCGTTTTCTTTACTGTTGTTTATTAGCCAATATGAAACATCTACGCTTCAGCAGCCGTACTAATGTATCAAGTTGTAAAACCTATAATAAACTTGTTCCAACTCTAACTATTTTTAAGAAGCATACTATCTAACAACAAAATATAATAAATATTAGGCTTTTTTTTTACCATGAGCTTTTCAAAACAATGATCACTATAAACTTCATACGCCATCAGACTAAATGGCATTATTTACTTTGAGTGCTTTATAACAAATAAAACATATTTAAAATGGAATAAGTGCTCTGAATTCCACTTACACCACCTCAAAAATTAAAGAGTGGACTTTGAACTAGTGATAAATGTCCCAGAACTACGGAAATCAATAGAATTGTATACTAGTAGGAGTAGAGGTAAGGCATTATATTTAACACACTAACATAAGTTCCATTGCTCTATATGACTTCAGTGTATCAAATATGTACTGTTTACTGTACTATATTGGAATTGAACTATAAATTACGACTTACATTAAAGCGACTGATTTACAGATGGTAAAAGAAAATGTTTATACATCTAGAAATTCTAAGTGTAATTGTGAAGAACATATTTAAGGTACTGCTCATTTTTGCTAACAGAAAAACTCAAAAATAAAGTTTTACACACTTTTAATCGGTGAAAAAATTTTTTTTTTTTTTTTTTTATCCCGTTAGTCACGGTGTAGATATGTTAGTTACAACATTAATTTTGACGAAACTTGATTACTTGTCGCTGTGGCTTAGTGGTGCAGATCGTTGTTCTATATTTTACTGTGGCATGGGTTCATATCCTGACAAAATCAAAACTTTATTTTCAGTTTTCATGGTGTATAAAAGCATGATATTATGTTTTTTCTGTAGTATATTAACTTCTCTTTAATGTTAAATAGAGAAAAAAATTCAGCTAAATTCTGTGAGTCAGTCGCTTTAAATGTCCCCAATATATATAATCATACATAGTTTGGCTTTAAACTGAGCAATTACTATTTCTATTCGTAAACTGCTCTAAACAAATAATTAGAATAAACTGCAGTGAAAATTGAACCAGTTTAAAGGTCTCAAAGCTACCTCCTTTCCTGTGTCTAATTAACTACGGTAACCGTCAACTTGCAATTACTTGAGGATCGAAAAGTTACCGTACACCTAATGGCACCAGCATTCCTATGATGATGAATTATTCTGTTCTAAATAAACTGCTCTCGAACCTGTATGATTTATCTTATTTATCTTGGGATATTTTGTTCTGACTAAGCGTCGTTTCCACACATATTTGTTTTGAAACTATCTGCTGCATTGGTTAAAGATGTTAATATCCATTCAAACAATCGGTCTTTCCAATCGTATTTTACTAACGAGATAATTTCATAAGCTTCCTCCTACCATGCGAAGTCAATTGCTACACAGAGTCCCCAAAAGAACTTGAGTTATGAATATATAATTACTTGTTTTTAGTGCAACTGGAGGGTTTGCTATCGGTAAGCAGACGCTAAATAGTTTCTAAATAACTTGTCTTTTAGAGTTAGTTTACTTATAATTGGTTTTCGGAGCGAGGTAACACTACGCGCATGCCAACAAATTAAATAGATCAGCGCATCAAAGCGGTTGCAGAATGGGTTAGGCATATACAAAAAAAACCTGTTACAGTGTCTGATGTACGCTCTATTGTGAAAATAGGATTATGATGGAAAAGGAAAAATGAAGAATTCATTAAAGGTCAGTGTTTTCTATATCTTTTATATTTGAATATCATTCGTTTTGCTATGACCAAAGTCCTGAAATTCTGTAATTTTCTCCTTTATTGCTGACAAAACGCGACATGTTATAATAACTATACAGAGTAAAAAGGGTTGACTATAAAAACGTCAACTTAAAGAGAACATAAAAGTCTTGATCATCTTCTTCATAAATGTATTAAAAAATCAAAGACTAGCGCGTGATCTAAAGGATATATTGATATGTATACAAGAATCATTCAAACATGAAGCATTAAGTAGCGATTAAAAATATTGAAATATAGGCACACGTAAAATAGGCTACCAGTTCTTTTAAACTTCAACCTAGTTTCGGAGTGAAATATGAAATTTTTAGACAGAAAGAAATACAATAACTCGAAATATGAAATCATTTAAGTGCAAAGTCAAGTATAAGTGTTAGACAGATAGTGTGATAACTTCATTTATACATGAAATCCGAAAAAACATATTATGCACAAGTAAACTAGGCTGCTAGTTTTCTTCAAGCGAAATTCAGGTTTCAGCATAATTTATTTCCTAAATGAAAGGACAGAAAATTATAAACATGTAAGCTAATTGCCAAATCGAGTTTAAGACTTGATCTATAATGTGATACTAATAAATACGTAAATTTGCTGTTTTATTTTTTAAATACTGTATTTTACCAGGCTCTCCTTGTATCATATTTCTATCAAAACAGTATACAGAGACCTGGTGATACGTGAATATAAAATGACATCCCTAACTAGGGGGCTACTAACATATTTTATCATATTGTCTCTACTGACGGCGGGAAAATTTATTGAATCTGATGAAAACATAGAATGTGTCCCGTTTTTCGTTATAGTATTGAGTGCTTAGATAAAATTTTACTTATCTGTTACTTAGAGTAAAGAAATATAGTGTTTGCGTTGAGATCTAGAATGTCTATCCAATGAGCTTATTAAGCTAAAATAGGCGAGCCTATAGCTCCATCCATTTACATTTTCTGGCTCTATCTTGTATATACGCAAAATAAATAAAACAAATAAATAAATAAAAGCAAAAACTCATCTTTATTCAATAGAATTTTGTAACTGATAATTATACAAACATTCCTGATTTTCAAGGTCAATAAGCCGAAACCTTCGAATGGGAAACAGAAGAATAAGACGAGTTGATGAATTACAAAGTGACCGACGACACGAGAAAAGGGCACACGGACATTTGTTTTACTATTGAAATAATCTGAATTGAAAATAAGCAAAAATCGACAAAGTCCTTGTCCTCTTCAAAAACTAAGATAAAAAAGTAATTAAATTGATAGCCTGAATATATCCCTCATAAATATGCCTATTTTTCATCATATCTCTTGATGATCATTACCATGGCAACAGTTTTTGAAAACAGTTATGTTAAAATGACGTTACCTAATAAAAAGCGACTTTGAATGTTAACAGTTGACGGAACTTAGGTAGAGTCGGACGTCAAATTTGGACATATGAAGTTATTTTTAGGAATATCAAGTTTGCGCGTCATGTTTCTCTTCAGCATGATAGAATATCGTATCTGTTCTAAGCAGGAAGCTGAAGCCTTGGGATATCATTCGTTCAAAATAAGTAAAAAGGTCAATTTACAAATATAAAAAGTATGTATTAAATTATGTATTAAAATATTACATATTACTATTAAAGGATATACCGTCTCATTTAGTCTCTTGAATATCAAGTTTGCGCGTCATGTTTCTCTACGGCATGATAGAATATCGTATCTGTTCTAAGCAGGAAGCTGAAGCCTTGGGATATCATTCGTTCAAAATAAGTAAAAAGGTCAATTTACAAATACAAAAAGTATGTATTAAATTATGTATCAAAATATTACATATAACTATTAAAGGATATACCGTCTCATTTAGTCCCTTGGAGATCACCTGTTTTATTTCTCATTAAATACTTATCCTTACTGGCTGTCATAATATTCCTAGAAACAACTGCTTCATAGAAAATGGGACTCAAAGTAAATAATATACATTTAAGTTATTTATCATCATCGTTCTAAGAACAAATTCAGAATGTTGTAAATAAGGTCGGTTCGGTTTTACAGGTGTATCATCTCATGCCACCGAAAATTTTTATGAAATTTTCAGAATTCCCCTCAAACCACTCTTACCGCACCATACCGCTTTATATCTTCTTAGCACAAGTTGTGATATTATGCACACAATGATCTAAAATGCAGACTTGAAACAAAGTCATATGCATAGATTTTTCGTTTCAATAGCCATCCCGGAAAATGTTACCTGTAAAATCAAACTTCTAAAAGTTTTGATGTGAAAAGCAGACATGGTAAATCTATAACCGCTTTACCAGCGATGCTGCATTACAACTATACAAAATTGTGTAATATTTATATAATTTGAGAAAAAAAATCATAATTATGCCCATCATAAATACAAAGCTGAAGTAAAGGGCATTTTCCATGGAACAAAAGCTAACAGCAAACTACTTCTCAGGTTAAGTGTGATTAGGAAGGACCCGTTGAGTAGCTTTATAAAAAAAACTGTCACCTCTGTTATTGGTGTTTTTTTAAAATTGAAGATCAGCACCTATCAATTAGTGACAAACCTACTGAGAACCTTTAGCGAACAAACGAATGTTGGCGAAATTTTTATTTGCAGAATTTTTTTATCATGTCAAAAATGCTGCAAAGATAAATCTCTGCCAGAAACTCTGAAACAAAAATAAGCAATTGCTTATTAAAATAAATAAAGATACGAGTATCAGTTATTTTTCTCCGGTTGTTTATTGTAGGTAGCCTTGTTTAAAATTGTTCAAGAAACGAGGCCATCTTTTTTTAAGGTTAATGCTGGGTGCATAAGTACACGCAACATATTTTTCTAAGATCGTTCAAAATGAACGACAAACTATCATCATGTCTTTTTGCCCATTTGCTATTATGTAACTGTAATATAAACAGTCTCAGTACTTTACATATATCTTCGGACAAATTCTTTGTAAGTCTTTTCAAATACCGACTTCGATATTGTTCTTATAATACCAATATATAGTTAAATAAGGTCCTCGAACGGTTTCGGCTGGATGGAAATGGCTGCATGTGTACTTAGAAAGACACACCTAGGTAGTCGTGGTAATAACTTTACAATCCTTTTGTATTCAAAAATATATATGCCTATTACTCTTATCAATGAGCTCACGTGTGAAGCTCTTGCAAACGTGTGTGTAACCTTCTCATCTTTGTTCACCTGACGTACTTATAAAGTAAAACAGCGGAGAAAACTTTTATAAAAGTACATCAGAGCTAGAAAATGAAATCATCAGAATGCCTTAGATATATCTTATTCTTTTGCGTTGACATAATCTCTTTAAACCAGACAGTAGCAACATTTGAACACGTAATAATTTCCCAAAGCACTACCCATTGTCTCAAGGGACGTGTTGCAGAAAACAAGTGTAAAGGTGTCATTATGTTTCTTGTTTTTTGTCTCCTTTGAGAGAAATTAGACAAATACTAATATGATAAAAACTGTCATCACTATAACAGTCGTAGCGAAATTTCATAATATGTGTATTGTGCGACTTGTAAAGCCGTTATCAAGTAGATCTGTTTTCATCTCAGTTCAGTAGGCATTTTTGTAAGACTTGAATAAATGTTATATATATTTTTTCATCAAATTTGAGCTCATATTTTGTGCCATAGACCGGTGCTTTCAACGCACAGTAAATTGTGTGATAATTACACAGCAAAACCATTATCACTCTTGTTTATTGCTTGTGATGATTTCGTTTGCAAAATTCAATGAAGGTTCGCATACTGGGAATGTGTTCAGTTTAAGAAATTTAAATCTTCTTTTTGGAATAAACGAAATAATGTATTTTGTTCGAGTGTTTAAAAAATATTACTCTGTATGCTTAAATTGCTTACTGGTGTCAAACTTAATTATCTAAAATTGACTAATTGTTCTTATGACCATGAAATACCATAAGCAGTTTAAAAAGGCCACCCAGAGCTGGTTTCGAACACAGGTCCTTTGCAAGTCCAGGAAGGTATGTCATGGAGGAGCCCACATATTTCGGACATAAAATATCGTCACAACAAGATGAAATGCAACTTGAAAAAAGACTGCCTAGAGCTGGATTCGAACTCAGGTCCTAGCGCATTCTAGTCCACTGAGCCAAAGAATTGACTCCCTGATGTAGTTGTCAGTTGTTTCATTTTTTACAAACGGCATGCACTGAACAACAATGCCCCCTGTCTTGAAAAGGTAAATGATGACGAATGGTGTGGCCTAATTTTATATCAAAAAGACTTTATTATTATGTCCAGGTGGGGTAAGTCCCCATGTTATGGATATGAAAGCTTGTAAAAGTCAGACGCAATGCGTCTTTAAAAAAGACCAACCCAAATCAAACGCTCTAAACCACTGAGATTAAGAATCGGTTCCGTGATGCATTTATCAGAGTAAGTATTTATAAACAGGGTTTTGTTCGAATTTTAAAGCGACTGACTTACAGATGGGCCGACAATGAAAAACAAGAGGGCCATGATGGCCCTGTATCGCTCACCTGAGTATGACTGCTTTTAACAAAGTTGCTATGGACCTTTTTAATTGACCCCAGATGACCCATATTCGAACTTGACCTTGAAATTATTGAAACAATCTCTTTGACAAATTTCTAGGATATTTGGACTGAAAAAGTAGCATCTAGAGTGTTAACAAGGTTTCTCGATATTTAGGCTCTGTGACCTAGTTTTTGACCCCAGATAACCCATATCCAAACATGAGCTACAAATCATCAAAGCAACCTATCTGACAGATTTCCAGGACATTTGAACTTAAAATGTAGCCTCTAGAGTGTTTACAAAGATTTTCCATATTTGGGCTCTGTGACCTAGTTTTTGACCCAAGATGACCCATACTCCAACTTGAGCTAGAAATCATCAAAAAAACCTGTCTGACAAATTTCTAGGATATTTGGACTGAAAATGTAACCTCTGGAGTGTTAAAAAGATTTTTACATATTGGTACCATGTGACCTGGGTTTTGAGTCGAGATGACCCATATCCAAATTTGAGCTAGAAATCATTGAAACAACCTTTCTGACAAATTTCAAGGACATTTGGACTAAAAATGTAACCTCTAGAGCTTTTATAAGGTTTTTCTACTTTCGGCCTCTGTGACCTAGTTTTTGACCCCAGAGAACCTATATTCAAAACTAAGCTAGAAATCATCCATAGAATCTTTCTAACAAATTTCCAGATTATTTGGGCTGAAAGTGTAACCTCTAGAGTGTTAACAAGATTTTTCTATTTTTGGGTTCTGTGACCTAGTTTTTGAACCCAGATGACCCATATTTGAACTTGTTCTAGAAATCTTTGAAGCAACCTTTCTAACAAATTTCCAGATTATTTGTGCTGAAAATGTCATCTCTAGAGTGTTAACAAGATGTTTCTATTTTTGGGCTCTGTGACATAGTTTTTGAACCAAGATGACCCATATTTGAACTTGAGCTAGAAATCATTGAAGCAACCTTCCTGACAGATTTTCAGATTATTTGGTCTAAAAATGTTAGCTCTAGAGTGTTAACAAGGTTATTCAATATTTGGGCTCTGTGACCTAGTTTTTGACCCCAGATGACCTATATTTGAACTTGACGTAGAAATCATCAAAGCAACCTTTCTGACAAATTTCAAGATTATTTGGGCTGAAAATGTAACCTCTAGAGTGTTAACACGATTTTTCTATTTTTGGGCTCCGTGACCTTGTTTTTGAACCCAGATAACCCATATTTGAACTTGAGCTAGAAATCATCATTAGAACATTTCTGACAAATTTCCAGGATATTTGGACTGAAAAAGTAGCCTCTAGAGTGTTAACAAGGTTTTTCTATATTTGGGCTCTGTGACCTAGTTTTCCAATCCTGATAACCCGTGTTCGAACTCATCCGAGATATTAATGAGACAAACATCCTGACCAAGTTTCATGACAATTGAGACAAAAATGTGACCACTAGAGTGTTAACAAACCAATTGTTAACGGACGGACGGACGGACAGACGGACAAAAGGTGATCAGAAAAGCTCACTCTGTCACTACGTGACAGGTGAGCTAAAAAAGAAAATGTTTATACATCTTGAAATTCTTGCCGTAATTGTGAAGAACATATCTAAACCAAGTGACTGACCCATTTGTTGTTACAAAAAAAACATCAAAATGTAAAGTTTTACACACTTTTAACAATAAACACTTTACCCCGTTAGTCACGGGATAGATATTGAGTTATAATCAATTATTATTTTTGACGAGATACTATAACTACCGTCTGTGGCTCAGTGGTATAGATCGTCGGTCTATATTTTACTGACAGAAAGGTCATGGGTTCGAATCCTGGTTAGGTCAAAACTTTTTTTCCAGTTTTCATGGTGTATAGAAGCATAATATTATGTTGTTTTTTTTCCACAGTATATTAACTTCCTCTTAAATTTTAAAGAAAATAAAATCAGGTTGATTCTGTGAGTCAGTCGCTTTTATAAAAAAGAAAATTCCGAACTTAACACGGTTCATATTTGACAAAAATTTATGTAAGCACCATATCACTTTTTTAATTGGCGCCGACTGGGAAACAACACTTAAGATGAGTATATTTCGGGCACTTCCTCTCATTAAAATAAAAGTAACAAATTCGTTGAATTCTACGGCTGATGATATTTTTTTTTCTAAAATTTGTGTCTTTTTTAAACAATCATAATTCACATGCGCCATCATTCAGGTATTAGAACCATAATAAATTTTGAAACATTCTATCTGATGACAAAATATAGACAATTTTAGACATTTTACTATGATCTTTTCAAGGTATGAACAGCTTATTCTTTAATCTCCGTCAGTCTTAATGGTTTCAAAGTAAAGGAAAGTATGTTATCTTCAGCAAAATGAATACCTGCTACAGCTATTACTGAGAATTAACGAAATGTAATAACAGACATAATATAAAGTTACCCAACCACTTAATGATGAGGGGATGCTATCAAAGAAATAACTAAGCTAAAATTGTTTTTAATTAAAGACTGTTCTAATCAAAGGTAAAAAATACAAATAAATACCATATAGATTTGGAGAAATTAAATACTATGCATTTTCAGTTCAAATCCTCGATTTTACGTGTTTATGTTTCTTTTAAAGCGCATTCTTGAATTTGTTGAAGATTTCAGCCTTCTTTTCAAGTATTCTGTTTTTCCAATTGTGTTTAAGAACAGTGCCAAAGAGGTTAACCATATAGTTTCTGGAGAAGTTAAATATTGAAATTACTGGAATACCGAATGTTCATCTTTTACAATGTTTTAAGTCTTGCTAACAATTGAAAGATATCTAGAGTGATAGAAATTCATTTGAATTATAATGATGTTCATGTCCTTAAACAAATACCTGCTTGAGTAAAGTATGACTTTTTAGTGGAGACAGCATTTAAGTAAATTCAGTATAATGTGAGTCTGATTCGTGAGATTCAAAACGCTTTTTGCAGAAAACAGAAAACGGGATTTGAATGGAAAAATACGTCAAACCATAGACCATATATCAAAAATCATATATCAAAGACCAGGATATTTATTGACATTGCAGCACCAATTAAGGATTTACTTTGATTAATCTGTACAGATACTGTTCTAACGGTACTAGCATCTTCATTATTTATGATGTCTTCTGTGATAAATGAACTGTTTCGATCCCATTGGCTATATCTTTTTCGACTTGGAATATTTTTTACGACTATGCATTTTCAGCTACAACTGTCGTTTTTACAAGTTTACATTTGTTTCAAAGTGCTTTCTTAAATTTATCGACGATTGCAACTTTTCCTTCAAGCTATTCATTTTTACTATCGTATTTTTACTAACAAGGTAATTTTATTCGTTTTCTCCTACGTTTATGCAAAGTCAAATGCCACACACAGTCCCCCAAAGAACCTAAGATATGAATATAAAAACTTGTCATTGAATGTGGCAAAAGGGTTTACAAGTTACAAACATAAGCTAAATAGATTCCTATAAACTTTTCTTTCACAGTAAGTGTTACCTATAATTGGTTCTCAGAGCGAGGTAACACTACGCGCATGCCAACACATTAAATAGATCAGCGCCTGTGAGATGGGTTAGACAAATGCAAACAACCTGTCACAGTGTATAATGTACGCTCTCCATTATGTCAATAAGTGTGTAAAAACTGGATAATGATGTCATAGGAAAAAATAGTGTGGTCTAAAATATATTGGTTAATATAATAAACATTCAAACATGAAGCGTTAAGTAACAATTTAAAACGAAACAGAAAATAACTGAGGCGTACTGAACACATGAGAAAGGTCTGTTTTATCTGGAGGATTATTTATGAGGTTAAAGATGCATATAATAACATTTTGAATTCATTCGAAGGCAGCACATCTGAAACTAAACAAAGAAATCAAAATGATTAAATAAATAAATACAAATGGAAGAAAAGAAGTCGTATGTAACGTAACTTTGTATAACTTAACCTTTACATTTATTTAAATGTGCATGTTATTTTGATAAAAAGTGTACACTTGTCAGTAAATTTAACCCAATATTCAGAACCTAAGCTATCAAACTTGAATGAAGAGCTCATTTCATTATTTGTTATTAGCAAATAATTCAAGGTTATTTACTAGTATATTCGGAAGATTAAGTTTGTAGGCGTCTTTTGAAAATCATCTAAGATATCAAAATTTTTGTGAAGAAACTGCAAACGTTGATCTAGAGACAACCCCTAAATCAATAACCACTAGGCAACAAATAAGAACTTCTGTATACAGGTTACATTCTAGACTTTAAAAGATGCGTAGAAACGCTGTGTGGGAAACATATGGCCGCTCCCTATGTTTCTGTTGTTACTATTCATCAGGTTGATATACTCATATTTTACTTTGAGTTAGTGAACCTATCAAATTCAAATACGGCAAAAGAAAGGCAGAGACCCTTTCAGAAATACATTTGTGAGACACTCAATTCTAGAGACACTTGTTTTTCATTTTCACCATCCAAACAGTAGCACCTCGGTGCTTGGCCTTATCAGAAATACAGATAGTAGCGTCAGGAGCAGAGGATCAATTTCTCTACCCCATGCAGTATTAAACGAAAACCTGCTTTTTATTATAATTTTCTCAGTCTGTCTTACACTAAAGGCTTTTTAACGCTGAATATTTATATGAACGGTTTAAAATACCTCTGAAAACCAGTCTAACTGCGCCTAACTTGCTTCGATCTCAGTAGCACAAGTCCTATATACTTGCACAAAATGATCTTGATAGCAGACCTACTCACAGTCATACGCATTGATTTTCGTTTCACGTGCCATCCAAGAAAATGTTAAGAGAGATGATATGAAAAGCAGACATTGTAAATATGTAAACGTTTTACCATCACACCGATACAGTATTGTTTTAATATATTATGTAATATTATACTAAATTATCAAACCTTTCTTAGAATTGATTTTTTTTTGTAGTTGATATAATGCTATTTTAAAAAAAGGCTAAGAGGGTTATTACTGTCATATGCATTTAAGAACTATTCAAATGAAAAACATAAAAACCAAGGAAAAAGTCGTTGTACCTGTAATATGCGAGTAGGATGCCCGAGTTAAAAGTAATTACTCTTGGATCGAAAACAAGCAGCAAACTATTTCTCAGGCTTTATGTATTTTATTTTGTTATTTCCTGAGTGGTGTGATGTTTCTACTTTATTAACATAACACATTAATCATTGTCGAAGTATTACAAAAATTGTAGGTTCGTATACTTGAAATATTTTAAATTTGGAAATTTAAAACACTTTTTGAAGCGACGAAACTCGTTTTTTTAGAAAAAATATATGAATGTATACCTAAGTTTCTTACTGATGTCAAAGTTTATTATTTTAAAGTGAAACAAGTAATTATTGCGGACATAAAAGTTCGTAACAGCAAGATGCAATGCATTTCGAAGAAAGAGCACCCTGAGCTGAGATCGACCTCTTGCATCGACTAACAATGTTGTTGACAGCCGTGGAAAAGAATCGATTCCCTGACGCAGTTGTCAGAGGTTGTATTTAACATCTATATGTTGGTACGCTATGGACTGTAACATTATGAAATGCCAAACGTTGAGGACAAAAACAATGTAAAGAAATTAACTGTAAGTAAGGTATGACCTTTATTGCGATGATTTCATTGTACCTTTTCTAAACCTACGTTGCAGATGAAATTGAAAGTACCGATCTGTTCGACAAAACAGGTCGTATCTATAAACATCAACCATATTTATAGAAACATCAGAACTGCCGGTAAAACTGGCATATTTAAATGTCAAAGTAATAAACCTAGATCAGAATATTTATTTTTAAAATGTAGATACAAATATGCCTTAATGTTGTATATAATGATCTTTTTATAATTATTCAATATTGACTACAATTTCATACGATACCTATTTCGAATTTTAATGAAATAAAAAGTTCCGAATTTGACATTGTTCTAATCTGAAAGTTTGTTTTCATTCACCAGTTTATTTATTTATTATTTGGCACCGATTGGAAATCAACCCTTAAAACAGGTATGGTTTGTACACAACTTAGCATTTTGAAAAAAAAATCAAATTACTTAAGTACTTTTATCCTACGGCTGATGATAATTGTATTTCTAAAAGCTATATTTTTAACTAACACGTTTGTATATGCGCCGTCATTAAGGTATAAGAACCATTATAAAAATGTTTCAACTGGAAATGTTATTAAGGGAGTTTTGAAATAAATACAATCTGATAACAATATGTAGACAATTTTAGATATTTAACCATAATTTTTCAAGGTCTGGCCACTATAAGCTTCACCAGTCTTAATGGGTTTGTAAATTAAAGGAGAAATATCGTTTTTTTCTGTGACCACAAAAGACAGTAGTGATGTATGTAATCATTAACAATATGAAGACTTGATGACACCCATTGCTGAGAAAAAACGAAAGGTAGTCATAAAGTTTAACATAATATTTATTTACCCCAACTACTTCATGATCAGGGGATGCTATGCAAAATTCAATTAAAAGTTAATGTCGTAAAACAAGTATTTGCTGGTGCTGAACTACGAATTTTGTATTAAGACAGATTTAAAGAAAGCTCATTGAAAATTGAGCTTGATTGGTGAGTTTTAACAGTATTTACAGAAACTGAGAATAAGATCTGGATGGAAAAACATACTAAACGACGGGCATTATTATTGACATTGCGACACTAATTTCTTTGATCAGTCTGTTCTGATACTGTTCTAGCGGTACCAGCATCCTTATAACTGATGACTACTTCTTGATAAATGAACTGCTTTCGAACCCGTATTGTACATCTTTTATACTTGGGATAGTTTTTACGCCTATCGTTTTCAACTCTAACTGTCGTTTTAAAGCGCATTCCTGAATTCGTCAAAAATTCAGTTATTTCTTTTAAGCAGTCTGTATTTCCAAACGTAATTTGATAAGTTGTCTTCTACCAGGCGAAGTCAGTTGCCGTACACAGTTCCCAAAAGAACCTAAGTTATGAATATAATAATTTACTCTCTGAGTACGGTACGAGGGTTTGCCGGCGGCAAGCCGAAGCTAAATGGTTTCTAAATAACTTCTCTTTTACAGTTAGTTTACCTATAACTGTTTTCCGGAACAAGATACCACTACGCGCATGCCAACAATTTAAATAGATCAGCGAATCAAAGCGCCTGTAGGATGGGTTAAGTAAATACAAAAATCTGTTTAACTATATATGAAAGCCGCTTTCAGTTTAGTGCAGTATTGTGAAAGAACCGGATTATGATGGAATAGGAAAAATTAAGAACTCAGTTAAAGGTCAGTGTTTCACATTTTGATGTCTTTTGTTTTGCATTGACCAATGTTCTGAAATCCTCTACTTCTTCCGATTTACTACTGACCAACGGTGGCATGTTACATTGTGTAGAGTAAAAGGCGTTGACTACATAACAATTTAAAAAGGAACAGAAAAATAACCGAGGCATGCTGAACACAAGCGAAAGGTCTGTTTTATCTGGAGGATTATATGTGAAGAATAGATGCATATAATTACATTATTTTAAATTCATTTGAAAGCACCACATCTGAAACTAAAAATAGAAATTAAAATGATTAAACAAATACAAATGGAAGAAATGAAGTTAAATGTAACATAAATTTGTATAATTTTGCCATTGCCTTTATTTAAATTTGCATGCTAGTTTGATGAATATTGAACATGTGTCAAACGTTTAGACTCCACACTCGGTACATAAGCAAGGGCTCATTTCATCATCTGTAATCAGCTAATACTTCAAGTGTTTGTTAAGATATTCAGTTTACAGTCGACAGCTATTGCTGTCATACCGAAAATCATTTGGCACGTGTTGTTTAGCTAAGTACGTGTAGAAGCTAAGTCTCTGAGTAACGTATCAAGACATTGAAATATAAGCACAAGTCAAATATGCTTCTGATTGTCTATAAAAAAGAGGCTTTGTTTATTGAACATGAAAAAGAAAATTACACTTAATATAAATTGATATAAGAGTCAAGTCGAGCGGGAAACTGAAACTTTATGTTATTATTAAAATTTGTAGGTGTCATCTGAAAATTAGCTGCAGTATCAGCATTTGCATAAAGAAACTGCAAACCTTGATGTAGAGAGAAATGTAAGATTGGTAAGCAAACGATAGTCACGGGATAACAAGAGGTAACTCCTGTAAAGCTACATTGGAAAAAAGGTGCTTAGAAATGTTTCTGTTGTTACTTTATATCAGGTTGTCAGGGACATTGCACTGTGTGTTACTGAATCTTTCAGTTATAGTTTTGGTAATGATTACTGTCACTGATTTTTCTTTTGACAGGGAACAGTAAATCTATCTGTGCATATTTTTTGTTACACTTATTGTCGACTCCCCATGAAGAGTTTACTTATGTTAGGGTTATGAGAATAAGGCAAAAGAAAAGGCAGAAACCCTCTCAAGAAAAACATTTGTGAGACACTTCATTCTAGAGACACTTGTTTTTCATTTTAGCTCAATATATGTTGTGGTATTACTTGTTATATTTCTTTCCTTAAAATTGTTTATTAATCCTTAATGAAACCTTGACTGTAAAAGAAAAACAAATCTTAGAAATAACTGCAGGATAGAAAACAGGATATTAAGTTACAAAATACGTATATTCATCACCGTACGTAGAACAAATTCAGCATGCTGTAGATCACATCATAACGGTTTTATAGGTATATCATCTCATGCCGCTGAATATTCTTATGAACTTTTTTTAGAATATCTCTCAAAATAAGTCTAGGGCCCGCGCCACATTTGCATTGTTTTTTCGTAGCACAAATACTATATACTTGTACAAAATGATCTTTATAGCAGACCTGCATACAATGTCATATGCATTGCATTTTCCTTTCAGTAGCCATCCCAGCATGAGTTACCTGGTAAATCTAACTTCTAAGAGAGTTGATATGAAAAGCAGATAATTTCAAAATCCTTTTGATTTAAATGCTACCTGTAACTCTTATCAACGCCAGCACATTTGATGCACATGTATAGTTCTTTGTGTAACCTTCTCAACGCTGTAGACGCCATGCCATCTTTATCGGGCGAAGTTATAATGAAAAAATACGGAGGGAACTAATAATGTGCACATAATATCTACAAATTGAAATCATCAGAATATTTCAGGCATATTTTTATCCAGTGACATATTGACGTGATCCCTTTTACCAAGACAGCAGCAACATTTGAACACGAAATTAATTCCCAAAGCACTTTTCATTGTCTCAAGGGACGTGTTTCAGAAAACAAGTGTTAGAGTCTCATTATGTTTCTTGTTTTATCTCCTTTAAAAATACGCAAATATAAATACGAGTATAAAATAAACTGGCAGTATGTCATCAGTATTGGAATCATCGCACTATTTTGATTAAATGTGTATCGTGCGACTTGTAAGTAAAGCCGTGTCAAGAAGGTCAGGCGTGTTCTGTTTTCATCTCAGTTAAGTAAGCATTTTTGTAAGACTTAAATTTTGGACACTTCCTTAACGACATAGGCATCTTTTCTTCATTATAGATGTCCATACATTTTGTGTCTAAAGGAAAGCTTTTAAAGGTGCATATATTCAAAACTGACTATAATTTCATATGGCTTTTATACTTCATTTATTAATTAGTGATTTTTTAATTGTCAAGTTGCGATTTTGACACGGTACACATAGGTCACTACGTTTCCGGTAAGCACTTTATGACTTCTTTAAATTGGCACCGACTGGGAAACAACCCTAAACACAGGTACTTCTTATCGTGATAGAAAGCAAGTTAAGAACACTTATTCATGAATATAAGAACACTAGCTTAAGCAATCTTCATCAGTTATCATATAGGTATCTATCTCAAAATTCTACTCAACTCTTTGTGTATTATTGCGTGGTATGTATACAAGAAGTTCCTGCACAATCAGTGATTAGATTTGTGCACTGCAGGATTTACAAACAAAACAATAACAACGAAAACAACAACAACAGAGAAATAAAAATAAATAAATAACAAACAAATCAATGTTTTACTCTGCTGATGATGCACGTCCATTACGTATTACGAAAGTATAAATTGAGAGCTAATATTTGCCAAAGTAAAATACTGGAAGTTCATTGAATTCTTACTTTTGCTGTAAGAAATGTCTGCATTGCAACTTAAGTGAACACACGTAAAGTTGGCCAAATATAGAGCATATATGTTGGCAGAAAGTTGCAAAGTAAGCGCCCTTTATACTTTTAATACATAAAAATGACATTTACTGTTTAGAATTATCTTGTCTGTAATATTTTCCTATTGACATAATAGAAATCATAGTTACAAAGAATATTTCTGTATACCGTATAAGTTATAGGTTGTTGTATCTTTCATCTATTAAACCATCGCAGTGAAAAGGCTACACAAATGAAACTGAAATCGGATACTACTTTATAATAAGTTTTAAAAGGGAAATGAGTCTAAATGCCTTCCTGTTGTAGTCTTAACTTTTGCATGGCTATCTGTAGTCGTGAACGTGCATAAAGCGAACCCATTTGTTTTATGTTAAATGGATGCGGCCTGGAAGAAACCAATTGGTAATAGCGTTTATGGGGTAATTTTCTTATGAATTAAAAAATCATCTATACATTAAGAATACCCGTTTTTACGCTGATCATATCTTAAGTTTTCATAATCCATATCTATTATAATAAATAACTCGAAAATGTATTTTAAATATTTGAAAATGTGGTTTTCCTCCACTTCTTCGACGACGTTGTACATAGTTTCAATCTAATTTGATATAATTGCCGATCAAGTAAGACATTATAACCAGGTAACAATTAACTAGTTAGACAATCAGTTTGATATATAAATCTTATATTTTTCAGTTTTGTTAAGCCCAATAAAATTAATAATTTGCTGTGTCGTGATCAGCAAGGAAACTTTTCTGCTTGTTTGCAAACAACAGAGATAATCTTAGCTCTGCTTTTTTTTCAAATTCCGTACATGTTGTTAATAAAGCAAAACATACAGGGCAACGAATGTTAATCATATAGAGGATATTTGTTTGTTTTTGTGGAAGATGAGAATTTATTTCATCTCGTGAACACCATATGTGATATGGTGTACACGAGATGAAATAAATTCCCATCTTCCACTAAAAAACAAACAAATTTTCTTTTTATTTTATGCCAACACGTCAAAAATGGGTATTTTATGACATTTTTACTTAGGGCCTTCAATAAATTCCCCATGGTGAGCCCCAAATCAGTTAATGCGTACTTTGGTCAAACCGTTTCTCCGCACAAAAGAAAAGTGCAGACAATCTCCAATACATATGATAACTTTACTTCTGCTGAAATAAACTGAATACACTTTCATCAAATAACATTTATTTTTCTCTACACAGTTTATCAATATTTATTGAATTTTAGCCATACATACTTTAATTATAAAAGCGGATTAATACCGAGTAATATTCAATCAATTCAATTGAAAGTCGGCCATATTGGATATTGTCCATGTGAGTTATGTAAACAAATCAGACATTTTAAATAATTTATGGCAAATTTCATCATTGTTCACAACTAGTTAGGCTCAGGAATTCAATATTATAACTGGATTTAACAAGGTAAATAAATTTCATTCGCTGTCACTGTCTGAAAGACAGCGGATTCTCTTGTATTTACGTGGTGGGGAAAAGGAGTTCCGGTAAAAACAGTGGATTATCAAAATGGTAATTTCACTGATTCAAAACAGTGGATTATCACTTTTATCTCACTGAAATTTCCCTATATTTCATTTGTAGGCATAAAATAAAAGAACATATCCCATATATCGTTCATTACATATAGAATGGTTTTACATTTTAGAAGCACCTTGTCTGATATGGTAAGTCTTGTGCAAAGAAGATTGACATTTCCGACCAAAAGCTTCCAAGTAAGCAAAATAAGAGGATATTAGAACTCTTGGTCACGTACTTTCGTAAGTCCTAACGTTCAGTCAATTTATGCTAATTTCAAAAACCCTTCTCTGCAGTTGCAAACTAAATGATATAAGGAATATTATATATTTTCTACGATACAGTATGTGCAAAAGGCGTGTTGTTGCCCAGAGATTGTTAAAAGACTAACCAGTTATATAAAATGTGTGCGTGATGTTGTTTCAGTAAACATAATCCTGAACTCAAGTTGTAGATTCTAATTGAAAAAATGCGTCACTTCAACCTTCTTTAAAAGCAGTTCGCTGAAAGTAGAACATTCAAAGTAGCTTCCTAAAGTATATGAAAACGTTCCTTCCCGTAAGACTTCGGTTATAAATTAGTTTTAAGAAGGTCATTATTAATTATATTACCACATGTACTGTTTTCATCAGACATAGCGCAAATGTGATTTCTTTTCCTATGTCGAGTCTCAAATATCACTTATCTGCCTATCTAGTAGATGTTTTGGCTCATGAAAGACGTAAGCATCTGCATGTTAGGTATACCTTAGCATGAAAACGAGAAACACTTAAAATGAGATTAACCGATTGCATCTTTGCATTATGAACGAAAGGGAGGACTTTGAAGTTATGAACGGAACCAAATAACTTTTCACTTCAATGCGCATCAATGCATATTTCACATTCTCAAGTCGAGGCACCATTAAATCAGAAAAAACACAGTCAGACAATGTGTTATGCTTAAGAGCTGTTGTCAAGATAACCGTTGAACTTAGGGTAATATTTCTGGTATATTGGTTGTGATAAATGATATTTGTGTCCGTCTGACAACTTTGAAAATGATCATTGGATTTCAGAACAGTAAGTTGAATATGATCAACATTTGCAGACAACACGGTTCTCCTAGGAGTAAAGGTCAACTCAGCCGAGAAGTTACCAAAGTTACTTATTCATTTATCAAATGTTCCCGAATAACAATTTTTGTCTGTGTTCAATACCATGGCGGGGGCATCCGCATGGACACATTTTTCAAATTAGTTTTGACAAATTTGTTTTCTTTCATTTTTTTACTCGAGGAGAAATCGATTGCGTACACATGTACATCACGGAAAAAGTCATTGATTTCCACATAACAAACCAATTAGAATGTTTTGTGGATATTTCTTCTACATTTCTGCTGAGATCATGTCATTTAAAGGCGGTAGCCTGTGGTTTTGTCTTGTTATAAACTAAAATACAGAGATAATTGAAATGTCGCTGTCAGCATCTGTCATTCTGGTAAAACAAATTTTTTCACACTGTGATAAACAACTATTTCGTTTTTATCAATGAATAACTTGTTTACAAAAAGACTGGAACACACAAATTACTAGTCTAAGAGTAGCTCAAAGTCCTAGGATAAGCTATGCACATAGTGGATGTGAAAACTTAATGCATACATAAAGTTTGATTTCTCAGTGTGAATCTTGCGTAGTGCGTTTTTTCCCGGTTGACATTTATGGATGAGCATTATATTCCAAGTTTTGTTGATTTACACATACTGCATTTTTTGCAATTATGCATGCAACTCTTACCTTGAAACATACATATATGTTGACCAGGACTACCTTACGCCTATCCGACTGTCTTGCCATGAAACAACACTCATTTTTCGACCGTCATTTTTACCTTCTATTCCTGTTATTTATGTATCTCATTTTAAAACATATTTGATATTTTTTCAGTCAGTTCATATACTAGGCTACTATGTCAAATACATTTCCTAGGTAAAGAATCAAAGTAAAAATGAAGTTATCCCATCCATTATTCATTAATGACAACCAATTTCTGTCACTTAATTAGTGTGAAATATACTAAAGATTCTTATATACGATACGTAGTTTTTTTACTAAGATTCCTACATTTGTATGCCTGTGTCGCAGAATATCGAACGCGTGACTATGACATTATGGAGAAAAGTAACCAAACTTTTTTTAAAAAATACACAACTTTTGATTAACCTTTCAATGAGTACACTTGGACTTTTAAGCTGGCATAGCGAAAACTGTAGGGCCGAAAAAGCGTTTGTCTACTTTTTATATGTATCTATATAACTATGATAGGTAATGTGAAGTTAAGATGATAAGGATTTTATTTTGTGTTCTTAAGTTTTGTATAAACTATTCATTCAATAAATATATCAAAATAAGAAATGTTTTCTGTAGACCACCTTTAAGTACTGAAACTTTGTGCCCTTCGGCGGCCCGGGGTATGTGTGTGTGGAGGTGGGGGTGATGGCATTGTCACTTTTACCTCATTTTACCTTCAATTTATTGAAGCTGGGCAAGTGTCATTTCTTGAAAAAGAAAAGAACTTTTTAATATGTCTGTTCATGCTGGAATGAAATAAAAATTTGTAATCATTTGTTTCTCTTGAGTCTCAAACCGGGTTTGAGTGTGAATATTACGCAAATAGGTGAACGTATTGTTGTGTTTCTTACGGTTTTTGTTTATCACAGCCTTGATGAAGTTGCAGTCAGATTTAGTAGGATATAATTTTTATTGAAATAAAAAATCTGGAAACATTTTAAAAGCATCTACTCCTCTAGTTTTACCGGTTGCCCATATAAGTGACGGCTTTTACGAGTTAAGATACAGTAGGCATCCCGTTGGTTTTTTTTCAATTGCAGTGTATAGCAACTGATACACTTTACCTAAGTTTCACGTCTTATCCAAAAGACAATCGGTAACATCAGTGGAAGAGCGAGAGGCCGAATTGGCAGCCCCAGTACGCCCACTTCAGGGATTAGTTAATTTTGTTGTTGTGGATAGTGCAAGATACAGAAAGCATCCAATTCGAGAGACATCTCTGGTTCTTTTGCATGCTTAGTTTACATCACTGATACATAGGACTTCAGTTTAACGTCTTTCCCGAAGGACAATAAGTAATGTTAGTGGAGGAGCGGAGGATCGATCTCGCGACTCCTGGGTTACCAGTTCAGCGCGTTACCACTTGACCAATGATCCGCCCCAACTAGTGTTTGACAGTGTTCTTTATATATCTCCGGGAAGATCACTCGACCGACTTATCGACAAAACAAAGGCATCGAACGAAGTCAAAGATAATATCATACCTGTCAATTTTTGTCTGATTTATTAAAAGAAATACATCTGCGAATTCAGATTCATACTGTTTAAGTAAAAGAAATCACAGGTGGGCACTAGAAAGCAAAACATTGTAATAGTTGCTTCGGTTGACTAATGTGTTTAAATGAAAGCGTTTTTAATGGACAGCCTTTGAAATGACAGGCCTGAATATCATTATTTCCGGTGTTCTGGCAGTTACATCTCTAATGGCTTTTAGGAACTTAGTGAAAGAGAATATTTTAACTTGGTCAGTTATTTAAGTAACTACACGAAGACAACAGAAATCTTAACTCATAGACAAGAAAGTAAGGAGTTGTCAAAGCATCTTTTACAATAAGACAAATATCCTTTCAATACAGCAAGCATTTACGTATCTTTCAAACCCGTCAAGGCAAAAGGTCACTACGGTCTCGGCTTGCCTCTATTTCTTAATTTGATAGGAGACACTGAGAAAAGTAAGATGTAACATCAAACCTATAAAAATGCCATTGCACGCATCAGCATACAAGTAAGAGTAAACATAAATCGCGAGACTTTTGTACTCGTCTTCTCAAAACAACGATTACTGATCTCTTTGTTTTGTAAAGGTAAAAAATTTAAGACAAGTAAAAACATACAGTTAGCAAATGAATCACAGTATTTTATTTACATTGTGACCAATGGCCAAAGTTTATACAAAATGTACGAAATATTAAATGCGGTATCTTTGTGCCTGTCGCCACAGATTTTTTGTTGTTGTTTTGTTATTATTGTTCCTTTTCAGTTGATTCATCATTATCCTCGCAAACTGTATTTAAGGTTAGTTTCGTAGCACTGCCTAGAGTGATTGGCTTATTGCATATTTACAGTTAAACTTGGTAGACAATGTAATTTGTTTTCCGAAATTGATAAATGGTTTATATGTGTCATGTTTTTATTGGATGATGTAATAATAAGTTGGAGTCACATTACATAAAGTGATGACGTCACTGAAAGTTATTTGTAACTGTTTTGAAATTCTGGTATTACACGAAAAGTTTCGACAAAGATGATGCTTTCGGTACAAAAGTATAGAAAATAATCAACTTAAGTACAAATTATGTTTATTCTGTAGTTACAGCAAAAACACTAAAGGTTTTTCTTCCCACATTTAAAAAACCTAGCTAAAACCAAAGAATATGAAGCAAACGTTTTAAAACAAGCACATTTGATAAAACTGTTTTCTGAATAATTCTGAAATTAATCAGCATGAGTTCAGATATTAAATAGGAAATTTTTCGTATTGAGAGAAACACAATATTGGGTTCAATTATCTTTCCAGGGGTGGACAGAAATTTCTCTTAACAAATACTGTTATTTATGGAAATGCCTGTCTTAGATTCTGAGGCAGAATTAAAGACATATATGTATATTAAGGCGTTGACAGTCAAATACTTTAAACAAAGATGACAGAAAAATGGGAGTAACAAAAAGTATTATATATTTAGTTTAAAATTGCGTATTGTTACATCCATTGAGAAACATCCCGCTCAGGGACTGTATTCTGTGATCAGGAGTCCCAAATTCTATCCCTATAAAAGTTTTTGACCTTAAATAATACACTGTAAAGGTTAAACGTTGAATTGTTGCAAAATTTGTGTAGGTGAGAGAAACTCTGTGTCTTTTGTTCATCATGAGATAAATGTGTTAGAATATAAATAGAGAAACTGACAAAACTTTAGTATCAAGACGAGTTAAACAGAAGTCCTTTTCCATGAAGCGTTGCGTAGAGGACCTATACAAAGATTGTTTAAGTCATTTCTTATGTACATAGAACATTTCACTGGCTACGCTCAAGTCGCACGCTTGTATATGGATATTTATCGGACAATAACACTGACATTGAGAACCATAACAATTGTTAAAAGGTTTAATTCAATAAAGTTAGGTGATTTTAAACACCTGTTCTTTAAATGCAATTTGGTTTAAGCTAATTCTCTATTATTTCTTGTTTTAACGAACCACGCATACATTAAAACATGCTATTAAATGTCAGTCTCGAAAGCTATATACATCAACATTTGATTATACATCAAAGGAAGAAGAAAACCCATCACGTAATTATGAACACTCCCGGTTATCAGTAAGAATGTTTTGCATTATGCAGTGTGATAAGTTTGTACTTCATTATTATTATTATTTTTGTAATTCGCACGTGGCTCAAATAGCGCTTACAAACGCAAACGGTGAACCTAGCCATCAACATCAGCATTCTCTTGGAAGATAATAGGTAAAACCGTATTTCTGAAACTGAAATAGCACATCTGAGGAAGTTAATAAATAGATATTTGTAAAATGAGGAGAGAAAGTCTGAATGGATGACGAGAGATGAATAAGCAATGTTGGCGCCCTCATGCAGGTCCAGATCGGAAGGCGTCACATACTGATACTTTATAAGAGACTTCGATTTTAAATTGACTTGGCAACAGAGAAAGTAGTTTAATCAAGAACATAAAAAATTTGAATAGGAAACCCACACCCATTAATAGTACACTACCTCCGGTGGTATACTGCATGGTCATATAATTAATGCATAATTGAACTTTACAGTCAATTTACTGTAATGTTATTTTTAGCTCCTCTAAGCACCCGTCATGTATCGTTCACCATCAACACTTTAGCTTTGGAACACTGTGGTTTAGATTCGACCTCAGTGAAACTTTTTATAAGATTGTTAGTCTTTATGGTCTTACGGAACTTCGAACTGTGTCATGTTGGTTCAACTGCTAGTTTGTCAATGTTGGTTCAACTGCTAGTTTGTCAACTTAACTCATAGAAAGAAATACGTTGTGTATACCCTAAAGGTCACAAGTTTTTTCCATTTTTGTGAAACCTGCTCAAAAAACGCTGTGTCAGGTTGGTTTAAAAACGGCTTCACCAGCTCAGATCGGCGACAATCTAGGGAAAAACTAAATAGGTCTCATGTTATGCCGAATTTGCATAAAAACTGTGATAATCTTGTTATGAGTTTGAAACTAGGTCCTTCAGGGTCAAACACTAAGTCGAAACTTTATCAGTGGAATACCTATAGAATACTCCAGGGGTTACACACTTCTACAAATTCTCAATAAAACTTTGTCCCTCTTTATGCTTCTCATGTAGATGTTACACTAGGTTATGTAGGATATAAAAACTAACAGCTCAGATCAGTACAAAATGGTGTGAATATTCTAGATGTGACATGTTTGACACAGTTCCCGCTAGACTTGATCTGAATGTTCTTATCAGTATGATATAAGGAAAAATTGAGAACGAGTCACATGCGTTCAAAACTTGGTCAATAATTTGTGAACACTTAGGTTGATTTTCTTGATGGTCGCTCTCAATATTAAAAACTAAATTACATTGAAACAAAAGCTAAGTCGTCTGGATATATAAGACTATCCTTGTACACCTGATAAAATTTAACAAATTCCTGTTGACAATTATTTCTTAAATAAGGACAGTGGTAATCACGCTAACATGACGCTCATGTTTTACTATACCATCATTGATTGACCTTGCGCTAACACAAGAAAAAGCAAGTAGACTATTCTTACAATATAATAAAATTGCTCATATCGAAAATTATAACACTTTCCTAGGTCGTATTAACTAGAAGTAATATGAAATGTTAGCGAGTGTCAGAATATGACAAATAGGATCTAACGGGGTTTTTAGAATGACGATATCTATTTCGACCGTAATGTGAAAATGCTCTGAAGAGATATCGACGAAGGAAATAGCTCAAGCTCACTGTCAAAATTTACCAGAAAAAAATAAAATGGAGCACGTCTTTGTGAAATAGAAGAATAAGCCATCAAATTAAAGTCCATGAAAATTATTCTGTCGAAACAAGAGATAAATATGCACAGCCATTTTACAGTTGTCTTTCTCGATGTGATATAAACTCACAAGGGCGCAAGGGCAAAGCAGTGCTGATGGTGAGTTTTTAGGATAAATGGTTGTCTGTCCGTCTATCGTAACATTTTGCTTTAAATTACATCTCCATTTTAACTCCCTCTAAAATTTGACTAAGACTTGATCACTAGCATTATTGCATTGTCCTCTCTTAGTTTCGGTCCACTGAATATTAGGAACTACATGCAGTCGAAAAGAAGCATTGGAACTCGAGTTTAGATAAGCCAAGTTCGCTCAACGGTAATATTAGTTGAAAACTGGCCGCTCCTGAGTGGGGGTAATTTGTCATACATATAGTAATTCAACGGATCTCTCTAAAATCTTATTGTTTTAATTCACAAAAGCTACAGCTTTCATACGTTAGCATTGTTTAACGGACATTTTAAAAATTGCTTAAATTTTGCCAGTGGGGTCCTATATTGCCCTGCTCTAAGTAGTCATATATTTTAAATAAAATGTATAATATGAAAACTTTAGAATTCTTAAGTATTTATTTCTTAGGGTAAAAGCCAGTCTTGGGCATTAGCGTTCAAATGCATTGACACCTTCTACTATTTTGCTTTAAGTTGACATTTGGACGTCAAATATATTTATTTACGTTATCTGTATAATTAGCAATAATAATTAATTTAATAACTGCAGGTGATATCTACAAGATACTGACAGTTTTGTGTGTATTTGTCATCTGTATCTAATCTGGATCATCTATATGCCCACAGAGCGTCATTAACACTTTGACTGACCAAGAACTAAGCATCTAAATGATCTTGACTCAAATGTTGCTATTCTAAGGATTTAGATAATTCCAACAAGCCTAGTCCATAGAAAAGGTAATTATCAGTTAAAGAATAATTTGTGACAAACAAGGCACGGCTCGTATGATAATGCTAAGTTCAAATTTCAGTAACTTCGAATTGTGAGTGTTGTTGTAAGAAGAAAACGTAAAATTAAATTCTACTTTTTCCCGAGTTTAATAATTCGCTGCTCACATTATCTGTTCCTGCGGGAAAAAAGAGTCAGTTGGTTCTGTATTTTGTCATTGTATAAATAAACAAGTTCATTTTTTATGAGCGTATATGTGTTTTATTAGTTATGACACCGACATATGATTCTGAATAACGAACTGTAATAATAAATTATTAATTTTGGATAATAAACAATATTGTACAGAAGAAAATATCAGACAGAAATGGCAAAGAGACCTGGCACTTTGAACTCGCAACCGATACCATAAATTAAGACCAAAACAACACCGTCACTCAGCTGGTTTTCGTTTGTACTTGCAGAACAGCTAGGCGAGTCACTGCAAAGTTCAAGTAAAACACAACAAACATCCGAATCATTTATTCGAATCATCTGTCCATAACACTTTTCCTGTAGAAAAAAAAGGAATATTGCTCGTGCATAGAATTTGATGTATAATTTGAAAGCTATGACTGCAATTGCTAGGTAATTGGAAGTACGTACTGTTATGTTAGCTGAATTCCAGTCTTTGTATTGAAGAAAACAATATAATGTTAATAACCTTTCCTTTATTTGAATTCTTATGCTATTTATAGTATTTTAAAGAAAGATATTTAAACAGTTTATATAGACAAATGGTCGGATACTCTTCACAGGCAACTACTACATAACCTTATAATTGGTTAAACGAAGGAATAGATTTGAAACAAACACAAAATATTAAATTTATTGAAAATGAATTGAGCAAAATATGTGTCACAAAAAAGATTGAATCTGATCTATTATATTGCTGAGCTTTAGATTAAGACCACATTTCTGCAGTAAGCTTTACCGCTCTGTTAGAATGTTTCTTATTATATAAAGTTTTACTAGTACTATAGTAAACACTTATCAGTAAATTATACTAACAGTAGATACTTAACAATAGAAAGTAAGCTAAATGTGTTCTGTTTGGTCAATTTGACTGATTATTTTTTACCAGTACGTTTAAAGAAGTTTTAACAGGTCAGACAGTATTTTGAAAATCCAGTTCCTGTAAAGACTTCAGTTCTCAAAGGATTTACATGAACATATTTACAAAGTCCTTTCGTTGATTTTTTTAACCCTTGATAGTTGTTTAAAGAGAATAACAGTTATTCTCGTTTGAGCAAGGCAGGTCTATTCTTTGTGTGAACATTTTCTTTGTATTTTGTTGATATAAGCGTTGACTAGATTTATAACACCATACCTTCTCCCTGATGAATACTTAATTCCATAAATGTGTTAAGCAAGAAACCTTTTACTCTAGAGGTCATTGGCTAGAAACCTAATCAAACCATTTGTTTCTGCATTGTTTGTCTCTTCTTTCTGTCTGGTTTAAAAACATTAATTTTAATTGTAATGAGATATTTCAAATATTATAAAGCGTGTACACTTGGTGTATAATTAACCATATTGTATTCTGTGTTTTCAGATATTAACTTCTCCGAAGATCACTGGTAAACCTCTTCTGTATTTACTTAATTGTTTGGAAGAGTATGGGAATTAATTATTATAGCTAATTTGAAATCTCTCTCCCCCAACCCCCATTATATTTAAACACTCACAAAGAAAAACGGAAACAAACAATGATCTCTCTACTTCTTTATTTGAATGATCCATCATTAGTTTTTTGTGAGCGTTCAGAATTAATGTTTGTTATATTTTGTAAATCTTAAGGTGTAAATTGCCTCATATATTTAATTTTTTATCATGCGGTAATTATTTTTCTTAAAAAAGCTCAATTTCAAGTTGATTGCAAAAGTCGGTTTTTTATATTCTAACATTCTGTGAAAATCGACCAAACAGACGGTAGCAAAAGGTGACAGATTAGCTAAAGACATTGTAATTTATCTCGTACCAATCAAAGAATGACAGCAGGATACCAAATCGATTTCATCGCTGAGAATACGAATTATTGTGTATTATCTCTTAAATATGATCGTTTGTAAGTGAGAATGACAAATTTCAGCCGGGTTATAGAATGACAATTTTCAGCCGGGTTATAGCTTTCAGATCTTTGAAAATTACTCGCTTCTCATTAACCTTTATTTATATAAAAGGCTAGAAGTATCAGTTTAGGAGTCAAGCTTTAAAATATGACCGTTTTTAGTGTAAACAGTTTTGCGTATAAAAACTACAATCTTATTGTTAATTTTTTCAGTATAATTGTAGAGTCAGTATACGACATTATATTCAGTTTATCCATTTGAAGGTAAAACCGTAATTACTTTTAACATGAAGAGCTGTCGTTCTCACCTTCTGGTGTTCTAAATAGTTAAGACTCTTACCTATACTTAACTGACTTCAGTTAACACCCTTTAATAGTCACAAGAGGCGGTCATTTTATCTTACCTTTCCTAACTACTTCATATCACCAGGAAGGGGAAAATAGCGAGGTCTTTTGTGTCTACATTAAACGATTTTGAATATGATAATTTTATGGTAAAAAGTTATGATGATTATTACGATGATGATGCATTTCTACATTTTCAGGCTTACTTTGATAGTAGTATGGAAACATATTTAATCACTGCCTGAGATCTCAGAAAATTTTGCTGCGCTGCATATACATAAACAGAGCTGTGGTTATATTTCAAAGAATGATTGATTGCGCTATTGTTCTGTTTGAATTGCAAATCTAGTGGACTGCTGTCTGGTTTCTCAGAAAGGATATAAAATTACATAGATGTCAATAAAAATTAATATAAGTGTTAGTTAAAAGCATTTTTATTGTTGTCATAATAATTATTAAAATTATTTCGTTTGCACAATTGTTAGTAGTCAGGAAGACTACATTTTTTACAGATGCCGCGCACGCTGCTTTACAAGTGCAAAGGGCATTCCGCCCCATCACTGTCTTAAAACAGTATCTAAATCAACCATCTTTGATCTGTTTTGCTGCTACTTTGATAAGAGACTCTTAGTTTTGAGTTGTTTTGAGCTTCCGGTCCATTGCATACAAACGGTCATGGAGCTAGAAATAGAATAGGTTTTATCATCAAAGGATCAGAAGCCTCCATATTGTTTGTGGAAATTTCATAGTTTTTATGGTAATTATTGAAAGGGGTCTATAGGCGTCAAAACTAACCGTGGCCTGGTGTCAGTAGTTTTATATGAGAATATTAATTTTGTGTTTTGTGAAGGGTCCTTTTGTCTACATCTTCCCGGTCTTAGGCTCAAGTTTAAACTGGACAATTGTCCTGTTGACCTCTGGCAAGATTCTTCAAATCAAGCCTCCCTAGTCAATAAATCGACCTCGGTGTTCACATGCTTTATTTGAAGTCAATAGGAACAAAAACATTATACTTAAAGAACGTTTTGTCTGAAACCACTGGTCCCTGGGTTTTTAATTTTGGTATGTGAACATGTAAAATGCATTTCTATCCAAAATTGCCTTTGATAATTTTACACTGACTTAGTAACTTACTTATTCTTTATCACAGACTACTGCATCGAATAGACATTTGCTTACACTTCAGATATTCTCAAACATATTTCATTTGTATGCAGTTTTGAGAACACATTATCACCATCTTTCTTCTGTTTACAATTACAGTACAATACTTCCTGTCCTTTAATGGGGAATGATGACTAGTAGGAAGTTAGCATTAGCAGTATGCAGTTGCAGTTGGCAGTAGAAATTAAATCAAACGTGAAGTTGACAGTAGCAGTAAGAGCAGTAGAAGTAGGAAACACTATTACTGCTGTACTGCTACTGCCAACGTCACAGTAGAAGATTGGGAGTAACGTTTTAAATTGTACCCAGCTGCTGGATAAGTGTTCATATGATTTTAGCCCCGTTTCATATTTTTACTTACCCATTACATGTGCCAGATTATTATATATTTTTGAAACTTTAAGCACAAAAGTACATTAGTGACAACTGCAATGACCTCTTTATGTGGCTTAAGCATGTATTTATTGATAAAAATGTTATAATAAAGTTTGATTTTAAAAGTAAAAACAAGTTTCATTATTACATCTGTTTGTATTAGTAATTACCACTTAATTTCGCCCAAAAACAAAAAATTCTTTAGTAAAAGTGATTTGATTTTATGATAATTTGACCTGTCTCCAAAATAATTAATATGGATGAACTAAATGTGAATAAACCTTGAGTGACATTGAGTAACGGAAATCATTCTGTCTAAAAATCATTTATTTTTTTCGGTATTGCCGATGCTGTGACTATAATGTTGTTATCGTATCATACAACTATGACGTTCTGTCAGAATAAGGTCTTGATTTTATTGTGGCTACTTCCGTGTATTTGAAACTAGTTTATTCAGAAATTTCCATCAGAATACAGAGAAATTGCAATGACATTTTATATTGTTGCCCTTTAACTAGAGGATATTTGATATTCTTGGCGCATATATTTCTAAACCATGTGCTAGTTCTCTTGTTTTGATTAAACTGTTTTGTAAGCCTTTGTTAGAATTGCTCATATCTCAGAAAATTACGTCTGATGCTGCATAGAGACTTCTGCAAGTGCGACAGTCATGCTCATATTTCAGCAAACGTCATTGATCATCAAAGTAGACGCTTTAGATATCATACAATCAAGACATATTTCTCCTTTTAACATTTAACATTTCTAATATCGGTTTAACCTGCATTTGCAGGGCACCTCATAAATATAAAAATGAATGCTGATTAAAGTATTGATTTGAATCCAGAAAAATGTACAAGCTATCTTTGATTACAAGACAAAGTGATGTTTATGTATAAAAATATTTATCTGGAAGAAATTCAACAGTCAGTTATGACACTTGTTTCAGATAAGATTATGTTCATAGCGACCAACACCACTGTTTTTAAACATTACTTAAGTCATTAGTGGTCTCAGGCGATCAGTAAGATAAACATAACTAAAACACTGATGATTTCCTTTATTTCAATTAAACAAATTTTAGAAACATGTGTAAACTGCTGCTTGATAGAAACATGTGTAAACTGCTGCTTGATAGAAAAATGTGTAAACTGCTGCTTGATAGAAACATGTGTAAACTGCTGCTTGATAGAAACATGTGTAAACTGCTGCTTGATAGAAACATGTGTAAACTGCTGCTTGATAGAAACATGTGTAAACTGCTGCTTAAGTTGTTAAAAAGCAACTTGCTAGATACTTCTGTTTGTAATTTGCTGCGTATTATATTGTATATGTTAATTGGTGGCGTTATGAAGTCATTCAAAAATATATAAAGACGAGCTTATTTTCTTGGCTTGTCGTAAAATCTGCATTTGGTTTAAAAGTAAGTTAGCTGCAAGTTCAAATGAAAACCATAATTAGCGTTTAATTCCTAAGGTTGAGTAAATCTCTAAGGTGAAATTCATACCTGTTACTAGTATATATTACAGGTATCTTTTGCAGACGATCTCTAAATTTCGTCGACGCTGCCAAAGCAGACGTTATTACGACACCTAAATGTGTTTCATTTGTCGGCTTTTGATTTGTTTCTAAAATAAGTGGATACTAAAAGCGGGGAAATAAAATAATTTTCGTAATTCATGCCCCTTATCCAGCACCATGAATTTTCATCGAAAAAGACTTGAATATCTACATTGCTTAAGAAATTCAACAAAAATTACGCCGAACAATAAATGTTGAGAATTTGTATCCCCCTGAACGACACCAAGGGTATATCAGAAAGGTAAGGCGATCAAAAAAACACTGAAGAGACAGTCATGCTGTTAAGAGTGTTAAGAGTTGTTATAAAAGATAAAGATGTTTCCTTAATATCTCAATTTCAAAACTATAAAACTGCAGGTGATAAATTTTCTTGCCAATTAAGTCGCTGAAAAACTTCTATCTGTTTATAAAGGATGCGGGCAGCATTACACTTTGATGTAATGCAATGACTCCAGATTAACAAACATACTCTATTTTAATGCCATGATTGGGAATAACTCTAGTGGTCTTAAAGCATTTCAAAAATGATAATGTTATATCATTATTCGGTAAATAACCAAGGGACGTGGAATTCCATAAACCTGTTACAAATAAATGGCCTTGGAAAAGACAAAGAAATTGACATCGACAGTGAATTTAAGGCTACAACTCTGATTTACCTCAATCACCTGAAACGAAAAATGTATACTTACTATGTTGTACTGTAATTATAAATACTTCCTAAAAAGTTCATGGAATTCAACTATGTAGTCACAAAGGTAAAGCTTCCAACAAACAGAAATAAGTATTTGCAATCAAATCAGAGAAACTCGACCTAACTGAGTTACATCGCATAAGAGGAATACAAACATCGTGTAAATGTTATGAAATTGCAACAAAAAGTTACAAAGTAACCACCGTGATACTGTATAAACCATAATACTCGAAGTAACCTAAATATTGACAAAACGCATTCGGGATGCATTCACCGGTGCTTCCGATATTATGTATAATAAAAATAACAATATTGACTTTATTTTGAGAGGCAAACGTTTGATCTAGCCCAATCTTCCCTGTGAGCCTCTTTAACACATTCACAATATTTACCACAATAAAACAGAAACAATGTTAATTATACAGCAATTTTAGAGAAGATATTAACATAGATTATGACAACCATAAAGAAATGAGTAACATTTATAATCTAAAACTGAATAAAATTGAACAGTATGAACATGATACGACTTGACAGGTTAATGTTGTCTTAAGGAATATTTATATATCTGATTAAGACAGAAGACATTGTCCAGTACTTTTGAAGCTTGTGTTTCAGCCTATTAATTTTGAAAAGCGTTCTTAATTCTATATCTAACAAGTGTTTATATGAACTGTAATTATATTGTATTGGATGTATACTGATTAATTATTTGCCCACTCTATATCAATGCGATTAAAAATACATGGCGAGCGTAAGATATTATACGTTATGAACCCCTCAGAGTGAAAAGAAAAACGAAGAACAGTTGGAACCTTTTTTTGCGAATTGCTAAGTTGCCTTAAGTTTGTATTTTACTGACCAGAGTGTTTTCAAAATATCATGAATGTAATATATTAACATGATTTAATATTGTTTTTACTTTTTTTGCAACTGTCCCATAGTAAAACATTACGAGAAGTTTAATATTTGGTAAAGTTGTTCAGTATAGTCTTTTTTTACACACATATAAACAGTTGCAGTTTAGAATCTAAATATATCAATTGTTTGAACTAAACAGATCTATTACGACACTTTTGTTTGTTAACTTATAAGTTGTATTTTTCAACATGGGTTTCACGCTTTCGTTCTTTAATTAATTCTCAAATGCCGGTGCATCAATGCGTTATTACAAGGATCACCGCCGGTGCATTCGTGCGTCAATACGAAAAAATATAGGCACTGCATACGTGCTGCATTACAAGGATATATCAACAGTGCATTCATGCATCAAAACAAGAACACATAGCCGCTACAAACATGCGTCATTACACGAATACATCACCGCTGCATTCATGCATCATTACAAAGATACGTTGCTGCTGCATACATGCATCTTTACAAGGATACTTTGCCGCTGCATTTATGCGCAAATACGAAAAAACATCGCTACAGCTTTCAATGGTCAGTACAAGGAAATATTGCCGGTGCATGCATATGTCAATTCGAGGAAGAACCGGAGTTGCATTCATGCGCCGAAACGAGGACATTTCTTGTGTTAGTATATGGCATCAAGAACGGTGCATTTATTCGTCAAAACAAGGGAATATCTTCATCACTGTCATGTCTGTTTTCAAGGAATCCTTCGCTGCTTATCACAATAAAATTCAATTTAGTTTTAAAACAATCGAATTTAAGGCATGTCACGCATAATTTAAAAATCCAAGAAACGCTCAGGGCAGGATCTGTTGCTCCAAAGGCTCTAAATTCTTGATACTCGGCACAACTCAACTCAGTGTCACAGTTCATCCGAGATCCAGTTGCTTGAGTGCGAAAATGTACCGTTCTGGTCATGTTAGGAAAAAAACTATCATACGTTAGCGTGTTTAGTCAACAATCGTAACTCTTCTGCTTTACAAGCCTCAAGAACAGACTTCCATCAATCGTTTCAGACATCAGTATTCCTATTTGTGTTCCTAATGATGGTCAAATTTTGACTGATTTCCACTGAGCAGCAACACTTTTATGGGCCCGACGGACAATCAAATTTCCTGTGCAACTAGTTGCAGTCTTACCCACATTATGGCTCTTTGACTAGTAAGCTTTATTGAATACCTGCAAGACCAGAGTACACGTGTGTACATAGTGTGCAAATACATCATTAGCTTGCTCCTCGTTTCCCAAATAAAACTTTTTTGTGTTTGTTTGTTGTTTTTGTTTTGTTTTTTCATTTTACTATACGGATAACATTTAAATCATTCTCAACACAGGTTTTAGAGCAGTTTTCTTACAGGAAGTAATTAAGAAGGGCATGCGTTAGTATAAACAAACCTACTGTTCACTTGATAGTTTGTTTGATGATTTTTTAGCACAAGGTGCTCAGGTTGAAATTGTGTTGTCTGCGGAGCGTTGTCAGTCATAAGAAGTGAAAAAACGCCTATCAGGAAAAACAACAGTCAAAACCACAGCCTCCCTATACTGGTAAGTAAGTTTACTTCAGAGCCCATCTCCTCTAAAACAGTTTTGCCAAATATTAATAAACTTAATGCAGAAAATTCCTTATAAGGCCCTCTTTCAAATGGGTTCAAAGAATAAAACTCCAAAAAGGACGAAGATTGCAAAAGCAACTGTACGAAAATATTTTCGAAAATCTTCTTTCCAAAACGCAAGGAGTTTGAGCAGTAATATATTGTTCAAGTATCAAAATAAAAAGGTAATCTACAAGGATTGTTTAGATTACGAGTATGCTCGTAAGTTCAAAAATGGTCTGCTGTCACTATTTAACATAGATTAACACAAGTCGTATATAAGAATTCTTTGGATGAATCAATATGGATTAGAGATAAGATATTTTAATGAAATTACTCAGTTCCAACTTAATTCAGTTCCATGCTTGTCGGAAAATTCTTAAGACAAGTATTATGACATATTTATGGTAAATAGGTCAAACTATGGGCTCTTAAGTTTGTAAAAGTTAGATGTTAAGACATCTACATTTACAAAAGTTAAGTTGAATGTAATGTAACATGCATATATTACACGTTGATTGTTGATCTCAGAAGCACTTTTGCACTTGTAACACTTGTTTGCTTATGTATTGAATCTGCTACGCAAGTGTAGCATTTAGGTAAAACTTGTCGAAACAAATCAAGTAAACATTTAAAACAAAGAGGCAAAGACTCTCACTTCACCTTTAACATGCTGCATAATTCAATTACAAAATTTTAATATATTTGTCAGTATATGATGACAAAGTTAACACAACATATTCTCAGATGTACAAGAATATGTTTTAAGATGAAAACCAATATATATATCCTAATGACATTTATTCATACTCTACAGATAATATAGTAATGGACTTTCATATTGTTTTTAGTTTAGAACTGAGATATAAAAACTGAGACAAAATCACGTACAGAAAAACACTCAGCGTTTTGGATCGTTTGTATTCCCACAGTGATTTAGCCTCTGTCAAGCATATTTTACTAATTTTCCGATATACTACATCGCTCTGTTATCTGTTACTGAGTGTTTCCCTAGCGCATTCTTTGTTATCAGTCAAACAAAACATGCTGCATGATAGACAGTATCTTTTCAGTTAATATTTCAGAGCTAGAAACCTATCATATTCAAACATTAAACTAGTGTTTGAAGAATCTCGTTTCCAAATTGTTTACATAAACTTAACTTCGTTTGTTTCGTAACTTAGCGAAATAATTATTTGAGAAACACTGCATTTCGTCTTAATATTTGTTCTGCAACATTCTGGTTCTTGAACCTGTAGAGAGAGAGAGAGAGAGGGGATTTAAAACTGTTACTGGTACATTTAGGCGTGCCATAACAAATTTAAAAAAGGTGAAAAATGAGCCATTAAGCATTAAGTTATGGAAGAAGGATTTGTTCTGCATTCAGAAATTTCTTGTAAGGCAGTGAGTACCTATTTAATTGTCTTCATTGGTTTCCCAAGTAATTTGACTTTGCAATCTTAGTAAATGAAATAACGCGTTATTTACACAAAGCAAGATCGCGACCATGTTTTAGACGTCTATCTAGTCACAAAGTTTCATGTATGACGTTACATTCACCCTAAAGGAGATATCAATTTCTTTCTTAATTTGAAGGGGCGTAAGATTTGAAGAAAACAGACTGAGTTGTTTTTGTTTGAAATATATTTTGATTCAGATACACGTTAGATGAATGAAAATTTCGTATTAAATATTTGGCAAAACGCTTTTTAAACCTCTTACGATATTTAGACATTCCAGAACAAAATACATAAATAGGAATAGAAATAATGACAACTGACAGCTTACTTGAAGCGCCACTGTAACATTTTGAACTGTGAAATAAGTATCATAGACACTGTGACATGAACTCACAATGTATTGTTATGCGGTCTGTGCCATTCTGTGCGGGTTTGAATCCCACTGGGAACTTGTTTCAAATAACAAAGACTTTAGATCAAAATCAATATCAATTCTTCATTCTTCAAAAGTTTTCTTTCTTTCGTTTTTATTCATTTTTTATGTTATATTTAATTACGTAACTTACCCTTCAATCCTAAAACCTATAGTCTTTGTCAGTTGCAAGTTATAATAAGCACCCTTTTCTATCAAATAAATCTTTTGAAATGCGTTTCAGTCCTCAATTTCTTTTTCTTTCAATTTCTCTTTTTTATTCCCTTTTTCTAGTTTTGCTTTTGTGTCTGCTTTGACTGTTTTTTTTCTCTCTATTTTTTGGCGCGTTTTCTTCTCCTGTTTACTTCTGAGGTATCATTATTTACTATTTTTTTGAAAATGTTCAACAGTTAAAATTAAATTTTCTGTTCGAGTTTTTTTCTACATCTCGGTATTTATATTCATTAGCATTGCCTCTTTTTTGTACTTTGGTATCCATCCGAAAGACAGTTCAATGTGTTAGTAGGGGAGCGGGGGATCGAACTCGCGACCTATGGATTACTAGTCCACTTTACAACACTAACTACTGAGCCCTAAAAATATATCTATTTCACTGAATTTCTCTTTATAATGAAAATGTACAGCTATAACCTTGAATAACGTAAAAACTTGAATGAAGTAAATGATACCAGGTGACGTTAGAAAGGTAGCACGCAAAGCCAATTATATTCATTGTTTCATTGTAATAGCAAGATGCCGTGTTTTAACTATTTAAGAACCGAGACCATCAGTTATAAGGTTGATGTTGGTTGCAATTAGTACAGTGTTAATGAATTAATAGTGAGTGACAGACAATCGTCGTGTTTTAATGGCCACTCGCTTTTATGTGACTGTAATATAGAATGTCTTTAACTTTACAAATACCATCGGGCAAATTCTTTAAAATGCGTTCCTTCGAACACTGACAATGATGATGATCTTAAAATATTTATTTATAAATTAAATAAAGCCCTTGTACGATGGAAATGATTGCATATATATTCTAAATGTTCTGAAACCTCTTCTAATGTATCTGTCGGTGTGGTAGCAGTACTCAAGAAAGGTTTGTTAATGTACTATTTTAATTTCATTTTCTTTCTTTTTAAGTTAAATTTACCTGAAATTTATCTATTTATCTGTAATTGTTATTTCATTATTGCAATAATGTTCTGAAACCCAATAAAAATGAAACTGAAAGAACCGATCTCATTGTGATACAAATCAAATTAGTTAAGGACACTTATTACAGCTGAAGATAAGTTTGTTTCTAAAAGCTATGTTTTAATCTCACATATTTGTACATGCGCCATCTTTATCATATTGGAACCAGAATACACCTTTTTCAAACCTCTGTGTTATTGTGTTTTTTTAAGAAGACATACTATATAATAACAAAATATAGACATTTTCAAGATATGACAACTATGAGCTTCAAACCTCGTCACTTTTATTGGGTTTGTCATGTAAAGGAGAACACATCGTTTTCTGTAAGACTATATACATAAACAACAGTTATGTAGAATGTTATCATGAATAATATGGTGACACAATCGCAGCCGTTACTGAGAAATTACGAAATGCATTTAAAAAAACATTATATTAGGTTACCCCAACCGCTTCTTGGCGTGGGGATGCTATCAGAGATTAATAAATAATTATCCTGAGGATCTAAATTAGCTTTACATGACTTCATCATATACTGTTCTGATCAAAAGGCAAAAAATACCAGAGGTTTACAATGTAAGTTCAGGAAAAAAAATGCTTAAACGCGCATTACTGAATTGTCGATAATTTCAATTTTTCAGTCAAGCAATCTGTATCTAATATTATTTTTATTAACGTAATCATTTTATGTTTTCTTCTATCATGCTAGTCAATTGCCACACAGGGTCCCAGAAAAACCTAAGTTATGTCTATAATAACTTTTTTCAGGCCCTTTATAGGTTTCCCCGTTTGTTTACAGTCTTAAATCTTAATTTTAATAAATCACAAAACATGAAAAAATGGACACTTTTCATGAATATGTATACAAATATATAATGTGATAAGTTTCTCCTACCATGCATGTCAACAGCCGCACAGCGTCACCAAAAGACAGTTATGAATATAAGAACTTCCTATTTGATTGCGGTAGGAAGGTTTGCCAGCGGCAAGCAGAAGCTAAATGCTTTCTAAATAACTTCTCTTTTATAGTTAGTTTACCTTTAATTGGTTCTTGGAGCGAGGTAACACTACGCGCATGCCAACAAATTGAATAGATCGGCACAACACAGCGCCTGTAGGATGGGTTAGACAAATAGAAAAGCTTGTTACAGTATACTGACGTTCACTCACCATTATGTGCTGTAATGTGAAAATAATCAGGATTATGATGGAATAGGACAAATCTAGGAAGAACTCTGTTAAAGGTCAGTGTTTTGTATATATTTTTACATTTGAATGTTTTGGTTTACTTTAATATTCTCCTTTTTTGCTGATAAAACGTGACATCTTACAGTTTAAGGTAAAAAGTGTTGACTACAAAAACGTCCTAATCTTTTCCAAGTACGTATGAAATGCAATAAAGACTAGCGCATAGTCTAAAAGAAATATCTTCTTATATAATAATCATTCAAGAGACAATTTAAAACGAAAAATATATAAAACAGGCATGCTGAAGGCAAGAGAAAAGTATGATTAAATGGAAGATTGTATGTGGAAGATTAGTTGCATATTATTACATTTTTAGCGCATCTGAAACTAAACAAAAATATTAATAAGTTTAAGAATAAATTAATAAATAATAAATAAATAAATAAAAAGGAATTTGTATGTAATATAACTTTGTAAAATTTAACCCTATGTAGTTACTTAAATATGCATCTTATTTCGATAAAAACTTACACATGTCAACAGTTCGAACTCCTTATTCAGTACGTTAACAATCAAACTTGAATGAAGACCTTATTGCTTATCTTATCAACTGTAAACTGCTATTACTTCAAGTTTGTTAAGGTTTTCAGTTGACATTCAACAACTATTGCTGTCATGCCGAAGAACACTTGGCACATCTTGTTAAGCTAAGTCCTCGTAGAAACTACGTCTTGAAAAATATCATCCACGTATCAAGACATAGAAATATAGGCACAAGGTCAAATAGGTTACAGATTCTCTTTATACAAAACCCTAATTTCGGTGTATAATAATTGTTTATTCAACAAACCAAAAACATTTACTCGTAATATAAAATGATCTAGGTGTCAAATCTAAGTGTCAAGTCGAGTGGAAGGCTAGAACTTTAATGTGTTGATTAAATTTGTAGGTGTCATCTGAAAATTAGCTACGGTAACAAATTTCACTTTCTGTTACTGAACTTATCAGTTATAGTTTTGGTAATTGGTGTCATTTTCTTCTTTTGACAGGGAACAGTAAATCTATCTATTTGTGTAATAGTTTTTGTCGGTACTGGTTGCATTTATAATTGACGCACCTGAAGAGTTAAGTTACTTTAGGCTTTGCGAATTAGACAAAATAAAGGCAGAAACCCTTTCATGAAACACATTTGTAAGTCAGTCCATTCCAAAGAGGCTTGTTTTTCATTTTCATGATCCGACAAGTAGCATCCCGGTGTTAAGCCTCGTCGGAAATACAGGTAGTAGTGTAAGAAGCAGAGCCCCAGCAGTAGAAACGTAAACCTGCTTTTTCTTTTATTTTCTAAACCGTAAATTATTATGACAAAACCAGAGTTAAATAATAGTTTATATTTATTTTCCTTAAATCGTATGATACTCTTATACTATGCAGAAACATGAAAGTAAACACATGATAAATATGTACGTAAACATGACATCCCAAATCTATGGGGTAATTATCTAAAATAATTGAATAACGTTCTTTTTCAAACTGTCGTTATTGACAGCAGGACACCTGTTGACTATGACAAAAATAAGTGAAATACCTTTTTAGCTCACCTGAGCACAAAGTGCTCAAGGTGAGCTTTTGTGATTGCCTGATGTCCGGCGTCCGTCGTCCGTCCGTCCGTGCGTGCGTGCGTCGTCAACTTTTTCTTCAAACAACTTCTTCTCCTGAACTGCTGGGCCAATCTTGCTGAAACTTGGCAGGAATGTTACCTGCATGAAGCTTTACCAAATTTGTTCAAATGGTTTAGGTCCATTGCATTTCTAGGCCACAGGAGCTAAAATTAGATTTTCAAAATTGGAACTTTAAAAATCTTCTTCTCCAGAACTACAAGGCCTGGAGCTTAGATATTTGGTATGAAGCATTATCAGGTGGACCTTTACCAAGTTTGTTCAAATCATGACCCCTGGGTCAAAAATGGCCTTGCCCCAGGGGTCACTAGTTGTACATAGAATTATATAGGAAAAACTTTAAAAATCTTCTTGTCTGAAACCACAAGGCCTAGAGTTTAGATATTTGGTGTGCAGCATTGTCCAGTGGACCTCTACCAAGTTTGTTAAAATCATGGCTCCTGGGTCAAAAATGGCCCAGCCCCGGGGGTCACATGTTTTACATAGAGTTATATAGGAAAAACTTTAAAAAATCTTCTTGTCAGAAACTGCAAGGCCTAGAGTTTAGATATTTGGTGTGCAGCATTGTCTAGTGGACCTCTATCAAGTTTGTTCAAATGATGTCCCCTGGGTCAAAATTGGCCACGCCCCAGGGTTCTATTGATTTACATATAGTTATATAGGAAAAACATGAAAAATCATTTTTCTCCGAAACTAATAGGACTAGACCTTACATATTTGGTGTGGAGTATTGTGTTGTGAACCTTTACCAGTATTCTTAATATGTTAGCCCCGGGATCAAAAATGGCCTCGCCCCGGGGGTCTTCAATATGTAAAAAAGGCAATCTTTAAAAATCTTCTTACTGGAATCCTCAATGCCTACAGCTTAGATATTTGGTATGCAGCATTGTCTAGCAGACCTCTACCTAGTTTGTTTGAAAAATGTCACTGAGGTCAATATTGGCCCCGCCCGAGGGGTCATAAGTTTTAAATAGCAGTATAGAAGAAAATCTTTAAAAATCTTCTTGTCTGAAACCACAAGGCCTAGATTTTTAAAATTTGGCATGAAGCAAGCTTATCAAGCTTTTTCAAATTATTAGGTTAAAGGTCATGGAGGCTAAAAATATATTTATCTACTGTACCTCATAGAGCCTTCATTTATAGACCAATATCTTTGATATTCAGTATATAGGTTCCTTGCATGGACGTCTACCCATGGGTAGGGTTTGAGGTCACTGGGTCAAGGTCACCATAGCTTATAATAGATATTTCTACTTTCTGTCATAGAGCCTTTATTTATTGACTGATATTTTATATATTTGGTTTTTAGGCACTTACATATTTTCAATTAAAAAATGAAATACTGCTTAGCAGCAAACCTACAGCCAAAGTACTCAGGTGAGCGATCCAGGGCCATCATGGCCCTCTTGTTTTTTCTTTTTGATAGTGCGATCTTAAGTAAATATTTAGATGTCTGTGTTTTGTAAGAGGAAAGAGAATAATTATATTTTTTGAGCCGAGATCTAGAAAGATTTAGAAATCTGAAACTTGGAAACCCATGGCTCCATTCACATACATGCATTCGCTTAACGTTTATATATGTTAATAGCTTTAATCAATGGAATGAATTATATACTTATAATATATACAAACATATCTGATTATTAATCCCCTTCCGCAAAGCGGGGAGAGGATTAAAGGAATGGCCTCCGTCTGTCAGTCCGTCCGTCCGTCTGTCCGTCCGTCCGTAACACTTTTGTGTCCGCTTCATAACTTTTAAAACCGCTGAAAAGTTTTTGGAATAACTTGGCACAAGTGATCACCATTATGAGACGATGGGCAGAGCGCAATAATTGGGTTGCTACCCAAGGTCAAGGTCAAACCAAAAGGTCAAGTGTTAAAAGTCTACATTTCGTGTTCGCTCCATAACTTTTAAACCGCTGAAATGTTTTTGAAATAACTTGGAAGAAGTGATCAACATTATAAGACGATGTGCAGAGCACAATAACTGGGTTGCTACCCACAAGGTCAAGGTCACAGTTAAAGGTCAAATATCCACATATTACGTCTGCTCTATAACTTACTAACTTGGCTTACGAAAAGTTTTATTTTTCTTTGCACAAATGATCACCACTATGACACAGTGTGCAGAACCCAACATCTGTCGGTCCGTCCGTAACACTTCCGTTTCCGCTCCATAACTTTTAAACTGCTGAAAATTTTTTGAACTAATTTGGCTTATGAAAAGTTTTTTTTATTACTTTGCACAAGTAATCACCACTATGACCAATGTGCAGAACCCTACATCTTTCTGTCTGTCCGTCCGTCTGTCCGTCCGTAACGTTTCGTGTCTGCTCCATAACTTTTAAACCGCTGAAAATTTTTGAAATAACTTAGCACAAGTGATCACCATTATGGGACGATGTGCAAAGCACAATTATTGGGTTGCTTCACCCAAGGTCAAGGTCACACATAAAGGTCAAGTGTTAAAAAGTCTTCATTTCGTTTCCACTCCATAACTTTTAAACCGCTGAATTTTTTGTGAAATTACTTGGCACAAGTGATCAACATTATGAGGCGATGTGCAGAGTACAATAATTGGGTTGCTACCGCCAAGGTCAATGTCACACTTAAAAGTCAAGTGTTAAAAGTCTACATTTCGTGTTCGCTCCATTACTTTTAAACTACTAAAAAGTTTTTGAAATTACTTGGCACAAGTGATCACCATTATGAGGCGATGTACAGATCGTAATAATTGGGTTGCTACCCACAAGGTCAAGGTCACAGTTAAAAGTCAAATATCCACATTCCACGTCTGCTCTATAACTTACTAACTTGGCTTACGAAAAGCTTTTTAATTACTTTGCACAAATGATCACCACTATGACACGATGTGCAGAACCCAGCATCCAGGCTGCTACCTCCAAGGTCAAGCTTAAATGTTCTCCATAACTTTGGACTTTATCGAAGATTTTAAATAACTTGGCGCAAATAATTACTATCATGAGGCTATGTGCTTATAATATGCATGGCACAGCATCAAGGTCATGGTTGGTTAAAAGTCAAAGTACATATTCATGTCTGCTGCGGAAGGGGATTTAGCTGTCCTTCAGACTGCCTTGTTGAAATAGCAATACCGTTGTCAGTAAGCCGCTTTCCAACGTCAAAACATGAACGTAGGTTTTCGAAAAGTGGGTGCATTACAGACATTAAAATATGACTATAAAGGGTAATTCTAGCCCATTAATATGTAGGAAATTACCTGTTTTATTTCTTCCTTAGAAATACTTATTATTCCTTAATGGTAAATCACCGCTGGATAGAAAACGGGTCATCAAGTTAATAAAACATTAATGGATATTTATCAACAATCTACATAGAACAAATTTGGAATGTTGTTGATCACATCATAACGGTTTTATAGATGTATAATCTCATTACGCTGAATATTCTCATGAAGTTTTTAGAATAACTCTCAAAAACAGACTAAGCATGCCATACTAGCTTCGTATCTTTGCAGCACAAGGGACCTTATACTTGCACAAAATGATCTAGATACAGACCTACACACAGTGCCATATACATTGTTTTTTTCCTTTCATTAGCCATCCCAGAAAATGTTGTGTGGTAAATCAAACTTCTAAGAGAGATGATATGAAAAGCAGGTATAGTAGATTTGTAATTGTTTAAGCAGAGGTATTGATATCTATAACGATACAATACTGTTTTAATATTTCATGTAATATTATACAGTAACACTTATAGCCTTCCATGAACTGAATTGCCAGTCGTGAATAAAATGTCAGTGCAAAAAGGCTATAAAGAATATTGCTGCCATATCCATTCATAAACATTTCAACTGGCAAACATTAAAAAAAGAAAATTTGAAGTACATGTAGTACATGAGGGTCATAAGTCTTGCGTCATAAGCTAACAGCAAACTATTTCTTAAGTTTAGAAATTTGTTTTCCTTATTTCCTGAATTGGGGTTTTTCTTATTTCAAGCTCGTAATGTTTCCTTTCTTATGTACGGTAACCTTTTTTGCATGTAATTCTAAGATATATTAAAAGACCAAGTAAACAGTCATTGTGTAAATTCAATTGCTGTGTAAACTTTATGATAGACGGTCAAAGTTGAAATGCCATTCAAAGAAAACTGTCACATACATTACAGGAAGTAGAAGTCGAAATTGACCTTTATATATAGGTTGATATTTTGGTAACACTGTAGAACAGCACCTATCAGTTAGTGGTAAAGTTATTGAATAGCTATAGTAAAATCACCAGTCTGCGAACGATTGAAAGTACGCTAAATTTACATTTGCAGAGGATTTATTATCATGTCAGAAATGTAGCAAAGATAAATCTCTGTCAGAAACTCTGAAACAAAAAAAGATTGTTAATATAAAAAACATAAAAGATAAGAACATCGGTTATCTTTTTGTTTAGTTTCTTTAGCATGTTGCCCAATTTAAAATTATCTAAGTACAGATATACCATCAGTTTTAAAGTAAATGCTGGTTGCATTAATACAAGCCCCGTTTCAATAAATTATTCTAAGATCGTTTATAATGAATGATTAACAGCGTGTCTCTTTGGCCACTCGCTATTATGCAACTATATTAAACAGTCTAATGTACCTTCCAAATACATTCGTGCAAATTCTTTAAATCCTTCCTTCGAAGATTGACTATTTTAATCATTTTATTGACAAATTAAGGCTATAACTAGATAATATGCATTTTGAAACCTTCCTGGGTAGCAGTGACACAAACGAAAGGTTAATGAATATGTAGAACTAATTGCTAACAAAACTTAAGTGTTATCTCTAACTCTTTCATCGTATGAACGTCTGGAGCTCGTGTACAATTGCCTGTGACCTTCTCAACTTTGTGGAGGCTATGCCAACTTCAATTGAAACTGCGGAGGAAACTGATATATCTGTACTTAATGTGTACTTTATATCTACAAAGTGAAATTCATCAGAATGTTTCAGCACATATTTTTATCCTATGACATATTGACGTAATCCTTTTTACGCAGACAGTAGCAACATTTGTACACGAAATAATTTCCCAAAGCACTCTCCATTGCCTCAAGGGACGTGTTTCAGAAATAAAGTGTTAAAGTCTCATTATGTTTCTTGTTTTTATCTCCTTTGAGAAAAATTAGACAAAGACTAATATGATATAAACTGACAGTGTGTCATCAGTATAAGAATCATCGCACTATTTTGATAAAATGTGTATCGTGCGACTCGTAAAGCCGTATCAAGTAGGTTAACCTGTTATTATCTCAGGTCAGTAGGCATTTCTGTAAGACTTATTTTGAATAATTCTTTTATTGACATTGATTTCATATTCTGTTCTAAGGCCGATGCATCTATTCACAATACGTCGTGATAGAAATACAGAGCCGAACATCATTAACACTCCGACCTGTCTTTTACTTGTTAGTTTCAAAATTTGCTTCAGGATCGAATACTAACAAAAAACAGTATGGAAATTTAAAATACTTTTTAAACGAACTAATCTAATTGTTTAATAATTTGTCATGTACTTGTGATTCTTACTGATGTTATAATTCATCATTTTAACAGAACAAATTTTGACGATAACCCAAGATGACGTATCTAGTAATGTCTATATTCTGATGATTTTATTGCGCCACAGATGAGAATGAAAGCATCGATTCTAGTGGAAATAATGCCATATATAGAAGAAAAGGAATATTTTAATTAGCATATCTGTACATCATCTCACCATCTAACCCGTCTTCGTTGTTATACTCTGCCGATCTGGCGGACGTCCCTTTGTAAAAATACGGAATTTTACAAGAGCTCGTATAAACTGATGCGTTTTTAAATTATAGACACTGTTAAAATGTTTGATTTTAATTGTTTTCTTTGCTCATGCTCTAAGGAATGGCTACATTAAAACAATGCAAAGAACAGTAAATGTGGCCGAATACGGAGTAAAGATGCTGGATGAAAGTCTCCAAAGTAAGCGCCCGTCATTTTTCAAGTAAATACAAATTGCATTTACTCATTACGAACTATCTTATAAATAATAAAAACGTAATGCTACTTTGATTTTCTACAGTTGCAGTTCTGGTTATAATTTACCCTTTACTCTAAGGACATTTCAGCTATAGGTTCATTCGTCCTTGTCAATCAGCAGTGGAGAATTTAGCAGTTTGTACACACACTACATACTTCACACTTCTGTAACCGACATCAGCCTACCATGTCAGAACAGAACTGTATGAAATAATAGAAATTATATCGAGAATATTTTCTCTTTACAGTATAAGTAAAAGATGTCAGTATCCTTCAGCATAAAAAAATGATCATTTGTCATTTAAACCATCGCAGCGGTAAAGAAAGTGTGATGAATTCGGAAACGAGAGTCAGTCTGAATGTCGTTATATATAGCTGCGAAACCTTTTGTGTTAGTATGTAAAATAGCCTGGAAGAAACCATTACTTAGTAATTGCGTTTATATAAAAACTTATGTACTATCTTAAATATCAACGTTTCGTTTTAATAGTCGTTTTTAAGCCGATCATCTAGTAAGTTTTCAGAATCGGTATGTATATAAAGAATTATATAAATCGAAACTGAACTTTTCAGTATTTGAAAATATTTACCTGCGATTGTGTTTTACCTCCCCTGCTTCGTTGACGTCGTTTATTTTATTTATTTTCTTTTCATTTTTAGATTATTGCCGAATAATAAAAAGTCATGCATAAAGAAAATATAATCTTGCATAAGCTACTATATTACTAAAATAATCAGTATAATGAATAAATCAATTGTTTTTAGGTTTTGTTGAGCAAAATTAAATCAATAAGAAATAACATGCTTTTGTGATTAGTCAGGAGACTATTTCTGCTTGTTTGCAAAGTGCAAGGAGACAATCTAAACTTCGCTGAAGTTTTTCATTAATTTCATATAGTTTGTTAAAAATGCTAAACGAAATGGGTAGCAATTATTATTCAAAGCCGCATACCGCACATACCGTTGATTACCTTTGGAATATTTTAAAATCATATGCATTGCGCACATGAAACACAATAACTTCCCTTGTTGCTCATAATAGCATTGCACTACATTATACTACCAAAGTTAACAACATCTGCAGCGCTGGATTAAAAAGATAAATGAACTGTTCGCTCACAAGGCTTGTTCTCAGTTTAGATTACGGTCTATTTAATTTTTGGGTACAATTGTTGTTTTTTTTTGTTTTTTTTTTTTTACTGTAAACATCTCCTACTTCATAAGGCCAGACATTAACCGACTTTGTAAGATTCTGCTCAGGCTACTACACAATGCTAAGATGTACACTGTTTTAAGTATGGACTGATATGTTAAGTCGTGTGCAAAGAAGATTGACATTTCAGACCAAAAGATTCCAAGTAAGCTTACTAAGAAGATATTAGAACTCTTGGTCACGTACTATCGTAAGTCCTAACGTTCAGACTATGTATGGTAATTTTAAAGACCCTTCAATGCATTCACGAACTGAATGATAGAGGAAAGATTTTATATTTGCTACGATAAAATATGTGCAAAAGCGTGTAGCTGCGCTATGATTCTAAAAAGACCAAGCAATGCTAAAAGAAACGTGTGCCTTATATTTTTTCATTATACATTGTCATGAACTGCTGTCCAAATTTCTAACAATTCGCCAATCGGATAGTCTATAAAAGCAAATGCACTGAAAATAAAACACTCCGAATAGCCTCCATGGTATGAGTAAGAATAATTTGTCATTGCTGCATAAAAAACGTTCCTTCCCGTTAGTCTTCAGTGGTAAATGATTTTTAAGAAGGTAATTATTAATATGATTACCACACGTACCGTTTTCACTGGACATAGCGCAAATGTTTGTTTTTTTTTCCTATGTCGAGTCTCAAATATCACTTATCGGCCTATCTGGTAGATGTCTTGGCTCAGCAAAGGCATAAGAATCTGTATGTTATACCTTAAAATGAAAATGAGAAACACTTAAAATGAGATTAAGCGATTGCATCTTTGCATTCTGAATGAAGGAGAATTGCTTTGAAGTTATGAACTGAACCAAATAACTTCAATGCATATTCTCTTCAGTGCATTGTTTACATTTTCATGTACAGGTAGTATGTGATTAGAAATAATCAGATTCAGACAACGTGGTGTGCTTACGAGTGTTGTCAAGAATACCGTTGAACTTAGTCAATATTTTGTTTGTGTCCGTCTGACAACTTTGAAAATGATCATCGGCTTCAGAATAGTTGTCAACTTTGGCAGACAACATGGTACTCTTAGGGGAAAAGATCAACTCAGCCCATAAGTTATTACACCAAAGAACTGTTTCCGAGTAACAACCTTCGTCTGTGCCCAATATCATGACGGGGACATCCGTATGGACGCGATTTTTCAAATAACTGTTGACGCATGTATTTTCTTTTTTTTTCTCTTTTTTTTTCTTAAGGAGAAATCTTTTGCGTCAACATGTACATCGCGAAAAAGTCATTATTTTCCGCATAACAAACCAAATAGAATGTTTTGTGGATATTTCTCCAACAGATCTGATGAGATCATGTAATTTAAAGGCGGTAGCAGTGGTTTTGTCTTGTTATAAACTAAAATACAGAGATAATTGAAAAGTCGTTGTCCGCATCTGTCATTCTGGTAGAACACATTTTCCATTATGTGGTAAAACAAATATTTTGTTTTCATTAATGAACAACTGGTTTACAAAAAAGACTGGAACACAAATATTATTGGAGTAGCTTAAAGGCCTGATATAAGCTATGCACATAGTTGATGTGAAAACTTCATACATACATAAGCTCTGATTTCTTTAGGTGTGAATCTTGCGTAGTACGTTATCTTCACGGTTGACACAGTCATACGGATGAACATTATATACCAAGTTTGATTGATTACACACAATGCGTAAATTTTGCATGCAGCTCTTAGCTTAAAACATGCATATATGTTGACCAGGAATTCCTTGAGCCTGCCCGACTGCCTTGCCGTGAAACATCACTCTCATTTTTCGATCTTTCTACCTTCTATTCATGTTATATATGTCTCTGATTTCATATTTATTCAAATCGTTTCATATACTAGGTTATTTTGTCAATACATTGCCTAGTTAAAAAATCAGTACAATAAAGTTTCCCTATTCCTCACCCAATAATGACAACACTTTTTTGTCACTTAATTTTAAATATATACTAAAGGTTCTCATATAGGATACAAATCGTTTACTTAGATATCCTACAAAAGAATCTAACTGTTGTATAGTCTCCTATGTTTGTGTCGCAAAATGTCGAACACGTGACTATGACATTTTGTCAGTGTATCAGAAAACTTTTCAATACATGAATTTTGATAAAGTTTATAATGAATGGACTCGAACTTTTAAGATGGCACGACGAAAACTGCAGTCAACGAAGCTTTACCCTATTTTTTCCAAGTATTTATAAACGTTGATTGATAATATGGAGTTAAGGCGAGAACGATATTTTTGTTTTGTTTTTCAGAGCACTCATGTCCCTTGTTAAAGCTCGTTGAATAAGTCCAAGTTGAAAATTTAATATAAATTTACTTATTACTTAAACACACACACACACACGCGCACACACACACACACACATGTCTTCTATCATTTCTAATAAAAAAACTACAACTTTTTTTATTACGTCTGTTCATACTGAATGAAAATGAAAATTTATAGTCATTTGTTTCGCATAAGTCTCAGACCGATATTTAATGTTAACTGTGAATGTTTTCTTGTGTTTCTCGCGGTTTTTGTCTATTACAGCCTTTATTTAGTTGCAGTCAAATCAATTAGATGTCATTTCCATCTAGATGAAAAATCCCTATTTTACATGCGTTTGCTCTATTAGTTGGTAAGTAGCGCTTTGACAACTAGTGCTCTATATATATCTATATAATTGTTGTTTTTTATCGTTGATACCGTTTGCCCATATAATTGACTGCCTTTGAAGAGTTCAAATACAGAAATCATCCAAATCCAGAGACACCTGTGGTACTTTTCCATGCCTAGTGAATAGCAACTGATACGGAACCTCGATTTCACGTCTCATCCGAAAGACTATCGGTAACTTCAGTGGAGTTAGCGGGGGATCGAACTCGCGACCCCTGGATTAACAGTCCAGCGCATTATAACTGGATCACTGATCAGCTCCTCCTACTAGCGTCCTTTATATCTCTCCGGGAAGATCACTCGATCGACTTAGCGACAAATGAAGTCAAGATCACTTTTACACGTGTCAATTTTGTCTGATATATTAAAACGACATACCTCTGGGTATTCCGATTCATACTGTTTGAATAATAGAATTCACAGCCTGGTACCAGAAAGCAAATCTTTTAGAACATTCACATCGACTGACTGATGTATTTAAATGGAAAAGTTTTTAATGGACATCCTTTGAAATGACAGGCCTAAATATCATTTTTCCGAAGTACTGACAGTTGCATGTCTAATAGCTTTTAGGAACTTTGTGAAAGAGAATATTTTAACTCAGTTATTAGCTATTTAAGTAACGAAAACAATAGAAATATTAACTCATAGACAATTAAGAAGTCAAGAATTGTCAGAACATCTTTTCCAAAAAGACAAATTCTTTCAATTCAGCAAGCATTTTCGTTTAAGTTTCAAGATCGTCAGGGCATCAGCTCAAGGCAGTGACATATGGTTTCCTACTTACTTGCCTGAAATTCTTATTTTGATATAATGAGACACTGAAAAAAGTAAGATGTAACTTCCAACTTATAAAGTACTTTGTATGAATCAGCTTACAAATAAGCAAAGAAGTGTAAAATAAATTGCGTGGATTGTTCACTTGAGTAAATGTCTTATCATAACAGATAATGATTTCTTTGTTTTGTGAAGGTAAAACATAAGGACAAGCAAAAACATACACAGTAAGCAAATGAACCACAGCGTTCTTTTTTACATTGTGACCTTTCAAAACATCAATGCACATTTTTTTGCATAAAGCTCTCTTAAAGGGGCTGTGCTCCAGATGACAAAAAAAGAAAGTTTTCTCGTATTATAAATTTCTTGTAATATTTATGACTAATGCTTAAAAAATAACTTACTGACCAAAAATAAGTGAAATAATTACATTATAAATTGATTTTTTTCCCTTTCAAAGTGCTATACCGTAACGCGACGGTATAACTAAATCGTTTAAGATTTAAAGTAAATAACTATTATATCACATGCGGCGATGGTGGTGACAGTAAAAGCGTTGGAAATATTTTGTTAACCTGAGGGTCCAGAGTTCAAATCAGGCTGGAGCGAAATATTTTTTTTATTCTGTTTTGACTTTTATAATCAGTTTTGAAGTAAAATATTATGTTGTTATAATCTCACGGCATCTAAATATATAATTTATGAAAAAAAATTTTTTATGTGAAATCTGGAGTACAGCCTCTTTAAATTTATAAATCAAAAACAAAATGCTGTTTCTTTGTTACCAACAATTTAATTTGTTTTATTTTCAATCAGTTGGTTCATCATTATCCTGCCAAACGGTATTCAATACACTGTCAAATTTGTAACATTGCCTAGAGTTGTTACAGCTGCTCTAGCACAAATTATTTATAAATTATATGATTTGTATAATATTCTAGTGTTCTTGTCATATATGTAAATGCATAACACTTTTATATTGATGATCATTAGTTATTTCGAATTAATTCAAACTTGTTTTTGAATGATTTGAAAATATAATAATGTTCTGCAGACCTTTTCACAAAAAATCTTACGACAGTTTTTTTCAGGAAATAAATCTTACGATAAATATCCTTTTCACAAAAAATCGTAAGAAAATATTAAGTGTAAAATATGTCTTAACCTAACAATTGATGTTAACCGTTCGTAAGTGTAAAATGTTTTTATTTACAAGTAAAAATGTATCATAAGTTTTTCTCTTGAATAAGAATTATCATAAGATAAAAAATTTAACTTAAGATTGGTTTTGTGAAAATGACTTATGATTTCACTTACGATTATCGTAAGTCAAAATCTTAAGATAAATCGTAAGTTTTTTTGTGAAAAGCCCTGCTGTTTTGTTCCATTGTGTCTTTTCTATAGTTTCAGAAAAAAACATCAAATATTTGTTTCCTCCGACATTTGAAAATCTTTGAAAAGCGCAGAATACGACGCATACGGTTTAAATCTAGCACATTTGATGAAATTGTTTTCTGAATGATTCTGAAATTAATCAGCGTGAGTTCAGATATTAAATCGCACATTTTTCGTATTGAAAGAAACACAATTTAGGTTCAATTATTTCCAAGTTTTGCTAGAAATTTCTCATAACAAATTCTGCGATTTATGGAAATGCCTGTCTTAGATACTTAGGCAGCATCGGAGACACATAAGGCTTTAAGAGTTAAGCATATAAACAGAGATAGCAATATTGGGAACAACAAACTGTAATTTACATTAAGTTTACCACTATTTATTTTTACATCCGTTTAGAAACATTCGGCTCAATGAATGCCCTCTAGGTTCAGGAGTCCCAAGCTCTACACCTCAAATGTATTTGACATTTGACAATATACTCTAAGGATAAATGTTGAGCTGCTCAAAAGTTTTATGTGAGTGCAGGTTGCTGTATTTGACACAGTGCCTAAGTTTCAATAACTTATGTCCTCATCAAAAGACAAATGTATATCAACGGAGAAACCGAATTAAGTGACAGAAGAACATTTCCATGATTGTTCAAGTTATGTCTTTTGCCCGTAGAACATTTCGTCGGCCACGCTTGTATAGAATATTTATACGACAATAACACTGACATTAAGAACTATATAAAAAAAAACCTATTAAAAAACTTAATTCAGTAAATTTAGGTGAGGTTTAACACCAGTTTTTGAAATGCAATTTGTTTTAAGCTATTTTTTTCTGATAATATTTTACTGAATCACGCATACATTAAAACATTCTATTAAATGTCAGTCGCGACAGCTATATATATCAACATTTAATCATACATCAAAGGAAGCAGAAAAGCCATTACGTATGAACACTCTCGGTTATCAGCAAGAATGTTTTGCATTATGAAGTATGTTACGTATGCACTTCTTTATTATTTTTGTATTGTTTCTGTAAAACGCACGTGGCTGACATTAGTTTGCCTTACAAACTCAAACAGTGAACCTATCCATTAATATCAGCATTCAGTCATCTTAGAAGCTAATAAGTAAATCGAATTTCGGAAACTGAAATATCGCAAATGGCATCTACAGAAATCTGTAAATGGATATTTGCAAAAATGAGTAAAAGATTAAATGGATGACGAGTGATGAATAAGCTACATTGGTCCACCTTTCCAGGTTAAGATCGTCAAATACAGACTTAGAGATTTTTAACTGATTATGCAACAAAAAAATTAATCAAACACATACAAATTTGGACAGGAAACCCATTATAGTAATATACTGCATAATTGCATTGAACTTTACAGTTCATGTACTGTTCTGATTTATTTAACTCATTTAAGCACCCGTCGTGTGTCGTGTTTTAGCAGCATTTTAACCTAACCACACTGTAGTTTTTCGACCTGAAAATCTTTACTATCATGTTCTTGTTGACATCATTGAAAGTGTGTCATGTTGGTTCTATAGCTGGTTTGTCAGCTCATATCGTAGAAGGAGAATGTTTTACACTTGCTCACAATGTTTGTTTTGTGAATTTCCTTTTAAAAGTATTTTAAGTTGGGTTAAAACAACTACACAATCTCAGATCGGCGGAAAACCAGTAAAAAATCTGAACAGGTCACATGTCCTGCCTAATCTTCATCATGACAAGTTTATGTATATATGATTTTAGTATGAATTTGAAATTGGGTACTAGTAATTTTGGATCAAAAACTAGATCAAACTTTGATCAGGCGTGAGTTCATACAGAGATTTGTTACAATTGTTTAGGACGAGTTAAATAGAAATATTATGAAATGTTAACACGAGTCAAATATTTTCTATGACTTGACAAGTACGATTTAACAGGGTTTTTACATTTGTCTTATCAACTGCACTGTAAAAGAACTTTGAATAAATGTTCATGGAGAAAATTGTTCAAATCCACTGTCAAACTTCATCAGGCAATATTGAAACTGAGCACTTCCTTGTGAAATAGAAGAACTATAAGGCATTAAATAAAGCAATTTACATGAAAATAAACAATTCTGTCGAAGCAAGAGATAAATATGTACAGCTAATTTTACAGTTATCTTTATCGGTGTGATATTAGTTCACATTAATAGCAGTACTAATGGTGAGTTTGTAGGATCAATGGTTGTCCGTCCGTCTATCGTCAACAATGGCTTTAGATTAAATATCCACTTTAACAACTTACTAAATTTGACTGATACTCAATCACTAGCATTACCGCATTGGCCTCAAGTAGTCCCGGTCAATTGAATATTAGCGACTACAAAGCCAGCAATAGAAAAGAAATATTGGATCTCGAGTTAAGCCCAGGTTCGCTCAATGGTTATATTGGTTCAAAACTGGACCCTCCTGAGTGGGGTTGATTTTTTATACATACAGTACTTCAACAGAAATCTTTAAAATCTTCTTGCTTTAATTCACAAAAGCAACAGCTTTTATATTTTAGCATTGTCTAATGGACCTTTTAAAGAATGCTTTTATTATGTCTTTGGGTTAATATTGCCCCGCCCTAGGGGGTAATATATTTCACAGACTACGTATATGAAAAACTGAATAATAATTTTTCTTGTATTTATTTTATAGATTAGAAGCCAGATATGAGCATTAGCGATCAAAGGCATTTACTGATTTTGTGCTTTTTGATGCTAAGATAATCAATTGTGAACTTTTTCATTTTTAGCTCACCTGAGCAAATGCTCAGGGTGAGCTATTGTGATCACCCTGTGTCCGGCGTCCGGCGTCCGTCGTCCGTCGTCAACATTTTACTTTAAATGACATCTCCTCCTTAACCACTTGGCCATTTTAAACCAAATTTGACAGAAATGTTCCTTATAATGCCCTTTTCTAAAATTGCTCAAACCGTTCCGCTCCATTGCACATAAGGGCTACAAAAGCTAAAAATAGAAAAAAATTCAAACAACATCTCCTCCTAAACGGTTGGGAGATTTTCCACCAAATTTCACTGAAATGTTCCTTTCATAGCCCAATATAAAAATTGCTAAAATGGTTCCGCTCCATTGATCAAAATGGCCGCCAGAGCTAAAAATAGATTTTTGTCAATATTTGGCTTCAAATGACATCTCCTTCTAAACCATTTGGCCATTTTAAACCAAATTTGACAGAAATGTTCCTTATAATGCCCTTTTCTAAAATTGCTCAAACCGTTCTGCTACATTGCACATAAGGGCTGCAAAAGCTAAAAATAGGAAAAAATTCAAACAACATATCCTCCTAAACGGTTAAGAGATTTTCCACCAAATTTCACAGAAATGTTCCTTACATAGCCCTCTATTAAAATTGCTAAAGCAGTTCTGCTCCATTGAACGAAATGGCTGCCAGAGCTAAAAATAGATTTTTATCAATATTTGGCTTCAAATGACATCTCCTCCTTAACAACTTGGCCATTTTAAACCAAATTTGACAGAAATGTTCCTTATAATGCCTTTTTCTAAAATTGCTCAAACCGTTCCGCTCTATTACACATAAGGGCTACAAAAGCTAAAAATAGAAAAAAATTCAAACAACATCTCCTCCTAAACGGTTGGGAGATTTTCCACCAAATTTCACTGAAATGTTCCTTTCATAGCCCAATATAAAAATTGCTAAAATGGTTCCGCTCCATTGATCAAAATGGCCGCCAGAGCTAAAAATAGATTTTTGTCAATATTTGGCTTCAAATGACATCTCCTTCTAAACCAATTGGCCATTTTAAACCAAATTTGACAGAAATGTTCCTTATAATGCCCTTTTCTAAAATTGCTCAAACCGTTCTGCTTTATTGCACATAAGGGCTGCAAAAGCTAAAAAGAGAAAAAAATTCAAACAACATCTCCTCCTAAACGGTTGGGAGATTTTCCACCAAATTTCACTGAAATGTTCCTTACATAGCCCTCTATTAAAATTGCTAAAGCAGTTCTGCTCCATTGAACAAAATGGCCGCATCAGCTTAAAATAGATTTTCCTCAATATTTTGCTTCAAATGACATCTCCTCCAAAAGCACGTGGCCATTTTAAGCCAAATTTGACAGAAATGTTCCTTATAAGGCCCTTTTCTAAAATTGCTCAAACCGTTCCACTCCATTGCACATAAGGGCTGCAAAAGCTAAAAGTAGAAAAGAAATCAAACAGCATCTCCTCCTCAATGGCAAGGTAATTTTCCATCAAATGTCACCGAAATGTTCCTTACATACCCCTGCATTAAAATTGCTTAAACAGTTCTGCTTCATTGAACAAAATGGCCACCGGAGCTAAAAATAGGTTGTTTTCAAAATATTGCTTCAAATGACATCTCTTCACAAGCTGTTATCACGAAATTGCCTCTGCCCCATGGATTTTTTGTATAAAAGATGAGATCTTTGAATATCTTCAGTTAGAAAATGTCATGTTGCATCTGATGTTTGCTCAAGCAAAGTACTCAGGTGAGCGATCCAGGGCCATCATGGCCCTCTTGTTTTTTTATTTTATCTAGAGTTTGCCCTACTTTGGCTCTAGTGAAATCAATTCTATAATTGGTGACAAGGATGGTACGTATGATAATGCTATTTACAATTTTCAGTCGTTTCAAATTGTGAGTGTTGCTAATAGTGACTGGCAAAATTTACATGCAGAAAACTTAATCAAAATTCAATTCTTCTTTTTCCCAGTTTAATCTTTGGCTGTTTACATCAACTTTTCTTGAAGATAAAACAAGTTGGTCGGTTATGTATTTTGTCATTGTTTAAAATAAACATGTATAATTGTTTATGTGCGTATTATATGTGTTTTTAATTAGAGCATGGGCTCGGAACCCATTCAATCCATTTGTTTCTGCTTTGTTTGTTGTTTCTTTCTGTCTGGTTTAAAACGTAAACTTTAATAGGGATGAAGCATTTCAAATGTTATAAAGCATGTAAACTTGGTGTATAATTAACCATAATCTATTCTGTGTTTTCAGTTATTTATTTCTCCAAAGATCATCGGTAAACCTCTTCAATGTTTTGTTTAATTGTACGGAACATTATAGGAGTTTTACCCCCCCCCCCCCCCACCCCCCGGCCTCCCCATCCTGATTATATATGTTGAAGTTTGAAAGTAACTTATATAGTCTATATTTTGTTATAAGATAGTAGGTTTTCTTATCCTTTACTGTGGTTGATAACATTATGTTTAACTTTTATTTTTATTGACAAATATGAGGGGAAGAAAAAAAAAACGTTAATGAAAAAAAAAAACATACAAGCAATGATCACTTGATATATCCATTAATTCTTGCGAGCTCTCCTCACATCTTGTAAATTTTCAGGGTAAAAGTGTCTTATGTAATAAACTTTTTGATATGTGGTTGTATTTTCTTTTAAAAAAGTTCCATGTAAAATGGATTGAAAAAAGTAGGTCTTTTATACATGTAGTCTTATACCTATCAATAAAATTCTGTGAAAATTGACCAAACCGACAATAGAAAAAAATTTGACGGATAAGCTACAGACATTGTAATTTATTTCGCACCAATCAAGGAATGTCAGCTATATACCACATCGATTTCATAGCCGCGATTGCGAATGATTGTGTATTATATGTAAAATCGGATCGTTTGTAAGTAAGAATGGCAATCTAATCCTTTCGACTTTCTTCGGGTTATCGCTTTTAGATCTTTGATAATCAAAACGTCACTTAAGCTTTAAACTACGACATCTTAACCGTTTTATGTATGAAGCCACAATTTTATTTATAAATTACTTCTGTATAGTAGGGCTAGCGTCTTAAACGTATAAAGAAGTTTATGCAGTTGAAAAAAAAGACATTACTTTAAGAGCTATCGCTTCCGCCTTCTGGTGTTCTATATAGTTTAGACTCTTACTTATACTTCATTTACTTGAGCTAAACGCCCTTTAACAGTCACAAGAGGCAGTCGTTTTGAGCCCTCTTTCCTAAATAGATCATATCGACAGGAAGGACTATATTGCAAGATTTTATGTAAATACATAAAACGATTTAAAATGAAATTTGTAAGTTTATGATGATGATGATGATGCATTTTCTTCGGATTCAGACATTATTTGATAGTATTATAAAAACATAATTGAGCATTGTCTGTGATCTCAGAACTGTTTGCGGCGTTGCATTTACATCAACAGAGCTGTGGTAATATTTCAAAGAATGATTGATTACGCGATTGTTTTGTTTGAATTGCTAATATCGTGAACTGCTGTCTGGTTTCTCAGAAAGGATATAAAATTACATAGATATCAATAAAAATGAATAAAAAGGAGTTAGTTAAAACCAATTCTTTGTTGTATTGCAATAATTATTGAAATTATTTCGTTTGCACAACTGTTATGAATCAGGAAAGACTCCTTATGTAAGATTCTGTGTAAGTAGCTTTCAATTTTTTAGTTCACTATAGCACAAGTGCAAAAGATAAACTGAGTAACTGAGATCTTTCTGGAAAAAAATATGTATTCGTAAATGACGATACTGTTATCAGAGAGAAAGAAGTATGTTTAAAATAAGACCTGAAAATTGTTATTTTCGTATTATAGCCTCGACTTTTTGTCAGAACCAGATCATATTTTTTGTGGCTACTTGCCTTATTTGAGATTAGTTCAGAAATTTACATTAAATTAAAAATAAAATTGCAATGACATTTCATATTATTGCCCTTTTTCCTGATCATATTCAATATTTTTTGCGCAGATATTTCTACACCATGTGTTAGTTTTCTTGTCTTGATTTAACTGTCTCAAATCTCAGAAATCAATTCCGATGCTCAATAAAACTTTTGCAAGCAGGACTATCCCGCTCATGTTTCAGCAAACGTCATTGATTATCAAGGTATTCACTTTTGATATCACAAAATCAAGACATATTTCTCCTTTTAACGTATCATGTATTGAAGTAAGTTATAGAACACTGATTTAACCTATGCTTGCAAGACACTTCATGATAACAACTGCTGATTAAAATATTGATTTGAATTCAGAAAAATGTGGAAAACATCTTTGATTACAAGACAAAATGATGTATCTGTGTAACAATATTTGTCTGGCTGGAAGTCATCAGTCAATTATGATACTTGTTTGTAGAAAGAATGATGCTGCCGATAAGCTCATGTTTATGGCGACCGACACCACCGTTTTTACCTAAGACATCAGTGATTTACCAGTAAGTTAAACATTACCAGTAGAAGACAGATAAACTTCATGATTTATTTAATTTCAAAATTTAAAAAAGTGATAGAAATATTAAAACATCCGTTGTGCATTGCAAGCAATGGTACAATACATCATTATGGTGCCGGTGCACATAAGAAAAGAAATAATTCAAGTTGTGGCCGTTTGAAGACATTCTTGATTATACATATATGATAGTATTTTATGTTCTTGTAAAATCTGCATTTGTTTACAAGCTAATTACAATTATCTACAAGTTGAAATGAAAACCGTAACGTGCGTTTAGTTCCTAGGTTCCTGTAGGTTGTGAAAATTAATAATATGAAAGAAGTTTTACTAGCCAGCATAATTTACAGGTACTTTTGCATATGAACTGTACAATGTGTCAGCTTGATAACGTTACCTAGAAACATTGTATTAGTCTGTATACCTGTCAATAACCTATCACTTATTCATTTATTGCTAATTCTTTCCACATTCATACATGTTATTCAGATCGAGATCCGGTATATGATGATTATTTTTATTATGTTTTGCATGTAGTTTTCTATCATTTGTCAATAAATAAATAGAAAAAAATACCAATAAAAAGAAATTCATAGTCTCAATTGTACGTTAGATATTACCGAGGTTATTTATTGTATTTAAATTATTTATTTATTTTATTTATTGACAACGATATTTCGCTGTTTGATAGCATTTACGATCAAGGGGAAAAAAGAATAAAAAAAGAGAAGGAAAAAATGTTTCATTTGAAATAGACTGGATAATCAAAGCATGACAATATATTAGAGTATTCAATTTAAAACTGGCAGAAAAACAACCGCTCAAATTATAAGGTAAAAAGCAAATTGTTATGCATATATTTCGGACATTTAGGTAATTCTGATAACTCTAATTATGACCACTGTTAGTTTAATATTAGCGCAGACTTTAATTCGCGTACTGTTCTAAGCGCGAAATACGCAAAACGTCGTCCGAAGCGAACAAAAATTATTTCACAGTAACTGGATAAAGAAGGCAAAAAACAATAATAAAAATAATTCCGTTTTTGTAAACCGTAACCCATACCCTTTATCCAGAAACATGAATTTTCATCGAACAATAATATAAAATATCTCCATACCTCCAAAAGTGAGGCGATCAACTTAACAAAAAATAATCAACAAAAACACTGAAACCTCGATCGAGTTAGAAGACTAAATGGTAATGATGTCAATAGTCGTGATATAAATTTATGAATTTATCGGCACAATGTGTACAAATTTTCAAAAAAAATATACCATGACGTACAGTCTTACAGGAAAAAAGTGCTAAACATAAAGTGGTAAGTACTAGATGTTTTATTTATTGCAGTATCTTCTTAACTGATTACTATAGAATTGTTGGGCGATTTTTACGTATTTAGTGCTTGGAACAGTGCGCGAATGTTAAAGCCCTTGATTAGTTATGCAGTATGTATACAGAGTAAAATTTGTTTCCGCGCTATTTCTTGGCAAGATCTTACTTGATTTCAAAACTTTATGGGAAGCATCATTGGCATGTCTTTGTCACACCATTTAACACAGAGTTAAGTCCCCTGAATCGTATTTCGTTTCGACGCTATTTCTCTTCAACTACTGAAAGGATTTCAACGAAACTGTGTGGGAACTTCCAATACCAAAAGGAGATGCGCATATCGTTGACTTGTTAGCTTAGCTGTTTTCAAAAGAAACGTCAAGGTATTGTTAACGCTCCCTCGTTTTCTGCAAGCAAAAACTTCGACTTTTTCCAAATATCTCTGCCATTACTTTACATATTCTCTTCTTACTCAAAGTACCTCTTTATAATGACACCCCGCTTAAATAGTGCAAGTAATGTAACTCTGTCTTCTTATTTTCAGAATAATGCGCAATTTTCAACTAAGATAATTCTTTTCAACTTAGAAAATTCTTTTAAATTCATTATAATTATCAATTTATTTGTTAAGCTATGACAAGCTACTGTAAAAGAACAAGTTACATAACTCCATCATCTTTATTTCTTGAATTATTCCCCTTTATAACTTTGAAAATTGAATAAGAAGTTGAAATTTCAAAATTCTTTCTTGATATTGAACGTATTTTATAAAAACTTGCAGTTCTTCCGTATACTGACACGCCAGAGAATTATGACAAGTTACATGACTCTGTCATCTTTATTTTCGAATTTATGCCATTTTATCTTAGAAAATTCATTAAAACACATTCTTACACTTATGACACTTTGAAATTTTCACTCACCTTTCATATCTACTGACCGTCACATCAATGTTGTGCATATGTGTTGTGCATATGTACAGTAGTTCCAAATGTTTGGTATTTGTACAACCACATCCTACTGTAGATTTTAGTGTCCATAAATGCTCATATCTACTTTTATGTATGATTGTTGTATAATACTAATAATATTTGTGACAGTCATAACACTGCTACATTTCATTACATTACTTTCCTGTTGAAACATTGATTTAATTTTTGAAGACATGCAAATACCATATTCAATATGGAGGACATTAAAAAATAGTATTCTGTATTAACAACATGATAATCTATTCTTTCCATTCTCCAGAAGTGTGGCCTATAGACGTCAGCACTGTCAGTCCGTTTGTCCATCTATCCGCCCCATCTTCTTTGCACAACTCATACAATTCTCATTTGGTTTTCACTAAACTTTAACACAATGATCATTATTAAATACTGCAGTGCATATACTCAGGGTTTTGTGATTCAGTTTTGTTTGGCAGAGCTATTTCCCTTTTTTAATTTTACTTAATATTTTTTCTGTGTGCAACTCCTCCTACATTTACATGCGATTTTCACAAAACTTTCACAGAATCATCATTATCAAGAGCTTCAGTGCAGATACTTTGGCTTTCGTGATTTTATTATTTTGGCAGAGTTATTTCCCTTTGTTAAATTCTACTTAATATTGCTTCTGTGCACAACTCCTACAATTCTAATGAAATTTTCACCAATCTTTCTCAGACTGATCATTATCAAGTGATGCAGTGCATGTATTTCAGGATTTGCAATTTAATCATTTTTTGTCGAGTTATTGCCCTTTGTTTAATTATCCCACGACAAAGATGGAGGGATATAGATTTGGCATTGTCCGTCCGGCTGTTGTTCCGTCCATCCAGCTGTCTGTCTGTCTGTGCATCACACTTTGATCGGAACATAACTTTAAAATATTTAAGATATAAACCCAAAACTGCATACGTTGTTAAATCTCATTGAGTAGAATTGCAATACATGGGAACTGAAACTCTTCACTTCATAATTTTTGAGTTATTCCCCTTTGTTATTTTTCCTGTTATTATAAACCTAAAACTTCATATGTGGTTTCATTTCATTGAGTAGAAGTGCAGTGCATATAAACTTAACTTTTCACTTCATTTTTTTAGCTATTACCCTTTGTTTTGTTTTTTTCATTTTTAATTGTGTTTGGACCGTAACTCAAAAAATATTTGAGCTATCAAAATTAAATTTCAAAAGTGCATAGATGTCATTAAGGAGTGATACAGTGCATAGAAACTGTTACTCTTCATTTCATATTTTTTATTTATTCTCCTTGGCTATTTTTCCTATTTATGTTTTGTTTTGTCCATTACTCTAAAAATATTTGAGGTAGCGAAACTAAGCTTCAGAGGTGCATAGGAACTGTAATTCTTAATTTGATAACTTTTGAGTTATTGCCCTTTGTTATTTTTTATTACTTAATTTTGTTCGCAACATAACTTAAAAAGTATTTATATGTCATTGAGGAGAAGAGGGATATAGATTTGACTTTGTCCGTCTTCTGTTTGTTCGTCTGTCTGTCCGACCATCACACTTTATTTGGAATGTAACTAAAAAACTATAATAAAATAAACCTCAAACTTTAGAGATGTTAGATCTCATTGGGTAAAAGGGTAAAGGTGCAGTACATAGGAACGGTAACTCTTCCCTTCAAAAGTGTAGAGTTATCCCATTTATTATTTTTAATACTAATTTTTTGTTTGGACCGTAACTCGGAAAGCATTTGAGGTACCAAAATCAAATTTCAGGTGCATAGATGTCATTAAGGAGTCATACAGTGCATACAAACTTAACTTTTCACTTGTTTAGACCAAAAATTGTTCTCTCAAGCGATGTCATTTACTAAAAAGCTATTTCTGCTTGACACAGGCATTGATTCATTATAGATAAAGACACCAAATCGATTTGTCACTCAAGTTACAAGGTAAAAGATCTATGTAAACTTAAAAGCCCCATTCTAGTGATTTGTATTATTCGGCGGGGGATATCAATTCAACGAATTGGCTTGTTCCACTTAAATCTTCTTTATGACGAGTATAAATTGTTATGATTCTCTGTGGCCCGTCCTTATTCTTTTGGCTGTATAGCGCTCTGGATAATTTCTCTGTCGTTACTATGCACTACCTATTTGAAAAAAGTAAATGTTCTAGAAATTAATGTTAATAATTAGACAAAAGGCAATGATCCCATTATGGTCTTTTGACGATGTCTGCCTGAAAAGTAAGCTATGTTAAATACTGCAGTCGGAAGAGCTCATGTTTATACATATATTTTGCACAAAAGTATGTATTACTTGTGCCGTGAAATGCTTAAAAATATGAGTCAGGTGTAAACCTTCAATTATGCTTTGTAATGTGCCAAACGACCTCCTCTCCCTTGTATCCTTTGTTCAGCTTTCTCATAGCACAAAATCGGGGATAGATATCTATTAGCTTGACATTACTTGTAATAATATTAGTTATTTATTTAAATAAAATGAAGCGTACTTATCTGCAGGAAATTGCATCTTATCACAAAATTTTGATATGTAGATTTTAACTACTGTTGTATCATTTTGATAGGAAAAAAGCTTGCAGAAAGGTAATGCAAAACCATTGTATGTCTAAATGTACAGCCATAACCTGGCTGCTATCAAAAAAGATGAAACTATTAATATAAATGATAGTAAAATAGCATGGAATCTGCTTAATAATTGAAAGTGTCTGTACTTGAGGGAGTTTTTCTTATTTCCCTTTGACTAAATGATTACAGAAGAGCCAAAAGAAAAAAGTCAATTTGTTGAATTAATATGAAAAGGCTTGTATACCAAAACCACACAAAAGCAGATATTACTTTAGGAGATTAATTGTTGTCTATTAATTGAACAGCTTTTCATTAGCATGAAACATACTCAGTGGTTGGAATCGCACAGGTAAACAGTGATGACTAAATTTGTTAATTTAGTTGTTTTATGTCCTCTTGAATAACTCAAACTGGCTTTTGTTGAGACGAATTTGAGTGTTGAAAACATTTTTGTGATCAAAACAGAAAACGTTACTGTGTAAAATTTCATATGTGAAAGGAGACGAATCTATGTAGAATTACCTAACTCATATTCTTTAAGTAAAAGGCAGTAATAATATTTCAGAGCAAATCAGTATTACTGTTGTTCTTGTCAGCTTGGTTTTCATTTCCCAAAAAAGCATTCAGTTTGTTTTTTGTTTTTTTTTTGTTTTGGTTTGTTTTGTTTCTTTATTTTACTGGACGGATAATGTTTAATTGGCATGCTTCTCGTCACTGATGTTAGTTCGCAGTAATTAAGAGGGGCATGCCTTAGTATAAACGAACAATTATTCACTTGATTCATTTTCTTTCATTTTAACAAGGTGCTCAAACTGACCTTATGTGATAGAAATTGCTAGTCTTTCGAGGGTAATCAGTCAATAGATTGCTTCAGAGTCCATCTCCTGTTAAACAGTCTCGCCAGATTGTAAACAGTCTCGCCAGATTGTATGAAAAATTTGGCAGACAATGCCTTATACGGTCCCCTTTCAAATGTGTTCAACTACTTAAACTCCACGCAGGACTTGGGTTTCCAAAGCAATAGAGAGAACAGATTTTATAAATCTTCTTCCCAAACCGCAAGGTCTTAGAGCAGTAACATTTTGCAGGCATTAAAATATAGAGGTAGTCTACGAGGATTGTTTAAAATATACGAGTATGCCAGAATGTTCAATATTAGTCCGCCGTCACTGTTTTCATAGACCTACACAAGGGATATATTCAAAAAGTTATCACCTGAACAATATCGATTAGAGATAAGATTTTTAATAAACCAGTTCCATGCGGGTTGGAGAATTCTTTAAATACTTTGACTATGACATATTTATGAAGAATGGGCCAAAAAATGGGCTATTTTTTTAAAGCTTGATGTCGATAACGACAACAGCGGAATGTAATGTAACATCTATGTATTAAATAATGTTGGCTGTTTATCACAGAAAAGCTTTTGTGCTTGTAACAATTGTTTGCGCAATATCTGGAGTCCGCTACGCAAAAGGAGTATTTAGGTAACAGGTACCGAAACAAATAAAGTTTATATTTAAAACAAAGAGGCCATAAACATTTACCTTACTCTAAACCTGCTGCACAATTCTATTGCAAAATTTAATGTATTTTTTATTTTATGCTGCCTAAGTAAACATTTAAAGAAATATATACAGACATACAAGAGTATGTTAAAGATGAAACCAAAAACTTACTTCGTAATGACTTTTCATCATACTTCACAGATAAAATAGTTACGGACTTTTATATTTTGACTTTAGTTTTGAATTAAGATATAAAACTGTGACAAAATCACATACAGAAAAACAGTCAGCGTTTCGGATCGTTTGTATTCCCTTGTAATTTTGTTTCTGTCAAGCAGACTTCACTTATTTTACAGTATACAACATCGCTCTGTTATTTGTTACTGAATGTTCCCTTGCGCATTTTTTGTTATCAGTCTCAAACAAAAAATAGTAGTATGAAAGTATGTTTTTTTTTTTCAGGTTAATAATTTCAGAGCTCAATCTCCTCATATTCAAACTAGTGTCACTATTCCAAATTGTTAGCATAAAATCATGTTTAATTGTTTCGTTATTCAGACAATACATTTCTTCTAAGTGTTTGTTCTGCAAGACCCTTTTACTTGAATGGTTGAGCCTACAAAAACGATAGCGAGAAACTGTACTTTATCCTTTAAAAAACCCAGATTTAAAACTGTTACTACTACATTTGAAATGGCTCATCATACCAGATTGAAAAAAGACTGAATACGTGAAAAATGTGGAAAGCGTTAAGCAGCTTGTTTAATTGTTTTTTTAAAAGGCATTTTGTGCTTTCCGAGATACTTTTACTATAATTTCCGCGAAGGTAGATGCATTTAGCATCATCTTCGGAAACTTGATCTGATCCGATCCGTTTCTGTCTATTCATCGACCGTGGGAATATTGGCTGCGGAAATTCCGTACTCATGAATAACTAATGACGTACTATCAATGGCTTCCAAAAGATTTCCATTTTGCAATCTCCGGAAATATAAATACTCTTTATTTTACACGAAGCATGACTGCAGCCGTGTTTAAGACATCTATTTACAGTATCTAAATTTCATGCATGACGTTGAACCAATCCTACAAATTACAGAGTATTTATTAGTAATGCAGGATATAACTGGACCAAGAGATCCTGTCTGTCTACTATTAAGACTCATGAAAACGAATAATGGACAGTCTGTTGCCCAGTGGTACTTGATGTAGATGCACGGAATATAGCTTAAGTAACCAACGATGCATTGCATTAACTCTATCATTAATATCATTAAGAGAATTTTTTGTTTAATATGGAGATATAAAGTGACATGCGCATTATCAAAAATTCATTTTGTTATCTTGAAAAACAACGTAATAACGCAACATTGTGCTGAATTTCAGTTGGTTGTTAAGAATCTCATTTTTTAAAATTTATTTCGTTATAACAAACTGCGACTGTAAGTTTACAAAAGGGTATTAAACTAACACCGACTTCCATTTTCAAGTCTGTCAATCAAACTTTTAACATGCATATTGATTAAAACCAATTACATACAAAGTCTCTTTTTTGTTCAACAAAGGCTTCACTTCAAATATTTCTAAACCATGTGTTTTAATAAAATTGTCTTGTAAACCTTTGTATGAATTACTCATATCTTAGAAATTACTTCTGAATAAATAAAACTTTTGCGAGATCGACTGTCGTGCTTATATTTCTGCAAACCTCATTTATCCTTCAGTATTGGGTATCATATAACCAAAACAGATTTCTTCTGTTAACATATCATGTATTATGTTATAGCATTTGTTGAAAACTGTGTTTGCAAGAACTTCAATGAAAAGACTGCTGATTAAAATATTGATTTGAATCCAGAAAAATGTGCAAAACTCTTTGATTGCAAGACGCTTTGATGTATAAGTCTAACGATACTTGTCTAGAAGAAAGTCATCTGTCTATTATGGCACTTGGGTGTAAAAAGAATAATACTGCCTATGCATTTCAGATAAGCTCATCATTCCGACCGACACCACTGTTTCAAACACCACATAGTCATCAGTGGATCACCCAGTTAAACATTACGGAAAACTGATACAGTAATGATTTTCTTTATTCTAAAATTTAAAAAAGCGATAGAGAAATTCATTTCAGCATTTTAACAGACTGTAAAATGCTGCTTTGCTTTTTAAAAAAAAAAAACAGAAATTGCCTAATACTTTTTCTTCAAATTGTTGTTTATTGCAAGCATCGGTACGTCATTAAAGTGCCTGTGTACTTGAAACAATATTTGCGTTATGTTAGCGTCTAGAATTATTTCTTTCCTTGTAAATGCTGCATTTGTTTACAAGCAAATTAGCTATAAGTTCAATTGAAAACTATGCAGTGCGGTCTATTCCTGTAAATCTCTTAGATGACAGAATTGTAGCTAAGTTATTTTACAGATACCTTTGCATATGATCTTTAAAATTTGTCAATGATGCAAAAGCAGAATGAATATATATGTGTTATTTATGGGCATTCGTTTTAGTTCTGTAAAATTGATTAAAGAAACTGGTGACATTTAATACTTGCTTTTTTGTTAACCGTAACCTATGCTAAATATCCAACCATAATTTTCATTAAACAAGATTTTCGAATATCTCCATTTTTGTTTACAAATGCACTAAAATCTGGTCGAGCAGTTAATTTTGTGAATTTGTTTTTTTCCGAACAACACATAACGACACCTAGTATATATCGCAAATGTGAAGTCAATCAACTTGAAAATAAAAATACTAATGAATTCTCGATGGAGTTAAAAAACCTATGTTGTTTCAAATTTCTTTTAGTAATGTCGATAGTCGTGCTATTTCAGTTTATTTGTTCAATGTTATCTATTTTGTCTAAAATATCTGTCTACATGTATCAAAACAAAAAGAAGAAAGTCAAAAAGTATTTACACGATGTAAATCATAAGTAGTGCCAACCATATAGCGGTAAGTACCAGGTTTTTGATATGTGTCAGTAAATTGTTATTGAGTACTAAAGAAATGTTGTGTTTATGGTGGTTTAGTTAATAATTATATGTCAAATCTTTGAAACTATGAAACTGCAAGTAATAAAGTTTCATGATAACTATGTCCTAAAATTAACTATGTATCTATGTATAAAGAATATGTGCAACATTATACTTTGGTGTAGATATGCATGACTTTAATAACTCGCATACAATGGCTCCAGAGGAACAGAAGCTATTTTGATTTAAATTAGGGGATAACTCGAGTGTTTCTAAAGCAGTTCAAAACAAGCTGGTAATGTGACATCATTATACGGTATTATATTATAACTGTAAGCGTCGTGGAATTCCATTAAATCGTTACAAATGAATGACCTCGGGCAGACACAGGATAAGGCAACAACTGCAATATGAAGCAAAAATACACATACTAAGTTGTACTGAAATTTATAAACTTCCTGAAAGGTTCGTGGAATTCAACTATATAGTCACAAAGAGAATGCTTCCTATAAACCGAAATTAGCTTATGCAATCAACCCGCTTTTATACATAATATAATGCATAATTTAACATTGTTTTAATGCAAAGTTTCTAAAGTAAAACATTACAACGATTTAACATTTGGTGAAGTTGTCCAATATAAAAGTCTTGAGATAGTCTTTTTTCCAAACTTATCTTAATTCATACGTTTTCCTAGCAGTTTAACTAACGAACTGTATTTCAGTCAGAGTGATAAGATTTTATACTTCCCAAGCCTGAAATAGGTAGATCTAAAATGGCACCTTTGGTTATAAGCTTACAAGTTGTACATTTTCAACAGGGTCATTACTATTTCGACAATGATACTGAAGTAGCAGTTCTAAAATCGCATCAATAGTATGAAACATCCCGATGCGTTCATGCGTCAGTACAAAAACACATCGCTGCTGCATACATGCGTCAGCACAAGTAAATATCCGCTACTGCATACATGTGTCAATTTGACAAAAACTCGCAGCTTAATACCTTTGTCAGTACAAGGATACTTCGCCGCTCAAAAATGCGTCATTACCAGGATTCATCGCCACTGCGTTCATCCTTCAGTACAAAAAAATATCGCTGAAAATATCTTTTTCACGTTGCATATGTCAGCACCATGTCTCAGTTAAATAGCTTTCATGTGCAAGGAATTATTTACTGCTTAGCACAATGAAATTCAGTTATGATTGAAAACAGTTGCATTTAAGGCAACTCACGCATATTTAAAGATCTGACAAACATTTTGTGCGAGGTCAATGGATAATAACTTCGGGCTTCAAAGGCTTCAAATTTTGTAAACCGGTACACCTCTACTCGACATCAAAGATCATCCAAGACAGTGAAGCATTCTGATCATGTTAGGAAGTGAACTACCCTACGTTAGTGTATATAATCAGCAGTCGTAACTCTCCTTCTTTACAAGGCTCATAAACAGACTTTTATCAATCGTTTCAGACAACCGTTTTCCTATTTGTGTTCACAGTGTTCCTAATGATGGTCAAATTTTGACAGATCTCAACAGAACAGCAATACTTTTATGGGTTCGAGGACATTCAAATTTCCTGTGCAACTATTTGCAGTCAGTAATAAATATCGACGAGTCGCGATTTACTACCACCTGCCGCAGAGTTATTTAGTAGAGATAATATCACTGCTTGGTGTGGTGCAATAGGGAAGGTGAAAAATATTCTGGTAATAGTCGAAGGAAGGTTATATCCAAGTTTAAAGACTACAAGTGCGTGAAGTAGTGTATTATACAACATACGGGCTTAATAGATTAAAAAGCCAGGTCCAAATATCAGTACCATATATCGTACTTTCCGAAATGCGTTTCTAAGGGAATGGTAACATATGGCTACGGAACCAGGCCACGTCTTTTGTCTAAATGTTTTGTGCTAATTCTTATTTTGTCCGAAAGTTTAAATCTTACTTCACTTAATTCTTCTTAATAACGATTTTTTCTGCGGTCTGCTCTCACTCTCCTGACTATATAGCCCTCTGGATAATTTCTGGGATGTTACTCCGCACTACCTCCCTGAAAAAAATAAATATTACAGAAATGGGTGTGAATTATCAAACAATAGACTGTTATGCCGTTATGTTAGTTTGACGATGTCTAATTTTAAAGTAAGCTATTTTGAATACATGACACAGCAGAGTACACATTTTTACATAGTTTGCACAAAAACGTGTATTTTTGTGCCCTGGTATGCTTGAGAATGGTGTAAGCGTACGGATATGCTTTGTAACGTACCAGACGCCCTTCTTTCCCTTATATTCTAGTTCAGCCCTTATGAGAGAGCAAAAAATGGATAGATAACGAATAAATTAGCCTGACTTTACATGTAACAAGATTATTTATCAATATTATTTAACTAACAAGAAGCGTACTTTCTGCAGAGAAGTGCTTTTTTTATCACACAATTTTGATATGTAGATTTTAACTACTGTTGTGTCATTTTAAAAAGAAAAAAGTAAGATTGTATAAAGATAGTACAAAACCATTGTATGTCTAAATGTACAGCCATAACCTAGGCTACTATTAAAATTGATGAAGCTGTTAATATAAATGATAGAAAAGAGTATGGGATCTGCTTAATAATTGAAAGTGTCTGGGAGTTTTTTCTTCTTTCCCTTTGACTTCATGGTTACAGAGGAGCCAAAAAAATCAATATGTGAAATTAATAAATGAAGGCTTGTATGCCAAAACCACACAAAAGCAAGATTTACTACTTTAGTAGATTAATTGTTTTCTATTACTTGAAACGGTTTTCATTAGCAAGAAATAGACACAGCGGTAGGGATCGCACAGGTAAACAGTGTTATCTAGATTTGTTAATTTATTTGTACAAAGTCCTGTTGAATAACTGTAATTGCTGTTAGTAAACAGGTTGTTGCAGAAATTAATTTGGTGATTAAAACCAAAAGCATTACTGTGTAAAATTGCATTTGTGAAACGAAACGCATTTTAGAAGCATTTTTTGTTCATTTGTTTGTTTGTTGTTTGATTGATTGTTTTTGTTGTTGTTGTTGTTTTTCATTTCACTGTATGGAAAACCTTTTAAATGTCATGCTTCTCGTCACTGGTGTTACAGTGCAATAAGTGATTAAGAGGGACATGCCTTAGTATTAAAAAGCTAGTCCCTTGATAGGTTTATTGTAAGATTCATTTTGATCAAGCTGCTCATGCTGACTTTATATGTTGAAACTTTGTCACCTGTTGAGGGTTATCAGTCATTAGTTTGTTTCAGAGCCCTTCTGCTCTTAAACAGTAAAATGGCCGAATGTTATGAAATATTTGGCAGAAAATTTCGTGTATGGCCCCTTTCCAAATGTATTTAAAGAACCAAATTCCACGCAGGACTATAGTTGCCAAAGCTATAGAAAGAAAAATATTTTAAAATTTTCTTCCCAAACCGCAAGGTCTTGGAGCAGTAATGTTTGGCAAGTCTTGAAATATCGAGGTAGTATACGAAGATTGTTTAAATTACGGGTTTGCCCGTAGGTTCAATACTGGTCCGCCGTCACCACTTCTACATAGACTAACATGGAATATAATTATTCAAGAATTTCTCGCCTAAAACAATATGGATTAAAGATTAGATATTTTAATAAGATTACCCAGTTCCAACATATTCCAGTTCAATCAGGTTAGATAGTTATTCAAGACAAATATCCTGGCATATGTATGAAGAATGGACCAAAATATTGTCTCCTAAGTACGTAAAAGTTATATGTTGAAGTCGACGACATTTGACGCGACAATCTGTAACAAAAGTTAAGCTGAATGCAATGCTACATAAAAATGTCGTGAATTGTTGATCTCTTTTACCCACACTTGGAACACGATTGCGTAGTGTATAGACTCCACTACGCAAAAGTGGCATTTAGCTAACAGGTACCGAAACAAATCATGTAAATATTTTAAACAAAGAGGAAATGAATCTCACTTTACATTAAACCTGCTTACACAGTTCAGTTGCAAAAATAAAATGTATTCGTCAATATATAATTCTAAAGTTGACACTTAAACAAAGTATTTTCAGACATACAATAGTTTTAAGATAAAACCAAAACATCTCCGAATGACAGATAATCTTACTTTAGAGACAATATTGGATTTTTGTATTTTGTCTTTAGTTTTGAATCGAGAGACAAAATCACATACGGAAAAACACTCAGTGTCTCGGATCGTTTGTATTCCCATAGTAATTTTGTTTCTATCAAGCATATTTCACTTATTTTCCAATATACAACATCGCTCTGTTATCTGTTACCGATTTTTCCCTTGCGTATTCTTTATTATCAGTCTCAAACAAAAACTTAGTATTATAGAATATTTTTCTTCAGTTGATAATTATAGAGTTAGGAGCCCATCATATTTAAACCAGTGTTTTGTTTGAAGAATCACTTTTAAGTTTTATTAACTTCATTTGTTTCGTTAGTTCAGAATCATAATTGGACTACCACTGAATATCGTCTGAATGTTTGTTCAATTATAGCAGTCTGGAACTTGAAACTTTGAGCCTACACCAATGAGAACGAGACACGATACTTCATTCTAAAAAAACACAACACATTCACATCCGGATTTTAATCAGTGATTGAATGTACATTTGAAACGGCGCGCCATCACAGACTGTAAAAAAAAAAACATGAAAAATGAGTCATTAAACAACCAGGTTATTAAAAGATTGTTGTCGTGTTTTCTTTTAAGATATTTTTACAATAATTTTCTTTGAAGACAGTAGATGCCTATTGCATCATCATCGGGAGTGATATAACGCGTCATTTTACTCAAAACAAAGTCGCGACCGTATTTAAAGCGTTTTTTCCCTGTTTTTGAAGCTACGTGTATGAGATTTAGGCAATATGTAGAGCTTAGTAGATAAATTTCAGTTTCAAATTGGAAACTACATTTATAATTTTGCTTGCATCTTTAAGTTAGAGTGATCATGATTTTGACCTCCTGACGTTTTTTTCTGTTTTCTCAAACGTGTACAGTTTGCATGTAAATGTCAACTTAGACTTCGGACTAGCTTTGGTTTGTTGAAGGTACAGAAAAAAACCCATTTAAAATGGACCCTGTCCCATTATGGACTATGTTCTCATGAAATTAACTTACCAAGTATAAACTGTGTATGTTTATGCGTTCTGAAACGGTTTTGTCTACAGACCGACAGGCCAAGTGCATTTTTATTTGTGCCTAATTCTTTGAAGTGGGGAATAATTACTGTACATAGACCAAATAATCCGTTTTGAACATGTCTGCTTTATCTAAACTCGAGAGAGATGTACAGACACAATCCAAGACCAGGAGAATTGCAGTTACGTTACTTTATCAAGTTTTACAAAACACAACACTTACGGGAAGTAAGTATGCAGAAGATTTAAAACAAGGCTTTTATCAAAATAACGAATAATGGAGAAGTAGTTGAAAAAGACAATGTGCTAATACTATCTATCAATGCTAAAAATAAAACAATGAACAAGGAAGTTTTTTTTCAGTCTATGTGTCGAACTTAAAGTTGTGCGCATGCTATATTTTTATCAAAGTTTTATTTTTATAAAGGAAGCAACTTTAGTATGTTATTTTACATCAAACGGTGGCTTGAACTATAATCAGAATCGGGCTCTAAAATCTTGTGTAAGTAAGACTTTTGTTGTTTCAAGCCTTAAAATAATCTGGTTTTCAATTAAGGCACTTTTTCTTTCCTGCAGTAAATGTCAGTAAAGGTTTTCAAGACAGCTGCATTTTATCAAACAACTATTATATAGCATTTTATCAAAAAGCGATTTAGGAGACATTTTCATTGTTTGTACAGAAAACATCTGTTTTATTTTATCTCTGCAGATCTGTTGTTGGTTCTTTAATTAAAGATTTGAACGGTTATCAACGAACATTTATTTGCCCATGAAAAAGTCCCCTCCGTACTAAATAGCAACATTAGCGACTGTATTAGCAGCTGTAAAATTTATTAGTTTCATCCTTTTCAGACACAAAGGTAGTAATCTGTCCAGAGAACATAGACTGACCCCTATTTAACCTCAGATTCTAATAATGATAATATAAGAAGTAAAGTACATTGTAACGAGATCAGATTGTTAATATATATATCTTACTGAAGGCTATTCTTAATGAAAATAAGTCTTTGTTTACGGGAACTGTCAGATAGCGGTACGGGCATTGTCCGGGTATCTACGAATTTATATATTTTCCAGTAACAACTCGTGCCTGTGTCCAATACTCCATAGCGGGAGCATCCGTGTTGAATGGACACCTTTCTAGATCTCCAGCTCAGTATATTATGTCTGCAATGGTTGTACTAGGATGAGATTTATTACTGACAGCATCTGTTTCAGCAATATGAAATACTTATTTCACATTATTTGCAATGTTTTTTTTAAAAAAAGCTCTAACAATGCCTTATGTAGCTATTTTCACACGAAATTCACATATTTTTTTATACCAGATACAACTCACACCAAAATTATCGTAACGGGACGAAAACTGTTGTCATCCTGCAGATAGCTTCTAAGAAATTAACATAATCAAATGTCATTAATTCTGTTACATTGACCCTTCTATTGTTAGAATTACTTCTAATGTCAATGATCAGCTATAGTCTGTAAAGCATCTCACTTTCCACCACACCAAAGACTGTGGGTATGCGTCAAGTCGTGTTGACTTGCAAGTAGGGATGAATTCCTTCTATAGATATTCTTGTTACATGCCAATGGCAACAAACTTTCCGAGCGTTTCACAGCAGCAGTATGATGAAGAGAGAGAGAGAGAAAAAACAATTTCGTTTTGAAAGAGAGACTATTCATTTATTCTTGGCGTAAGCGAACTATAAGGTTACTTTTCGTCCGCATTTTGGTGGCCTTTTTTTAGCTTATTGTTGTAAATCTCAGATGTAAGAAGATTTTAATTATGATATTACTGTTTATCGACCATTACAACAGACATTTATCTCTTTCTATGTCTCCAGACGATGTGTTGTTGTTGTCTTTCTGTCTGCACTGTTATCCTTAAGTCGGAACAAGTGCTTATTTAAAATGGAAATGCATTCATTTTTAGAATCTTACTCTTTTTTACAATTTGTAGTTTTATATACAACATGCTAAGTAATACAGATACGTGTTCAGTATTCATTTGTGTTATATAACTGCATTAGATTGATCGAATGTTCTTTGGGTTTAATGGCAGAGAGTGGTGTCACCCCGCTTGGGGTGGCTCTTGTTTATATAAAGCAATTATAATAACTAATGCTAAAAGGAAAAAGGTTACCACAGTATTAACACATATCATTTCTTATGAATAACGAAAGATATTATATATCAAACAACACTCTTAAAAATAAAAGTTACCAGAATGAAGTGGAAGGGTCACTTTTAGATAATAAAAAATAACAACAACAACAACAAAATATTGAAATATTAAAAGTATTGAAAATTGAAAGGTTTTTTTGTTAAAATAGATCCATTATTTTTAACACTTACTCCCTTTGCCCTTCCTTGGTAAGAAACATCATACATTTAAATCATTTATCTATTATTTCAAACTTTAAGGTTTATCATTTCCATCCATCAGTTGAAAATAATAATAATAAGAAGAAGAAGAATAAAAATGTTATAGAAAAAAATCTTTCAAACAGTTATAACTCTGTTTTGTCTGAGATCTCAAAGGCAATATGACCCCAGTTACATACCATAGATCACTGTTATACTTGAGATGCATGCGATTACAGTAATATACCATAGTTCAGTGCTACACTTGGGTACATACAATAACGGTCACATATAATTGACCACTGTGGCACTTGAGATACATACGATTATAGTAATTGACCATAGTTCAGTGTTACACGTGGGAAACATACAATTACGGTTATATACAAGTGACCACTGTAATACTTGAGATACAAACGATTACAGTAATATACCATAGTTCAGTGTTACAATTGGGAAACATACAATTACGGTTATATACAAGTAATCACTGTAATACTTGAGATGCAAACGATTATAGTAATATACCATAGTTCAGTGTTACACTTGAGAAACATACAATTACGGTTACATACAAGTGATCACTGTGACATTATATTAATATAATCGTTTGCATCTCAAGTATTACAGGGATCACTTGTATACAAACGATTACAGTAATATACCATAGTTCAGTGTTACACTTGGGAACATAAAATTACGGTTACATACAAGTGACTACGGTGACACTTGAGATACATACGATTATAGTAATATACCATAGAACCCTGTTACTTTTCAAATACATATGATTATAGTTCATTTTAATCATTTTTTTTAAGTTTCTGAAGTAAGAACTTAAGTATGATTATTGAGTTTACCTTTGTCTTACATTTTTAAACGGTTTGTTTCGATAAACAAGAAGCAAAACATCTGATTTTAAGGCAAGGTTGGAAGGAAAATTATGACGTCTTTGAAAGAATTATGCTAATGATAACTTTATCTGAGCTGTAATGTTACAACTTTGAAGTAAAAGCTATAAGTGGGGAATATAAATCTTGAATTCTGAAGTATTAAAATTAAAATGTGAACAAAACATGGAGCGCAATGTATGAAACTTGAAGCATAGAGTATGAAGTGCCACCACCGGCCTCCCGATGCAATCCATACTAAAACGTTACCCGTACATTGTGTTTTACTGGAAGGTCATTCTCCGAAAAATGTGTGTGTCTCCAGATAAGAAAGTTTTACTTCAGTAACAATACAGACTTTTTAATATGTATAATTTGTATTAATACAATATAAATAAGGACATGGTTCGTGGACTTATACAGGAAACATTTAACTTAAAAACAGACTCAAAGCACACAATGGATAAATTTCCATATTATTAATGTTACTGCAACCGCGCACTTTAAGGGGCAATTTTTGCAAGGAATAGAAAAAATTAATTTCTTGCAAGCTGACATTAATTATTTCTTGGTCAAAGCATCGCTTTCATAATAGATTATATCAAAGAGTCCGTCCAGCTTAAGGGCCAAACAATCTATCACTTCGGCCTTTTTTCCTCAGATATCATAGTAAAAGTCAATGACATTATACGTTCCTTAACCTCCAAACTGAAAAGTACTCACTCCAATCAATTGAGTTGGTTACCGACCTTTTCACTTAACATGTTATTTTTGGAACCCCACTCAAGACTTTTTGTATTTAGCCTTTGGATATTTTGTTTTTTTAACACTTTAGTTAACTTTTATAAAAGCTGGTTAGGTTTTTGTTTTGTCATAATAGTTAATATTTCAATTGTGATAAAGTCTTTAAAATGATAATTTAATAAAACTTGGATATCAATACAGTAATTTCATTTAATGATTTCTCCAAAACAGCATGGTTAGATTCCTTGATAATTTTTCCATTTTTCAGAACATTATAGCGATAAAAATAGTAACAGCTAATTTGAAGACCGGGGGTATATGTTGAAGTTTACTTTGATGTCATTCCCTCATGATGGGTTGGGTTAATAAAATTTGTAACATGTTTGTAAATTGGACCTTCCTTAGTTCTTCCAACTGACTTTTTTTGTATAGCCATTCAGATTCTATAACGTGAATAGTGACATACTTTTTTGCTGTATTGTTACGGTCAGATCAAAAGGACGAATTTTTTTTACTTTATAGACCCATGAAGTCCTATGAGGATTGCAGCTAATAACTTTTTGTGATACTCGTGATAAAATGTCTTATATTGTCTGTATTTTGTCATACGATGATGTGTTATTACAAAAGCTCGGTTAACCAATGGTTTAAAAATGTATTTTATGGGTCTATTGCCTTAAAATTGCACATGGCTTCAAAGGATTAAAATAGAATATGGTTGTTTTTTACACATCCTTTCAATATGTAAAATATTCATATTAACAAAAATGAGACAACAATTGTTTATAGAATTTGCATTACGTACTTCCTTCCATCGTCTGAACATCCTACGAATTTACTGATGCAGAAAAAGAAGACTATTCGCATCAGGAAAAGCCACAGAAAGTTATGTTTCAATTTGACGATAAACCAAAACAATGTCTTGAGGTATTTTCTCCTGTTTATTTCAAAACCTATCATTTCATATGCGAATATATCTTCATTTTGCCAGCTTTCATGTTCTGTTTGGCAATAATTTATAATTTGCTATAATTAGAATCAGGAAATACTCAAGGAATTTGGGAAAGTTTAAAGTAACCCACAAAAATAATTTAAAAAAATAATTTTGAAGCTATCCAGTTCATAATAATAGTATAGCATTGTCCAAACAACGTATCATTTATAGGTCGCGTTTTTCGTTACTCGAAGTATTTATTGAGATCCCGAAGACTTCGGGTCATCGAAGATTGACTGCATATCATAAAAATCTTAGTTTGGAAGTTCTGCTAAAATGAGAATGTACGAGTATAAAAGACGTTCTTGGTCAGTTGTTGCAGTGATTTGTTTTTAAACCAAAATGTTTGGCTAAACAATGTTTTCAAATCGAGCTTAGCTTGCGGACAGTGTATTTAATATCATTGTGAAATATTATCCATTTGTTAGCTATAGCAGCAGAGTAACATTCAAACCTGAACAGCTCAATCAAATTGTATAAAATATTATTAAAAATAGAAATGGAATTGGTTGTCCAAAAAAATCGAAATCAAGAATTTAGAATGATCAAATGTATTTACAATTTTAATTTTGGTCTCGAACCATGTGCTCTTAAAGCTAGGAAGTTCAAACATTCAAGTACTAGGGTGTGTAACATTCAGACGAAATGCTCTGTTTATCAATCAATTTGATCTTTGAAATAGTAATGAAACAATAGTTTTTATTAGCTCGTCTGTTTTCAAAGAAAACGTCGAGCCATTGTGGCCACTGAGACGTTGTCGTCGTCGACGGTGTCCTGCAAAAACTTTAATGTAGCTGATTATTCATAAACCGTAAGGCTAAGAATTTTGATATTTACTGTGTAGCATTGTCTAGTGGATCTCTACCATTTTGGTTGAAATCATTACCGCAGGGTTAATACTGGCCCCGCCCTGTGGCTTATATAGGAAAAACTTTGAAAATATTCTTCTTTAAATCCGCTTGACACAGAGCTTTGTGATTTGATATAAGGAATCCTCTAATAGACCTTTACCAAGATTGTTCATATTATGCCCCACCCCAGGGGTCACTTGGTTTTGCATAGACTTATATATATAAAAAGATATATTTAATGGCAAAACACAAGGCCTACAACTTAACTATTTACTTACAATGGATGGGAATGTACTTCTTTTCCCCACCCCTGCATGGGACCCCCTGACTCCACCAGCCCCCTACCCTCACCCCAAAAATAATCATTTTAAGGTGTGCATAGGAACTTGCCCATTTCCTCAGCCCTTCCCCTGTCTCCACTAGACCACCTACCACCACGAAAAATAAAATAAATCATTTTTCATTTTTTATGCATAGGTTGTTGCCCCCATCCCCCTTCAAAAAAGATTTTTTTCTCATTTCTTTTCTAGAGTAAGAGGGTATTTCCTTTACCGGAAAATTAAAAAAAGATGATTTCTTAAGTATTTGATAAGTATGTTCTAAAAATGTTTTTTTTTTCTTTTCTTTTTTGTGTTTCTTTTTCTGGGATGAGCAGGTTTTGTTTCAAATCCTTATTTTGCTTTTATAAGTGTGGGGTGGGGGTGGAGGATAAGTACTTGCAAGGCCGTTTCCTATTAATAAAAAGACGAGCTATGCTGTCGCTCCGCGGTGCTTTTGTTTTAACTCTGCAATGTATAAAAAGTGCTTCCTGTACGCACTTGTTTAAACAAGCTGATTTGCTTACTCTAAAATTAATAATTGAAAACAAAAAAGTTCATACGAAGTTAGGTTTGGAAACCGATAATAGTGAATGCGCTAGGGAAACGTTCATCAAGAGATAACAGACTGCTGAAGTGTATTGGAAAATAAGTGAAATATGCTACAAAGAAACACAAAAATTATCAAGGGAATACAAACGATTCGAAACAATGAGTGTTTTGTTCTGTCTGTGATTTGCTTCGAGTTTTTTATGCCTGTATTCAAACAAAGTCTATTACTGCATTATCTGTTAGACCTAATGCATTTTCATTTTGAAGTTTGTTTTGGTTCCATCTTAATATATATGTTTTTACATCTAAAAATATGTACTTCAATATTACCATTAGCATCTTTCTGTAACGAATACAGTGAAACTGTAACTGAATTACTTAACGGGTTTGAACAAATACACACACGTGCACAAATGTGGAAGAAATGACGTCCTTATTGACAAGCATTCTCAGAAGACTGCACTTTGTGACCTTATTTCTAGAAAAGATGGTCAGATTGGTTAACTAAATTATTAATTAGACCGCGTTTAAAAATTTGTAACAAGGGCAAAAAATAGGTAGCCAAACCTCTAGAGACTACACGTTTTTATCAGATCTTCATAAAATATTGTCCGGTGCTTGCGTTGAGTATCTCTTCTTTAACACTAAATCATATGTGCCAAAAGCTAAATCAGCTGCAAAAGAAAACTTTCAGACTAAATCTTTGACCATTTTTGTTTTTTGAAACAATATCAGAAGAATTTTCTTCCTGATATATAAATTTAGTACACAAGTGGGTCACACAAAATAATAAAAATCAGGTTTATCCGTTTATATCATTATTTAGAACACTTTCTGACTTTTTTTATGGAACTTCATTGGTGTATTCCTTAATAAGCATTTCAAAAAAAAAAAACATAGTCAAATGGCAGTCTTAATGATACTTGTATCAGGCTGGAATCAAAATCTGTCATTTACTTAATCAGCTGGAAGTGTATCGGTCATCTGTTCTAATTAAAGAAAGATGCCTAATTTGTCCAGGATTAGGAGAAAAAAAGAATCTACCGCCTGCTGATATCAATAATATTCTGTTTTGCATCATGTCACGTGAAAAATTACTACAGGATATGGTTTTGGACATTAATTAGATCTCTTATCATTACAAAAATGTTTTGATACTTCAGTGATTAGTTTCTAAATGGATTCAGACAGTGATAAAACCACGCCAATAACTTAAATCAAAGAAACATGGTGAACACTTCTGAGGTTTAAAGCTTTATCAAGTCTTCATTTAAAAAGAAATTTTAATAAATCAGAATGTCTTGAAAGAACACACAGTAAAACTAATCGAGTATGTATATACTGCAGTACTTATTGAGTTGGCTCACTCTCTATGATATGAAAAATGTACAGAAATACAAATATTCAGAAACGTGACCTTTAAGCATAAATACATTCATAAATTAATCATTTTAAATAAATGGCTGTCCATCCAGAAACAACAACTGTTTTATAAAGACTTACAGTAATACATTCAATTTTCCTGTTGTTCTTAGAATTTTAACTGACACCTTGATATCAAGATTTAGATAAGTTTAAAGAAATTTGAGTACTCTAGAATATGCCTCTAATAATATCTATGAAAAATAAGAAACAGGGTCACTGAAGTCGAAAATTGTGTTTTCTCAGCATTCACCCAGACAACCAATTTTTAAGAACGGCATTCATTCTGTAGTTTTTTGTGACTGTTGAATATCGCCAAAATGTCGCGCTAACGCATCATTCGCCTCCTCATTTGAGCTTCAATAGAAAGCAAAGCTTATATGTTGATGAAAACGTCGAGCTATTTTAACATAAAACAAAACAATTGAAAAATTAAACTAAAGATGCCCAGATAATTACTTGCCCGAACATTCAGATCATTTTAATGTCTAGTCGAATGTTTATCTAACTTGACATTCGGCGTCACTCAAAAATGAATTTATAGTTTAACGTTCAACTAGTTTGTTTATTTTGAATGTAACGCTGTATATCGACATAGATTAACATTAAACCTTGGAGACGCGTCGGATGTCGAGCTAGTTGAACTATGTCATAACTATCAGAAAAACTTGAAACTTGGTCATTTAGAGATATTTAAGGAAAATATAAGCACTATTCCAGAGATCATATCTTTGTGTCATAAACAAATCAACCTTGATATTTGTCATGAATCAATGACGTTTGTTTACTATAATTTAGAACTGGCATTGCATAGCATTTCCTAGATGATTAATCCTCTTGTTAAGATGTTGTATACCAAATTTATTCCCAGTCTCCATTTAAAGTAGCTCAAAATGTTTCTCTGTTTGATCAGTAAAGCATGAAAACTGATTCCTTCAGGGACAGAAAAAAGATCAGAGCATGGCTTTAATTCACACTGTTGATTTATAATATAGAAATGTCATTGTATATTGTCCCTTTTACTATATTTGATGACCTGTATACATTGATACACCATCAATAGATTTTTATAAACAAACTTTTATATTGGACATAACTCCCTAAATAGTATTTTGAGATATTTCATACTTGAAAACCTCTTTGGACAGCTTTCCAACTGACCTGTATTTATTTGACCTTGGCAATTGAATGACCTTGGAAATCCAAGTGTCCAAAATTGCTAACATTGGTAATACATTGTTTATTAGTGAGTGGGTCTACTTTATACTTCGACACAACAAAACTTTAAAAACAGCTTCCCTTTAACCTTTATTTTTTTGACCTTGACCTGTCCAATGAATAATCCTTTCCTTTGAGATCCATTTGTCTGAAAACTGTAACATTGCCCGTTACTTCCTTATTAACTTGATATACTTCGTACTTAGTCATAACACCCCTTTGGACAAGAGTTTCCAACTTATATATAGATATGTGACCTTGACCCCTTAATGACCTTCATCTTCAAGATCAATTTGCCTAGAAATTTAAAGCTTCATTTCGGGGGCGAAAGTCACTCTACAGGGAAAGCTCTTGTTATTTTCTTGTTTTTGCATTTTTTGTTTTGCTGCTCAAAATAGATTAGTTACTTCACATCTGAGTTGTCTTTTGTTTAATTTTCCATGCGTCTTGTTACCCTTAACAAACGTGAACAACAACTGGAAATATTGCAAGCGCCTACTAAAATGTCCAAATGTTCTAATAGTCTATCAAAGACATAGGCAGTCGTTGGTATGAACGACTGTATTCGGTGATTTGCTAGTCTGCTGAAGTTAGTCTGCTAGTCTGCTGAAGTTAGTCTGCTAGTCTGCTAATCTGCTAGTCTGCTACAGTTAGTCTGCTAGTCTGCTTCAGTTAGTCTGCTAGTCTGCTGAAGTTAGTCTGCTAGTCTGCTGAAGTTAGTCTGCTAGTCTGCTTAAGTTAGTCCTACAACTGGTGTGAGTAGTCTCTAGAAGTTAGCCTAGTAAGTTATAGTCGTGAGTTTTCTATCTTAGTCAAGTCTTATCTGCGAATTTAGTCTGAGTCTGCTGGTATCTGCAGTCCCGTAGTTCGCGGAGTTAGTCTGTATTGCTCTATTAGCATTCTGTTATTATTCCAGTTTCCTTGCAATTGGCAGTTAAGACTGTTAAGAACAGGAAATTAGCATACGTCAATTACTGGATCACCCCCGGGGTAGTGTTGATTAGAATTCCGCCTGCATTCTAAGGGAAATAAATCATAACAATAGCTTACATGTACTTGGAAGAGTTTTTTCCTCTGAAAATTGCTAAGATATTTATAAAACGTAGCTTCTACAGTATAGTGATAAGCTTCTAAATCTGATCATTTGATATATCAGGAAATGTAAAATCGTAAAATGTATTTCTGTTATTATAAATTTAAAACAGTGATGACATATAACAATTATAATAATGACAGAGATGCTGATTAAAAGTAATTTGAATAAACTGTGACAATAAAACCTTTGTAAAATTTAGACTTGAAGTATTATAAGCTGCTTTGAAAGGGAAAGGTCATCTTTAAATTCACCTGGCTTTTAATTTAAGAGAACACCATTTACATAAACTTTATTATTCTTGCAGTGTGTACATTTGAATACAAAAATGCTTCCCTTGATTAGAATCACAAAATCTCTAATTAAATACATTAACTCTTTGCAACACTATATATGGCTATATATGGCGAAATAAACGTTATATTATTACTTTTACGTTCCATAGATTCAAAGCAAAGAAGCGAAATATCACGTTTCAATCGCATTCACTAAACATTTAATGGGTGTATTTTCTGCATTTTCACTTTTAAAATCTGAAACTGTTCTCATATGACATCATTATCGTTTCTATTAAATGAAAAGCAGCCTATATATAGCAGAATGGCGCTGTATAAACATATTTCAGATTTTTATATTTAGTATGCACTTAATGGCAGTATAATTATTTGTTCCTCTTGTGAAATAGGATATCGAAACATTTTCATATCATTTAATGTCAAAAGCATGTCTTGTATGAAAGACTCGCCGTGTTAGTTTCTATTTATATTTATCAGTTCATGTACAGTTAGCCACTATCACTATTGTTATAACATAATAATTCAACAATAGCTATTCGCTTGTAACGCTCTGGCATTCAGTTCAACTTTCTTGTAAAGTATGAAGATCTTTTTTTTGGATGTCAATATTGTACCTCTTATATAAAATACGTTGCTAAGAAGCTGTCAGTTGTTCCAATGAACTAAAAACATCAAAATGATTGGTTAAACAACGTTACCAAATCGAGCTTAGTTGGCTCAAAGTGTATTTAACATAATTGTAAAATATTTTCCATTAATAAGCTATGGCAGCGAAGTATTATTCAAACCTGAACAGCTATAACAAATTGTATAAAAACAAAAGCTGGAAATGAGACCGGATGTCCGAATAGTTCGAAATCAAGAATATGGAGTGAGCAAATGTATCTGTAACATTTTTTATTTTGGTCTAACTAGAAAGCTCTCTCTCTCTCTCTCTCTCTTTCTCTCTCTCTCTCACGCTCACACACACACTATATGCTTCAAAGAAAGACGATATTATGTCAAGGAAGTAAAAACGATTTAAAACGATGACTCTGTTTCCCGTTTATGTTTATGATTTTCATTCAGTTTTTTATACCTGTATTCAAAACAAAATCTATTACTGCATTGCTTGTTAGACCTGATGCATTTTCATTTTGAGTTTTGTTTTGGTTCCATCTTATTCAATATACTTGTTCATCTAAATATATTTGGTTTTGGTATTAACCATTAGCATCGTTTTGTAACGAGTACATTGAAACTTTTGTAACTGAATTACGTGACAGGGGTTAAATAAATGTGTACAAGTGCACAAAAGTGATAATGGCATCAAATGTTGTCGACTTCTAACACTCATGAGACCATATTATTTACCCATTCGTTTAAATCTTTCTCAGAATATTTGACTTAAAGAATTATCTGATGAGATTAGAACTGGATCAAGTTATATGAAAAACTAGGTCATCATCATCGATAAAGGTTAAACCTTGATTATTATATTGAGTCACAAGATCATTTCTGAAACAAGGTCAATTATGATAAAAAATTGCCACTTCTTATGGTGTTCTTCTTGTTGATCTGATAGACTTCACTTTGTGATCTTATTTCATATTTGTTGCCTAAATTATTATTTAGGCCAGGTTTAAAAATCTGTAACAATGGTAGAAAAACTAGGTAGCCAACCCTATATAAACTACACTTGTTTATCAGATCGTCATGAAACATTGACCGGTGCTTGCGTTGAGTACCTCTTCTTTGACAATAGATCACATGTGCCAAAAGCAGACTCAGCTACAAACGAAAGCTTTCAGGTTAAACCTTTGACCATTTTTGTTTTCTGAAAAATTGTCAGAATGAATGACTTCTTGAAATCTACGTTATATCTAAGTACAAAAGTGAGTCGCATACACATAAAAATCAAGTTAATCCTTTTATACCAAACGAACACTTTGTGAACAGTATTATTGAACTAGACCTTAATAAGCATTACAAGAACATTTTAGAATGGTAGTCTTCATAAAACTTGTATCAGGTGGGAATCAAAATCTAAGTCATTTGCTTAATCAGCTGTGAGAAAAGCGGTCATCTGTTCTAATTAAAGATAGATGCCTTATCTGCTAAAATAAGATAAAAGAATCTATCGCCTACCGATATCAATGCACCAACTCGCGCGATAAATTGTCACAAGATATCAGTTGTACATGAATAAGATTTCTTGTCATTAAAAGAGTGTTTTGATCAACGATAAGTTTCTAAATGGATCCGATTAAAAAGTGATCAGAAGTGTCAAAAACCTCGCCAGTAACTTAGATCAAAGATATATTATGAATACATCTGAGGTTAAAACATTTATCCAGTCTTGATTGAAAAAAATCCATATGTTATATTAGTGTTCAGAATACTCTTTATCCTCCACCGTAGGCGGATTGATATTTTTTGACGGTGTCTGTCCGTCAGTGCGTCCGTCCGTCCAGAACCACAACTTGAAACGGTTAAGAGTTTTTAAATAAAATGTCTTGCAGATATTAATTACCATAGGGAAGTGTGGTCCTAGAAGTATCACTCACATAGAACTTAGAATAATAATTAAAATGTTATTAATTTAGTTTATGCAAGGAAGTAAAGCAATTATATCTCCACTTCGTACACAAACACACATGAAGACTCCATGGCTTGTGAGGGAGGATATTAATTCTTCGAATTTTATTGTTAAAGACATAAATTTTGCAGGTTTGTACTGACTTAGCAATAAGATCTTTTTAAACAAAAAAACGGTCTCCAATTCCTTAGAAAATGTTATCCTTTTATCAGTCGGTTTCAACTAAATTGCATCCCTTTCTCTGTAAAGGCAATTGCAGTTAAGGTGTACTCGTTTTTCTGACCGAATTTCTCCCGGTGGACTAACAAATTCGGAATTTTGCCTGTTGGTTGAACAAAATCAGTTTGCTGTTACAGTCCTATCTCCACATTCCCCCGTAAGACATAGGAAGTTATTCGAAACCAACCGTCAATAATCCGAAGGCATACCAATGTCGCTTTTTCGTAAACCGTTAGCTGTTAAGCCCTTTTTAACGTTCAGGCTACGCCGACCGTAACGACTCAGGCTCTAGAATCTTGATTTGTTAGATTCTAAAGTTTTCAAATTTTCCATAGTAACGGAAGTTCAAACAAAAAGATATCGACAACATCGAATAAACAAAAGAAATTCTAAATTACGAAAAGACCAGTTAGTTATTTGCCTCGACATTCAAGTCTTTCATAATATCCGGTCGAATGCTTATCTAACTTGACATTCTGTACGTCACTTAAAAATGAATTTCTAGTTGAACTTAGGTTGACATTCTTTTTAAATGTAGCGCGTATGTCGACTTAGATTAACATTAAAGTTTGACATTCATTTTTGAGTAACGCATAGTTGAACTTTACGTTAAAATTTCATTCTTGACTTTCATAGTTTTTATCATGTCAAAAACAAATTAACCTTAATAATGTATTTGGTTCCTTTAATTTTGAATAAGACATTGCTTGACATTGCCCAGATGATTCAGGATAATCAACACTCTTATGCCACATTTATTCCCAATCTCCCTTAAAAGAAAGTCAGCATTTTTTACCTGGTGCTAGGTAGAACATCACAACTGATTCATTCGGGAGCAGACAAGTTTCATAAGCTTAGATCAGAGCATGGCTTTTATTCATTGTGTTGATTTGGTCTCTTATAATGAAAAATGGCATTGTTTATTGTCTTTGGTTTTACTGTACTCGAAGAACTGGCAACATTAATGTATAATCAAGATACTTTTCCTCTCTATTTGTTGTCTATGTGGAAAGGCTGTGTTTTCTGACTGCGGTTTTTTATAATATGCATTTTTCACTTTTTTATAAACAATAAATTAACATTTTTTGTATAGCAAAAACCTTACAACGTCATTCTTGCCTTAAAGTTAAATTTTCAGGTCCAGTGGGCGGCAAAAACTGTTTAGAATAGGAAGTTTGCAGTTTAAGTGATGATAAAGTCCACTACCGACTCATTCTCGAGATGTCGGCTAGTAAAGAAGCCAACCTGGCGTCAAACTTCATGCAAACTAAGGGAAATAAATAATAACGATAGCTTGACTGTAACTAGAAGCGTTTTTCCTCTTTCATTCTTTTGAAAATTGGAACTACTATCGATCCGAATATCTATCAAGTTGGAGCCGAGGTTATATATGAATACTAAGTTGTTATTTTTTCTGGATAATACTGAGAAAAGGTAGAAATAAAAAATAAAAAAACTGGCTAGATATTTATAAAAAGTAGCTTCTAAAATATAGTGATAAGCTTCTATATGTGAAAATTTGATATCAGGATATGCAGTAAAATCATAAAATGTTGTCTGTTATTATAAATTTTAAAAAGTGATGACATGTGGCAATTATAATAATAAAAAAGATGCTGAGTAGAGGAATTTGAATAAACTGTGGCAATAAAACCTTTAATAATTTAGATATTAAGTATTGTTAGCTGCTTCGAAAGGGAAAGGTCATCTTTTAATTTATCTGGCGTTCTGGGAACACTCCCAAAGAACACTTCTTACATGAATCTTATTATTCTCGCAATGCGACATTTGAATACAAAAACGCTTCCCTTGGTTAGAATTACCAAATCTCTAATTAAACACATTAACACTTTGCAACACTATATATGGCGATATAAACTTTATATCATGCATTTCCTTTCAATAGATTGAAAGCAAGGGAGCGAAATGTCACATTTCAATTGCATTCACTTAAACATTTAATAGGTGTATTTCTTCATTTTCACATTTAAAATCTGAAAATATTTTCATGACACCAAAATCGTGTCTATTAAGTCAAAAGCAGACTAAATATAATAGACTGACGCTGTATTAGCATAGATTCAGTATGCATTTAATGTCAGTTTAGTTATGTGTTTCCCTTGAAAAAAGGATATTGCAACATATTCGTATCATTTAATGTCAAAACCATGTATGAAAGACACTCTGTGTCAGTCTATATATATAAATTTATCAGTTCATGTACAATTAGGCATAACAAAATTATAACATAATAATTCAACAATAGCCATTCGTGTGCAACGCTTCGCCAAGACTCGGCGTTTCATACAACTTGCTTCTCAGGGTGTAATTTGGCGCGGCACTTGATGCACGAAAATACTTCTTAGCAACATTCATCTCACACTGCGCGAGAACGTGTCATTCCTGAATTACCTCTTGTCGATCCAATTTAACATTGATTTTTGTATGAGGTTTGACAAGAAAAAAATAATAAGAAACACCGGAAAATGGATACGGAATAATTGTTTTTATCGCGAAATCATCATTAGAACCTGTGGAGATTACATTTAGAAAGAACTTCAAAGCAATATATGATAGATTGGTTAGTTTTATGTAAGGCTGCGTTCTCTGTCATTATACTAAAACCAGTAATTATGACAATCCCCTTTACCTGTTAAAACACAATGACTGCTTTTATTGTAGTTTGTTTTATAACGTTTACCATATCTTTTTTCATAAAAATGAAGCACTGTTAACTATCTGGAACTAAATTGAAACAAAAAATCCATATAAAATCCCAAAATGTGTTTAGAGATCAGACCTTATACTGTTTTGTTTAGTTTACCTATATTTAACTTGTTAAATTTTCGGGGAGAGGGGGTCCTATTTAAGTATTTTAGTTTTGTAATTTTGATTGATTATCGCCTGTCACTGATCTGACCATTCATCCTAAACGATTAAGTCATAGTTTTATAGAAGTTATCAGATGCATTTCGTGCACCAAGTTCTACCAAAGAATTTTAACAGCTAGAAAGAACATATTTAATAGCCCTTTTTATATAAACCACAAGGCCCGTAGTAACGATATTTGGAGTGAATATTGTTCAGTAGTCTTATTTTAATTCTATTTTTGAAATCTCATTGTCAGTAACCATAAGGCTGGTCCGTTTTTAAGCTTTGATATTTGACATGCATTATTCCCAAGTTCTAATTCCACTACATTACGTTTTTTTTCTTTTTTTGCACTGACACTTAGATAAAGATTTGAGGGCCATCGTGGTTTTCTTTTTTGTTGTTTTTGTTTAGTATTTCCACAGATTTTACAAGAAATGATGTATTAGATGTAAATTCATTAATTTTTTATTGTTTTCATTGTGATATTATTGTGTGGTCCGTCAGTGTCCATTGTCCGATGTCCATCATCCACCACTTTCTTTGAATCATTTCCTCCTCTGAAACCTCTGGGCCAAAAAAGATGAAAAATGAAAAGTATATTTGCTGCATTAAATTTTACCGAAGTTCTTAAAAGAATTTCACACTATGTAGAACTCTGGTTTGTTATGGCTCCTTTAAAGAATTTTTTTAAAATCTTCTTGGATGTCTCAAAACATCAGGTCCACAGCTCTGAAATATGTCATGCGATGCATTATCTATGGACCTTTACAACGATTGTTCAAATTATAATTCTGGGTCACATTTGACCTCGCCTCGGGGGTCACTGTTTTTACACAGACATATAGAGCGAAAACGTTCCTTAAATCAGACGTGTTTAGTTAATTTAAGTAGTGAGGGATAGTACAAGGCACTGGTTCTTTTACAAAATCTAGAGTGATGATGCAACACAGCCGTATAACACACGCTTTAAAAATGTCATCATTTGAATTATCTTTTTAAGACAAAACAGGTAAAAGTTATTAAATGTTAAGGATATAAAAATCAAGGAGTCTTTTTTTGGAGTCCCCATCTTCAGAACGTCTGCCGATAATGGTAAGATGCAATGAATCAATAAATTTTCAGTGCGCTAAGGATTCGAACAAGTACTAAGGGTCAAGATAACGAATGACAAACCAACGCCTTAAATCACTTAGCCAAACAAAGTATAATTTTTTACATAAAAGTCAGATGTTGAATTCTGATTGTAGCAAGTGTCCACTCAACTGTAATTGTAAGTGCGAATAGGGTATATCTGAGTAATATATAATTATAAAATACAAAAGAAACAGCAGAATATACATTATGTACTGAGAATTATTTCATCAGATTACAAGCACGTATGTCACTCTTGTCAGTCACTGGAAAACAGACTAGGAGTACATTTCCAAGCGCTTTATGTCTCTTTTTAGTAAATGATGATTGATGCATTTGATTAATCAAAAAAATGACAACCCTATTTTCTTAAACAATGAATCATTCTGTACACACTAAATATCAGCGCTTTCATATTCATGAAAGTCATTTATCATCACGGTGCTCCGATAAAATATACGGATCGTTCTTGCAAGAATAACTGAATGGTAGGCTATAAGCCTACGTCAAACGTATCCTATTTTATTACACCCTATTGCATCGTCGGAAACCCACGTTCGATCCATTTTACTCTATCCATCGACCGTGGGAGAACTTTGTTATATCTCTTAAAATAACTACAATACGCGTTTAAGCCATAATTTGATAAATAGCAACTGATTTGTACAATAGACAACGAATGCCGTTGACGTCGTCACATAATAACGACGTCATTAGAATAGTAATTGAGAAAATGACAACATCACATTTCTCCCATGTCTTAAAAAACTCGATGTTTATGAATAATGTGAAATTTGAAAGTAGCTGAGTTCTATTGTTCAAAATCAACAATATAATATCTATATATGTCGTCTTTCTCTTTTGGTTGAATTCGTCTCTCTTACACATTTTGTCATTTGGATTAATGTTCATTTCTGTTGCATTTATAACTCGTCAATACTCTGGTCTGGTATTGCCCCTATAACTCTTTCCTCCAATCATTGGTCTCCAATCATTTTTGTAATAGGGCCGTACAAAAATTTCTATGATTTACTCTTACCATAAAGACTAATATTGCATTTCTAACAGTACAAGACAATAAAATATGCATAAAATCTTGTCTAAGTTTATATTTACCACTAAATTGAAATCCATGCACCAAATATAGGATGGGTTTGTCCAAATGTGAGATATTTGATTAAGTAAATATGTAAGCTTGCCAAAAAGCGCATACAAAAGCTACTAATGTGGGTCAAACGTACTACTGACGAGGATTTGGACGGTGAAGTTTGTATTGCCTGCAACTTGTGTTGCCTGCAACACGGATAACTTGTTTCTGTGATTGTCAAAGATTGATATTGATATTTGTTCCTCTTTACAAATGAAGTATTTTATCTGAGTATGTATTACATTCATTTGAATTTGTACGACGATTGTTACTCTTGAATCAAATAGGGTGCACTTCTGGGACCATCAATCATTCCTGTGATATTCCTAGTGTGACGTATGAAAGGAAACTGATTCAAAATAAGCACCAAAATGTTAATACATATTTCAAAACTGATCACTTTCTAGATATTTTATATATTCTGACACTCAATGGTAACCAACAATATGAAAGATTAATCTGTCAGCATGGCCTGTGATGACAAGATGACCTGTAGAAACTACTTATCCATGTTGCAGCAAGATCTTTTATTTCATCGTTCTATAAAAAGAAACCATAACCCCACAAAGCAAAGTATACATCAGATTTGTGTTCAGATTGATAAACGCCAAAGTAATGAATTAGAAATAGGTATTAGTGAAAATACACGTTCAAATTGTGGAGCAATTGCAAGCATATGCATAGAAAATATAAATTCATGTAAAGTACACACGAGAATATAAAGTTCTGAGAAACCTAACTTGCATTTTCACAAATTAATTTGAAATAAATTGTATTTGAATCTGTATCATGTTTAAGACACTTAATTTTGTAAAACAAGATAATTAATGGCAATTTACAAGACTTTGTGTATCATTTCGAATACTCCCTGATATGTTAAAAATCAACCAGAGTTAAAATCCGGAGACAAGGGAAAGTCTGATATCTATCGTCTAATGTCCATCTGTCAACTTATTAAAAAAGAATGAACTCCATATACCAAAGATATTGCATGTTCCCTATAATACTCAGTCACGTTAAAGGAAATTTCACATGTGTCACTGCATTGATTGAATCAAAAGATACATGGCTATAAGACGTTGATAGTGGAAAATAATATTCCGAGCAGCCAGCGCTTTCGATGAAGTTGATCATAAGATACTTATTCGATTGAAATTACATGTTATTTCAGACGGATCATTGAATTTTTTTCCAGTGACATTTGTCAAAGAGTCGCACAAGTTGGAAATGTGCAGTCACATATGTCTATCAGTTACTCCGTGCGTGCTTCATGGTTTAACCATTGGTCCTCTGTTGTTATAAGTATACATTAATGACATAGCATTAACACGCCCACATCTGAACTTAGATCTATATGCAGATGCCTCAACATCATATTAGTCGGATTTGGCGAAGTAGATTACGGAACAAACTTAATTGATAATCGGTGGAAAATAAGTATTACGTCTAGACGTATTATCAAAACTAAATATATGATTATTGGATCAAAACCTATCCTAGTAAATATCGAATTTGCCGATTTGTGCAAAAAAAAAACAACTTCAGAGTATAAAACATTTTGTTGTATGTCACTGAAGCACCTTTATATGAGCATATCAAGTTGACATTTCTTTAAGGACAAAGCATCTTGGTATATGCGAAAATCGGCCAAACTCTGATAGATCATGGGTGTCATCCCGAAAACTGCCTTCTAACCTTAAAAATGTAAAAATAAAAAAAAGTGTAATTGATACAAACTAAAACTTTATTAGCATTTTTGGTCATCCGAGGTTCACCAGCTTTAACAAATACTTATTACTTAGCAGCCATTTGCCATTTAATACATGGAGACCTTGAGCAGACTTCATGTTATTACAGTTGACTCTTTAGAAAAAGAAGCAAATCAGGTTTATACAATAATAACTGTTGTATTAATAGCATGTTTCATTTTGCTCAGGGAAAGGGCACGCCATGTTGGATCAGTTGGACGGAGTGTTGAAGCTTTTGTCTCTCCTTGGCAAAACTGCAGTACTTAGATTTATTTTTTAATAAACCTATTTCAGATTCTTCTGATTTTCAAGATCTGTAGCAGTAAAATTATAGGTCTTTAATGACTGCACTTAATGTATAATTTATCTGAATGGGCATAACCGTTTCTGTAAAATCATAAATATGCAATAGATTATACACGTACCCTATTTTACAGATATCTTATGTGATTTTGACACAATATGCATGCCTTTTGAAGACAAAACTTGGGATCAGAAGTTGTATTTACATAACTGATTACACACCATGTCAAACAAATGCCAATAAAAGCAATAAAAGCATGCAGGTTTGGAGTAACAATATCGAGAACTCTCATTACGTTAAGCCCGTGCTTGCACAGGCTACTATCTAGTATTAAATTAACTATTGTAATGAATAACTTTTGCCCACTAAAAACTGTGCAGTAGAAAATGTAGCCAGTCAGACAATTATAGGAGTGTATGTTGATAAGAGCTTAACTGGCATAAATATGTTGATTATAATTGTTAAAGCGTTAACCCAGAAATGTGTTTACTAGAAACATCATATTATCTTTTTGAATAAAAACAATATCAAAAGAAACAGTATTTTAAGCTTGAGTTTTTTTCGAAAAAAAATCGAGTTATTGCTATAGCCATGGTGTCTTTGCCGTTGCCGTCCGAAAACTTTAACATTCATTATAATTTTTTTTTTATTCCTTAATGGATTGTCTTCATATTTGAACATAACAACCCTTTGGAGAAGACCTTCAAGATGACCAGATTTAGCTTGACCCTGACTCATAAATGACCTTCACCTTCAAGGTCAAATTATTGAATTTTGCTAAAATTGGCCATAACTTAATTATTAATAGGTGGATTGTCCTTATACTTGGAAACAACAACCCTTTGGATAAGATCTTTAAGTGGACCTAGACTGAAATTGACCTTGACTCATTAATGACCTTCACCTCCAAGGTCAAATTATTGAATTTTGCTAAAATGGGCCATAACTTTGTCGTTCATTTTTTTATTTGATTTATACTTGGACAAAACAACACTTATGACAAAACCGACATGTAAGATAACTGAGATATGACCATGACCTAAAATGACCTTTTGCTTAAATTGTCATAATTTTCTCTTTTATTTATAGATTTGATTCATATTTGGACAAAAAAACTCGTATGACAAAGACGACATGATTAAATTTTCAAGTGTGACCTCAACATTAAAATGACCATGACCGTCAAGGTCAAATGACTCATTTTTCTTAAATTGTCATAACTTTGTTGTTTATGGTTGGATTTGATTCATACTTGGACACAACAACAATTATGACAAAACCGACATGTTAAATAACTCAGGTATGGCCATAACCTAAAAATGATAGTGACCGTCAAGGTCAGATGATTGAATTTGGCTTAGATTGTCATAACTTTCTCATTTATTTAGTGGATTTGATTCATACTTAGGACAACATGTTGAATAATTCAGATATGACCATTACCTAAAATGACCTTGACCATTAAGGTCAATTGATTGAATTTTGCTTAAATTGTCATATCTTTGTTGTTTATGATTGGATTTGATTTATATTTGGACAAAACAACACTTATGAGAAAACCAACATGCTATATAACTCAGTTATGTCCATAACCTGAAAATGACCTCGACCGTCATGGTCAGATGATTGAATTTTGCTTAAATTGTCATAACTTTCTCATTTATTTATGGATTTGATTCATACTAGGACAAAACAACACTTATGATTTCTGACATTTTGATTCTTTCAAGTTTGACGTTGACCTTTAAATGACCTTGACATTTAAGGTCAAGTAATTGAATTTTGTTTAAATAGGCCATAACATGACCTTAACCTTAATATGACCTTGACAGTCAAGGTCAAATTATTGTATTGATTAAACTGATCAGTTTACAGATTTGATTCATACTTGGACAAAACAACACTTATGACAAAACTGACAGGTTGAATAATACATGTATGATCTTGACCTTAAAATGACCTGGACCTTCAAGGTCAAGTTATTTTATTTTGATTTGATTCATACTTGGACTAAATGACAGTTATGACAAAACCTACATGTTAAATTATTCAGGTAGGACCTTGGAATTAAAATGACCTTGACTGTCAAGGTCAAAATTATTGAATTAAGCTGAAATAGCCAAATTTTTGTTATTTCTGGATGGATTTGATCTATACTTGGACAAGACAACACTGCGGATAAAACAAACGTGTTGACCAATGCAAGTATTACCTTGACCTTAAAAGACCTTGATATTGCTTAACTTTGCTAAATCTTTGTTATTAATGGAGAGTCTTCATGCTTAGGACATAACTACCTTTTAGACAATACCTCCAAAGAAAGTTAAACTGAACTTGACCTTGACATTAAAGGTCAAATTTCTGAATGTTGCTAAATTGGTCCGTAACTTTGTTATGTATGGATGAATTTGATTATTAAATTTCCAAATGACGTTTCATCTTAAATCCCTTCACCACAATGTGTACTTCCTCTTATGTGTTTGCCTTTAGAAATAGAACAAAAGTCGAGCGTGGCCCCCTCTTGCGGTGGCACTTGTTCGACTATTGGTACGGATATGGGGAAAATGTGATAAAATACGTAAATGAAATTAAAAAATTACAAAAGAGTCGTTATAATTGAATAAAATACACGTCTCAATCCTCAGACAATAACAACAACAAATCATGAATTCAGTTGGTTATTTTTTTCTGACAGGTGCAAGTATTATACTGCTATGCTTATATTTAAGATTTTGAACAGCATGGCTCCTGATAATATCTCAGAGGTTTTACCAGTTTCCAAAACTATTTCTCATAATTTACGCTCTGCATCCACCAGGGCCGATTGAATTTCTCCTTGATAATTGATCTCGAATAATGAGTCTAAATGTCATTTGTCTCTAACCTCTGATTCAAGCGAGGAAGCAGTCAGTCGCTTGCGGAGAGATTGGTTGGTAAACTGGCTGGATACCATGGAACACTTAATAGGCGGACAGACCGCCGGGGTATGACCAAAGAGAGGTTGAAACTGGCGTCGAACCTCAATAAATACAGACTAAACAAACGTTCGGCATCAAGCAAACGTCTTTTAACGAATGGAAACTCAAAAAGATTTTAATACTAAAATTAGAAAAGTGAATACACCAAATGAAAATGTACATTCAAAATAACCCACTACCAAAAACATTCGTAACAAAATCTTTTTTTTAATTTTCGTTAGTATGTAATGTTTTCTTTTAACCAATAATTATTGCACAAGACTTTTCGGAAGAGTCCATCGAGAAAAAAACATGTTACTTGATATGTCAATTAAATATGAATGACATTTGTGCTTACTCTCTTACATGCTTTCTGTTGGAAAGTGTTTTTGACAGAGGAAGGAAATATCTTTTATATGTTTTATTCTTCTTTCCTAATTATTTTAGACCATACAAATATATGATTTTTTTATTACTATGTTATTATGGATGTATTTTCTTGCCCTTGGCAGATAAAGTTTTTAATATTATTAACAGTGTAAAATTAAATATAATGTTGTGTTTGAAAATACATTAGTAAAAAATTGTCTCTTTTATGACAACTGTGCGACTCTAAAATCTTAAACTGACCTTACTGATCTTACACCTTGAATTAAAAAGTGGTATTATTTTAATGAAAAGTAAATCAAGTTACTAGATTTGATTTGTTTGTACGCAAAATACATCTTGTATAAAAACTATCACTAAATAACAAAAATGTTCAATCACAAAAAGTATAATTGTTACCAGTCCTTACAGAAACATTACTTTTTCTTATTCTGTTGCTTAAAATATATAAGATTTTGATCAGAATAGCATTGTATCCCATTATCTACACAATGTAAATAATATGTTAAAATGACGGCAATTTAAATTGTCGTTTTCTTGTCTAAATTAGATTAAATTTTATTTAAGTGCCACTTTTGTGCCATTTGAGAATTGTTTTTTTTTATTTTAAATGTATTTTTTTACACATTTTCGTTATTAAACAAATAATTCAAACAGGCAAAACAGAAGGAGAGGTTTCTAGGTTTGCTTTTTTGAGATACTAGAGCATTCTTTTGACACTATTGCAGCTGACATTTACGGCAAATGAGAAACAAAACAACACGGAAATTGGCAATTTGTCGACTCTGATGAGATTCGAAAACCTAAAACGCTCTAAACGAATTAGGTCTCTACATGCAAGAGCAATCAACAATAACATGGAAATCGTATTTATTTTTTAAAAAAAAAGAAAAGAAAAAAATCAGGTGTTAAATGCTGTTTAATGGGAAGTCTACTGCAAAAATTAATAAATTGGACAATTGAAACGTCAATGGAAGAAAAAAAGGTTAAACACGTATATTCAGCTTTAAACTTATAAAAAGAATTAACTGTGATTAAGGTGACTACAAAACTGAGCCAATGGTATTTTCGTGTTGGAGCCATTGACTAAAGAGAAAAAGCACTGTTGCTCAACCAAGAAATGAATTTTATCTGCATGTAGTCTGGTTTGCAAACGAGATGTTTAATGAGACTGTAGGGCACTAAATGCATCATACGGATGTCAGTTATTAGTAGTCTTCTTATAAGCTTGTTGGTATTCAGTAGCCAAATAACTAATTCCTTATGTCATGTACAAGGTCAAAGTAGTTATTAGAAACACGGAACTATGGTTTACAGTTTCCGTGTACAACGTAATGAGTATTATTTATTAGAGAAGTAAAATTACAAACCATTCCTGTAATGCGATTACGTATTTTTGCTTACATTTGTTAACACTCGTTACGTAATGACACTTTAAAGGGAAGGTGACTCTGCGTTTAGTTTAAATATCTGCTTTCAAGTGTTGTCGTTCGTGCGTGACAGTTAAATGCGTTTCTGTACAAATTGCCGAGGAAATCTTTACTAGAAAAGCTTTGATATAGATTCGCTATTACCAGACTTATTTATTCGTTTGTTTGTCTGCTTGATCTTGTCAGAAACCACTTGTCGGATTTCTAAATAATTTCACAAAATGTTTCCTTAAGGGACTCTTAATCAGATTCCGTCTAGCCATTTTGGATTGTTTTGACTGTAAAGAAAACGTTGAAAACCTTCTCGTAAAAACGCCTGCACAATTTAACAATAATTTCAAACAAACATCTTTTCAAATTCTTTTGTGTAAAAAAAATAGACCAAAGAGGGCGGAACCTAGTTTCCTTATATAGCTATAAAGAAATGTTTGAAAATCTTCCTCTCAGAACCCGCTTGCCAGATTTCAAAATATTTTCATGAAAATGTTGCTTAGGTGGCCTTTTATTAGATCAGTCAGACTCCTTCAAGCCATGTTGGTTCAAACAAGACAGGGACAGGGCAAGTTGTCACTTTATGACTATATAGAAAAATTGGAAAATATTTTCCTAAGAAACCACTAAATGCCGTATTTCAAAATGATTTCATGAAAATGTTCTTCAGGTGACCCTTTATAAAATACCCGTAATACCCGTACATGTATGAAAACATTTTTGAAGTTAAGCAATGTAATTTGAACCATATATTCTATGATACACAGGTGAGCAATTTAAGGCCTCCCAGGCCATCTTGTTTTATGATCATGTTTCATTGCAAACAAATGTTGAATTTCTAGCTTTGTTTTTTAGCTCACCTGAGCCTTTGGCTCATGGTGGGCTATTGTGACCGGTCTTTGTCCGTCGTCCGTCGTCCGTCAACAATTTCATTCAAACAACATCTCCTCTGAAACCTCTGGGTCAAATTTGATGAAACTTGCCTGGGATGTTCCTTGCATAAAGCTCTACCAAAGTTGTTCAAAGAATTCAATTCCATCATGAACTCTGGTTGCTATGGCAACTTACAGGAATAACTTTGAAAATCGTCTTGTCTGAAACCACAAGGCCTAGAGCTTAGATATTTGGCATTTAGCACCCTCTAATAGAACTCTACAAAAATTGTTCAAATTATTTCCCTGGGGTCAAAATTAGCCCCGCCCCAGGGGTCACTTCATTTTACATAGACTTATATAGGAAATCTTTAAAAATCTTTTTCTCAGAAACCACAATGCCTACAGCTTAGATATTTAGTATGTAGCATTGTCTAATGGATGTCTACCAAGTTTGTTCAAATTATGTCCCCTGGGTCAAAATTGGCCACGCCCCAGGGTTCTCTTGGTTTACATTGATTTACATAAGAAAAACATGAAAAATAATTTTTCTCCAAAACAAAAAGGTGTAGACTTTAAATAGTTGGTGTTGAGTATTGTGTAAAGAACCTTTACCAATATTGTTTAAATGTTGGCCCTGGGGTCAAACTTTGCCCCGCCCCGGGGGCCCTTAATATGTAAAAAAGGAAATCTTTAAAAATCTTCTTGTCTGAAACCACAAGGCCTAGAATTTTATAAATTTTGCATGAAGCAAGCTTTATCAAGCTTTTTCAAATTATTAGATTAGGTTAAAGGTCACGGAGGCTAAAAATATATTTATCTACTGTACCTCATAAAGCCTTCATTTATAGACCAATATCTTTGATATTCAATATATAGCTTCCTTGCATGGACCTCTACCCATGAGTAGGGTTTGAGGTAACTGGGTCTAGGTCACCATAACTTATAATAGATATTTCTACTTTCTGTCATAGAGCCTTTATTTATTGACTGATATTTTACATATTTGGTTTATAGGCACGTATATATTTTCAATTAAAACATGAAATACTGCTTAACAGCAAACCTACAGACAAAGTACTCAGGTGAGCGATCCAGGGCCATCATGGCCCTCTTGTTTTCATCTTTGTGGTTGAAGCCAATACCAAGGAGGAGACTGAGAATATGGCTTGGCGCCAGAGCATAATTATTTTGTTTCATTTTTCTTTTTTTCTTTTTTTTACCTACCGTATTCACTAGATATCAGTAATGTAAACAACGGACGAACGAGTCACATAACAGCTGTTTTAGAGATAAGCAGCTGTACATTCATCGAACAAAACGGCGCCCTGTGAAGTTTGTGGACGGTTTGGTGTGTGTTTGTGAGTGTGTGGGGAGGGGGGGATAATTTTGAAAACAAAACAAACAAAAACATCACAGTTCCAGACAACTGCGTGTTCATTAACATACTGAATGTATAACACCGATATATGGGATCTCAATTTAACGTATCATCCGAAAAGAAAAACATAGTTTAGTTGGTATGTGTGTATCCCTATTAAAAAAAAGTATAAACCAATTACAGATGCTGCTTTTCTAAATGTGAAGACTATCAAAATACTTCTCGATAATTTTATCCAGACGAAATATTAACTTCTTTTGGAGTCGAAAACAAACTAGCAGAAAGGTATTAAAATGATGTTTTATATTTGAGCAATGAGACAGATATTATTTCCTATTTTGTAGATTTTTAGAAAAATTTTTAATGGTTTATTTATGAGACTACATTTGTAAAATGTAACTTTTTTTTCGCAAACATTCGCATTTTCGGCAAACCCTTGTCTTTCCTTGAAAACGATATATAAATTGGTTCCCCGGAACAAAAATATATTATTTTTTACATTCCTTCCAATCCATATTTTCTCAAAACAAATTAAAAGTGAACCTTGAAAAACAGAAGGCTCTTAACCAGAACAATCCTTCTAAAAGGATGTATTGTTTGCACAGAAAAGTCAACCGATAGCTGGAAGGTGAATATTTTGGTGTGCATTATAAAAATTACATATAATAGCAAAACAATGATAATAAAGGACCAAAGGACAAAGGGAAATGAAAAGGAGATTACAGGACATAAAGTAATCTATAACATAAAATAATGTCCCTACGCTTTTACAAGGAGAAGTAGGTTTAAGTGCACATCACCGCTTTTACTGCCATTCTATGAGAAAGTAGCATTTGGTACTTTCTCTCAACTGTTTTTTGATAGAATATAAATGTACTTACAAGTACATTCGTTGAATTTATATCCCCTGCCGAAAAGTTTTAATTCCTTTTGGGACATGTTAGTTTGAAAATGTAAACTTTTCTCAATAAAAATGCATGGTGTAAAAATAAAAACAACCTCCAAGCTCTATAGAAGTTTACTGTGTATTAGAATGTATGTTAGGTCATGAAATATATTACAGTAAGATACCCTTAGCAATAGTTTTTCTTAGTTTAACATTGTGTATTTTAAGTAAGTAATCTGAAATTCAATCTGATTAAAATCATTTCCTAGATAACGCTCTGCTATTAGGATCTGAACGGCCCCAATAGAAGGTCACCTTCTCATGACCTTTCAATCAGTGCCCAGCTTTAAGGTTTTTGAAGATAAATCAGTTTCTATTTTTAACCATTGGAACGCATGTGAACAATCTATATTTAACTGGGATCCCAAATAACTCAGTCGTTTTCTGGCAGTAGCAGTACGCAGTAGCAGTTGACAGTAGAAATTAAATCAAACGTGAAGTTGGCAGTAGCAGTAACAGCAGTAGCAGTAGGCAAAACGTGAAGTTGGCAGTAGCAGTAACAGCAGTAGCAGTAGGCAAAACGTTAGGTTGGCAGTAGCCAAGAAATAGAAAAACACTCCAGAGGCTACCTTTTCGGTCCAAATAACCTGGAAATGTATCAGAAAGGTTGTTTCGATGACTTCTAGCTCAAGTTCGAATATGGGTCATCTTGGGTCCAAAACTATATCACAGAGCCTAGATATGGAAAAACCTTGTTAATACTCTAGAGGTTACATTTTCTGTCCAAATGTACTGAAAATTTGTTTGAAAGGTTGATTTTATGATTTCTAGCTAAAATTTGAATATGGGTCATCTAGGTTTAAAAACTAGGTCACAGAGCCCAAATATAGAAAAACATTGTAAACACTCTAGAGATAACATTTTCAGTCCAAATAACCTGGAAATTCATCAAAAAGGTTGCTTCGATGATTTCGAGCATAAGGTTGAATATTGGTAATCTGGGTTCAAAAACTAGGTCACAGAGCAAAAATATGGAAAAAAAACCATCTTTACACTCTGGAGGTAGTATTTTAAGTCCAAATATCCTGGAAATTTGTCAGATAGGTTGCTTTGATGATTTCTAGCTCAAGTTTGAATATGGGTCATCGATGTTCAAATACTAGGTCACAAAGCCAAAATATGGAAACCCTGTTAACACTCTAGAGGTTACATTTCAGTCCAAATGTACTGAAAATAAGTCAGCAAGGTTGTTTTGATGATTTTTTGCTTAAGTTCGGATATGGGTCATCTGGGTTCAAAAACTAGGTCTCAGAGCCCAAATATGGAAAAACCTTGTTAATACTCTTGAGGAAACATTTTCAGTCAAATAACCTGGAAATTGGTCAGAAAGGTTGTTTCGATAATTTCTAGGTCAAGTTTGAATATGGGTCATCTGGAGTCAATTAACCAGGTCCATAACAACTTTGTTAAAAGCAGTCACACTCAGGTGAGCGATATAGGGCCATTATGGCCCTCTTGATTTTTTTTCTTTCGTTTTTTTCCTCCAAAGTAAATCAACTTCTCTTTGATTTTAAAGCAAACAAATTTTAAGCTTAATTTTGTGAATCAGTCGCTTTAATTGAGGAAATCTTTAAAATATTGAGATAATTGTATGTGTGGGAAAATTTCCAGTAGCTTTTGACTTTGATATATACTGCATAAGAGGTCTGTTTACTTTCGCCACCATGCTAGATACTCTAATTAATTTTCATTTTAGAAATTTCAAACCGAAACTTTAATAAGTCTATATTATTCGAAGGAGAATTCATTTATCCTACGAAACACAAAACATTTCCAAAATATTCAAGATGATTTAAACATGCTATAAAAGTTTACACGCTCAACATTAACACGTGGTGTGTACATGTAAACCATAAAGACGCGTCGTAAGATGCAGTTTCATTGGCTGGGATATAAATAGCAATACCGGAAATCCGGATTATCAAGAAAAAAAAATGAATGGACCACCTTCAGATGTAACCGTAGTTAGATCGTGTACTTTAGTCTGATATTTGAATTTCTATAAAATACGAGAGATGATTAAACGTTTAATTTCCTGTCTTCTCAGATCAAATATTCGTCTATGTAAAACTGGAATAAACGATTTGATATCCACAGACATTTGATATATCCATATATCGTTGAAGCAACATTGTTGTAATAATTCATTTACTTTGATGCCCAGTTGAAAATGTTTTTTATCATCAAATACCTCAGTCTCAGATTTTAAATCATAGTATATAGTAAACAATTATTGGCTTTCTCTGCACACAGTTTAAAACATATTTAATTCTTGTTTATCTTACTACATATAATAGATATTAAAATTATTTTGTGGTTCCATTTTTCTTTAATTTCGGTTGCCTTTGCAACCAGAGTTCTAAATAGAATGGAACTTGCTTGAACACCTTTGGAAGAGGTTCATGCAAAAAAACACTCCTGGGAAGTTTTAATGCTCTATGAACAGCACAAAGATTTTTATAAGTTTTCCCGATATAAATATGTATAGCTAGTCAAAATATTATACAGAACATTAACTCTGAGCTCACAGATCTGATTAGAACAAACTGTAAGTCTGCACTGTCCAATACTAATGATACTTATCTGTGTTCGGTGACGTTTAAGTTTTCCTTATATGAGTCTATATGCTTTATAGTAAATTAATGAAAGAGGCCATAACTCTGTTCCGTTATACACGATTAAACATGTTAAACTTTTATACCTCTCTCAGAATAACATCGCAAACTGCGCGTAACAACATATCAGCGAACTATCAGTTTTTTTATGAATTGACATTTTAAAGTGAGTATCTTTGGGCAGCTGATTAGACGGCATCATATTTACCGGAAACATTGATGAAGCAGCAGACGATGCATAGGTATATTTGTCTTTTGGGACAGTGGGTTCTACAAAAGGAAGTTAAGATCATATTTCTTACAAGCGTCATTTGCTATTCTCCAAAATACTTTTCTGTAAAAGAATTTTTCAAAATGATCATTGCGGATTTTTCATAGTGCCTTTATAGTTCTTTTACTTATTTATGCAAGTTGCAAATTACAATGTACCAGTTTCCAGCTTTAAGCTGACTTTGACTGTTCTGATATTATTTGTCGGTAAGTTGGAAATAATGGTCAAAATGATATGATTTTGAATTCAGTTGAATTGTGTAATATGCTATTTGGGGACAATATGAAAACTTCAAGACACTAATCATGGAAAACGGTACCGGATATACATACAATGGCATGCGATCGTCTGGAATCGTGTAATCTGTTCCTTGATTTTTGTAACAGTTTTTCTGCAGGGAAGCCAAAGATTTTTTTCAATTCATTTAAAAGAAAAATTACAACTACTTATTAACACCGAGTAATAAACGTAACATACTGTATTTATTCGCGTGGTTTATTACGTCAAAACAACTGTCGTCTGCAATCAATCTATGCATGATTTGTTGCGTATAGATATTGAATATGTTGCGGTAGTGTCGTATATCATCTTATAAGCGCGCAATAAAATGGCAGCTTTCTTAATCAATAACATAAATAGTAATAAAAATTTATTTCAGTTGATTGATTTATTAATCCTCTACGTCCAAGTCAAATCAAAGTCTTTAGGTATTTGGATCATTCAGGACGAAGAGCAATTACTTATGACAAGATAAAACTCAGTCAGGCTGACTTTTATCTTTCTATTTGAGTTTATATATCGTTGTTACCAATATGAAATATGATTTACATCGATTTCTAATATGATATACCTCCCTTGAAGAGTTTTGTTATGTTAGGTTCGTAGGATACAAAAAAAACCAAACAAACAACATCACATCTTAAGAGACACTCCTTGTCCCTTTTCATGCTATGTTACCTTTTAAAAACCCAATTGTTAGTGCAGAAGTGTGGATTCGAACTTCAAACCTTTGGACCACAAGTTATGTGCTTTACCACTCGTCCTGATTACTTTTCTTTCAAATAACGTTTAATGATTAAATATTGCTAAACACAAAGTTACACTAACGTTGAACACGTTAAATGATTCAGTATTGCTGAACACAACGTTAAACTAACGCTAAACACGTTAAATGATTAAATATTGCTAAACACAAAGTTACACTTACGTTGAACACGTTAAATGATTAAAACGGAGGTCGCTGGTTTAAAAAAGACCTATGGTGAGAGACTGCAGTGACTTTCCGCATTCATTTCACACTTAAGTGTGAAAACTGATTAGAACTCAGTCATCTTACTTGCAAGGAGTTGTTTCCCAATGGATGTGAAGGAAATAAGTTTAAGCTTAACAAAACTTATCTAAATACGCATTTAATTTTTTATATGCTTGTGGTAATTACCTGGTACGTTAATGGCATTCAAATTCCATCCATCAAAACGTCTACTAACATCTTAGAACTTAGAATAAAAAAACAGGTTTATAAGAAAACAACACCTGTTACACGATATGACAGATGTCTCCAAAGATCGAGTATCAAACAGAAAAGCAAAAATAATTGGCTGGAATTGTTTGTCTGGTATTTTAAGTATGTTTAGATCTATAAATTAATACAATATTCTTAGGAAGAGTGAAAAAACATATGTTGCAGGTGCGTTAATTGTGCATGCAAAAAATCTAAATGTTCGTTTATATATATATGATAACAGTTTTTTTAAGAAGTGTGTGCGTTACCATAAAATGTACATAAAAGTCTAGCGAAATACTCGAACAAAAATGGTTCATAACATTCATCGAAAAAATTTGGCTGTGAATTAGTAGATGGGTGAAATGAAATGTATAACATTCAGTACATCAAACTTCATATTGTGATACAGTAATAGTTTGATTCCCTACGCTCCTTCACTCGTAGATTTGAGGGGCAAAAAAAGTTCCGAACAAGTTCCTGTTCCGTTCTAGCGAAATATTCGAATAAAATGTTTCAGAACATTCATCGACAAATTTTGGCTGTGAATTAGTAGATGAGTGAAATGAAACGTATAACATTCACTTCATCAAACTTCATTCATTCGTATATTTGAGGGGGAAAGAGTTCCGAACACGTTCCTGTTGGAACAGGCCGCTTTTTAATCTTGACCTTGACTTTGATCATATTTTCTGCCCATCTTATCGCTAAAATGAATATGTCTACTACGTAATTTTGAATCCATAAATGTTTTAATGAAATACGGAGACAGAATGATATGAACTGATCTAAAGATTGACCTTGACCTTCGACGGAGTCAACCAGGTCATGCTTGCTGCCCATTATATGGCTATATTGAATACATCTAACAAATAATTTTAAAAATGCTTCAGGGTAGTGTTAAAGGTATAGAATTTCAGGAATGTTTAATTGTAATTTTATAACTAAATATGGATTTTAACTTGAGACATTTTCCATGACAATAACCGCTTCAGGCCATTCAGTGCTGTGGCTATTCTTTTGACTGCATCGATACACTGTCAGACATATTAACATATGTATATTTTCGCTCATTGTAAATCATATTTCATGTGTAGTAATGCATTTAAAACCATCACAGTCTTTAAACTTCCCTAATAACTGAAATTGTAGTTTGTATGTGATCTTCCATCTCATTTCAAATGCTAATTATGGATGAGGGAAGCCTGCTTTTTGTAGAATGTGCATATCCTAGTCCTGTACCAGGCACCACATTACGAATAAATACATTAAATTACATCATAACTTGATCGATCTCTTCCATTATTCATGAATTTTCATTGAAAGTAAAATCAGAAACAAGCTCTTCAAAGAGGTGTGCTATTCTGTCATACAAGGAAGTTTTAAGTTTAGTGGCAAATATTGACATTCAAACTATAAAATGTATTTATAAATATATGACATGCAAATGTATTTCCTATTTCTATTAAAAGCACTGGTATCTACGCAATACTCCCCTAAAATTCATTGCCGTAATCGGTGGAAAAATACATAGAATACTTCTCAAAATGATTGTCAAAAAAATCTCAGTATCTCTAATGTTTATAAAAGGAAGTTTATTCGATTTTTTTGTGAGTGTGTAAAATGACCCGAGATAAAATACTGATTTTTTACACGTTCCTGCGTTTTCTGGTACAAAATTAAAACAGAACTGATTTTAACAATTCTTATTTTTGAGGAAATTATTTTTAGCGGTGGTTAGCGTTGTTTTGAGAACGCATGTGTAGAATATCTGGGAAAGTAAACGAAGATAAAGACCTATTTTCTGCAGGTTTAAGTCTTTAGAATCACAGACAAATAATAATGCAAACAATAATCTGCAAGTTTTAAGGTTTTGTCTGTGCATGGAATAAATAGTGCCATGTAAGAAATACATTTGGTCAATTCAGAGTGTTTTATACAGCGATAAAAGAAGACAAAATGTTCAGCTTATATCATAACCAAAGCTTGTACCGATTTCTAGGAATTTGACGTTCAAATGGCAGAGTTAACGATGTTATGATCAGAAATATACTTTCAGAGTATATATTTCTAAACAACTTTAGTTGTCTGCATATCTTTAGGCATGAGTGTGTTGAATTATTTTCAAACGCATACATTGTCAAGCAGTAGTAAAAAACTAGTCGTCGTATTAAGTTTCTAGTTAAGCTCAGACTCTCAGACTGTCAGACTCAGACTCTCGGACTTTCAGACTTTCAACAGATAACAGAAAATAACGTATCAGTAGTTGGTTTGTCTTGCCATCCTTTGAACGTTTAGAGAGTCTACGGTTAAGTTACTCTTGCGTTATTTTCAGAAACCTTTTTTTTCCAAAATAGCAGGCCTCTGTTAGCCTTACCTTTGATTCAGTGAGCCTGAAATCTGTATTTCTCAAATTTAAGGTTCTGAGGTCGGTAATTCTTAAGTTATTAATTGGAAAACTTTTCCCATTTCTGGCCTTTGTAATCATTACCTTTCACCCAGTGAGCCCAAAATAAAACGATGCCCATCCTACCTAGAACGTTTGAAATTTCTTGGTTGATCGGGTTCTCAGGTTATTGATTTTTGGACCGTTATTCAGCTGCAACACCTGTGGGCTTGACCTCTGATTTGGTGAGCCAAAAAAAAAAAAATAGGGGTCATGTACAAGACACACCAAACCATTCTGTAATGTCTAACCGGCCTCTGTTCAGTTGTTCTTGAGTACCTGGTGGAAAACTGTTTTCAGAGTGCAGACTTCTGCGATATTTAAAAAGTATGCTAATAAAAAGGCAAGTAAAATAAAAAGACATGCAATATACAATATATAAAATAGGTCAAGCCCGTTGCAGTAAAAATAATGACCCCAGTTGCAAACAGTGTACAATTTTGGCAAAGGTCAAAACACTATGTTTCACGCCATTTCGTAAAGATGTTAGAGATAATGTTTGAAAATAGTTTTGTTACAAATAAATGAAACAATTTACCCATCAGGTAAAGTTTATGATGACGACCAAATTAACGATTCAACAAACGTTTACTTAGGTCCACTCTAGGACAATTTTCAGACAAGACCTTTTTTAATTTCATTGTTCAAATCTTTATAACAAAGATCTGCGTGTTGGTGACTCCTTAAGAACCTTATAGTGTATAGCTCTAGAACAAGAAGTATTTTCGTCTTTGAAAATAATTCACTAAAAACTTGAGTCGATACTGTTAATAATATATGCTTTCAGCAAGATGCAGTATGTTTTCTTTCTATCAGAACAAACTTTTTTTCTTGTGCTTGATAACAAATCGTGTCTTATTATAATTTGTTTTCCTTCTTTCATCGTAAACAAAATATGCGTGTTCCAATGCAATAAACAGTTAGCGTAAATCTGGACGGTTCATTATCATTGGGTTCATTGAGATGATTGCTCGTCTTTTCAAAGAAGATATGTCACATGTCAGTACATTATCACACAATCTGTCGCACATCTGAAGAAAATGAAATTAATCTCGGGGAAAATTATGGCCTGGTATAAGAAATCAATGATAACAGATGATGGAAAGCTCCTGTGACAAACCGTTATGGTGCCTGCCAGCATAAACTAGTCTTCCTAGATTAATCTCCTGTCGTCTCACCGTAACTTACCCTTAACCGAAATTGTATATTCTATTGGTATTTGATTCTGAGAATGCGTGGATCTTTCTTGTGTAATTTTTGTTGTTTGTTGTTGTTGTTTTCTTGTTCCTCACCTGAGCGCAATGTCGTCCTTTGTCCGTCGTCATTTCTTTCTTTAAGACAAACATTTTGTCCAAGTTGATGAAACTTGACAGGAATATCTTTACATAAAGCTCTACTTAATTTGTTCAAACCATTCTTTGCAGAACACTGCAAAAAAGAATGAAAAATAATTGTAAAAACATCTTCCTGTCCAAAACCAGTAGACCCACTAGAGATTCACAACCGAAAATTATTCAGACTGTGTCCCTGTGGTCATTATTGGCTATGCCTTTGGGGACACATTTGACAGAAAATATTAAGGAACAACAATAACATTTCATTAAACCTCAATACACAGAGTTTCATAATTTTGCACAACGCATTATCCATAGACCTCTATTACTATTGTCCAAACATCACCTCTTGGGTCGTTTATGACTCCATCCCAGGTTTCAGATGTTTAACTTAGACTTATGTAAAACAAGTGTACCCAAATCATGTGAAAACGGCAAATATATAGACACAAATTAGACGGACGGACAGTACGATTATTTGTATCTTCTTTCGGGGTCAAATAAAGTGTAAAAACATCTAAACATTTCAAGCATACAATTTGACACTGGAAGCATTAAGAAATATCAAGTTAACAAAAGCTTGCTGAAAGTTTTAATCAAAGCACTGAAAGTGCTGACAATGACAAGCACTGTATAGGGACACAGCAAAATCTCCATTTGACATATTTACTCAACCGATGTTGAACTAACTAAATGCAGATATAGCAAATTCCTCTGGTAACTGCTTGTTCCAAGATCAATATGACAAAGTTGTCAGTTGCAAAAATAAACCAGATATAACTTATGCATACTCAACAACATAAACTAACCTTTTATATGGCATTTCTGCTGGGGAAAAATCTGGAATTGTTTCTTTATAATTACTCACAGTGAAGAGAAAAGGCCATCAGTAAGTTCTGTATCACTGACAAATTAATGAATCTTGTTTTATAAGATTCTGTTTCTAACTGTCAAGCTAATAGTCATTGTTTGGATATTATAAAATATTGCTTTTATAATATAATTGTTGGATATTGTAAAATACTGACAAATAATTTCCTAGTGAAAGTCTCACGCGTTAAAATCCTTTATTTTGTTTTCAAATTTTTGTGCAAAATCCTATTGCATGAACATGTACAGTCTCTGACAGCATGTATTAAATTCCTATCTGTCTAACGTTTCCTGTGACAATGCATACAGATGCTATATCATCACACAAGCTTCAGCATTTTTTGTCCTGAATGATATTTTTTTATCTCAGACTTCTGCACCACAACCTTCTGGTTCTTACTTAATAGCACACAACCTGCAACATGCTCAGATCTACCAATTCAATCTGAAAACTTATGCATACAATATCAATCTCATCACAAATATAAAATTGTACGGAAAACTGTAATTAGGGTGAATGGTGCATGACTAGTGAAAAACATTTATACAAGGATAACAAAATCTACAAAAGATTTGTAAAAGAACCCAGTCAAACTCTCAATGGGAGATTTTGGTATTTCGCTACACTGGTGCTCACCTACCACTGCTGCACTGGTCAGATGTCAATATATTCAACAGAAAATTTACATGTATCGGATTCCTACACCCTAATCAAATCGTTGAATTCTTGAAGTTTTTTTTGAGAACTCGTACAGCCACATGGTCTTATATGTTATTATTATTTATAGATGTTATAATTAGTTACATTCATTTAAGAATTATTTGTCCACGCGTTTATACGGTTGAGTTGTTCTCTTTTTTCGGATCTGAATGGAAGGACTTGATTGGGAGCTAACCAGAATCTCTGCCAACCACATGACTGAAAGCCAAACAAGACTTCCCATGAGTTGCTTTTGAGTTATACTGAATTCAAAGTTTTCTTTGACCGTATGTAATGAGACAATGAAGAAAAGTGCAGTATCTTTACTTAAAGAAATATGTATATTAACCCACAAACCTATTTAGCGGAACATGTAAGAAAAACGGTTTACTGTTTAGACAAAACCTGGGTTTCCAGTCACATGATTTTGAGCAGCTATGTAATTTATTAATCGGCATCGATAAAGGCTACCGTAAATAATAAATTAAAGTAAAAAAAGAATGAAACAAAAACGGATCTCGATCCCCACCATTCACAAGGATGAGTCATACTTTCTACTACAGCCGCCACATCAGCACCTTTATTTACCCGCTCATTAAGTTGTTAAAGCCTATTACATAATATTTCGAGAATTGAGAAAAATATTGTTTAAAGCGACTGCCATGGTGAAGAACATATCCAAACTAAGTTACTGTCTCATTTTTTTTGTAAAGAAAGACATCATAATATAAAGTTTTACACACTTTTATCGGTAAAAAATTTACCCCGCTAGTCACAGTGAAGATACTTTACTTTTTATTATCAAATTCTACGAGCGATATTAACAATTCACTTAGATCGCCGGTCTTTATTTTACCAGCCGAAAGGGGCATGGGTTCGAATCGATTTCATTTCTTTTTTTTAGCTTTCACTTTCATAATATTACGTTTTATCCAGAGTATATTAACTTCTATATAATTTTAAAGAAAAAATAGCTAAATTCTGTTGATAAGTCGCTTTAAACAATCTTATACAATATATGTTAGAACTTTTCTTAGTTTTCTTTCATCTACGTTGTACAGATAGTCAACATAGTATCTTCAGAAATACTACAGATATACATTGTATCATATTTGCGTGTTTTCAGGCTATGCAATAATATCATTTTCATAGTTTTTAGATTTTATTTCATTAACAGCCAGAACCCATGTGGCACATACACAAAATACATATATGGCGGTAGTACATAAATACAAGTCACTGTAACAGGTTCATGCTAACTATGTATGTATCTTTTCTTTTCAGAGTCCAAAACATCATGTGATGATTAACAAAGGCCTAAATGATGGAGTCACCTCCATAAAAGGTAAAGTGCAATATACAAAATAATTTTATGCACAGTAACTAAGGGATGCTGCACCGAAATAAACGGAAGAAAAATATAAGCGGTTAATATATTGTAACCAGTTGTACATTTGCTGCTTAAGATTCTGTGTCTTGAAAAAAATTTAAAAATGTTCATAAAATATCAGATATCTTGGCAGACCGGGTTAGAATTCTTGTTGAGACTAACGGTAAAAATATGAAAAAAAGTACTGACAAGATACTAATGAATCATTAAAATGTCCAATCTGACTGAAGTTCACGATATAACTACGGTTAGATCTGAAGGGGCCCATTCAATTCTATGTTCTTGATAATCTGGATTTCCAATATTGTTATTTATATCCCAGCCAATGAGACTGCATCTTACGACGCGTCTTAATGGTTTACCTGTACACACAGCGTGTTATTACTGACTTTGTAAACTTCTACAGCATGTTTACATCATCTTGAATATTTTGAAAATATTTTGTTTCGACGTACGGTTAATGAATTCTCCTTCGACTGTTATAAGTAAATCAAAGTTTATGTTTGTGTTTTTTGTTAAATGAATATTAATGAGCGCATAAGCATGGTTACGAATATATTAAAAACAACGGGCCTGTTTATTTTGCTGTACATGCAGTTTCTATCAAATGTCTAAAGCTACTGGAAATTTCATGACTCATTCAATTATCTCAATATTTTACAAGATCCCCGCAGTTAACTTTGACTAGAGTGCAAGGCCCCAAAAAAAATAATGTGGTTCTGGTAACATGCTGAAAAAAAATAGGGTAGGTAGGTAGGAAAAATATTTTATTTTTTAAAAATATTTTATTTCGGCTAAAACTGGACATCTATTAAATATGAATAGATGAATAGGATACCACCAACATACATTATATTAAATGTAACACCAGAACACAGAAAAATCTGACAGTATTAAACATTTTGCTGGAATAAAAAGACAGTCACAAATGAATGATTTTAATGTCACTATGAAAAAAAAACTAAGTAGTTCCTGATATTCAGATAAAAATGCAGGGCTCTCGCTAGGGTCAAAATTTTGGGTGAAGTGACTTCTCCCTAAGGCAAGATTTAGGAGAAGTCAGTAGACTCCTGGGAGAAGTTAACACTGGCAGTGCCAGTTCCATTTGTGAATGACAAAGACAGACAGCAAAAATGCGGAGTGATTTTTATTCAACTATTAAAATGATATGTATCTGTGGCATCCAAATTCAGTAACTTTTTTGTGAAAAGTCTGGGATGTGTTTCCACTTAAACCAGAATTTTTTTTAACAAAATTATAAACAGTTTTAAAATTGACAAATTGTTGATTAATTGTAACTGTTGCTTTCAAAAGTAACCACAACAGAAATATTCAAGTCTTAGAGAAAAAGAATTTTTTAAAATGAAAAACAGGTACTTATAATCAAATCAAGACCACTTATCTTAATTGAATGTTGTGAATTTGCTGTATAAAGAGTCTCCAAGACACTGTTTTCTACAAATACTAAAATACGTCGGAGTCGCGGAAATATATGACAAAAGGAATTTATCCGAGATTTTTATTCGCTGCTTCATGTTTAATGAACTAAATGTTTGCAGGAATAGGTTTCCTTCAATTTGTTAAGCTTGTCATAAATCTACTTGAGTTTTTCTTATAAATAAATCCGAGAATTAAAACAAAACAAAAACAAAAAGTATTTTTGCCATTTTCACACACTGTTTCAAAGGCTAGAATAACAGTGGTAAAGCACTGATGTTTAACCCTTTGCCTTTATAGGGTTAACGCATGTCTTTTCGTGGTATATCATCTGCAGAATCCCGAGGGAACACGAAAATACGTGCTTTAACGCTTTTCTAGCATAAAATGATCTAGAAAAGACAGGTTTACGAAAAAAAATAGTACAGTCGCCTTTAGGTTGTTATGGATACGTCTTTTAAAATATGCGTTCAAGGGCGACGCTTCAACATGTTTCAACCTGTCGAGCGGCCATCTTGAAACTTAAAAAGTGTCGATTAGAAAAATAATTGGAAGGATTTCATGTGGATTTACGATTGATAGTATACACTGTTTCGTCTAAGTTCCGACCTGCAAGGTTACATAAATTGCCAATTTGGGACAAAAAAGACGGATCAGCATCCATTATTTACAGAGGCCCTGTAACGCGCATAACTGAAAACGGGTAATAAAAGCGCGTGAGCGCGAGCACTTCCTAGTTAACACACCTTTTTGCTCTCGTTAAAACATAGGCAAAACGGGCAAAAACAAGCGATTTTATGCTAGAATAAAATTAAACATTCAATTAATTTGTTAAAACATAGTTTGCTTGACATTTTAGATTTGTAAAGTTTGTTGTACACAACAGTTTTCTACTCGGTGTACATCGAGTTAATTTATTGACCCAATTCAACACCTGTTAATGGCTGACTGTGTTAATTGTGTATCGAGTGTCAACACACAGGATTAAATAAATGAAATTAGTAAACTGCGTTCGATTGGCCAATGCTTTGAAGGTAGTATGTATTGATGCCGTTTCCGAGTATAAGCTCCGCCCATAACCGGAGCTTAGCAAGTTATTGACGTCGGCAGATGAAACGTTTTCGGTGAAGTTGATATCGCTTTGATGCTTCATAAAGGCGAAGTCAGGGAGTTTTGGGCGTTTTAAATGGATTAATTTTTTAAGTTTTTGTACAGTATTTTACTGTTTGCCATAAGGGTGACTTGTCTTAGATCGCCATGCACCTCAGAAAACACCTCGCTGATAAGGCGATGATGCGGCACAGTTTCTATTACATTCTTTCTGTCAATGTGCCGACACTTGACAAATGTAACTGCCAGAACAGTCACTGCCGAACATGTCATTTTCCATGTTTTTTTCCTCGAAAATTGTTTTGCTAGCGGCGATCGTAAGAACTATATATTTATACTGATTCGCGTACCGTTCCGTACCGTACACGGGAAAATAGTCGCCTCGGCCGATGACGCAGGAAATGCCATAAAATAATTTAGGGTCGGGGCCAAAACGATAGGGTCGGTCGTGTTACCGGAACCACAATATTATTTTGTTTTGGCCCAACTACAATGCGACGACTGCGTTCTTAGGGATCCCAGTTAAATATAGATTTTCATATGCGTTCAAGTGGTTAAAAATAGGAACTGATTCATCTGCGAAAACTTGAAAGCTCGGCACTGATTGGTTGACTGAAAGGTCATGGAAAGTGACTTTCTTTTGGTGACGTTCAGATCCTAATAGCAGAGCGTTATTTAGAAGCTGATTTTAATCAGATTGTAAAATGTCCACACTATTTCAAATTTTAAAAAAAACTTACAGTTACTACATTTCATTATTTTTTATTGATCTATTGCTCTGAAAGCACAAGTTCAAGTCCTGATTCAACAGCGTTATAATTTTAGACAAACCAATCATAATACCGATAAATAAGAAATGATAAGCTAGTTAAATTTGCACGTCAAAATTCACTTCTTAGATGAAAGTTGGTATGGTTTTACCATTATAGATTGAAAGTTGTCTCTATATAGGCGTTAAATCCTTAGTATTCATATTAGTCAATTTGCTTAATTTACAATGCAGTTGTAATCAAGGTTTATGAAAGTCTGATGGATCGATTGTATGATACAGCATAGATACGTCTTGTAAACTAATAAGAAGAAACATTTAACATACTGTAGAATGCTATGTTTTGCTATGTCGTCTGCTCCCCAATTCAGTCCTCTCGTTAGATATGGGAATTTTGCATTGAATAATTGAGGTAAAATAACAGTTCATTATCCATTTATGCATGTCAAAATGAAATATACCAACACTTATACAGCTAAACATGTTTATATCAGTCCGAATAACATTAAACAAATGTTTTATTTCAGCATTTTGCTGTTTTCAATATCTTTAACTATTAAGTGAAAAGTGTAGGAGAATTTTAAGTTAACATCGACCATTTCTACAGCTAAAAAGTTACTGTTACTTCTTTTGCCATGCACCACTCCACTCACTACGACAGAATATCATGTCTCTCTCTAGCTGAGTTTATTTATCGTCGGTACCGGTTACCCATGCAGAGATTAGTTATTTTATGGTTTTGGGGGATAGTGCAAGATAAGAAAGCCCCAGAGACAACCCTGGTTCTCTTGCATGCTCAGTGTACAGCTCTGATACATGGGACCTTGGTTCAACGTCTCATCCGAAAGACAATTAGTAATGTTAGTTTAGTTATTTCTTTTATATTTTTTTCAGCTCTAAATTGTTACTTTAGTTCTTATTATTGTTATAGGTAAAACAATAGTGTGTAGATAAGACATTATCATGAAAGCTATACAGTTTTCTGATGTTACAAGACACTTTTGTAAGGACTGGCTTTAATATTTATTAATTTAAGAGAGTGTCAGGCAAAGTGATTCATTGTAACATGTTTTAAGCAAGTGTTGTGCCTTGCAAGCACAGTTATAAAAAATGCCCTGGTAAATGCTAATCATATCAGTCTGGGAGTTTTAAAGAGACGTTGGAAGTTATAATGTATTGCTATTTTTGCACGATCAAAGAGTGGATTATATAACTATGCCAGTAATTCGTCTGTTCGTGAGGTTCATCAGATGAAAAGAAACATTCAGATTTACCCAGACTATGATGATCTGCCAATTTTATTATAGAGATGTGTATTGGAATATGAGAATAAAATACGTATAAAGTGTCGTGCCGCTAAGTTGTTAGGTGGATTTAATAGAGCATGTGAAGCAATATTAGGTGTATTCAGAATAAACTATACAATCTAATTTCATGGAGCAATATTCAGAAACATTAAAATATCGGCTCCCACACCAAACTCACAATACACATATACATTTTCGTTGCATTTTTAGTGTAAAGGTCTCAGTATTAAAATGATTTTACTGATATAGAAAAATAAATCAGCTGATAGAAAAATGATGGAACCATGTTTTATTCACTACAGAACAATGTTGACATATGTCTTTCTTTCTCTCTTTCATTATACTGCTCTATATTTTTAACATGTTCATTGATTTAAAAAGCGGAGTTGGAAATGATTTTGGTACATAGATCATTTATGCCGGTAGGATATCTTTCTTGGTAAAATAAGATCTACATGTATTTGGGACTTATATAATACGAATTTCTGAAGCACAACTATATGCATATTGAGTGGGGTGACTTTTATTATCCTTCTTATACGTTCCGACTATTTTCAGGGAAATAGTTTTTGGATCACCACAGTTATGGGCCCTTTCCTGTCGGAAATAACCGCTTATATATGTTTTTAGATCAAAATCATTTAAAACATTTTATTCTTTTTATTATTTTTTTAATCAGTCTATTTCCGAACATTGCTTTACCCTGAACTTGCAATACATTTCATAAAAAATGACTCCACTACTTCTTGAAATATTATTAAGTGGAAACTTTGAAAAATGGTTTAAACCTATGCATGCATGATGTTTTCGTGTAATTATCTATAGACTACAATACTTGCCAAGTATATCCCCCTTTTTCCAAGACAAAAACAGAAAAAACAACTCAAGAAAGTGTAATACATTGGCTACTAGTTTTCAGTGTTATTAATGGAAGGTCGTGAGTCAGTTATGACGTTTTTATACTAAGTAAGTCCGACTTTGCTGTTGCATTTCAGATATTTTCATGATATAGCCAGTAACAGCAGTATAAAATAAAAGTATTGGAGTTTGCTGTTATTGCAGGCAACGAAACATTTCGTGATTAATCATAAAATTGTGACTTTTTTTAAATGTCCACACATTTAAAATAGAAGCTATTTGAGGACATTTAGATTTATAACATATAGAACATATGTCAGATATAATTTGTAATTATGTTATTTTCTCTATGATTGTTATAAAAACAATATTTGCTAATTAGCAAATAAGCTATAGTTACATCAATGTTCGTTTTATGCCTCGTGTTGTGTAACTCTGAGATGACAAAAGTGTAACTATGACATTTTATAGTTGATTTCTTCAATTTGTCAACTCTGGAAAAAAATAGACTGTTTTGTGAAACCCAGATAATTGTTTCATGTGTCGGTCATTCGATTTGGTTCTGTAAATATGGCTAAAAGAACGCGGAAAAAATAAGACTGTTTCATTTTTCACATTTGTTTTAGGCTTACTCTCACTAACGCCACCTATCCAGCCCCATAACTTTGTATCACAAATCTTTTGAATATCAGCTTTGCTTTAGAAGTGCAATAACAGCAAAGCGAATAATAAACTCTCTTCAATTTGAATATCTTTTAAATGATACTTGACTTTATAAGCACAAACGTGAGGTGACGAGCTTGACAAAATTTGATAAAGACACTTTCTTTCAGGAAAATTATTTGAAGAACAATGTTTCGTGTTAGTTGTTGTTTTTGTTTATTTTATCGAGGTAAGCGTGATTTTGCAATGTTAATTATTTATCTAAGAAGTCGTTGAACATGTACCAAGACCATTCATATTGTATTCAGAAGTAACTCTGTCTTAAATAGTGCCAAATGTTTCATACATTTAATTATCTTACTAGATTAGAACTGAATAATTGTTGTCTCTGTGGTTTTAAAATTGATCAAATATAATATAACCTGAATTTTGTGCCTTTATAACCCAATTTCAAATTCATATGAGACTACAAGTGATAAATTTTCATCATGATAATTTGCCAAAAAATAAATCCCTCGTCAATTCTTAAAGAATGCGTGCAACATTGTTCTACGATCGTTTATCACTGACATAAGTTTCACGTAATGGCTGATAGACAAAAATATGCCATCTAAAGAAAATCACTGACTGTGACTCTTGTAGTTCTAAACCAATTAAAAAGAAAAGGTAAGTATTATAACTAAACGGTTTTATCTTATTCCTGTAAGCGTCTGGTTTTCCATGTTATAGTTAAATGACTTTGGACAGACAACTGATTAGCAGTATCAGTCAGTAAAATTGACTTATGGTTTCCTCAACAAATGGAAGCAAAACTATACATGCAATACTATACTGTAATTATAAATACTTCCGGAAAGATATTATAGTGGAAATCCATTATTTAGTTACTACAAACGAACACATACGATTTACTGGAACTTCTTTTAGAGAATTGATTTATATCATTCCACGAGAAAACCATTCTGAAAAGCCATCTCTTGAAAATGATGTGTATAAAAGCGACTGACCACATACGCCCTATGGGAATATTTTAAAATAACCTTACGCTTTTATGTGATTTAGTCCGTCATATTAATTGTTAAGATGATTCAAATTTTCATATTACTAGAAATGCATTAAGGACGTTTCTGACGTATTGCCCGCAATGAAATAAGAGCTTACTATAAAATAGTCACCAGCGGGCTTATTGCGTTTCAGAAATTCAGTTTTGTTAGGAAGAATTTACTTGCGACCTTTGAATTTTCAACGGTGCAATAAATTTATCTTACGATTTTCTAACGTTAATGGATTTGGCAAATATTGCCGAATTAATATCGTAAATATCGTTTTCTGTTTCTTATTTTTCACTAATGTAGGCAACCGTTGCTAAAACTTGTCATTGACTCATTTTAACCATAGCTGTTCCTATCTTGACCTACTTTCTATTTTACGACGTTTTGTCAATGAAATTTGGACAATGTGTAAATTTTTTATGTAGATTTCAACTTCGACATTGGGTGACCTCTACATTGACCTACTGACCTTCCTCGTTTCTAATCTGCAGCATTAAAATTTCAACTGTATGCGTGTTTGCTTGCAAATTTCACTTTTAGCCACCACCGTGACCTATTGATCTTCTCTCCGGTTTTAAAGCTACTCCAAAGAAATTTGGACAAGTTTACAGTTAAGATCTTCTTGTGGCTGACATTGACGTTCTGACTAAATATCATGTTCATGGTAACTAAAATAACTAATTTTAATATGGCTGTGCCCGTTGGTTAATTGTTTCTTATCCAAATGATATTCACACAGTATTAAAACTGGTCGATTGATAGAGGTCAGAGTCTAAGCAACTAACTTGCTTTTGATTTAATTTTGGATATTTAAGTAGGCTGAACTAAAATTTTTGTCTTTCATTGGCTGTGTATTTAAGATATGTTATTGTAAAATTTAGGCAAGATTCAGACCGACTTGACACGAACGTACAGATTATTTGATGATACAAACCACGGAAAGCAGACAGACGAATTGGTACTTTACGACATATTGACCTGGTCCGTTAATTGTCCCGTCATTTGTTCCAAGACATTTCAAACTCCTGTCATGTTCCTGTGAGCTACAGAAACACAAACATACAGGTAGTCAGTAACTATATGTGTAATTGGGCGGTACAGCCAGCGTATAGACGGATCAATGGTTTGCGACACATTGACTCTATATGATGAACCCTGTTTGCCAAATATTTCAAAATCCTCTTATGAACCAACGAGTAGCAGTGCGGACAATTTTATGCTGTTTATGTTATTTTGCCGTAGAAATGTCATGCCGAAGAGACAACAAATGATTGATTGTGACGTTTCTTCTGTAATTGGGGAAAAATTTGCCAAGTTATTTCAAAACTATGTGATGTATTACAGAGCAACGAAAGGGAGACGGACATACAGACTAACGATTTATTATTTCAGCAATGGTTTGTGACCTTTATGTGACATGGTATAGCAAAATTCTATTTCCATGGCAGAGTTACCGAAAGAAAATGAATTGTAGATGGGCAGACAAAACACTCAGCTGTTACACCTTTCTTCTGGGGCATAAAATAATGGCAGTAATTCGAGTTTACAAAGAATTATAACCATACTGGGTGACATTACGTTTGACCTATTCAAAAAGTGCAAAAACATGCAAAAAATACACATTTTTGGGAAGATCTGTCCCAAAGGGTTGTTGTGTGCAAAGATGAACCCAATCTGTTCAGCAATAAAGCAATAAGGGAGTTATGGCCAATATTAAGTGTGTAAGGTTTTTTTTTTGAAAATTGGACTTTCGAGGTCAGTGGCATTTAGGGCCCAAGGTTAAATAAATGTAAGTCAGTCGGAAGATCGTAATCAAGGGGGTGCTGTGTTAAATTATGAAGTTAATCCATTTGCCAGAAATGAATTTATGGTCAATATTTAGGCTTACGGATAGATGATAGAATTACTGACGAACTGACAAACGAACAGTTCAAAAACTATATGTCCTCTTTCGAGCTGTGGACCAGTTGAGATATATTGCAGATTCTTCAAAAGAAAATTTTTTGACAATTTGACTTTAAGGTCAAGGTTATTAAGGGGTCAACGTAAAAAATATATGTCATTTGGAAGACCTCACCCAGAGGGTTGTTGTGTGCAGATATGAGGTAAATCTACTTACTAATAAGTCACTTACGACTACTTTTAAGTTTTCTTGAAAAATTGACAGTTGATTTCAAGGTCAGTCAGGGGTTAAGATCATATAAGTTATATCTGTAGAAAGGTCTTGTCCAAAGGGTTGTTGTGTTCAAGTATAAAAAAAATCTATTTACAAATAAGGAAGTTATGGGCAATGCTTAAATGTTCGGATGGAATGACTGAGGTAGTGACACACGGACAGTTCAATCACTATATACCTTCCTTCGGGCCAAAATAAAATCAATGCGAACCGAAAGTATTTGCAGAGTTTTTAGTCGGATATTTCTGCATGTTTTATGTAATGTAAAAACCATAAGAATGATATTGTAAATAATGCTTAGAAAAGACCAATTTTATAAACATTTTCAAGAAAATTGCAAACAATATTTAAATACTACCATGTGAAGACTTTATGTCTTAGAATTAGACAGAGGGTCAATCTTGTTTAAATTAAGACGTCGAGTTGAGAGCTTCAATCTTAGTTATATTAGAAATCCTAACAAAGCTTAATTACCGAACAAAGAAACTGTTTATCAATAGATTAGGAAGTGTCTTCATAAATTGTCGAACAGATTTCAACAGGTGTACGCAGAGAGTCACAGAGCTGTAAATGTACATGGAAAATATTATCCTTAATTACATTTTCCTACAAAAGAAAGTTTGTCCAGCACTTCGCTAAGTGCCGTAATTCTTATTTTGATTTAGGAAACAAAACATACTGGTTTTTCATCCGCTGTATTTTTAGACATTTGTTGTGCAATGGCATACGATTACTCTTGATATTTTTATTTTTGATATCGCAAAAATTTCGGCATAAAATATAGCCCTTCATGCTTCAGAATTATTTTTCAAAACCCTTTGAGAGAAAATCCTTTAAATGCTTAGCTTATGACCATTATCTTGCCAATAAATGGTCCTAGGGGATTTAAACATAAGTTTTAAATGAGATTTTGACGTATTGATTTAGGTTTTAGGACGCCATCGGCTACAATCAAACAGTATTTAAAATAGATTGCAATGACGATTGTATCATATAAGACACTTAACCCTGTAACATTACAGGAATTTAACTGAATGAGCGAATATCTATTTCGACAAACATTTCCTGTAAAATCTGTCTTGCTGATCAAAACTACTTTTTCTGGAAAAATGTTGAAATTTCAAACAATTATTTTCTAGAATAAAATACCAATAAATCAGAATTATTTGGTCTGTAATAAACATAATTATACTATTTTCCCCTCGTACCATTACCAAACGTGATTTGTTCTGACTATACTGCTTCAAATACAGGTTTTGGAATAGGCAAAAAAATTGTATGTTTGTTATAAATCTATAAAATAAAGAACCATTGTGTCCTGTGTCCTTGTGTTTAACGTCACGTGATGTCTTATACATCTACTTGCTGTCATTGTTGTTTATTGACTTCCGTGAAATCCGTGAATTCTAATAATAAAAAATTCCTTTTTCTTATTTTGTATTCAGAGAACATCAATGTTAAACGAAAAAAGAAACATTTTAGAAACATAAATACTTTTATGATAGTTTTTGAAGTTTCTTTAATCCAACTTGGCTTAAACTATAGTGAGTACAATATTTGTTACGTATTTTCTTTATATAAGAGAATTTGCACACGCACTGGTGAGTTTAACTCCCGTCAATAGATAATCAACTGTAACTAGTTGCTATGAAATATTGTCTTTTAAAATTGTTATTTGTTGCTAAGCTTACCATGTTAGCCTGTTCACTTTGACATGTTGATGATTTATGGCCAAAATTTGTGACTTTCCAAACTAGACTGTATCTCTTTTGATTAGATGTTACAGTGAACTCCCTGTAATTTTCCAAAGTGCAAACTTCAGTGCATGAGAACTTTGCTTTTTCAAAGATTGCAGTAGATAAACATGAGCAGAAAAAAATATTCTTAAAGAAAAATAAGTGATGTTTGATTTACCGCAAGTCTGATTTCAACATTGAAATAGATTGTTCTAATCTTTTTCGACTGGAGCATTCCTTGTTAAAAATGCGATTGAGGTATATTTTGCTTGTTACTCTGACGACTATACTTCTATTGAGTCAGTTATTACTATAACAGTAATAAGTCATATGCTGGAACTTTTTGAGAATCGTTCTATTCTTCGTCTTCTTTGGAAATAAAGGGACTCTACTTGCTTGGTCAGAAAAAAATGCCCCAGTCATTATTTAAATCGTGTAAACCATTTAATACTGATTTCAATTTCTCCGACATTGTGATTTTTTGTCACAGTTGAGCCTACATATATATCTCGTATCAGGTGACGTAAATCTTAATACAACAACAACTACAATCCGTGGTTACGGATGTCGCCATCAACATCACAAACCGTCGATTGTCTACTGTTTATGCTGCGGTTTTCTGGAGTTGTCTTTGACTGAATGATTCAAATAAAGCATCTTCTGTCTAGACTTTTGAGACAATAACATCACTTGTCATGACAATGTCATTAAATTGTCGACAACTTTACTGTCAGCTAGCTTGTAGTGTTTCTGTACATGTAGTTTATAACCTGAATATTCTTGATACCATTTTGTTTTAATAATTTTAATCTACCGACATTCTATACGTATGTTATTGTAGGCTTCCGAGGATATTGCAAGAACAGAAATCATCCAATCGCAAATATTATATTTGTTGTTCTACAAATGCAGTAACAAAGGAACTCGTTTAATGCAATAAGTGGTATTATTGGGACCTCGGTTAATTCAATAGGCGGTAGTATTACTGAGACCTTGTTTAAAACAATAAGTGGTGTTGGTGGGATCTCGGCTAAAACAATAAGCCTTGGTAAATACAGTAAGTTAGTGTTAGTTTTGGAGCAGGAATCAAATGGTGAACCCTGGATTACAAAACTTATGTGACAATCTGGTTAGTTGATATACCAGAAACAACCTGAGGACATTCATCTATCCATTTATAAAAGAAATGCTCATATACATCTATCTTAGTAACAGACTCTCGGAAAACAAAGTAACTTAGTTGTTACGTATTTGTCCATCTTTGTATCTTGAATATTCTTTAGTGTAAGAGCATTTTAGGAATGTATTTGCCAAATTATACCGGAGTCTTGCAAGTGCCCACTATTTTTTTCGCGAGAAGATTTGAAAGATGGACAACAGCAGGGCTGGCAAAATCTAGTGTTCAAGCCTTACATTTACTGGTCAAGACAACTGCATTTTTAGCTTACCTGAGCACAAAGTGCTCAGGGTGAGCTTTTCTGATCGGTCTTTGTCCGTCGTCCGTCAGTCCGTCCGTCCGTCCGTCGTCAACTTTTCATTCAAACAACATCTCCTCTGAAACCAATGGTGCAAATTTAATGAAACTTGCCTGGGATGTTCCTTGCATGAAGCTCTACCAAGATTGTTCAAATGGTTCTGGTCCATTGCATTTCTGGTTCACTGGAGCTAAAAATAGATTTTATAAGTTGGATCTTTAAAAATCTTCTCCGAAACCACAAGGCCTGGAGCTTTGATATTTGGTATGAAGCATCATCTAGTGGACCTCTACCAAGTTTGTTCAAATTATGTCCCTGGGGACAAAACTGACCCCACCCCAGGGGTCAGTTGATTTTACATAGAGTTATATAGGGAAAACTTGAAAATCTTCTTGTCAGAAACCACAAGGCCTAGAGTTAAGATATTTGGTATGTAGCATTGTCTAGTGGACCTCTACCAAGTTTGTTCAAATCCTGGCCTCTGGGCTAAAAATGACCCTGCCCCAGGGACCACTAGTTTTACATTGAGTTATATAGGAAAATCTTAAAAAATCTTCCTGTCAGAAACCGTAAGTTATAGAGCTTAGATATTTGGTGTGTAGCATTGTCTAGTGGACCTCTACCAAGTTTGTTCAAATCCTGGCCTCTGGGTCAAAAATGGCCCCGCCCCGGGGTCACTTGTTTTACATAGAGTTATATAGGAAAAACTAAAAAATCTTCTTGTCAGAAACAAGAAGGCCTACAGTTAAGATATTTGGTATGTAGCATTGTCTAGTGGACCTCTACCAAGTTTGTTCAAATCCTGGCCTCTGGGTCAAAAATGGCCCCGCCCCGGGGGTCACTTGTTTTACATAGAGTTATATAGGAAAATCTTAAAAAATTCTTCTTATCAGAAACCGTATGTTATAGATCTTAGATATTTGGTGTGTAGCATTGTCTAGTGGACCTCTACCAAGTTTGTTCAAATCCTGGCCTCTGGGTCAAAAATGGTCCCGCCCCAGGGGCCACTAGTTTTACATAGAGTTATATAAGAAAATCTAAAAAAATCTTCTTGTCAGAAACCGTAAGTTATAGAGCTTAGATATTTGGTGTGTAGTATTGTCTAGTGGACCTCTACCAAGTTTCTTAGAAAAATGTCCCTGGGGTCACTATTGGCCCCGCCCGAGGGGTCACAAGTTTTAAATAACAATATAGAAGAAAATTTTTAAAAATCTTCTTGTCTGAAACCACAAGACCTAGAATTTTAAAATTTGGCATGAAGCAATCTTTATCAAGCTTTTTCAAATTATTGGATTAGGTTAAAGGTCACGGAGGCTAAAAGGAGATTTATCTACTGTACCTCATAGAGCCTTCATTTATAGACCAATATCTTTGATATTCAGTATAGAGGTTCCTTGCATGGTCCTCTACCCATGGGTAGGGTTTGAGGTCACTGGGTCAAGGTCAAGGTCACCATAGCTTATAATAGATATTACTACTTTCTGCCATAGAGCCTTTATTTATTGACTGATATTTTACATATTTGGTTTGTAGGCACTTACATATTTTCAATTAAAAAATGAAATACTGCTTAACAGCAAACCTACAGCCAAAGTACTCAGGTGAGCGATCCAGGGCCATCATGGCCCTCTTGTTGCATCTTACTTTTCTTAGGACAAGTCAAAATTGTACATCCAATTTCTGTGAGAGATTGAGTGATCATAACAGTGACCAGATTTCGAATTAGTCCAAAAATCTGTCAAAGCAAACATTCTTACTAATTTTTATGCCCCCACAAAGTGTGGTGCATATAGCGTTGCACTTGTCCGTCCGTCCGTCTGTCCGTAAGTCCCGAAATCTTGTGAACGCAACTCCTCTTAAACCGGATGGCAAATTTTGCTTAAACTTCCAGGGATGAACAACCTTAATGTGTAGATGGTAGTAAAGGAAGGAATTTTTGCTGCGACCAAATTTAACAAAATTATGGCCCTTTGTTGATTTTTTCACTAGAAATTTTGTGAACGCAACTCCTCTTAAACCGGATGGCAGATTTTGCTTAAACTTACAGGGATGAACAACCTTAATGTGTAGATGGAAGTAAAGGAAGGAATTTTTGCTGCCACCAAATTTAACAGAATTATGGCCCTTTGTTGATTTTTTCACTATATACCATATAGAAATTTTGTGAACGCAACTCCTCTTAAACCGGATGGCAGATTTTGCTTAAACTTTCAGGGATGAACAACCTTAATGTGTAGATGGAAGTAAAGGAAGAAATTTTTGCTGCCACCAAATTTAACAGAATTATGGCCCTTTGTTGATTTTTTCACTATATACCATATAGAAATTTTGTGAACGCAACTCCTCTTAAACCGGATGGCAGATTTTGCTTAAACTTCCAGGGATGAACAGCTTTAATGTGTAGATGGTAGTAAAGGAAGGAATTTTTGCTGTGACCACATTTAACAGAATTATGGCCCTTTTTTGATTTTTTCACTATATACCATATAAATAATTGAACATATAAATTTTACATTTGTAATTTAATTTAACATGTACATAAGGTTACCTGTAGATCATTTTAGGTATATGTACAGAAAAAATCTTACATACAGGATATACATGCTCTTGTTTATGAGCACTTATGCATAGTGGGGGCATCCGTGTCCTATGGACACAGTTCTAGTTCATTCAGATCTGATCAAAAATAGACCTCTGTAGTATTAAAAAGGGGTTTCCAATGATTTTACACGGTGAGCTAGATTCTAATTCCATGTGCCCCACTATTAAAATCTTCCAATAATTAATCAAGGCAAACATTCTGTCCAAGTTTCATTAAAACCGGATCCAAAATGAGACATCTAGTGTGCTAACAAGGTTTTCCTATAATTTTACCCAATGACCGGATGGCCAAGATTTTGTATTTTTCCAAGATTTCACTGAGATAATAATTCTGGCCAAGTTTCGGGAAGATCTGATTAAAAATGTGGTTTCTAGAGCGAATTTTTTTTCATTGTTTCGCCCACCGACCTAGTTTTGACCCGATGTGACCCAGTTTCGAACTCTTCCGAGATTTAATTAAGACTAACATTCTGATCAAGTTGCAATAAGATCCAGTTGAAATCGTAGCCTCCAGAGTGTTTAAAGGCAAAATATGATCGACAACGGTCGGACGGACGGACGGACGAAGAACAAAATAGCATAGGAAAAGCTCACCTTGGCACTTCGTGCCAGGTGAGCTAGTCATGCTGTTGTAAAACTATATATGCTCAGTTAATAAAATATTCACCTACAAAAGAACAGAGAGAAAGCAATCTTTTAACTGTATCTACGTCTGTTGTATACAGAAACGTTTAGAGTTTAATCGTTTTATGCTGAAACTTACTCAAATTAAAAAATTTTTGTCAGCTACATGCAACATAACGCATTCATTCAGTTAAGTCTTTAAAGCTATACTAAGGTTGTTTTTTTATTGCAGCAGTTATTTAGTTTGTGCAATATCAGAGGAGGTCCAAGAGAGATGAGAGATAGATGCATAGTTTCCATTTTATGATAATGTTTCCATCATGTTTTCAGTTGGAGTTTAATTACTGATGTAAAAAGTCCTAAAATGTTGCAACTTTTCTTATCCCAGTCGGAAATATAAAGAATAAATCTTATTTTGAAAGGCAAATTTATGTGATAAGAAGCCATCCGTAATGTAAGAGTTCCGTTGAACAAAATGTATCCATAGGGGAGCCCGTATGTAAAGTTGTCAAGCAAATGCACATGTTTAATACATTTACTTTAAACACGAAATTTCCTTCCGCATTCATTATAACGACACGAAAATCTAATAATTCTCTAACATATCGGCGGCATTATTATCTGCAAGAACATCAACAGATTTACATGTGACGTATATATTGGAATGATTAATGGATGGTATCTTACCACAAGTGACGTGCTAACGAGAAATTACCAACTGATTTACTATATCTATCAGTTTTTGAAACTTGTTACGTAAACAGAATATTGTAACAGTGTTATAATCATCAACAGATCTGAATCTTTTCGAGCTAGTTGTGATGAACCAGTCACAAGAGATCTTCCTCTCCGATGTAACAGTATTAAAGAATTCTTTTTGATATATACCAATACATTTCTAATGTTCTAAAAGTACCAGCGATATGTGTATATATCTAAATATACTTCGTATTGTTTTCAATAACGACGTCGCACCGGTATACACAAGAATATGAGTGGTTTCTTAACAATCTCGAGAGCCTAGATTTGGTATTCATTTTAGACATTGTGTGACTGATTTTTGCCTTCACACGGAACATAGTTCATTTTTGATGCTGTAACAGTTATTTGTGATGTCAGTTTCTTAGTGCACCGATGTTGTAATAAAACGTAATAAAATGCATTTTCTTCTCCAGGACGATCCTGACTGTAAATTACTCCTTTCGGTAAAATAAAGTGATATTTTCTATAAATTCAGGATTTTATATCTCGAAGACATAATGCAAGGTTCAAGTACCGACTTCAAGTTCCTAAGGTTTTTGAATATGTAAGGAGGACTGCAATGAATCAAAATGTTTATCTTTTTATAATGAAGCGCTCAATAGCAACATAACGTGAAGTCGTATTGCTTTCGTAGATACGTTCCACTAATGTTAGTTAACATGTTAGTTAATAACCAATATAATGTGTTAAATTTTGGATGTAGTGAATGTCGCTTCCCGTTACCCGTATAGCTCGAAGAATCAAAGGTGCTGATTTAGCGTTTGTCGTAGAAAGCATTCGCAAATTACAGATGTTTCACTTAAAAAGAACTAGTCATATAAATCATCTGTGTATACTATACTAAAAATGAAAATCCCATTAAATCTCTCAGAACAGATGGCGAGACTAGTTTTGGTACCATTTCATGAAAAATAAAATCAGGTTATCGAACCACGAAACTTTCTGAGTTATTTTGCTCAAGCATATTATTAAAAGAACAGTGAAATTTCAGAAACAGAAACCCTTAAAAATTTGATTTTCCTTGATACTTCAATGAATAAAAAAAAAGAAGTGATTGTTGCTTCTGGTGCAATTTTATGACTATTTTTTTCTTTAAAAACGCTTTGAAATGCACGGAATAATACTGAGCATTTTTAGAGAGAATACTGCACTTGAATAACATATTTTGTTACCATTTAGTTTATTTTGCTCAAGCATATTATTAAAAGAACAGTGAAATTTCAGAAATATTATTAATTTAAGAGAGTGTCAGGCAAAGTGATTCATTGTAACATGTTTTAAGCAAGTGTTGTGCCTTTGGATTGCAAGCACAGTTATAAACAATACCCTAGTAAATGCTAATCATATCAGTCTGGGAGTTTTAAAGAGACATTGGAAGTTATAATGTATTGCCATTTTTGCACGATCAAAGAGCGGATTATGTAACTATGCCAGTAATTCGTCTGTTCGTGAGGTTCATCAGATGAAAAGAAACATTCAGATTTACCCAGACTATGATGCTCAGCCAATTTTATTATAGAGGTGTGTATTGGAATATGAGAATAAAATACGTATGAAGTGTCGTGCCGCTAAGTTGGTTGGTGGATTTAATAGAGTATGAGAAGCAATATTAGGCGTATTCAGAATAAATTATACAATCTAATTTCATGGAGCAACATTCAGAAACATTAAAATATCGGCCCCCACTCCAACCTCCCAATACACATATACATTTTCGTTGCATTTTTAATGTAAAAGTCTAAGTATTAAATTGATTTTACTAATATAGAAAAATAAATTAGCTTATAGAATAATGATCGAACCATGTTTTATTCACTACAAAACAATGTTGACAAATGTCTTTCTTCTCTCTTTCATAATACTGCTCTATATTTTTAACATGTTCATTGATTTAAAAAGTAGAGTTGGAAATGATTTTGGTACATAGATCATTTATGCCGGTAGGATATCTTTCTTGGTAAAATAAGATCTACATGTATTTGGGACTTAATTATAATATGAATTTATAAAGCACAACTTTTTATGCATTTGAGTGAGGTGACTTTTACTATCCTTCTTATACGTTCCGACTATTTTCAGGGAAATAGTTTTTGGAACACCACAGTTACGGGCCCTTTCCTGTCGGAAATAACCGCTTATTTAGGTTTTTCAGATCACAATCATTTAAAACATTTTATTTGGTTTTTGTTTTTGTTTTTTGTTGTTGTTCTTTCTTTGTGTTTTTTTTAATCAGTCAATTTTCCGAACATTGCTTTACCCTGATCTTGTAATACATTTCATAAAAATGACTCCACTACTTCTTGAAATAAGTATAAGTCATACCTTTGAAAAATGGATTAAACCTATGCAAGCAAAATGCTTTCGTGTAATTATCTATAGACTACAATATTTGCCAAGTATATCCCCTTTTTTTCCAAGGAAAAAAAACGAAAAAAAAACGCAGGACAGTGTAATATATTGGCTACTAGTTTTCAGTGTTATTAATGGAAGTCGTGAGTCAGTTATGACGTTTTTATACTAAGTAAGTCCGACTTTGCTGTTGCATTTCAGATATTTTCATGATATAGCCAGTAACAGCAGTATAAAATAAAAGTATTGGAGTTTGCTGTTATTGCAGGCAACGACACATTTCGTGATTAATCATAAAATTGTGACTTTTTTTTAAATGTCCACACATTTAAAATAGAAGCTATTTGAGGACATTTAGAATTATAACATATAGAACATAATTTAGATATAATTTTGTAATTATGTTATTTTCTCTATGATTGTTATAAAAACAATATTTACTTATTAGCAAATAAGCTACAGTTACATTAATGTTCGTTTTATGCCTCGTGTTGTGTAACTCTGAGATGACAAAAGTGTAACTATGACATTTTATAGTTGATTTCTTCAATTTGTCAACTCTGCAAAAATAGACTGTTTTGTGAAACCCAGATAATTGTTTCATTTGTCGGTCAATCGATTTGGTTCTGTAAATATGGCTAAAAAAACGCGGAAAAATAAGACTATTTCATTTTTCACTTTTGTTTTAGGTTACTCTCACTAACGCCACCTATCCAGCCCAATAACTTTGTATCACAAATCTTTTGAATATCTGCATTGCTTTAAAAGTGCAATAACACCAAAGCGAATAATAAACTCTTTTCAATTTGAATATTTTTTAAATGATACTTGACTTTATAAGCACAAACGTGAGATGACGAGCTTGACAAAATTTGATAAAGACACTTTCTTTCAGGCAAACTATTTGAAGAACAATGTTTCGTATTAGTTGTTGTTTTTGTTTATTTTATCGAGGTAAGCGTGATTTTGCAATGTTAATTATTTATCTAAGAAGTCGTTGAACATGTACCAAGACAAACATTTATATTGTATTCAGAAGTAACTCTGTCTTAAATAGTGCCAACCACTAAGTGGAAAGTTCCAAATGTTTCATACATTTAAATATCTTATTAGATGAGAACTGAAGAATTGTTGTCTCTGTGGTTTTAAAATTGATCATATATAATATAACCTGAATTTTGTGCCTTTATAACCCAATTTCAAATTCATATGAGACTACAAGTGATAAATTTTCATCAAGATAATTTGCCAAAAAATAAATCCCTCGTCAATTCTTAAAGAATGCGTGCAACATTGTTCTACGATCGTTTATCACTGACATAAGTTTCACGTAATGGCTGATAGACAAAAATATGCCATCTAAAGAAAATCACTGACTGTGACTCTTGTAGTTCTAAACCAATTCAAAATAAATGGTAAGTATTATCACTATCACTTATTCCTGTAAGCGTATGGTTTTCCATGTTATAGTTAAATGACTTTGGACAGACAACTGATTAGCAGTATCAGTCAGTAAAATTGACTTACGGTTTCCTCAATAAATTGAAGCAAAAATATATATGCAACACTATACGGTAATTATAAATACTTCCAGAATGATATTATAGGAGAATTACTACAAACAAACACATACGATTTACTGGAACTTTCTGTAGAGAATTAACTTATATCATTCAATGAGAAAACCACTCTTGAAAAGTCATCTCTTGAAAATGATGTGTATAAAAGCGACTGACCACATACGCCCTATGGGAATATTTTAAAATAACCTTACGCTTTTATGTGATTCAGTCCGTCATATTAAATTGTTAAGATGATTCAAATTTTCATATTACTAGAAATGCATTAAGGACGTTTCTGACGTATTGCCCGCAATGAAATAAGAGCTTACTATAAAATAGTCACCAGCGGGCTTATTGCGTTTCAGAAATTCAGTTTTGTTAGGAAGAATTTACTTGCGACCTTTGAATTTTCAACGGTGCAATAAATTTATCTTACGATTTTCTAACGTTAATGGATTTGGCAAATATTGCCGAATTAATATCGTAAATATCGTTTTCTGTGTCTTATTTTTCACTAATGTAGGCAACCGTTGCTAAAACTTGTCATTGACTCATTTTAACCATAGCTGTTCTTATCTTGACTTACTTTCAATTTTACGACGTTTTGACAATGAAATTTGGACAATGTGTAAAATTTTTCATGTAGATTTCAACTTCGACATTTGTTGACCTCTACATTGACCTACTGACCTTCCTGGCTTCTAATGTACTGCATTAAAATTTGAACTGTATGCATGTTTGCTTGCAAATTTCACTTTTAGCCATCACCATGTCCTATTGATCTTCTTTCTGTTTTTAAAGCTACTCCAAAGATATTTGGACAAGTTTCTTGTGGCTGACAATGACGTTTTGACTAAATGTCATGTTCAGGGTAACTAAAATAACTTATTTTTAGTATGGCTGTGCCCATAGGGTTAATTGTTTCTTATCCAAATGATATTCACACAGTATTAAAACTGGTCGATTGATAGAGGTCAGAGTCTAAGCAACTAACTTGCTTTTGATTTAATTTTGGATATTTAAGTAGGCTGAACTAAAATTTTTGTCTTTCATTGGCTGTGTATTTAGGATATGTTATTGTAAAATTTAGGCAAGATTCAGACAGACTTGACACGAACGTACAGATTATTTGGTGATACAAACCACGGAAAGCAGACAGACGAATTGGTACTTTACGACATATTGACCTGGTCCGTTAATTGTCCCGTCATTTGTTCCAAGACATTTCAAACTCCTGTCATGTTCCTGTGAGCTACAGAAACACAAACATACAGGTAGTCAGTAACTATATTTGGGCAGTACAGCCAGCGTATAGACGGATCAATGGTTTGCGACACATTGACTCTATATGATGAACCCTGTTTGCCAAATATTTCAAAATCCTCTTATGAACCAACGAGTAGCAGTGCGGACAATTTTATGCTGTTTATGTTATTTTGCCGTAGAAATGTCATGCCGAAGAGACAACAAATGATGGATTGTGACGTTTCTTCTGTAATTGGGGAAAAATTTGCCAAGTTATTTCAAAACTATGTGATGTATTACAGAGCAACGAAAGGGAGACGGACATACAGACTAACGATTTATTATTTCAGCAATGGTTTGTGACCTTTATGTGACATGGTATAGCAAAATTCTATTTCCATGGCAGAGTTACCGAAAGAAAATGAATTGTAGATGGGCAGACAAAACACTCAGCTGTTACACCTTTCTTCTAAGGCATAAAATAATGGCAGTAATTCGAGTTTACAAAGAATTATAACCATACTGGGTGACATTACGTTTGACCTATTCAAAAAGTGCAAAAAGATGCAAAAAATACACATTTTTGGGAAGATCTGTCCCAAAGGGTTGTTGTGTGCAAAGATGAACCAAATCTGTTCAGCAATAAAGCAATAAGGGAGTTATGGCCAATATTAAGTGTGTAAGGTTTTTTTTTTTTTTGAAAATTGGACTTTCGAGGTCAGTGGCATTTAGGGCCCAAGGTTAAATAAATGTAAGTCAGTCGGAAGATCGTAATCAAGGGGGTGCTGTGTTAAATTATGAAGTTAATCCATTTGCCAGAAATGAAGTTATGGTCAATATTTAGGCTTACGGATAGATGACGGAATTACTGACGAACTGACAAACGAACAGTTCAAAAACTATATGTCCTCTTTCGAGCTGTGGACCAGTTGAGATATATTGCAGATTCTTCAAAAGAAGATTTTTTGACAATTTGACATTAAGGTCAAGGTTATTAAGGGGTCAACGTAAAAAAAATATATGTCATTTGGAAGACCTCACCCAGAGGGTTGTTGTGTGCAGATATGAGGTAAATCTACTTACTAATAAGTCACTTACGGCTACTTTTAAGTTTTCTTGAAAAATTGACAGTTGATTTCAAGGTCATTCAGGGGTTAAGATCATATAAGTTATATCTGTAGAAAGATCTTGTCCAAAGGGTTGTTGTGTTCAAGTATAAAAAAAAATCTATTTACAAATAAGGAAGTTATGGGCAATGCTTAAATGTTCGGATGGAATGACTGAGGTAGTGACACACGGACAGTTCAATCACTATATACCTTCCTTCGGGCCAAAATAAAATCAATGCGAACCGAAAGTATTTGCAGAGTTTTTAGTCGGATATTTCTGCATGTTTTATGTAATGTAAAAACCATAAGAATGATATTGTAAATAATGCTTAAAAAAGACCAATTTTATAAACATTTTCAAGAAAATTGCAAACAATATTTAAATACTACCATGTGAAAACTTTATGTCTTAGAATTAGACAGAGGGTCAATCTTGTTTAAATTAAGACGTCGAGTTGAGAGCTTCAATCTTAGTTATATTAGAAATCCTAACAAAGCTTAATTACCGAACAAAGAAACTGTTTATCAATAGATTAGGAAGTGTCTTCATAAATTGTCGAACAGATTTCAACAGGTGTACGCATAGAGTCACAGAGCTGTAAATGTACATGGAAAATATTATCCTTAATTACATTTTCCTACAAAAGAAAGTTTGTCCAGCACTTCGCTAAGTGCCGTCATTCTTATTTTGAATTAGGAAACTAAACATACTGGTTTTTCATCCACTGTATTTTTAGACATTTCTTGTGCAATGGCATACGATTACTGTAGATATTCCATTTTTGATATCGCAATAATTTCGGCATAAAATATAGCCCTTCATGCTTCAAAATTATTTTTCAAAACCCTTTGAGAGAAAATCCTTTAACTGCTTAGCTTATGACCATTATCTTGCCAATAAATGGTCCTAGGGGATTTAAACATAAGTTTTAAATGAGATTTTGACATATTGATTTAGGTTTTAGGACGCCAGTCGGCTACAATCAAACAGTATTTAAAATAGATTGCAATGACGATTGTATCATATAAGACACTTAACCCTGTAACATTACAGGAATTTAACTGAATGAGCGAATATCTATTTCGACAAACATTTCCTGTAAAATCTGTCTTGCTGATCAAAACTACTTTTTCTGGAAAAATGTTGGAATTTCAAACAATTATTTTCTAGAATAAAATACCAATAAATCAGAATTATTTGGTCTGTAATAAACATAATTATACGATTTTCCCCTCGTACCATTACCAAACGTGATTTGTTCTGACTATACTGCTTCAAATACAGGTTTTGGAATAGGCAAAAAAATTGTATGTTTGTTATAAATCTATAGAAATAAAGAACCATTGTGTCCTTGTGTTTAACGTCACGTGACGTCTTATACATCTACTTGCTGTCATTGTTGTTTATTGACTTCCGTGAAATCCGTGAATTCTAATAATAAAATATCCTTTTTACTTATTTTGTATTCAGAGTACATTAATGTTAAATGAAAATAGAAACATTTTAGAAACATAAATACTTTTATGATAGTTTTTGAAGTTTCTTTCATCTAACTTGGCTTAAACTATAGTGAGTACAATATTTGTTACGTATTTTCTTTATATAAAAGAATTTGCACACGCACTGGTGAGTTTAACTCCCGTCAATAGATAATCAACTGTAACTAGTTGCTATAAAATATTGTCTTTTAAAATTGTTATTTGTTGCTAAGCTTACTATGTTAGCCTGTTCACTTTGACATGTTGATGATTTATGGCCAAAATTTGTGACTTTCCAAACTAGACTGTATCTCTTTTGATTAGATGTTACAGTGAACTCCCTGTAATTTTCCAAAGTGCAAACTTCAGTGCATGAGAACTTTGTTTTTTCAAAGATTGCAGTAGATAAACATGAGCAGAAAAAAATATTCTTAAAGAAAAATAAGTGATGTTTGATTTACCGCAAGTCTGATTTCAACATTGAAATAGATTGTTCTAATCTTTTTCGACTGGAGTATTCCTTGTTAAAAATGAGATTGAGGTATATTTTGCTTGTTACTCTGACGACTATACTTCTATTGAGTCAGTTATTACTATAACAGTAATAAGTCATATGCTGGAACTTTTTGAGAATCGTTCTATTCTTCGTCTTCTTTGGAAATAAAGGGACTCTACTTGCTTGGTCAGAAAAAAATGCCCCAGTCATTATTTAAATCGTGTAAACGATTTAATACTGATTTCAATTTCTCCGACATTGTGATTTTTTGTCACAGTTGAGCCTACATATATATCTCGTATCAGGTGACAGTAAATTTTAATACAACAACAACTACAATCCGTGCTTACGGATGTCGCCATCAACATCACAAACCGTCGATCGTCTACTGTTTATGCTGCGGTTTTCTGGAGTTGTCTTTGACTGAATGATTCAAATAAAGCATCTTCTGTCTTGACTTTTGAGACAATAACATTACTTGTCATGACAATGTTATTAAATTGTCGATAACTTTACTGTCAGTTAGCTTGTAGTGTTTCTGTACATGTAGTGTATAACCTGAATATTCTTGATACCATTTTGTTTGAATAATTTTAATCTACCGAAATTCTACACGTTAGTTATTGTAGGTTTCCGAGGATATTGCAAGAACAGAAATCATCCAATCGCAAATATTATATTTGTTGTTCTACAAATGCAGTAACAAGGGACCTCGTTTAATGCAATAAGTGGTATTATTGGGACCTCGGTTAATTCAATAGGCGGTATTACTGGGACTTTGTTTAAAACAATAAGTGGTGTTAGTTGGACCTTGTCTAAAACAATAAGCCTTGATAAATACAGTAAGTTAGTGTTAGTTTTGGAGCAGGAATCAAATGGTGAACCCTGGATTACAAAACTTATGTGACAATCTGGTTAGTTGATATACCAAAAACAACCTGAGGACATTCATCTATCCATTTATAAAAGACATGCCCATACACATCTATCTTAGTAACACACTCTCGGAAAACAAAGTAACTTAGTTGTTACCTATTTGTCCATCTTCCTATCTTGAATATTCTTTAGTGTAAGGGCATTTTAGGAATGTATTTGCCAAATTATACCGAAGTCTTGCAAGTGCCCACTATTTTTTTTCGCGAGAAGATTTGAAAGATGGACAACAGCAGGGCTGGCAAAATCTAGTGTTCAAGCCTTACATTTACTGGTCAAGACAACTGCATTTTTTGCATCTTACTTTTCTTATACCAAGTCAAAATTGTACATCCAATTTCTGTAAGAGAGTGAGTGATCATAACAGTGACCAGATTTCGAATTAGTCCAAAAATCTGTCAAAGCAAACATTCTTACTAATTTTTCATTCAGATCTGATCAAAAGTAGAGCTCTGTAGTATTAAAAAGGGGATTCCAATGATTTTATACGGTGAGCTAGATTCTAATTCCATGTGCCCCACTTTTAAAATCATCCAATAATTAATCAAGGCAAACATTCTGACCAAGTTTAGTTAAAACTGAGTCTAAAATGAGACATCTAGTGTGCTAACAAGGTTTTCCTATAATTTTACCCAATGACCGGATGGCCAAGATTTTGTATCTTTCCAAGATTTCACTGAGATAATAATTCTGGCCAAGTTTCGGGAAGATCTGATGAAAAATGTGGTTTCTAGAGCGAATTTGCTTTCATTGTTTGGCCCACCGACCAAGTGTTGACCCCATGTGACCCAGTTTCGAACTCTTCCGAGATTTAATTAAGGCTAACATTCTGATCAAGTTGCATTAAGATCCAGTTGAAATCGTAGACTCCAGAGTGTTTAAAGGCAAAATATGATCGACGACGGTCGGACGGACGGACGAAGAACAAAATAGCATATGAAAAGCTCACCTTGGCACTTCGTGCCAGTCACCTTGGCACTTCGTGCCAGGTGAGCTAGTCATGCTGTTGTAAAACTATATATGCTCAGTGAATAGAATATTCACCTACAAAAGAACAGAGAGAAAGCAATCTTTTAACTGTATCTACGTCTGTTGTATACAGAAACGTTTAGAGTTTAATCGTTTTATGCTGAAACTTACTCAAATTAAAAAGTTTTTGTCAGCTACATGCAACATAACGCATTCATTCAGTTAAGTCTACTAAGGTTGTTTTTTTATTGCAGCAGTTATTTAGTTTGTGCAATATCAGAGGAGGTCCAAGAGAGATGAGAGATAGATGCATAGTTTCCATTTTATGATAATGTTTCCATCATGTTTTTAGTTAGAGTTTAATTACTGATGTAAAAAGTCCTAAAATGTTGCAACTTTTCTTATCCCAGTCGGAAATATAAAGAATAAATCTTATTTTGAAAGGCAAATTTATGTGATTAGAAGCCATCCGTTATGTAAGAGTTCCGTTGAACAAAATGTATCCATAGGGGAGCCCGTATGTAAAGTTGTCAAGCAAATGCACATGTTTAATACATTTACTTTAACCACGAAATTTCCTTCCGCATTCATTATAACGACACGAAAATCTAATAATTCTCTAACATATCGACAGCATTATTATCTGCAAGAACATCAACAGAGTTACATGTGACGTATATATTGGAATGATTAATGGATGGTATCTTACCACAAGTGACGTGCTAACGAGAAATTACCAACTGATTTACTATATCTATCAGTTTTTGAAACTTGTTACGTAAACAGAATATTGCAACAGTGCTACAATCATCAACAGATCCGAATCTTTTCGAGCTAGTTGTGATGAACCAGTCACAAGAGATCTTCCTCTCCGATGTAACAGTATTAAAGAATTCTTTTTGATATATACCAATACATTTCTAACGTTCTAAAAGTACGAAAGATATGTGTATATATCTAATTATACTTCGTATTGTTTTCAATAACGACGTCGCAACGGTATACACAAGAATATGAGCAGTTTCTAACAGTATCGAGAACCCAGATTTTGTGTTTATAATAGACATTGTGTGACCGATTTTTGCCTTCACACGGAACATAGTTCATTTTTGATGCTGTAAAAGTGATTTGTGATACAGTTTCTTAGTGCACCGATATTGTAATAAAACGTAATAAAATGCATTTTCTTCTCCAGGACGATCCTGACTATAAATTACTCCATTCGGTAAAATAAAGTGATATTTTCTATAAATTCAGGATTTTATGTCTCGAAGACATAATGCAAGGTTTCAGTACCGACTTCTAGTTTCTCAGGTTTTTTTGTAAAGCATTACGGCCTTATTTTACGAATACAGTTCGGCTTTGGAAAACCTCAATTTGCTGCAATATTTCTTTCGTTTTGAATATGTAAGGAGGACTGCAATGAACTAATAGGAAGTTGGCAGTAGCAGTACGCAGTAGCAGTTGGCAGTAGAAATTAAATCAAACGTGAAGTTGGCAGTAGCAGTAACAGCAGTAGCAGTACCACAAAACGTGAAGTTGGCAGTAGCAGTAACAGCAGTAGCAGTAAGCAAAACGTGAAGTTGGCAGTAGCAGTAACAGCAGTAGCAGTAGGCAACACGTGAAGTTGGCAGTAGCAGTAACAGCAGTAGCAGTAGGAAACTCTGAAAGTCTGCGAGTAGTTGAAACAGTCGCAGACCGTTGCAATCGAACCGATAGGGTCCCTAGACTTTCTAGATTGGCACCAAAATTTCTGAAAGTCTGCAAAAATGTCAGAAACAGTAGCAGTCCGTACCAATGGATTCCGGAGGGTCCCTTAACATCTGAAATGTCATTTTCTCGATTTTGTCACCAAAATTCCTGGAAGTCTGCGAGACGGTCAGAAACAGTTGCAGACCGGTAAAATTGACCCGGGACGATCGCTAGACCTCAAAAATTAAATTTTCCTGATTGGCACCGAAATTCCTGAAAGTCTGCGAGACGGTCAGAAACAGTTGCAGACCGGTAAAATTGACCAGGGACGATCGCTAGACCTCAAAAATAACATTATCCCGATAAGCACCAAAATTCCTGAAAGTCTGCGAGAGTGTAAGAAACAATCGCAGACCGGTAAAATAGACTCGGGAGGGTCTCTAGACATCAAATATGACATTTTCCTGGTTGGCACCAAAATTCCTGAAAGTGTGCGAGAGTGTCAGAAACAATTGCAGACCGGTTAAATCAACTCTAAAGTGTCCTTAGACCTAAAAAAATAACAATTTTCCGATTTACACCTAAATTCCTGAAAGTCTGCGAGAGTGTCAAAAACTATCGCAGACCGGTTAAATCAACCCGAAAGAGTCCCTCAACCTTAAAAATGACATCTTTTCTGATGGCACCAGAATTCCTGAAAGTCTATGAGAGTGTCAGGAACAGTTGCAGACCGGTTAAATCAATCCGAAATGGTCCCTAGACCTTAAAAATGACATTTTCCCGATCGGCACCAAAATTTCTGAAAGTCTGAGAGAGTGTTAGAAACAGTCGCAGACCAGTAAAATTGACTCGGGAGGGTCCCTAGGTATAAAAAAAAATTTCCCACTGGCACTAAATTCATGAAAGTCTGCAAGTCTCTGAGAAACAGTCGCAGACCTACGCTTTAGACTCGGGCGGGTCTGTTGATGTTAAAGTATGTTTTATTTTCATAGAAACTTTCCAGTCTTTTAAGACTTTCCTACTGCTACTGCCAACTTCACGTTTTGCCTACTGCTTCTGCTGTTACTGATACTGCCAACTTCACGTTTTGTATACTGCTACTGCTGTTACTGCTACTGCCAACTTCACGTTTTGCCAACTGCTACTGCTGTTACTGCTACTGCCAGCTTCACGTTTTGTATACTGCTACTGCTGTTACTGCTACTGCCAGCTTCACGTTTTGTATACTGCTACTGCTGTTACTGCTACTGCCAACTTCACGTTTTGCCAACTGCTACTGCTGTTACTGCTACTGCCAGCTTCACGTTTTCTTTACTGCTTCTGCTGTTACTGCTACTGCAAGCTTCGCGTTTTCTTTACTGCTACTGCTGTTACTGCTACTGCCAACTTCACATTTTTCTACTGCTGCGTACTGCTACTGCTCACTTTCTATACATCTGCAATGAACCAAAATGTTTATTTTTTTATAATGAAGCGCTCAATAGCAACATAACGTGAAGTCGTATTACTTTCGTAGATACGTTTCACTAATGTTAGTTAACATGTTAGTTAATAACCAATGTAATGTGTTAAATTTCGAATGTAGTGAATGTCGTAGTGCTAAGCATGATAACTTCCCGTTAGCCACATCGCTCGAAGAATCAAAGTACTGAATGATGCTGATTTAGCGATTGCCATAGAAAGCAAATCGCAAATTACTGATGTTTCACTTATAAAGAACTCTTCGTATAAATCTACTCTGTATACTGTACTAAATATGAAAATCCCATTTAATCTCTCAGAACAGATGGCGAGACTAGTTTTTGGTACCATTTCATGGAAAATAAAAACAGGTTATCGAACCACGAAACTTTCTGAGTTATTTTGCTCAAGCATGTTATTAAAAGAACAGTGAAATTTCACAAAAAGACACTCTTAAAATTTTTATTTTCTTTGATACTTCGATGAATCAAAAAAAGAAATGATTGTTTCTTGTGTTGGAATTTTATGACTATTTTTCTTTAAAAAACGCTTTGAAATGCACATGATGTCAATCATGTGAAACTAGCCGGAATAATAATGAGAGTTTTTAGAGAGAATACTGCACTTGAACATATTTTGTTACCATTTAGTTTAATGATAATTTAACGCTTGCTGAAAAGAAAACACGAACATTTCATCCAACACCGAGATTTTCTGAAATAAGGATACACGTAAGGTGCCATTTTACCTCACCCACCTATATCACTTGTATATTCAAGGCGTAATTTTGTGGAAAAGTCCTCAAGTTCATCAAAACCAACTTTAGCAAATAAACAAAGCTCCCGCGGAACAAGCTCGGTGTTTAGAGAATTTCACTAGTTTTGGTTTTGAAAAGGTAGGTCCTTATAATGTTATAATAAAGCTTATTCCGTTTTGCCAATGTTTCGTAATTACAAAAATACACGTGACGTGCAAAGTGTTGCAAAAAGTGTTTTGATCAAAACGAGAGAAATTCTACCCACCTTCATAATCGCTCTGACATAAAAAGGAAACAAAAGCTCGGGAAGTTAAAAAATATTGCTGACCTTTTAAATCATTAAATTAATATCAAATTAAACCGGTGTCAAGATGTGTTGAAAAACTACCAAGAAACGACCTTTTTGCACTTCAATATGTTAATCATTCTGTCCGCTCGTTTGTCTTCGACATAATTTCTTATCAATGTGGACGTGCATCTGTTCATGGAAAGTAATCAGAACTTAAATGAAACAAGCTCATATTGTCAATAAACTGCTCTTGAGAGATAAAAGCATACATTAGTTTTGTACGTCATGCTTTAGTGTCCTTATTTCAAACATGTGATTATATCAATTTAGTCTGTGTTGAGCTTCAGGTGACGAAGATCTAGGATTTCGATTACTAATAAATAAAACATTTAGAACTGAAGGGCCTTGATTGATTACCTTTTTAACCTTTCGAGAAATTTCTTGACACTCTAGTTCCGACAGTGTGTATATTACCATTAATATTGAATGACGAGAAATCTTTCCTTAAAAATATTTGTATTTGATGCCAAGAGTAATCATGAAGGTAGGTTTAAATTTCTTCGATGGTTCGTATTCAGATTGCCTATAAACAGTAGGTTGTGTAAGACTTTTCACATACCGTGAAGCAATCGTTTTAAGGCGTTCGCCTTAGTTCAAGTTATGTAAGAGTATTAACTTTTTGGTTGGGTGTACAGTGGGATGGTCTGTGAAGTTTCCTCTTGACTCCACATGCGGACATATTATTTTAATTTCTTAAGAAATTGTGACACTCTTTATGCAAATGTTTTGCTGCATTTTCGTCGTCTATCTTACGAAACCACTGTCTAACATATGGGCATGTTACATATTATGCTATCTTTGTTCGATTTACATATTTTATTTTATCAAATTCTAGACATAATCAGCGAAGAGTGAAGTTTTAAGAAATATAACACAAACCGCTAGACGAAAGGACGCATCTAAATATTATGCTATCTATGCAAATTTTTGAATAAAATATTGTATTTGAATCAAGAAGCTTGCAACAGATGCAACAAGACACCATATGCACCAGGCGATTCTTGGAACAGGAACAAAGGTTTAAGTGATAATATATATCAGAAAAAGTGCTTTTTGCTCTCGCGAAACACCAACCCTTCCTGCGAAAGACAGTATTTTGGCAAGGGGTTAAATTATATAATGGCCACAACGATACGAAAAAGCGGAATAAACGACAAGATGTTTGTTTCAGTTTAAGTGTCACTAAGTCAAAAGAGTTCTCTTCTTCTCCAAACAACGTTTTGTTTTAGTCTAGGTCAAGGCAATGATAAGGTGGTCAGAATTTAAATAATGTTTTCTCGGTAACTGGTGTTTTGCATGACTCGTTTTTATAGCTCACCTGAGCACAAAGTGCTCAGGGTGAGCTTTTCTGTTCAGTCTTTGTCCGTCGTCAACTTTTCATTAAAATGACATCTCCTCTAAAACCAAAGAGCCAAATTAAATGAAACTTGCCCGGGATGTTCCTTGCATGAAGTTCTACCAAGATTGTTCAAATCGTTCTGGTCCATTGCATTTCTGGTTCACTGGAGCTAAAATTAGATTTTAAAAGTTTAATCTTTAAAAATCTTCTTCTCTGAAACCTCAAGGCCTGAATCTTAGATATTTGGTATGAAGCATCATCTAATAAATCTCTACCAAGTTTGTTCAAATTATGACCGTTGGGTCAAAACTGACCCCACCACAGGGGTCAGTTGATTTTACATAGATTTATATAGGAAAAACTTAAAAATCTTCTTGTCAGAAACCACAAGGCCTAGAGTTTAGATATTTGGTGCGCAGCATTGTCAAGTGGACCTTTACCAAGTTTGTTCAAATCATGGCTCCTGGGTCAAAAATGGCGCAGCCCCAGGGTCATATGTTTTACATAGAGTTATATAGGAAAAAGTTTTAAAAGTCTTCACATCAGAAACCAAAAGGCATACAGCTTAGATATTTTGTATGTAGCATTGTCAAGTAGACCTCTACCAAGTTTGTTCAAATCATGGCCCCTGGGTCAAAAATGGCCCTGCCCCAGTGGTCACATTTTTACATAGATTTATATAGGAAAAACTTTAAAGATCTTCTTTTCAGAAACCGCAAGGCCTAGAGTTTAGTTATTTGGTGTGCAGCATTGTCCAGTGGACCTTTACCAGGTTTATTCAAATCATGGCTCCTGGGTCAAAAATGTCCCCGCTCCAGGGGTCACATGATTTACATAGAGTTATATAGGAAAAACTACAAAAACTCTTCTTGTCAGAAAACGTAAGGCCTAGAGTTTAGATATTTGGTGTGTAGCATTGTCCAGTGGACCTCTACTATGTTTGTTCAAATCATAGCCACTGGGTCAAAATAGGCCCTACCCCAGGGGTCACTTATTTACATAGTGCTATATAGGAAAAAGTTTAAAAAGTCTTCACATCAGAAACCAAAAGGCATAGAGCTTAGATATTTTGTATGTAGCATTGTCAAGAGTACCTCTACTAAGTTTGTTCAAATCATTGCCCCTGGGTCAAAAATGGCCCTGCCCTAGTGGTCACATGTTTTTCATAGAGTTATATAGGAAAAGGTTTTAAAAGTCTTCACATCAGAAACCAAAAGGCATACAGCTTAGATATTTTGTATGTAGCATTGTCAAGTAGACCTCTACCAAGTTTGTTCAAATCATGGCCCCTGGGTCAAAAATGGCCCTGCCCCAGTGGTCACATTTTTACATAGATTTATATAGGAAAAACTTTAAAGATCTTCTTTTCAGATAACACAAGGCGTAGAGTTAAGATATATGGTATACATCATTGTCTACTAGACCTCTATCAATTTTGTTCAAATCATAGCCCCTGGGTCAAAAAAGGCCCCGCCCCAGGGGGCTTAAATAGGAAAAACTTCAAAAATCTTCTTATCAGAAACCACAAGGCCTAGAGTTTAGATATTAGGTTTGCAGCATTGTCTAGTAGACCTCTACCAAGTTTGTTCAAATCTTGACCCTAGGGTCAAAACTGGCCCCACATGTAGAGTGAAAACTGTTTCTGCTCAGTAACTGGAGTACCATTTTACCCAGAGCCTTCAAACTTCATAGGATGATTGTATTACTCAGTAAAAGAACCCAATCATTTATTGGGTCAGTAGGTCAAAAGTCAAGGTCACAGGGACCTGTAGAGTGAAAACTATTTCTTCTCAGTAATTGGAGTATCATGACACCCAGAACTATCAAACTTTATAGGGTAATTATATAAGAAGAACCCTATAGTTTTTGGGGTCTGTAGGTCAAAGGTCAAAGTCAATGGGACCTGTAGAGTAAAACTATTTCTGCTAAACAATTTGAGTACCATTACACCCAGAGTCTTCAAACTTATTGCAAACTTATTCAAACTTGCACCCATAAAAACCAATAACGATATTTGTAACATGACCAATGAGACTCAGGTGAGCGATTTAGGGCCATCATGGCTCTCTTGTTTAAATATCGGTAAAATGTGATTTTAAGAATATTTTCTGAAAAGATACTAAATTTAGTGAGTAGCCGCTATTTAAATAAGAGTCGCGAAATTTCTCGATACACAGGGCGGTGTCATGCGGGAGCATTGTCCAGCATTGTGCCGGGGTGTAAGATAAGCGAGAGATCTTCGCAGATCATGAATGATATTTCTGTACGTTTTCTATGTATGAACGTATCATGCATTTATCTGTACGGGTAGATACGGTTTATTTTTATAACATGTTTATCGTCTAAACATGTTTTGTTTTGTTTTTACTTTTTATACTGCTCACACTGTTGCAAATTTGTAATGGCCATCGCCACAAAAAAAAAAAGAACTTTAACTTTGGTACGGTCTCAGCATCATATACTCAGAATAAGTGAAGACAAAATTGTCATTTTCACTTCCGTATTCGATGTACGAGCGTATTTCAACCTAATTTCATATTCTCGAAGTGCATGATCTCTACGCGTTAGTCAAGATCAGTGTCAGGTGCAGATGGGTGTTAAACTAACTTATTTGCCCGCAAATATTAGGGTAAATGGCAATTCTGTCTTTTAAACTGGTTTTCGTTGTCGGAATAAATTACAAGAAACATTATTCAAAAATGGTCAACGGTCTCTTACAAACAAGAAAATGTTCCGGATGGTGTCTTCTTTCTTTTTATGCCCCCGGAGGGAGGACATATTGGTTTTTTTGGTATGTCTGTTTGTTTGTCACAACACTTAAACATGTTTGAGGCCCCGCCGGGTGCATTACCTTCATTCGAACGTAGCGCTTGTTTTGTCTCTCGCACACTGAGTTTTTTAAGCCCTCTTTGTGGTCACCCTGTGTCCGCCTTGCGTCGTCAGCGTTTGTTGTTAACATCACATGATCAGATTATGAATAATTGTTGAAGAGAATCCATTTCATTTAAACCTCTGTTTTGAAAAAAAACCGCGTGTCTGTGGGTCCACAGCGGATGCATGACAAGGTTTTGAAATAGTCTGGTACAAGCTGTAAACCATAGGCAGCTGAGAATAAAGTCTATGTCAAACATGCGTTCATAAATGTTAAAGAATAATAACCATCTGTGTGTTCTTGTCTGGGAACGCAATATATGGATATTAACTTATTACTTGTGTAATGCACTCCAGCGTTTTCACATATTTATCATTCACTTAAGTAGGGCAGCTTTAAGCCAAACAATTTCTGCCGACAATAAATTTCAGAGATTCGTCATTTTCATTGACAAATCTTGTTTAAACATGAGATTTTTTATTTTTACGATAGCAGAAAGATGAAACTTTTCAACATATTTGCAAAGTAACCGATATTGATAAATAGCTGAAGCCATCGATTCTTATCATAATTCTTATGGTAAAGGTGCAGGCTGTTTACATCTGGAGCGACATGTTAAACTTTTTTTCGTGACATTAGCAGATATTTTTTCATATATCATGAAAAATGCTTGCAAATAAAAGATAATGAAATTAGTGAAATCCCTCAGGCGGTTCCATGGCGAGAATGTGTATGCTGCAGTGCCGCGGGATCTCTATGTTTGATAATATATGTTCGAAAATGAAGACGAATATTTGATAGTTTAGATACACTTACCTGCAGAATGTAGTTATGTAAAGTTGAAAAAAGGGAAAATGCATACAGAAATTACATTATGAAAAAAACCCTTCTGGAAACTTAAGCGTACTTCTGGTGTCATCATCTAAGTGTTGAAACGTATAAATTAATGGATTAAGTAACAAAACGGTAATAAATGAGCTTAATATACTTTTACGGCTTACATTGATATCATATTCAACTATAGATTTTGTTGAAGTTTTAATAATGATAGATTTTCATTGTATTTGACTGATAACGTCATATAAATCTGTTCCGCAAAATTGTACGTGTGCCAGCTTTAAACGTAAGCATTTAGCCTATGCCAGTAGAAGCTTTATGCTAGTAGAAAGGCATGGTCACTCCGAATATAGTTTCTCGAAAATCTCAAACTCACACATGTATTACATGTTTCAAAACAATCAAACACCAACAAAGCAAGTCAATTTTGTTGATAATTACACTTCCGCCACTATTGTTGCTAGTAATGTTGCTATGTTACATGATCACATGTTTGTTTACTTATTTAACCCTGAACATGCTGAAATTTTGTAATGGATTTGCCCAGCTTTGAATTTGGAACAGTCCATTCAAAGTTTAAGGGATTTCAATATCAAAGTACAAAAATGAAGCTACCGACAGTATAGAGCCTGGTCAGACTGCACGGATGTGCAGGCTGGCCTGGCTCTATACTGGTGGCAAAGGCTAATCACTTTCGGTTCCAGCAGGTTAAAGGTTAATGTTGAAGTAGTTGTTAGGCATATTTAAGCAGTAGGGATATTAAAAAGTACACTTATTACAACATTTACTAGTTCGTCGCTTAAAGTTGTTCGTTCTTTGTGTCATTTTAACATGTTAAAAACGCGCCCAATGAGTGGTTTTCCCCCATGGAATTTTTATCTTTTTTACATTTACAAAAGGCAACATAGTGTTATCCAAAGTCTTCAAAACGTATGTAAATTTAGTTTATTTTTCTAACAGTTGTGCTATAAATACAAATAGAAATCAGTTTTGAGATGGACCTTATTTTACTTGACAACAGCTTGTCAAAATTGTAATGTGTATTGTCACATAGAACTTGTAATGTCTCACAATTAAACAAAAGCAATGAGAATGTACTTTTCCAGTTGTAAGCATATGAATTTCACAGTTCCTGATTCACCAGTGGCATTATTTATAATTGAAATTCACTTTAACATATGTATTGTTGTTCTTTTTATTAATTCCTTGTTCTATATAGTTTGAAGCTTGAATTAGTATGACAGCTTTCAGCACTCGACAATAAATCACTGCAGTTTTCATTATGTTAGATTTCACAATATATATAATAATTTTCCATATATATTCAATATTGTTTTTAGAGAGCCTTTAAAACTTTTTCTAAAGGGTATTTACATTTTTGTACAGATTAAAATCCCTGTACAAGTTGTCTTTTTTTAACTCGGCTTAAAAAATTGGAACTGTTCACAAGGAACAGTTTCCAGGAGCAACAGATGAAAGAAAACAATATATTTACTAATAAACAATGACTACCCTACATACATCAGTGGGCTGCTTCGGTCAGTAATGTAAATAAATTGTTCCGTTTATAATACTTCCGAATGACATATATTGGTGATCTGTTTTTGCACTTTTTTTAATTACAAAAAAAAAATCTTCATCTACATGGTTTGTACAAATATAAAGTAAAAGCATCTGCATTTTTCAACTGATTAAGAACCATAGTTTTAATAAGAGCTTAATCAGAACAATTGAGATCAAACACGGTTTTTAGCGCTCTGCAGTTTACAGATATGCTTGCAGGAGTTAGTTCTTGAATATTGCAACATTCCCTTTAATGCCTCTTCCGTGAATTGTAGCTGGTTCCCGTTTTACTGGAAATTATATTTAACTTCTGATCAGTTCGAGTTACTGTCTTCAGAAGTTGTTTTTTCTTTTCTATTCCAAAGTGCAAAAGAGTCACAACAATATTTTCTGTGGGAAGGTTTAATAATTCAGCGAGACACAACCTGAAAAAAAGCGAAAAGGCGTGGTTATTTGTTTTTTGTATCAATAGTATCTCATTATTTGCTATAGAAAATGGCATCTGTCTAGACCAGATACATTATGTTGATATTTGTTACATCTGAACAATATGTATGGCCGAACCTCATTCAAGAAAAGAAACCAACAGATTTTCATAGACCTTTTGTTTATGAGCATTATCATATTAGTTGTCTATAATCTCACATAAAGCAAATAAATAAATCATATTGTGAATACTTACATTAAGATGTACGGCATATGCTGCTTAATACACTGTCAAATAACCTGCCACAAAACATTATCCAAAATGGCGTCTAATCTGTCATTGTGTTGTAGAAATGTCATGTTTTGATTTGACAATGTGTACTTAGAAGTTTTGATTCGACAATTAGTACAAAGAATACTGACGTAAATTAACTTTTGTCAGTAAAATAGTCTTTTTAAAGCATCACTGTTTACGCAGTGTAATTAATACAGTGCCATTAGTCGCTTTAGTTTAAAAAAAGTCTTTTAGCAATTAAAAAAAGTAAAAAAAAGCAAATAATACTCATGTTTTGCTCAGTCTCAGAAACGGTCAAAACTAGCATTAAATCAATTTGGTATGCAGATAGACCAGAACATTACGAGTTCAAAACTAGTGCAGTTTTTAGGTGACAAATTACAGCTGTTGTATGCATGTGCATAATTATTATATGTTTTAAAAAAAGATTATCAGAAATCATTTTATAAATGTTTATCATTTAGATACATACTCTTAGTACATCTGAAACACGACATACGTTCTGTTGAATATTAGATACAGTTTTAAAAAAACTGCGGGCTTCACGGACAAAATGCTTTGAGTAAGTTTACACGTGAATTATACAGAAATAGAGATATATGATGTAAGAAATTGTTTTTTTTTTCTGGTTGAAAGACTCATTGATGCTTAGAATTGAAAAAAGTAATTTACTGTAGTCTGGATGCTTCTCAAAGGTAATATTACTATTTGTAAAACCCTATTTCTGGTAGACGACTTCGATTGATTTTTTTCGTAAATGGGAAAATTTAGTTGACTACAAACACGCACTCATTTTTTGGCTTAGAAGCAAATATCATCAACTTACAAGCAAGTTACATAGAGAATGTGTTTTTGAACGGACGAAAATTTTGGATCAGTATCAGAGAACACCATTTTTCTTTATATTTCTGTCTTTTTAGACTGTATTATTGCAGTATACCATTTGCTTCTTTCTGTAAGGAACCAACTATAGATCGTCTTTAAGCGTCATATAGGGAACACGAGATCGTTTTCGAATATTTTCTAAGTTAACCCAAATTAAGAGAACTTCACTATATGGAATAGAACTAGAATATGTTTGCCTATTCAATGGTTTGATAAATAGCTTATCACATTCTGCTGTGCAATACCTAATTTTTCTGTTGGGAACAAGCTTCTTGACGGCAGGTGTCACAGAAAAGGCACAGCGGGATACGAACGCTATTGATTTTCTGATAAATACTGCTCCTATTCGGCAAAATTAAATATATTTTTCCACCCCCGAGACCAAACTGTTCTCTCGCCATTTAACTTAGAAGAAAAAAATATACTACGTAATTTCTTATTGTCTTGAGCCTCGCTCAGGCCAATGGAAAATTACACACAAAAAAATCATCAAAGGATGACTGCATGATGCGTAAAATTGATTAAGATTATTGGTATTTGTGCATCCTTTAAACAGCGTTCGATTTGATACCACACAGTTGTAAAAGAACTCAAGGAATTTGCATTTGGTCGGAATTTTGAAATACCCCCCCCTCACACACACACACACACAAAAGATTTTCTGTTGCAATGCCGTTGAAGCCTATTAAAATATGCTAAAAATCATGTTAAAATATGGAATGCTCCAAATGCATCAAATTGCAAAACTGATCAACCATAAATATGATAAACGTGATGTTGAGTTGCTGCTTGTTGAAGCCATAAAATGTACTTAAGTATCACATTTAATATTTAGTGTCGCTATATGTGATGCTTTCATGCAGGGTTTGTAATTAATTTAAGTTGTGATATCATTTTAAATCTCACTAGATTTTACAATGTGCAGTGTTCTATCCAATTTAGAAAAAGAAATTAAGCTCGACCTATCGCTGTTTTGTTTTCTCTCTCCAGACACCACCCCCGGATGAAACTAATAGCTTAACAGAAGAGACATTTACAGACATTACTGGACACCCTATTAACTGGGTGAACTGGAACATTTGTAATTAGGCATCTTTGCCCCCGAAAGACACTACCTGAATAGCACTTTATTTACGGCTTCAGACAGTGACTAAATGTTGAAAACACTCTCAGCTATCAGTTTAGGTAGAGACATAAATGGTCCTCGACACTTGTTCATAACATAGACAGAAAACAGGCTGTTTTAGATACTTGTGATTAATTTTGCTTTGAACTCAGTCCTCGTAACTATCTCTTGTCGGAAACCTGACATTTGTATGCTGTCAGGGAAAGGGCTAGCATACTGTCATTTGTAGGCTGTCGGGAAAGGGCTGGCATACTGTTACAGTTTCTCCGTTCCTCTTTCCTACCATCATAATTGTGTCCTAATCATCGTAAAATAACTAGCATGGAGGACCTCGTATAGAAAAACCAGTGGGTCATAATGATTTATTTATTTATTTATTTATTTTTGTATTTACTATTAGCTGTTCTTTCAGAAATTATTTCAGTGCTTTGTGTTATTAACTAGATACATAGATACTTTGCAATAAGATAAAAAAAGTACAAAGCAAGAACCAAATAAAGAAATGTTAATGTATATCTCGTTAGCATGAATATTATATAGTTTTAATTTAAACGACATGGAATATAAACTATTAGCCTTGCTAAGCATGCCTGTTGATAATCAGTTTTGTTATATTATTATAAACATACACTTGTTGCTTATGTGGTTTATATAATATATAATAATTATTATATCTTTTAGCTTACTTATCTGGCTGTTACAGAATAACGGTGACACGACATCACGTGATTGTATATGGTTTAACATTACGTGTTTTACGTTTATCACTTTTATCAGTAAATGTTTCACTATGTTTAAAATGTGTAAACTTCAATCAGTTAAGCCTAATTATTTAGAAAAGGGAACCTTAATGACATAATAAAAACAAGACTTTAGTTCGTTGTTAAACTTTACGAAGTCTGAAACAAAAATTGTGTAAGATTTGCAGACACATTAACAAGCATGATGTAGGGTATCTTTACCTAGACTAAACAGTGCTGGTGACAATCAAATGCCTTTGCGTATGATCCGCCTGTTTCCTCTCTCAGTGCTGAAGAAGTCCCTGTGATTTTCAGATAATAGTTAACTGAAATATTCTATTCTCCGTTGATTACGATATTGGTAAACTATTCGGCTGTTGTCATTGTGAACTGAACATCAATTTGCACGAGACTTTCTCAAAACAGTTCAAGTCGTCTTATTGGATGTTTTGCTAGATTTTAGCCGTCGTTAAATTCCGAGGTATGTGATTTTCTTTATTATAAGTTAAGTGTAAGGGAGGAAAAATGAGAATATTATATTGAACGTATTAGTATAGATCTAATTGCGTGTTGCTTTATTGGAGATAACGAAAATGTATTTAATAAATTTTAGAAAAATTCGTCCATCACATGTTTGGATAAATCATTTCAGTCTGAATTATGTGTGTCTTATAACTGATTTTGGACACCAAATACATGTATTTGTTTTTTTTTTCTTTTTTGTATTTTCATATACAGAAGAATTTTCAGTTTGTTCTGACAATAATGAGAGGGTGTTAACTTTTAAATTAGACAGGTCTACAACAAATGTTTTCTGTTATTAAATTATTTTACGTGAAATTGCCCAAGAAGACAGTTTGTTTCTAATTCTCTTAGAAAATAAAATCTAAAAGGTTTAATGTTTTAAGGAATAAAGATGTTCGACGTTTCCATTATTATTTTTCGTCTCACTTTAAGCAGAATTATTTGGCAGACTAGTAATAGGTTCTTGAAAATTATTTTAAGTACATTGAAATGCATTTTTATAAGAAAGGGTTTTAATTTTTAATTTTACAGAAATATCCAGCTATGAAATGTCTTTGATTTTAATGAATGAAATTTAAAAAAATGAATATTGTGTGTGTTGAACGTAGAGTTTCTTTCTTTCTTTTTTTTTCTTTTTTTTTAAATAGCAAGAGTCATTTTTGAGGACAAGAACTGTAGCAAACATTGTGAATAAAAAGAAACCCAAATGATAAATCGATACTTAATGGCTAAGATTATAATATATTTATTTAATCATGTTCGTTTGTTGATGTTCATTGATTTCTCAGGGAATTCTTTATGGTTCATTTTCAGTTATTGAAAAGCTTAATCATAGTTTCTTCAAATATCATTCGGAACACCTCGGGCGACTTCAATGTCTTTATACGAAGTTGTCGGAAAAGGCCGAGTTGTTACGATTGTTAAAATATACTAATGATGTCATTATTGTAAAAGGAAAGTTAACTCGATCAAAGGCCTTTTTACAGTGAATACAAACCATACATTTAATTTAGATAGATTTGTAAATGAATGCGTTGTCTTCAAAGACTAAACTCATTAAGGCATAGAGTCGGCTAAATTAGGCATAGGTAAACAGTGCATACCCAGATCAGACGCCGCAAAATGCGGCATCTGATCAGGGTCTCCACTGTTTGCATAAGGGACTTTCTTCCTTAAATAAAAATGAATTAGAAAATTTTTCACCAGAAACACTTTTGATTCAAATGGATTCGTCCAACTGACAAGGATGGCATAATCCATTAGGTATAAAAGGGTTAATCAAAAGTCAATTTGTTACAACACTCTTCTCTGATCTTCTACGCAGTGCCTGATAGTTTATCACCGATTTAATTAAAGCAGCGCTCTTTTGTTTTTCTTTCGCGAATATGAAATTCTATACTGACGTTAAAAAAGTAACACTGCACTTTCAAAATTGATTTAATTTTAAAACTACTTGGAAAACATAAACCTTATTTTTAAATGAATGTATAACGCATACCTCCGAAGACATTGCACTAACACACATAACACTTTATAGGATATTTGTGAATTTTATTCTTCTGAAAATCGGGAAAATGGGGTGCAATTTGTAAATGATATTTGTCATTACTGATTTAATAAATTTTTACGTTTTTAAAAACGTTCGTAAAAAGTTTAAAATCACTGCACGTTTTTCAAATGTTTATGATAAAATAAGAAAAAAACGTCCATAGCGGTTTAAGCATGACTGCTGACCAACTAAAAGTCGGACCTTATATAGTCCTCATTTACGAGGGTTATGTTTTAACGCCATTTGCGTAAGACTTTTGGTCAATGGGGTTGGTGATTCTTTTCTATATATAAGCGGTGCTGACATGGTAGGATATGCTTTTTCTGACGTCGAGATGAACGGGTTGCCGACAACCGTTTGTTGGAACGGAAATGGTCTGATTGGAGTAGCCTAGTGGTTTTGGTTGATATAATTGGGTATCAAGATTTGTGCATCTGGTTGTCATTGCTTATCATGAATGTCCAACGAAATATTGACCATATCTTCCGTAATATGTGTGAAGTTGGTCTGCAGTTCGCAGTTCGCAATTCGCGATTCGAATTGCGAACTGCAAACTGGCATGCAGTTCGCGATTCAAACTTGAAGCTTTTCAGAGTTCTTCTTGTGAAAATTTATTACTTACTAACTTCATAAACCAAAAAGAAATAGTTCTAAGATAGAGAAAATAAACATAAGTCCAATTGCAAACTAGCATGCGGTACGCGATTCGAATTGCGAACTGCAAACTGGCATGCAGTTCGCGATTCAAATTTCAAGCTTTTCAGTGTTCTTCTAGGGAAAATTTATGACTTACTTACTTCATAAACCAAAAAGAAATAGTTCTTAGTCGAATTGCAAACTAGCATGCGGTTCGCGATTCGAATTGCGAACTGCAAACTAGCATGCAGTTCGCGATTCAAACTTGAAGCTTTTCAGAGTTCTTCGTGTGAAAATTTATTACTTACTAACTTCATAAACCAAAAAAGAAATAGTTCTAAGATAGAAAAAAAACATAAGTCAATTGCAAACTAGCATGCGGTTCGCGATTCGAATTGCGAACTGCAAACTGGTCTGCAGTTCGCAGTTCGCAATTCGCGATTCGAATTGCGAACTGCAAACTGGCATGCAGTTCGCGATTCAAACTTGAAGCTTTTCAGTGTTCTTCTTGTGAAAATTTATTTCTTACTAACTTCATAAACCAAAAAGAAATAGTTCTAAAATAGAGGAAAAAATATTAGTCCAATTGCAAACTAGCATGCGATTCGCGATTCGAATTGTGAACTGCAAATAGTTCTAAAATAGAAAAAAACACAAGTCCAATTGCAAACTAGCCTGCGGTTCACGATTCGAATTGCGAACTGCAAACTGGTCTGCAGTTCGCGATTCAAACTTGAAGCTTTTCAGTGTTCTTCTTGGGAAAATTTATGCATTACTAACTTCATAAACCAAAAAGAAATAGTTCTAAAATAGAGAAAAAAATACTAGTCCAATTGCAAACTAGCATGCGGTTCGCGATTCGAATTGCGAACTGCAATCTGGTCTGCAGTTCGCAGTTCGCAATTCGCGATTCGATTTGATGGTGATGCGAAATTGTTACTTACTAGCTTCATAAACCAAAAAAGAAGTTCTATATAAAAAACGTTAGTCCAATTGCAAACTGCAAACTAGCCTGTAATTCTAGATTCGAATCGCGAACTGCAAATTTTCAGAGTTCTTCTTGCGAAAATTGACTACTTACAGATGTGATAAACCCAAAAAAATTTTTTAAAGTTCTATAATAAATAAGAAAACAGAAGTCCAATTGCGAATCGCGAACTGCAAACTGGCCTGTAGTTTGACATTCCAACTTTAAAATTTTCAGTGTTCTTAACTGTACTGTCTTGAGTTGTTAGACCCGCCGAGTTAGCTCAATCGGTAGAGCGCAGGTCAACGGACCTCAGTGTTGATGGCTCAACCCTCGGGCGGGGGTGGGGTGGGGGGTTGCTTCATAGATTACAATGCGTCTGATTGAAATGAAAAATTTGTCCAAGTTTGCAGAGAACACGTTGGAACTGAAGCAGAATCCAGAAACACTGGAACATGCCGTATATGACTGAAATACTCATGAGAAACCGCGTTTAACACAAAACAAACAATCGTACATACGTCAGATCGTTATTTTCTCTTCCGCTGTGTTTCTTTTTTATGTGGTTTACCTACTTTTAAAAACTTTCGTATTTAAATTTTAATTATTTTGAACAAATTTAACTTTTCAACATTTTGTTATTACACATTTTATACATGTCAACAGATATATTTTATAAAATAAAAATACGAGAAATTCGTGTTTCTGACCGGGCACGAGCACCAATTTCGTGGGTGAAAGACGAATGCATATAATATAAGCAAACGCTTTCCATACTAGGCGTCGTGACACCACGCAGAATTGATACCCGCTGTTCTACGGAATTCATTCAGGGCCATCGCCGTCGCATGAGTTGATCTGAAACGCACGCGAAACCACGATGATGAAAACACAAATGTACGATGATGATAACGCGAAAAAACGAAAACACGATGATGAAAACTCGATAAATATCGTGTTTTCATCATCGAACTGTCGCGTTTTCATCATCGTGGTGTCGTTATGTCGCGTTTTCATCATCGTGGTTTCGTGATTTCGCGTTATCATCCTCGTATCTTCGTGTTATTATCATCGTTTCTTTGCGTTATCATCCTTGTATCTTCGCGTTATCATCATTGTGTCTTCGCCTTCCGGTGCTAATGCGCAGAATTTTCTCAACGTAGGTTTGACACCACTAAATAAACCTGTTTTTATTCTATGACTAAACTGAGTTCATTGCGCTATTTCAAAGCTCAATGTCAAGGTCCTAGAAATTATTTTAATTGCTGTATAATTTAAACTTGATACTATGGTCATTGAAGATGAAGTGCAAGTGTTTCCTACAGTAATTTTCAAGCTCCTTTAAGTAAGCATAAGATCTACGCTGACTTGCACGTCGAGGTTAGAATAATAGAGAATGGAATACATAAAATTATAACATTCCTAAAATCATCAAACAATGCTGTCTTCCTTTTTTTATTTCATCACGCTTTTTTTCTTTATATATCAAAATTTTAGAATCGATTCAAAGTCGGAAAAAACTGGAATTTGTTGTACTCTTACACCGCTGGACGTAATTGGTCACCAATTCTGCGCATGATTACGCGAAAAATACGAAAACGCGAAGGTGTAAAAAGATGTAAACGCGACAGTACGATGATGAAGACGCGATATTTATCGCGTTTTCATCATCGTGGTTTCATGATTTCGCGTTATCATCATCGTATCTTCGCGTTATCATCATCATATCTTCGTGTTTTCATCATCGTATTGTTGCGATTTCCGCGTCTTCGCGTTTCATATCAACTCATGGGAAGGCGATGGCTCTAACGGAATTCCGTACTATTCTGCACTATGAAACGTCTTCGCAGATGGCTTTGTCTCAAACGACACTTGTTATCGGTTTGCAGCATGCTCAAGTAGGTTGAACACCACTAAAAACATTGGTCTTATAGTGAAAAGGCTTATTTAATTGCGTTTTTCTCAACATTTTTAGCATAACTCATTTTCTCGAGTAGCACTATATCTCTACTGTTGAAAAATGCACCAAAAACAGGAAGTTAGCTGTTATGCAGGAAAACTACCTGTCATCGAATACAGTTCACCAAATTTATCTTTTCCTGTCGTGGAAAAAACATACAGAATTCTGTTCAATGTCAGTCATACATTCAGAATCTTCTTTGAGTACAAGAAAACGCGATGGTGATGCGAATGGAAAGGAGAGAGAGAAAAATTGGACTTTTATTTGTGAAGTCTCAATTCTGAAGTAGTGACCGGAAATGACTTTCTATCAATAGAAGTTGACGTCAAATAGTTATCATTACGTTTTCAGCGGTCCATTTAAAAACATGTCAAAATAAATATTACAGAACGTTTCTAATTGACCTGTTGTGATAATTATACGACAAAATAGTTGCTTTGTGAGACGACTGTTTCCAGAATATTTGATGTATCTCAGATATAAAGTTTTCAACTGAATAGATATGACTGTGTCACCCCTTATAATGTTTTTTTTTTTTTTTTTTTTTTTTTTTTTTTTGTTAGCAGTGAGCTAGTCTCAAAAGATGTAAACGCATATGCGCCATAATCAATATCTTAACGAATATACGAATCGAGTATAATGAAAATACGAATCCATGGAAATCGAAACAAAGTAATAGTCAATCAGCAATATTTGTTAAATGATAAAAGGAATAGTTAAACGTTTATGCCATACTTTGACAATTTGATCAAAACTGCTCTATGATGTTTTTTTCATATTTGATCTTTTAATGGCGTGGTTTGCCTACACCTGCTTGGGTTGATGACCACTAAATTAGTACTTCCCCAAATGTCCTGAAGCTTATTTGGAAGCGATAACTGTGCTAACAATGGTTTTTGTGCATACAATACTACGAAAGAAAAAATCTGAGGCAACATGGAGGATGACATCCAAGAAAAATCTTCCGGAAATGGCAGCAATAACTGTACATGGAATTGCGACTAACGAGAGGTGTCTTTGCATACAAAACTACAAAAAAGTGAATTCGTTATATAATGAAATTATCATAGATATCTTTTAGATAAAGATGTACTACTAATTTGCACGATAAGATATATTTATATCAGGTTAGTTAATTAAATATCCTAACCATAAAGGTATGGTAGCTAATGTCTGCCAAAGTCCAGTCTTAGACTGGTCCCCTGCGTACTAAAAATAGTACGACAGGTAATTCCCAGCGAATTGGTTTAGGGAAATTGTAAACAAATACGGCTGCACTTGACAGCTAAACACAGTTTCCTCATGACTTCAGTTCATTTCCATTTTATTTCAACATCGTCAGTATTTTCAGAATGAAGTTTACATTTTTCTTTGTTGATTATTTAGAAATTTAGTGAAATGAGGTATTAACGTCCACAACATTTAAGATTTAAAAATTGAATCGTAGGATTCCGACAGGACATTCTTTTTTTACCGTTGAAACCCCACGACCGATTTCATTGGTGGATCAATGGCTTACCGTCGCAAGTGCTCGACTGGTTATTTGTTTTGAAAAGACTGAAAAAAGAGACAGAGTAAATCAATCATTAGTGACACAGTCCAATAGCCACAATTCTGGCTATGTCATTAAGAGGTTTCCGGGTCCAATATTTGAACGCCTCTCATATGGAAGCTTACTTGATGCGTGCGCCGTGCCGTACTGTACCGGAACCAGACCTAAGAATCGCGCAAATGCCAAACTTCGCACATATCCGTAAGCGTCCGTACATTTCCGTTAACGTCCGCTGCAATTTGTGTCGTCTACTGCAACATGTCATATTCGGCGATATAAATTCACTAATTGTGAACACTTTTATGTATATTCAATCATCTTTTTTGTTGTATTAAAGATTGAATGAGAGATTGGAGATTAAACATATATATTCCCAGAATATATACTAACAATTATACATATCAGAGTAAATACATTATTTTGAATGAAAGAGCTTCTCTTACGCGGACAATAAATTATGAAGTCGTACTTGTTTGTGCTTTATATTTTAATAAAGCATAAAGAGAGATTTATCAAAATTTGGCAAACGTACAATATTGTATGGATGAGAATAAATAAAATCCAACGCGGTAAAGTTGATGAAGAGAGACTAAAAGAGAATTAAGTATAAGTGCTCTTCTTCTGAAAATGTATTACTTACTAACGTAATAAACCAAAAAAAAAAGTTCTTAAATAAAGAGAAAAAACCTAAGTCCAATTGCAAACTGGCCAGTTTGCAATTCGCAATGCGAATCGCGAACTGCGGACTGCAGACCAGTTTGCAATTCGCAATTCGAATCGCGAACCGCATGCTAGTTTGCAATTGACTTATGTTTTTTTTCTATCTTAGAACTATTTCTTTTTTGGTTTATGAAGTTAGTAAGTAATACATTTTCACACGAAGAACTCTGAAAAGCTTCAAGTTTGAATCGCGAACTGCATGCTAGTTTGCAGTTCGCAATTCGAATCGCGAACCGCATGCTAGTTTGCAATTCGACTAAGAACTATTTCTTTTTGGTTTATGAAGTAAGTAAGTCATAAATTTTCCCTAGAAGAACACTGAAAAGCTTGAAATTTGAATCGCGAACTGCATGCCAGTTTGCAGTTCGCAATTCGAATCGCGTACCGCATGCTAGTTTGCAATTGGACTTATGTTTATTTTCTCTATCTTAGAACTATTTCTTTTTGGTTTATGAAGTTAGTAATAAATTTTCACAAGAAGAACTCTGAAAAGCTTCAAGTTTGAATCGCGAACTGCATGCCAGTTTGCAGTTCGCAATTCGAATCGCGAATTGCGAACTGCGAACTGCAGACCAGTTTGCAGTTCGCAATTCGAATCGCGAACAGCATGCTAGTTTGCAATTGGACTTAGAACTATTTCTTTTTGGTTTATGAAGTTAGTAAGTCATAAATTTTCCCAAGAAGAACACTGAAAATCTTCAAGTTTGAATCGCGAACTGCATGCCAGTTTGCAGTTCGCAATTCGAATCGCGAATTGCGAACTGCGAACTGCGAACTGCAGACCAGTTTGCAGTTCGCAATTCGAATCGCGAACAGCATGCTAGTTTGCAATTGGACTTAGAACTATTTCTTTTTGGTTTATGAAGTTAGTAAGTCATAAATTTTCCCAAGAAGAACACTGAAAATCTTCAAGTTTGAATCGCGAACTGCATGCCAGTTTGCAGTTCGCAATTCGAATCGCAAATTGCGAACTGCGAACTGCGAACTGCAGACCAGTTTGCAGTTCGCAATTCGAATCGCGAACAGCATGCTAGTTTGCAATTGGACTTAGAACTATTTCTTTTTGGTTTATGAAGTTAGTAAGTCATAAATTTTCCCAAGAAGAACACTGAAAATCTTCAAGTTTGAATCGCGAACTGCATGCCAGTTTGCAGTTCGCAATTCGAATCGCGAATTGCGAACTGCGAACTGCAGACCAGTTTGCAGTTCGCAATTCGAATCGCGAACAGCATGCTAGTTTGCAATTGGACTTAGAACTATTTCTTTTTGGTTTATGAAGTTAGTAAGTCATAAATTTTCCCAAGAAGAACACTGAAAATCTTCAAGTTTGAATCGCGAACTGCATGCCAGTTTGCAGTTCGCAATTCGAATCGCGAATTGCGAACTGCGAACTGCAGACCAACTTCACACATATTCTTCCGTACATTTGTGGCTCCTTTTACAGACGATTTTGAACAAAATATAGTGGTTAAAAACCATCACTTCTAATTGAATCTAGAAAAATGAGACAATTTCCGATTCAGAGTTAGCAATTTCATTTCCGACCCACAGAGCTATTAGACGTTGATTTAGCCAAGTTCTGTCGTTTTTGTGGGAACAAATCTTGTATTTAAAGGCGGATACATATCCTGAAATTTGATACCAAACTGATATTCTATTTACAAGACTTCTCTCTCTCTCTCTCTCTCTCTCTCTCTCTCTCTCTCTCTCTCTCTCTCTCTTCTTTGATATAAATATTTATAAATATATTGAATATATCACCGATTTAATCATGAAACGACTTAGTTATGTCTTGATATGTAATAGATTTGAATAAAAACAAATTAAATCATAATCATTTCAACATGCCTGAGTGGGTGGAGGGAGCCAGACCCCTTCTTATAAATAAATATTTTACTTCATTTGTTTTAAATTATTTTGTGTAAGTTCTGAAAATAATGGTAAACAATAAACTAAGTTAGCTGGTAGAAAATTTGAAAAACTTCTTACTGAGTACCTGGTTTTAATTAATTTACCATCTCTAAATGGAAATATTACACCCGCTTGAAGAAAATCAGACTTATTCAAAGGAAAATGCACATCTCAATATATACATACATATTTAAAGACAATGTTTCACTAGACTTCAGTTAAGACTTACCTTTTGTTAATATCACTAGGACATAAGATACTCCGCGTTCTACTCTTAGTCTCGTAACCTAGCAAGTGAATCCATTAAATGCTTAGAAAATATGAGATCTTACTAGGAACATTTAGAAACGCATTTCGAACAGAGCTATAATTATTATTATATAGATAATGCTTGAGACACAAGACAGATAAACTGAATACAAATATGCTAAATAAGTCTTCCACTTGTGTGGATGGTAAAACACAAATACTGACTATCATTACTAACTGATTTTTTTACTCTGAAACTGGGGAAATACCCCCGATGAGTCGTCTAATTGCACCCGATGAGTCGTCTAATTGCACCCAATGAGTCGTCTAATTGCACCCGATGAGTCGTCTAATTCGTCTCAGCCGAATATTTGAACTGACGTCTTCTCAGAATTTTGAACATCCAAATATTATTAGTTTATTGCTGTGCAACTTTCATGTTGTCGCTGATGTTTTTAATTTCACGTTTTTTGTGTTGCTTTTTTTTCTAAAGGACAATTGCTCTGGATTATGGAACATTCATAGCAACAAGTGCGATTGCTTCTCAGGCAATCATGAGCAAACATTATTAGATAGCCGAGGGACACATTTGTTCGGTCTCACAATCGTTTTTTGCAGAGAGAAATTAACGATTACAGTCTAAGATAATATTTCCCAGCAGAATCGTTCTCTCTAAAATTGTATGGTATTTCGGAAAACAACACGAAGAATATGAACGTTTTAAATTTTCTTCAACATTTTCGTAATTCTGTTCTATGGAGGAAACTAAAGTAAATGAAAGCCACGTTCATTAATAAAGGCGAGAGATGAAATCAAATTGTCTGTCTATTTTTGTAAAGAAGTTGTTCGTACAATTCTGTTATGACAGCCATTTGTAGCATTAAAGTAAGATTAGATTTAGCTTAATCCTCTTTTCAAAGAAAGACGAAATGTGTTAAACTCAGATTGATTGCTTTGTTATCGTATAAAATTATATTAAACAAAAGCATTATAGCCTGTTCTTTAACTAATTGTCCCTATTAGGAAACGTCTCATTAACTTTTAGCTTAGCAGAGAAATTTTTAAAGATTTTAATAACCAATTGTAATTCTGTCAGATAAATGTAATTGTTACATTTATAAAAAAGAAAATTAGATTTGCTTATCAGCTAAACAGTGTTTCGGGCAGTTATGTTTAAAACCAATTCTGTTAACAGCATGTCATATGGAAAAGAAAAAATCCATTCAATGAAAGAATATTCACAAAAGGCTTTGTATTGTCTTCCGTCAGAATTTGAAAATGTCACAGTGTTCTCGCTTTTATCACTTACTAGCATGAGTGGGATGAAAAACAAAATCTGAGTTATCCCCAGTAGATCCATTTTAGAATATTTTAGATCTCAAAGCCAATAACCCTATGGATAAATATAAAATACATTTGTCAAGGAAGTTTTTGGAAAGATAAGAATTTTGAATATTTTTACATCCGGGAAGTTGAATCATTATTCTAACTGATTTCGCTGGATAGCATAATCTTTCACGCAGAATGATGTGAAACTAAGACATAGACCTAAAGTTTTTAAAATATGAAATAGATATGGGTTTTTTTTTCCGGAACCAGCACAAGCACTGGTTCATTAACTTTATTTAGACTACACAGTAATATCGGGCAGGAAGGACACAGGTGTTTAATAATAAGAATAAATAACCCTCATGGTTAAATTACTACCCATCTTAATTTCGTATCGTGGTATGTTCGCCAATATACCAGGCTACGACGTTGTGTTGATGAGACATTGACATTTCGGTGACAATTCTTAAGTGTATCTAGTCAAAGAAGAAAGGAAAATTGTCGTTCATTTTGATATAGATATTAAACATGGTAACGAAGAAGCTTGAAAAGGGGACTGAATGAAGGATTAGCGGTACAAAAATGATGTTTTAATTGCACATGTTTAAGATTTTGATCAAAGTGATTTTTATTTTTTTATCCGGGTTGTTTACCTGCTATTACATTTCAAATCTGAATGTCTTATTGTTCAATTCGTGATCAAGGGGTCACTATTTTCAAATAGTTTTGTATGGAAAACAAATTTCAAAAAAAAAATCTGTTTAATTATTTTGAAAGTTTAGTTTAAACATATTTTATTGTAAGTATTCACATATAATACAAAACAATACTACAAATACATTCTAAGCAAAAGGGTCGGGCCAAAAGTTCTTCCAACATTATAAAGTGGCCCTTCCCAAACACACTGAAATTACAAACAATTGGTGACAAAATAATTACGTATCGGAATAAAGAAAAGGAAAAAAACATGCATAACTATGAAAGACAGAGGATAGAAGATTTTGTCCCAGAAAACTTCTTTAATATAAGTTACATTACTCTTATACTGCAAATACATGTATAATTAAAAGCGTTCAGTGTCACGAATATACTCTTGTACATAAATTATTTTGAAAGGAACCGACATCTTCTTCATATATATTTTTTTCTTTTAACATCATGACCTTCTGACTCGTCTTCTTTTTTTTTGTAGCTTCGCCGTTTAGATTTAGACTATTTATATATTTTTTCAACTTTGAACTATGCCGGACTTTGTTTACTGGCCTTTTTTCTGTATTCTTATCTTGAATATATGTAACAGTTTACTTTAAGACTCAACTTCATAATAGGGTGATCAATCCTATTAGCCTACCTTATGTTTTTGCAGCTACATCACTCGACCATGTATACTTTTGAATTTAGATTTCAACTTCGACCGTTGCTGACATTAATTTTCTGACTAAGTTTATTGCTAAAGGTACAGAAAATAAATTAAAAAGCTGGCCCGCCCCAGGTGACTAGTATTAATCCAAATGATATTCACACAGTATGAAATATGGTCAGTTTATGGAGGTCAGGTCTCAGGTAACGAATTGGGACTAAATGACTATAATTTCGGATGTCTGAGTAAACTGCTGTCTATTTTTTTCACCGGTTTTGCTGTATGGAGCAGTGGAACTCATTTGAGCGAGAATAGAATCATTATTACCCTCATTTTATTACATTTTAACTGTGTGTGTATAGCGCTAGGGAAGTACAAAATATCGTTTAACGGCATCAGAGCCAGATATTTTACCAGCTTCCTCACGCAGACGTAAAAACACACTGCTTAGTAGACACTTTATTGTGGCGCCATGTCAAACTCATTTCCTTATTGGAAAACTCTGTAAATAAAATTAACTGAAATGAATTCTATGGGCATTGTAAGACGACAATAGAAAGTAATGTATTTGAACTTTTTTTACAGACTATTGTATTTATGTAAACTATTTCGTCTGCTTGTATTTAAATATTCAGAAAACGATTTTATGTATTCTAAGAACTTAAAAATGTGAAATAATGCTAGAAATAAATAGTTGACAACATAGGTTTGTTGATCAGATGAAAATTATTTTCAGTTTGTGATTAAAAATACTTGTTATAATATATGATAACTTGAAAAAGAGCATTTCAAGAGAAACTGACTGAATTGAACCACTACGTATAAATATGCAAATACATACCTACTATTTCACTTGGTTTTACTCTTGAATAGTTATAACATAATAAATGGTTGATTTTATGCCAATTCTCTCCCAGTCACAACATTTTTATATAGAACTAAACGTAATTGGTAAATTTATAAAGAGGTTTTTATGATACTGTTAAAACAGTAATACAATATAAGTAACTTAATCGAGAATAAAATAAGATTAAACTAGTTTGAAACTTGCAATGGGAGCATTTGGATTTTTTATGAGTATCATTTGTTAAAGAGCTCACTAGCTGAGTATTCTGGTGCCAAAACTGGTAAATATAATATTGTTAAGTGAAATCTATGATGAATGTGCTGACCATAGAAAAATCAATTATACCAAGGCTACATTGTACTTTTTAGACATTGTTATAGATCAAAGCATCTACTTACGCATTTTGACGATTTCCAGTGCGTTTCAGACCAGGATATGATGTAGTGTACGCCCTCAATGTGCATCATATCGTTTGCCAAAGAATGAAAGTAGCTGGCCATTTCTCTTGATAGATTATATCAATATTTTCCTTTAAACTTGTTATGTATCCTTACAAAAGACAAAAGAACAGAAATGACCATTTCAAGTATGTACTTGGACGCTGAGTGTGTGTACATTCAAATATTTTTATATTTTTCAAATATATATGTAACATGATTAGTATACTATCGTTATATCAACTCTCAACAAAATCATAGATCTATGCTAAAAGTATAAATGACATGAAATTAACCTTTGTTTGCCAATGCTTAATTTTCAAAAGCGATATACCAGTCGGTTGTCCAAAGCTGGATGACAAATAAATTTGCGCACTAAACCACGAAAACTTCGTGCATATACGTTACACCTCGAATACCTTATTCGACCAATTGAAAATATTTTTCTCATTTAGTTTCATTCAACCGAAGAAAATTATATATTTAACAGTCTATATATTTGAGACACAGTCTTGAACCTACTCCTATGAACATTTCATAGTTATCAAGTTGTTTGAATTTTGATTCTTTATTGACAGTATGATATGTTAAGTATCATTATTCTGTATAGTTGGATTTAAGAGCTTCAGGTTTATTGAAATTCCGTTCATGTTTACCATATCTATAAATCAGTAAGCTAAGCGATGGAAAGAATGCAAATTAGCAATCAAGCATTTTATCTCAGACACTTTTTGTTATTCTTTCCGTTTTACTTTTCTATTTAGAAATTCATTTACTCTTCGTGCACAGAGATAGACCATTCTTCATTCTAAATTATCCTACAGCCCAAGTCAAGCAGCTTCCTGTCCATACAAAGTTTAATCACTTTGGGATTTCCTAACCCTGAGAAATAGCTATTATTCTTGGAGAAAAATCAAGACGGCTTGGTTTTCAATATATGCCACGTATTTATAACGATATCGCCGCTGACCAACTCCAGATATATGTAATAAATCATGCTGGGCAATACATTCAGAGAATAATAGAGTCTTGATACCGCTCGTTTATCTTTTTTAAAGAAAATTGCCTCTATGAAAACGTTAATGCGAGATCACGAGGTACCTGGTCGGAGAGTTGTTTTACCACCAAGAGCTTCACATTTCATTTAAATTCTGGAATAAATAGCCAGTGAAGTATGTATAAATTCGCATCCAGTAATGAATCTGGCCAAAATTATTTAAATGACTTTTTTGTCAACTTGGAATCGTCTCCGTTTATAATAAATCTCTGTTCTACTTCACTCGACATTTCCTTTCTCCAAATGTTTCTATTATTCGGATGCTTTTTTTAATATTAAATTTCATCACCACTCTGTTTTATATCTAACGGTGGAATATTTGTAAGTTTAATATACAAAGCTGTATTTTCTGTAATAAGTTTAGTATTTTCATGCGCAATTTGGACTGGTTTACAACAGATATCAGGATAATTAGTCTTAATATAAAGTGTTTGTGACCTTCTTGGGTGGATAGTCATTTATTTAAAAAGAACTTGTGCTTTTAATGCCTAAATCTGAACATATTTTCTTCATTAGATTATCAATTAGTTTTCATTTTTTATAGCCAATGAGCCAATGAAATAAATATCCAGTACGTGACCCTCTGTCATTTTAGGTTTTAAATATCTGCAAGACAGACATTGCATCTGATAGAAAGTGAATTCTCCTCTCAGGTGGTAGCTGAAATTAGTTCATTGTATTCTGAATATTATTAAAGTTAGAAAGGGGAGAACCAACTTTTATAAAACTTTTTTTTTCGTGGAGACACATATATTCTATTAATCGTCTTCAAAGAGTAACTCCGAAGATGAGAAGTGAATCCGTGAATCCATTATGTCCATTATTCTGTAGAAATTAAGGAATCTAGTTTCCCCTGCTGCTTTTAAGCATTTCCTATTGTTGTCAGCAATAAGCCGTTTTATGGATAATCAGCCTTTTATGGAATTACTCTTGAAATCCGGCTTGTTACTTGTTTAATCCTACTCTGACTCGATTATTAGTGGAACATCTAGCCTTTGGCATAAAGATAGTGACAAGGATAAAACGTACCACAACCAACAGACATTTGACTGCAATCAACGTTTGAGAGTCTGAGCCTTGGCTTAGCTTATCATACCTCTGCAGCATCCGCTGTTAACACAATTATCTTGTATCTTATTACGATGGTAGACAGTACTTTTCCTCATGAAAAATATGATGTTATATTTTTGTGTCGCAACGGCTGAGCTATATTCAGACAGTAATAAGGCGAACATATTGAAGTTTGAAAGTACAGTCATGATAAAGCCAAAGGATGACACATAATTGTAGAGTAGTGACAACTTGAATTCCAATCTTACTTCCATTTTTTATGAAAAAGATGTGACATATTTTGACTATGTGACAGTAGCAATGCATTCCAGCTTGAAAGTGTTAACCTAATTTATGTATACGTCAATTATATTTAAGATGACAAAAGTTTTAACCAAGTTTAAGTAGGTGTCAATGAAATTGAAAGTGACACAAGAATTAAGATGATTATTTGACCACGTAAAATAAGTTCTTTACTGTGGTTACCTCATGACTTATTGTTGAAAATATTATTGAAGAAAAATCTATATGACATTAAGCAGGCGATCGTCTTTGCCAACAGAGATGAATTTACATAAAACTCTCGTCAGACATTTCAATTATTTAGCAAGTTTGCATAAAGGTTCATAACATCTACTGCATAAATACACAGAAGCGAAAAGGATAGTCTAAGAGTCTGTTGTTTGATAAAGACTTTTCCAACGTGAATAAAGCTTACAATAATCTTAAAGAAAGTGCCATTTATCGTGACTGACTCGGTGGCTGATAAGACGAACGCAATTTTACATTTCTGTTATGCTACGAAAATAATGGGTGTATATTTAAAAATTGGTTTACAATCTACAATTACGTATATTTCATTTCAAAAAGTTTCCGCCTGTAACAATTCGAAACAAATACTGTATTTATGGTTTTCGGAAAATAATGAGAATTATCTAGTCGTACTAACCGACGCAAGGCGCATGCCCAACAACCCTGCACAAATTAGACGACTTGATAGCAGTCTGTAATGGAGAAGAATAGAGGTAATATCAGGTGTAATGTTAGATCGATTGGCTGTTAACTCTAATTGGTGACAATAAATAACCATCTCATGTCGCATTGATCATAGATCCAAGAGGAGTGCATCAAAAAAAAAAAGAAGAGAGAGAAAAAAAATCAGACATCAGTCAGTCAGGTGGCTGGTCGTTCAAGAGATCATATTCAAGTAGTTAAAGGACTTATTACAATATAACAGCGAAACAAAAAATCTTTTGTATCTTGTTTCTCTCTAAAACAAAACACACCATTTATAGACATTTTAAACTTAAATTTTTAAACCCGGTGTACTGACAACACGTATTTCAAGATTTGATTTTCATTTGGAGCTGATCATACAATTAGCTTGCTGATTTATTGTTTTATTTTTTTTAACTTTTTAATTGATTAATTGATTAATCAGGCGGTAGGTAAAGATATCCTGTTCTAGTATTACTTTTGTAAGCATTTATATAGTCATTAGTTTATTTATTTACTTATCTAATCTATTCAGTCTGTCGATCCATCGATTTGTCGGTGATATCGTTTTTATGGATATTAATCAATCAATTAATTAATCATTGTTTTTTTAACAATCAACTATGAAGCAAAGTTGTAAAACTGAAGATTTTTGCATTATATGATGTATGACATAAAATACAATTTAGTATACGGGAATTTTACAGATTTTCGTCAATGCAAAATGCAGGCCTAATATTGACGTATTAACTGACATAAACCTATTCAAGATAGTCACCAATTTATCGGGATGAATTTATGGTGTCTCTCTATTTCTCGATGTTATAACAGTCAATGCCAAATTCTGATGCAATCTTTCGAGTATTTGCTTTCTAATTACGTGAATTGTCGAACCACGATCCTCGTAGCTTGGTCTTGATTTCCAAGAACACACAGAAAACCATCGGCGCAAGATCCTGTCTGTATGTAGCATGTTTTAGTATCTCGAATCTTAGTAAATCTACTTTATAAAGTGTTAACTCCACCCTGTGATGGTGGTTTTATCCTGTCACAGAAATCCACGTTAATGATCCAATTTCTAAGCGCCTGAACTAAAACTCTCTTCAGCAGAGGGTTATTAAGGATAATACATGTTACAAAACAAGTTTGCACCTGGAAGTGTGTGCCCTGTCTATCCATAATGCACGCACATTTGTTTGCCAAAGTTCTGCAACTGATATTCTACGGTATCACTTGAATTCAGCAGTGTTGATGTCGATGTTGACATCCTAATTGCTTCTGACGGTGTCTTTTCCAACCCGACGCAAAATCTAATCAAGGTGCATACTTGATGTCACTGTATCGGTCGACCGCGTCAATTTTGTTGTTGTTGTTGTTATGCTTACGAACAATGCAACGATCATTAAAGTTAATATCAAATAAACATAAAATTACGGGTGGACGGCAAATAACGCTGAACATTTTCGCTACATTTTTACTTTTCAGGGAGATGTAAACATTAACAACCATGTGCATCAACTTTAGAGCTTAAAATATTTATTTTCCTATTGCTTCGGTTATGACGCTTCAAAGACAAATAACAAAATATTTGAATTCGTAAAGTCATGCAATATAGTTTATGAATTTTCCAAAATACCCCTCGTATTTATGTATTTATTTATATTATATGTGAATCCGAAAGTCGGGCTTTCACAGTACTTAGCTCTACAGTGCCTTTTTACTAATTGTATCCTTCTAACTTACGTTGTAAATTCAACATTACCGTCAAAAAGAAAATGTTTCTATTGAGTACAATCACATCTACTTGCATGATTTGTCAGATGTAATTTAGTTAATTCTGCATCAAATTTATCCTAGGGGTATAGTTTACCTAGACATTATCATCAAAGTTATTTGTATTTAGGGCAGAGAATGCTCAAGCTGTGCTGGTTACATCAATTTTCAATCAATAGAGCCTGTATACTTTTCTTGACTGCTTTCAATGATTGAATAGCTGAGGATATTTAAATACTGAATAAATAATGTTTTTTTAAAGAATCAAGTTTTAGAACGTCACAGTACATCTCTGATAACAATAATTTAGTTATATGCCAAAAGAGCAATCTAATTTTTCTAACTACGCTCTTGGTTCTCATTAATGTTCCCAAAACTTCTTCCAACATTCCCTATTCCATCTGCCAATGACCTCTTTTAGTCAACGAAACATTAGTATGTCCATATCAGCGGACTTAAAATAAGCACTAGACCATTTGTGTCTTCTTCTAATTGCTACTGCTTAATAATACATTAGTTTGACCATTTGTCTGCCTTCTTTATTTCTTGATAGGACGGTAGTATGTCTTTAATGGATAAACGAGACACAGAAGAGACATTTTCCTTCTTTTCCCGAATGAAATCTTAAGTATTCCATTGACGGGAGAAAAAGCGCTGTCCGAATTATATGGTTTCAGAATGTTTTGTAAACATCTGTTTTTTTTTTCTTTGCTTATAACAATACGAGGTAATGAATCTAGGTTGACCTCACTCAAGACTGTATTTTCAGTCATTTTGACAGGACTCGCATAAATGCTTGATGTTTTAAACATTTTTTTCTGTTGAACTGCCATTGAGGTTCGTCATTAAAGATTTGCTTCCTTTGCTTGATGTTCATACAGGCTATAATTACGAAACAAATCGCGTATGAACCGGTCTGTTGCTAAAACGTCAAGTTCAAACGTACACGTTAGAAGAAAAAGTTAAAAGCAATTCGGCATATCCTGGTCATAATTCATGCTCGGGGGACTTTAAATTTGCACAACGGTGGAAGGCATTACATATTCTTACCTTTTTGAAACTGAGGAATCTTCGTATTTAATGGGTTTCAAATTGGTTGACAGCTGACCAGACTTCCAAGCATTTAAACTGCATAAACACAAATTTTAAAAATTGAAAACAAAGTAAAAATTCCAAGTTTCTCGTCGGCGTGGAAACTTGGATATATCATTTTGAGCCATTATATATATAGTTTTTTTTTAGTTAAAATCAGACAAGCCATTAAAAAAAAGGACAAGAGATGGTTTTAATTGCCGTTTTCTTTAATTATAGTGGCCCCGATGAACAGATCTCTTGCAAAGAGTTAAAAACATCATTACAGGCAAGTGCTACAAAACATAGAGTACTAACTGCTGTTTTACTTGATCTGTCTGGTACTTTAGACATTAGAGTACTAGTGACATTATTTATTGAATCGCCCTCGTACAGCAATGCAGTCTGCTGATAATAAAACACAAGAAGCAAATCAAATAACGAGAACAATTGAAATGTGATTGCAAACTTGGTACCAGTTCACCCCATGATGAGGGGAAATTATCAAAGCAAATTTCGAAATAAAGCAATGTGACTCCAAATTAGTTTATATTAATTTCATTCTAATCGTTTTCGGAACATCTCTGAAAATAACAGTATTCAAACACTGAAATTATGCGTATGTGTGAGAAAGTTTGGCAAATTAAAAAGTACAGTTTTGTACTTCTTGCTGACAATAATTTTACTGGAAATAAACGTATAAATGAGAATTAAACTGTACAATTTGATGTCTTGGCGCAGCGTAGGATGAGGGAGGGGTCAGCCATTTTGACTCTAGCTGGGATTACTTCATACGTCAATTAATATCAAAGGCCACGGTTTATTGCTGTAATAAAAGCAATTTAGCTCACGAAGAAAAACATATACAGACAAAGGGGCTCAACAAAGTTGCCCGTTGGAAAACATACATATGCTAGAGTCATGGTTGCTTCTGGATCAAAATTGTAATTTTTGCCAGTTCTATGAAGACAGTTTGTTCTGCTGACAAAATATCTAAAGCGAAGCCCTGACCCTCTTCTTCCTAATGACAGTCCTAAGGATTTACAATTATTTTAAAGTTATGATTTTCATACACACACATGTTTAAGTCAAAGTTACGTTTCTTGTATCAGTAATTTACTTTTGTAGCTGATTGTGACCTACGTATCTGTTTGTTCTACTTTTTTCAACGTCTCTCGGGTAGTCATTCTTTTATTATTTCATTTAACTGTATCAGCATTTTCGGAGACAGCAGACTATCGGCTAAAGCAGAAGGGACTATGAAACTAGCTGCTGGTTTTCGATAACGACGATCCGAGCACGTGATATGTATTGTGTTCGGACTGTTGTTACCGAGTTCTTGTTGCTAGAGAACAACATATAATACAGTGGACATCTTCATTGTGGATTATACCGTTTATGCTGTTGGTAAACTGTAGATGTTTGCAGCATTTTGCAGCTGAACAACAGGTTCCTATGGCTGACACGAGTGAAATGACTGAAAATTAACTATACAGAAACCCACTACACTTGATGGACCGAGTAGATATCGTCTCTCCGAAGTGAGTAACACAGATTGCCAGTGCCTCACCGACGTTCAACATCAAAAGAGGGTACTAGAATTCCTGGGTGAAAAAGAATTTATAGGATCCTGAAAGAGTTTGATGACTAAGACATGGAGCGTACAGAAGACAAATCAGTCTTACGAAATTTTTCAAAGTATTTACCAACAACAACAACAAACAACAACCATTTATTGCATTTCACCATTTACATGGTTTTGGCAATGAACAGTGAAAATCAAATAAATTACAGTGCTAACGTGTTTAGTTTTCAGAAGCAGATATTACAAAAAAAAACAAATAATAGAAAAATACAACAAAAGAAAGAACAGATGTTTACAGTAGTCACAATGAATGTATATTATGTACCTTTTTAATCCTCGAGATGCCTCGATCGTAATTTGTAGGCTTCCTTAAGGAATTTACATACATACAATTATTCTGTGGTTGTCCGAATTTAGGACTAATTTAAATTTATTGGTATTGGGCCAGGATAAACAGAATTTAGGTAGAAACTTATGTCTTAAGTCTTTGTATAATGGGCAACACATCAAAAAATGGTATTCCGACTCAACTTTATTTTGGCTACAATTCTGACATAGTCTATTTCTTCTATCTAACCCACTGTATCTACCAAGAGTGAACTTTTGAAGCAACAGGAAATGGTTTTTAACAGTTTTGAAAAACAAACTTGATGGATGAATATTTACAATTATGTCTTTGCTAAAAAGTCAAGTTTCATTAACTGAGGAAGAAAAATACCGTGACAATATTAGGCGCTTATTGATCGCGACTTCATATATCTGTGAAAAACTCTTTTATGTAAACAGTTAGTGTAATATACAGAAATGACCAGCTTATCGTTGTGAATGAGGCAAAATTATGGTTGTTTGTCTTGCTTAGTTAATGAATTTGTTTATACATAATTGTAAATACTCATTTGAATTTATAATCTTGGTTTCGATCAGTACATTGATTAGTTAATTAGACAGGCTTTACTCTGTGTTAGACGGCTTCGCTAGAATTATCCTAGATAAACACTCATGAAGTCTTCTCCGGTATATTACTGACGTCATTATGTACAGGTTTTCCAATGTCGTTCACTTTAAACATGTTCTATTTTTACTTTTGATACAAAGAAAGTGTATTTATTATATCACATCTCAGAGGTATATGTAGACCCCTTAAAAGAACTTTTTTATAATTCTTAACGCGCAAGACGTTTTTGTTCTGAACATTACTCCAATGCCCTTGAAGCTCTGTGTAGAGATTGTATGTAAGAAGAGAATTGTTTACGCACAACTGAAAATTGTCCGCTTGTCGCTTTCGCTACGGACCGATACTTACAAGACCCTTGTAGATACAGATTTGGATCTTATATAAAAGAACAGCGCACGAAAATCTTAAACTGTCCGTCCGTAACACTGTTTTGTCCTAGACTATGACTCCAAGACTTTTTGTTGTTGATACAAACTTCAAGCTCTGTGGATAGAACTTATATAGAATGCAGGCATAAGATGTTAAACTTTCAATTTAGAATTGTCCGTCCGTCAAACTTGTATCCGGACCATTTCTCCAAAATCCTTGTAGATACAGACTTGTAGCTCTATGGGTAGATCTGATCTAGGAGGATTGCAGCAATAATATATCGGAAATATATGTACACTATTAAAAATATTCGGACGGAAACTTAAATATTTTAAGTGAAAACGACAGAAATACAAAAAATAAATCATAACAAAATAACATGTTTTCAGAAAATCTGTTTGAAAAAAGGGAAAGGGGGTTGCACAATACGATGATTGATAAAAATCAACTTGTAGATATTTAGCTTATTGAGCTTGTTAAATTGTTTTAAAGGAAAAGTGCCCGTAAAAGATTTCGAAATCTGTGGAAAGTGTAAATTAATTTTAACACTTCTTATCCGTTTTGTCAAAATTTCTTGTTTTATTTAATCGATTGTCAGAAATTTAAAAGAACATTAAAGTAAGAAAAACATCCACCACACAAACAAACGAGGAAGCGAAAAACATTTGACAATATTTTACACTTTCCAAACAAAAGCTCTCAGTCTCTAGATTTAACGGTTCATTATCTCCGTTTATTATGTATTTTATGTTGCAGTTATTTGTCTTAATTATATCTTAATTATTTCTTAATTATATCTTAAACAATGGAACGTAAAACTATTGTCAATAAGAGTCTTAAAATTTCTGTTTATAAATCTAGTACTTCAATAACAGTGGTAGAAACTTAACTTTGTAATTGTCATTTGAATAAAAAAGAAATGCGTGTTTTCCTCCGTATACATAACAATACTACATGAGCCAACCCGGCTAGCTCTCTTGGTAGAGTACCAGATTGTCAGTCTAGGGATTCTTGATTCAAACCCAACCACAGCCGGCTAAATTTCCCCGTGATAATTGATAGGACAAATGCGTCTAAAGGTTATTTGTCCCTCACCTGTGACTCAAGTGTGGAAGCAGTCAGCCTCTTGCGGAGAGATTGGTTACTAAACTGGTTGGCTGTCCAGGACCACTTGTTAGGGGAACTGATGGTCAAAAAGAGGCTGAAACTGGTGTTAAAGCCCAATAAAAACAAACATGCAAACAAAAAAAATGCTTCATGACTCTTGTAATCAGTTTTAAACATGTGCACATGTGCATAACTATGCGTACCACCTTTTTTCTGCTGTTTCCTCTCTTTCATGAGTTCGCGTCTTAACTTTGTGTGGATTAATTAAATGTTTTCAAGTGGAATTAACGTTATTAATATATGCCTAATTTATGCCTCATATATTAACAGGGAACTGCTGTATTTCCAATTTCCCCATCCTCTAACGCCGCGTTATATTGATACTTGAATGATCTGTTCTGTCACCAGGAAGAATATTAGTTTCCGATGCTAAATCTGTTGTGTTTTTAGAACCAAAAACAAAAACTCTAATCTAGATTGTTTTCTGATAGGAGTTTTCCCTTCTACGTGTGTATTCACGTTAATTCTTGTTAAGAATAAGCCAGTCGTCATGATAATTACGAATTTCTGTCAAATCTTTACCGACTTTCTGTGTCTTTTTATTAAAAAATGCCGAATAAATCTCGCAATTTAACGTAGTTCCACTCATCTCAAAACAAAGTATACATGTACACATTTTCATTATCAGAAATATTTTGTGAAATATTCCTGTAAAACTCAAACATAATTATGATCTTTGTAAATCATACAGATTTACTAAATTACTCTATGTCTATAAATAACAATGTCTATAAATAACCATATCTATAATTATACATACTCCGTAGTTGTCTTTGTGTATAATTAAAATGATTCTGTTAAAGAATCATGACGCCTCTGCTATTGCTTGAAATATGACCTCACTATTCAGTTGAAACATATGTACACACTGTTGCGTTATATGAACATCTTTAAAACAAATATGGTTATATATTTTTTTTTACCTTTGGTCTGTGCTCAATCTCCTCGCAGTGACCTCCTCTGAAAATACTGACAAGGGAAGTAACCGCTGTGTGGAGTTTGGTCTGTAGCTATCTTGCGATTGAGCAAGGGTATCAGCAACATAAATGTCTGCAGAAAATCCGGGTAATATTGATTGGTTAGTGCTATCTGCTTTTTGTTTGTCATAAGTTACTTATAGATGCTTACTCTCAAGAAATGAAATATAAATCAACTGAATTAGGTGGGAAATGCCCGTCTTCATTCCAGTTTCAAGCTACTTATTAAAAAGGAGATTTTTTTTGTATACGCCATTTTTGTAATAAATCATCGGTGCATTTACATAGTTACAATGAATCCGAATCTCTTGTAATTGCAAATCAGTTTCTTGACGTTTTGATTGGTTACCTAGTTCTGTCGCTGTCAATCAAACTTTAATCTCTTTGAAGTGCAAAACTTATTTTTGGGTGAATTGTGATAATACAACTCGTTGCAAAACGTTTTAGACTTTTAATATGGATGTGTTTATCTTAAATAAAGGATCAAATACTTTTTTCTTGTAATAAGACACGTGCAGTACAAATGCATTCATTAAGCAACGATATTTTACTTGAGTCTTTGTAAATTAATTCCTAAAACATTTTCAAATTATTATAGAAACAGTGCTTTGTAAATGTATAGAGCCAATAAACCAGTAGTTAACAGTAGTAGATATATGATCATTTTATCTAAGTTATTCCTCTCTATGTTCAGTAACAATCTGTCTTTTAGAAACTCTAAATGAAGATTTATTTTGTGTTTTACCTTTAATTGTATTTATGCTCTTTTAAAGGAGATAAGACTTAGTAAATTCAAATAATAAAAACATTTGTGCATAATTGAAAGGTTTTTTGTTGAAGTATATCATTTTAATTGACGAGAAGAAGTTTTGGTGTTGCAATTAAGCGGTTGCATGAAGACGTGATTTACTTCAAAACATTAAAACAAGTTGCATTGGAATGGGTTAGTTTATATTGCTTTGATCATGTCTATCTGTAAGTCAACAGACCAAGTGGTAACCGATAGAAAACTTCATATATTTGGTAAAGAAGTTTGGGCAAGTTGTTTTGATTGAAAATATTTTCGTAAGTAAAACTCACTGGGGCATGCAGTGTGAAAAATTGTTTCCAGTCAGTAACCCTTGACCTTAAAACTTTTCAGGATGGTAGGACATGATTAGCAGAAGAACAGTATTGCTTTTCTGCCGATAGGGTCAAATGTCAAGCCACACATTCAAAAATAAAACGAAAAAAATCGAAAACACCTGCCCCCAGGTCCTACAAACTTTACAGGACTGTTGAACATAATTTAGCAATCTGGGCCAAAGGGGTCAAGGGTCAAGCTCAAAGGGCCTGCACTTTGAAAATGATTCAGAAATCAATTGCTCAAGAACAACTGCTTACAGGACCCTCAAACTATACAGGCTGGGTATGATGGGTAGATTAACCTTTTTATTTTGGGGACCACAGGGTCAAATTCAAGATCAAGCTTACAGGGGCCTGCAGTGTGAAAATAGATTATTATCTATAACTCATGGGCTACTGTACACAGACCCCTCAAATTTTGCAGGATGGTAAGGAATGTGCAGATAAATTCTAGCGATTTTGTGCTCACTGCATTGAATGTCAAGATTCACAGGAGCCTTTACATTATAAGTGGTATTCGATAAGTTACACGAATCTAGAAATTTTAAACATAGTTCAGCTTGATGTGTAGATAACGTCGGGTCCTAATTTTAGACTCACTATGCCGAGTCGACTCGGAGATTTCTTATGCACGTAAGGGGTGTACCAGTGTCATTCTGACAGCTCTTGCGACTCTTGCGCGAAGTGTAAACGTAAACATACTTTCTTATATCAAATATAGTGTAGTTTTTGTTGTTGTTTTTTTTTATTTTTTTTTTTGCTCCAAGTAGACATCTTAGAGATCTAGCCACAATGCCATTTTAGCAACTTATTTTATCCTAAGTTACAAGCATTTCCTGTTTTCAGAATAAAAAAAAAATATTAAAGACGATATCAGACGATATCCGCGGAAATTATTTCAGTATTTCTTCTGCATTTGCTCACGTGACTCGTTTATTAATGGCTTTCTCTTTTTTGATTAACACGCTAAATGCATGGTTTCCATTAATTCCGTAACCACTCAGCTGACATTCGACTTCGCCACCAGCAAGCGAAGACGTCGGAAGTACTTTGGCGAAGTAACGTGGGTAGGAAACTGGCCGAATGGATGCGGAAATGATACTGACATTACAATGACAGCTGATCTCGTCAGATGTTCACAGAATTTAAAAGGAACTTAAATGCCATTGTTTTTTGTAAGTTGTTTTACCAGAGCGATATATGCTTGGTTGTGTAAATTTAACGAAAACTGTGCCGCTTTCGTTCGTGAATTTCCGAACCTAGCCAAAAGACGGTAATGTGTTTAAAAATATTTTAATCCAACGTAAGGTATGATAACGAGAAACCACCTTGTTCAATGCAAGGTTCCATAACTCAGATAAGACAGTCCCAACAAAAATTTACTTGTTCATTTGTGAAAGTTTATAAGGAAATTCTTAAAAAATATGAATGGAAGGTTTCTTCTGTAGTGCAAAAAATATACAAAAAGTACCACCCCCACCCCAACCTTTAAGTCAACCTATATATATAACCTTGGCTATTAATCTGTGGAAATGACTCAAAAAAAAGACACAACAAGAGGGCCATGATGGCCCTATATCGCTCACCTGAATATGACTGCTTTTAACAAAGTTGTTATGGACCTGGTTAATTGCCCCCAGATGACCCATATTCAAGCTTGACCTAGAAATTATTGAAACAATCTTTCTGACAAATTTCAAGGTTATTTGGACTGAAAGTGTAGCCTCTAGAGTGTTGACAAGGTTTTTCCATATTTGGGCTCTGTGACCTAGTTTTTGACCCCAGATGATCCATATCCAATCCTTAGCTAGAAATCATCAAAACAACCTTTCTGAAAAATTTCCAGGACATTTGTACTGAAAATGTAGCCTCTAGAGTGTTTACAAAGTTTTTCGATATTTAGGCTCTGTGACCTAGTTTTTTAATCCAGATGACGCATATTCAAAGTTGAGCTGGAAATCATAGAAGCAACCTTTCTGACAAATTTTCAGGTTAATTGGAATTAAAATCTTAACTCTAGAGTGTTAACAAGGTTTTTCCATATTTGGTCTCTGTGACCTAGTTTTTAACCAAAGATGACCCATATTAGTACTTGAGCTAGAAATCATCAAAACAACCTGTCTGTCAAATTTCCAGGATATTTGGACTGAAAATATAACCTCTGGAGTGTTAAAATGGTTTTTACATTTTAGGGCTCTGTGACCTAGTTTTTGATCCCAGATGACCCATATCCTAATCTGGGCTAGAAATCATTGAAACAACCTTTCTGACAAATTTCAAGGACATTTGGACTGAAAATGTAACCTCTAGAGAATTAACATGGAATTTCTACTTTTTGGCCCTGTGTCCTAGTTTTTGACCCCACATAACCCATACTCAAAACTGAGCTAGAAATCATTAAAACAATCTTTCTGACAAATTTCAAGGTTATTTGAACTGAAAATGTTACCTCAATGCGTGTTAACAAGGTTTTTCCATATTTGGGGTCTGTGACCTAGTTTTTGACCCCAGATGACCTTTATTCAAATCTGAGCTAGAAATCATTAAAACATTTTTTTTCTGACAAATTTCGAGAATATTTGGACTGAAAAGTAGCTTCTAGAGTGTTAACAAGTTTCTTTCTATTTTTGGGCTATGTGACCTAGTTTTTGATTTCAGATGACACATATTCAAATTTTACCTAGAAATCATTGAAACAACCTTTCTGGTTATTTGGACTGAAAATGTTACCTCTAGAGTGTTAACAAGGTTTTTCCATATTTGGGCTCTGTGACCTAGTTTTTGACCCCAGATGACCAAATTTTGATTTTGAGCTAAAAATCATCAAAACAACCTTTCTGACAAATTTCCAGGATATTTGGACTGAAAATGTAACTTCCAGAGTGTTAACAAAGTTTTTCTATTTTTGGGCTCTGTGACCTAGTTTTTGAACCCAGATGACCCATATTCAAACTTGAGCTAGAAATCATAGAAACAACCTGTCTGACAAATTTCCAGATTATTTGGACTGAAAATGTTACTTCTCCTTCTACAAGAAGATTTTCAAAGTTTTCACTATATAAGCCTATGTAAAACCAATGACCCCGGGGTGGGGCCAAATTTGACTCCAGGGTTATAATTGGAACAAACTTGGTAGCGGTCCACTAGACAATGCTACATACTAAATCTTAAGGCTCAGGGCTTTGTGGTTTCAGACAAGAAGATTTTTGAAGTTTTTCCTATATAAGCCTATGTAAAACCAATGACCGCAGGGTGGGGCCAAATTTGTCCCCAGAGGTATAATTTGAACAAACTTGGTAGAAGTCCACTAGACAATGCTACATACCAAATATCTAAGCTCTATGCCTTACGGTTTCTGACAAGAAGATTTTTAAAGTTTTTCCTATATAACTTTATGTAAAACAAGTTACCCCTGGGGTGGGGCCATTTTTGACCCAGAGGCCATGATTTGAACAAACTTGGTAGAGGTCTACTAGACAATGCTGCACACCAAATATCTTAGCTCTATGCCTTACGGTTTCTGACAAGAAGATTTTTAAAGTTTTCCCTATATAACTCTATGTAAAACAAGTTACCCCTGGGGCGGGGCCATTTTTGACCCCAGGATCATGATTTGAACAAACTTGGTAGAGGTCCACTAGATGATGCTTTATACCAAATATCAAAGCTCCAGGCCTTGTGGTTTCTGACAAGAAGATTTTTAAAGATCCAACTTTTAAAATCTGTTTTTAGCTCCTGTGACCCAGAAATGCAATGAACCGGAACCATTTGAACAAACTTGGTAGAGCTTCATGCAAGGAACATTCTAGGCAAGTTTCATTAAATTTTGCCAAGTGGTTTCAGAGGAGATGTCGTTTGAATGAATTGTGGACGACGGACGGACGGACGGACGGACGGACGCCGGACAATCAAGGATCCTAAAAGCTCACATGAGCATGCTCAGGTGAGCTAAAAAAGTTTTCTTTTTTACCCCCATTATATCACATATTGTGAAAAGTACAAGTGCTCCTAATTCCGGTAAAGTATGGCCAACAAAAATTCCCTTGTAATTTGCTATCAACACTTCTAGGCCATTCTAAATGTATTTTGAGGTAAAACCCTCAAAAGGTGAATGAAAGCTTGACACACACACACAGACATAGACACGTACGTACGGGCGGACGAACAGCTACGAGCATCATAATATACCTCTAATAAAGTTGGTGCATAATAAGTATAAATTTCTCTTTGAATCATTTCAAATGGCTGCACATTTACTTAAAACAATAGTCGGATTCATATAAATTCTGCAAAGAGTTTTTCAGTATCTTTCCGAGATACAAATTACGCCGTAATGTTTTAGATTTCCAATATGAAGACTACATGCAAAAGGAGGAAACCAATTTGCCAGTTTGATCTGTAAAGTATGGTCTCAGAGCGACACGAATCAATGTACTAATTTGGAGAGAAAAAATGAAGAATTAGAATGCACGACAAGTCAGAGAAACATGATGATAATATGAGGTTTACATTACATAATGGCACGCAAAGGGATTAGAGCTTTAGGAAAATAGCAATACGTTAGCAAAGAAATAGAATACCAACACTTTAAAACGTGAATTTGTTTCCAAGATCGAATTTACTACGTTTTGAAATTCGTAAACACAAAATTCTTTTTTTTATTTTTGTGATATTCGTTCAGTTTGCTCATTTTCAAGTTACCTAGAAACGAAAAAATTACAGCATGAAAAGAACTGGGGACTCTAGGTAGATCGGTTGTTATGAACTTTTCAGCACTCGGTTAATAGATCTTCTTCTAAGAACAAAATATCAAATGGCAAAATATAGACGATAGTTTAGTCTTTCACCTAGAAGATATAGCAAGCATTAACTACAAACCTGACTGGACTTCATTTTGTCTATCTAGCACAGCTGTTTGCATTTTAGCGTCACTGTTTTTCTTTGTCTGACCATAAAAAATCTACGGGAAAACAGTCTGGGATCACACACACACAACACACACACACAAAACAAAAAAGAAAGAAAGAAAGAAAAAACCTAATAACTGCAGACAATAAACAAAAAAAGTTCGTCAAATAATGTGAACTACTGAAAAGCTATCAATATGTCTCCATCTGCTTATGGATAAGGGGAAAAAGTCAAAGCAAATTTCGGAAAATATCAAAGGTGCTTCAGATTAGATTGCAGTTATTTTGTTTTATACTTTCCTTCAATTAAGCAAATTACCAAAGGTTTACCATGTTGTTTATACCCAGTTTCTATTTCTTTGCTGTATTTAGAATATATTCAAAATGAAAGAAATGCAGTCTTATTCCAGTAATATTCCAGTAAATGCAGAGAAATATAGTCTTATTCCAGTAAAAGAGAATGATTTAAAACTACATCAAAAGCAAAGAAAGGAAAGGAAAATTGGTTCATGTGGCCGTAGGGAAACGGTGATTTACCAACACAAATTAATGGAAATTAGTTGTTTTCATTTAGAAAATATAGCATTAGGTCTCTTCTACCTTACAGCTGGGTTAGTTTTATCAACAATAATAGACATTTGTTCTTCTCTATCCGAATATATATTTTTACTTCTCTTCTTCGAAATAGGGACAAAAAGTTCTTACAAGATCCATCTGTTTTCGGAAAGAATTATATACTGGTAGAATACTTCTCAAAGAGCTGTTGGTATATTTTCCGGGTCACCATGTTTGCTTTTGAAATAAACAAGTCAGGAGTTTTAAAAGTGTGTCATATTTTTGATATTTAAAAAAACCAAAAACAAAACAAAACACACCATTGATGAAATTGTCAAGAGGTTTAACTCTTTTCTTGTGTTTTGTCACTTACACTGATTTATAGTTTTAATATTCCATGAAATTACATCACGCAGAAAGGGAAGATTACATTTTTAGACGTTAAAAACACCAAGTATGAATGCAAACTGTTCCTATAAAAAGATAAATTAATCATGCCTCCGAATAAAGAACGTTCGTAAATGCGAGATAATTTTGTTGGAATGGAATATTTTTGCTCAGAATCTTAAGTCTAACTGTTTTCGTTTACTGTAACAATGATTTACTGCTGCGCTCCAGTATTCACGGAATGGGCATTATAGAGGCCAAGTAAACAATGCGAAATCTGGCATGATTAACTTTTTGTCATCCAGGGACTATTGCAATCCTGATATTTGAAGCTAGGGATAAAGTCTATGAAAACAGCAAGGAAATCAAATCCATCAGAAACTGCCAGCCGCATGGAAATTGTTTAGTTTTCTCAGAAAGTCACATATGTCTGGAGTCAGAGAAGCTCTTTTAATGCTTTGGTATTCTAGGAAAGTTAATAAACAAAAGAAAAAAAGAACGCACATTACTTTTATACGAGATTTATTTCTACAGACTGTTGTCTTAAAAATGGCAGATTATCAATTTTAAAATGAAAGAATTAAGCGAAAGTGTGACTGTTTCATGTAAAATCCTACTTGAGCTTTATAAAAGGACATCAGAAAATATACTTGTTTTGTAAAATCTACTTCCAGTTTTCTTTTGAACATGTTCCAGTCAACACACGATGCAGTTAGATACAGTCTTGCGAAACGGTTAGCGGAAAGGGTAAAACAAGTGTTTTACTGCTATATTTAAGTTGTACATTAATATTTAATTGCAAGTTTGAATAGCAAATGTATACAATATGTTTTAGGTAAATGTACTCGAAACAGTTTCAGTTGAAATGTCTGTGTCTGCCACAAAAGCAACACAAGTTGGCTCTGAAACAAATCCTGTCATTTTTTTCCCTCTAAAAGCACTCTGTATATAACAGACTTCAACAATGTTGTTTCACACTGTCGGACTTCAGTTCAGTGTAAGGGTAACAACCGTTCTGTATCACAATAGTGATGGTTATAAAGGAAACAATTTATGTAATTCATCAAAGTCACGAAATATCGGTACAATGAAACACAGTGTTAAAGTGTTTGCTTTAAGAGGAATTGAGAAACGTAACGTGCCAGTCTGTGCGAAAGAAATTTATATGCGGTGTTACAAAGTTTCACATATTAAATTACTAATGTTTTAAATTGATTATTTGTCAGATTGATATAAGTTAAAAAAGAATAAAGATTACTGTCATATCAATGTTAGGATTATTGTTAGATGAAAAATACTTCAAAAACCAACGTCTCCGGCTTGACCAATATGACCATCCTACATAGACATCAGGAATCAAGCTTAAGTCACACATTGTGTACTAAGCTATGATATGTTTCTATAGGTTCAAGTAGCTTTTATCATACAACCGTTTTGTACTGGTTTTTCTGTTATCAGTAATAGTTAACTTACTAAATTGACCAGTTGCATGACGGTACGGGGTTTTGTATCGTGAATATTAACGTATTGAATGCTAACAGTTTCAGAATTTTTCAAATTACGTAAGATGTCTCTCGGGCATTCGTGTCAAGCGGCGAGTAAGCTTTGTCTGTAGAACTTTCGATCTATTGATTGTTGGACGGACAGGGAGAGCAGACTTTCTGTTTACTTACAATATCTCTTTTGACTGTTTGTTTCACTTACAATCTGTCCAGTGCGGGACAATACACTCTGTCAGTTTTACGGACAGCATTTCTAACAGCAAGACGTAAGGAATGAGGCGTGTTTAACTTGAGGGGCGTACTAGGTGTTGACTTTGTCTGCTTTCTTTACTTCCGATCTTTTGAAGAGCTTACAGTGTGAAACAAATGTCTGTTTTTTTACAGTTAAGCTATTTCGAGTTGTATGTGGGAGTAACCTTTTCAGGAGTCGTCGACATTCTGTCTTGCAGATGTACGATTTCTTTTGCAAGGAATGTTCTGTCATACAATTTATTTTCCTTTTCTTTAAAAAAAGGATCTTTTGAAAGGTTATTCTTTCGACCAAGATGATTGGCAGGGCTGTCCTGCTACGAATTTGCAGCATTTGACGCACTTTTATTCCTAATCTAAAACTGAAAACAGGGGTCGAAATTTGAGGCAGTGTATTTCATAATTACAACGTAAACTAGTCAAGATGACGAAAGTACATTTTAAATAACAGCTGCACGTCTTAATTCCTATACACATTGTATAAACATGTTGAGAGATTAGATCTACTGGACACGCTATGGCCTTTTTATTTTTTTTATTTTTCATTCTTTTATTTTTATTTTTCAAAGAAAAACAACCGATTCAGTCCTTATTAAAACGCATCGAGTGCCATAGAGCTAGTGTCAAGATATTAATTCTATGACTCCAGAAAAGTAAGAACCAGATGCAAGTCTATAATGAAAGAATTGTACACGTGCATGAGTTTTCATAAAATTAACCGCGCAGTAGGAGGAAGCATAACTGTGCAAATTCTGTTTCGTTTTCGTAGGTGTATACAAAATGTCAGCTTAAAGTTCCCATAGATATCTTTATTGATATCTTAAAATTGCAACTCCTAAATTGCAAAACGCCGCGGTTTTACTAATTTTCAGTTTAAAAGCACCTCCATATCAGTAACATCAGGATTGCGTCATTGGGAACTGTAACTAGTTATAACGCAGAAGGGACCAATAATATCGTGTAACAAACAAGAAGCTTCGTGAATTTGATCAACATTTTAGTGGGTGCTAATAACGTCACTCCTTACAATGTTTTTAGTCAAAAGGACTTCTAGGAGTCGACTTTTAAGCACAGAGTTTCTGATGGATAAGCTTCCTTTGAGGCTCTACTCCTGAATGCATCTCTCAAATTTTGAAAGATCGACATTTACTCTGCCTAGTAATTAAGCATTACCTCTGCAACCACACTTATATGAATGACTTTTCAATGACAACACGTTGAAATAAAGTTTACAGGGAATACGCTAACATCAGCCTTTATTATCCTCTTTTTTGTAATTCATTTGAATAATATTTTGCTTCACATTTTTTTTTTGCCTTCAACTTTCTTTAAACCGTTTACACTTTGTAGATGCTCTATACGGGTTGAGTAAAACTGACGCCTTTACCTGATGTTCGGTAGAAGTGACGTGAAATTGCGCTTAAATCATTAATACTGTGATTAATTGTTTACAATCACCTTAAAACCTTAAATTTGTCTTTGAACAATCGCCTAAAATCACAAAACTGTAACACTTAAGATTTACTTGAAGGTTTCACGTATGACAGTTAAGGTAAACCGAAAACAAGGAACTCGTGTAAAACTCAAACATTCATTAGGTAGTAATAGGATTACTTATATCATCGGATTATTTACACAGAAATGCGCTGCTGTCCATATTCACGACATGTAATTAACAAAGTACTTGTTATTGCTAACAAAATAACCAGAGTAACTATATCACAGATTCAGAGACTATCAAGAGTTACTGTTAGTACAAGTACATGGCTCACAAAACGACTTGGTACATCTACTCTTTCTACTTCAGGACATGTTGCTCCATCATCTGATCTCTTTATCAAATGGAGCCAGCTTTCCTAACATTGACTGTTGCCCGAATACCTTACCATGTAAAACGCGTATGTCGGAACTCCTTCACCGTTTAAAGGCGGTGCTTCATCCGGTTTCTCCTGTTTGATGTCGTAATTGCAGCAAGTTATGTCGAAAACTTGCTGTATTGCTGCCATTGCTTCCGGTCTACCCGACTGATATAATCCAAGCATGGCTCGCGCAAGTAAAACCGAAGGCGATGGATATGCTTCAATGTGTTACGTTTTTTCAACGTCACTGGAGCTATCCCCGGGTAGGTGTATAACAAACACCACGCAGCGATTACTTCCCTTTCAGTACAATAATCACTACCGGCAGGCATGTCACGTGATGATGGTCGAAAGTAAATAAACAAAATGTTAAACTTGTTTTTCAAGTTAGTTTTTTAAAACTTCATTGCATCCAGGCCTGTTCAATCGATGCAATTCCAATTCAAACTAAACAAAGTTAGAGAAAAAATAATTTCTTTAAAAAAGTTCATACATGTATATAGCTGAAATCAAGCTAACACGTGCCGGCAGAGATCTTTCAGAGTGGGTGTATAAACGCTCACTCGGAGCGCTCTTGGTTAATCGCCTCTGTTCACATCTAAGCGTTTTAAACTTTGCTCAGATCACATCAAATAATCAAGCATCAAAATGTTCACTGGAATACCATACACACAGGTACATAGACCAGAATGAATTGGTATAGAAGCATAGTTTTGCAACTTCAGACACCACAAGAATAGCATTGCCTCAATTACCTTTCCCACTTCCTTATAGAAAGAATGTTTGTGACTTGTATACATGTATTTTAATTCATTGACGTACATGTATTGATATCATTCTGCATACACCATTACAAAGCGATACATACAGATATCATCATATCATTGACCAGGTACCCAGTTTGTCAATCTCTAAGAAATTCAAATAAACCCCAAAAGGATACCAAAATCAATACTTAATTTATCAATGTCGAAGCAAACAATAGTGACCACTCACACTCATTTGTCCTGAATAGTGACCACTGACACTCATTTGTCCTGAATAGTGACCACTCACACTCATTTGTCCTGAATGGTGACCACTCACACTCATTTGTCCTGAATAGTGACCACTGACACTCATTTGTCCTGAATAGTGACCACTGACACTCATTTGTCCTGAATAGTGACCACTGACACTCATTTGTCCTGAATAGTGACCACTGACACTCATTTGTCCTGAATGGTGACCACTGACACTCATTTGTCCTGAATAGTGACCACTGACACTCATTTGTCCTGAATGGTGACCACTCACACTCATTTGTCCTGAATAGTGACCACTCACACTCATTTGTCCTGAACTGAATGGTGACCACTCACACTCATTTGTCCTGAATAGTGACCACTGACACTCATTTGTCCTGAATAGTGACCACTCACACTCATTTGTCCTGAATAGTGACCACTCACACTCATTTGTCCTGAATAGTGACCACTGACACTCATTTGTCCTGAATGGTGACCACTCACACTCATTTGTCCTGAACTGAATAGTGACCACTCACACTCATTTGTCCTGAATAGTGACCACTGACACTCATTTGTCCTGAATAGTGACCACTGACACTCATTTGTCCTGAATAGTGACCACTCACACTCATTTGTCCTGAATAGTGACCACTCACACTCATTTGTCCTGAATAGTGACCACTCACACTCATTTGTCCTGAATAGTGACCACTGACACTCATTTGTCCTGAATAGTGACCACTCACACTCATTTGTCCTGAATAGTGACCACTCACACTCATTTGTCCTGAATAGTGACCACTGACACTCATTTGTCCTGAATAGTGACCACTGACACTCATTTGTCCTGAATAGTGACCACTGACACTCATTTGTCCTGAATAGTGACCACTGACACTCATTTGTCCTGAATAGTGACCACTCACACTCATTTGTCCTGAATAGTGACCACTCACACTCATTTGTCCTGAACTGAATGGTGACCACTCACACTCATTTGTCCTGAATAGTGACCACTGACACTCATTTGTCCTGAATAGTGACCACTCACACTCATTTGTCCTGAATAGTGACCACTCACACTCATTTGTCCTGAATAGTGACCACTGACACTCATTTGTCCTGAACTGAATAGTGACCACTCACACTCATTTGTCCTGAATAGTGACCACTGACACTCATTTGTCCTGAATAGTGACCACTCACACTCATTTGTCCTGAATAGTGACCACTCACACTCATTTGTCCTGAATAGTGACCACTGACACTCATTTGTCCTGAATGGTGACCACTCACACTCATTTGTCCTGAACTGAATAGTGACCACTCACACTCATTTGTCCTGAATAGTGACCACTGACACTCATTTGTCCTGAATAGTGACCACTGACACTCATTTGTCCTGAATAGTGACCACTGACACTCATTTGTCCTGAATAGTGACCACTGACACTCATTTGTCCTGAATAGTGACCACTGACACTCATTTGTCCTGAATAGTGACCACTCACACTCATTTGTCCTGAATAGTGACCACTCACACTCATTTGTCCTGAATAGTGACCACTCACACTCATTTGTCCTGAATAGTGACCACTCACACTCATTTGTCCTGAATAGTGACCACTGACACTCATTTGTCCTGAACTGAATAGTGACCACTCACACTCATTTGTCCTGAATAGTGACCACTGACACTCATTTGTCCTGAATAGTGACCACTCACACTCATTTGTCCTGAATAGTGACCACTCACACTCATTTGTCCTGAACTGAATGGTGACCACTCACACTCATTTGTCCTGAATAGTGACCACTCACACTCATTTGTCCTGAATAGTGACCACTCACACTCATTTGTCCTGAATAGTGACCACTCACACTCATTTGTCCTGAATATTGTTCTCCAGCTCAAGGAGAGATGTGCCAGTAGAACAATATTAAAAAATCACAGAACATGATAAATATTATTCTGAATTTTTACCTGAAGCACTAGTCGTGCCAATGCCGTCAGTCATTCGACATGCAACGTTTGTCGTCCTTCAACAATTTGTCCTCTTACATCTGATGAGAACTGATGATACTTGGTTGATATAACTTTTTATAAAGCTCTATCATTTTTCTTTAAATCTAACAGTTCGGTTGATATCTATCACGGTTTTTTTTCAGATAAAAACAGACATCTTATTGGGGCAAAAAATGCAAGAGGTTTGTTTTTATCTGAATCCAAATGGTCCATGACTATATATTTTGGTACGAAACTTAACTAAAATCTTAAAGTTTCTTCCCAGTGGTCACATATTTTGACCGTATAATTATATTATTAAATTAGGGCACAATTTCAGATGAGCAGTCATTTTGCCTCATTCTGGCTTACATTTTTTTTAAAATCGCGCGAACAGGAACCGCGTGAAGTCATTATCTAGCAGAAACGTCGTCTATTTCTATCCATGAATACGCACACTGCTGTTTATAGAAACGGTAAATTTGTCTGGTCTTCTTAACTTTAGTATGTCATGGCCGCAAGCAAACGTAAGGCAGTGATACAGACGATTAATTTGTAAATTTTGTTGTAAATGCAGTAAGTGATCTCTCCGAGGAGAAATTTGTCTGTCCTATTTTTAGCAGACATCGCTAGATGTCGAAGCATTTTGCATCGGTATACTCCATTACAATTCGCGGCTAACAGGTTGATTAAAAATACGAATTGCAGGCGTATTTATAATTTGCATTTTATTGAGATGTAGACCTTTCTTGAGCCCTTTGGACTTGTTAAGTACGCTGACAGGATTTTCAGTCCTTAGGATTTATTGTTCGTCTAATATTAAATTTGGCCTGCATAGTAGTTTGGCAAATAAGTGTCACTGATTGGTTGCTGAAGCAAATGTAAACAGGTTTATTGATTGGCAGTTTTGATTGCCAAAATATTATTCATTACCGAGTTATGGCCATTAAAATTATAAACAACATTGTCTCATTTTTATGATAACGATTCACGACATGATTTCCTTAAATACAGTTGATCAGGTACAAGTTTCTAAAGATTTTTTTTTTCCAAAGTTTTCATAGATTTATAATTTCTCTTTAACTGCACTGCTTCAAGCCAGGCAGGTTCTGCAATCAAATCAAATACAATTTGGGGACATTTGTTATTCAAAGTGACAGCTCTTGTTTTTCAAATATCCAGATGTGAAAATGTACAAATTATCACAACATGATCTTAAGTTTGTATAATGTCTATTCTGATCAATGAAAATAGATGTTCCTGGGTTACATGACTTTTACATAAAATGTAGATTCTTTGGAGTAGCGGAAACATCAGACGGCTGCAGCATTTTGTGAATAATGGGTAATCCGAGTAAGTGAAAATTATAGCATTGATATTTTGCGTAAAAGTGACGTTGCAGCAGGGATATCTGCAGATAAAAAAAGTAAAAAATGTTCTTCGTTGCAATTTAAGACAGCCGTCTACATGGTGGTTGAATTTAAGAACTGTTGTGAAAAATTGACGTAAAATATGCATGGTTTTGTCTTGCAGTTTACGTATTTCACAGTTTTATAAATTTAAAGCAATACAGTCATCATCATAAACAATATCACAATCATCAACATCATCATTATCATCATTTACGAATTGGTGTTTCTCTGAGCAGTCTGTTGGGTGCACTCGGTGAAAAAAAACATTCTCTGTCCTCAAACCACACCCACTGTATTAAATATCTCTATTTTAGCTCCTTCCATTTTTGATAAAAGTATCTAAACTAACGTAGAAGTCTCTTTGCTATGGCAACCAAAAGGAAAACTTCCGATCGTATGACTATGATAGATGCCGTCTGTGATGAACTACTGCTGTATCTTTGTTTCAGAGACAATTTCTCTTAGACCTAGTAAACCAACTAATATAGTTACGCAGTGACTGTATAATTTTGGAAGTATTATTGGTGTGAATTATGCTGTGCAAATCAAAATATGTTTACATTTTAATTAATTATAAGAGAATAACATAATACGTCAATTAAAACAGGTTTTTTTTTTCACGGGTGATCTTTTCCTAAGTAAAAATCAGTGAAGCCAACTAACAAGCTGTGCCTGCGAACCATACTTTTTCTTTTCTTCTTCTTCTTCTTCGTGTTCTTTGCCTTTGTTATGATACATTCTAAAGCGATTAAATGATCTACTTTTAAGGTTAAGCATGTAATCGTACGCATGTGTCGCTGCCATAGTTTACGGAAGACTTTCCCAAATGTGGTTTTGAAACAAACGTAATGTTGTCGAATCCATTGTTTTTTATACCTCTCTTTGTACAACTAATTGAAACATATAGATTTGAAAATGTATACACATTTTGTACAATTCACATTAAGTTGGACTTGTCTGAATATCTTGCCAAGAAACATCACTGTCATTTTTCGATTGTGACGTTAACCTTACATTCTAATTATTTATGTCTGTGATATAAAAACGTTTTATATTTGTTATTTGATATTTAGCCAAAAACATCTCCCAGACAGGGGATAAACTCAAAAACAAAAAGTCTTCAACACTATTTTTCATACTGCCACTTAACACACTATCTCTGACTCGCAATGTGATGGTCATAAACTGGACCAGTGCCCCCTCCTGTTGACTATAATCAAAACAGCAAAACTACACGGTCCAGCGGCAGATGTATCAGCAAAACTTTGCTGATTAGTTTGTAAGAAATTTGTATATGCAAATGAATTAATCAAATCATTACGACATGATTGTCACAGAGATTATATACAACAATAGTCACGAACCTATTCTTTTCAAAATGATACTAAATGTTTTCCCAGACATTATGGTTCAAATATTTTTTTTCGATATGTTCATTGTATGTGTGTCTATGATTCTGCCAAAAAATATCCAGAAAGGCAGAATTAATTGTAAATGTTGTACTTCAATCAAATACCATAGGCAGACAGACACAAACATAAAAAACAGACTGGCTAATTCCGAAAAAAAATGAAAAAGAATTTGGAATACGTTCAAAATGAAAAATCTATTTGCATGCTTTTTACGAACTTCCTGTATCAACTTTTATGTGAATAGGTTTGGTGTCCATTGGCAGTACAATTGATACGACGAAGTTAAAATACAACAAGAGATAACAAAGAAGTTAAACAAATGTTTATGCAACCTTGCCGAGCAATATTGTAAGTTATGTTTTTGAAATAAGAAACAAAAACTCCTAAAATGGATTATTTTGTTTAAAGTAATACCACTGTTATACTTCTGTGAATATTTAACTTTAACCTAGGTGAATTGCTAAACTTAACCGATGTGAATTGCTAAACTTACCGATGTGAATTGCTAAACTTAACCTATGTGAATTGCTAAACTTAAGCGATGTGAATTGCTAAACTTAACCGATGTGAATTGCTAAACTTACCGATGTGAATTGCTAAACTTAACCTATGTGAATTGCTAAACTTAACATTTGTGAATTGTCAAACTTAACCTTTGTGAATTGCTAAACTTAACCTATGTGAATTGCTAAACTTACCGATGTGAATTGCTAACTTATAGCTTAGAATTGGACACTGTAATATAAAAATACTTCAGTGTTATTAACGACTATTTTCAAGATTCGCTTCGCTTGAATAATCACTGTTAGATTCGGAGTTTGAATAATCATTGTTTGAACAGTCTAGGAAATATCTTTAAAGGGGCTGTGCTCCAGATGACAAAAAAAAGAAAGTTTTCTTGTATTATAAATTTCTTGTAATATTTATGACTAATGCTTAAAAACTAACTTACTGACAAAAAATAAGTCAGATAATCACATTATAAATTGATTTTTTTCCTTTCATAGTGCTATACCGTAATGCGATGGTATAACTATATTGTATAAGATTTAAAGTAAATAACCATAATTACACATGCAGCGATAGTGGTGACAGTAAAAGCGTTGGTATAATTTTGTTAACATGAGAGTCCAGAGTTCTAATCAAGCTGAAGCGAATATATCTTTTTGTTTGTTCTATTTTGACTTTTATAATCAGTTTTGAAGTGAAATATCATGTTGCTATAATCTCATGGCATCTAGATATTTGATTTATATAAAAAAAATATTTTATATCAAATCTGGAGTACAGTCCCTTTAAGGTTGAAAACCTCGGAGTATTGATTCAAAGAAGTGGCAAACTTGTTAATCTATGAACACAACTTACAATCAACATTTAAGGTTTTATACTGTAAATAATGTTCACTTCGGCTGATTATGTGACGTTGTCATTTGTTTAAATACCTCTAGGAATCCATTTGCTTGCGAAATAAGGTTTTTCTAATTGACCGGTTTATCACGGATGTCGAATTTAATTGTGAAGGCGAGAAGATAAATCAAGATATCAGCGTGCTCTGCCTGAAGCCGTTTCTGTTAATTAAAGTAGCAGGCACTAACAAATCTCAGTTTGTTGGCTGGTTCGTCAGAACAAGAGAGTGCTTCTAGTGCATTCATAGTCAAAAGGAAATATGTGGTGACCAATGTAACAGCGACATGCAAATAACCAAAACGCGGTTAGAACCATAGCCATAGACTGGTTGGTCATCACCAAGATGTCTTCTTAAGTTGATCTGAAAACATTTTGTAAAGTTCGCTATCGATGACAGAAACTCAGAAGCCTGGGTTTGCAATACAAGCAATGTTGCTGTTAAAGCCCAAACAGTTCCACTTCTTCCCAGTAACACACTTAATTTATATTTTATTATATGACATCAGTTTACGTTGATCCTTTTGTCCATGGGTCAACGAACAACATAAAATAGCAAACGGGTGGCATTACAACCCACTTCTTTCGTCCCTAAACACCTCTAGGCTTGTCAGTTAGAATTATTCAATGTTTATGGCTTATCGTTACAATGGCTCCGAGAGTTACGTCAGAATAAGTTATTTTTTACTTTTGCCGGACCAAGACCCTTCCATAACGGTACTCATCGCGTTAGGTGGTAAATCTGAGACGGTTTAACATTTGTGATATTTCTCCAGATATATTGTCACGAGATTCAACTAAACTGAGCAATAACTCATAATGAATCACTTGAAGAATGACATAAAAGTAATTTCTGATAGTTGAAAACTCCTAAACACTCATAACGGCAATGATAAAGTTCTGAAAGTCGACCATAGTGACACCAGAAATAATAATTATATCTTTTCATTCACATTATTCGCGTATCTAAATGGGCAAGTCAGATCTAAATTTTAAAATTATGTCTAAATTGGCAAATTCTCATCAGAAAAGTGTTTCGTTTAAATCAAAATGACAGGTTACCCTAGCAGTTCTGCAATTAGATTTTCATTGAAATGAGAAGAGTTTCTGTCGCTGAAAATGTTTATTGATTACAAAACTTGTCGTGAATTATTGCATTGTAGTACTTTGAGGTTTAAACAAATCCATAAATAGATCAAATGTGTTTATGACAGAATGCTACCCGGAAACAAAACGATTCTACACTGACCATAACTTCTGATTATGTTTCTGAGACATGTACTTAAGTAATGGTATTCAATTTCATCTTTGTGAAAACACATAGTAAACAGTGTACAATATACTTTACATTGTTAGTAGATAACTGATAGCCAAAGAAACTTGGGGTTGATAACATACTGTACCCTTTTCAAACATGCGAAACCTCTGGACACTTGTATATCATGTCTGGATACTTTTTTAAATGATTGGTGATCTATTGGTGACATACATGTTTCACAAACGTGTTTTACTATATTTTGTCCCTGTTAGAGCAATGTGATGACGGTGGTTACTGATATCAAGGGGAACTAACATTCTGCCATCAGCCACTCGTTGGCAACCAAGCTGTAAAGCAGGTATTGAACGCTTAGGTCTTGCGTGGTAATTCTGAAGTATAATGAATGTTTGTGAACGAACAGACAGCTGTACACCTTACACAATGTTGACAGACATTCATGTTGATGATCTCGGCTACATTCCTAGTGTACGGGTATTTCACTTTTTGAAAAACTATCATTATCTCTGGAAGTCGGTAATAGTATTACAATGACATGCATGTATAGGGCCAGCGAGTTGTGCTATCAGCGGTTACTCATTCGCGGATATGAAGAAATCAAAACGTAAAGAACTGGACAATGTTCTCTGGTTGTTGATCTGTCAATCAAGTGTGAAATGGACAGACTTTGACGTAATGTTTCACTTGTAAGTTAAGACCTTGTTTCAATGCCGACATACAATAGGTCTTGTTGTATCGCTACATACATTACTAATAGGAAGTTGGCAGTAGCAGTACGCAGTAGCAGTTGGCAGTAGAAATTAGTAACAGCAGTAGCAGTAAAACAAAACGTGAAGTTGGCAGTAGCAGTACGAGCAGTAGCAGTAAAACAAAACGTGAAGTTGGCAGTAGCAGTAACAGCAGTAGCAGTAAATAAAACGTGAAGCTGGCAGTAGCAGTAACAGCAGTAGCAGTAGGAAAGTCTTAAAAGTCTTGAAAGTTAAATGAAAATAAAACATGTTTAAACATCAACAAACCCTCCCGAGTCTATTGCGTAGTTCTGCGACTGTTTCTGACACTTTTGCAAATTTTCATGAATTTTAGTGCCAATCCGAAAAATGTCATTTTTAAATTCTAGGGACCCTCCTAAGTCGATTTTTCCGGTCTGCGACTGTTTCTGATACACTCGCAGACTTTCAGGAATTTTGGTGCCACTTGGGAAAATGTCATTTTTAATGTCTAGGGACCCTCCCGTGTCGATTTTACCGGTCTGCGACTGTTTCTGACACACTCGTAGACTTTCAGGAATTTTGGTGCCAATCGGGAAAATGCCATTTTTAATGTCTACGGACCCTCCCGTGTCAATTTTACTGGTCTGTGACTGTTTCTGACACTCTCGTAGACTTTCAGGAATTTTGGTGCCAATGGGGAAAATGTCATATTTAAGGTCTAGCCATCCTCCCGGGTCAATTTTACCGGTCTGTGACTGTTTCTAACCCTCTCGTAGACTTTCAGGAATGTTGGTGCCAAAATTGAGAAAATGTCATTTTTTATGTTAAGGGACCCTCCGGTGTCCATTGTTACGGTCTGCTACTGTTTCTGACATAACTGCAAACTTTCAGGAATTTGGTGCCAATCTAGACAGTCTAGCTACCATCCCGGTTCGATTGCACCGGTCTGAGACTGTTTCAAACACTCTCGCAGACTTTCAGAGTTTCCAACTGCTACTGCTCGTACTGCTACTGCCAACTTCACGTTTTAATTTACCGCTACTGCTCGTACTGCTACTGCCAACTTCACGTTTTAATTTACTGCTACTGCTGTTACTGCCACTGCCAACTTCACGTTTTAATTTACTGCTCGTACTGCTACTGCCAACTTCACGTTTTTCTACTGCTGCGTACTGCTACTGCTCACTTCCTATACATATATACATTCTGTTTGATAATAAGAATTATTTAATTTACAAAAATGATATTTCAAGTGCATCAAAAGTGGTTTCAATTTTAGGACGATGTCCTGACACGAAAATGTAATTGTGAATCTATGAGAAATTAGGCTAAAAAAAATTAATGTTTTGTTTCTCAGGCCCCGCCGCATACATTTTAGAACGCCCGCTTCGATTTTCAATCGTTGGCAAAAAAAAATTTTATTTATTAAAACGTCTTTTACTATTCCCGGTGTGGCAAGAAGTACCGCGGTAAACGGTTTGTTTACGTTAATAGCAATCGTAACAACTCTGCCTTTTCCGACAACTTCGTATAAAGACCTCGTATGTAAGTATTATGAATACACCAAATGGTAATTCGCCTCGGCTTTATTAAATATAAACAAACATGGCAGAACTCAAGCAGTTTCTGTCTTATGCATTAGAAAAATATGAAAATAAATGTTAATTTAAAGTGTAAACAGATAGAGGCATTAAGAAATGTTTTCAGTTCAGCAGACACCACCAATCCTGTATTATAAAATAGTCAAATATGGCGCCTACCACATTATTTCCGAGGTGACTTCAGTCGCCTGAGTTGTTCCGAATGTGTTAATAGTGGTGCGCAATCTTAGCTCAATAGGTAGAGCACTAGATTACTCGGTCGTTGGTTCGACCCCAGGGCAGGGCAAAATTTCCCCGTGACAATTGTTCTCAGACATTGTGTCTTATGTTCATTTGTCTCTCACCGCTGATTCAGAGTAGATCGTGTGGGAACAGTAGTCAGTCACTTGCGGAGAAATTGGCAATTACTGGTTAGGTGGACTGACCGCCGAGTATTAACATATGTTGAAATCGGCGTTAAACCCCAAAACAAACAAATATATGCGTCTCAATAACTTCGATCGAGCGAGTGTTTACGACACACTGATTCAAGTACGGCCACGTTTTTGGTTTTTTCTACAAAATTGCGACAAATAGGTAAAAATAAAGCTTGTAAAACAAATTTTATTTTCAGAACAATATTCCATGCTTTTGTCAATGCCTTTCTCCTGACGTAATTTTAAAAGATTAAGACTAATTTTCGTGTGTTTAGACTGTCTTAATTTAGGATTTTATTATTCATGTATCAAATAAGTACATGTAAAAATACATTCTTACTAAAAAGTTTCTTGTGTTTTTTTTTGTTTTTTTCACATGACATGTTATTTCTGTTTAGAAAAAAGTTCTAGCAAGTAAGAGTGCATATTATAAAGTATTTTAATACAACAGAGACTGATGAGCAGTTAAAGTAAAATATGATTTGATTTTATTGAATGCTCTCAGTAGATCTTTTAGGTTAATACACTGCAACACATTAAACACCATCTTAATACAGATGGTAATTTCAACATATCCAGTGCCATTGATCATTAAAACTGTATTTATATGAATTTTTGGGGATATGAAACCTCATATTAAGTGCAAAATCATGAATAAAAACAAAATGAGGGTATAAAAAAAAATTCCGCCCTCCCTCATATAATTTTAATAAAAATGGCCTGAGAAACTAAACATTAATTTTGTTTAGCCTTATAGACATTTTCTTGTGAAAATAAAAAAAGGAGATCTATACTTTCTTGGATTTAATCCAGATAAAAGTCTTGCTACCATTGTTCTGTTGGGGAAACTAAATTACATTTGAAACATTAATTCGATAAGTTTCCAAAACTGTCAAATGTTTGCTTGTTCCTCGTACGAAAAGATGATTTTTGAAGTGGTTTTTTTCTGTTTTCATCGCTGAAAGGTAACAGCAGTTAATATGATTGCTTGCGAATGCATTAGTTTTGATTGTTGGGCACGTTTAGATATTTGTAAAATTATTTGTATTTCATTTTTTAAAGGACAAACTAAAATACGTCTACTTTTTGAAATAATGTTTTAAGAAAGTATATTGTTTTTACATAAACTTGTGAAAAGGCGGCGGGGGATATGGTCATAGTCTCCGTCCGTCCGTCCGTTCGTCCGTCCCATATTTTTGTCCGGAGCACTAACTTTACTGCTTTGGTTAATTATGCGAATGCTTGAATAATTCCTGATATAATTTAAAATGTCCATAGGGTTTGCATTTAGTCTGTGAACTTTAATGCTAAATGCATTGTACGCGGATTGCAAAGAAGCTCTTGTAATGAAAGCAAATTTATCGCTTATGTTTTTAGTACTATTTGAATATTTTCAAAGATTTTCTCTTTACGCATATAAGGCGTTTGTTTAAAAGCGACTATTTTCTTTGATGTAGTAATGATTAAAATAGAAGTCTCTAGCAATTTCAACTATATAGTTTCAATTTGTATTTATAAATATTTATCACAACAATACATGCATTTTTGTCATACATAACAACCAATTACGAAAGTATAGAAATGACATACAATGTATGTTGTTCGTGCTTCTTTTTCCTCTAAAACGTAGCTCTGTTCAGACCTGGGTAAAAGACACACGCTATATAAAATGTCTTCCATTTTTTGTCTTATAATTCATTAATTTTGATATATGGTAAGCTGCACTGTACAATTACCGCAGTGAATAGTTCTCTTCACCATTCTGTTTATAACCCAGCTCACGTATGTGACACGAGTACAGTATACTATCAAAAGAACTAATCTGTAAGTTGTACAGAATTTTATGAAAATCTAGGAATGGAATCATATTGTGCAATTAAGTTTCATTTTTCACGACGCCAATCCTAAACGCGAGACAGAAAATGATTACAAAAATACAAAGACTCATTTATCACGTTCTGAATATCGTGATAGCCTTCATTATGAATAGAACTTATTTCACAAAAGCTAAAAGATACAGATGTTTGAGACGCGGATGAGATACTTAAAAAACAAATCAATGTTTTCATACAAATAATGAAAAATCAAATTTTTAATGACTGTTGCACAAACCAGTTATCACTCAGGTAAACTAGTATACTAATTTCAGAATAAGACAAAACAGTTTTCTTAGTAATTCGTTTCACAGCAGTTTTGTTTTATAAATTTATTCCACCAGTTCGCTCCGCCCGTCACAACAGTTTCCTTTCACAATTCGTTCTGCACGTCACAACAATTATTATTAAGCAACTCGTTCCGCCCGTCACAACAGTTATTTTAGCAATTTGTTCCGCCTGCCACCACAGTTTTGTCCTGCAGTTCGTTTCGCCTATAACAACAGATTTATTTGGCAATTCGTTCCGCCTGTCACAATACTTTATTAAGCAATTCGTTCCGTAAGACACAACAGTTTTATTTGGCAATTCGTTCCGTAAGACACATTAGTTGTATTTGACAATTCGTTCCGTAAGACACAACAGTTTTATTTGGCAATTCGTTCCATAAGACACAACAGTTTTATTTGGCAATTCGTTCCGTAAGATACAACAGTTTTATTTGGCAGTTCGTTCCATAAGACACAACAGTTTTATTTGGCAATTCTTTCCGTAAGTCACAACAGTTTTATTTAACAGTTCGTTCCTTTAGACACAACAGTTTTATTTGGCAATTCCTTTTGTAAGACTCAGCAGTTTTATTTAGCAAATCATTCCGTAAGGCACAAATCTTTCTGTGCGTTTTAACCAAAAACCTAAAATACCACAGACTCGAAACTCCTTTATAAGCCAAAGAAATACGCTGTTTAATCATGCGGCAAGTCAATATTTTGTCCAAAATCAAAATGACCTGTAAAAATTCTAACTAGAAGTCAATAGAATATTATAAAAGGACAATTTCAGTATAAACGAAAAAAAGGTTTAACTTTATTCTTTATTTGTTGAAGAAATTCTGATTTTTCGGTAGTCAAGTTGCAGATAGTCTTATAAATTCCAAAAATTCCATACCACACAGGTAGTTTTCTTCTTATCATAAAACAATATCATTTCTGGTTCGATTTCGTTAATTTAGGTATCATTTTGTAGACGATTGAATGCTCTATTGCTAATAGTATGCAAATTGTTTTCATCATAATTAAATATATTTTTAAGATATTTGAGATATGAAACAAACGAGATTTTGCGAGATCTGATTTTGTGAGATTTACACAAGTAATCAATCCGAGGGGTTTGGTGCCTTTGGTTTTAACATTTAAATTTAGCAAACCATTCCGCTTGTATTTACAGTAAAGTTTAGCAATTCGTTCCGCCCGTTTTAACAGTTTTATTGAGCAACTCAATCCACGCGTCACAATAGATTTCTTAGAAAAATTCTGTCGGAATGTCCGTGCATGAAACTAGGTCATTTGTGTTTCTATCAATGTCAGTGGAACGTTGATGTCTTTTGTGTTAAGATGGGCGGATAAGTGAGTTTTTACCTTTCTGAATACGCAGCACCTACTAAACCGGCAATTCAGTTACAAAAGATATTTAAACAATACTGATTAAAGCCATTTATTTATCTAACGTCTTTTCAATGGTTTAAAATGAACGAAGGTATTAAATGTTTATTTCGAAGATAGAAAGTTTGAATTATTTACAAATCTTTCTTTAAAAATTCGTACTTACCATGATTAACATTTTGTTTGAAATTTGTGTGCAAACCCTTACTGAAAAGCTTAATATTTAATCATTCTTCGCTAGTTAGAACCCTTCCAGAGTCACGTCTCCAGTGGAGGCACCGTGGTCCAGGGATAGAGTGCAGGGCTCCGGATCCTCATGTCGCGGGTTCGAATCCCGTCAGAGGCGAGATTCGCTCATGATCTTCACATTCCTCCACGCTGCGCGAAAACTGAACCCAGGAAGCCTTCATCGAGCGTGATGAATCTAATTTGTAAGAACTTGTATCGCAATCGATGTAAAATAAATGAGTCTAAACTAAGTCTCCAGTGACTGTCTACACTACACTTTTGTTGTAAGTACTGGTTTGAACCCGTCATTGACATGGATTTGTGGAAGTTGTGAGACTTTGTTATCAGATCGGTGTAAAATACATAAATTTGTACAATTTTAATTCCTAGCCATGTCTAGAGATTTTCTACAAAGGTGTTTCTTTGTAGCCTATTTTGAAAAATGTATGGCACTGCACTGATTGTTTTAGTCATACACGAAGTTTAACTTTAAATTTCATTCCTATAAGAGACACCAGGCCATACGAAGATATTTTGCTTGAACCATAACTTAACTAACATTGTTTAAGCGTTGCCCATTTGATCTTAAATGATCTCAAGCCGAGGTAACTTAAAATTTCTTTTAAAGAACTTAATTTACAAGGAAGGAAAACAACTGTGTTTTCGCATCGACCCTGTTTTTCAAGTTGGTAGGTAAATCTGTTATGGAGGAAATATATCTAAAACTTGTTGAATCCAAGCCCTGTGTATTAATACTTAATAGAAAGTTCACCTCAAAGGTCGCTAACAGCGAACGAATGTTTCCATACTTTCTGTCTTGTGCAAACCCGGACAACTGTCACATATTGGCTAGCCTGTTTCTTCCTTCTTAAAATCAACTGTAAGGTTTGTCAACACAAAATAAAAATAGAAACAAAAATGTCACTAGCCGCACTTACCTCTTAAGTTAAATTCAGCAGTGCGAAAATCCTGATAATTTATCTGGCAGTTTTTCTGATTTTGGTTTCTGAAGATGGTGACCGTTCCCGACGTGCCAATTCATTTCGAGGGATAGTTTAGTCACGCAGTTAGGCTGGCGTTGAGAGTATGGAATTGGTACGAATATTATTATAAGGTACAAAATACGAAGGGTGTTACATAAGTATTACATTTTTTTTTATTCATCTGTTTTCTTAGGTTTATTTCAAAGAGCCCCGTCCCTTAATAAAAACACACGTTTCAAGCCGCATGATTCAAATTTGAAAAGAAATTTTGTATCAATTTTGAAAAGGTATATCCATAATACTATGTTAATTGTGTGTGTATTCAGTCTCGGAGAAAGTCAATTACGAGACACGTTAAATATTGGTTTTAAAAAATCTCTTGTTTCGCCCTTTGAGGTGAAGATACATACTAGCAAATTTTCGCAAGGATTTAACACAAGACATCCGACGTTTTATTTTAGTCTCACGAGGATAAAAGTGACATATGCGCAAATTTAAATATTCACAAGGTTTACATTTTTGCCAGAACAATGGTCGAGTCAAGAGATCTTTTAAAATCTCATGCTAACAGTCGATATTTTACGTGATCCGAACGGGATTCCGTAGCAAAAAGTCTATTAAAAAATCTGTGAAAATTGTGTTTGTTTTTTTAACGTTTTATTGATTTCAATGAAATATGATCTTTTTATTTTTCCTTGTCACGGCAGCCACTTTGTAGCTTGCGAAAGGAACTATTTTCAATGCTGATTTAAATGAACAAAGCTAAAAAAATAAAATAAATAAATGAGGTGAAGATGAGGACAGGGAATCCTTGTAACCATGGGCCCTGATGTAATTTTAAACGGAGTTTCGTTTACTGTATTTTTATTTTTCATCATCAATCTGAATGTTAAAGAAAGTTTTCCAAAATGTCTATAAAGTATCGGGTTAAATAAAAAACATACACACACACACACACACACACACACACACACGCGCACACACCGTTCCTAATGTGTCATTTTAAATCAGTCTCACTTTATAAAAGAATAATAATGGTTATGCACTTGGTGACTTCTTGTAAGCCGATTTACCTCAACCTTTTACCGGAGCTCGTACGATAACACCCCTACAGCTTCGTGCTCTCGATGTCACGATTTGCATGAGCGCAGGTATTTCCAATTCATAAACACCTAATTAAAAAGACAGTCCTTGCATATTACGTAACTAGATTCAGCATGTGATTATACACTTCCTGTATTAAATCAATAAACATTTCTTCAATGAAGCACTTATTAATGGATGAAGAAAGAATATGTTAGTGTCATTATTATCCTATTTGCCTATGAACTTCTGTTATGGAATATTGGTTGAAAACTGTAGAAGCAATTTACTATATGAATATTCCATATCCAACAGCACATTACTCCAAAGCCCGTCGGTCGACACTCGAGAAAAACATGTTTTCCGCGCCCACTCATTATGTAAATAATGCGGAAAGTTTAACTTCAATCCGTAGAAAAAAGAATCTATAAGGATGCAACCAAGGGCAAATACCTGCAGAATGCATAAGTTGACCCAAGCGGATAAACCTTGCTCTCCCTCTTTTTATGTATTAATGTGTACCAAGTTTCATTTAAATCAGTTGAAACTTGTAGCAGAAGTTATAAACACAAGATATATCTTACATTCAAGGGCAGATAACTCCAGAATACATTAGTCGACCATCACTGAAATTGCATACAGGCTTAGTTTTCATGTAGAAAATCTAAATCTAATGAAATTGAAGGAATTATCACTACAAGAAATTGCTTACGTACGGACGGACGAATGACACGCGCCATACCATCGAGCGTACAGTAAAAATGAAAGAATTTTTATAAGAAATGTAAAAATGTAGAGAAATTCGGAAGACTAATGATAATTTAAGTAGAGTGGTTTATATATTTATAAAGAACTTCAGCTCAAATCAATTCAGTTTTACCAGAACGCAAGTTCCCACGTTCATAAGCCAACCAATTATCTATTGCATATTAATAGTGTAGTTAGTTAGTAAGTACAAGAAGACTTTTGCGTTTTCGCAATGAAAGAATTTATGGAGGAATTATTATCTTTATTATGTCTCCCTTTCCCTGTACTTGTCGAGAATTTCACAAAGTAGCACGCTTTCTTTGTTATATTTTAGTTATGAGAACAATTAATTGTCGCAATACAGAAAAGGTCATGTTACAAGAAATATATCTTCCACTACGTCCTTTGTCTTTTATTACGTCATTTCCTGTTAAAGTCTTATCTCCCTGAACAAATGATTATTAAAACCGCAGGAAACCAGCTTTATAGCAAACGACTGATATATGTACTTGTTCGTTTTAGTCAACTTTTAATTGATCGTGCCGTCTAGTGCGAAGGAATGTCACCAGATTGTCTTGAGAGCTTTTCAAAATGTAAAGATACTGGTGTTCCAGTGTATTCGAGTACATATATATTGGTCTAAAATGTCACGTTGAAAATACTTGCAGGACAGTACGGTAAGTAACTGCTACCTGTGAATAAATAAATGAATAAATTAATAAAAGAATCGATGAACAATTTATAAAAAACAAAAACAAATAAAACAAAAACAAACAAAAACTGCATTAGTCCAATCGCATTAATGTATTTTTCACATTTCATGACATTTTATCCTGGTTATTCAGTGTCACTCGCTGGCTAAGGTTTTCGGTCAGAAGACACAATAAAAGTTCATCAACTAAGCCCATTTGTGTTTCTAAGATTGAACTGGTTGTGGCGCAGGATCAAAATATAACCTTCTATGTCTACAAATTGACAGTTACCTACACCTGAATTTAAAGCATGATACGTATTTTCTAGAGCTTACGACAATAAATGACAACAAATGTTCTGGCCTATGAAGAAAGATTTGTCAGTATAAATAACCACATAATTGTTTATGTACGTCGTAAAGCCTGATATGTTACAATTACGCGAATAATTATCATGACGTCTTTTGTATTAGTTTTGTTTGTTTGTCTTTTGCAAAACTTTTTTTTCTTTTTCACACACAGCATTGTTTGTCTTTCAATCACAAGCTCGTCGAACAGTCTTATAAATCTTGATTTTGTTTTTTCTGTTCGTCTAAACATGTATTTGTTACGTCCATACATAATATATCATTATGGACATTTCTATCTCTCGAAGCAATTGTTTACAGGCAATGTCACATTGAATTACACATGAACACACAAGGCTAAATGCTTTATGAAAAGATCTCGACTAAAACGTGACATATTTCGGAATAAAACCGGACATTATTAGTTGATTTATGACATTTTACTTACCGTTTAGACATCTTTTGCGTGTCACTGTTTCATAATCAATAGAATCTGTACATTATTTATAAGGATTTAAAGCCTTCTTTGAAAATTACAACCTCACATATCCGTTTCTAAGGCTGAGTTTCTCTGGCACGGTTGCTCTAAAGAGCTCAAATGACACGACATAACTCGCTCGTAATTAGCTAGGAAACTGAAGTTTGGGAATACTTTTAAGTAATGAATAGATCTGAAAATAAAGGTAAACGTTAGCTTTAAAAAGCTTTGCAAAACTTTTGATAAATTCTTATTCGGTCAACCAGAAATTCAACAATCGAGAAGAGTTTCCACACTTTTATACGTCCCCAAAAACCAACCTTGCTTAGAAGCAACTCAATGTTTTGTGTACGTATACATGCAAAATATTTCAGCATGATGTAGCTAAAGGGTTTCAACCTTTGTCTTAGTCGGAAATTGTGTTTGTCTTTGTGAATGATTAGTCTGCCAATCTATGCGGTCTGAACATGGTTCGCTCGTTTCGCTTTTCAGACTGACTGTGTTTAATTAATAAGTCTACATATAACAAATGGGTTTGTCGAAACTGATGTAGCGCTATATAATTGCTATCACCAGCAAACCGGATGGAATTATTCATCGCCATCTAGCGGAGGCGTCTAGCTGTATCCAGGATTGACCAAGTCGCTATTTATAGACTCATTACCAGTTTGTAGTGTCCTGAAATAATAGCTGTGCGTTCTAGCAGACGACACAGTTTATACATATTTGATGGAACATCCACCTCGCACTGTCGGCAGGTCGTAATGTAGATGTGCTATTTTGAAGCCTTTGAATACCAGAAGTCTCTCCTGGTGATCCATGTGTTTTTTTTTTTCAAAAGATCATTTGAAGAATTAATCAACACTAGGCCGTAACATAGTTTCATTTAAGGTATATGGAAGAAATATGTCTATTGGTTTTAGTGATGGTCGTGTTATTAAACGTATTTTTTCTGTTAATAGACCCGGATATATAAAATATTTTACCTTTCGAATTACTTGCATTTTATTTTGGAAGAAAATCTTTTCTGACAAGAATATTGATGCTTAGACTATTACGAGTTTTCACCCACATTTTCACTTTAATCTTTTTCTGCGAACAAGCAATACACGGTTATTTATTGTAACCAGAACAGATATCGGAGCGTACTACTCCTTTCGATTAGAGATGGTATAAGGCGCTTACGCGTCACGGTACGGACTCTCTAACGGAAAACTCCACACCGAGTTACTTCCTCTATCGAATAAGTAGCCGACTACCATCACAAAGATTATTTTGGATTGAAAATGTGCCGAAGTCCATGTATATACTATTTTTAGAAATGTCCACTGTTCTTTTCCTTTGATAGATTTGATCAAATCTTAGTGTTCTGTAGATAGTTTAAAAAAAGGCCAACTTGAAAGAAATTAAAATTTAGTTATATATTTGCAAAAATCATCACGTGACATGTTTGATGGCAATTTGTAACTAGGGAGTAACCGCTACGTGGAGTTTGGTATCTAAGCTAAAAGGAGGGTAGGTGTGCGTGTGTGTGGCGGGGTCAGTTTCAACGAAATGAGTAAATACAAACAAGAGGACATGATGGCCCTAAATCGCTCACCTGAGTCTTATTGCTCATGTTACAAGTAATCATTACTGCTTGTTATGGGTGTTCGTTGTTCGCAAGTTTGAATAAGTCTGCAATAAATTTGAAGATTCTGGGTGTAATGGTACACAAATGTTTTAGCAGAAATAGTTATATTCTACAGGTCCCAGTGAACTTGACCTTTGACCTACCGACCCCAAAAACAACAGGGTTCTTCTAATATAATTACCCTATGAAGTTTGAAGGTTCTGGGTGTAATGGTACTCCAGTTACTGAGCAGAAATAGTTTTCACTCTAGAGGTCCCTGTGACCTTGACTTTTGACCTACTGACACGAAAATGGTAGGGTTCTTTTACTGAGTAAAGACAATCATCCTATGAAGTTTGAAGGCTCTAGGGTAAAATGGTACTCCAGTTACTCCGCAGAAACAGTTTACACTCTAGAGGTCCCTGTGAACTTAACCTTTGACCTACGGATCCTAAAAGCAATAGGGTTCTTCTAATACAATTATCCTATAAAGTTTGAAGGCTCTGGGTGTAATGGTACTACAGTTACTCTGCAGTAATAGTTTTCACTCTACAGGTCCCTGTGGACCTTGACCTTTGATGTACTAGCGCCAAAAACAACGTGATTCTTTTATTAGTGAAAGCAATCATTCTATGAAGTTCTGGGTGAAATGGTACTCCTGTTAGTGAGTGGAAACGGTTTTCACTCTAGAGGTCCCTCTGACCTTGACCTTTGACCTACTGATCCAAAAGCAGAGGGTTTTTTTTCTACTCAATAAGGGCAATAACCTCTTTGGAGTCTGAAGGCCTTGGGTCAGCTGTAACCCAAGTTATTGAAAAGCAACAGACAGAGAAACAGACACCAAGATGGACAGGGCAAAAACAATATGTCTCCATCAGAAGAGCGGGGTTTGGGGAGGGGGGAGACATAACAACGAACAATTGAAGGTCTAGCCCTTGGTATTTCAGAGCAGAAGATTTTTTAAGTTTTCCCTATATAAGTCTTTGTGTAAAATCAAATGACCCCCACCTGACAGTTTTGACCCCAGGGTCATGATTTGAATAAACTTGGTAAAGATCCACTAGACAATGCTGCATATTAAATATTTAAACTCTAGGCCTTATGGTTTCTGACAAGAAGATTTTTAAAGTTTTTCTTATAATTCTATGTAAAATATGTGACCCCTGGGGCGGGGCCTTTTTTGACCCCGGGGCTATGATTTGAATAAACTTGGTAGAGGTTCAATAGACAATGTTGTACACCAAATATAATAACTGTAGGCCTTGTGGTATCTGAAAAGGAGATTTTTTAAGTTTTTCCTATACAACTCTATGTAAAATATGTGACCACTCAGGCGGGGCCATTTTTTACCTAGGGGCCATGATTTGAACAATCTTGGTAGAGGTTCTCTAGACAACGCTACATACAAAATATCTAAGCTCTATTCCTTTCAGTTTCTGATGTGAATATTCTTTTTAATTTTTCCTATATAACTCTATGTAAACAAGTGACCCCCATGGTAGGGCCTATTTTGACCCTGGGGCTATGATTTGAACAAACTAAGTGGAGGTCCACAAGTCAATGCTACACACCAAATATCTAAACTCTAGGCCTTGCGTTTTCTGACAAGAAGATTTTTTAAAGTTTTCCTTATATAATTCTATGTAAAATATGTAACCCCTGGGGCGGGGTCATTTTTGACCCAGCTCTATGCCTTTCAGTTTCTGATGTGAATATTCTTTTTAATTTGTCCTATATAACTCTATGTAAACAAGTGACCCCCATGGTAGGGCCTATTTTGACCCTGGGGCTATGATTTGAATAAACTTGGTAGAGGTCCACTAGACAATGCTGCACACCAAATATCTAAACTCTAGGGCCTTGTGGTTTCTGACAAGAAGATTTTTAAGTTTTCCCTATATAAATCTATGTAAAATCAACTGACCCCTGGGATGTGGTCAGTTTTGACCCCTGGGTCATAGTTTGAACAAACTTGGTAGAGGTTCGCTAGATGATGCTTCATACCAAATATCTAAGCTCCAGGCCTTAAGGTTTGGGAGAAGAAGATTTTTAAATATCCAACTTTTAAAATCTAATTTTAGCTCCAGTGAACCAGAAATGCAATGGCCCAGAACCATTTGAACAATCTTGCTAGAGATTCATCCAAGGAACATCCCAGGCAAGTTTCATTAAATTTGGCCAATTGGTTTCAGAAGAGATGTCGTTTGAATGAAAAGTTGACGACGGACGGACGAAGGACAAAGACTGATCAGAAAAGCTCATCCTGAGCACTCTGTGCTCAGGTGAGCTAAAAAGTAAACGAGGTTGAGAGCAGTAATTGTTTGTGATTAATAATCCTCTTGTGAGCACTAATCGACTTTACGCGAGCGAGGGAAGTTTTCCAATTCCTGACCCCCAGATTGATCTAGTCGGGTTCAGATCGAGTCGGAGTCGAATTGTTAGAGCAGGTCGAAGTAGAGATCTTGTGATCGAGATGATCGAATACAGTTCAGAGTGAGTGTCAGGCAGATGTCGCGAAGTGGTCGTGGAGGCGTCGTGTACAATCGAGAAAGCAGTAAAGAAGAAGTCGTGTTACATGCATATGATTGAAATTTGTCAGGATGTTTAGGGGTTTGGAACGATCGAACAGTTGTAATCGGCAATGGGAACCTAGCATAAAACATTATCTCGCCCAACTGAAAAAATAGCATTTGACTGCGTCTTTGATGCATGCATCAAGATTTTGTCTTGTGGTAATATGGTTGATTTAACTTCATTCATAAATCAGCAGTACTGTCACTCATGCTTCAATGTTCTATACTTGTATTATTTCTGTGAAGCGTAAACGACCGATAGGAAAATGCTGAAATGCATCAAAATAAGCTCGTTACTGAAGATTTACTGGGAGAATAAGAGCTTAGATGACAACAAGCCCTCCTGTGCAAATATTCGTAATATTTATCCCTTGCCAATCGATTCTGTTTGAACGGAGACACCTTTAAATTCGCTCTCAACTTCAAAATATCCCGTTTAATGAAACAAAATAAAATCCATGATTGCAGGAGCAGATAACACGTGACATGTATTTAACGGCAATCGCTAACCACTTATCTGTGATTTGCTCATAAATGTCAGGCGTAAAACACTAAATCATTTAGTGTCTTTTCATAAGAATTGTGCAGAAACTGTTAAGCAACCCCACTCTCTCCCTAAATTTCTCAAAAACGTTAAAAATATCACTTAAACACTTACAGATAAAACTTATGTGAGCATGTAACATTGCAGTATATTGTGTTCTTTAAGCCATGACATAGACCTGGTTTAATGAAGAAAGAATTTGGGCGAGACATGAATATTTATTTTTTTTTATAAAAACCTTGAGTAAGGTTGCGGGATCCATCTTTTAACATCGACATGTATCGTTGAATATGTTGTTTCAATGCACTCTGCAGACAGTTATTCATGGCACGTATGGAATACGAATTAATTATGTATTCAATTGTTATAGTCTGGAATGATATATATTTGTTTAATGGTGGCATTCATTGTTAACGAAAGCTGATAATTTTGAAGATGCAAACATTTGTCTTGTGGCAAAATCGAAACGAAAATTAAAGCGCTTACGCACCAATGCGGTATTTTTAGATATGTTACGACGTCATTTGTATTCGGATACCTTTCAATATCAACACAATGGTGCTTTCTTTATGTAACTATTTCGTATCGAATCTTTAAGGATATACAGGGGTATTCAAAAACTGCGAAAGTAACTATGTGGCAGATCTAGTGATTTTCTTTCTTTTTCTTCTCAGTTTCTTGACAAATTCATAGCCAATGTGCGATGTAAGGACGTTCAGTTCTTTGATTGCAATTTCATAGGGAGAAAGGTTTGAATATAATTCTGTGTTGACTTCATTATAAAATGAATGTATATAGCAACCATCTGCCTTTATAATTCATAAAATGATGATTAATTCCGATATTTCAATTCTTTTTAAGACCTACATCTTGAGTACTACCCTTGTTTTCCAAAGTTTTTATTATCTTGTGAAATTGACTTCTTATGATAAGGTAACAGCGTTCATACTGTCGAATCTTAGCTCATCTATTTATCTATCTATGTATATGTTCATTTAGTAGGGTACATTTGTCATACATTTTGCTCTCACGACTACTCAGTTTCGGGGATAGAATGAAAATGTTTAAGAACATATTAATAAGGATGCGATCAACTGTCTGCAAAAGCTAGATAAAAATAGAAAATATGAAAAATGGTGCAGGATATTTCAGGCTTTAAATGTTGTCTTTATACTTACATAGTTCCATCTATTGTTATGGCAAATCGTTTACATTTATTTCAGTGCATCTTGATAAAGAATGGCCTTTAGCTATTTATTCATTTATTTATTTTTCTTTGTGTGTGTGTGTGTGAGAGAGAGAGAGAATATTTACTTGTTCACGATATTGTATTTGTAATACATTCAAGAACTGATTTGGGAAAGTGCTTGTGGGGAACTTTAATTATAGTAAATATTCCGTCGTCTACATTTGTTTTAAGGGAAGTCTATATTTGCTATAAATGAAGTCCACATTGCTTCTTTTGAGCGAGTTTTGACTCTAGACCACAATTATCCTGGTCCAGATTTGTTAAAATGACTTCGGGGTATTGCACATTAGGGGCTGCGTAGCTAATCAAATACTTCTAAAATACCCCAGTAGCTAGAGCTTACATATTTCTTAGTTTATTGCTACCAAAATTAGCTCAATGGTGAGCATGGGGTCAAAACTAGCCTTGCCCAAAACCTAATGAAAGAAAGAGTTTTTCAGGAAATATTTTTAAATCATCTTGACTAAACAATCTCACCTAAACCTTTCATATGTGGCATGTTTCGTTTTCGAAACTATCTTATTAAAAAAGCTGAAACAGTTCCCCCCAAGGGACATTATTTACCCAGTAAAAAAGGTTGCTTGTTACTCATAGATTACAGGGAAAGCTTTTGAAATATCTTGTCTGAAAGAAACATGTCTAGGAATATTCATATTTGCCATATTGCACTGTCTAAATGGCCTTAAAAATGCATAAATTATACCTCTTGGGACATTATTTACAAGGCCAAAGAGGTCACAGAGAGATATATAACAGAAGCGTTTAAATTCTCTTCCCTGAAACAAAAATGTTGCATTGTCTTTTGGATCTTTACAAATATTGTTACAATTATGCAAATGAGTTCATTATTGACCACACAGAAAAGGTATATATATTGTATATCTTATCGTAATAATGTAACCGATTTGTTATTATTGATAAGGGCAAGTGCTGTAAAAGTGAAAAGAAAATAGGGAGTATTATTCCCTACGCTGTCTGTCGTTGGCCACACAATTACTGTCGGAAATTTAAAGGGAGAAAGGTGTCGCTCTGTGAATATCTCAGCAGGTACTGATACACACAAAAAAAAATCCAAGATGAGAAGAATGGTGTCATTATGTTTATAACTGTTATCATGATGAACAAATATGTGACCGATGCTGTAAACTGTTGTCCATCTCCTGTTCCTGCTGTTCTTGTTGAATCAATGATAACAGTGTTGTTGAAAAGTGATGACGCTGATGATGGTGGTAATTGTGATAACAGTGTTGCATATAAGTGATTACGACGAAGATGTTTATGATAAATCTGTCATTTTAAAGAGGATCATGCAAGATATTTGTGGGTTTTTTTTAGAACAGATCAATAAATGCAGAGCCCATTCTCTAATATATGAAAAAATAATGCCTATGTTTCTTATTTTATAATTTAATTATTAAACGAATAAGTGATAGGTACCCAAAAAAAACCACTGTCTGCTGAAGGTTTACGCAGGCCATCGTAAAGGCACCATGTGGTGTTTTAAATTTAATGTTAACTATGAACTTATATAGGAATCCGTTGCCAATAAAACAACATTCCAGCCATAAATCTCGAATTCAGCCAATTAGCTCACAGATTCTAAAGGAACATTATTTGTCCAAATGTCACCGACACTGACTGTTTTCTTTGTATTAAATACTTCCTTACCATTCAGCCAGCTTAATGTATTTCAAAAAAGTCTAAATTTCTATTCTAAACATCGTTTTGTTTTTTCTTCTTTTCAATAGAGTTTTCTCTCTTAATCCGATGAAAAGGAATACAGTGAGAGAGAAATGTCTCTTACTTTCTATGTGGACAAATCATAAAAGTGATAAATTTACCTTTCAGTTATATTCTGAGAACTAAAAAGCTGATAACTCAGCACAATTTTCAACGTTTTAAGCAGAAAGAAACCATTGCATACACTTCGAAGATTGACGTGAACGGCGCTCCGACGGTTTTTTTTTTCTGGCTAGCCACCATTTTATTAGGTCTTTCGCTTTTTTTTTTTGTATAAAGTCTTGCTGGGTGAAAAGTGGGTGGTGAAACACTTTATACTGTTTTACCTCGTAATTATTTCATATGTAAAATCTCAAATATGTCAAATATTTTCAAGGTCAACAACTTACATAAAAATCATATAACCAATAAACCAAAAAACCATAAGGCTATGTGGTTTCATTGCAGGGGAAAAAACAAATAGTTCGTTACTTTCACTCGAACACTCAATTTACTTACGATTTTAACTGTTAAATTCTTTATGAAATAACCTTTCGACTAGGATGCATTTATTACATTAAATCAGCCAATGAAATACGGTTTTAAGGTTTATTTAGTTTAGTTTAGTTTAAACTTATTTATTTTACATCGATTGGGAAGGCAGTTCTTGCTACTTATATTAATCCCTAAATGACTGCTTCCTGGCTTCGAACCAGTACTCGCGACAGTTTTAATGTGTAAAACTACATAAAGAAACCATGGTCCTTAACATAAATCTGCCAAAGACGGCTATATAAAACTGCCAAAAAGTGATTAATAATGTTAATATCTTCTTTTGATAAGTTTCTAAACGCCAGGTTTAGTGCTAAAATATTTGATTGACAGGTCGTTCAGCCAATCAATGAGTAAGGATCGATAATCCCAGACTGACTTCCATTTCTATCCGCCACAAACTTGCCATGGCGGACATAGTACGAAAGTCACTTCTTATCATTTTTGCCGACTTACTCAACATTAATTTTGTTTATACAAAAGAATGTTTAAATGAGAAATATGCATGCATATATTCTATACACGTTTAAAGGTGACAAATCATGAACGATATGAATACTAATGAATGTAAAATACGAGACGATGAGAACGATCATTGACAAGGCCATGTTTTCTTCAGATATATCACTTCTTCTGTGTTCACATGATTCATATTAGCGTTTTTATTTTCTGGGAAAAAAATACGCAAAATAAAAATATATTGATTCAAAAAGTTCGCAGGTACACATAAATGTTTTCATTTGATACATTTCAACTTTTGAATATAGGTTTTCACTTTTGAACGAAGCATAAAATTGAAGTGTATCCCAGAAACAGCAGGTATGTTCGAGAGAAAAAAATGCGTTCTCTTTAATTCCCCATTAATTCTTCAAAATCTTGGACTGTAGTCCATCTAAGAATGAAAATTAAATATCATTAAGGTATTAGGCCCCTAATTGAAAATTTTAGCATATTTTTCAAATGGAAAATTTTCTTATTTCAATGCATTCAGGACATTATTTGTGTACTGTAAGGAAGTTTTGACCGTGTAATTACAAAGAAATAAGAAAATTTCGCTAAAACTTGTATCAAGTCCGAGGGGGCAAAATGGACGACCACCAGCAAATGTTCAAAACGAAAAAAAAAATTTTTTTTTCATTCAAAATGTTATATATTTACTATTTTTAAGTTAAGAAGACATCATACAATAAATTTATACAGTAAACAAAGATATATGATCAAGCATTTCAATCTAAATGTATTTTAAGTATATTCCTGAAATTCTAAAATGTGTCATTTTGAACATATTTTTTGTCCGACCCACATAAACAAAGTAAAAAATATAGAAAAGCAGAATGTAATATTTGTAAGAAATTATTATATGAAACGCCTTACTGACAAAAAAGATCAAAATAGTTATCATAAAGGCTGAAAGTTCTGTCAGTGTAAGACTTGTAATTTACTAGTTACACATTTTCCTTCATCTAACATGAATAGTCATACAGGTCATATATAGGAATGTTTTAATACGCTTACTTAGAGTGCCAGATTAAAACATATGTGTCCGCAAAACAGTTTTTTTTCCAACAATATCTAGAAAAGTTTTTGAAGTTGAGGGTTGACCTAATTCTGTGCGGGTAAGTGTAAAACAAGGCGACGATTGGCAATCATTTCAGACGACTGAAGTGCTCTAAGTACAAAGTCAGATAAACATTATAGAGATGTATAAAACACACCGAAAACCTGGCGGGGGGGGGGGAAATCTCAGAGAAATTATCGATGTAACGGGTTTGTTTAAATGAAAGTCACGCCTAAATCCGTCTTAACTGATAATCAAAGAGAAAATACATTCAATGAGCGTATCATGATTTGATTTGGTGATAAACTGAATTTAAGATATATAATGTATACCTTAAAAGGACCTTAACTAATAAAACTAAGGTGAACCAGTTCATTTCTTTTGTTTTGTGTACACGATACCACAAAGTAAATGAACTGGTTGATCTTTTCTGCTGGACGTGATAATAAAAATGGTTTGCCATTTGTCTTCACGCAAACCATTCTGAATACACTGTTGTAAGGTTTGTGAGAATGGAAATGGGTCCCTTAATGTTTTTTAATACACTATTGTAAGGTTACTCGTTACTGTGAATGGGAATAGGTCCCTTTAACATTTTGAATACACCATTGTAAGGTTACTTTTGAATGTAGCCCCGACCAATTTACTGTTGGACGTGATAAATAGTAAGCCTATCTAGACTTAAACCGAAATCATGTCAGAAGTCACTGACTGAACTTGTCTTTCCTTTTCAGCCTGGCTGAGGTGTCTTAAAGTTGTAAGGTTTATAAAAGATAAAATCAGAACTACTAGCAACATAAATCATCGCAGGAAAATGTAGAAAGGCAAAGAAAATTTAAAAAGAAACAGTAGGGATATCGAGAAATTGTATTTTAGTTTTCCCCACTGTTAATCTGAATCAAAGCAAGGCTTGAAAAACAAGCTGTCAGCAGCCATTGCTGGTTGCTCCTCCCATTGCGAAGCTTAGATTTGTAAGGAAATTATTTATTCAAACAGTTAATTACACTTTCCCTTTCACACAGGTTTGAAAGCGCCTCTGAATGTTTTTATCTTTAATGAAGGTGTTTTTTTTTCCTTTTCAGGTGAAGTAAGAGGTCCTTAGCACGCAACAGATTTACCGTAAGAAGACGAGAAGCATCCGGCCGGATTAAAAGCTGTCAGTGCCGTTCTTATTTTCTTAGCGGATTTTAGGCAGTGGTTGCGTTTCGCACGAGAGTTGCTTTACAAAACCAATCTTAAAATTGACCAGCTAATTGTAATGAGGATAAAAGGTTTTTAACTGTAAGCGGTTTAGTAGATTTTCGTGACTGTTACTCTTCTGTATCTCCGTGGGGGATACGTTCTCAAATATTAACATATTCGTCTCCTATAAACGCGGAGTGGGTCGGTTCTTTCTGTAAGAAAGACCAATAGTAGCAGTGAATTTGTGCAATATATTATGGACGAACTTCGGTATTATGTCAATGTTACTTATGAGGCATTCACTGAAAATTACTATGAAAACTCAACTTCTACAATGGGAAATTATATCTCGGACGTGCCGGAATCAACGGCTTTGCGTACTTTTGAATCAAAGTATAAACCTATTCACGGGTACCTAGCAGCAATTGTCTGTATCTTTGGTGTCATTGCTAACGTGCTGAATATCATAGTTCTTACACGGAAAAATATGATATCTTCTACAAACATTATTCTCACGGGACTGGCAATTTCAGACGGATTAACAATGGCGTTCTACTTGCCTTGGGCGTTACAAATGTATGTTATACATGGCATAGCACTAAGTCCGGAAAGAGATACCGAGGGGTGTGCAAAGTATCAGCTTAGTTATGCGATAATAAGCGTTATAGTTCACTCGATATCCATCTGGCTTACTGTCACACTTGCGGTTTTTCGGTATGTGTTCATACGCTTTCCACGAATTGGAGCGCAGTACTGCAACGTGCAGAAAGCTAAAACAGCTGTCATCACGGTCGCTGTGGTTGTCACCATTGTTTGTATACCGAACTTCAATGTCATATGAGCTTAAAAACGCTCCAGCTTCCTTACATGGGTTTGGAAACGATAGCAATATTTCCATCTGGTATATAGACGTCAAAAACGGTACCAAAAGTGATGTCGTTCTGCAGAAGTTCAATTTCTGGGTGCAAGCGATATTTGTTAAACTGTTGCCGTGTTTCTTGCTGACAATATTTAGCGTGCTTCTAGTTCGAACAATGCAGGATGCAGAAAAAAGACGCAAAAAGATGATGACGAAAAAATTCTGTTGCTGATGGGGAAACTCAACCGATTGGTTCAAGCTCGAAAAGATCTCGTCGTTCTCAGAGGACTACCAGAATGCTTCTCACTGTCGTCATTCTATTTTTAGTAACGGAAACACCACAAGGAATAATGAATTTACTCAATGGTCTCATTCAAGACTTTTTCCACCATATCTATACACCACTAGGTGACTTGCTAGATATCCTTGCCTTGATAAATAATGGTATAAATTTTGTTCTGTACTGCACCATGAGCAAACAATTTCGTGACACGTTCATATCTGTGTTTTGCCGATGTTTTCCGAAAATGGTTGATGGACGAAAACTTCAAACCGTGACAACTATGGTCACCACACGAGACTCGGAAGTTTAACGCTGGCCATGTATCGGAATGTCAGCATAATTGTAGAAAACGTATATGACAAGAGTGTGCATACATTGTTCTACAATAATGAACTAAAAAATGATTATAGTATAGTGTTGATGTTGTAGATTTTAATTTATGTTTTGTCAGTATAATGCTTGTTGTTATATTCGCTTGGACATAAGCGTACTTTAACTGTGACAATTAAGAAATGTTTTTAGTTTTTTATTAGTAAAAATTACAAGTGCTCGATGAAAACCCGCTTGACATAGCTGAAATTGGATTAACTAGAATAGATCCTTTTTAACAGCCAATATGTAGGTTAAGTCTATTTATATTAAATGGATTGAGAAACAAATTATGCAGCTTATTTTAAAAGCTCTGGGTTTAACCAGTGCTAGCACTGAGATATTAATTGCAAAGCGTCACAAGAAATTCTCATCTCTGGTTGGATTCGAACCGACAACCTCATCGTAAACCTTGGCAGAACAAAATGAAACCACGTTACCTTATTACAAATATTGTAAGCAAATACTGATCGTGTGATATTTCTTAATTATTTTTATCAAAATACTGCAGAACGATACAGAACTTTGAGAATATTAAGTCGGTATTAGGTAAAACAATGTGTACATATTGTCGTCGTGTACGATTCGGTTGCCGTGACAGAGCTAACGCGAGTTTGCATGCTAGATTTATTCATTAGGTTAAGGGAGACCTCAAGTTTAAACTATTTCTAATTAATTACCAATAAGTAAAAAAATCGAAAATGCGTGTCACCTGCTCTCGATATATTCAAACACCCTTTCTTTATGCGACAAGGCTGAAATGTACTGTGCTTAACTCTGGAAATGTACTAAATACATGTACGCATTTTTTAAAGAGAATGCTTTACATAAGTAAGCGTATCAGCAAAATTGTTATTTACTTAACTATGAAGGTCATTCAAATCTATTAATGTATGAGGTTTCTCTAAATACAATGCTTTTGTGTTCGGGGAAACAAAAATACAATTACATGTATGAAATACCCTGCTGGATATTAGATTTACTGACTCAGGTAATATTAAACACAACTCAAAAGGTCTCTACAGGCTTAATTTAAACGTACACAAGGTTACAACTGTATCAAATATATCTGAATGCGCACTGTTTTGTACTGGACACAACTGTCCGACAACTTTCTGATATCAACTGTACAGTTTCAGTAGAACGCTTAGAGTATCAAGTGACGTTTTTCGTTATACCAGAAACCTTTCCAAAGAAAGCTTTTCACCATGCAGGTGTATTTTTCAGGATTGACTTGTCAAATGTTTTTTAATCAGTACAAGTTGTCAAAGAAAGTGTAAGGCTTGTATGGAGTCGGAGCAGATTGTTAATCGGGACCAAGAAAAAAAACAACAAGCTAGTTGGTTATCTTAAAAAGCTTTTGTGGGCGAATTTTAACGGATATTCATTACTTAGCCATAGAACGCAAGTGCTTTAACGTGAAACACCAAATCCTGGTGCTCTTTGTTATATTGTCGTCGAAATGCATGACAAAATCAGAATACAGTTGTTTGTGTAAAATGAGCAGTAATTTCTTAACCATCTTTTGTGTATAATTTTTCTACGATTATTTTCATTTCATGTACGATAAAAAGCTTGTCTATACCTGACACTCATTGAGATTAGTTGGTTATGTCGGTTATGGGAGGTTGTCGGATATGGCAAGTTATGAATATTGAATAAAAACGGGACCGGATATGTAGGTCGGTATGCTTGCGAAATGTCGTTATAATCAAGTGTCGTTAAAACCAACTAATACTGTATATATCATGAAAAAAAACAAGGTAATCTGGAAAACCGTGAGTGTAAGCTATTACTTTCGCTGAAGGCAAGTCTTTACAAATTGCTATCATAATTTTCCAAATACGTTTTCCCAATTTTTCTGATCATAATGTGATTAATAGGACGGCGGGAAAAATTTTAATACTTTTAAAAGGATAAGGACATATGTATTTATTTAATCAATGTCGTGCGTGAAATATGACAGGCGATTATTTCCATAATAGCAATGCTTTAAAAGTAATTAGAAGGTTTCCATAGAAACATTTCATATAACAGCTTATTTCCAGACGAGTAGGAAAATATATATCGACAGCATAATTCAAGCGGAATTTGTTTGAGCAAATAATGAAATGGCAACTAAACTGATCGATTCCTGCTACAAATGCTCATAAATTCAAGAAAGACGCAAGTCAAGATTAAATTAATGCAGCTATTATAAAAACAAAATACCTTTAAATTTATCGAAGGCCCAATAATTGTATATGCGAGTTTCTAGCCGACAAAAAATTACGGGCTTGGGCAAATACCAGATTACCAATAACGGATGGAGAAAACAAGAGCTGACTGCGGTCGAACAATGAATGGGCAAAAACACAGATGGCTGAGGTAAAAAAAAACTTAACGAGAACAATATCTTGCTAAGGTCGAATACTGTTTTCGAAACAATTATTTCTGACTGACGACGAACACTGGACGAGAACAAATATAGCTGATGTCGAACGTTGGATGAGAACAATTATAGCTGACTAACGTCGGACACAAGACGAGCACAAAAATAGCTGACTGGGGCCGATCACTGGACGAGAACAATTGTTGCTTACGGATGTCGACCACTGAATGTGCATAAATATAGCTAGGGTAAAAAAAACTGGACGAGAACGTTTATATCTTGCTAAGATCGACCAAGGGAGAGAGCAATAATAGCTGTCTGAGGTCAAACACTGGACGAGAACAATTGTTACTTATCGATGTCAAACACTGAATTAGCACAAAAAATGACCGAGAACGATCATACCTTGCTGAGGTCAAATAAAGGGAGAGAAAAGTAACAGCTGACTGAGGTCGAACACTGGACGTGACAATTATAGCTGACTTAGGTCGAGCACCGCACAATAACAATTAGAACTGACTGAGGTCGAATACTGGACTTGATCAATTAAAGCTGGCTGAGGTCAAACACTGGACGAAAACAACTATAGCTGAACAGCGGACCAGCAAAAAGGTGACTGAAGTCGAAAACTTAATGAGAACAATAAGAGCTGATTGATGCTGAACACTCGACGAACACAGTTATATCTTACTGAGGTGGAATACCGGGCGAGAACAATGAGAGTTGTATTAGGTTGAACTCTGAAAGAGAAAAACATAACTGATTAACGTCAAACATTGAACTAGAATATTTATAGCTGCCTGAAGTCGAAAACTGGACTAAAATTTTTATAGCTGACTGAGGTTAAAAAATGGACGAGAATAATTGAAGCATAGTGACGTCAAACATTGGAGGGGAATAACGCGCATGACTGTAAAAAAAAAACGCGGACATAGATAAAATGTGTCTTAAAACAAATAATGGACATTGCCTAAACCGTTGAGGACAAGAAACTATTGTCAGAAAATATAACAGACTAAGGACAAAAATGAGGTAGGACCTATACAGCTTATCAGGTAAAAACAGGATTTGACACAGATACACTGCTCAAGGACATGTTAAGTGCGAGAGCCGAAAAAAGCTGAATGAATCAAAAATAGGCCTAGGACAATCACAACTGACTGAATACAAGGGAATGGCGATAGCAAAGAAAACTCATCTGTAACAAAAATACGGGAATAGACAAATGAAACTAACCTAAAACAAATAACGGAGATAGACTAATTGAGCTAATCAAGGACTATTAGCGGAAGTGGACAAATGTTGCCGAGGATTAAACATTCATGAGGACGTATGCAGTTGTCTGAGATAAAAAAAATAGGCTTGGGTAATTTCAATATTCAAATTTGAATAACGGACAAAGACAAGAACAACTGCGGAAAAATAATGGGCTTTTGCAAATACAGCTTAATAAGATCACATAATGGGCATTTGACGCAAAGAGCTCACTAAAACAACAGGTATAGTATTATACAGCTCTATACAGACAAATAATTTACTAAGACAAATACAGCTGACATAGGAGTGAGTAATAAAGAGCGTCATCAAGTAAACTGACTGACAACAAATGACAGGGGCATGGATAAGTACACCTGATACAGAACAAAGAACGGGGAGCCAGCATAGCTGACAACAGACAAATACAGCTGACATAGGAGTGAGTAATAAAGAGCATCATCAAGTAAACTGACTGACAACAAATGACAAGGGCATGGATAAGTACACCTGATATAGAACAAAGAACGGGGAGCCAGCATAGCTGACAACAGACAAATACAGCTGACATAGGAGTGAGTAATAAAGAGCAATCATCAAGTAAACTGACTGACAACAAATGACAGGGGCATGGATAAGTACACCTGATATAGAACAAAGAACGGGGACCAACATACAATAACAATGCATGGATAAGTACACCTGATATAGAACAAAGAACGGGGAGCCAGCATAGCTGACAACAGACAAATACAGCTGACATAGGAGTGAGTAATAAAGAGCATCATCAAGTAAACTGACTGACAACAAATGACAAGGGCATGGATAAGTTCACCTGATACAGAACAAAGAACGGGGACCAACATACAATAACAATGCCGCTAAAGACTCATGACGGGTAAAGTCCTATACACCTGATTAGCGAAGGCAAATACAGCTGACGGAAAAAATGGTATGTTCAAATTAGTGTTGTAAAATCGGAATGTAAAGAAAATCTATGATCGAATTGGATCGGAAAAAGCATTATTTTACTATCGGAAAATAATCGGAAATTAAAAAACATAGAAACTCATTATTTACTGGAAACACTTTCAAAAGTGTTGTGCACTTTCACTCTAATGGAACAGTGTTTTCACGACAAATACATTTTGAGTGGAAGATAAACAAAAACTGAATAATTTATCTATTCAGTTCTTTAATGTATTTATAATGTCAAATATACTTCTGTTAAAACAAATTTTCATAAAAAGTAACTTCCCATACTTCCTGGCAACATCGTTTCTTGGAAATGGAAATCGATTGTTGCCGACATAACATGGCCGCCAACGATTATTTGATTTAAATCAATTATCGTTACACCTCTAGTTCAAATACAGCTTACTGAAGCCAGTAGCGAGCGAGTGAACAAGTACAGCTAATTGACGAGTATAACGGGTGTTTCCAGAAATAAAACTTATTGAAGCCTAAAACGGGCGTGTGTGCAAATACACCTGACAGAAATCAGTAATGGGCGTACGTAAAAATACATATGCCTGCTGCCGGTAACGGGCGTGTATTCAAATACAGCTTCCTGAGACCAGTAAGTGGCCTGTAACGAGTGTGTGTACAAATAGAATGACTCAAGATAAACAAAGAGCGACGTCGAAAATAGCTGACAAGGCAAAATCGGGGTGGACACAATTAAAGCTGCTTTTTAACTGGGGGCAGACGAGGATCAGTACAGAAATAGGAGATCAGAAACTGGCTTTGGCAAATACTGTCGATTCCTACATACAGATAGCAAAGGCATGGACGAGCAGTGGAAGATAGTTAAAGCGTAAATAACGCGATCTGGAGGTCACTTATTCGAATTCCGCTAGAATGGTGAATCTCGAATGATTTTCCGCATTCTATTTTGCCTATTAAAGGTTTAAACCAGCAATCAGAGAACGTTTTAGCCAAACCTCATTAAACTTGGAGTTGGTCATGACCAGTAAACGACTTCTAATCTATTTCAAGTCATAGGCTCAAAGGTCAAGGCGATAGTGACATTGAACAGCAAAATTGTCACTGATAAATATTTGGAGAACGCTTAAACTTAGACTCCTCAGACTTTAGGAGCTGTAAGGCATGACCAGTAGATGACCCTTATTCGTTTTCGGGTCACTAGCTCAGATGTCAAGGCCACAGTGAGATTGAACATGAAAACCGTTTTGATCAATGTCTGGAGAACTCTTGGGCCTACGCTTCTCAAGCCTGGAAGGCTGGTTGTTCATGACCAGCAGATGAAAAGTCAAAGGTCAAGACCAAAATGAAATTGTACAACAAAACATGTTTACAATCAGAAAAAAACTTGGGCCGTTGGCCAGACCAGTAGACGACTCTTACAGTTTTGGTCTTAAGTTAGGGGCACAGTAACTATGAACACACTTTCTGAGCCACAGTGTCCTTAACTCACAACATAGCCATCGATTTGCTCCATCAACAAGGCGCATCTGGGTGTGGCATATTTGTTTGACAAACATTTCTTCTATTGAATTTTCTCTACATGTTTCTTTCTTATTCAAATTATTACTTGGCCATGACCGTTTAGTACTGAATAGAAATCTGATTTCAAAACAACAGTCAAACAAGACTTCTATATAAAAGCATAGTTAGTATCCAATTAATATCTTTGAAATCTGATAAGGACAAGGTGAGTTCGCTTTGCACTAGGTAGATTAAAAATTTATTGCGTGACAAGGACTTAGTGATTTTAGAAAGGGATATTTGCCGTTCCTAAGACTGATATCAGTGTTGTCAAAGACATAAGTCTTGACGAATATAATGCTTAGAAAATCATTATAATCATTTTTATCCAAGAAAGAGAATAAACAATTTATTAATTTTACAGATTAATTATTTTACTATTTCAACAAGATAATATTTACATTTTATACCTGATTTTACTTTTGTGTGATGTATGAAAAGTGCTCATGTGAGCTTTTAGGATCCATGGCTGTCCACCATCCGTCTTCAGCAATTGTTTCAAAGGGCATCTTCGCTGAAAACACTTTGCCAAACTTGATGAAGCTTGCTTTGAATGTTCCTTGTATGAAACTTTATTGGTTCCGATCACTTGCAAATCTGGGTCACGTAAAACTACATTTTAAAAGTGAAAACCTTAGAAGTATTATTCCCCGAAACTGCAAGGCCTAAAGCTTATATATTTGGTAGCATTGTCTAATGGACCAACAAGCTTGTCCAAACCATGACACCAGGTTAACAAAAAGCTCTGCCCCATGGTTTACTTGATTAAATAAAGAATTATATAGGGACAAAAATAAATATTCTTGCCAGAATCAACAAGGTCTAGAGTTATAGTATGAACCTTTGGCTTAGACATTTAGCATGGACATTCAACAAGAGGTCATCTACCAAAATTGTTCAATTTATACCCATTGTCGTAAATTGCCCAGCCCTGGGAGTAAATTGATTTTACTTAAGTATATTATTATATGGAGAAAAAAAGAAAAAGAATCTTGTCTTTAAATACCTGGGGTATAGTTAAGATATCTTGCGTGGAGTTTCAGGTACAGGTTCTCTACCAAGATTGCTGAAATAATTTCTCTTAAGTCAGTTACGAGACCCGCTTCAGGTCTTATATAGGGCAAACGTCTAAAACTAAAGGAACTAGGGCTTGGGTATTTTGCTTGGGCAACCAAATAGAGGTCATCCGCCCAGATTGTTCAAATTATGCCCCTTGGATTAAAGTGGCACCCACCCAAGAGTTTATTAAATTTCACAAAGGCTGTTAAAGGATAGACTTAAAAATCTTCTTGTTATATACCTTTAATTTTTACCTAAGGTTTTTTTCTGATTTTGCAGCTAAATTGAACTGAAATTTGAACTGACTTCTACTGACTCGTTTTACTACTGTAAAATGTCTGGATTTTACTTTCATTTTTGCAGAAGAAAAAAGCTGAGTGAAACCTCCATAGGAAAAAATATGTTTGACGGTTTGCTCATGTGCTCCACAGAATATTGCGAACTGGGAACAAAACATAGTTACGGGCCAAGGGCAGTGACGATTCATGAGCAATTGACAAAACTTTGTTGTCGACTGAATAATATTTTTTTTTCTAGGTTAATATGAGGTTGTATCGACCTCGAAGATGTACATTATATGTACATTATATGTCTATAAAATGTTTTAGACTTAAGAAGCATGTTTTCACTTCCATGTGATCTTAGTTTGTACAGGTTTTAACAAGGTTCAGTGTGCGATGTACTATGTAATTTGTGCATATTCAATAAAATGCATGTTTTGAATTCGTTTGTCTGTCAGTTTCTGAGAACTATGATTTTTTGAGATTGTTACTGAAATGCCTAAATGATATTGTTAATAGAAGTGAGCCATTTCTGGGAAAGTCAGGGTCATCTTACGACTATACTATCAAATTGACCACTATTCAAACATGAACAGATAATTACATTTGCATTTTTCTTTAATCTGAATGGATTTCCTCGGCTGAGGAGTGATTGGTGTTCATAAATTACCCCTTATTGATGTCTTGTGGCTCACTCGGTCAAAGATCAAGTTCACAGGAACAAGTTCACAGGAATTAACAAATCTGTTTCCAATCAAGAACGCATGAGCAACTGAAACCATGACTCTAAAGCTTGAGAAATTGGATGGGCAAAGTTAACGATTCTGGGTCCACTGGGTTCAAAGATCAAGCTGACAGGAACTTGCAGTTTAAAAATGGTCTCTGATCAATAACTTAAGACCCTCAGGACACTTAAACATTGAAGAAAGGTGTAACATGATAAATAGATTACCACTGTTTATTTTGGGTTCACTGGATCTAAGGTCAAGCTCACTGGGGCCTGCACTTTGAAAACGGTTTCAGGTCTGTAACTGTATAGAACCATTTCTGAACTCACAACTTTAAAAAGATGGCTGAGCATGATGGGAAGATGACACCTTTGGATATTAAATTCACTTCAGGCCATTTAATTATTTACATGATGGTTAAATATGGCGTTTAGATGCAATTATTTTGGCCCACTTGGTTACACGTTAAGCTAACAAATGCGCCATGTTGATTTCTAAGAGCAAAGGAGTATATACATGTTTCAAAACACATATCTTGTTATCAAACAATTAGAAAGAGAACTAGTCAAAGCTGCATGACAGATATCTAAGTTTAGATTATCTTTTATGAATTTACAGGTTTCCTACGGTTTTCACGATAAGAGCTAACTTGGCTCAAGAGGCATAATTTGAACAATCTTGGTAAACGCACACTTGACAACGCAACATGCTAAATTTCAGAAGTTTTTTGCAAAAAATTCAGGACTCCTGTGTAGCAACGCTATATGTCGCAACGCCGCTATATGTCGTAACTAACGCTAAATGTCGCAACGCTGACGCTATATGTCGCAATCAACGCTATATGTCGCAATCGCCTACCGCTAAATGTCGCAACGTTGCCGCTATATGTCGCACAAAAATCGATTGCCGCTAAATGTCGCAACCCCTTGACGCTAAATGTCGCACTTGGTGGAAAAGTCAAATCAGATCAGGCACATTGACCGATTGGTTTCCATTTATATTTGTAACAAAACTACCTTTCACAAATACATATATCGCATTAACAGAGGTTATATCGGTAACAAAATGAAATTAAATATAAGTCGCGTGAATTCATATCGTTACTGCGTGATGTGTCTTATTACTATTTAATACAGTGGAACGGACAACAAACATCAAAATAGTTGGTAGCGGGACACTTGAAGGTCAAAGGTTAAATTCGTGTCCGCTCCATAACTTTTTTCATTTATTATGCTAATTTGATCAAACTTCACACAAATGTTCACCGGCATTAGATATTGTGTCCCATGCAGCATCGAGGTCCCTACCGCGTCAAGGTCAAGGTCACACTTGAAGGTCAAATTCTTGTCCGCTCCATAACTTTATCATTTATTATGCGAATTTGAACAAATTTCAAACAACTTGTATGTAACCCAGGCATTCCGCACCGTCGGTCTATTTGAAGCATTGTCCTTAGCACCACAAATAGTTTTCTGACCAATGAAAAGCACACACGTCACAATAACATCAACTAGGTATAACAGAAACGTGATACTTTAATATAATATATATAATTATACAAGCGTAAAATGGCTGCGAAACAATTGTTTGATGGAAAGGCATGAAAAACTGTTATTTAAAAGGCAGCTGTTGAGTTTTACCAAATTGCTTAACAGCATGTAAAAAACAAAAAAATGTATTACTATGTTACACCACGAAGTTATCAATTACAATCTGATCTTAACATTTTACTGGGTTAAAGGGGAATCGTTACTATAGTATTATTATAATAGTAAAATATTTCCTTATCACACGGTTAATTTGATTGTAACGGGTCTGATCAAAAACTTTAATGCGTTAAATATAAAAAATATACATTTCTTTATAACGAACTTGTTTTCTAGTTTTAAGGCAAAAAAATTAGATGGATAGTTTAAGATATACATTTTGTATTATGAGAATGTAACACATTTTGCGTGTTTGTCCAATACAAAACAGTGCCCCTTTAGATCCAGACAGGTCAGGTAACAAGATTCTATGCGTCATCATTTCCTGAGCTTTATTGTCTAGTTCCATGATATTTAGTCTCGATTACCTACCCCCTATACATGAAAATCTGAAATCGTCCAGTCCATTGGATGTTTACGGAGAAAATACTTTCTTTTCATTTGACAAAAATGAAAAATAAAAATGTTTTGCAACAATGCGAGAAATTTAAAATGTGCCCCAAAGTGTTAAAATTATGTACGAGACATTTTCTATTTACTTGTGGTTTTATTGGGAACTCGCAAAATAAATCGTGTAGTGCCGCAGTAAATCATGTGTATTATACAAGTTGGCTTCCTTTAAAAAGTAAGCCAAAGAGAGGTCAGCAGCTGTCGTCACTGAAAGAATGAATCTACTTGTTTCCAAGATCATTTTGAATTGTTTAAACGTTCTGTGACTTAAATAATTATAAAAACTAGTAACCTAACTATTATTAATAGTTAATACCTTATTAGGCAAAATGACCAAAACTGACTATAATTTAAGTACTTCAAATGTGTTTATAGTGGCGCATCTATCATTTAAATAAATGAAACAAATTAAGATAACCTCATGTATTTCATACCTTGTAGAATCTTGGGGATCTTCTTATAAGCCCCTAAGGCTTTACTCCCCCCCCCCCCCCCCCCCCTCTTTTACAACAATGCATGTAGTTGTTGAAGCCAGAACTCCCATGTTAAGCTGCTGCTTTTTTAGGCTCATTAAGTTTGTTTTCCCTTTCAAGCTTTTATTACACCTTTCTTAGGCTAAAAAAAATTAATGTTTTGTTTCTCAGGCCCCGCCGCATACATTTTAGAACGCCCGCTTCGATTTTCAATCGTTGGCAAAAAAAAATTTATTTATTAAAACGTCTTTTACTATTTCCGGTGTGGCAAGAAGTACCGCGGTGAACGGTTTGTTTACGTTAATAGCAATCGTAACAACTCTGCCTTTTCCGACAACTTCGTATAAAGACCTCGTATGTAAGTATTATGAATACACCAAATGGTAATTCGCCTCGGCTTTATTAAATATAAACAAACATGGCAGAACTCAAGCAGTTTCTGTCTTATGCATTAGAAAAATATGAAAATAAATGTTAATTTAAAGTGTAAACAGATAGAGGCATTAAGAAATGTTTTCAGTTCAGCAGACACCACCAATCCTGTATTATAAAATAGTCCAATATGGCGCCTACCACATTATTTCCGAGGTGACTTCAGTCGCCTGAGTTGTTCCGAATGTGTTAATAGTGGTGCACAATCTTAGCTCAATAGGTAGAGCACTAGATTACTCGGTCGTTGGTTCGACCCCAGGGCAGGGCAAAATTTCCCCGTGACAATTGTTCTCAGACATTGTGTCTTATGTTCATTTGTCTCTCACCGCTGATTCAGAGTAGATCGTGTGGGAACAGTAGTCAGTCACTTGCGGAGAAATTGGCAATTACTGGTTAGGTGGACTGACCGCCGAGTATTAACATATGTTGAAATCGGCGTTAAACCCCAAAACAAACAAATATATGCGTCTCAATAACTTCGATCGAGCGAGTGTTTACGACACACTGATTCAAGTACGGCCACGTTTTTGGTTTTTTCTACAAAATTGCGACAAATAGGTAAAAATAAAGCTTGTAAAACAAATGTTATTTTCAGAACAATATTCCATGCTTTTGTCTATGCCTTTCTCCTGACGTAATTTTAAAAGATTAAGACTAATTTTCGTGTGTTTAGTCTGTCTTAAATTAGGATTTTATTATTCATGTATCAAATAAGTACATGTAAAAATACATTCTTACTAAAAAGTTTCTTGTGTTTTTTTTTCACATGACATGTTATTTCTGTTTAGAAAAAAGTTCTAGCAAGTAAGAGTGCATATTATAAAGTATTTTAATACAACAGAGACTGATGAGCAGTTAAAGTAAAATATGATTTGATTTTATTGAATGCTCTCAGTAGATCTTTTAGGTTAATACACTGCAACACATTAAACACCATCTTAATACAGATGGTAATTTCAACATATCCAGTGCCATTGATCATTAAAACTGTATTTATATGAATTTTTGGGGATATGAAACCTCATATTAAGTGCAAAATCATGAATAAAAACAAAATGAGGGTATAAAAAAAATTCCGCCCTCCCTCATATAATTTTAATAAAAATGGCCTGAGAAACTAAACATTAATTTTTTTTAGCCTTAGTCCAAATATTTTACAAAATAATCAGCGATAGTATCTGTTAAGCTGGACTAAATATTTAAATGGCGTAAATTTGATCCAAATCGAGGAAATGGACTTGTCAAAAATGCTCTGAAATTCGTAAAAAAATATTTACAATTTTTTCATGATCATGAAAAAATATTAATTTGTTCAACAGGCTGAAGAGTTTCTCAGAAAATGCATTTTAGAATTTTTAGTTTTTAAAAAGTAGCATGCATTATAAGAAATGCATCCCTATAATTGTATTTTTTGTGTTTAGTTAAGGGAATACAAAATTATTCTGTACGTTCTGTTCATAATGGGCCGTTTTAACCATGTGCCGTTTTGACCCGATGTTAAATTTTGGTTTCGTTTAAATAAATTCGTATTTTGATTCGGAGCATGCGCATAACTATCTTCATGCTTTTAGGCTTAATATGAGATCATTAACTAAAATTTGATACGCAAAAATGGATGCCGCCAGCAATTAAAGCCAACACTGTGGAGAGGTCTGATGACCTCTCCAATAAAATCATATAAGACTTGGATGCTTCGCAGCCGAATAAAGGCACTGTGACGCCGCATAGAAGCCCTGCCGCATAAACGGGTTCAAAGTCATTGATGCGGTGATTTTCCTCGCATAATAGTGGTGAACACGTTTATGCGGCTAGGCGCAATGCATAAAGCGAAAATTGCTTTTATGCGGCGCAACAGTGCCTTTTTGCCACATAAAGAGGTTGAACCTGAGTTTATATATTTTCAAGCCAAACAAAGTAAAGTATTAATATTTCAACAACTTTCGATAATAATTTATCCCTTAAACAGGGATTCCATTGTAGACTACCGTAGAACGGTTCTAACACATTAAAGTAAAAGAATCTTATTTTATAATTTTCTTTCATTTACAAAATCGAGTTACTGGTATGCCTAGATATGCCTCTAAAACCTGCGCGCCTGTTCCGACAAATGCGGCGGCAAATTTTCACGATTTAGCGAAATCAATTTCACGACATAATAAAAATTTAGTACACAACCGAGCAAACTTGCGTGGCCTATAATTAACAATTATCTCTTAAAAATGTTTAAAATGACGTTACGAATGATCATAAATGTCCGTCAGTCCAATAAATGGTAAAAAAATATGTCATACGCCGATTCAATTTTGATTGACACATAAACACGTTGCACATTTACATAACCTTAGCAGGAGATAAATGGTTTTTTATATATTTATTTTATTTTTTAACGTCAAAAAACACCCCGTCACTAATACAAAAAAGTCTTAAACATTTTAATTGTTTTTATGCGGTGACAGGGTACCTTTGTGCCGCATAAAAAGTATTTCTTTAATGCGGAGAAAATCACCGCATAAACGACTTTGAACCAGTTTATGCGGCAAGGCCGCAATGCGGCGGCACAAGGCACCGCAAGAAATAAAATACACGTTACTGTTATACAGTTAATAATGTGGTAAGGTACCATGATTACAAAGTCAAATCAAAAAAATAAACTCAAGTTTGTGCAAATCATTTTAATCCATATTTTCCAACAAGAACAAGTATATTGAAATCAAATAATGCTAATTGATACTGTAATGATTAAGTGAACAATAATATTCATAAACGACTAGTGTAACCGTAAAACTACATAAAACATGATATGGCACTAGAGTTTTAGTGCAGTTTGTGTGTTATCATTTTAAGTTCGAATGAGTTAAATATATACATGTATTTATATTCAAAAGGGCCTTTTAAAGATTTTTGGATAAAACAAAGCTACGTCCAAGTTTTCATGTATAGTGATTGTGCATTACGAAGATCGATTGGAAATGTTTGATTATAATACAGTATATTATGGAATTCCATAAACGACAGCCAACTGTTGACTGCTTACTGCGCGCTGCTTACACTATTGCTTACTGCCTACCGTGCGTTGCGCGTATTTATTTGCAATGTATCAGCCAAAGGATTCCGACCGAGTTATCAACGATTTATTGCACAGACACGCATAATTATTTAGGTTTTGGTACATTTAATGCTATAAGCAATGAACAATGAGCAGTAAGCCGTAAGCAGTTGACAGTAGGCAATTGACAGTAAGCAGTTGACAGTAAGCAGTAGGCAGTTAACAGTAGGCAGTAGTTAGTCAGAAGAAGACAGTAAGCAGTCAACAGTTGGCTGTCGTTTATGGAATTCCATGTTATAGTCCATGCATTTATTAATTTATCAGTGAATTCCTTTAAATGTTGTTCTAAGAATATATATGTTCCTGTAAACTATTAAAGTAAATTAGGAGGCAGAAAAATACCAAGGGTCCAACCGGGTTTTGAACCACAGACCTCTTGGTCCGTAGACGGACACCTCAACCACGTCGTTAAAGGGTTAATCTAACAGCAAGGCTGATGGAAGTGGCCTATATACCTACAACCACTACACTCCTCCCCTCATTACTTTTCAGAGCTAGCCAGCTCTCCTGAATGACACTCCCTGCTTACCGCATGAGTCCGTCAAACACTTCTGACACCATTAAAGTAAATTAGGAGGCAGAAAAATACCAAGGGTCCAACCGGGTTTTGAACAACAGACCTCTTGGTCCGTAGGCGGACACCTCAACCACATCGCTAAAGGGCTTACCCAACAGCAAGGCTGTTGGAAGTGGCCTATATAACACTGCACTATATTGCGTTTGACCTCCAGAACGGCAACTATTTCGGCAACTGAATAATTTTTTGACCTAATATAGTTGTAATAGGTCGTCCATTTTTATTTTAATCCTATAAGCAGTGAATAATAAGTAGTAAGCCGTAAGCAGTTGACAGTAAGCAGTTGACAGTAAGCAGTAGGCAGTCAACATTTGGCAATTCCATAGTATATTGATTCATTAATGTTCCCAAAGAAATATTGAAATAAATATAAAAAGTTATGAAAGTATAACAATTCTGTCATAAACCTAAATCAATATACCGCATAGTTACGAATATCGATCAACAGATCAATTGGGTATTATTTAATTCTTACATGTAGTAAAGCCTATCTAGTCAGATTATGAACAGGTATAATATAAAATATATATTAAGATATAGTTACCCCTTAGCATTAACAAGCGGTTTGCTCAGTTATGTCAAATAATATAACAAATATACATGTATATCCAAATGTTTTTGTTGATGCATTTTGTGAGAAAGACATCCTCAAAGAGAAAGTTTGATCTCACACCTGGTCCGTGGCTGAGAACCAAATCCATCCCTTTTATCAAAAACCGTTTCTATGGCCATACAAGGTTTTTGCCATAGACCGCAAAATACAACTTTTGTTTGCTTACTAGGATATGTTTTCATGTGTAAATGGTATAAACTTTAAATGTTTTAACACTTACTTTTTGTTTCAGTTCCATCTGTTACTTTCCTACCAAGTGCGACATTTAGCGTCAAGGGGTTGCGACATTTAGCGGCAATCGATTTTTGTGCGACATATAGCGGCAACGTTGCGACATTTAGCGGTAGGCGATTGCGACATATAGCGTTGATTGCGACATATAGCGTCAGCGTTGCGACATTTAGCGTTAGTTGCGACATATAGCGGCGTTGCGACATATAGCGTTGCTACACTCCTGGCCTTGTCGTTTCAGACAGGCCGCCAGACTTCGAAAATTTAAAAAAAAAATCAAAGCTAGTTCTTGTTGATATTGCTTATTCACCCCTGAAATGTACATTACATGCTGAAAAAATCGATTTCAAGACGTTTTTAAGATAAACATAAATTATGATAAATTTTAAGTTTAGGCCGCCAGGCCGCTAGCCCGCTAGGATTCGAAAAGTTAAAAAAAATCAAAGCTAGTTCTTGTTGATATTTTACTTAATCATCAACTGAAATGTAATTTACAAAGAAGACATGGGAGTAAATGTACAAAGAGATTCCGAGTCTTCTTTGCAGATAAGCTAGAACTTTGTTAAATAATTTATTTTAAAAAATAAAAGCTAAATCATGTCGATAACTTTCTTATACACCCCTGCAATTTACATTATATGCTGTAAAAATAGATTTCAATCCGTTTTTAAGATCAACCTAAATTGTGATAAAGGCAGCCATCTTCACGCCGCTAGGCCGCTAACTTCACGCCGCCAGGCCGCTAACTTCACGCCGCCAGGCCGCTAACTTCACGCCGCCAGGCTGCTAACTTCACGCCGCCAGGCCGCTAGGCCGCTAGGCCGCTAACTTCACAAATCTCAATTTTCAGCAATCTATTTTTTTTTTCGAAGTGTTCTCCAAAACTTGGCCGTTCTATGAAGAGATTTGTATAGCCGGAGAAGGCGCTTGGAAGGGACTATATGATAGGATAGGTAAAAATCTGACAAGAGCGATAACAAAACAGACATAACATACCTGAAAAAGTACCGATTATTTAGGCGAATTGACGGTGTCTGGCGGCCATTTTTTCGTGTAAGTTACCAAATTTAGTAACGTGATTCCCCGCATTGAATAAAGTTAAAGTGAAAATCTATGTATCTACTATCTCCCATTAATGTCGAACCCCTCCAGGGGACGTAGACATATTTGCGCGTCAAAGATCGTAAAAATGTTAAAAGAAGATGTTTAAAAGAAGATAAATGAAGAAAAGATTAAAATGTTAAAATCAGGGGGCTGGACAACTAGGGTGAGACTTGTTCAATGCTAGATATTGCCGCACTGAACTGCTCTGGGGTAGGGTGAAGGGCAACAGTAGGTGGTAAGTGGTTCCAGTTGTATACAGCCCTAGGAAAGAAAGAAAACTTATAGTAGTCTGATGTGGCTGTATTGAAATAGCCTATAGCTCAGGGGATGGTCGTGGCGAGATGTCTGGGAGAGTGGGGTCCGGTATTCTTTAATGGGAACAGCAACCAGACCCTGGAATATCTTATAGAACAGGGATAACCTAGTATCTATACGCCTGAGTTCAAGTCGACAGAGATTAAGGGGGTGGAGCATGTCAGAAAAGCTTGAAGTCTGACCATAATCTAACTTGATCAAACGAGCTGTTCTTCTTTGGACATTTTCACTTTGATCTATATGTGTATTGGTGGGTGTGGGGACACCATACTTCGGAACCGTATTCAAGCTGGGGTCTGACTAATATCTAGTAAGCTATGGACTTAATGGACTGGGATTTGACCTGTACGTTTCTGCGTAGGAACCCTAATGTTTGGTTTGCTATCTGGGTTGTCCTGTTTATAAAATACTAGTAGCACAATGCGAAATTCCGTGGGGCAAAGGAGTATCCGAAAAGAGACGTGTACATGTATAAGTTCATACGAAGTCTCACACTGGCCTAAAAAAGACGTGTGCATGTATTAGTATACGCAAAGTCTCGCTCTGGCTGCAGATAATGTATTTACAAACGTCGAATGGAATGTAATTGACTCGGGGTTTTTTGTTGTTGTTGTTGTTGTTGTTGTTTTATAGAAATGTGTAATACAATACATCTTCGTCTTGCCCAGAATCAAAACTTTTCTTTTCAGTTGATCAGTTGATTGAAATGAAAGAAACATTATTTATTAATTACAAATTTAAATAATTCAAAAGTTAATCTGTTAAAATAACAAGAGGGCCATGATGGCCCTGGATCGCTCACCTGAGTACTTTGGCTGTAGGTTTGCTGTTAAGCAGTATTTCATTTTTTAATTGAAAATATGTAAGTGCCTACAAACCAAATACGTAAAATATCAGTCAATAAATAAAGGCTCTATGACAAAAAGTAGAAATATCTATTATAACCTATGGTGACCTTGACCGAGTGACCTCAAACCCTACCCATGGGTAGAGGTCCATGCAAGGAACCTCTATACTGAATATCAAAGATATTGGTCTATAAATAAAGGCTCTATGAGGTACAGTAGATAAATCTTCTTTTAGCCTCCGTGACCTTTAACCTAATCCAATAATTTGAAAATGCTTGATAAAGCTTGCTTCATGCCAAATTTTAAAATTCTAGGTCTTGTGGTTTCAGACAAGAAGATTTTCTTCTATATTGTTATTTAAAACTTGTGACCCCTCATCGAGGCCAATAGCGACCCCAGGGACATTTTTGTAACAAACTTGGTAGAGGTCCACTAGACAATGCTACACACCAAATATCTCAGCTCTATAACTTACGGTTTCTGATAAGAAGATTTTTTTCAGATTTTCCTATATAACTCTATGTAAAACAAGTGACCCTTGGGGCGGGGCAATTTTTTACCCAGAGGCCAGGATTTGAACAAACTTGGTAGAGGTCCACTAGACAATGCTACATACCAAATATCTTAACTGTAGGCCTTCTTGTTTCTGACAAGAAGATTTTTTAGTTTTTCCTATATAACTCTTTGTAAAACAAGTGACCCCGGGGCGGGGCCATTTTTGACCCAGGGGCCAGGATTTGAACAAACTTGGTAGAGGTCCACTAGACAATGCTACACACCAAATATCTAAGCTCTATAACTTACGGTTTCTGACAAGAAGATTTTTTAAGATTTTCCTATATAACTCTATGTAAAACTAGTGGCCCCTGGGGCGGGGTCATTTTTGACCCAGAGGCCAGGATTTGAACAAACTTGGTAGAGGTCCATTAGACAATGCTACACACCAAATATCTCAGCTCTATAACTTACGGTTTCTGATAAGAAGATTTTTTTCAGATTTTCCTATATAACTCTATGTAAAACAAGTGACCCTTGGGGCGGGGCCATTTTTGACCCAGAGGCCAGGATTTGAACAAACTTGGTAGAGGTCCACTAGACAATGCTACATACCAAATATCTTAACTGTAGGCCTTCTTGTTTCTGACAAGAAGATTTTTTAGTTTTTCCTATATAACTCTTTGTAAAACAAGTGACCCCGGGGCGGGGCCATTTTTGACCCAGGGGCCAGGATTTGAACAAACTTGGTAGAGGTCCACTAGACAATGCTACACACCAAATATCTAAGCTCTATAACTTACGGTTTCTGACAAGAAGATTTTTTAAGATTTTCCTATATAACTCTATGTAAAACTAGTGGCCCCTGGGGCGGGGTCATTTTTGACCCAGAGGCCAGGATTTGAACAAACTTGGTAGAGGTCCATTAGACAATGCTACACACCAAATATGTAAGCTCTATAACTTATGGTTTCTGACAAGAAGATTTTTTTAGATTTTCTTATGTAACTCTATGTAAAACTAGTGGCCCCTGGGGCGGGGCCATTTTTGACCCAGAGGACAGGATTTGAACAAACTTGGTATAGGTCCACAAAACAATGCTACACACCAAATATCTCAGCTCTATAACTTACGGTTTCTGACAGGAAGATTTTTTAAAGATTTTCCATTATAACTCTTTGTAAAACAAGTGACCCCCGGGGGCGGGGCCATTTTTCACCCAGAAGCCATGATTTGAACAAACTTGGTAGAGGTCCACTAGACAATGCTACACACCAAATATCTTAACTCTAGGCCTTGTGGTTTCTGACAAGAAGATTTTCAAGTTTTCCCTATATAACTCTATGTAAAATCAACTGACCCCTGGGGTGGGGTCAGTTTTGTCCCCAGGGACATAATTTGAACAAAATTGGTAGAGGTCTACTAGATGATGCTTCATACCAAATATCAAAGCTCCAGGCCTTGTGGTTTCGGAGAAGAAGATTTTTAAAGATCCAACTTATAAAATCTATTTTTAGCTCCAGTGAACCAGAAATGCAATGGACCAGAACCATTTGAACAATCTTGGTAGAGCTTCATGCAAGGAACATCCCAGGCAAGTTTCATTAAATTTGCCCCATTGGTTTCAGAGGAGATGTCGTTTGAATGAAAAGTTGACGACGGACGGACGGACTGATGGACGACGGACAAAGACCGATCAGAAAAGCTCACTCAGGTGAGCTAATAAAGGTCATGCGATGAGATTTAAGATCAAAACGAAAAACTGTACACACGGTCCAAATTTCATGGCTGTTGCTAAAAAAACAAACAAGAGGGCCATGATGGCCCTGTATCGCTCACCTGAGTATGACTGCTTTAAACAAAGTTGCTATGGACCTGGTTATTTGACCCCAGATGGCCCATATTCAAACTTGACCTAGAAATTATTGAAACAATCTCTTTGACAAATTTCAAGGTTATTTGTACTGAAAATGTTATCTCTAGAGTGTTAACAAGATTTTTTCCATATTTGGGCTCTATGACCTAGTTTTTGACCCCAGATTACCCATATCCAAACCTGAGCTACAAATCATCAAAACAACCTTTCTGACAAATTTCCAGGACATTTGGACTGAAAATGTAGCCTCTAGAGTGTGTACAAAGTTTTTCAATATTTGGGCTCTGTGACCTAAATGTTTTGACTTCAGATGACCTATATTCAAATTTGACCTAGAAACCATAGAATTATGCTTTCTGACAAATTTCCAGGTTATTTGGAATTAAAATGTTACCTCTAGAGTGTTAACAAGTTTTTTCCATATTTGGGCTCTGTGACCTAGTTTTTGACCCAAGATGACCCATACTCCAACTTGAGCTAGAAATCATCAAGAAAACCTGTCTGACAAATTTCCAGGATATTTGGACTGAAAATGTAACCTCTGGAGTGTTAAAAAGTTTTTTACATATTTGAACCATGTGACCTAGTTTTTGATCCCAGATAACCCATATCCAAATCTGAGCTAGAAATCTTTGAAACAATCTTTCTGACAAATTTCAAGGACATTTAGACTAAAAATGTAACCTCTAGAGGATTAACAAGGTTTTTCTACTTTCGGGCTCTGTGACCTAGTTTTTGACCCCAGAAAACCTATATTCAAAACTAAGCTAGAAATCATCGATAGAACCTTTCTGACAAATTTCCACGTTATTTGGACTGAAATTGCTACCTTTAGAATGTTAACAAGGTTTTTCCATATTTGGACTCTGTGACCTAGTTTGTGACTCCAGATGACCCATATTCGAACTTGATCTAGAAATCCTCAAGGCAACTTTTCTGACAAATTTCCAGATTATTTGGGCTGAAAATGTAACCTCTAGAGTGTTAACAAGGTTTTTCCATATTTGGGCTCCGTGACCTAGTTTTTGACCCCAGATGACCCATATTTAAACTTGACCTAGAAATTGTCAAAACAACCTTTTTGACAAAATTCCAGATTATTTGGGCTGAAAATGTAACCTCTAGAGTGTTAACAAGATTTTTCTATTTTTGGGCTCCGTGACCTAGTTTTTGAACCCAGATTACCCATATTTGAACTTGAGCTAGAAATCATCAATAGAACCTTTCTGACAAATTTCCAGGATATTTGGACTGAAAAAGTAGCCTCTAGAGTGTTAACAAGGTTTTTCTATATTTGGGCTCTGTGACCTAGTTTTCCAACCCTGATAACCCATGTTCGAACTCGTCCGAGATATCAATGAGACAAACATCCCGTGCAAGTTTCATGACAATTGAGGCAAAAATGTGACCACTAGAGTGTTAACGAACTAATTGTGGACGGACGGACGGACTGACGGACGGACGGACGGACGGACGACGGACGACGGACAAAAGGTGATCAGAAAAGCTCACTCTGTCACTACGTGACAGGTGAGCTAAAAAATAATCATTACACCAACTACACCTTCTCTGTGTAAATATGAAATAAACATGTTTGAGAACACAAAAAGTAGATATGTTACGTTTAAAACTTTACACAATATAGATAAACACCGTATAAGAATCAGAAACAATTCGGGCTAACGTTAGGACTCTCATATGATTTTTAAAAAAAATAGATACAAACACTTCATTTTTTCTCCTATTAAGTTATAATGAAGTTACGCTGCTTTAAACACTGTTGTCTCATAAAAAGTCACGTGACCTTGAGAAAGACTTGTAATCTAAAATACTAAAATATTTATTCTTTATTTACTTACTTATTTTTCGTCATTTATCTTTAAAAATCCATTTTAAAGATGACCAGATATTACGCTTGAAAGTCAAAACGGTTTCGGTTTGAAAAATCAAAACTGAAAAGTAACATGTCTCTTCCTCAACCAAATTAAGCTGCATGTAGTATTTACTGGTGACAGTATCTATAGGGCCGTAGATCATATCAACGAGAGCCGCATAGTAGTGAAAATTCGAGACAAAATCTATACATGTAAACCTATTAGTAAACGATATCCATTAGTTTTGTCCTCTAAACAATGATTTGCTCTTTTTGAATTATGTTTATTAAATACAGACTATACAAAAGAGATGAATTGTTTAAATTTGCATGTTACGATGTTTTTATTTATGTATCCTACTCAAGAGGGAAATTTAGGGAACTATTCACTGAAAAATTAATCTCAAATCTTAAACAGAAAAACGCTTTCGATGACCGAAAACATTTTATCAACACTACAACTGAAATTTTATCACCATTAATGTATTCCACTAGGTATGTCAACGTCTTTAGACATGTATGAAAACAAAACTTTACTACCTTTACAGGTCAGGGTAAAATATGTATTCCATTTCCTCTCGACGTCGAAGTACCACAGTGTACATCGAATGGACAAAAACATTCAACAAAGCAAATATGTAGTACTTTTTTGCCTGAATTACTTTTTTTCATTTTACTTTTTTTCATTCACAAGGTCAAACTCATTTCGAAGTTGGCAATGACGTTTCGCGTTATGTTCTTTATGCTAACACTGTTAAAAGTACCGGTAGCCGATACGATGCAAAAGCCCCTGACAACTGGCTTAGTAATCTTCTGTACAGAAGAAGCTTTCACCCGTACCGATTAAAAGAAATTCTTTCCCAAGTACACTAACACTGTGCTTTAAATACAAGATCCACAGAAATGTCTTCAAATATCTGTAATGACGTATGTACATCTAGACATGTCAATAAGTGGCTATCTGATACATTATTCAATCCATTAAGTTCATTAAAATGGCTGATTTGTGTCAATATCATGAAAAGCTATTACCCATTCCGCAAAAATTATCGTTGGTAATCGCTCATTTTTTGGCTAATATATCCGGTGTACTATGGTTCACCGCGATTGTCATTATTCTGAAAAAAGAGGCAAGTGCTAGTAGCGCGTGAAATGGTCGAGCGGTTTATGTCGCAGTGATGGATGGTCATGGGTTCGAGCCCAACTATCTACCAATACAAACGCCTGAGAAAACTGGATTTTTTTAACTTTGACTTTGACTGTTAGAGGTCGTTAAACTCATTTAAGCCAAACCTTATAAAATTGTGAACCATATATTATACAGGAATTACTCAATTTGTAAAAATTACCATGTCAAAGTTGAATAGTTCTCAGACCATCGTTTTAAATCTTTGAGGACTCTCCATAGTTATCCAGCTTTTATTTCAACAACCTGTATAAGACACTTGCATTATTACATACCTACTTTAGGTTATTCTATTTGTCCTACCTATGCTTTACTTACAACCGCATATTTTTATCCTCTTTCGACAGTTTATGTGGGGGATGTCTTTTGTTTTGCACGTCCTTCTGTCTGTCCGTCACGCTTTTCTGCCCGGAGCCAAAACTCATTTGTGTTTGGAAGTTGATACCTGTATAAAGTAAAGAGCTTAAGATGCTCGTAAAATTTGATCGCACTCACATATAATAGAGTTATGAACCATAATACTTTACTTGTATAGGAAACATTTCTGTCCTAGGCCATAACCTAAAAGCGGTTGGTCTGAGTTTAAAATGAAATTTGGTAGGACTTGATATAATGTTTGCCAAATACTTTGGTAGCGGAGTTATGGTTCTAATTTGTTATATTGTAGGCAATTTTTGCGTCGAGTAATACAACTCTGATATACGCGGTAGAGATAAAAATCAGATTTCGTCAGAGAAAATCAACGTCTTCTGATTAGCATTGGGAACACAGAAGGATTTAATTTGAGAAAAACAACTGTTACAGCATAATAAAGTCGGTCGTATAATGTAGCTACAGCTATCAAGAAATTATACAAAATCTAAGATTCAATAGTTGCTGGATTAATTCTTCCGAGATAAGCAAAAACTATATATGACTGACATAGTACTCCTGGGAAGAACACTGTATGGTAATCCGAGACAGAACGAAAGCCGTATCAAAAGACTTGCGAGTTAGGTCATCAAAAAATCGTAATAATCAAGTCAAGTAATCCCCGCAGTAAATAAATTGCTTTTTAAGCTTTAAATATTAAATACATCTCTTTTCTATCGACACTCGTTAGAAGTTCAGGTTTTAAAAATTAAATACATCTCAGGGCTAACAGGAATTGTAGGAAGTGTGTACAATCTGAACTAGGCCCCGAATATTGATTGAGAACCGACTTCTACATTGCCTTGTGCCCTGAGACGTTAATGAAATAATGATATAGCCGCAGTATAACTGACCATAAAATATAAACAGTAATATAAATGTGTTTGCTGATAAAGTCATTAAAAGCAATAAATACATTATTTCTTTTGACAACGAACTGAATAAAGTACACCGTGTGGAGAGATCTTACGAAATGTGATAATGAGAAAAACATGAATAAAATTTACCCACCAAGCTAGGTTATAAAGAAAACAAATTTAAAACCAGATTGAACTAGAAATCGTTTGAAACGAAGGGTGCACCACAAAATACATTCTGATCAGTAATAAACAACAGAAGGATTGTGTAGGGCTTTTAACACTGCTTCAAAAAGTGATCGAAACTGCCTTCTATGCTCCGCGTAAATCCCTCTTCGAGCATCATCTTTTCCTCAAATAAAGCTGGTATTTTTGTCCTGAAGCTTCGCATAAATGCTCAACAGTTAGCCTACTAATTCTCTATATGCTGGTAATACTCTACCTCTACCTCTAATACTAAAGATATGTGTCGGTTTCAGACAGTTTCAAACCTCCGCCACACTCTTCCACACCCCCACCCCATCCCCAACACACACACCAAAAAAATAAGGTGTTTCACTTTTATTTTGTCATCATTATTTTCAGTCATCAATTTCTCCAAAATAACATGATGAACCTCTTTCATTTTTTTATCTGATTGTTCAGAACAGTATGTGAATAAAATAATAATAGCAATTTTGAAGCCCCCATGGTATATCTTGAATTTCACTTCGGTATCATTCTCTCATCATGAAGTGGGTGGGGTAAATAAGTTCTATGTTTCTAATTACATTTCATTGTATCTCACTATTGGTTTGTTTGGTCTGCAGTCATTAGGTCTTCATACTGCGAATGAATACATACTGCACTACTTCATACTGCGAATGAATACATACTGCACTACTTTTGTTTGTATGGTAAGGGGAAAAAAGCAATGTGTTTCTCTTTTAAGAAATACAGACCCATTAAGATCTCTGACATTTAAAGTTAATATGTGTCGTACCTTGAAAAGTGTCTCATTTTTTTATAAAATAGTATGTTTCTCTAAAAGCTCAATTTTATTAGGCCTACGTATCTACAACACTAAGATACAACAGTCTAATGTCTGGTTCACTGAAATGCGTTTGTTCGACCAATTTCTACGAGTAAATATAACTCAAATTTCAAACAAAAGAAAACAAATGCACCTATCTGTTATAACGACTTACAAAAAAATGGCATGTGGATTCCTTATTGAATTCCAGGAATATCAGACGAGATCAACTCAAATTCTTCTGACAGTATAAGTGCATATCCTTTCAGCCACTTTACTTTTCACATGTCTTTTGATATATTCCAAGAACTTCATACAAAAAAATTCAACCGATCCCCTGTGATGAAAATCTTGAAAAAAAACTATAAACAAGAAATATCTAATAATCTTTTAAAAAAGATGGTCGGCGTACACACAGTGCAAAAGTAATACATCATAAGCGTATTGTTTTCTAGCATTAGCAAATATTGAAGAATACCCTGGTTCCTAAACCGTTAAGGCTATAAACAAAAAATGTGGAGTTTAATGTTAAAAGTGTCAGTATTTTCAGTAAAATAAATGTAGTCATATTTATTATAAATATTTATTCATTTTTCATGGTAAAAACGTTTTGATGTTTAATTTATAGCTGTAATAATGATATCATTATCGCATTATTTACAGAGGCAATAACACTAAAAGTAATGAATTCTGTCCTACAATCTGCTGACAGAAACTCTTTTAACCAATGGCAAATTTCCTTCTTCAGCTGAAGATTTTGTATCTAACAATTTCATTTGTTACAAATGTAGGTCAAAGTCGATTTTAATACATGTACAACTGCGCCGAAAAATACACAGAACGGAATATATGTACTTTTTTGCTTCCCATAGAAGCAAAAGCTTTGACCCGTGAAAGGTTAGAAGCACAATGACTCGAGTTGCACTGCTAGTGATCTAACATTTGTCGAAGGTAACCTCTGTACGGTGGTCGATCACACTTTCAATATTCAGATAAATTTCAAATACTTCGGATTCATTAAGTCCAACAGTTTCATATTGTCATATAACAATAATTTCATCACTGGTTTGGAGCAAATAAAACGCTTTGAATTCATCAAGGTGTAAATGCTGCTTACAGTGGATGACGTTTCTGGTATCTGTTTTGTTTGTTCATCAGTGATTATGTTCTAGATTCATTTATTTCGGAATAAAATTACAGTTTTTCTTCAATAAATGTTTCTCTTCTCTCTAAATAAATTTCATTCTAATCTTGGATGTCTCACACCTTAGGAATACCCTGAAAATTCGAGTATTCCATTTTCTTTCAAATGCCACTAGAACCAGTCAAATGCAAATACAACCATAAAAATGCCACTAGAATCAGTCAAATGGCCTGGTAGTTAAGGGGTCTGCTTATCAACCAAGGAACGTGGATTCGAGCCATACTGGGGTCATGACCAAATTTTCTCGTATGACATCAGTTTTGATTAGTTCCAGGAAGCGGACTCGAGAGTGGTTCACAAAAACTTCAAGCTTTCTTCATAACTGAGCTAATATAAATATGTTAAACTGAATGCCACTAGTACCAGTCAAATGCCAGTAGAGCCAAATACTTGAAGATAAATTTTTATTATAATTTATACTCGAGTGGTTGATAGCTTTCATGTTGCATTATTATATAAATCTGACCACTAAAAAGTCAAATCAAGAAAACCATACATCTTCATGGCTTATAGTTAAAAGCCAACATATTGTACATTACACTTGAACTAGAAGACTATTTAATGTCAATGTCTTTGAAGATTTCAATTATATTATATTGTTGCTTGCACTACAGCTTAATTTCATTTGGCATCTTCTAGGGGATGCATAAAGTAATGTCAGATACCAGTCGTCGTTGTGTGTGAAGATTTTTGTAAACAGAGATAACTGTTCAATTTATTTATCTTTCATAAAACATATACTGTTCACAAAAAGAACGGGATATCGTAGGTAATATTGTTATTGCGAGTAATTAAGAAAACCCTTACCTTTTTATGTTTATTTAATCAATTAAACAAATTTATTCACCCATTTCAATCGAAAATTTAACTTCTTTAAGACATATTTAGGTACTTTAAACAGTGCCCAAAGTAATTACGTAAACGTCTTCATTTTCACACGCCCGCAATAATGTATTGGACCACCTCTGTTGTCGCAGCAAGTTATGCAACGATGTCTCATACTCCCAGTAAGATGACTGATGTTGCACTGAGGGATTCTGTCCCACTCTTCCTGCAGCGCCACACAGAGCTCACGTAACGTTCTGGATGGAGGATCACATCTCTGGACATATCTTCCAAGAATGTCCAACCCATGTTCAATAGATAATAAACCCGGGCTCATCACTGGCAATGGTAAAGTACGGATCCTCTAGGAACTCAGTGACAAGTCTTGCTCTATGGGCCCTAGCGTTATCATCCTGGAAGATGAATTCTTGGTCATGACGTTGAGCAAACTGGACAACATGTGGAACCAATATGTTGTCACGGTACTATTGGCAAGTCACACTGCCATGGCACACATGTTGCTGTGTTCTGCCAGTTACTGTGATGTCACCCCAAACCATAACAGACCCACCCCCATATCAGTCATGGTCAACCCTAGCAGCGTCTGTAAAACGTTCACCTGGGCGACGCCAAACTCTTCTTCGATCATTACAAAAGTCTAGATTGAATCGGGATTCGTCACTGAACACCACATGTGACCATTCGTTAATATTCCACTGACACCGCTATCTACACCACGTCAAACGTTCTTGACAATGCCTTGCTGACAACGGCAAGACCACTTGAGGGTCCTTTGCGTTAAGACTGCATGGGTGTAGATGATTTCTGATTGCCTGACTCGAGACATTGACCCCTCTGACATGTCAAAGGCATTGTTGAAGGTATGTGGCCTTCAGTGATCTATTACGGAGAGCATGATTAACAACATAGCGGTCGTCTCGGACATCAGTACATCTTGGACGTCCACTTCTTTGGATATCAATCACGTCACCACTTGTTTGTTTGATAGCGTGATCACAATGGACAGAAAACGGACTGTGTAACATTAAGTCAGCTGCAGCCTGGGCCTGTATACTTCCAGTCTGGAGCATAAAAATGGCACGCAAACGTTGACGTTGTTAGACGTCTCATAATTGGAATTGTAAATTCGCTTTTTGTGTTAGACATCTAAACAACACAATATTCTGAAAGTTTTGCCGAACTAAAGTTACAATTATCATGATTTTGGTCAATGTTAAATTCCCCGTGCTACCCCTCATGTCTTAAAGTTGAACGAGATTTCTATACCTTAGTGACCACGGTATCTACACATGAATGAACATTGTAAAAAATACAGTATGATTGCCTATAAAGAGTAGGTTTCCCGTATCATAACCAAATAACATATATCCCCTACAGTGAACAGTATACATTTTTCCAATACCAGTCTCTTAAATTGTGGCTTAATCTTTAGTTGATTGTCACTTTTCATTACTTGGATGCCCGTGTCTGCTCCATGACTGACAGGCTGATTACCTGATACTAAGATTTTCAATATCTGTATACAGACACTTAGGCAATATGTTTATTGATAATTCAACTGTATATCAAAGAAGTAAAGAAATTTTCACATCAGATATATCTAAGCTTTCGTAAGAGAAACATCCAACTACTTTTTGAAATATTCAAATAAATAATAATGTTTGTGCTAGTCTGGTGTTATTTGAACATTTAGAAATTATAACAATAAAACAAGAACCGTCACTGTAAGATGACAATGCTCCCGAAAGTGGTGCTTTGACCTTTGAGCTGAGAACCAGTCATTCAGGGGTCCAGGTCAAATAAATATAGGTCAGTGGAAAGGTCTTGTCCAAAGGGGTGTTGTGTCCAAGTATGAAGTAAATCCACTCACTTATAAGGAAGTTATGGCCTATGTTAAAGTTTTTGGATGGACTGATTGACGGACAGACAGTTCAAAAACTATATGCCTCCCTTTGGGGTCATAAAAAATGGAATAAAAACTTATACACAATGTACAGTGGACTATGTGTTACATTTGAATCATTTTGGTCAACAGGGACCAAACCAATTCTAAGATTATGTATCCATTACCACCATCCTCTGTTAGACTGTTAGTTGTTTCCAGTACTGGTGAATTTCCAGTATATGAAAAGCAAGTTCCCTCCCAACTAAAGCCAGAATCCAACCAGCAAACCTCAGTCACAAATCACAATGATACAAAGAATAAATATTTCAAATATCTAATAAAAAGAACAAATACACAAGAATTGTAAATTTCAAAGTTTATTTTATGCTGTAGAGAACAATTTAGCCTGTAAAAAGATTCCATATTTCATATTTTGTAAGCTGCTGTATATTTCTTCTGCTAACTGTTCCCGAACCAGCCTCATCTACCTTTCCTTACTTCTAACAACAGGACTGTTACATTATCACCGCTGAAGCGTAACACAGCTTCATTTGCTAATTTATTACAAGCCTTTTCAAATTTATTGTTCTTTCCTGATTCACGTTCCTTTGTACCTTTAATGCTATCTTTCTGTAAAAGAAAAAAATATCTGAAATAATGAATGCTCCCCAAAACAATTAATTGTCTATGACATTGCCCTTTTACTAAATAAGGAACAGAAAAATTGTTTATGCCTTTACTAATTTATCAAATATGCCTTTTAAAGGTTCGTTAAAATGTCATCAAATCTGCATTCCAAGTTTCATGGAAATCTCTGTGTATCATGGCCTTGACCTAAAATCATGCAGGTAATATACACATTTCCTCCTGCTATTAAAGGTTCCCACTAATTTTCATGAAATTCCAGCAATTGGCTGCCAAGATTTATCCTAGACAAAAGTACAAATGCAGTTTGCTAAGAAATAGCACAGCCAAGAGTAAGACTGACAAACAAAGCCCCGACTACAAGCTCTTGTGAAATCAACTTCAGAGAAAATAAATAAAATTTTCAATTAAGTGAAGACGGTACTATCTGAACACAGAAGTATCTCAAGATGTAGAATCAATCTCAAAAATGTTTTTTTTTTGGAAACAAAATTTTTTCAATAGGAATACCCAGAACTTTTCAATCCACTTCGAAAAATAAGAATATTGCTACAAGTGATTAAAACTCCCTGAAGCCATATTTCCTTGAAAGACAAGAGTTATAAAACTGCATTGTATACAAACTGATAATATCGGTTGTGAATGGAAATATTTGAAACAAGCAAATCTTTTAAAATTTAATATATCCCTCACCAGACAGTAAGTTGCCATGGTAAGTTCTAGTAAGGTGCTGACAGGGGAAGAGAAAAAGCTTTAAAGAATGACAGATTTCTCAAATGTGAAATGTGAAAGAAAACAAACAAAATATGTTTGCTATTCGTGCAAGTACATAGATCAAAACACATTACTCAAGATAACTTTGAAGGAATTAACCATTACCCTACATGAGGGAATTGACTCTGCCTTTGTTACTAAAGCAGACCAAGATCCATGCAATTTGGTCTGCACTTTTCACCATTCAGTCAGAAAATGTTCAATAAGCACCCCTATAAACAATTAATGGATCTGTCCAAATAGCAAGATGGACAAGTCCATTTAAGATATTAAGCATGTTTAGGAATATGTACTCTACCGATCATGCTGACTAAATGGGAGTCCTTGGGATGCTTCAAGTTTGTCCTATTGTAATAGACAAAGAAAGTTTCAATCAACTGTAACAAAGCACTACGCAGTAATGGCTGTACATGGATTTAAAGTTTACATTCGCAAAAACATCAAAGGGCTATATCTCAGCTATGGGAGTGTTGACTGTACCGGGAACTGACATGCATCATTCCTGTATAATTATCATTAACAATCCCACTAAATTACAACTAAATCCATCAAACCACTATGGATATACAGATGTGGATGGACATACAGCCTGCATTTGTAAAGCAAAGGGTTATAGCTCTAGTAAAAGTTTATAAATTATGACGGCAATGGACAGGCATCGTTACGCTATTTTTATTTATAATCCCACCACTAATTCCATGCAAACACTTAGATGTTATGACTGACAAACCATCATGGCTAGACAGAAGGACAATGCCAAATCAATATCCCTGCCACTCAGCCTGGGGATAATAAAATGAACAGAGTGATCTCGGCTTTGTGCACAAACTGTTAGGGCATAGAAAACATTTATGCCAATAATTTCGGCTAGCCATAATTTCAAAATTCTTCAAAGATTACCTCCAAGATTCTGTTGACAAAATCTACACAATCTTTTGGTTCAAAACATTTCCACAAACCGTCACAAGCAATAACAATGTACCTGAAAATAAGAAATCTTTTTTAAAATCATAGGTTAAGAAGTATGATTTTAAATCATTTAAAAACGTATTACATACTTCTAATTTACACAGGGTGATCCATAAGGCTTTGTATTTTAAGAGGTATTGATAAGATGCATATCAGAATTCTACAATGACACAGAATTATTGTAGAATTCTGTAATGTGAAATGGAGAAAAATTCAGAATTGTGCTATGAGCCATTGCCATGTTCAAGCGGTTAATTGGTGTTTTAAAATTTATGTAACAATTTATGAAAAGAAACTGTATTACATGTGCTTATGAATTTGTATTGGCCCTCAAAGGGACTCACTGTGGTCAAATCCTGTGATTATGTATTGGGATGCTATGTGAATAGTTTTTTGCAGAGCACATTCTTGAGAACATCTTATCAGGGGCACTGCACATATTATCAGAAATGCACTTTTTCTTGGTATGATTACAGCCTCTCGATTATCTGCCAAATATTGATGTAGGCTATGTAATACAAGTCTTAAAGAGCAGACACAACTTTACTGAATCAGTCTGTTATATTTACAAAATTTAAAAGGGCTCTAAATAATTTATTGTAAGAGCCTGACTTTGGGTTTGTCCTTTATATTCTTTTCAAGAAGTGTGACCTTGACCTTTAAGTCGTGACTTTTACTTGCTCATAATCAATCCAAGAATTCAATGCAATTACTGAATTCCCAATGGCAGGGAATTTCAATCTGAAGTGAAAATAACTATTATAATAGAAGTTATAAAAGGTTTAAAACTTGACATGTTATTAGACTATTTCTTGACATGTTATCAGACTATTTCATAAATATCTAGTGGATCAATTTCAAAAGGAGTAAACAACATACAATTCAGAATATCAAGAAATACTGGATTATAATCGAAGCAGTGGAAACAGATGACAGTTGTAAGAAGAGGGCCATGATGGCACTAGATCGCTCACCTGAATACTTTGCCTTTAGGTCTGCTGTTGAGCAATCATCAGATGTTTTTTAAGATTCTTCCTTTATAAATCTATATAAATTCAAGTGACCCCCTGGGTAGAGCCAATTTTCACTTAAGGGGCATAATTTGAAAAAAAACTTGGCAGAAGACCTCTAGCTGATGCTCCAATAAAAAATAATTAAGTTCTTGGCTTTGTGGTTTCAGACAAGAAGATTTTTAAAAAAATTTCTTATATAAGCCTATGTAAAATCAATTCACCCACTGCGCAGGGCCAAATTTGACCCCAAGGGCACAGTTTGAACAAACTTGGTAGAGGTCCACTTGACAATGCTACATACCAGATCTAAAGGCTTAGGGCCTTGTGGTTTCAGACAAGAAGATTTTCAAAGTTTTCCCTACATAAGCTAATGTAAAATCAATTGACCCCCTCAACGCGAGGCCAAATTTACCCCAAGGGATATACATGTAATTTGAACTATTTTGGTAGAGGTCTACAAGACAATGCTACATACCAAATCTGAAGGATTAGAGCCTTGTGGTTTCAGACAAGTGATTTTTAAAGTTTTCCGTTTCTGTTGCCATGGTGACCAGAGTTCTTGATGGAATTCAATTCTTTGAACAACTTTGGTTAGAGCTTCATGCAAGGAATATCCTAGGCATGTTTCGCCAAAGTGGGGTTATCAGTATAGGAGGAGAAGTTGTTCAAGTCAAATTGTTGACAACAAGACAAGGGACGCCGGACAACCAATGATCCCAAAAGCCCACCCTTGAGCACTTTGTGCTCAGGTGATGTAAAAATGTAAAAAGACTGGACACTTCTGAAAACAAGTGTGGAGTAGTGTGGTATGTTGTTGGTCTGTAAATTTAGCTTGATCAACACATACTAACGCAATATTGTGTTTTGTTACTGACAGCAAATGAACAACAAGAAAATATACAGTGAAGATTGATTATCTAGATCCAGGATAAACAGTTCAGACATGGTCTATGACCGGTTAGTCTCATGATATAACAGTATATCCTCTTAAAGTTTAGACCACACTTGTCACTCTTCATCATCTGATCTTGTATGTATTTATAAGGGGTTGGGGGAGGGCTATATCTCTAAACATATATAAAGTCTGGGTACTGAAGTATGTTTAGGGCACTCCTAGAGGATGGGGGTGACCCCACTGCTATCACAAACCAAATCTGTATTTGTTGATTAGTCCATACTTCTAACAGAAATACAGACAGAAAAAAAGTTTGTAACACCTTTTACTGTATCTTGAGAACTGTTGTGCCAAGTTCAAAATCCTTTGATGTACCACAAAGTTATAGGGTGAACATAAAAATAGGGACTGGCAGTATTTACACAATGTGTTTCTAATCTTGATTTTGGAAACCTAGTTCTTGTTTGTAACAGTCATTAAAGAGTGATGATCATTTGTGGCAAGTTAATATCGAAATCCTATAACAGGAGCGATCAGTGATCACATGTGTCACCTGATGATAGCCAATTAAGCAGCTGTATTGAGGGGTGATTGAACAGTTTGTTGGAAATGTAAATTGAGGTACCAATCAATCCTGTAACATTTCATTCAAATTTCCTTAGTAGTATAAGAGAAGTAGTCCAGACAAACTTTAAAAATAAAAATCATGGAAGGGCCATAACTGTGACAAAAATCATTGAACTGGAAAATGCCTATGATATGCACAACTAGACTTGGTACTGATCATTCCTGTAAAGTTTGGATGAAATTGCACCAGTAGTTTTTGTGCAGTTGTCCAGACAAGTTTTGTGACAGATGGACAGATGACGGAGAAGTGATCCCTGTATGTCACGGCTACTTCGTAGCAGGCGACACAAAAATGTCAATCACAGACTGGACATGAATTGTACATGGAAGGACATGGTGGAATTACATTATGCCTTCGTTGGGAAGCATAAAAAAGCCCTAATAATAAGAAGGATTTATTCAGAGATAAAAATACTTGTTAGTAATTATACCTGTCATTGTCTGTGAGGGTACATTTTTTCACATCTGGTGTACAGATGACTCCAAGTTTTTTAAACTGTCCATCTCCTATTGACCTGGACACCTCTAACACACCCATTACTCTACCATCCCTGAAATAGTCAGTTAAGTCTTTTCAAAATAGTGTTACTGATATGATTGTTGGAAGACTGTTTAATGGAGATCTTAACACCAAATCCACACCAAATACTGTGAGTCTCAAGTTGCTTTTGATTTGAATCAAATGTAGAAATTTGAAATCTTAGAAACTGACCTTAAATCAACGTGAAAAGTACAAAGAAAATGTGTCATCACAACTTGTGCAGGATGATGGGCCTAACTGGAATAAAGCCTGAGGGTGAGCATGTAAACATAGCATCTTTCCCTGGCTGTATAGATTAAGCTGCAATTTAAAAGGTTCAAATTTCAAGCACTTCTAATAATAGTACTTCTCACTTCATATACAAACTACTTTCAGATTACTATCGAGGTAAACCACAGAAATTTCATGACTTAAAAATTGTTGCTAAATGCCAAAAAGGGTAGTTAATCACAAATATGTATAGCACTGATCTATAAAGATATTTTTTAACATGCTCCGCCTCTGGCTTTGTTCAAACAATGCTCCTTATCCTATGCATTAGTTGGGATAAGGTACATTATTTTTCATAAAGCCCTTGGTTTTCACGTGTGAAGGCCACAAAAACTCATAATTGATTAATCGAGTACCAGCATCTTGAAAAACTATATGCATGTATATTTTAGCTCTTCACCATTTAAATATTGCTGTTATATACACTGACAAGTTATCCTTAAGTCTTACCATTATTTCATATCAATTTTTAAAAGAATTTAAACTGTAAACAAAGGTGCAATGTATAGTTTTAAGGAAAAGGTATTTATACAAATACATAAGACTTCAGCTTAACCTGTGCAATTATAAACTTAGACATTTTGAAAGCAAGAAAATTAACTGAGGTTTTACAATGAGCAAAATTTTGTTGATGATACCTCTATCACAGAGTAAATGTTTGGCAAAAATATAAAGACTCTTAGAATATACCATGATAAAAATGTGGCTAAAATATTCATTAAAATAACTGTTGTGGGGCAAAGACATTTAAAGACAAGACTATGTCACGAACAGATAAGTTTCTTAGTCAAATCTTCATCATTGTTAATGTTATTGATGTGCATGGTATTTGTAGTTAAGAATAGAAGAATAAGTAATTCTGTCTTAGCAGTAAGAACTACATGTATATTACTGATTAATTTTTTTAGATGTAAAATTTAAGTACTTTAGACACTTTTCACAGTCTTGACTAGGATGGAAAGTTCTTGACTCTTAAATACAAAAACTTGTCATGAAATATTTATATATGGACATACTTCGTTCACTATGGGAGACAAAATAATAACAACAACCAGAAAATGGTAAAAAAAAATGCCTGAAAATAGCCACATCTGGTGGACCCACATCCTGGTAAAAAAAAATGCCTGTAAATAGCCACTTCTGGTGGACCCACATCCTGGTAAAAAAAAATGCCTGTAAATAGCCACTTCTGGTGGACCCACATCCTGGTAAAAAAAAATGCCTGTAAATAGCCACATCTGGTGGACCCACATCCTGGTAAAAAAATGCCTGTAAATAGCCACATCTGGTGGACCCACATCCTGGTAAAAAAATGCCTGTAAATAGCCACTTCTGGTGGACCCACATCCTGGTAAAAAAAATGCCTGTAAATAGCCACATCTGGTGGACCCACATCCTGGTAAAAAAAAAATGCCTGTAAATAACCACATCGGGTGGACCCACATCCTGGTAAAAAAAAAATACCTGTAAATAGCCACTTCTGGTGGACCCAAATCCTGGTAAAAAAAATGCCTGTAAATAGCTACTTCTGGTGGACCCACATCCTGGTAAAACAAAATGCCTGTAAATAGCCACTTCTGGTGGACCCACATCCTGGTAAAAAAAAATGCCTGTAAATAGCCACATCTGGTGGACCCACATCCTGGTAAAAAAAAATGCCTGTAAATAGCCACATCTGGTGGACCCACATCCTGGTAAAAAAAATGCCTGTAATTAGCCACATCTGGTGGACCCACATCCTGGTAAAAAAAAATGCCTGAATATAGCCACATCTGGTGGACCCAAATCCTGGTAAAAAAAAATGTCTGTAAATAGCCACATCTGGTGGACCCACATCCTGGTAAAAAAAAATGCTTGTTAATAGCCACTTCTGGTGGACTAACATCCTGGTAAAAAAAATGCCTGTAAATAGCCACTTCTGGTGGACCCACATCCTGGTAAAAAAAAATGCCTGTAACTCGCCACATCTGGAGGACCCACATCCTGGTAAAAAAAAATGCCTGTAAATAGCCACTTCTGGTGGACCCACATCCTTGTAAAAAAAATGCCTGTAAATAGCCACTTCTGGTGGACCCACATCCTGGTAAAAAAAAAATGCCAGTAAATAGCCACTTCTGGTGGACCCACATCCTGGTAAAAAAAAAATACCTGTAAATAGCCACATCTGGTGGACCCACAACTTGGTAAAAAAATGCCTGTAAATAGCCACATCTGGTGGAACCACAACCTGGTAAAAAAATGCCTGTAAATAGCCACATCTGGTGGACCCACATCCTGGTAAAACAAAATGCCTGTAAATAGCCACATCTGGTGGACCCACATCCTGGTAAAAAAAAATGCCTGTAAATAGCCACTTCTGGTGGACCCACATCCTACTAAAAAAAAATGCCTGTAAATAGCCACTTCTGGTGGACCCACATCCTGGTAAAAAAAATGCCTGTAAATAGCCACTTCTGGTGGACCCACATCCTGGTAAAAAAAAAATGCCTGTAAATAGCCACATCTGGTGGACCCACATCCTTGTAAAAAAAATGCCTGTAAATAGCCACTTCTGGTGGACCCACATCCTGTTTTGATATTTTGCATATTTGATTGACTCATTCACTATAAAATGAAGAATTACTGATAATTTAAAGAGGAAATATTAAATGACAACAAAGGAACCAATCTAAATCTCTATAACTCTAAGGAATATTTTGCTTAAAAGTTATTTTCAAGTCATCTGTATATAGTCAGAATTAAGTATTCAAAGCAAGGAATGTTCCTCACTAATTTACACAGGGTGTTCCTTAAGGCTTTGTATTTTAAGAGATATTGTTAAACACTTGTGTTCCAAGGCATATGTGCAGGTGTTTAATTATAATTATTACATAAAATATTAATAGATAAAGGACTTTTTTTTTTATTTACCCTTCCTTTATGCCTACTAAATTATATTACATTAAATTATCATGATTATAGCAAAACAAAATGTCTTACTTATTGATCATTTCAACATAATAACCTGTTAATTACCTGTTGATGTCTGAAATTTCAACTCTACACTGAAGCGTGCAGCCGCTACAAACACCAATAAAGATGAGGTTTCTGTGGCTTTCCTCAGTAGTATATATATTACCGTAAAAGTGCAATGGGAAGTACCTAACAGTGTGGAAAATCTGGATATTTAAAAGTGCAGCTAAATCTATAAATCCAGGAGAGAATGCTATATATATGCTATTCATGCAAAAACCAAAGCTTATAAGAAAATAATAGCAGCAGTTCTTTAGATGTGAAACAATACCTGACATACCCACCCTGCTTCTGGTAAAACAATACCTGACATATCCACCTTGCTTCTAGTAAAACAATACCTGACATATCCACCTTGCTTCTGGTAAAACAATACCTGACATATCCACCTTGTTTCTGGTAAAACAATACCTGACATATCCACCCTGATTCTGGTAAAACAATACCTGACATATCCACCCTGATTCTGGTAAAACAATACCTGACATATCCACCTTGCTTCTGGTAAAACAATACCTGACATATCCACCCTGCTTCTGGTAAAACAATACCTGACATATCCACCTTGCTTCTGGTAAAACAATACCTGACATATCCACCTTGCTTCTGGTAAAACAATACCTGACAAATCCACCCTGCTTCTGGTAAAACAATACCTGACATATCCACCTTGCTTCTGGTAAAACAATACCTGACATATCCACCTTGCTTCTGGTTAAACAATACCTGATATATCCACCTTGCTTCTGGTAACACAATACCTGACATATCCACCCTGCTTCTGGTAAAACAATACCTGACATATCCACCTTGCTTCTGGTAAAACAATACCTGACATATCCACCCTGCTTCTGGTAAAACAATACCTGACATATCCACCTTGCTTCTGGTAAAACAATACCTGACATATCCTCCCTGCTTCTGGTAAAACAATACCTGACATATCCACCTTGCTTCTGGTAAAACAATACCTGACATATCCCCCCTGCTTCTGTATGCGCATTCTTTCATCATAATGTGATGGATTGTGAGGTACACTGAGTGACACTGGAACACATGTTCTTGTGTCTTCTTTATATCGACACAACACTGCCTAAATGATAAACACTGGATGATTTAGCAACTCATATCAATAATTATGGTTTTAAACTGTTAAAAATCCTTGAAATTTTTTATCCTGAACTTTCAAAATAACATCTAATTCTAATTCAATGGGACTGCTATTCTAGATAATTCAAGGTAAATATTGTAACCATAAATCTATTAGGTCTTGTCTGTGTAACATTCTTCACCAGCTCACTGAAGGTCAAGACCAGATCAAATAAATCAAGTCCTGTCAATGAAGGTCAAGGCCAGATCAAATAAATCTAGTCCTGTCGATGAAGGTCAAGGCCAGATCAAATAAATCAAGTCCTGTCAATGAAGGTCAAGGCCAGATCAAATAAATCAAGTCCTGTCAATAGGTCAAGGTCAGATCAAATAAATCAAGTCCTGTCCATGAAAGTCAAGGCTAGATCAAATAAATCAAGTCCTGTCAACGAAGGTCAAGGCCAGATCAAATAAATCAAGTCCTGTCAAAGAAGGTCAAGGCCAGATCAAATAAATCAAGTCCTGTCAACGAAGGTTAAGGCCAGATCAAATAAATCAAGTCCTGTCAACGAAGGTCAAGGCCAGATCAAATAAATCAAGTCCTGTCAACGAAGGTCAAGGCCAGATCAAATAAATCAAGTCCTGTCAATGAAAGTCAAGGCTAGATCAAATAAATCAAGTCCTGTCAATGAAGGTCAAGACCAGATCAAATAAATCAAGTCCTGTCAATGAAGGTCAAGGCCAGATCAAATAAATCAAGTCCTGTCAATGAAAGTCAAGGCTAGATCAAATAAATCAAGTCCTGTCAATGAAGGTCAAGACCAGATCAAATAAATCAAGTCCTGTCAATGAAGGTCAAGGCCAGATCAAATAAATCAAGTCCTGTCAATGAAGGTCAAGGCCAGATCAAATAAATCAAGTCCTGTCAATGAAGGTCAAGGCCAGATCAAATAAATCAAGTCCTGTCAATGAAGGTCAAGGCCAGATCAAATAAATCAAGTCCTGTCAATGAAGGTCAAGGCCAGATCAAGTCCTGTCATTTTACAACCTGTTGCCCTAGGTAAGCAATCTGTTAAGTACGTATGTTGGAAAATTTATTCTGAAAAATCAAACAATTCTGAAGCCAACTTAGCTGTCTATTGAAAACTGAATGAAAATTTTGTGTAAAATGTCCACTCCAAAGATGTTGAATATTAATAGATACCTTTTTAACAATTTTATATGCATGTAAATACATGTCAGAGCAACTTATATATTAAGTGCAGGTATCTAGACTGAGAATATTTTCATTAATTTTAAGTGCATAACAGCAGGTCTGATTTTAATGAATATCTAGAACTAGTACCTGGCTGTCTCCAATATTAGCAATATACATCGTCTCGTTAATAAGCAGCAGCAGTATAGCGGTAGTCCCATCCTTCCATACTGGTTTTCTAAAAATAGAATCATATAAATGTTCATGCTATAAAACTAGACGTTTTTATAATACGTCAAGACCAAAAATAATCATATGCATCTCTAATTTGTAAGTAAATATGTATTCAAAGCAAAAATTAACACAAAAATTAACTAGAACTATCGCTGAATGCGATTCATACCCCCACCAATGTCCTTGACAGAAGACGACATGGAAAGGTGGTTAAGGGAATAACTTTAGTGGCACAAATACATATACATAAAAAGAAATTATCTCTGGTGAAAAAAACAAACAAATTGTACAGGTAATAGTATAAATATATATTGTCAAATCATGTTCGAAACAGTTACAAATAACCTTTCATTTTCCCAATGTACTAAAACAAACAAAAGCAGTGAAGTTAAGAAAATAGCATAATTATGTCAAAATGTAATTAAGAGTGGAAAAACTTTGCAAACTGAGCTTACTTTTTCTAGTTTTAGAAATATTCAAGTACATGTTAAAATTTCAGAACATTTTCTAAGTCAATTTTTGACCTTCAAGTGTGGCCTTGACCTTAAGCTGGCACAAGGGTAAGATGGGTTCTGCACATTGCCCAGTTGGGGTGAACATTTGAGTCAAGTTTGAAGAAAATCCTTCCATTAGTATAGAATTTATAGAGCGGACACGACATATTGTCTGGTATTGATTGTAAGTAAATTAAAAGACTTAAAAAGGGGCATAACTTTGTCAAAATGCAATACAGAGTTATGAAACTTGACCTGCATATCTTACTTGTGATACCTCATATAACTTTTAAGTTTTAAGCAAATACCTGTGCTAGTTTCAGAAATATTCAAGTACATGTTAAAATTTAAGTACATTTTCTAAGTCAATTTTGACCTTCAAGTGTGACCTTGACCTTAAGCCGGCACAAAGGTAACATGGGTTCTGCACATAACTTTGTTGAGTTGAACATTTGAGTAAAGTTTGAAGAAATTTCTTCCATAAGTATAGAATTTATAGAGCGGACATGACATATTGTCTAATATTTGATTGTATGTAAATTTGAAGACTTAAAAAGTGGCATAACTTTGTCAAAATGCAATACAGAGTTATGAAACTTGACCGGCATATCCTAATTGTGACACTTCATATATATTTTAAGTTTCAAGCAAATACTTTTCTAGTTTCAGAAATATTCAAATACATGTTAAAATTTAAGAATATTTTCTAAGTCAATTTTTGACCTTCAAGTGTGACCTTGACCTTAAGCCGGCAAAAGGGTAATATGGGTTCTGCACATCCCCTTGTTGAGGAGAACATTTGAGCCACGATTAAAGAAAATCTTTCAATTAGTGTAGGACTTACAGAGCGGACACAACATAATGTCTAATATTTGATTGTTTGATATTTGATCTTCAATTGTGACCTTCTCCTTGAGCTGACACATAGGCAACATGGGTTCTGCACATCCCCTTGTTGAGGCTAACATTTCAGCCAAGTTTGAAGAAAATCCTTCAATTGGTATAGGATTTATAGAGCAGACACGATAATGGAAACGGACGGACGGATGGACGGACAGACCGCCGGACGGACGCGACAAAGCGAATCCATTATAGCCCCCCCTCCACATTTTGTGGTGGGGGTATAAATATGTCAGAAGTGGCAATGTGACAATGGAGAATTGCCGTTTTTAACATGGTTCGTACAGGAACTAAAGCTGTAGGCCTGAGTGATTAAATAATTATGCACATGATATATACAATGGTAGATCAAGAAAATTTTATATCTATTTCCATTCTAACACATACGTATATTTATAATGGGCCCAAGTATGTGCACTATTTAACAGTGACATTAGCAGTGATGTCAGCAGTCGCACGCTTATGTTCTGTGTGATTTAACGTGTAAGGTATATCACAGTCAATTTCTTCTTTGTGAATTGTCGGTGAAATCAAGATATTTTGACACTTTAACAATTGTTTTATAGAATGACTGTGTCAATTTTCTGTTTTCTTCTGTTTAAGAATCTTTTTGTCATATTTTATATTTCAAGTTTCAGCTACGCGAAATGTATTGTGTAAGGTCCCCTACTAGCTTTCCATGCTATTTTCAAGGGGTTTTTAGGGACCCTTTAAGTTCAAGTTCAATTAAGGGTCTCTTAAAGGCCAATGCTGAAATTCAGGGACTTTTTCAGGCTGGTACGAACCATGTTTACGGAAAGTTCCATGAAAATGTTGTTACAGATGTAATGGATGGACGGACAAATGGTTTGATTTCTATAAGCTACACTTTCTGAGCAAAAAAAAGAGTGTAAGGTTTACAATTTTCACTTGATAATTTTTGTAGTTTTTCTTTAAATACTCCATAAATAAGACAACATTACATTATGATCAGTCACATGAAGTGTAAAAAGATAGAGAGAAAACAAACTAAAATGTCAATTTCAGTATGTTCTTTTAAGTCAATGTACCATGCATCAACTGAATATGTTGGAACTAAGCATATCTTATCAGCTTTTTTCCCCCCTTTCTTTTGCCAGTAACCCAGCCCTTGCACACTTATTATGTCTGTTATAAATTTAGATTTGCCAAAGGTCACATGACTGTTCATGTGACTGTAGCTTATTTGCATTTAGTGGATTAAATAACCAGTTAGTGAAATCAATGTTTTCTAAAGATTTGTAGAATCGTACTTTTTAAGTATACTTATCTTAAAGTTTGTAAATAAAGGTCAATCTATAAAGATGGTCAGTCAAAAATGATTGTCTGCTAGTACAGATAAGAAAAATAATTGGAAAATCTTACGACTTTGAAGCCAATTTAAGAAAGTCATCATCTGTCTTTTTGTATGCATCTATAAATGCTTTCTTGATGTCTTTTTCGACAACAGTAATGTCACCTGTAACAAAACAAAAAGATTTTCCAGTATATTAGTTTTTGTTTTTTAAAACAAAAACCATCTTTATTTCTAACTTGAGTTTATTTATACTTGGTACCATGTTTGCCCATACGACCCAGACCCTCTTCCGAGTTTTATTTCAGGACATGGGAAATAGTGCAAGAAACAGAAAGCATCCCGTTCCCCAAGTATCTTTTATGTCATACTGTTCACAAATCAAGAGCACTGTAAGATAACCAGTTCATCCCCAGAGACGCTTACAGCTGAATGGTGCATGTTTTACATCATTTATACATGTCATCAATGTGAAATGTGAATGTTACTGGTAGAACACATTCCTTTGTTGTATTTTCTTGCTTGATAGCATACAGAAGCCTCAGCCTGCTATGTGGTTAAGATAGCAAAACACTACAAATAATGGAAACCTTTTTTGAGGATTTGAGTTTCTAATGAGAATTAAGCAATGCTAGGACCCAGACTTAATTGTTTATTGGCATTACTGTATGATTTTTTTACACATCTCAAACCTCTCGTTATCTTGGTCTTTTCATGATTTATTTTCTTCTGAGCAAAGTAAATTCCAAATTAATAAGATAAAGAGAATGTCGAAGTATGTAAATAGAGAATAATAGGTAAGTGTCTTAATATGAGAAAGTTTATCTGGCAAGGCGTAGGAATTTATCGGGTGAGCCGAAGGCGAACCCGATAAATACCGCAGCCGAGCCGGATAAACTTTCTCATTTAAGACACTAACCTATTATTCTATTTATCCTGTCATATCTGGCATTTGTCAATAAATTACTAGGATATTGAAAACCTATCTTTAAAGTGTTTCAAATGTCAAGGTTATCCGCCAGGTGAACATATACACAAAAAATAGTTCCAAAATTTCGATATATTTTTTCCTTAAATGATCATGCTATACTATAAGATCTAGATATTGAAATATTTGATTTTTATTCAAGTAGTCTCTGTTTGTAATAACAACCATTCAATCACTTCCTTCTGATTATTTATAATATTGTTTATAAACACAAAACTAGTCCATGACGTCATCAGTGATGACGTAGCATGTGCCGTATAAAGCAAAATTTATACGACCCCCCTTTATCGGGTCGGATATGAAATAATTGACAGGATAAAAGATTTTCCAGTAAATTTGTGAAAAGCTGTCATCTCCCAGGTGAGGCTTAAAATATACCAAATGTCAAAATTTGAAAGACCTTATCAGAATCCACTAGTCAATGGTACTAGCACTAAGCCATGTGGTTAACAGACCTGTGACCAAATGCAGTGGTCCAGAATAAAATGTACAGTTTGAGAGAAGAATAACCCTTAGGACATAAAAGCAGTTCAGTTACTATATACATGCAGTTTAAAATGTTTGGTGTGTACTTTGAAGACTATTCAAATTTTAGGAAATAGGACAAAGTGCAAATATTGCTAAGCTATAATTTGTGAATAATGTTCTTGGTTAATAATGTTTCCCCCCCCCCCCTCCCCATGTTATAAGATTCAGAAAATGTTAGTTGTAAGTCAGTCTCTTTAAATGTTGACATTTTCTTCTTGGCAATCTATTTACAGAAAATCCCATTCAAAATCACTTGACTTGAAATGAAATAAATAAGGATTGATTACAAATTAGATTTTGCTGCTGTTATATTACCCTTAGGAAATTTATCTCGGAGATTTTTATGCAAATTCTCTGATGCAAACCTCGAAGCTCTGTCTCCTCCATGTCCATCAAACACTCCATAGATGGACAGTCTGTAACTGGAAATGTAAAAATATACATAAACGAAATATTACTGCTAAAAATTTGATAAGAGCATTTTTTTATCTGATTAAAGCAAATATAATACAAAAACTAGAAACTAGTGACAAATACAAATTAACTACATTAAAGGACCTGATTATATATGCATTGTGAACTTCATAATTCAAGAGATCAAGTTTTGATGCCGATGTTCACAGACTTGAAAGGTCTGATATATCTTGTTCTCAATGACATAAAGCCATCTTGCTCCCCGGGATCTTGCTGCACTGGCTACTATGGTGACTCAATGTTTAACGTGTCTTTCTCCATTATAGATGTACACAGGTGATGGTAAGGGGCAGACAAGCATGTCCCAAAGACCTAATGCATAAAATCTGACAATGTCAAAATGATACAGATTCTGCCTTTATAACAGATAATTAAACTGAACAAAGTCCAAATGCTGTTTACATTGAAGGATGCAGATCTGGTATTTCTGCTGTAAAATCTTTGTTGATAAAATGAGCATCCTGCATGTCTTCACGTTCTCCCTGCCTCTCAACTAGATAACTTTCAATCCTGTATTTTACTGAAAAACAAAAGAGTCAAGATTGCCGAGAATTGTTCACCTGAGTATGATTATTGCTCAAAACAATAAAAACAATATTCCTTATTATTTCTATATAGGACAAGTGATTCTTCATGACAGGCCTTAACAGTGAACAAAGGGACATAATAAGAACAAGCTTGATAGAAGCTAACGATATTATTTTGTTCCTTGCCAGATTTCACAAATCTGTACCTTCTGGTTTCAGCTAAGAAGATTTTTAAAGAATTTCACAGAATGATATAGTTATGTTTACATGTATGTCAAACATGTTACCCAAGTGCATAGCCAATAATGAACCCAACGGCAACTGTTGCTGGAAGTTCACTAGAAACTAGTGCTGCATGCCACATTTACAACATTTAGGTCTTCTGGTTTCAGACAAGGACAGTTTTTTCAATTCTTCCTCTCAGCTATAAAACCCGACTGGGCCCTTCAACTGGGAAGAGCCAGAAGTGACCACTGAGGCTAAGACAGAACAATCCAAAATGGAAAAATAAAATTTCTTGATGGAAAATAAATCTCAAGAAGCATGCAGCAAAAGAATGCAATGTCACAAGTGTAAATAGCATACTGTTTAGTTTAACCCTTTCCTCCATATATACACCTTTATGGCTTGGGCGAACACTGCAGATCCAGATCAGCCAGCAGTCCCAGCACATCCTTGCCGTCTCATCAGCATCTACATTGTTCGCCTTTTGATACATTAGGCTAATAATTTCTGACCACAAAGCGACCAGTGCAGATCCTGAACAGACGGCACAGATGTGCCGGCTGATCTGGATCTACACTGGTGGCACATGCGTAAAAATGCGTATATATGGAATAAAGGGTTAAAATGCAAAAAGTTCTATGTTGCCTCTTCCTGCCTACATTCATTTACTTGAATTAGAAACAGTTCATAAATATTGCTTACCAGACTTGATATTTTTCTGAACAGTTTCAGAACTACTCTCATCATCAAGTTTTCTTTTTGCAGATGTATTTACATGTAGGTCCTGTGAAAGTGTTGTCTTGTTGACAGACTGTGATGGTATGTCATCATAAAGGGAAACTGTCTTGTTTAAAGGCTGAGCTGTGGTTGTTGCATAGTTCACAGGTAAATCACCATACAGGGACGTGGCACTGGTCTGTTGCATCGACGGGCTGACTGCTTGTCTAGGTACGTCATTATACTGGGACTGTTTGGTTGCATCTGAAGTCATGAAAACATCGTATCACAAAAATGTACTGACTATAATATGTGTTATTAAATATTTGATTTGATATATTCCCTGTTATTTGTTCCAGGGCAGTTGTATTGGACCCAAGGCCAAGGGCCAATACTACTGACTCAAGGACAGATAACAGGGACTATATCAATTCAATTATTTAATGACAATTTTATTTCGTAACAATTTCAGAATTTGCTCAACCTCCATCGTCTGTCGTCTGCCTTTGTTTATGATATTTACAAGTTGTAAAAACATCAAATCGGCTTTTAATATAAATACCGTACTAAAACCATATACAACCTTTTTGCTGGTCACTTTGTAATGCTGAACAGTATACAAGTCGATGGAACAATTTCAAATATTCTAACAATTTGATGCTTTTACTTGGGGAAAAAATGGCTGCCATTTAAAATTGAATTCTATATCAATTTTTTGGCCCTAATCTATAAGCCAATCAACCTGAGTTACAGGAGGGCCAATATCAATATCACTTTTCCGACCAGGGGCCAATCAGTGTTATTGATATTGGCCTTGATGATATTCAGAAAGTCCAGGTTTTATTAAGTCAGGCATCTGGTATGTTACAGGGCAAATAATTAATGGTTACGAAATAATATCATTTACTAAATGTGACTGAAAAAAAAGGTAACTTGTCAAAGAAGAAAACAAAGGGATAGCAGCTAACCAATTATTCAGAGAATTAGTACAACTTATGGTTGAATTTAATACATATAAATCTGACAAAAATCTTTTAAAAAATCTTCAACTTAGAGATATGTGTATTCTACATAATATACACATAACTAAAAAACTCTACACCATCAGATCATGATAAAATTCCAAAGCATGTATTTACTTGGGCTTGGCAGATCATCAAATAAATCCATTCCTCTGTTGACTTTCTACATCAAAATCATGAAGCACTATTTCCTCTGCTGCAGACGTGTTAGAATAACAAAAATATACTGTAACTTGTACTGGTAATGTCTCCAAAGCAATTACCCTGTAAATATATTATCAAAGAACAAAATATGCAATCAATCAAATAAAAAATAATTTTATCTATTAAAGAGGTATACCCTAAATTTTTATTATTCCATTTCCATTAAAATCATGTAAATCATTTAAAAGTGAAAGATATTGAATGAAATATTACTCAATGTCAAGGTGTCAGTCAAACATAAGTACATGTACATGTACAACAGGTTAACGGAATGCATTAACCCATACTATGCTGGAACCAGTTGTATAATGTTAAAAATTCTCTAGAACAGGACAGCCTTTCTCTTATTAAATGGTTTTCAGACAACAAAATGCAAGCCAATCCAGAGAAATTCCAAGCTATAGCTATAGGACAAAAATCTAAAAATTGTAATCGATCTATTAACTTAAATGACACTACCATGTGAGGATGAGGTAAAACTATTAGGCATTACATTAAGACTTTAGACTTAATTTTAATACTCATGTCTCAAATATCTGTAAAAAAAAAAAAATCTCGACAACTAAATGTTCTGAAAAGAATAGGGAAAAATCTTTGTAAATTAGGCATTTAATATCTATTATAGGAACGTTGAATGTTATTGTTTTGAAATCTATTAATAGTAACAAATAACTGATAAGAGATACAGGTAACTTTTTGAAGGTTGGCAAAAATATGGCGGTTGATAAAAATGCAAAACACAGTAATTTTGTAATTACAGTTACAAAGTCATTTTTCATCAAATAATTCTGTAATCAATATTTCATATCATTTAAGAGGTCTGTAAACTCATATTTTAAATATTTAAAAAATAATTGTCAAAACTGTTTACTTTTTTGTTTGTAAATGGTTAAACATAGTGAATCTGAGCTGCTAGAAAAATGCTGATATGACAGGTATAAATTAGTTTAGTTTTTACTTAAAAAACAAAAATTCAAAATCTGCTTATATTTTCAAAATATGAATTTAAAGAGCTTTCAAATGATATAAGAATCTTAAAATTCAGGTGACAAAGAAAAAAGTTATCTAAAGTTAAAAATTCTGCTGCTATCAAATGTATATAAATATTGGTTCTCTTTGCCAACCAGTAGTTCAGCTATATTTTGGTAACAGGTGCTTGTGATGTCATCTGTCAATGTGCCTATTTTTTCATCATGTCCAACTTTAACTTCTGTCCATTAACTTGGCATTTCTGTGGTGAAATTAATACCAAAAAGATTTAAAAAATACAAGAAAGACCACCATGTTGTATCTATAATTATTACCTTTCTGACTACCATTCTCTCTTGAGTAAATCATAGCTTCCATCATTGAAAATAAGAAGATTAAGAACAATTGCCTAAGAAACTTTAAAAATTATTAACAAAAAAAACACCAGTCTACCTCCATGATTTAGTTAAGATTAAAAAAGTAACTCTTATTCTTTGAGGTACAGTAACACTGCAGAGGTTAGCTAAAGAGACTTCAGCGAACAGGTTTTATAGTATCGCTAGACCTGTTCGCTGAGGCCAATCCCGTATCGAAAGTCAACCAGAACTGTGACATATTTATGTCACGCTGTAATATAAGAAATTTGCGTTATCTAGACAAAATCTCTACACATATGGGTAATTCAATCTATTTTGCACACTTCAGTCTATGTTTGTGAATAAAAAAGTTTGATCGATGGAATAATACCTCAAAGTTTATCAGCTCAGTTAAATTTTGTGAAATTCGCCGCCATTGCTGTCCTATCGTGTGACTTGCGAAACTAAGTTCAGGTACGTTCAGGTGGTTTTATTTCTGGAGAGAACAGTGAATAGATACATAATTGATTTGTTTATCAAATGGTGTAATTTATTTGACCCAAATGTGATTTATAAGGGTGATTTTAATAGTTATTTATTTACTGTTCATAAACTGTCATAATTCTGGTAGCCTTTACAAATGGGGTTGACCCATAACTTTACTGTCGCGCAACGTCAAAAATCATAAAAGCGACATATAAAGTTATGGAAGCCAGAACTATGCAGAGGTAACCCAGGTAAGGATCACAAAATATGGCCTCAACTCGTTCCGTTCGGCAGCCCCCAGACTGTGGAACTCACTCGCACAGCACTTTTGCGACAAGGTAATTTCGAGTCAGTTTCGGAGTCTGGTCAATGCATGGAACGGACAGAGTTGCAGATGCCCCTGATGTGTTTCAAATAGTTAATCGTACTGTCGTAGCCTTCGTTATCTGCCCGATTACTTTTCTCTAATTAATTCCCGTTTATACGTGCAGTTACGGAAACGTCCGAAATGTATTCATGAAACTTCGGGCGTATTTCCTTGATTACGCACATAACAAGTTTATAGAGAAAATGTATTGGGTAAGATTAGCCAATTGTCGTGCACTGGCTCGTGCAAATGGTATATAATGTGAGAAATTAGCTTAGTCGAGGCGGACTAACAGCGAGTAATCGCTCCGTGTAGTTTGGTTATCCAAACACATTGCAGGAACGTTTATTGGTGTCTTGTATCTTCACATGTAGTTTATTTGAATATTAGTTAGGTCCATAGGAATTAATTCTAGATGTGATTGTTATGGCCAGGTAAAATAAACTTATTTCTACATCTCTAGAAGACATATTTGTTGTATTTTGAAACTCATCTTTCCGTATGTAAAATCTTGAAGTAAGAAATCCACTATACGATCTCGGGGCACTGCCTGGCCGGGTATTCGAACCTTTTTATACGACATTTCCTTATCCATCCTTTTTCAACACTGCTAGCATGTTGTTTGCTTTCAGTGTCTATTGTATTAGTTAGTGACTGGTGCTAATCAGTTCATCTTCAGTTCAGGTTCATCTTTGCCTGCCTAGTATAGTCAGTATTGACTTTTGGCAGTAATAAGTTGAAGTTGAGATTTTAAACTTAGTAGGGCTGCAGGAGTGTGGGGGAATTGCTGATCAGGTCTTCCCAATCTGATTTGGAGGGATAAATTTGTTAAGCATATTTTTTATCTGACACACTTTTGTGCTTGTATTCCCTGTCACTCTATTATCTTGAATCCTTTTAATAGCCTTTTAGGCCCCTGGGTCATGATCAGCAACACCATCACACTCTCACCATTTTTAAATTACTGATGTATTGCTTTGTGGGCAGACTATCTTACTTTTAATACAGATTAGCACCAGTACCTCAGGTTTTATTGACCATGTGATTTATTATTTTATGCTTGACACCTGATTTTATGCTTGACGCTTGATCATATCAATGTGCTTTGTATTTTTGCTGTTAGATTATTTTGTGTTGCTTGCCTTTATCATGCAATTTTATGAGTTCCATGCTGTTTAATTGTTAATCTGCTGTTTATGATGTAGTCGGTATATAGCTTTTCATAGTTTTAAAATATTATGCCATGCCGACTGTAAATAAAATCTGCATTTGTATCAAGGGTACGAACGGACGAGTAAACAAGTTTCGGTACGAGCTGGTTAAGTTACGAAATGACCTGTGACCTGAACCGGCTGAATATATCAACAAGTGTAAGGTCATGCAATTTTGACTAACGCAAAACAAAAAAAACATTTTAAAGTGTCAAATGACATTGGTTAGTTTCGTTTAAAAATATCGTGTAAAACATAATATGTGCGATTAAATTCCTACCAAGTAAGGCACTGGTAAATTATAGAGGTTATCCGATACTTCTTTGACTAAGGCCATCCGATTGAAACATGTGTACTAGGGCAGGTGTAAAACCCGGAAAAGTCCCGGAAAACCCGGAAAACAAGATCGATTTTCCGGAAATCATTTCTGACGTTCTAATTAAAAAAGTAACAAAGATAAATGACTGAAAATACTATATATGTTTTATTTACCCTTCAATAACAAACATTTGTAAAAATAAGCCTGATTTAATGACGTAAAGTAAGTTTAATTTGATAAAAAAATATCCCGATTCTACGGAAAACCCAGGGAAAAAAAACTTGATTTTCCGGAAATAATGTTAGATGCTCTAAGTAAATATTTAGTAAAGATAGAGTAAAGAAAATACTATATATTTTAAACTGCCTTTCAATATCAATCATTTGTGAAAATAAGCTTGATTTAAAGACGTTAAGTAAGTTTAATTTGATAAAGAAATAGCCGATTCTACAGAAAAACCGGGAAGAAATTATTAGTTTAAATTACCTTTCAATAAACTAATAAACTTTATAACTTAAATTTACCGAAAGCAAATATAATTATTTACATATATGTAAAAGCTGAGAGTCTTTAGTTAATATTAATACAATTTTTATTATTCCGGCTTACGAATTTAAGAATTTATAGTCCTTTCAAAGATTTCCGGGTTTTCCTGTACGGCCGTATTTTACGGCAACGGTAATGCTATATTCAGGAGCTCTATAACTTCAATTTGCTGCAAGCAAATATAATTATTTACAAATATGTAAAAGCTGGGAGTCTCTTGTTTATATAGATACGAAATTTATGACTCTAGCACACGTATTGGGGCACTTACAGCCTTTTCCATGATTTCCGGAAAATCGCTTTATTTTTTCCGGGTTTTTCCGGGTTTTACACTTCGCCTGTCATCCGTAGTAAACAGACAGGTCAAACGGCCCACATTTCAAGTTGTGAAGTTGCAACATGAAAATGACTTCAAAAAAGTGAAACTCATTTCATCTCAGGGTCTTTGAAAGACCCTGTTAAACTGGAAGAAAAAATCAGACTGAATTGGAAAAAAATATGAGTTAATTACACTTCCAATATAAAAGATTTATTATTTTCTGCTTTATATTAAAGTTCCACCTTACCGAGTTAGGATAATTTACAGAAAAAAAAAACGAAAAGAAAAAATAGATATTATAATCTAATATAAAGAAAACAAAGTGACTGAGGGATAAAATGGAGTTTGTCAATATCGTTTTTTACGCAAATAGTAACACCTTATTTCCAAGTCACACAGGTATAGAAGGTAAGGGAAATGCTCTTTTTCCTTTCAGAAAGTGTTGATTGGTACTATTATTAATTCATGTGAAGGAAAAGAAACAACACTCTTGCAACTTTTTTTTTTCAACGGGTTTTTCGGCATATCTATACGAATTACAATAAAAAATAATTTTCTTTATTGGCCGTTTTGGCTCTTATTGAAATTTCTATAAGAATAACAACAAAACATAGAAATTTCTTATGTGGGACGTTTTGTCTTTTAAATTCTGGTCCGCTTTGACTGGTAACGTTTCAGGTGACCGACGACACGAGACATAATTTTTGCAAATTAACCGTTTTACCTATTTTGAACAGACGATATTCCAAGATTACTGTCTGAACGTTTCAGCTTCCTGACACAGGGCCTTAGTTAAGGCCCTGATGCACAGAACAATTACGATGAACTAGCTATCAATATGGAAAGGAACATGACGCGTGCAAGCCCCTACCATTAAATTCTTTCTTCCCTTGGAGTATACCAATCTGATCACAGTGATCTCCCTGTCCTTAAAATAACGTCATACACCCTATATAACTTGACGTCTCAGATACCATCTAAATTAAGTTCCTAATGGCAGTAAATTATTATTGAAGATAATAAATATTTCATGTAAATCTGTTTCATTGTACAACTCTAAACCTTTTCAATGTACCCAACCGTTTTAAAAAAAAATATGTTATCATTCAACATTGCGTTTTGAAGATAAGAGATACTCAGTAAAACTAGCTTTGAGTAAAATTTGTAATTTAAAATTCTCTGATTATAACAATTCAGAGCAGCATTCCTCTTCCCTCACCACGCCCCCCCCCCCCACACACACACACATGCGAACAGACAGATAAAGGAGAGAAGGAATGCTCTAAGTACGGAGCTTATCAGAGCACGAAATGCCAGAAAGAGGGTTGTGTTGGTGAGAGACAAATTTTTATTGACAATAAATTATTATTCGTTGGACTAGTCGTCGGACTAGGAGAGTGGAGAAAAGAATAACTTGTCTGTAATTTCATGCAACGTTGAAAGCCTAAATAGTTGTTTATGCGATGAGAACTTTAGAAATTTTATTGTTTTTTTTATTATTATTCTTAGTTCCTGTCAAATTCTGAAATATAGGTAAATAAATGTAAAATGTATTAAAATGATAATATTTTCTGTGTCATTCCGTTTCAGTTCATATGAGATGTTGACGACACAGATATCTGTCTTAAAAAATCAGATCAGAAGTTAACCGCTTTCAATATTTCAAATGGAAATGAAATGCAGCATGACGATAATTATTTATACGGCAATGCGTTACAGCTACGTATATAGTAAGTATTTTGACAGCGCATATTCAGTAAAATATATTTTCTATTATGAATCCCTTCCAAATTCTTAAGTGCATATATTCAAATACTAAAGTACTTCAACTTCAATTAACTTATTACTGCCAAAAGTCAATACTGACTATACTAGGCAGGCGCGTGTCAGGAACATTAAAATTATAAAAGATAATATCAAAGAAAATAAGATTTAACTGAAGATCTTACTTAAACATTTATTTTGTTTATTGTTTATTTTGTACAAAGTAAACCTAAAATATTTTCTGTGACAGTCCGGTTCAGCATCTTGTAAATGTATAAACATACGATTTTCGGAATTCTGAATTACTCCTATGATGTAGTGTCGTGCTCATAAGCATGGGGTGCATAAGGTGTCTTCGCATCATTTCATGTTTAGGGACATGCAGCATAAAAATTATTCTGTCTTATCTCTAAAGTGAATTTTATAAATGTAATTTAAATTAATTTTCTATCTTGAAAATATTTAAATGAATTATCCCAGCGTGTGTAAGATTTATCACAAGGGTACAAGTTTTACTTTAAAAACTCAGTGTTGCATTCAGAGACTCTCTCTACCATTTGCCCACTCTATAAAACACCTATATACCTTGCTGCCGCCAATCCACTTTTGTTCGCACACGTCGTTTTTGGAAGTTGCATACGGGCCTGAGTGTACGTCACGATATATTTTTCTTTGGTAATTCACGTCAGTTCGTAAAGTCAGAAATGTTATTATATCATATTTATTCTAAAAAAAAAATCTTCAGTCATTCTCTATAAATCAGGGACCGTCAAATAATGATTTTTTTCTTTCTTTCTTTCTTTCTTCCGATAATGACTTCGACCAAGACTAATCATTACGTCATGTTGGTGGCAAATAAGCAGCCAGATGATATATTCATGTATAATACACCAATAAAAGAAAATTTTAGGCCAAACTGATCTGAGATTATAATTACATGCGGAAGTAGCAAGCCTAGCCTATTAAAATTATGTACAGGGTTGTACCACATTACATTGAACTAATTGCATGTTTAAAGGAGTCCACTGTGCAAATGGAAACAGTTGACTCTGGCAGGCAGTTCCAGACTGGTATTAACCAGGGCTTTAATTTACAGTTTGGCCTCAAATTTTCTTTCAGTATTCAAGACTCTCTCCATGTACAGACTGTTTTAAGTACTCTTTCTTTCCTAGGTTAATACAGGGCTTTAATTTACATATACAGATGACGGTGCTGGAACAAGGAGGCAGATTTTGATGACGTAGGAGTTCAATCGGATAGCTGGCACGGTTAAAACGGATAGCCTCTATCAGACGAGTAAGTATGCTCTCCCTTTATGCTCTTAACAAAGGGTCTCTCTTATGGCTATAAATGGGCGGTGCGCACTTGGCTATGTGTCGTGAGGTATTAAGACACCAAATGTGAATTACTTCCCTTGAATGATTTTCTTTCAAGGAGGTTATTGTAAACAAGGTTTTACAACAACAACATCTATCTAAGTTAAAACTTGTTTAAAAGCATGGAATGCAATAGTGTTGAAAGCTTTCAAGATCTGATACGACAACATGAGCTGCAGACTTGTTATAGATATGCATCATACCAATCACAGAAAGACTTTGGACATACAAGTTTGTATATTAGAGTTTGTTAAATCGGCCCCAAGCCGATCTGGCCTCAAGTCAAATCAGCATCATTAAAAGATCTGTATTTACTTTAGATAAAAATTTATTAAAATAATATTTTTTCAGTGATTTCACCCTTTCCTCAGACTGTCTCAGAAAGATTGAACCAAACTTACATATAAGAACAAATAAGTTATTTCATATTGTGGAGAAAATGCAAGATTCAGAAAGCATCCCATTCCAGAGACTGGCCTAGTTCTTATGTAGGCTCAGTGTACAGCACTGATACATGGGACCTTGGTTTATCATCTCATCCAATTGGTCCTAATGGAGGAGAGATGGAATTGATCTCGGGACCTCTTGATTACCAGTCCAGAGCGTTACCACTGGACCACTGATCTGCTTCCCTGCTGTAAATAATGAAGATGTTTTTATACCTACATGTTTCAGATTTAGTCCAGATAGTAATGCTTCACCAAATCATTGGTGTTAAAAAGTGCCAAAAACAATTCAAGAGCATTTTGGACAATGACTAAAAAAGATTTAAAAAAGAACATCTAATTAGTCTTTGTTTATCAGGTATTTTCATTTCAAAACTCAGACCTATATAGATGCAATTATAATTCTAAAAAAAAACACAAAAAAACATTATTATGCAGCAATTATCACACACATGTAGAATTATGTTAATTGCTATATAATGAAGTGTATATCTGACACTAATATTAAAGCTGGTTTAATTTAACAATAACATCCTTTTGTTTGTTACATTGAATATTTAAACGCAATTATATCTTGTTAATCATCTTTAAGTTTTACACAAAAGCACACAATTGCAAGAGAATAAGATAAATCACATTAATATTTTTTTTTGGGGGTGGGGGGGGGGGGGGGGGTAAGGGGACTGATATCACTTATTTGGGGCCGATTTGACTTATAGAAAAATGTATTGGGGCGCATTTGACTTATTTTGAGCCTGATTTGACTTATTTTGGGAAGATTTAAAGTTTTCGCGCTTCTTCAATCAATATACTATAAATGCGCTCGAAATAAATACAATGATCAGTCCCAGTAACAAAGATTTCCTCTATTTAAACGAAAAACCATGTGGTTTCCTAATTTGACCCACAGTGGGTCTAGATAGAAAATTTAGATTTCGTGCTAAATTTTGCAGTGAATGATTGGACGGTTGAAATAACTGTCACGTGATCTACCTCAAAAGGCATCCCAATAGAAACAATGATTGGCTGTTTTTGTCAAGTGGCCTATCTAAAATAATCGTTAGCGTTTTACTTTCAGTTAAAGAACGTTCAAATATTTACATTCAAGCAAGCATTTCACTTTATTTATATGGACAAACATACTGGGAATTTATAGTTCTTCATATTGAATGTGATTAATATCAGTTTAAATTTTTTTGGCATTCATTTGCCTGTGTATCCCTTTAACTTGAGGCTGATTTGACTTAGGGCTGATTTGTCTTTCCTGGGTTTGGAAGTCAGAAAGTAATAAGTAAGTAGTAAATAAAGGTCAATCCCAACCAAAATAATCAATAAAAGTCCATACAATTTTACATAGGAGGTGGGTTCATTAACTGGCCAAAGTTGTGGTAAATATGGTACTGGTAATTGAGCTAGGACATAGAATATGATCGACTGTTATCCATTATAAGGGTTGGAATTAGGATTTTTTGTTATTAATTCTGTGTAAAATTCCATGCTGCATGAAAAAAAAGAAAGGAATGTGCAGGTCAAATAGTGTTGCTATACCATGTAACCATGACTTCACAACAGTCATCAAAACTTAGACAAAACTATCAACATTGGCAACGCTTGATAATAGAAAATTACCCGTAAGTATTTCATTATTTCATCAATTTTTGTGGGACAAGTGTCCATCTATGAAGAAAAATGCAAGCTTTCCACTGGACCTCTATCATCAGCTAAGCCATTTTCCCTACTCTTTTTGAAACCTAGCATACAAAACAATTCCAAGGTTTCAGATATCACACATCCCAGAGACTTCTTCTATATTGCCTTATATTATTGAAATTATAAAGATTGTATCAAGTTTTCTTGATAGAAAAACATGGCAAAATTTTCAGTAAGTGCAGTGTATTGACTATTGTATAGAAACCAAACTACAACTTATCAGTCCTGCGTGATACCTGGCTGAAATCCCTGCAGTTGGATAAACATGGTTGGCACTTGAAAAGTGCAAAATATATAAAAGAGATATTGTCTGGTTAAAGCCATATATGTATATTAAGTTCATCAATCCCTTTCCTGTTTGATTTTCAGGTTATCCGTTCCACCAGTGCTATATAATAATAATTTTCAAACTGTAATGTATAAAGACATTTTAAGTATTGAAAGATATATGTATACTTTTAGGTCTTTGCACTGCTAGGAAAGTATATTGGAAGGACTGGCCATCAGTCAGAGTTGGGCGTCAAGAGTTTAATGGTACCCCATTTGTGGTGCTTAACAAGAAAATTTATGACTGCCAGTTTGGGAAGGACAGAAAGACAAAAAGAAGGCAGAGAAGGAAAGCAGCAAAAGCAACTACTAAAATGGTGAATAATGATGAATCAGATTTTAAAAACCTTATTTTATGCCCCATTTTATGAAGAAAAATACAGAGCTTTCTTTGTGACGTGGTTGTCAGCCTTACCATTGGCATCGGCAGTGGCATTGATTTAATTTTTCTCAGCTTAGGCATTTTCTGTCAAGAACAAGCATTTCTTATACTATAACCTCATTGCACAGAGAAAATAGGAGTGTGCTGTCTAGGGATGATCTTGTTTATTTTTAAAGGTTTGTATAAAAGTAAAAGGCTTGAAACTAGAAATTGATTTTCAGCTTAAATTTTTGAACGAAAAACAGAGCTTTTGTGACCTGGTCATAGGCTTGGTTAAGTTTTTCAACTAAGACATTTTTGACAAGGTTAGCAATTGTCATGATGTCACAGCACTATACTGAGAAAAGTTGAGCATGACATCTCAGCAGATGGTCTTATTGAAATAATCAGTTACTTTATGATAAATTGATTGATGTCACAAACATTGAGGGTAAGATTTACATAATGTTTGCTCCTGTCAGTCTGTTTTAAAACTTTTTTTTGGTTGTTTGAAGGATTATGAATTGTATGTGAAAAAGCCTGGCAGCAAGGTTATTGTGCAGGATTCTAGAAAAATTGACTGTCCAGCTCAAGTCATTGTGAGAGAAATCTGTAGATTTCCAGCATATCAGGTATAAATCAGTGTTAACTAGGTGTTGAAACTTCTGTTTTGTTTGAAATTAGTTCCTTTTTAGCTCGACTATTTTTGAAAAAAAAAATAGAGTTATTGCTATAGTCATGGTGTCGTTGCCGTTGCCGTTCCCGTCAGAAAACTTTAACATTGATAATAACTTTTTTATTCCTTGATGGATTATCTTCATACTTGGACACAACAACCTTTTGGACAAGACCTTCAAGTAGACCAGACTAAACTTGACTTTGATTTTTAAATGACCTTCAAATTCAAGGTCAAAATATTGAATTTTGCTAAAATTGGCCATAACTTTATTATTTGTTGGTTGATTGTCTTCATACTTGGACACAACAATCCTTTGGACAAGACCTTCAAGTAGACCAGACTCAACTTGACCTTGACTTATAGATGACCTTCACCTTCAAGGTCAAAATATTGAATTTTGCTTAAATTAGCCATAACTTAATTATTAATAGGTGGATTGTCTTCATACTTGGACACAACAACCCATTGGACAAGATCTTCAAGTGTACTAGACTCAACTTGACCTTGACTCATAAATGACCTTCACCTTCAAGGTCAAATTATTGAATTTTGCTAAAATTGTCCATAACTTTGTTATTTTTGGTTGGATTTGAGTTATACTTGGACAAAACAACACTTATGACAACACGGACATGTTGATAACCTCACATGTGACCATGACCTATAAATGACCTTGACCATCAAGGTCAGATGATTGATTTTTTCTTAAATGGTCATAACTTTTTCGTTCATTTATAAATTTGATTCATATTTTGACAAAACAACACTTATGACAAATCCAACATTATGATTATTTCAAGTTTGACCTTGACCTTTAAATGACCTTGACAGCCAAGGTCAAATCATTGAATTTCGTTTAAACTGACCATAATTTTGTTATTTATGGTTGGATTTAAATCAGACTTGGACAAAACCGACATGATAAAATTTTTAAGTTTTGACAAAATCTGACATGTTGAAAAACTCAAGAGTGACCATGACCCTAAAATTGACCTTGACCGTCAAGGTCAGATGTTTGAATTTTTCCTTAATTGTAATATCATTGTCATTTATATATGGATTTGATTCATACTTGGACAGAACAATACTTTTGACAAATATGACATTTTGATTCAAGTTTGATCTTGATCTAAAATATTACCTTGACTAGCAAGATCAAATTATTGAATTTTGCTAAAATTGATCATAACTTTCTAATTTATGGTTAGACTTGATTCATAGTTGAACAAAACAACACTTTTGACCTAACTGACATGTTTGATAATTCAGGTATAACCTTAACCCGTTAATGACGTAGATAGTCAATTTTTGTTATTTATGATTTGATTTGATTTATACTGGGACAAAAAAACACTTATGACAAAACTGACACATTGAATCATTAAGTGTAACCTTGACCTTCAAGTGACCCTTACCATCAAGGTCAAATTATAGAATTTTGCTAATATTCCCAATAACGTCATTTTAAGTTCTTTTTGATTAATACTTTGACAAAACAACACTCATGACAAATCCTACATGTTAAATTATTCAAGTATGACCCTAACCTAAAAATGACCTTTACAGGCAAGTTGAAATTATTGAATTTTGCTAAAATAGCCAAATTTGTGTTATTTATGGATGGATTTGATCTATACAGGGACAAAACAACACTGAGAATAAAATAAACATGTTGAACAATTCAAGTAGTACCTTGGCCTTTCAATGACCTTGAAATTGCGTAACTTCACTATATCTTTGTTGTTAATTGATGTAGTGATTTCATGCTTAGACATAACTACCTTTTAGACAATACCTCCAAAGAAGGTTAATGTGAACTTGACCTTGACCTTTAAGGTCAAATTTCTTAATGTTGCTAAAATTGGCTGTAACTTTGTTTTGTATGAATTTGATAATTACATTTTGTTTAATTTAAAATCCCTTCACCACAATGTGCTTCCTCTGTGTTTGCCTTTGGAAAAATAAAAAAGTTGAGCGTGGCCCCCGCTTGCTGTGGCTCTTGTTTAACAACGTAATGACAAAATTAGGTGTATTAATTATGTGCAATCTTAAGCTTTTCATATATAAAGTGCGAAAGACTCTTTAAAAACAGCAATTCATAAACCAAAGGTAGCTAAGGTTGCATTTACCAGAGTAGTAATCAGTATTTAGCTGAAAATATTATGATTTCAGAAAAAATTGTGAATTGTAAATATGCGACATCCTTTGATGTAAATTGTGATGTCATATATGTTGCTAGGAGCAGTGTCACCAATTTTGGCTATACCACTACTTATAAGCAATAATAATCTGATGAGAGAAGGTACTTTACTTTATGCTATTCAAGGCCATTCAATAATAGTATCCACACTTTGCAATGTGGATAGTTACTTTAAAGGTCCTCTATATCTTCTGCTGTAAAGTCCAATCTAATGGAAAACATTGTAGTATATTCCCTAGAATATTTTGTTGTTTAAACATAAAGATATTAAGACTGTAATAGCAGAGTTATTTTCAAGATATCAAAATATAATGAATGCCCCTTGTCTTCCAAAAATGACATTTTTTTCAGATTTCTCTTGATGCCTCCCATTTTGAACTGGAGACAACAGCAGAGGACCTGTTGGTCAGAATACGCAATGGAGAGGAGATACCACATGAGAGGGTTTTCATCCTGATCCTGCCAGACAGCATTGTCCATACATGTCACCAACCTGGTGTGGTTAGAATATTTTATAAAACTAAAACTATTATATATGGCATGTATACAAAACCATATGTACATGTAACTGCATTTTATTAGATTATTATCCTTTGATAATCTGGTCATCAGGAAAATGTATCAAAAGATTATGCAAGTGGCATGTAATTTGTTCAGCAGCCACATTGGTCAAAACTAATGAGATGTTCACAGTTTAACAGAGTTTATGACTGACTGAACTGAACTGGCTTCTTTTGTGAGTTATTGAAAAGTTAATGAAACATTCAGATATAATTTTAGAATGCACCCGAAGATATAGATCCAAGGCTGGCAAGGAAGATAAAAGAAATGACAGAAGTTGGAGTGAGAGATGTTGAGAGCATGAAAACAGTTCTGAAAAGCTACGTTGCTGACATATGTTCTCCACTGCCGCACACATCTAGTCACAGATTTTATCCAAGAGATAAAATTATAGCCAACCATATATATGAAGCAAACAAAGGGAGGCAGCGGAGACAGGAGCAGGAATCAGTACCAAGTTTTGTAAGTTAACCTCATGTAATTAATGTAAATATTTAACCTTTGCCCCTTAATAGCTGTATACCTTGTCTAAATTGTATGTTTATAAATCCACTTTTAAAAGGGTATGACTGCTTATGCAATCATCCATGCATCATCATATAAATTAATATAAGTCCAAAGTTGTATTACAAAGAGGATATTTGCTTTTATTTCTGTGAGTTTGAAAAGTATTTCATGAGTGAGCATCAGAATAAATATTGTATTTATCTTATTTGTGTCCAAAGCTTTTCCTAGTACAGCTTGTATAGTGCTGCAGGACATTTTTAGTCAACAAAGCTAGCCAAAGTCTTAGGCTTTCCTTTCTTTAATGTGTATTTTAATTTTCAGAAATTATTGGTCTAAAAACATTTAAAGCTTTGTGAAAACTTTTTACATTTGTACACAAATACTTAATGCATCTCGAACTACTAACACAACATTTGATTTCACAGACCCAAAAGACACAAGTTGTGTATTATTTGTCAAGATTGTATAGTTAACTTTGAAATGACAGTATTAGACAAAGCATAGCAGTTGATCATCCAGGTAGTTCAGTGGTTAGAATATCTGTTGTTATCAACAGAAGACCTGGGTTCAAATCCCAGTCTGGATAACTGCTGATTCATTTGTCTTTCATTTAAGTTGAGGATCATGGTTGGAATATTGCAAAATTATCTTTCTTAGAATTTCTGAATGTGTTGTATTAAATCATCACATTAGTAATTTGTCAATACATTATATTAATAGATTCAAGAATGGCAGAACAAGAACCCAGATGACTTTATCTATTGTCGCTTGAAGTCTAGTATCACTTCACAATCTGATGAGAATGCAAATATAGAGGTGTTTACAAACTTTGTAATATTTATGTACAGTACTTAGTTTTTAAGAATACTGGATTTCAATTGTTAAAAGAACAATTATTGGTGTAAATACTTAGACAGTTTTTACCATATACTTATGAAATTTCATTTTTGTTACTCAATGTTCAGTGTATGCTAAAACACTTTTTTTGGCTTTGTTGACTCCTTTTCAAGCAGTTATGTCCAAAAATGCCAATTTTCAGCAATATATATAAAGTAAGTTGTGTATTTGTTTATCTACTTTTCTATAACCTTATGTATTTGTAGTACGGAGGCACGTTCCTATTTGCCTACATGTCTGTTCAGCAGAAGAGACTTCTACGACGTTATGGTCGCATGGCATTTCTGGATGCTACATACAAAGCATCCATGTATGACTTGCCATTATTCTTCCTTGCAGTACGGACAAATTGTGGCTACCAAACTGTTGCAACCTTCATAACTGAAGGTGAAACAGTGGCAGCCATAACTGAAGCCCTTCAACTCCTTCAAGTAAATTGTCCATTTTGGGAACCAGTTTACTTTATGACTGATTTTCAAGAAAGTGAAATACTGGCAATAGAGACAGTATTTAGAGGTATTTAGAACACTGAAATGCAGTGATTTTTTTACAGTTTGTACTTGTGGATGTGGTAAACATAGACTTAAAAATGTCTTATCACTGCAGCGTGTAAGATTAGTAGAAGTTGAAATTTTTGAATATTTTTAAAGATAATGAGTATGTGTTGACCCTGCTGATAACATGAAACTGCAGTACTTTTTCTAATCTACTTTAGACAGAATATGTTTGTGTCCATGATATTTTAGCTCCATTTTTCCATGAAAGAGTGGAGCTATTACGTGACTTGGTTATCAGCATTATTGGCATTGGGGGTGGTTCAGCATTTTCACTTAAAATCAAGCTTCAATTCATTGTACTGATAAAATTGAATGCATGGTTTGCAGGCAGTCTTGTTAAAAAATATTCGTTAAATCTTTATTAAATATTCAACAATAAAGATCTTTGAATGGCTTATATTTCCCCGAAACAGATGCATCAGTTTTGCTATGTGACGTGCACAGAAATAGAGCATGGGACAGGTGGTGTAGACAGAAAGAGAATTCCAAGGGAAAGGGTACTGAAATGATAAGATGGCTGATGCGTCTTGGAAATGCTCCAAATGAAATTCACTTTGCAGGGACATTGAATGAGCTGCAGGGATCAACTGTCTGGATGGAAAATTCCAAGTTCCGACAATATGTGGAAAGGAAATGGTTGCCCCAAAAGAAGGTTCTCAGTTTGATTGCATTTCCTGCATGTGAACACTTACACTTTCCTTTTTCACCTTAATGATTATAAACATTGGTCATATGTAGCGTGTTGATCAACTGTAGGCCCATTGTGAAACTGGGTCTTGTGGAATCAAAAAGTAGTTCACCTCAATCTTAGATATTTTATAAAAAATGATCTTCTCAGTGACAATCGTTTAGTATAAGGTGAGTGACTTTAGGATCCTTGATCCTCTTGTTCAGATAACTGGCTTTGAATTACAGGGACCTTGTATGTTATCAGTCTTGCTGTTATAAACTTCTCACCTCAAGAGCCAACAACACACGCTCTAGAAATTTTCTTTGTTTTAATTCTTCAAACCATACCAATTGGTTTGTTTGGTTCTTGTGGTGGAACAATTTTGTAGAAGAACAATTATAAAAACACTGTATATAAAATATAAAGCAAGTAATATGAAACACATCCAAGAAATAAATTAAATACCCTAAAACAATCCTTACCACAAAACAGTTCTGAGCCAATTTCACCAAAATGTACCAAAACTGACTTAAATTTCATCACATAAGTAAATGAATTAACCTTTTGAGAAATGATATACATAATATGTGGACTCTATTGCAAATTTATAATTGCAATTGTTATCATTGACAGAGATGGTCCAAAGCTTTCCGGACAGGACTCATAGATATTGTTGCTGGGACAAACAATGGCCTGGAATCGATGCACAAAGTCCTGAAAGCCAAGTTTCTCAGGTGGAAGACCACTTATAGCCTCAGCATGCTGCTGAAAATTCTTCTGGAAGACTTCTTTCCTGCAAGGTACCAGAAGTAAGTCAGTCATTCAAGTACCTTAATTATAAGGTTATTACTGTCATGAAAATGATGTAAGCTTAGAGTATCAACAATTTGTTCATAGCTGTTAGAAATGTTATTCAACAAGAACTTTCAAGAATTGTTTTGTATGAAGAATTAAATAAAATCATGCAATATTATTACATTACCATAATTATGTAGCAGGTATAGCCTGTATTGGTAAAATAATTTTTATACTGCTGCATCATCCAGGATTTGGTAGCATCCAGCAATCGAATTGTCCATTTGTGTTTACTACAATTTCAAAAATCTTCTCTTCAAATACATATTTCTCATTTTAACAAAACTTAACATGAATGTACCTGGGGTGAAAGTACCAAAGTTCCAAAGTTGTTGAGAGAATTTCTTTGTGTTCAGAACTCTGGTTGCTGTGGCAGCTAAGAGATTTTCATTGAAAACATGTAAGATTCTTTCATTCCAGATCCTTTCCTTTCTTTCTTTTAGGCTGTTTCAGCATGTCAGCTGCTTGTATCTATGTGCTTGGCATTGCATCCTTGGATTGCCGTCTTGTTTTTTCTCATATCTTAGATCAGTAAAACGGCTTCTTGTAAACAAGATCAATAAAATGTTATTATGTAAAAGTGTATTAATTGTCACCGGGTAATAACATGGTTTTGTTCCGGTGTTTTACATGAATTTCTGATCTTGGTTTTTGAAAATATTTGCCTAAATGTCAACAAAATGACATGCTGCAATTGCTCTAATTGTTTTAAAGAAATAGTCATGGTCTTATTTTAGTTGAATTAAAGTAAATAGCCATCATCTCCTGCAATGACTGTCTCAAGAAAAGCAAATAGTGTGATTTAATATGATTCAATATGTTTACATTGTCTTGCTCCATGTAGATATGCTGACCAGAACATCCTCTACTCTGGGTGCTTTAGGCACTATTCAGAAGACATTCCCAAAGAAATACAGGGACGGCCACGTGTCTTTGTACAGCATTGTTTGAAGGGCATAGCTTTGTCAAGGTCGATAGACAGGTCAGTTGTTAAAAGTTTTTCACTATAGTCTCACAAAATTAGTTATATGTTTAGTGTTGGGGTCAATTTCAGAAATCTACCAGTCAGGAAAACAAAAAAAGAATGACTAGATCAAGACAGTCAATGAACATGAATTCAGTTAAAAAAGGTAGAATTACTGCCGGTCACGTTCACTAATTTTGAATACATTAATGTAAATTTTAGCAGCTCTTTGCAAAGAAAAAGGGCCGCTATGTGGTTTCTAGGCCAATGGTTTTGAGAATGGTCTTGTTTACTTTGCAAAAGACTATCAAAACTAACAGCCTGCTGACCCTTAACATTGACTCAGTTTGGAATAGCCTAGTTTCAAATAATAAAATTTAAATGAGACCACTTTGAAATGTACCTGTGTTTTTTTCATAGGAAACATTGATTCCTATATAACAAATGAGGAATTGTTGCAGTAATTAACCTATCAAAAAATGCAATTTTCTATTAAATCTCCATGAAAATCACTAAAATGTATTGCAGTTAACAGGTAATTACATGCAAAACTGAATTAAGTAATGTCTTTAAAGACCTTGTTCAATTCTTTATTAAATATGTATTATAATCTATAAAAAATAAATCACTCGCTGTCAAATTACATATATGACTGCTGATTTAACTGTTGAACTGACATAGGTTAAAGGTGGAATTACAGTTTTGTATAGTTCAGTCCTACATATTATGAATAGAAAACCAGTCACCATAGAGCTGACACAGTAGTTTGAACTTGATATTTTGGTTTTGAATTAAGTCTTTAATTATTCAAAGTTCATCAAAATATGACATATATTGAATTTTTTATATGTCAAAGAATGCATGTACATTACAGAAGTGGTGTCCAGTTATCAGGAAGTGCAATGGAATATGTGGTAAAGGGAGATAATATGGACTTTCTTGTTACCTTGGGGGATACAACACTAGTGCCGAACTGCCAGTGTGACACATGGACAAAATTCCAGATGCCTTGCGAGCATATATTTGCAGCAGCCTCAGATGATGACGGCAATGTTCAATGGGACCGTATCAGTCCACTGTACCTGCAGTCTGTCTACTGCACAATTGATGGTAATAATCTAGATAAGCTTCTTTATCTTTGGAACAATGACGCATTTGAAAAAAGAAATAACATTATAGAATAAGAGTACATCAATGATTCCAGTTATGGGAAAGTGACCAAATGAAGAGGTATATAAAAGAAATTTGTAGATTAGTTTTATTTTGGCTGTAATGAGTACCTGTCAAATCAGAATCAATATTATACTTTGGATTTATGACTTATTATTTAACTATATGTGACTGTAGGGTACTTAATCAACAATGTTTGTATCAAGTAAGTATAAATAAAAAATTTTCTTGCAGACATGAAGGCAGATGTGGAGGCTGATAATGCACAAGAAATGGATGCAGTGGGTATGTTGATTATCACCAATTTATTCATTCAAAATTCAAATACTTTGTAAGTGACTATTCAATAAAAATCAATAAAACTTTCAGACAAGAAAGTAACAATCGTAGAAACAATTTGTTAATAGCTAATTGGCTTTAATTACATCAGAAATAGTTAGAGTGGTGCCCAACAGTATCGCCTATGGATTTATCATTAAAAATATAATTTTTGAAAAACACCAATATTAGCATATAAGTGTGATAATAGATGCTGCTAATGAGATTTACCTTAAGCATATTCATTTACTCCTCGTGAATAATTCAGAGATAGTTTAGGCATTTATTACACTGATTATTGACAGAAAAGGTATGTATCTGGTGTAACTATGATTTGAATCCACTGTATACGCCCGGCTAGCTGAACTGGTAGAGCATCAGATTGTCAATCTTGACAGTCCCGCTTCGATCCCTATCAGGGCCAGTAAAATTTCTCCATGATAATAAATGTCATACAATATCTCTATAGGTCAATTGTCCCTCTCTTGTATAGTCAGTCACTTGCAGAGAAATTGGTTAGTAGTTTGATACCCAAGAACACTGGTTATGTTGACTGACTGCCGAAAAATGATCTTAACTGCTGAAACTGGCGTTAAACCCCAATAAAACCAAACTAAATATTTGTCATAATTCAAAATTTGTAAAAATTTTGAAAATCAGTTTTTTATTACAGTATACCATGCATATCATTGTTTAGCTCTATCTTTTAATTTCTTATGTTATTTCTTTTATTTGCATATTAATTATACCTTCATAACTTTTTTCAAGATCCCCCTTTACATGAACACTCAGAGCAAGAAGAAGTTAGAGAAGATGACTGTAAAACAGATTTGAATGGTTAGTTTTAAATTCACTGTTGTATAAAAAATACAAGTAATATATTTAGAAGTCCACATACATGCAAATTGACAGCCGTCACTTTAGGTGAATATATTCTAAAACCAGTCAAATTTATTAATCGTGTTAAATGGATCAACAAGTTTTGTTTTAGCAAAATCACAACAAAATACATGTAATTTTAGTTTAAACATTTCAAATCATTTATTGCAGTCTTATAATGTAAATCATATTACATCAATGACCTTTTTTTTTCATTGAAAATACTTTAAATTAAAGAATAATATTTATATAATATTAAGTTAAAAGTATTCTTTCTAAATTTAAATATGTTTAATCAAATTACATAATTGCTCTTTAGTGTCACTGAGTACTGCTCAAGTGAAGGCCAGAGAAAGCCTGCAGGTCTTGACAGCGATGACCTACAACATTACTGATGTGAGGAAGCTTCAAGACATTCAGCAGAAAGCAGAAGAACTGGCTGACAAGTATCAAGATGTAGCACAGCCGCCACTGCTGCCCCTACCCAAAAGAGCTGATATTCTGAAAAAAAGGAAGCATCGACTCTCCTTGTCCAAAACAAAAAAACGTATGCTGCAATTTTGTTTTGTTTTCAATTAGATCGGAGATGATTCTTTTTTTACTTCATATTACGCTTATTTGGTTATCTTTTAATAACTACAACAAACCTGTACAGTTTTGAAACAAAATGTGCTTTAAGCTAGCATTATTATTCTTCCATGAAATTTCATATCTTGCTGTGAGATAGAACTATATAATTCCAGCACCATTTGAAAAGAGCAGAAAAGCATAATGGCTTACCCCTGTCCATCCATCCAGCATGCTACATCAATTTTGTCCACCTTGGTTTTAACCTGTGTTACCAGCTTAAATCAAACTGTGCAATTATAGCAGTCATCAGGGTGCCCACAGTCAGGAACATCAGGGAATTTAAAATAAACATTACCATAACACTGCACCATTTTCAACTGAAATTTTCAAAATTTAAATTTGTGAGGGAAATCCCCTAAATGCCCCACCACAATGTGTTTCCAAAATTGTTAGACAATTTGATTTGAATTTTACAGGACGGCAGGACTCACATGGAAAGGTCGAGGTGGTACAAGAGATTTGGTCCGATGTTCTGGGAAAAGGTTATATTACAGCTCGTATATTATGCTATTGATAATGAGAATGCTTTATTTGACAACAGTAACCAGCTTTTTATAGGCATTATAATTGCATGAAATAAAAAAAAAGCACACATATTGAGTGATAGCTTTAATATAGTTTCTAAAAAGATTCAAAGATAATGATGAGGATGGGATATCATTTCCACCGAGAATCGTAACAATTTCAAAAGGCACTATGGAGAAAGTGACAAAAAGTAATAACCATAATGACTGCACAAAACAGAAATATAATAATATCTACTAGAAAATATGGACAGTCCATGATACTTTGGTTTCACAAAAAATTGTCTAGTACTGCTACCATCCTGGAAGAATGATGCAATGTAATGTAGTACTTGGCTCTTTCCAGGAAGCATGTTGAGTGTAAAAAAGAAATTGTCTGAAAAAAACTTGCGTCACTGGTTCTATTTAAAAATGGGTCTAAATTCTGATATGATTTCACAATAGGTTATTATTGAAGAAACGATAATATTGTTCATGTTATGTAAAATTTACTGCAGATTATTTTACAACTGAAGATGAGATTAACACAGATATGAATGCAGGTATTTATTATAATTACTTATATTTAATCATGATATGATTACTAAGTTTCTCTCCAGAGGCTGTGTTACACTGTTAGTACTCCTGATTGATTGTATATTTATCTCCAATTACTTTTGTATAATATACTGTTTGGTTTAGGTAGACATACATATTAGTAGATGATAATGACAACAGTGTTCACTCCTATTAATTAGATCTTATCTAATAGTTAATTTCAATATATCTTCATTGGCTGGTGGTTGCTGGATATTGTGAAATAGCTATTTTTATGTGTATTTCAGTTTTAAGGCCTGGTGTTCAACTTGAGACATCTAATTTGCCACATGACTTCATACCTGAAGACCACCAAGATGAGTGTAAAGGTTTGTATGAATATGTCATCTTGATGTCATTTGATATAAAAACCTCCACCATGTAATTTACTTTCAGATTATATTTTTCTTCTGCTTTGAAGTTTAGTATTTTACTCTACTCTATTACCTTACAATTTAAAGAACCAAAATCTCAAAGATTTTCAAAGTCAAACTAATTCTAACAGTTATTTCCGCTATTAATATTATGTTGAAGAGTGTTATTCCTGTGTTAAACATCCATCAAGAGTTCTATAATAACATACACTAAGCGGAACATTTGTGATTAAGCACATTTCAAATGTTTTGTTGTTTTGAGTACTGTTGTCATTGATGGTTGATTATATATACTTTTCAGAGGTTGAAAGCATTTGGAGAGGAGGACAAATGGAAACAAAACGTGTTGGGCCATTTTATCTGACCTCCAATTCTATTCGCTGTATTGAAACCCTGCTTTCAGATGAAGTAAACAGTAATTTTAAATAGAATGTCAGGAATTCTTATACTTAGAGACATACATTGGTTTTAAAGTTAAATCTTGTTATCATGGCAATTTACAGCTGCTCAGGTGTCCAAATATTACTGAAGCTGATCATTAAATTTCCTGTTGCATTTATATAAATTTTTGGCCCTTTTGGGGCTTCCAATTTGTACCTATGCATAGTGTCATTAAAAAAACTTCAACTGAAATACATTTCCATGTTCTAAATTTTATGAGCTGACAAGTTCTATTCGAGTTAAATTGTATGTACTTCATTGCCTATTATATTGTTTCAAGGTGATAGATGCATTCCTGTATGAAATGGCCAGGAGGAAGAATGTTCTGCACATTAACTGTGTGACAATGACAGCCATCTTTGAAGGAAATGCTGATATTCATCATGGCTTGAGATCTGAGGTAAATAAAAATAGAAACATATTGAAAGTTATCCAGATGTATCTACTGCTTATATGATGTAAAGATACAAAGAACCTAAACAATACCTTTTCTTGTTCTGTTTCAATGAAAATGAACCACTGTTTAAACAAGAATTCATAAAACAAAATGCTTTGCAATTATTTGGTAGAATCATTCACTGACTGTTTGTTATGGTTGTGATTTCGAGCCCTGATGGAGGAAGCTATATATTCCAGTCATATTGACAAATAAAGGCATTAACCCAGCTCATCACATATAAATTTAAGAATACAAGATGGTGTTTTGTTTGTTTTACAACCTCATCAATAATTATTGTAATATTTATAACTTTTTTTAAAACTATTTGTCTTACTTAAACATTCATATACATATAGATATATATCCTTTATAGCCTTTTCTAATGGACTGTGACACTATAATGGGAGCTCATAATGAAGGTGGTGGACATTGGGTTCTGATTGTAAGTAAATGTTTATGTAGATTATGGTATACTGTGATCCTTAGAAATAGTTGCTAGAATCTTAATAGGTAGAAAAAAAAATAACATTGAACATAACATTTAAACACAATTAAAAATTTCAGTTTTGTAGTTCCGGTGTATGCAATTGGATGACATTATTAGGCGGGGAAATCATTCACATGTACCATGAAACAATTAATTGAAAAGCCATCTTATACATCTTTCCACAAATTATACCAAATTTATCATGTGATATTACCAATTTAATCAATATTTGTCAGTTTCTGAAAGGTCTTAATGGAATGATTTTCATTATACTTTCTAGCATTAGTGTCAGTGCAACCAAATTAACCTTGACATTTCTGTGTGATCTTTAGAATTGTATACAAAATTGGCTAGCTAGTACTTGATCATGTGTATCTTAAACATACAGATGTTGAAGACAGTCATGTACTATTCTAGTAGCTATGCTGATATCTAGCACATGACATTTATCTCCAGTCCACTACTGTAAAATATATATTAAAGAAGCTGATGCTAATGCAGTGTCTGCTACAGAGTTTTAATCCTATAAGTATTCATGAACAGATAATACATCCAAAAATAAGGACCATTGTCTATCTTAATTCACTTGGGGAACACTCATCCCTCAAACAAGAAATTGTGTTGAAGTGGTTGTAAGTATAATGTTTAATATAAGTAAACAATACCTCATGGAGCTGACCGATGTCATTGATTTTAAAAATAACATTCAGTTACCTAGTTTCCACACATACTAGGATGTAATGACATGTTTCATGCTATTACAAGATTTTTTGATGATGTGGAAGGATGTAACAGCTTGATTCTCAGTCTGTCATGTGGTGGTATGTCACATCTCTACTGCCTTCTTAAACCTGATGAACAAACTCAAAGGATGTATGATGATTTGACACATTTCTATTCTTCATTCTTAACAAATTTTTATTCTTCAAACTAAACATTTGTTTTACTATCACAGCACTGTACTGAGAAAAGCTCAGCACAGTGTTTTATCAACAAGTCTTGTTATAAAAGATAACAAATCTAAAAATGTTTGGAGTTCAGCTTGAAGCCCATGTTTAATGTATGCTTTGATACTTGATCATTCATGTAGTGACAGACAGAAAGAGAAGTGAAACTATTTATATCCTTCTACATTACTCTGATGGTGAAAGATTAAAAAACTAAAATCACCTTGAGGTTTTGTTTATATATTGTTGAAATTCCATGTTTATGTTACTGTTCATACTTTTGCACGATCTCCAGTTTTTTCATGCTTGTCAGATTGACTGACTGTTATTTCAACCCTGAAGTAAGGAAATTGTCTCCATCACCATAGAAAAAAGAAGCGATAATTGGACTAATTATAGTTTGGCATGCAACCTTTAATGGCAAGCTCTGTTAAAGTGCAATGTTTTCAAGCCATTATCTGTGTGCTTTGCATACTGTTACTATTTTTCAAAATTGGATGACTGGTTCAATGGACTCAACTGATTTCAATGAGTATGTTAATTTAAAAAAATCAATATATCTAAAGACAAATAATTTCAAGGATTTGGCACTTAATGTTGATCAGTACAGATTTTGATCAATTGGTGTTGATTTTTTCAGTAAATTTCTTAAGTGTCGCTTTGATATGGGTCTGGAAAGAGAGCTTCCACAGAAATGGCATTTAAGAACCCCAGCGCATGCCAGACAAATGGATGGGAGCTCATGTGGGATATATACTCTGAAGGTATTCTGATAAACACAAATTTATATAAAAACTATTAATACCTACTTATTATGTCTTCTTTCACCTGATTCTTTTTAATGAAATTTCAGAAAATGTAGAAAGTATGTCAACTAGATATTATCTGACAGTGAAATAGCTAGACAGAAGTGTCAACATCATTACCGGGAGTCAAATGATACTAATGATACATAAGAAAATCGATTAAATTGTACAAGAATGAGATGCACATGCATAATGCGAAATGATATCTTATAAAAGTAAACCATATGTAAATGCAATTTCAAAAGCCTATGGACGCCCTAGTGTTATCTTTCACTTAAGTTATATATTCCTTCAGACTAATTGAATTGAGTAGTTTACAGTCCCACACTCATGGAAATCTTTCACTTGGAAGATGATTGACAGAAGACAACCTACAATTTGTTTCCATCGTTTAGTTGATGATACATGAAGAATTATATAGTCATGGTCATTTTTCAACCATTTTCTTTGTGACAGAGTTTTGTATGTGTGAATCCCCTGGACTTTATTTTCAATGTTTGTCATTTAGAATTATATATTTTCACTGTGTATTATTCAAAGTTTGCAGAGAACTACCTGGAACAACAACCATTGGTGTTCCAGTGGTTTGGGACTGATGTCCAACAAGCTAGATTGTCTTTAGCAGTTTATCTGCTTTCAGTTTCAAGCGTTTGTGATCAGGTATGTGTGACGATGTCAGTGTCACATGAATATGTCTTATTATTTATACTATAGTAATAAACTATTGATTTTATCATTTGTTATTAACTAAAAGTTAAAAGACACTTTATGAAACACTTCTTTCTAATGGTAAATTAGTTGTTGTGTATACCATATTCTTTCTGCTCCAGAACTTAAGCATTTGTTGTTGGATTTTAAATAAATTGGCGCAAACGTTTACAATCATGCGACAGTGTGTCTCGCCCAACAGCCAGGTCCAGATAATGTTTAAAAATTTTGTGTCCAGGCTGTTAATTCATCATGCATCACTGGATTTGAAAATAAAAATTAGAAGTTCAATGTTATAAATTTATGTCAAAGGTTAATACTTGTTGATCTTCTATTTGTATTTATATGTTAGCATTGACAAAGATTACCAATGCCTATACATGTTTACCCTGAATTAAAAAGTGTATCTGCTTTTTTTCCAAGTCTGTAGAACCTATTGTACCAAGTCCTCGAGTGAGCCAAAATGAAGATGTGAAATGCCCTCACAGTCATGAAACACTAGGAACTGAGCCTGAATGCATGAATGCATCCACACCAAAGAAAACTGGTGTCCCAGCTTCTCGTGAGGCCAGAACACCAGATTGTGATAACAAACAACCCTTCATAAAACAAACAAGACCTGAAATTTTTCCACAGGTAATCAGATAGTTGCAAAGGTATTTTGTGAATTATATATGAATTTCCTATCATGAAATAATTATTAATCGGGGAAGTTAGGACAATAGCCTGCAGTCTTATTCTTTGATATGTGACTTTGTGTTACAGAAGGATGTTGGTGCTGTTGATGATGTTTTACAACAGGCCACTATCTCCCCACTCCCAGACTTTCATGGGGATACTCTCTCAGATGAAGGGAACAGGGTCAGTGCAGATAAGAGATCGGACAGATCCAATACAACAAGATACCCGAAACGCAAGCGCATTCCAAAAGTAAGAATAATGTATTGATTAATCAAAACATAAACTGACACTTCTGAAAGTAATTAACTGAAGAAAATAAGATTTTCTGTTTACCACAGCCATACATTAAGTGTTGTAATGGGTCTTTTAAATATACATGCACATATCAACCAGTACAGCATAACATTTCAAATGACATAAAAGCCCTGGACCATTCAGAGGTTCTTGGTTTGTTCGTAATTAAACTAATGAGATCTTGAATGATGGTTACTAAAGTGTTATCTAACGTCCCATTGTTTTTCAGAAAAGAAGCATTGGGTGTGAATACACTTCTTACACAGAAGACAAAAAGTCAAAAAAGTCTGACAGACCTAAAAATCTAAGATAGTGTACTGCATATGCAAGAAGCCTTATGATGGAAAGTAGGATATTTGAGTTATACATAGATTTTAAATTTTAGATATGAATGGAATGCACATCAAACCAATATTTAGACTTAAAATAATGAAAACTCTGATGGAACCAGCTTTTTTTCAAGATGAAGTTTTTCATGGGTAAACAGTTTCTAATAGCTATTTTTTTATTAAGTACAAATCATTTTATATGAGTTTAAAAGGATATGCCATGTACTCCTACAAAATATTTATCATTTTTCTCCTTAATCTTTTTGCAGTTTGTTCTGGTTTTGTGAATGTTGAAAGGACTGGTTTCACCTTACATATTATTGATGAAGTTATCTGCCACTGAAACTGTCAGATTTTGCAATTTTGAGCTTTTTGCATGACATAACTATCATACTTAGAGGCAATGCTCGGGCTTATGCTATCAAAGGAGCCACTCAGATGGCACTTTGTTGTAACTTGGACAAATTTATAGCTTTCAAATCTTTAGTCAAAATCTTGAAAAATTTCAGGTTATACTGGGGTTGTGACAAGTGCGATGGTTGGTTTCATCCATCTTGTGTAGGAGAGGTTGAAACAGAAGAGCCAAAGAAATATTTTTGTCCATCCTGTAAAAAGAAGGTTAGTATTTCTTAATGAAAGTTATTTACAAACAATGTAATTTAAGTGTAAATAGTATTCGTTTGGTTTGCTATTTGTATCATATTTTCCAGTTTGTATAAAATTACTATTGAAGCAAAGGAACTACATTAAAGTGACATATGTTCATAAAGAACAGAAATTTTATGGTCATGAAAAATGTTTGAAACATTATATATGTTTAGAAATATTGTAACTTTCACAAAATATTAACATACTATGGTTTTCTTCAAAGTATACAAAACATTATCAAACAAAGTTTAACTGAAGATTTGTAAAAGATTGGGCTAGTCAAAAAGATTTTATCATTTTGCATCTATGCTCAATAGGAATGAAACTGTTATATGCAATCATTTAATTTAACTATAACCGAAACAATTTCTGTTTTTCTGTATTTAGAAACAAATGCTTAAATGTATATTGCAAAACAGTGATGGTCACTTTAAAAACATAGGTCACTTTAACTGCCTGTCTATTATTATTTATTGTTTACTCCAACACTTTTAGAACCATTTTTAAATTATTAAAATAATAATATTTTGGTGTGATGTTATCATATATTCTTACTGGTTCATTTTCTAGGAAACTGAAGACAGATTTATAACTGTTCGTGGTCAGCGAATATATATACAAGGTATGATTATCATAATTCATAAGATTTTGTTATCACCTTTTGTCTGTCTGTGTGTGAATGTCTGTCAATTTTATGACTAATTTACATGATTAAAATATCAATATTTTCTTCAACAAAGTAAGATGATCTGTATTTAACTGAAAACGTTAAGTTGTATTAATTGACAGGTTAGTAATTGAAATGCCTGCCTTAGTCTATTATTTTTTCAAAGATCCTGATGATGTTGAAGAAGGTGTAGCCGGTAGTGATCAAGAAGACAGTAACAGAGGACCTGTGGGTGACCATACTGAAACTGATGTTGATGATGATGATGATGAGATACAGATTACTGGAGAAAATATGACATTGTACCAAAATGTAATTTTTATAGATCATTTTAACGGATGGCGTGTTATTATTTTAGATAATTACTTTCCTAATTATTTAATAAAAATTTGAAGTCTCATTTTGGAGGTTGTGTGCATGCTTTATCTGATTTAGTGAAGTACATGTACATGCAAGGTTCCGGTAATCTTAAAATATATCAACTCCACTTACACATTTACTCTGATTTTACATAGATTGCATAACAATTTCTATGATACAGTAAAAAGTCACTTGTTATATGTTTCAGTATGATCAAATAATGGACGAGCTGAAACAAACAGTAATTTGTGATAACAAACGATGGTAAGTTTTTGTTTTATTTAATTAAACTAATTTATTTATTCTCAATTGCAAAAGATATTATACAAGGTATATTAATTCTATTGCTCTTGAGACTGACTCGAGACGGAACCAACCTCATAGAGTGAGTGTCTTGCCTGTTATAAACAGGGCGTATTTGATTTGTAGTAATTGACACTGATAGAATATACGAACATTATACTTATTATCATTTAAGTGAAGTGGCTATCTTCCATGAATCTGAATGCTTGTTATTGTTATTATGAAAAATACAGTATAATGCATAATAATGCGATAAAACCGTTGTTGTGTTTTACAGTTCATGTACATATTGTATTAATTTTGCACATAATCTACATTTCAGTCCTATTGAGGAACATAAAAGACATCATGACTTTTGTTGGAACTTTTCACAATTTATTCAACTTAATAACAGATGTCATCATTTTGGCCGAAAGTTTGTCACTTTTGAGGTAAATGAACTAAATGGAAGCTGTACATTTTTTACACTTCTGGATATCTGTTAAAATCAGTCTATCTTTTGGTCAGACAAAATTAATGTCAAAATCAACAAGGAAACAATAAATTTTTTGATAAAATGTAATTTTAGTATATTTTCTTCAATACAGCCACATTCTCCAATATGTGTACAGAAAAATATGAATAATGTTCTAGAAATCAATGACATTATCAGAAGTTTGTTGTTTAAAATTATACCAACCAATTTCAGGAAGAGATGTCTTTGACAATGAGGATGATTAAGGACCTGTGTGTGTCAAAGCCAGACCCAAAGTAGGTGCCTTCAATCATATTACATTTTATCAATACCTCACTTCTTGTGTCAAGGCGAGCTTTTTTTTTTTAAAATGTCGTCTGTCTGTTCTCTGTTTGTCAACATTAGTAATAACACAAATTCTCTTGTGGTCAGACAATTGCCTCGTGAAGCCTGGTCACAATGTATTTCTGAAATCGGCTCATGTGTGGTCAAAAACGAAGTCAAAACTTACAAGTTCTAACAGTTGTTTACCTGAAATTTTCATTTCAATTTGAATAAGTCACTGAATTGGTATCTTAATTTTCTACTAGGCGTAGCACCGGTACACTGCCAATTGGAACATTAACCATTGTGAAAGATGGTTCCAAGCTTGACAGAGTGTTGACAGAAAGTAAAATGTAAGTAATATTTGTGACAGTCTGGATGATGACTGAATGTGGCAGAATATGATGTTTTTACCTAAATAATTGTCACTGACATCACTGTTTATGACATCATATAAATGTCACTTGACATCATAATATCAATACAAGTTGTATATTTCTCAAATATAACCGATAACATATGCTCAAGAAATATTTTTTATATGCTTATGTCTAAAGCTTTTGAAACAGTTGTTTGCATACAACTATTAAAAAACGATTTTGGGATAAATAATCAAAATCTGTCACAAATATTAAATATGTATACAAATGAATAACAGTTTTTATGGCTACATTAAGTAAAAAAAACATAGAAATGGTTGTGAATAAAAAATCTAAAGACACAATTAATAATTAATACAAACTAAAGATAAGGATATTATTGTGACAAAAAGTGTTTGTAATAATTCTCTATCTTTATTATCGCTCTATCCATGACCCAAAACGTTTTCCTAGCTTAAAACCTCTTGAGTTACAAGTTACACAGCATTGGTTTGACATAGGTACTATTCGATCAGAGGACTGAATCTGGGTTTTACCAACTGAGCTTAACTTGCCAGTTTAAAGATCAATTTAAAATTGCAGATAACGATTAATTGTGTAGGCCTTCTACATTTGTTGATTATTTTTTATGTTTGTGTTTTTATCTTTCAGATTTTCAACTAAATACATTCAGTATGTGCTGTTGAAGGATTTCATTGTCAGATATGTAGCACTTCAGAAGGGATGGACTTTGGAAATGTCTGAAATTAAGTGCAAAGAATCTGAAGTTAATACCCAAGAATTAATAAGGAAAAACAAAAATCAAAATTAAAGTGTTCAGCCAAGATGTGTATTGTGTAATATTGATTGGAATATCTAAAGTTGGAGAGGTCTTCATTTTGAATTGTCAAGGTCTTTAGGACTTGCATCAAAGGTAGAAGCAGAACTTGTATTAGAGTGTATTATTTGCAGAGAATGAAAATGATATTCCTTGTAAAAGGTTTCTTTTAGCCAATTATATTGTGTTCTATATACAAAGTATGTTAAGGGCAGTTGTGTGTAACATATTGTATGCAAAGCATTGGTTGAAACAGTCACTGAATCTGTTCTCTTCTACTATGCCAGAATTTTTGGGAGTCACATATCACGGAACGTGTTGAACTGAGAATTATATTCAGAAAAATAATGAGCAGGGACCAGCCCGCTCTCCTTGTAAATTTTGAATATGCAATCTTCACCTTGCTATTGAAAATGTTTGATACACCAAACCTAAAACGCATGTTCAAGTAAGACTATATAAACATTGGCCATATCTTCCATATTAATAAGTGGAATATCTTCATACTTGGACACAAAACCCCTATGGACAAGACCTTCTCCAAACTCCGAGGGGTCAATAATTCTACATGGCAATATAAAATCTTCTTGTCTGAAACCACAAGGCTTTGAATTTTAATATTTGGTAAGAAGTATTGTCTAGTAGACCTCTATCAATTTTGTACAAATAATGCCCCTTTAATTGGGTCACTATTATGCCTCCCTGAGAGGATCAAGATTGCCACGGATTGTATACATTGTTCAATAGAAAGCCACATCAGGCCATTTTAGATGTTGAATGCCCCAGACTGGATATTGTATCTCGCACACAGCCACATATGGCCCAGTGAAAAATCTTAAATGACTGCTGCAACATAATATTTACCTGGACTTGTTAAAAACCACACATTTACGCGAGTAAATTCTGAAACTGTTGTTCCAACAGACTGTATATTGTATCTTGTACAAAGCGACATATGGCCCCGTGAGAAATCTAAGATGTTGAATGCCCGAGAGAGTATATTGTATCTCGTACATAGCCACATATAGCCCCGTAAGAAACCTTAGATGTTGAATGCCCCGGGTTGATATTTTATCCTGCACATAGCCACATATGGCCCTGTGAAAAATCTTATAAGTTTGCAGCCACGGGCTATATACATTGTCCCATAAAAAGCCATATATGGCCCCGTGTAAATTATTTACCGGCTGCCGCTACAAACATCAAATCTTACTTCGTACATAGCCACATATGGCCCCATGAAAAATCTTAAATGACTGCAGCCACAGACTGTATACACGGTTTGAAAGAAAGCCACATAGTGGCCATGTGTAAATAGCTTAACTGTTGCCGATACAGAGTTTAATTTTGTTTCGTATTTAGCCACACTATGGCCCCGGAAAAATATTAAATGCTGCGCCGCATTATATATACCTGGTCTCGTAATTAGCGACAAGTTTACGCGAGCAAATTCTTGAAATAGTTGTTCCACAAACTGTTTATTTGGATCTCGTACATAGCCACGTATGGCCCCCGTAAGAAACCTTAGATGTTGAATGTCCCGGGTTGATATTTTATCCCGCACACAGCCACATATGGCCCTGTGAAAAGTATTATAAGTTGTAACAACGGCTTTATATATTGTGCCCATAAAAAGCCATATATGGCACCGTGTAAATTATTTACCGGCTGCCGCTACAAATATCAAATCTTACTTCGTACATAGCACATATGGCCCCATAAAAATTCTTAAATGACTGCAGCCACAGACTTTATATACTGTTCATAGAAAGCCATATTTAGGCCGTGTGTAAATTGTTTAACTGTTTCCGCTACAGAGTTAAATTGTGTTTCGATACTTAGCCACATCTGGCCCGGAGAAAAATCTTAAATGGCTACTGCGTGTTATAAATACCTGGACTCGTAATTAGCCACACGTTTACGCGAGTAAATTCTGAAATAGTTGTTCCCACAGACTGTTTATTGAATCTCGTGCATAGCCACATATAGCCCCGTAAGAAACCTTAGATGTTGAATGTCCCGGGTTGATATTTTATCCTGCACAAAGCCACATATGGCCCTGTGAAAAATCTTTATAAGTTTGCAGCCACGGGCTATATACATTGTCCCGTTAAAAGCCATTATGGCCCCGTGTAAATTATTTACTGCCTGCTGCTACAAACATCTAGTCGTACTCTGTACATAGCCACATATGGCCCCATGAAAATCTTAAATGACTGCTGCCACAGACTGTATACACTTTTGAAAGAAAGCCACATATGGCCATGTGTAAAT